>CM062820.1:726038252-727337093 GCA_031772625.1 Pinus tabuliformis | reverse complement strand
TGTTTTTACAAGTTTGGGTACCCTAGAGAGCTAGTGATTGATCAGGGTGCTCAATTCACCTCACACCTCATTGAGAATTTGTTGAGCCAGCATAAGATCAAGCACAGGAAGTCAACTTCTTACCATCCTCAGGCCAATGGACAAGTAGAGATTACTAATAGAGCATTGAAAAGAATTATCACAAAGGTGGTGAGAAGCAGCATGAAAGATTGGGTCGATAGACTAGTGGAGTCCACTTGGGCCTATAATAAAACTTGGAAGACAACCACTGACTTCACCCCTTATGATTTGGTCAATGGGAGGAACACTTTTATCTCCATTGAGTTTGAGTACAACGCTTTGAGAATGGAAACACAAATGGATTTGGATGTTACAAGGGCACAATAAGAGAGGCTACTCCAGCACAATGGGTTAGATGAATTCAGGATGCAAGCCCTCTTACACACAGAGGTGACTTAAGTACAAAGAAAGGTTTGGCATGTCAGAAACATCAAAGAAATTTTTTTTCAAGAGCATCATTGGGATCTGCTATATGATTCCAAGTTCAAGGATTTGAAAGGCAAATTTATGACCAAATGGTTGGGCCCATATGTGATAGAAAAGTACCATGACAATGGAGCTACTTAGATAAGAATCATTGATGAAGAAGGTATCCCCTTCCTTGTCAATGGATACAGATTGAAAGCCTACAAAAGAACGCTATCAAATGAAGAGTTTATCAATACTATCAGTAAGGATGTGAATGTGATTGGAAGTGTCTCGGCTTCCAACTCATCAAATTCTTGAAGACTATTTTATCTTTGAAAAAATAAATGAAAAAGGAGAAAAAATAGTAAGGGGCCTAGGTGAAAGCCTCTATGAGGCACCTGAGGCCAACTTTTGGGTTGAAAACCTCCTTAAGGCAGCCCAAGAGTGAAAAAAAAGGAAAATAAAATATTCTTGGGTGAAAACCTCCCTTGAGGCACCTAGGTTAGGAAAACAAGTTGAAAACCTCCTTAGAGGTGACCAATGTGTCTTTCAAAAAAAAAAAAAAAAAATCTATGGAAGTGACCTCAAACGCGTCCACTAATAGAATTATGTGATTTTTGCAGGTTTTCAAGGCAACAAAGGACACCAAGTTTAGAGCGCAGAAATCCAAGCAACACCCCATTCTTCCTTCATTCACTTCATATATTCCATGCCCACTATGTCTCCAGCATTCATTCTAATCTCCAAGCATAAAAAACTGGTTTGCATGCAACTTTCTAACATCTAGAGGCTTTCCTGTAGTTACTATAGGAGTTTCCTGTAGTACTACAAGATGTCTTGAAACTCTACAAGGATGGAATTTCGATTTAGAAATGATGATGCATGCCTATTTTGGGTTGAAAAAGGAGACCATTGACCTCACCACATCTCATCCAACACCAACTCATGACCATGCCACCCTCTGTGTCAATAAAAATAACCACAAAAAAGAAAGATATATATACAAAAACAAGAGAAAAAAAAACACAGAAAAGTCCAATAGCCATACCATCAGTGGCCTCCCTCACCTACCACTCCATATCCCCCATTTCCACCTCTTCCACTCCTGTCTCACCAACGATTCCTCCTCCAAGAAGAAAAAACAACAGATTTAAGAAAGAGGCAACTACAAGATTTCTTGTAGTACTACAGGAAACCCTGTAGCACCTTGTGTTATGACAGCAGCAGACTCCATGCTACTCCTTCAGCATCCATGCAGAGAAAGAGTATCAGCACCCTGCAGTAACTATGGAACCTATCCAGAGCTCAGCAGCAGTAGAAGGGGCCAAGCACCTTGCACACCACAACAAAGCAAACAAACATATCAGCTCGGTGAAATCAACAAAACAAGAGCCAAAGAAAACACGTACCCAAACAAGAAGAAGCACAGTAGAGCCATCCTCCCACATGCATCGAACAAGCGAAGGAAGTTACAGGTATGGCACCTCGTCCACACTCTCTCCTAAGTATGAATATGATAAAAGAGTAGGAATATGGAAAGATTATTTTTATAAGCTGAAGGTGGCCAGTTAACTTGGCCACCCTCAGCCCAAAAACAAAATGTAAACTCCTAGTGAGTTGGTCACATGGCAAAGTCACATCAAAGAAAATAAATTGAAAGGTGGTCGATTTAAGTTGTATAGGAGTGGGCAATGATTATGAGGAGAGGCTGCATGATAACTAATGGTGAGCCAATGGTCCAAAATGGTAAATCACGTACACTACCAGCCAACACAATGCTCCAAGGAATTGACCATAAATAGCAAAAATTCCTAACTTTAATGCACACATCGTTCATTTTGAGATTTAGAGAAATGGGGACACCTAGAAGATTCATCGAAGAAGAAAAATAGTTTCGTCCATCCTACAGGAAATACCTACAGGAAACCCATAAAAGCTACATGAAATAGTGGGAATTGTCAATAAACTCTGCAAGAGGGTGCCTACGGCTCATCTATTCAGAAATTCTCCTCTCCTAGGGAATCACAGTGAAAGGTTGGTGGCTCACATCCTTTTTTGTTTGACTTGATATTTAGGAAGTGTAGGTTTTAACCTCGTATAGAAATTACCTGCATAGGAATTCTAAAACACAGAAAATAAAAGCGAGAGCATAACACATAAAACACATATACACAGAGATTTTACCCTAGATCCAAAAACTAGGACTACCAGCTTGATTTTTCATTATTTTCCTTTCAATGTTACAATACATATTTGTACATGCTGAAGCATCCAATACCATGGACCAAAAACCATCGCGTCCAAAACCATGGACCAAAAACCATACGTAGGGGTGCCCAACCTAATATAGGGTCCAATTTTTTTTTTCCTGGGGTGCTACCTGAGACCTCGTAGATGGGGGCTACCTGCCCCCCTCAAACCCCCTGAACAAGGGGGTTTGTTGGCCCCCCACTGCGCAATCACTGCAACAAAGGGGGGGCTTCGCCCCCCTGTAACTCCCCGGTACACTACGTAGGTTATTTGTGGAAAGAATATAAGACAACCCAACATTCTCCCACTTGTTGTTTTCTTTCACAGGGGGCCACAGGAGAGCTTAGTCATTTTTCCAGCCTTCAAATGCCCATTGTTTGTCTACACCAAGAGAACTTCTCAGATCTCACATATTTTGTCAATGCATCTGCAGTATTCTTCAAAGTGTCCACCTTTACCAGCAACGTCTTTTTGTCTTCTATCATATCCCTCACAAAGTGATACTGAACATCAATGTGCTTTGTATTTGAATGATAAGCAGGGTTCTTTGCCTAGAAAATTGCACTTTGGCTGTCATAGTCTATCCTTATATCTCCCTGTACTAACCCCATAGTTGAACACAATCTTTGAACCAAACTGCTTCCTTGCTTGCATGAGTGGCTGCCATGTATTCTACCTCTGTAGTTGATAGTGCCACTATAGATTGTTTCTTACTCATCCTACTGAATACACCTCCAAATAGGTTAAACACATACCCACTTGTAGATCTTCTCTCATCCAAATCTTCAGCCCAGTCTACATCAACAAAGCCACGGATATCCAAAAATTTGTCCAATCCTGGTCTTCCTTGGTAGAATAAACCATAATCACTAGAACCATGCAATTACCTGAAAACCTGCTTCGCTGCTGTCAAATGCTCCTTCCCCGGTTTTAACATAAACCTGCTCAATACTCCCACTACATGTGCAATGTCTGGTCTAATACAGACCATTGCATACATCAGGCTACTGATTTCACTTTCATATGGAACATAGGACATATCCTCTTCCTCTTCTTGTGTCTTGTGACACTATTTAGCAGATAACATTACACCTATAGGAATAGGAACCTTCACTAGTTTACTATCCTGCATATTAAACCTCTACAGTATTGTCTCAACATACTTCCTCTGGTTTAACCAAAGCTTCCTCTTTTCCCAATCTCTTTTAATTTCCATGCCCAAAATATAGTTTGTAGCACCAAGATCTTTCATGTCGAATTTGGATAATTGGGTCTTAAAATCCTAGATAATTTCTGTCATTTCCAACCAGCAATATATCATCCACATACAAGACCAGATAAATAACATGGTCACCAATTAATTTAAAATACACACAGTGATCAGCTTTTCTTCCGGTGAAGCCAAGTCCTCGTATAAATGTATCAAATTTCTAAAACCACATCCTTGGTGACTGTTTTAACCGATACAAAGACTTCTTTAACTTGCATACTGATTCTTTCTTACCCTTCACCGTAAAGCCTTTAGGTTGCTTCATGTAGATCTCCTCTTCGAGATCCATGTGAAGAAATGTTGTCTTCAAATCCATTTGTTCTACCTCAAAATCAAAAGCAGAAGCAACAGATAAAAGTAATCTAATATAAGTTATGTTAGCAATAGGAGAAAAAATATCACCAAAATCAATTCCCAACACCCAGGAATAACCTTTTGCTACCAAGCGAGCTTTTTATTTCTCGACCTTTCCTTCTACATTTGTCTTCTTCTTGAACACCCATTTGCTGCCAATGGGTTTCCTTCCAGCCGGCAACTCCACCAAATCCCAAGCCTCATTTTTGTGCAAAGATGCCATTTCATCAACCATGGCCTCTTTCCAGAGTTCCATCCTTTGAATCTACTGCTTCCTTCACAGAAATAGGATCATCAGTAGTAATAGATAAATTAAAATTTGAACAAAACGCAAATGGACTATACCTTTCTGGTTGCCTTATTTCTTGAACTGATCTTCTTACACCTCGAGTTTGTGGCTCTTCATCTTCTGATTCCTCCTCTGCTGTAGAGTCTGATTCTTCCTCCTTTAGTTCAAACTCTATCGTCTTAGGTTCCTTTGGTTGGACTTCATGTTTAATAACATCTTTCACCTCTTTGAACACCACATCTTGGTTGTACACAACCTTCCTTGTTGCTAGCATCCAAAGCTTATAACCCTTTAAACCATCCTTATACCTAGTAAAGATGCACTTTTCAGATTCATTATCCAACTTGGTTCGTTTCTCCTTTGGAACATGTACATATGCATCACATCCAAATACCTTTAGATGTGAAAGAGAGGGTTTCTTAACAGTCCATACCTCTTATGAAGTCTTATCGTCCAACGTCCAACGCTAATGAAGGTGATCTATTAACCAGGTAACATGCTATCTCCGCCACCTCTGCCCATAATTCTTGTCCTAACTCAGCACCACTGATCATGCATCTTGCCCTTTCCATCAACGCCTTATTCATTTTTTCTGCAACTCCATTTTGCTGAGGTGTATATGGAGTAGTCTTCTGACGTGCTATACCACACTTCTTATAGAATTCTTCAAATTCCTTACTGCAAAACTCTCCACCATTATTTGTCCTCAACACCTTTATCTTCTTCTCTGTCTGGTTTTCCACCAGAGCCTTAAATTCTTTAAACCTATCAAAGATTTCAGATTTCTTCTTAAGGAAATATATCAATGTATTCCTTGAGAAGTCATCTATAAATGATACATAGTACACAGACTTACCCAGTGATGGAATCTTCAAAGGTCCAAAGACATCACTGTGCACAAGCTATAATATTTGTTTCGCCCTCTTACCACCAGAGGGGAAACTCACCCGATTATGCTTCCCATATACACAATTTTCACAAAAATCAAAATCCAAAGATATATTACTCATACCTTCTACCATACCTTTACCATGAAGTATTCAAAGGCCCTTCTCTCCAATATGTCCAAGCCTTTGATGCCACAACATGGTATTCTCTCTAAAGACCACTAGATTTTTTACTCCACCTTCAGGAACCACAGAACTATTTCACCCATCAACAACAGTGCTAACTTGCAGCTTGTACAGAGTTCCAGTCCAAACCCAGCATCAATACCAGTGCCCCTCAAACCATCTTGTAGGTATCCTTCTTGTACACTATTTTTACACCTGCATCATCCATCTTTCTTACAGAAATAAGATTTTTGGCTAATGCAGGAATATGCAGAACACTCAGAAGTGTTCTAACCATTCCACCTTGCAACTTCTACTTTACCTTTCCGCAACCAATGATTCTAGCATTCCTGTCATCCCCTAAGACATCACCACCATCGTATTTATCATACTCACAGAACCACTCTCTATGGGGAGTGAAGTGAAAGGATGCACCTGAGTCAATCAACCATGCCTCATGATCTACATGTGTACTTGAAGAAGCCAAGTACACATCCCCACCTTCATCTGAGGTGGTTTTTGCCTCTGTAGAAGTAGTATCATCAGATCCCTTTCCTTTGTCAGGAGCTTTAGATTTACAGTCCCTTTTGTAGTGCCCTTCCTTTCAACATTTCCAGCACACCACCTTTACAGATTTTTCTCGAGATTTAGATCTCCCTCTAGATTTAGATCTTCCACTCGACGACTTATTTTTATTTCTATTCTGGGACCATCCTCGTACAGAAAAGGCATCACCATTCTGACTCTCCATATTTTTCTGTCTCATCTCCTCTGTTAGCAATGATGAGACTATTTCATCAAACTGCAAGGCAGTTGCATTGCTACCTATTGTAATAACCGGACTATCCCATGAATCTAGTAGAGAACAAAACAAACTGATGCACTTATATTCATTTGAAATTTTAATATCAACAGATAATAACTAACTTACCACTGTATTAAATGCGTTCATATGTTCTGTCACCGAGTCTTCATCTTTCATCCTCAGGTTATACAGCTCTTTCTGTAGGAATAATTTATTCACCACAGACTTAGATTGGTACAAAGTCCCTAACATGTCCCACAAAGCCTTTGCCATAGCTTCCCCTGATGCATTCAACAATACTAAATCTAAGACACACAATCATATTGTTCTCTTAGCCTTCTGATCCAACTTCTTCCATTCTTCAGCAGACACTCTCGTTGGTTTAGTACCTGGATCTACCACGATCCATTGATCTTTATCCACCAACAAATCCTCCATCTTGAGTTTCCAAAACTCAAAACTCTGACCATTAAATTTCTCGATCTCTATCTTTCCATTGCTCGCCATCTTCTTTCACCGCCATAATCGATCCTGCAGATCTCCCACTAAACAGGGTCTACAACAGGCTTGAGCAAAACTCCTCAACAACAACGACATCCCCTTGAAGCCAAAGCAACTCTGATACCAAATGTAGGTTTTAACCCCGTACAAAAATTACCTTCATAAAAATTCTAAAACACTTAAAATAAACAATGCGAGAGCATAACACATATACACAAATATTTTCCCCTAGATCCCAAAATTGGGACTACCAGCTTGATTTTTCATTATTTTCCTTTCAATGTTACAATACATATTTATACATGCCGAAGCGTCCAATACCATGGACCAAAAACCATAGGTAGGTACGCCTGACCTAACAGGAAGGAAGGAGAAAAAGAAAAAGAAATCTGCATTTCTTTCTCGTAATTATAGTGGGTTTCGTGATAGACATAATTGCGTGCATGAATTGTGTGGGGATAAAGAGGGAATTGTAGTCATCACCCTCCTAAACTCTAAACCCATGGTCACCTTAGAAATCCCTAGAGCTAAGCTACCAAACTACCTACAGTCAGCTTGCAAGGGAGGACAAAATGACAGGAGGTTTCAATAGAAGGGAGCCCACAGGGACATCAAAACTACACCTCCATCCCCCTACGGTAGAGATATTTAGAAGGCATCAATGGTTGGGATTATTTGAGCTGCCTAGAGGATATGATGATGATGTAGATCAATAATTTCCCATGTCACTCACCCCTCAGGCTAGAGTCAGTGCTACTTCGATGGTAAGAGGATTGTCAGTAACAATTACCCCTAAAATCATTAGCAGAATCTATTGGGAATGGGTCCCCTAGGCTCAATTTTGGGGTTAAAAGCCCAAGTTTTGGGGCTAAAGGCCCAATTTTTGTGTGAAGGAATGTAAATTCTCCGCATTTTGTGGTCATAGAGCGCAAATATGTCAAGATTTAATAAAGGGTTTCCTACCTTCTTTTGTGTAAAAGCATGTTAGCTTTAGAGATCTACCCATGGTACATAGACTATGGGATTGTATAAAAAGGAGGTCTTAGAGGAGTCTAAGAGAATATAATTTAGTTGAGTCTTTTTATGTTTTATGCATGGGTTTGTGAGAGCTAAGAGTGAAGAGTCTTAGCATAGGAAGAGGCTCTGTAGTTGAGTCCGTAGAGGCCTAGGGTAGAAGTCTATAACTGAGTGCGTGGACACTTGCAACTGTGCACGAAGGGTAGTCAGAGTCTGTAATGGATATTTGAATCAATAATAAAGAGGAGTATTCTGAAATTACCTATGCATTTTACTTCTGTTCATTGCATGCGATTATGTTATGTTGAATACTAGGTTCATGTTTTAATGCTACTCTAATGCGCGAACCTATATGTTTCTCTGCTTTATATGACTGCAAGTAGAAATATATGTTTACGCGAAAGATAACCATAATACATGTTTCACTTAACATATACTCAAGCGAATATGGGTAGATACAGAAGTAAGAGAAGTTACAGAGGTGCATAAGTGCCTAATCTATCTATTTAGGGCCCACAAAGGATAATTGGAAGCTTTCATAGAGACCTCAAGGACGAATAAGAGAAGTAATTTGATAAGCCCTAAAGGGCTTATCGATCTACACGAAGGAAGGTTAGGGTTAATAACTGACATCACAACCATATCAGGGTGCAAAAACTTGGTTCCTACATCCCCCCATACTACTTCGAGTGATACTTCTATCCGCGCTCTATAGATTGATGCCGAAAGGGCCAGTAGTGTAGGGATTTTCTTAGTTGCTTAACGTTAAACTTGGGTCAGGGCCCATCAAGCCAAAAAATGGTTCCGTTTTCAAGACCACGATCTGCATAATGAGATATATGATGTCGTATCATTGGAATCCAAATAAGAAGGAGATTGAAGACTAGTTCGATAGAAAGATCCACGAATTCATGGTGCAAGAAAACAGGCCTCCACAATTGACGAAAGAATAGTGGTTGGAAAGATATCTATACACAAAGAAACACGAAATATTATTTTGTTCCTTCCCAGTTGAATTATATGAGTGGATCGCAAAGTTGGTAGACGGCTAAGGGAGGTGGAGGCTTGACGGACCAATTGTTTGGACACCAGAGTTGGTGCGATGATTGGAAGCCTCTGAAGATAAGATTGTGTGCGTTGTCGACCATTGGCTCGCTCGCATCATAGGAGGGTTTGTGACAGAGTTCACAGTCGATATTTCGGTCAGTTACAACGAAGCATAGCACCGCTTCTTTAAGGGGCTGTGAGGTATGTATTTGAAATCATTTAATACTTGGATTAATATTCTCTTGTGTGAAAACCTAGTTATCTAGTTACCTTGATGTTTGGGGCTATGCGAAGTGGAGTGATGTTCATGAACAGAGGAAGATAAGGCCCTAAATATAGCCCGCTGATTGAGCCTCCTTTGAGTGATGAAGAAGGAGCATCACAGTCTTCAAAGTTGAGCGTTATTCAGTTGATTAGACAGGGGTTACCGTGAACACCTACACCACCTCCATTCTCGCCTCCACTGCTTACCCCCTCATCCACACTACCGCCTTCCCCACCGTTCAACATGGCAAACTCCGTAAAGCTACTTATGTTCAAAGGCATAGGAAATGAAGATCCAGACCAGTTTTGGTTCATCATGAAGGCTATATGGGAAGCTCAGGCTATCACGGATGATCAAATGAAGAAAGCAACATTTCTTAGTGCTTTGCAGGTCTGCGCACTAACTTGGTACATTAAGTACAGCATTGATAATCTGATGTCTATGTTGGCCGATATCGACACTGCGATGAATAAGGAATTTAGTAGACCTAAGTCTGAGGCACAATCAATTGTGCAATTCAAGGAGATCATGTTGAAGCTTGGAGAGACGCCCTAGGATTTGGATCAAAGATTGAAGTGTATGATCCATGAAGCCAACATGAATATGACTGATGGGTAGCACCGCCTGTTATCACAAAACCAGTACTAGGGACTGCAACCAAGCAAGGTCTCATGTAACTGTTTCAGATCATACTTTAGATTAGGAATTAGCCTTCCTAATCAGAGAGGGCTCTCTCATGACTCTTGACAAAATCCTTCAAACACTAGAGGGCTAACTCTTCACACATTTATAAAAATATAGCTGGTTGGACATACATCAAATCAGTCTTCATTGGGCTATGGAGTCTCTCACAGTTAATAAACCAAATCACAGTTATCTCATAGAAGCCAAGGCTCTTTGCATCATCAAAGATCCAAACATAATTTACCTAAATCAAAGCCTGCTGAACATACAGGAAGTCAGAGCATTAACAAATGAATTCTGAGTGATGTTCAAACATACTTCACCAAAACCCACAGCCTGTCAAGCACACAGGAAGTCAGAGCATATAATATGAATTCTGAGGGATTGTACCATAACAAGGCTGTAAAAAGAACATTAAGAAACTAAAACCACCAAAAGGATGCATTGAGAATCTTGGGAAGAAAAAACTCTGTTTGCTATTACTGTAACAGTCTTTTCATAAGCTCTAGAAAACTCTGTTTTTGTATATACAATCCAACCCCTATTACATCCTAGCTTTTACCTTATATAGGAAAACATTCCCCCTTTCCTAGAATGAGCTAACTAAAACACCTCGAGCATCCTCCTCCAGCATGAGGGGAGCCTCGAAGGTGATTATTAATTATTCCTACATGCTACTAACTAATGCATTAATTACAAACATGTTGGTACGTAATTACATAAAGTCCTAGTTAAACTAAAACACTACTTTCATTTCTCCTCTTAGGCTTGATGCTTCATTGAATGCTGTGACAGCTGTCCTTCTTCAGTTAAGCTGAGATGGTTGAAGGAGAACGTACTGAATGAGCTGGCCTTGGATTCCAGTCATGTAGACGGCTTCATTAATTAACTAAGGGAAATGCCCTGTTTGCACGTCTTTTGTCTCCCAACATTCTCCTAAAATATAGCAGCCTGCTCCCAAATCCTTTAATGACCCCAAGTCTGGAGTAACGCCAGATTTATGATGTGCTGGAGGTGGTCCTTAATAAACAGCTGTTCCTCTTCCTCAACTCCCGCTCACCGTGTTAGACTAGCTGCTCTGCACTTTAAATTATCACCTACAGCAGTTTCGTAGCGCGCTACGAAACTGCTGTGTGATTTTAAAAAATACACTCTTCCTCTCTGGTTTTCTAAATAATCATCAGTGTTCATGGCTTAAGCACTTGATTGTTTTGAAAAGATTTGCTTGCAACAAATATTTCTCCTGAGGAAAAACTTGTCTCCTCTGTTAAAGGACTCTTGGAACCTCCCACAACATCCATGTAAAGTAATTTACTGCATACTGGACCGTCCACAGAAGGTGAATAATAATGTCTTGATCCTTCTGTTGGTATAGACCAAAACCCTCGGATAAGAGTCCAATTCCCCATAAGAACTGCTGGAACATTCTTAAAAGGTGCGCGTTAATCTCTTGAAGCATCTATTATAGATGGCTGTGTCCTTTCACAAAAATTCCATTCTCTAATGTCAAATATAGATGGAAAGAGACTATTGGAAAATTTCAACATTGAATGCTTAAACTACCAATGAATGTGACATTGGGAACTCAAACTTTCCTTGAACGGGCCTTTTGATCATCTAAAATCAACTGTGGCCATACAATAGAAACATCTGGGATCACCATAAAATCTGCTCATCAACTTATTTGAAAAAATTCGTGCTTCCTTTTTTCCTTCCTCTACAACCTTAACTCCAGCTATCTGATGAAGATTCAAATTTTAGTGGCATTTCATTATTGAATGTCCATATATACTCAGCTGTTGTTAGTACTTTAATTTATCCAGTTGAACATATCTCATCTTCCATGCTGCTACAACAGAAACGTCTATCATCAATATATTCTGCATCCAGGCCCATCATTCATGAACCCACAGATATATCCTCATGTGCATATGTGTTTACAGAGGCACTGCTTATGTTAATATATTGTACAAGATTCCTCGACAAAATCATACAATGGAGCAGCTGTATTTTCCTTTTAAAGAGTTTACCATCGTGTTCACTAACCGAGCAGCAGTCATTCAGTCATCCATTATGCTCTGCGGCCCTAGCCAGAAACAGAGATAGTAATCTCTTTTCGGTTCCCAGAATGATAAGTATATAAAATGACATAGCAATCAAGTAATTTGTTTCTCTGCTATGTTTAGGTTTCTTTCCTGCTGTTTCAGTAACCAAACTCATCTTAAGAAACTCTCAAATGCATTGTCCCTGTCATGAAAGCCTTTCCTTCGCCATTAAAATCATAGACATAAGATGCTGAAAGGTTGCGTTGTCGAGCTCAAAATTATGCAACAGATAATTCTTCAGATATCGGCTGACTTCAAGGAGTATCACCCTTTGTAAAGGAACAGAAGAAAATACACGTGACTGCCAATCCTTTTAATGAACTCTGGTTCATCAAATTGTGTTCTACCTATTACAGAAACCACTGGATACCACACCAAATCGAATTTTTCATATAACTGGAAAAAAATGTGTAATATCAAGTCAATCCGGCAACGCACCCCTGATTCTATGAATTTGACATAAGAAGCCGCAATGTTTGAGACATCAGATGCCGTGCTGAGCTTTCCAATATCACATCTTCTGCTAATGCTATTTTCTTGACCCGTGGCTTTTAAGTGAGCGCTAAAAATATATATGACAATCCTCCTTCTCTAAGCCAACAGCTGGAGCATGTGACCGGCACGTTACCACGTTTGTAAAAGACCACATCAAAATAATACAGTCCACCTTGACTGAGGAACTTATCTATTTCGAGCTCTGCCATTTGCTTCCTTGTCTCTATGACAACGATTTTTCCTCTCTGTCATTGACATTTGATTATGAAAACCCTGAATTGACAGTATCTTTGGTATGAATTGCGCCATCCTTCTTTATCTTCAGGTATTGCAGTCTTAGACTCGGGCCAGCGATAAACAATGGTTGCATATTCGCTTTAAAGTCTCTTTAATGTGTTCATACACCTTCTCGACACATGGTGTTGCTAAATACTGTGTTGTGACACCTGTCCAACGGACTTTATCGAGCTTACATGAATCAAGCCAGCCGTTTGCCCTGAATCCACAGGGTTATGTATAAGTGAAACAATTCCTTTCATTAACCCCTCCTTTTACCGGACAGATGCTACAGTCATCTAAATCTCTCTAAAAATCCGATGTTTCAAATAACACGATTTGTCACAAGCGGAGAAAAGCCTGACGGTGGGCATGCAACAAGAAATGCCACGTTACATATGATTTCCTTGGTGTCTCCGGCTTCTATAAATCTGCACAGTCTTCAGCATGCTTATTAATGCATGGGTGAAAAAACCAAACTCACTGGCCTGTAATTTCTGATATAACATTTTGAACTTTTTTGCCCATAGCTATTCCCTATCCGGTTTGAAGAACAAATTTTGGTATATAAACCACCCAGGAAACAGATTTTCAACAAATTCAAATGCGCTTGGAATAAGAGGAAACTTGTCAATTGCCGCGATAAGTCCAGTTGAAGCCCCAAAGCACTATCACAGCTGCAAAGCCCAGTCTATCAACAGTAAGTTTGTCATCAGTCTTTTCCCAAGCTTCCTGAACAGGTTTGAGGACATTCGTCAATGGCTTCACTGGATCAATAGAGGTCTCTCCAGTAGCCATTGCAATTACTCTGCCTCTCCTTTTACCTAGGCGAGTGAATGATGTGGAAGAGACACCAGGCTGATCTAAACGACATCTCAAAGATGACAGAGAAACCACGTGAGGCGAACAACGACTAGCCGATCCTCCTGCATTGTGATATTAACACTGCTTCCAGACAAGCCATGAAGAGAACTCTCTTCAAAGCATTCATCTTTAGAGTCGACGATTATGGTGAATGACCTAGATAATTCTTTCTTGCTCTCAAAGTGAACACCTTGACTTGGTGAGACAGCATGCCTAGTCACCAGGCTATTATCTGAGATGGCTAATATACCCAAATTACTTTGATGCGGTATTATGATTCAAATTAGCTAATGTCCTCATTGCATATGTTCCTTGCCTTCTGATTAAACCTCCTCAGACTCTACCACAAGGCTGGGCTTGCATTCTCCAGAAGACCGAAGAAATTGTCAATCAAAACATGCCACTACGCTCCCTACTAATGCTGTATAAATTATGTATTCACTATTACCACATACAACAGCAAATCTTCCATTTGGATTAATGCTACCAAAGGGATCCAAATTTTTCCATAAAGACCCTTCAAATAAGAACGG
The DNA here is from genome assembly GCA_031772625.1 of Pinus tabuliformis. Classification (NCBI taxonomy): domain Eukaryota; kingdom Viridiplantae; phylum Streptophyta; class Pinopsida; order Pinales; family Pinaceae; genus Pinus; species Pinus tabuliformis. The sequence goes on along the minus strand of CM062820.1, from coordinate 727,322,818 downwards.
AATTTGGGAGACAACAGTCAATCTGGAGCGGAGTTCTTTGAGAGAAACATTTGATATATGCACATTATCAATAAGTATTTTCCCATCAGAGATTGGAGTGAGGCGAAATATGGCATTAAAGACACTAGAGTTGCTTTTCCAGCTATTCCAAACTGCTCAGTCATGCTGGAGATGTCCCTGATCAGCGAATCCTCAATTTCGTAGCGCTGCCAGTGCAAGATCAGTGTTTTTCGCTACGAAATCACTAAAACAGGAGGCGCTGCGAAACTGCTAACGGATTCATGCGCTACAAAAACAGTTTGTCCTTCAGCTAAACTGAAAAATTTTGGCAACACTATTTTCAGTGATAACAGTGGCTCCACTTGGGATAGTGTGCCCCTGTGGTGCACTAAGAACATGCAGCTCCAGTGCCTTACCCATTTGTAACAAAGAGAAATTTGCTTGACAAGCCTGACTGTAGGAGAAAGAAACTAATGCTACTGAAAAATAAATGCTCAGCCAACCTTGAGCTTATTTGCAATTTACCTACCTACCTACCCTAACCATTTAAACTTTCCTCAGCTCAATCAATATGAGACTTCCAATGCAGCCAATCCTTTGCTTTGTCTGACATTTGATTTCTTTGCCTGTCCCGAAGTTCAGCGCCAATGTAATAATGTAATGACCGCTGCCACTGAAAATGTCTTTGACTGCATCGAATTTCAGAGCCCATGTGACAATGTAATGACCGCTGCCACTGAAACTATCTCTGATCTTCATAGGTAAGCTGAAAAACTGGAGAATAAAACTCTTCCATGTAATCAGCTATAGGATCCCAAAACACATGATCAGCTTGTCCTTCCTCGACACTTTCCAGCTGTGCAAACTGATCTTCAACCACAGTGCTCAGTTCCTCAATCATGAAAGAGGATGGAAGCAGCATAGTCTCCTTGCGCTCTGTCACAGGAAACTTTTGAGAATAATAATCATGATCATGAAAATTGTATGCCTGAATCTGTCCTTCTAAACCTTCAATTTCTTTCTCAATATCTTTGGCAATTTCATCAAAAAAATTTATTTTATCCTCTGACTTACAGTCAAAAGATTCCAGATATGAGGACAGGGACAAAGAAAAAGATTCATTTGCTTCTTCTTTATTATGATCATCATTCCACTGTTTAAAACCTTCAACCGAAGGAGATTTTACTTCCACCTCTGGCCTATCTATCCATTCCTCCAAGAACAAAAGCCAAAAGTCTGGCAATGACTTAATGGACTTGGCAGGCAAGCATTCAACCCACTGTTTGCATTTCCCTTGGAAAGAATCATAAAATAACCTTATGCAAACATCCTCATGTTTAATTCTAAGAAGCTGTGCAAAATGACAAAAATCTGAGATATGCTCCACCGTTAAACTCAAGTCTTCACCGTTAAATTTTGGACCATTCTTTAGAAAATAAACATCCTTGGGAAAATGGTTTGGGAAACCATGAAGTCCTGAGAAATCTATGCATGCATACCTTGAACAAATAATGGCAGCTTCTGGGTCTTTCATAACTCCAGTGGAATCACCATAAATGTATAAACTTTGAACTCTTCAACAATGGAGTCGCCAAGGTAGTTTTGCAGCCTTAAAAATAATTTGAACCCCTGCTACCTTCAGAAATTCAATCTTCGACTCCCGGCAGACGCACCAAAATGTTATCACAAAACCAGTACTAGGGACTGCAACCAAGCAAGGTCTCATGTAACTGTTTCAGACCATACTTTAGATTAGGAATTAGCCTTCCTAATCAGAGAGGGCTCTCTCATGACTCTTGACAAAATCCTTCAAACACTAGAGGGCTAACTCTTCACACATTTATAAAAATATAGCTGGTTGGACATACATCAAATCAGTCTTCATTGGGCTATGGAGTCTCTCACAGTTAATAAACCAAATCACAGTTATCTCATAGAAGCCAAGGCTCTTTGCATCATCAAAGATCCAAACATAATTTACCTAAATCAAAGCCTGCTGAACATACAGGAAGTCAGAGCATTAACAAATGAATTCTGAGTGATGTTCAAACATACTTCACCAAAACCCACAGCCTGTCAAGCACACAGGAAGTCAGAGCATATAATATGAATTCTGAGGGATTGTACCATAACAAGGCTGTAAAAAGAACATTAAGAAACTAAAACCACCAAAAGGATGCATTGAGAATCTTGGGAAGAAAAAACTCTGTTTGCTATTACTGTAACAGTCTTTTCATAAGCTCTAGAAAACTCTGTTTTTGTATATACAATCCAACCCCTATTACATCCTAGCTTTTACCTTATATAGGAAAACATTCCCCCTTTCCTAGAATGAGCTAACTAAAACACCTCGAGCATCCTCCTCCAGCATGAGGGGAGCCTCGAAGGTGATTATTAATTATTCCTACATGCTACTAACTAATGCATTAATTACAAACATGTTGGTACGTAATTACATAAAGTCCTAGTTAAACTAAAACACTACTTTCATTTCTCCTCTTAGGCTTGATGCTTCATTGAATGCTGTGACAGCTGTCCTTCTTCAGTTAAGCTGAGATGGTTGAAGGAGAACGTACTGAATGAGCTGGCCTTGGATTCCAGTCATGTAGACGGCTTCATTAATTAACTAAGGGAAATGCCCTGTTTGCACGTCTTTTGTCTCCCAACATTCTCCTAAAATATAGCAGCCTGCTCCCAAATCCTTTAATGACCCCAAGTCTGGAGTAACGCCAGATTTATGATGTGCTGGAGGTGGTCCTTAATAAACAGCTGTTCCTCTTCCTCAACTCCCGCTCACCGTGTTAGACTAGCTGCTCTGCACTTTAAATTATCACCTACAGCAGTTTCGTAGCGCGCTACGAAACTGCTGTGTGATTTTAAAAAATACACTCTTCCTCTCTGGTTTTCTAAATAATCATCAGTGTTCATGGCTTAAGCACTTGATTGTTTTGAAAAGATTTGCTTGCAACAAATATTTCTCCTGAGGAAAAACTTGTCTCCTCTGTTAAAGGACTCTTGGAACCTCCCACAACATCCATGTAAAGTAATTTACTGCATACTGGACCGTCCACAGAAGGTGAATAATAATGTCTTGATCCTTCTGTTGGTATAGACCAAAACCCTCGGATAAGAGTCCAATTCCCCATAAGAACTGCTGGAACATTCTTAAAAGGTGCGCGTTAATCTCTTGAAGCATCTATTATAGATGGCTGTGTCCTTTCACAAAAATTCCATTCTCTAATGTCAAATATAGATGGAAAGAGACTATTGGAAAATTTCAACATTGAATGCTTAAACTACCAATGAATGTGACATTGGGAACTCAAACTTTCCTTGAACGGGCCTTTTGATCATCTAAAATCAACTGTGGCCATACAATAGAAACATCTGGGATCACCATAAAATCTGCTCATCAACTTATTTGAAAAAATTCGTGCTTCCTTTTTTCCTTCCTCTACAACCTTAACTCCAGCTATCTGATGAAGATTCAAATTTTAGTGGCATTTCATTATTGAATGTCCATATATACTCAGCTGTTGTTAGTACTTTAATTTATCCAGTTGAACATATCTCATCTTCCATGCTGCTACAACAGAAACGTCTATCATCAATATATTCTGCATCCAGGCCCATCATTCATGAACCCACAGATATATCCTCATGTGCATATGTGTTTACAGAGGCACTGCTTATGTTAATATATTGTACAAGATTCCTCGACAAAATCATACAATGGAGCAGCTGTATTTTCCTTTTAAAGAGTTTACCATCGTGTTCACTAACCGAGCAGCAGTCATTCAGTCATCCATTATGCTCTGCGGCCCTAGCCAGAAACAGAGATAGTAATCTCTTTTCGGTTCCCAGAATGATAAGTATATAAAATGACATAGCAATCAAGTAATTTGTTTCTCTGCTATGTTTAGGTTTCTTTCCTGCTGTTTCAGTAACCAAACTCATCTTAAGAAACTCTCAAATGCATTGTCCCTGTCATGAAAGCCTTTCCTTCGCCATTAAAATCATAGACATAAGATGCTGAAAGGTTGCGTTGTCGAGCTCAAAATTATGCAACAGATAATTCTTCAGATATCGGCTGACTTCAAGGAGTATCACCCTTTGTAAAGGAACAGAAGAAAATACACGTGACTGCCAATCCTTTTAATGAACTCTGGTTCATCAAATTGTGTTCTACCTATTACAGAAACCACTGGATACCACACCAAATCGAATTTTTCATATAACTGGAAAAAAATGTGTAATATCAAGTCAATCCGGCAACGCACCCCTGATTCTATGAATTTGACATAAGAAGCCGCAATGTTTGAGACATCAGATGCCGTGCTGAGCTTTCCAATATCACATCTTCTGCTAATGCTATTTTCTTGACCCGTGGCTTTTAAGTGAGCGCTAAAAATATATATGACAATCCTCCTTCTCTAAGCCAACAGCTGGAGCATGTGACCGGCACGTTACCACGTTTGTAAAAGACCACATCAAAATAATACAGTCCACCTTGACTGAGGAACTTATCTATTTCGAGCTCTGCCATTTGCTTCCTTGTCTCTATGACAACGATTTTTCCTCTCTGTCATTGACATTTGATTATGAAAACCCTGAATTGACAGTATCTTTGGTATGAATTGCGCCATCCTTCTTTATCTTCAGGTATTGCAGTCTTAGACTCGGGCCAGCGATAAACAATGGTTGCATATTCGCTTTAAAGTCTCTTTAATGTGTTCATACACCTTCTCGACACATGGTGTTGCTAAATACTGTGTTGTGACACCTGTCCAACGGACTTTATCGAGCTTACATGAATCAAGCCAGCCGTTTGCCCTGAATCCACAGGGTTATGTATAAGTGAAACAATTCCTTTCATTAACCCCTCCTTTTACCGGACAGATGCTACAGTCATCTAAATCTCTCTAAAAATCCGATGTTTCAAATAACACGATTTGTCACAAGCGGAGAAAAGCCTGACGGTGGGCATGCAACAAGAAATGCCACGTTACATATGATTTCCTTGGTGTCTCCGGCTTCTATAAATCTGCACAGTCTTCAGCATGCTTATTAATGCATGGGTGAAAAAACCAAACTCACTGGCCTGTAATTTCTGATATAACATTTTGAACTTTTTTGCCCATAGCTATTCCCTATCCGGTTTGAAGAACAAATTTTGGTATATAAACCACCCAGGAAACAGATTTTCAACAAATTCAAATGCGCTTGGAATAAGAGGAAACTTGTCAATTGCCGCGATAAGTCCAGTTGAAGCCCCAAAGCACTATCACAGCTGCAAAGCCCAGTCTATCAACAGTAATTTTGTCATCAGTCTTTTCCCAAGCTTCCTGAACAGGTTTGAGGACATTCGTCAATGGCTTCACTGGATCAATAGAGGTCTCTCCAGTAGCCATTGCAATTACTCTGCCTCTCCTTTTACCTAGGCGAGTGAATGATGTGGAAGAGACACCAGGCTGATCTAAACGACATCTCAAAGATGACAGAGAAACCACGTGAGGCGAACAACGACTAGCCGATCCTCCTGCATTGTGATATTAACACTGCTTCCAGACAAGCCATGAAGAGAACTCTCTTCAAAGCATTCATCTTTAGAGTCGACGATTATGGTGAATGACCTAGATAATTCTTTCTTGCTCTCAAAGTGAACACCTTGACTTGGTGAGACAGCATGCCTAGTCACCAGGCTATTATCTGAGATGGCTAATATACCCAAATTACTTTGATGCGGTATTATGATTCAAATTAGCTAATGTCCTCATTGCATATGTTCCTTGCCTTCTGATTAAACCTCCTCAGACTCTACCACAAGGCTGGGCTTGCATTCTCCAGAAGACCGAAGAAATTGTCAATCAAAACATGCCACTACGCTCCCTACTAATGCTGTATAAATTATGTATTCACTATTACCACATACAACAGCAAATCTTCCATTTGGATTAATGCTACCAAAGGGATCCAAATTTTTCCATAAAGACCCTTCAAATAAGAACGGAATTTGGGAGACAACAGTCAATCTGGAGCGGAGTTCTTTGAGAGAAACATTTGATATATGCACATTATCAATAAGTATTTTCCCATCAGAGATTGGAGTGAGGCGAAATATGGCATTAAAGACACTAGAGTTGCTTTTCCAGCTATTCCAAACTGCTCAGTCATGCTGGAGATGTCCCTGATCAGCGAATCCTCAATTTCGTAGCGCTGCCAGTGCAAGATCAGTGTTTTTCGCTACGAAATCACTAAAACAGGAGGCGCTGCGAAACTGCTAACGGATTCATGCGCTACAAAAACAGTTTGTCCTTCAGCTAAACTGAAAAATTTTGGCAACACTATTTTCAGTGATAACACCGCCAATCGTTTTTCCCTCACTCCTGCTTCACCTAAGGGTTGCGCTATCAAAATAGAAGATTGGGACCCAGGCCGAAGCTCTGGAAATCATGATGAGATTGCATGAAACACTAATGTAGGATGCTAATCTAGGGGTTCAGCAGATTCATGTACAATTGTTGAACCTTTGCCTAGAAATGCAAAGTCTAAAGAAAGATAGAACATCTTGTCTAGAGGTGCGCGAAGAAGTGTGGTGCCTAAAGTGAAAAAGCCAGGGGCATGACAAAGATCATTGTCCTATTTTCACAAATTATGTTACACCACGAGGACCAATGCCTCTAAGGCTAGAAGCTGTAGCAGGGCCAAGTACAGGGCCCACTCTATGTTGTGCTATTGTTGGGCATGGTTTTCCCCCACAGCATGTTTTGGGGTTCAAAGCCCAAGTTTTGGTCAAATATGTTGTAAGACTTCATGAATTGCAGACGCGGAGAGCGAAATGTACATCGAGTCATAGGGTTGTCCGCCCGTAGTTTTGTAATGTAATGTAATGTCATGTTGGCCTACCCATGGTCCACGAACCATGGGATTGTATAAATAGAGCAAGGCTCTAAGTTGTAAAGATAATTGGAGATGGATTAATGAATGGATGTAATGATCTAGTAGCAGATAGAGAAGCAGTCTAAGTGTCTTGGGTTGTAGTAGTAGGAAGAGGCTCTGTAGTTGAGTGCGTAAAGGCCTAGTAGACAACACAGCTGAGTGCGCGGACCCCTGCAGCTGAGTGCACAGGGCGGAGTAGAGTCTGTAACCCAAGAAGAAGAATAATAAAGAGAAGTTTGATTCCAAATACTGTGTATCTTCTTCTGTATTACTTTCTATGAATTTATACTAATTTTTTTTATTGCGCACACTTATATGAATACTAAACACTGCTAAGTATAATTGGGCTCATAGAGATAAGTAAGTAATCGAATAATATTAGGTTAATAGTAAGAAACTTGGTAATAACATGGATCCGCCTCGAGCAGGGCTACGTGAAGGTAGTATCGTAGGCTGTGAGGGACTGATAGATGCGTGTAGCAATATGCGTGTAAGTTCAAACCGCAGACCACCGAAAAACCATCAGACATATCTAGGGTATGAAAACCTGGGTCTAGCACCCTCCCATAATATTTCAGGTGAGACCTTAGTCTGCGCTCCGCGGACTGTTTCCAAAAGGGCCAGTAGTACAGGGATTTGTTTCGCTAAATCATCTTTGAACCTAAGTCAGGCTCATACAAGCCAAAAAATGGTTGCATTTCCATAACCGAGATCTACATAACGGATGTCTGATGTCGTGTCATTGGAATCCAACAAAGAAAGAAATTGAAGGATGGTTGGACAAGAAGATTCATGAGTTTGCAGTGCAGGAAAACAAGAATCCGCGAGTATCTAAGGAACAATGGTTGGAGCACTACTTATATACAGAAATCCATAAAATTTTCTTTGCATCCTTTCCTTCTAAGTTGTATGAGTGGATCATGAAGTTAGCAGACAGTTAGGGAAGGTGTAGTCTCGACAAACCAATCATGTGGACTCCAGAATTAGTGTGTAGACTAGAAGCAACAGGAGATAAGATCGCGCAAACTGTGGACCATTGGCTTGACCAAAATATAGGAGGATTTATCACTGAGTTTGCAGTAGATACGACCATCAGCTATAATGCAGTAGAATGATGCTTCCCCAAGGGACCGTGAGGTAATTGTATTAAATCTTTGAAAACTTGGATTAAGATGCTAATGTGTGAAAAGTGGGTTATGCGAGTAAATTAATGTTTAGGACTATGCAGAGTGGGAAGATCTACAGAAGCAGAAGTAGTGAAGAATTAGAAACTAGTCCTTTAATTTCACCCTCACGGGAAAGTGAGGAAGAGCTCATAAGTGTTTCTCTAAGAAGCGCAGTCAGTCTGATAAGTTAGTGAATTCCGCACTTACCACCTCCACCTACACTGCCACCCGTCTCACCCTCCTCACCTCCATCTCTGCCCACCCTACCTCCACCACCACCACAGTTTAGTATGGCAAGTGCGATCAAACTATGGATATTCAGAGGAGTAGGGAATGAAGATCCAGACCAATTCTAGTTTGTGGTAAGGGCAGTATGGGAAGCAAAGGAGTCGTGGATGACAATATCAAGAAGGCTACATTGGTAAGCACGTTGTAGGACCGTGCATTAACATGGTATATTAAGCATTCTAATGACCATCCAAACGTTGGAATCATAGAAATCCAGACCATGTTGAACTGAGAATTTAGCAGGACAATGTTGGAGACATAATCAGTTATCGGGTTTAAGGAGATCACGATGCTCCTGGGCGAGACCCCCTGGGATCTGGACCAAAGACTTAAGAGTATGATTCGTGAGGCCAACATGACTTTGACGGATGGACAGCAACGTGCATGGTTCGTAGCGTCACTAACACCGCATTTAAGGACGGCGCTGTCATAGCAAAAACTTTCCACACAGGCCAAAGCTTTGGAGATGGAAATGAGATTGCATGAGACCCCTATATAAGACCCTAGTCTAGGAGTCCAAAAATTCCATGTGCAACTACAAAATTTGTGGCTGGAGATGCAGAGTTTGAAACAGGACAGGACACCTCGGTCAGAGGCGCGCGAGGAGGTATGGTGCATAAAATGCAAAGGCTAGGAGCATGATAAGGACCACTGTCCAGTGTTCGCAAATTACTTGGTGGGAGGAGGGATGATGCCGTTAAGAACTAAGGCACAACAAGGACCAAGCACAGTGCCTGCACTATGGTGTGTGATCTGTCAGATAGGAAGAAAACACACTACGAATAATTGTCATCTATTGCAGAAGTATACACAGATGTCCAAGCAATTGTTTTGTAATTTCTGCAGGTCGGTAGGCCATGATGAGCACACCTGCAGAAGTTACGAACTAATGATGGATCAGACTCCTGCCTATAGGGTGCAGACCAAAACTCGATCTCTCAACCCAAATGCAGGAATGACACATGTTGGATTTCAGGGGCCCAGGTGAGGTCGAGGTGGAATGGGACCAGGAAGGGGTCGCAAAAAACTAATTTGTTACAATTGCGGAGGGCCGGGGCACTATGCCCACGATTGTATAAACCTGATAAGGACATCATGTTTGTACTGTATTCAATTTGATCATAAGGCAGAAGATTTCCCTTCATTGATAGTGAGGCTGCATGAAAAAGGGGTACTCCAGCCTCCTCGGACTCAAAATTTGCAAATGACGAGGTCTGAGCCACACGAGGAAGACCCGAATGTAAACATAGTGCTCAGGAGTGGTATGACCATTGGCGATGACAAAGGTAAGCAGTCAGAGGAAGTGTGTGGGTTCATAAGGCTCCTACAAAGGAACTCGAATTTAATTTAGAATATGTGAAGGAGACATTCATGGAAACTAGAAAAAGCTTCACAGAGGCCTCCACTTCAGGCAGTAAGGATCAACTAGAACCAGGGATGGATCCTTCAATGCTCACTACCATTCTGGAGACATGCATGAAACTGCTACACGATAGCATGGTAGTAAAAGGACTACAAGAACTTATCACTAGGTGCACGGGGTTAGGAGAACCGCGTGTGGTCCGAAAACTTGGAAAGCATGCATTATGCACAGGAAGGGAAATGAGGTTGACTGCGGAAATCAGCGAGTACGAAATGGATCAGGTAGTCCTGGATCTCGGATCGGACGTGAATGTACTGCTAAAACAAACATGGGAATGCATGGGCAGACCCACACTACAATGGTCTCCTATTCAGTTGTGAATGGTGAACCAATAGAAGATCTTTCCCATGGGAAGATTACAGGGGGTAACAATGGATATTGAAGGTGCGAGTGCACAGGCGGACTTTGAAGTGATAGAGATTGTCGATGACAACAGTCTCTATCCTGCGCTACTAGGAATAGACTGGGCCACTGAAATGAATGGCATAATAAATCTGAAGAAGCACAAAATGATCTTTGAGAAAAAGTCACTACGCATGGTAGTACTGTTAGATCCCGCCGAAGGAGCACGATACACTGAACCAGTGCACGACAATGATAGTGATGATGATCTCAATTACATCTACAAGATAACTGCATGAGAATAGGATTGGGTGAATCCGACTGCAGATGGAAGGATTTTGTGGAAGCGCGAAATCTCATGCATTTTGGATTCGAATGAAGAAATAGAACGATGGCAGAATTGGCTGCACGAAGTAACAACACTTAATTGCAACATGATGGTTAGATCATTGCACTGCGTGACAACAGAGGTAAGGGATTTTCCTACATATGACAGGTTGACAACGGTGGATGAATTCTTGAACAAATTTGAAAGAGCAGTAACAGAACAACAGCGGTTCGATGCTCTGAAATGGGCACTGCACGACGCCCGCAAGATGGTGGGGTACACATCAGAGAAATTTTGAGGACTGGTACGAATGCAAGAGGATGATGTGCCTATGATTTGGGAAACCATAGATACAGCTAGTACAAAAATATGAAGGACAGGATGATCCGCATACACACCTTGCGAAATGGACCGAGGTCTACAAGGAAGTACCACAGCCTGAATGAGTACATTTATTCTATCATACCCTGGATGTCATACCCATGAATTGGTATACTGAGGCGGAGCTTCGCCATGGTACAAGTGAATGGGATGTCTTGCATGAGGGATTTCTGTTAACTTTCACATTTGAAGATCATTGGTGGGATAATTTTGACGATGCGCTACAGGCAGTAAAATCAACTATCTTCAAAATACCCTTGGAGGCAATGGAAGTACTTCAACTAGAATGGGCAACACAGTTGAGCTGTGCACTAGAGTGTTACAATGTAAATGTTCAGGAGGATGATGAGGACCCACTAAATATTAACATTCTAGAAACAGAAGGTTGTCGCGAGATTCGAGGACCATCACTTGAGGACCCTGACATCATTGTACCACTAAAAACAAAGCAAGTAAACTTTGGAATGGAGGCAGAGCCGGAGTACACAACGCTTGGGGATTATTGGGACAATGCCACAATGGATAAGATCGTTGAGTTACTCCACGAATACCAAGACATGTTCCCGACCAAAATTACGGACTTAAAAGGGATCACTGGCGACTTAGGGATGATGAAGATCACCCTGAAACCCAATTCGAAGCCAGTTAAGCAGTGGCCTTACCGCTTGAATCTCAAATATAAAGAAAAGGTGTGTGAATAATTAGACAAAATGCTCACAGCTAGAATTATTGACCCAGTGGAAGAATCCGATTGGGTGATTTCTATGGTATTATAGGAAAAAAATTAGAAGGGCGAAATAAGAATATGCGTGGTGTTAGAGTCGGTCTGGTCAGTACTCCGTCAGAGATCAAAACTCTTTATGCATTTCATTTTTAGGAGTCCCACTCCATTTACCCAACTACATTCCACTAGGAGCATGCCATAATCTGAAGGAAAAGGTCATGCTAGTCATTTCCCCTCATGTCTGGCTCCTGCTGGATTAAGTCTTTTGTCAATGATCACTAAAGTCCATGATAGTCCAGGTTTGGTCCTTTAATGGACAAAAGTCATTTTCGATAATTAGGTCTAGGGATTAATCAATTTGGTCTTCAACCATGTCCCATAAAGCCATGTAGGCCAGAGTGAGGCCCTTACCAAGTTATGATTCAGAGAGTTTCATCGTTATGTGGATAAATTTCGATTGTTCTTCAAAACACTGTTTTGAAGAAAAAGTCAAACAGTGTGTCATTTGTGATAAAATTTTCAAAAAGTCGCCAATTGATTTCTCCAGGTGTAGTCATGGATTCCATGGCCAAATGTCCTATTGTGCAATCCCTACAAACTGCGCCGAAAATTTCATCATTTGAGCTAAAATTTCAAAGGGAAAGTGAAAATCAGTGTTGCTTTAAGTCAGTGAAAAAGTGTCAAAACATAACATTAGAAAAATGGGTTTTTGAAGAAGCAAAAACTTAACCCATGACTTCCAAGTCTTTATATACAAGTTTCCACCAAAATCAAAGCCATTGTGCAAATCAAGTGCATAGGGAGATATTGCAAAGAGTTTGAGAGGCAAAGTGCGTGTTGGAGAGCATTGGAGGAAGTTTCCAGGAGCGCAGCGCATATACACAGGGGCGCGGCGCACACAGAGCCATCCCTCAGTGTATTTTTTCAACGGGCTTGGCACACTGGGTTTTGTGCGCGGCGCACACCCACAAAGGGCCAAAACCATGCCAAATCACCTCAAATTTCTTGTGAAGCCCATCAAATTGAAAGGTAGGCTCTATGACATGACTTGTTCATCAAAGTTTATAAATGATATGGTGGTTTACGGCTATGTTTGAAATGCAACAAAACTCATAAAATCAACCACAAGAAAACACCAAAGGCCATTGTTGCTAGGGTTTCATAATTGTGGTATTGAGGCTAAGGTTCCATTTTCACCCACCAGTTTTCCCTCACCTACCATTTTCCCTATCCTCCCTTTCTCATTTTTCCTATTATCCCTACCCTAAAACACTACCAAACCCTATTCTCTTTCCCCTCCTCTTATTTGTCGACATAACACCCCAAAAACCTACCCTATCAAATACCCAAACCCCCTACATATCCCTAAAAAAACTTATCCCCATAACCCCTATTCCCATCACATCACTCCCCTCCTAATACTCCCTTTTGTTTCATTGTTCCCCTTGGTGGCAGATATCACAAAAGCACCCAGCTTCACACCATCATCAAAGGGCAGCCTAAATATAGTACACATAGCAGTCATGGCATCACAGCATTGATCAGAGTATGAGATGGAGACAGAAAGTGACTCATCCTCGGAAGAGTAGGCTCCCAGGAGACATCACAGGAATGGCAAACATGTTAGGGATGAGCCCACTACCCTCACTGAGTTACAAGCATGTCCTCTTGCTATGTCATGTTTCCAGCATCTATCATGTTTTGAATTTTGTCAAAGAGTGCCTAATGTTCGAGTTCATCATGAGTTGGCCCATCTTTTTGTGCTTCATCTAGATGGAGATCACTCTATCTTGGCTGGGGTCACCTTCACACTGACACTCGAAACTATCTCATTAGCAACCGGTATACTGAATGTTGGAGAACCATGGCACAAGAAACAGAAGGTTGATTGACAGCATTATGAGCCTTACATTAAGGCCAGTTGCTTGAGGCATCTCAGAAGAGTCTTTCCATTTAGATATTTGAAAGATGAATATGCTCCAGTCATGAAGTTGATCATGAAGTACTTCAGCTATGAGGGGAGGTTCTCTGATCTATATGCCTATCACATCAGGTTGCTCATGCACTTTACCAGGGTATGGATGACGAACATCCCATTTTTCATTTGCAGGAACATAGAGAGGATGAACACCTTCATGCAGCACAAGACCCCTCAGCAACAACTTAACAGTGTTTATCACTTTGCTCTTATTAAGATTTTGGTGGATCATCAGTTAGGATTGCAGGGCATTACTTGGGATGACTTCATCTCCCGTGACCTCTTCAGCACTTCACAAGTAGAGTCAAAGGTTGGACATGAGATAGGTGGTCCTTCTCATTAGTATGAGCGCCATGAGACCACTACTATGCCAGTATTCATCACATATCAGAGAGGCAATAGGAATTTGTTTGCAGCAGCAAAGCGAGTGTTATCTCCACCCGGGGTGGAAGGGGCCTCGCTTCCAACATCAACACTACAGGTACAGGACGGAGGTAAGGAGAAAATGCATGATGAGGGGCCTTCAGGTGAGCCATCAGGTGAACGAGAGACCAAATTTGTTCTCCTTCATGATGATGATACAGATACAGAACCGACAAGTGCACAGGTTAAAGAGATCATCTAGGAGCAGCAATAAGAGATTGAAGCCTTATCCCTTGACTTGGAGAGGGCTAAGTGGAACATGAAATATCTGGAGTAGAGGAAAAAACAGCTTGAGGATTAGCAAGCGATCATGGAGCTACAAAATATTCGTGAGAATCGTCAAGCTGCAGAAAGGAGAAGAGTTGAGCTCATGTCATTGGAGCAAGAGATTAATGAGGATTGGGAGGCCAACCTTGAGAGAGTCAACATGCACTTAGAGAGGCTGCTGGACAAGGCCGACAAGGACCATGCACTGCTGAGACACATGGCTTTCCACTACATGGCGCGAAAGTATGCAAGGCTTGAATCAGGAATTTGAAGGCTAAATTGAGGAAGGCAATCAAGAAGCAAAAGAGGCAAAGGGAGATTGATCGACTTTAGATATTGGTTGAAGCCTCTTTGGCCCAGCATAGCACTTCATAGAGAACCTCCAACCCAAATTCCAAGTAGTTTGGGGCAATTTTGGTCACATGGTAAATTTTTGGTCACAACACAGGTTTTTTCTCCCTGTGTGCCACGCCACTGGCGCGTCGTTTAGGATTCAGAGCTCCAAATCACAAATGGTTTGCATTTTTGGATTTAGCATGAAAAATCATGACTACTAGTGCTTGGACAAGAAATTTGGGCATGATTTGAGTCTCCAGGAGGTCAAAAACACTAAAAAAATGACCTCTCTGCCCCTATTTTGACACACAGGAAGCAGTCTTAGGAAAATGAATATTTGGAGGGGCAAATGAGCACCAAATTCAGAAATTCAACTTGGGTGGGAAAGTAGATAGGCTAGGCTTTCCAACAAGCACACTTGGGCACATTTTGTACTCCTGTAAGTGCCTCAAAATAGGCTCCAAAGTAGCGTGGCGCATATAGAAAGTGGCGCGGCGCATATAGGGAAAAAGGCCAATTTCACCTCCGTTTCACGAAATTTCGATTCGTGACTTCTCCAAGTGGGCCCGCTCATCTACATTTCACTTTTTCGGCACCTAAGGTGGCATTTAAAATATTTTCACTCCAAATTGGCTTCTATCCAAGTGGCAAAGGAAGACAAACAGTCACCCAAGCCATTTGTCATGTTTGTAACGCTGCACCGGTAGCTAATGGTTGGCTTTCCACCTCCATTTTGTAATGATTCGAGTAACTCCCCAACCCTTGGGCGTTCTATCTCTTCATGGCACATTCTATATATTGTATGCAAACTATTTGCAAAGGGTTGGTTGGCTTGTAATTTCTGGGAGACTGTGGGAGAGAAACTTAGTTCTTCATTGTATATTTTGACAGAGGATTAATGAAAGGCAACAACTCTGTTTCATGAGATTCATGTGGTTGTGAGTGTATCAAATGTGTCTCTTATGTTTCATATGTATTTCGTAATGTTTCACAGTTCATTTCATATTCATTTCCAGTGAAATTTTCTAAGTTAGATAAGGTAGAATTCATTTTTATTGCTCTTCCTGTGGGAAAATTTCATGTTCAGTGTTCTTCTTCTATTGAAAAGGATTCATGTACTTATGCCCTTTTCACCCTCCTATGCAATTCCTCCATTCCGCGTTATTTCAAACTAAATTGCTAGACTTTCCGCCTGTCTTGCCTCACGAAGTAATCTGTGCCTTTGTATTAAATTCTCTGCTCATTGCTGTCTGTTGGTCCCATACCATCCTAGAAACCCAGTCATTCATAAAAAATTGCGTCTTATGTCCATATTTACTTACTAGCCTAAGATTAATATTTCACTGTTAGTCATCTCAGACCATTTTGTTTACTTATTCGCTGAGCGTGACTCGGAGAGAGCCCTCTCCTGTTCTAGTAGGGTTAGCTACTAGACTGAGCGTGGTTTGTGGTTACCGTGAATTTTTCCTTCCTTCAGCCTAAGGCAGATTTAGGTGCTAACATAGTGGTGACCATACTGGGGACGGAAATTAATCCCCTTACTTCTTGATAATTCTAAGCTTCCGGATGATAAGTTTAGGATTTGATAGGCTAAGTAAGTTGTTCATGTCCTTCTATTTTTTTCGAAAATAGCACGCTGGCTTCGAGACGATATACCAGAGCCAATCCAGATCCAGATCCTCCTCATATTTACAAAAAACCCAACTTGATTCCAAGACTCCTTCATCAAGAGAGCACTATAACTCCCGTGTTCAAATCCCATTCATGTCCTGACATTTTTGAGTATCTTTAAGAGCTTGAGTTTGATGAGCAGTTTGAACTATCATTGTTCGAGACCAAATCCGAAAGGGTTGTTGACTATACTGTCCCCAATCCACAATTCCTTATAGACTTGGAGACGGAAAGGGCTAACCGGTCAATTGATAATTACATTATAGCTCAGCTTCAAACTCCAATTGCTAGCTCCTTACTAACTATGCACACTCCTCCAACACCTCCAAGGCCAAAACCACCAAGAGTGATGGCTGCCCGTTTTGCACCCCTGGTTCTGCCTCAAGTTCTAGATGATATGCCCGCAGATTATCAAAACAAAATCCCATTTTTTGATGGCACTCCTAACAGCATTACTGCTCAACAACATCTGGACAGAATGGCAGATTTCTATGAACTTCATGAGATCGATGCGGAGAATGTGGCAATGAGACTCTTTGTATAAAAATTTGCAGGTGATGTGAGGAAATGGTTCAGAGGTTTTCCGGCGGCAAGTATCGCTACCTTGGCTGACCTACAAAGACAATTTTTAAACTGATGGGAAGTGAAAAAGAATCCTCTTCAAATTCTGGCTGAATATGAGCAAATCAAATGAAACGCTAGTGAGTCGGTCCAAGACTATTGCGTTAGATTCAATTCAGTTTATAATGAAATTCCAGATCATCTAACGCCCCTGTGGGACTAGCCATGGTGAAGTTCCTGGATGGTTTTGATGCTGACATGGCTTATCAATTAACAGAGAGAGAACCAGCCACAATGGAAGACATGCAGAAGATAGCGGTCAGCATTGAAGAAAATATGTTGTCCAAAAGAGCTAGAGCGAAAGCAAAAACGAAGTTCACAGTCAAGGAAGAGTCTTCCTCGATGGATCAATTACTCAAGAAGGTAGAGAAAATGCTTGAAAGGGTTAAACTTGACAAACCAGAGCCACAAGTTAGAAATCCTAACTTTCGTGGTTAGCAACAACCACAATATAGAATAAGACAGAGAGATCAGCGAGCCCAAGAGCAGACAGCACAACAGCCAATACAAACACCTTTGCAGCAAAATTTTGTGCATGGACCAGAGTTAGATGAGGACGAGAATATAATAGGTGAAGAAAACCACCTCTTTACTCCTGATGATTTGCCTATTTATCTCACTGAGGATGAGGAGTATGCAGAAAGTTTGACTATACACAAAGATGTAGATTTCATTCTAGCAAATGACACCGTCTTGGAGGAAGAATCAGATGAGTACCAAAGAGGCTATATGAATGCTCTGTCCACCCAGCAGTAGCAATATTCACTTAGAAATAGAGATGTGCCGGCCAAACCAATTCAGAAAAGGAAGGATGTTGAGGCATCAAAGAATGATTCATTAGTTACACAAAGGAAAGGAAAGGAGGCGGTTGGTCTAGAGAGTAGAAAATCGCCATCAACAGAACAATCACATCAGCAAGTTGCATCGAAAGAAAAGGAAAAGAAAGAAATCCCAGTCAAAGAGGTAGAAAATATTCCCGCTTTCAATTTAGAGAATGAGATTTCTAAATTAAAGGTATCCATCCCCTTGACTGAAATAATGAGGAACAACAGTTATACGGGGCAAGTATCTAAAATGTTGAATTTGGACCCAATGTCCAACATGGTGAATGTCGAAGACGATCAACCTGAAATGATTTTTGGGCCAGCATCGAATGGTGAGTCTCCTGATAGTGATGTACCACCTTTTTATATCAGTTTAAGATTGCATGATTTTGTGTTACATAACACCATGTTCGATTTTGGAGCTTCTCACAATCTCATGCCCAAGGCTATCATGGATAAGCTTGGTTTGGACATCACCCCACAATACCATGATCTCTATTCGTTTGATTCCAGCAGAGTAAGATGTATATGACTCATCAAAGACTTGGTTGTGAGTCTGGATCAGCTCCCAATGAAGAAAATTTTGATGGATGTTGTTGTAGCAAATATTCCTCCCAGGTTTGGCATGCTTCTTTCCAGGTCTTGGGTAGCGAAATTGAAAGGGACACTACAGCTAGATTTCTCCTATGCAACAATTCCGGTGTTTGGCCAAATGAGGAAGTTGTATCGGAAACAAAAAATGAAATACATGATCACAAGCAAGGAGAAACCAATAAATCATCCAATTAACTATGTACATACAGATTTAGAGTCTTCTGTTTTGTATTCAAATAGTTTCAATGATATAGATAGTCAGTTAGTTGAAGCAGATGATATTCCGGAAATAACAGAAAATTTCAGAGAAATTTTAAAGAAAGAAGGACAAGAACAACAGAACACTGTTGGGCAATCAGCTGAAAGTAATGGACAGCAAGCAGACAAGGCATAGCAAATAGATTTCCAGCACTTGCAAGAGGAGGAAGAAGGTTTGTGGACCATGGATTTCGATGGAGCAGTGGGAAATGATGGCGCTGGAATTGGAATTTGGGTACGCAGTCCTTTCTCTGCCCCGAACAAAGTGCCTAGTAACGTGCGGGTATGCTCTTACAAGTTGGCTTTTGAGTGTTCAAACAATGAAGCTGAGTATGAAGCTCTGATTGCTAGCCTAAAGATTCTAAGAAAGCTGAATGCTAAGAGGATTTCAGTATATGGCAACTCTGAATTGGTAATTAAGCAAGTCAGAGGCGAGTATCAAGCAAAGTATCCTAGGATGCGGGCTTACCATAATGCAGTCCTAGACATCCTAAAATTATTTTCAGAATACACCTTGACATGTGTGCCTCATATACAAAATAGTGTTGCTGATGCTCTTGCCAAGGCAGCAAGTAGTTTGAAGATCCCAATGAACTCTAGTAATAAATTCGAAATCCATGTCAAGCATCGTCCAACCGTTCTAGACAATCAGAGATATTGGCAAGTGTTCCAAGATGATAAGGAGATTGATGATTTTCTTCAAAACAAAGGTAAGTTCAAAGAGACCTCAATTGATGTAGAAAATGACAATGGTAAAGGTAATGGTACAGATGATGTGCAGATCAATCAAATGGACATGTTGCAGGTAAAGAATAACGTTATTCCTAAAGGCTTGATACCTTTAGAAGAACTCTTCGATCAAGATGATGTAGCCCGCAAACCAACATTGCAGCCAACAGAGAAGGGTGTGGAGGAGGTCAATGTTAGAACAGCTACTAATCCTAAATTGGTAAAGCTATCTAAAACATTGCCACCAAAGATCAAGGACAAATATATCAGTTTGTTGTCTTCATTTGCAGATATGTTTGCTTGGGACTATTCTGACTTAAAGACATATGATACCAATATAATTCAGCACACTATACCCATCAAGCCCAATCAAAAACCATTCAGACAGAAGCTGAGAAAGCTAAATCCAAAGTTGTTGCCATCTATTGAAAAGGAGATAAACAGGTTGTACAAATTAGGGATCATTGTTCCCATCAGATTTTCAGATTGGATCTCTAATTTGGTGCCCGTACAAAAGAAGACATGTGAGATTCGCTTATGCATTCATTTTAGAAATCTCAATAAAGTTTCGTTGAAAGATAATTATCCACTGCCCAAAATGGACCATATACTTAAGCAAGAAGTGGGAGAATCTCGTATGTCACTACTTGATGGTTATTCCGGATATAACCAAGTTTCTGTCCATGAAGATGACAGAGACAAGACAACGTTCACCACTCCATGGGGAACCTTTCATTACGCTAAAATGCCTTTTGGTTTAAAGAATGTGGGTGCCACATTTCAGCGTGAAATGGACTTGGCTTTTGCAAATGAGAAGGATGTCTTTTTGGTTATGTACCTGGACAATTTGACGGTGTTTTCCAAATCTAATGAAGAGCACATGTACCATCTAAAAACTGTCTTTCAAAAGTGCAAAAAATATGGCTTGTCGCTGAATTTGAAAAAGAGCTTGTTTACCATGGATGAAGACAAGCTACTTGGGCACATTATCTCAAAAGATGGCATTCGTATTGACCCAGCACGTGTACAAGCAATTTAGAAAATCGATCTGCCCTAGAATAAGAAAGAGATACAATCTTTCAATGGTAAAATGAATTTTCTACGCCGCTTTGTACCTAACTTTGCTGAGCACCTAAGAGAGATGACAAACATGCTTAAGAAGGATAGCCAAGTGAAGTAGACAGAGGAGGCTGTAAAATCTTTCAATTTAGTCAAATTGGCTCTTTCTTCAGCTCCCGTTCTAGTCAGCCCGGACTACACTCAGGATTTCATATTGTTTTCATTTGCTTCGGAGCACACTATGGCAGTTGTTTTATTGCAAAAAAGAGATGATCATGAAAGACCCATTGCATTCTTCAGCAGAGCTATAAGAGATGCAGCCTTAAAATACAACATCATTGAGAAGCAAGCCCTTGCACTTGTGAAGGCATTGAAAGATTTCTGAGTATATATTCTACATTCTCATATTTTGGCCTATGTTCCTAACGCTGCTGTCAAAGATGTTTTAGTGCAGACTGATCTGGAAGGGAGACGAGGCAAATGGATTGCATCCTTGCTGGAATATGATGTGGAAATAAAGTCCACAAAGTTGGTTATAGGACAAGGATTGGCAAAGTTAATGGCCGAATCAAACTTGTACACCTTGGGCATAAATCTGATTTCTACTATGTCCGATGAGAATGAGGAAGGATCATCAATTAAGGTATCTAAAATGTTTGCTCTCTCTCCGTGGTATTCAGATATCATATATGTGCTTACAAATTTGTCACCACCACCCAGCATGACTAGAAACAAAGCGAGAACACTCAAGTTGAAAGCTGCCAAGTTTTGCATTCTTAATTCCGCACTGTATTAGAAAGATCCCGGTGGCGTTCTGTTAAATTGCTTGGTGGAAGAAGAAGCAAAGAAGGTCATGGAGGACTGCCACCAAGGAGATTGTCGGGGTCACCTTTTTTGGAAGTCAACAGCAAATAAAATTTTGAGAGAAGGGTACTATTGGCTGAAATTGTTTGCTGATGTATATAAGATTGTCAAGCGCTGTCATAAGTGTCAGATTTTTGAAGGAAAGTAGAATTTACAGCCTTCCACTCAAGCCTATTGAGGTGAGTGCCCCTTTTTAGCAATGGGGATTGGATTTCATTGGTGAAATTCATCCCGCTTCTTCTGGACATCATAGATGGATCCTCATAGTGACAGATTATTTCACGAAATGGATCGAAGCAATTCCCACCAGGCAAGCTACTAATGGGGTAATCATTTCATTCCTTGAAAATAACATCTTGTCTCGCTTTGGTTGCCTGAATAAGTTAATCACTGATAACACAGCAGCTTTCAAATCAAAAAGGATGGTAGAGTTTTGTCATAAATATCACATCATTTTGGGTCACTCAACTGCCTATCATCCATAAGGCAATGGATTGGGGGAGTCTTCAAACAAATCATTGGTCAACATCATCAAGGAGCTGCTGGAAATAAATAAGAAGAGTTGGCATAAGAGGTTGGTCAATGCACTTTGGGTAGATCGGGTCAGCCAGAAGAAATCCATTGGTACGTCACCATTTGAGCTTGTTTATGGAGTTGATACAGTACTTCCTACCTCTCTCACTGCCCCAGTAGTCAAACTTCTTCAGGAGGCCGACAGGGAAAAAGATCCGATGCAGAGAAGGTTGAATCAAATGGTCCACTTGCAGCAAACCAGAGAAGAAGTTTTCAAGAACACATCCAAATTACAGGAGAATATCAAGAAAATTTATGACAAAAAAGCAAAGGCGGATAAATTTTAGTTGGATGATGTGGTGCTGAAGTGGGATGCAAGGAATGAGGAAAAAGGTAAGAATGATAAGTTCGAGAATATTTGGAAAGGTCCTTTCAAGATTGCAGCATATCGGGGTCAGAATGCCTTTCTTCTGAAGGAAATGAACGGAGAAGATTGTCTAGGAGGGCCGATCAATGGTCGGCTGCTCAAGTGGTACCATTTCTGAGTTATTAATGTTGCTTCCACTGTCATTGTAAATACCATTTTTATTTTAGTTTGGTTTGAGTTTGTCAAGTTAGTCTTCAAGTCACTTCAATGTCAAGTTTGAGTCAATTTTTTGGTCATTTTAGTTTCATAAATGAGTCTGAGTCCTGTGTTTTTTGTCAAAAAAATGACTCCATAGCCCAATGGACGAAGGCACTATCTAGCTCTTCCAGAGATCTGCTGTTCTTGGCACCTCCAAGGAGCTACCATCCCCCATTGAAGCGAATGTTAGAGTCGGTCTGGTCAGTCCTCCATCAGAGATCAAAACTCTTTATGCATTTCATTTTTAGGAGTCCCGCTCCATTTACCCAGCTACATTGCGCTAAGAGCATGCCATAATCTGACGGAAAAGGTCATGCTAGTCATTTCCCCTCATGTCTGGCTCCTGCTGGCTTAAGTCTTTTATCAATGATCACTAAAGTCCATGACAGTCAAGGTCTAGTCCTTTAATGGACAAAAGTCATTTTCGATAATTAGGTCTATGAATTAATCAATTTGGTCTTCAACCATGTCCCATAAAGCCATGCAGGCCAGAGTGAGGCCCTTACCAAGTTATGATTCAAAGAGTTTCATCATTATGTGGATAAATTTCGACTGTTCTTCAAAACTCTGTTTGAAGAAAAAGCCAAATAGTGTGTCATTTGTGATAAAATTTTCAAAAGGTCGCCAATTGATTTCTCCAGGTGTAGTCATGGTTTCCATGGCCAAATGTCCTATCATGCAATCCCTACAAAGAGCGCCGAAAATTTCATCATTTGAGCTAAAATTTCAAAGGGAAAGTGAAAATCAGTGTTGTTTTAAGTCACTGAAAAAGTGTCAAAACATAACATTAGAAAAATGGGTTTTTGAAGAAGCAAAAATTTAACCCATGACTTCCAAGTCTTTATATACAAGGTTCCACCAAAATCAAAGCCATTGTGCAAATCAAGTCATAGGGAGATATTGAAAAGTGTTTGAGAGGCAAAGTGCGTGTTGGAGAGCGTTGGAGGTAGTTTCCAGGAGCGCGACGCATATACACAGGGGCGCGACACACACAGAGGGCGCAGCGCACACAGAGCCATCCCTCAGTGTATTTTTTCAACTGGCGCAGTGCACACCCAGGGTGTGGCGCACTGGGTTTTGCACGCAGTGCACACCCACAAAGGGCCTAAATCGTGCCAAATCACCTCAAATTTCTTGTGAAGCCCATCAAATTGAAAGGTAGGCTCTATGACATGACTTGTTCATCAAAGTTTATAAATGATATGGTGGTTTATGGCTATGTTTAAAATGCAACAAAACTCATAAAATCAACCACAAGAAAACACCAAAGGCCATTGTTGTTAGGGTTGCATAATTGTGGTATTGAGGCCAAGGTTCCATTTTCACCCACCATTTTTCCCTTACCTACCATTTTTCCCTATCCTCCCTTTCTCATTTTTCCTATTATCCCTACCCTAAAACACTACCAAACCCTATTATCTTTCCCCTCCTCTTATTTGTCAACATAACACCCCAAAAAGCTACCCTATGAAATACCCAAAACCCCTACATATCCCTAAACAAACTTCTCCCCATAACCCCTATTCCCATCACATCACTCCCCTCCTAATACTCCCTTTTGTTTCATTGTTCCCCTTGGTGGCAGATATCACAAAAGCACCCAGCTTCACACCATCATCAAAGGGCAGCCTAAATACAGTACACACAGCAGTCATGGCATCACAACATTCATCAGAGTATGAGATGGAGACAGAAAGTGACTCATCCTCGGAAGAGCAGGCTCCCAGGAGACATCACAAGAGTGGCAAACATGTTAGGGATGAGCCCACTACCCTCACTGAATTACAAGCATGTCCTCTTGCTATGTCATGTTTCCCGGATCTATCATGTTTTGAATTTTGTCAAAGAGTGGCTAATGTTCGAGTTCAACATGAGTTGGCTCGTCTTTTTTTGCTTCACCTACATGGAGATCACTCTATCTTCGCCGGGGTCACCTTCACACTGACACCCGAAACTATCTCATTAGCAACCAGTATACCGAATGTTGGAGAACCATGGCACAAGAAATAGAAGGTTGATCGACAACATTATGAGCCTTACATTAAGGCCAGTTTCTTGAGGCATCTCACAAGAGTCTTTCCATTTAGATATTTGAAAGATGAATATGCTCCACTCATGAAGTTGATCATGAAGTACTTCAGCTGTGAGGGGAGGTTCTCTCATCTATATGCCTATCACATCAGGTTGCTCATGCACTTTACCAAGGTACGGATGATGAACATCCCATTTTTCATTTGCAGGAACATATAGAGGATGAACACCTTCATGCAGCACAAGACCCCTCAGCAGCAACTTAACAGTGTTTATCACTTTTCTCTTATTAATATTTTGGTGGATCATCAGTTGGGATTGCAAGGCATTACATGGGATGACTTCATCTCCCGTGACCTCTTCAGCACTTCATAGGTAGAGTCAAAGATTGAACATGAGATACGTGGTCCTTCTTATCAATATGAGCGCCATGAGACCACTACTATGCCAGTATTCATCACATATCAGAGTGGCAGTAGGCATTTGTTTGCAGCAGCAAAGCGAGTGTTATCTCCACCCGGGGTGGAAGGGGCCTCGCTTCTGAAATCAGCACTACAGGTACATGATGGAGGTAAGGAGCTAATGCATGATTAGGGGCCTTTAGGTGAGCCGTCAGGTGAACGAGAGATCAAATTCATTCTCCTTCATGATGATGATACAGATACAGAACCGACAAGTGCACAACTTAAAGAGATCATTCAGGAGCAACAATCAGACATCAAAGCCATATCCCTTAACTTGGAGAGGGCTAAGTGGAAAATGAAATATCTGGAGTAGAGGAACAAACAGCTTGAGGATCAGCAAGCGATCATGGAGCTACAAAACATTCGTGAGCATCGCCAAGCTGCACAAAGGAGAAGAGTTGAGCTCACGTCATTGGAGCAAGAGATTAATGAGGATCGGGAGGCCAACCTCGAGAGAGTCGACATGCACTTGGAGAGGCTACTAGAAAAGGCTGACAAGGACCATGCACTACTGAGACACATGGCTTTCCACTACATGGCGCGAAACAAAGTATGCAAGGCCCGAATCAAGAATTTGAAGGCTAAATTGAGGAAGGCAATCAAGAAGCAAAAGAGGCAAACAGTGCTTGATCGACTTCAGATATTGACCAAAGCCTCTTTGGCCCAGCATATCACTTCATAGAGAACCTATAGCCCAAATTTCAAGAAATTTGGGGCAATTTTGGTCACATGGTAAATTTTTGGTCACAACACAGGTTTTTTCTCCCTGTGCGTCGTGCCACTGGCGGGGCCCTTAGGATTGGGAGCTCCAAATCACAAATGGTTTGCATTTTTGGATTCATCATGCAAAATCATGACTACTGGTGCTTGGACAAGAAATTTGGGCATGATTTGAGTCTCCACGAGGTCAAAAACACTCAAAAAATGACCTTTTCTGCCCCTATTTTGACACACAGGAAGCAGTCTTGGGAGAATGAATATTTGGAGGGGAAAATGAGCACCAAATTCAGAAATTCCACTTGGGTTGGAAAGTATACGGGCCAGGATTTCCAACAAGCACACTTGGGCACATTTTGGACTCCTACAAGTGCCTCAAAAAAGGCTCCAAAGTGGTGCGATGCATATAGAAAGTGGCGCGACGCATATAGGGAAAAAGGCTAATTTCACCTCCGTTTCGCGAAATTTCGATTCGCAACTTCTCCAAGTGGGCCCACTTATCTACATTTCACTTTTTCGGCACCTAAGGTGGCATTTAAAGTATTTTCACTCTAGATTGGCTTCTATTCAAGCAGCAAAGGAAGGCAAACAATCACGCAAGCCATTTTTCATGTTTGTAACGCTGCACCTGTAGCTAATGGTTGGCTTTCCACCTCCATTTTGTAATGATTCGAGTAACTCCCCAACCCTTGGGCCTTCTATCTCTTCATGGCACATTCTATATATTATTTTCAAACTATTTGCAAAGGGTTGGTTGGCTTGTAATTTATGGGAGACTGTGGGAGAGAAACTCAGTTCTTCATTGTATATTTTGACAGAGGATTAATGAAAGGCAACGACTCTGTTTCATGAGATTCATGTGGTTGTGAGTGTAGAAAATGTGTCTCTTATGTTTCATATGTATTTCATAATGTTTCATAGTTCATTTCATATTCATTTCCAATGAAGTTCTCTAAGTTAGATAAGGTAGAATTCATTTTTATTACTCTGCCTATGGGAAAATTTCATGTTGAGTGTTCTTCTTCTATTGAAAAGGCTTCATGTACTTATGCCCTTTTCACCCTCCTAGCAATTCCTCCATTCCACGTTATTTCAAACTAAATTGCTAGACTTTCCCCCTGTCTTGCCTCATGAAGTAATCTGTGCCTTTGTATTAAATTCTTTGCTCATTGCTGTCCGTTGGTCCCATACCATCCCAAAAACTCAGTCATTCATAAATAATTGCTTCTTGTATCCATATTTACTTACTAGCCTAAGATCAATATTTCACTATTAGTCATCTCAGACCATTCCATTTACTTATTCACTGAGCGTGACTCGGAGAGAGCGCTCTCCTATTCTGGTAGGGCTAGCTACCAGACTGAGCATGGTTTGTGGTTACCCTGAATTTTTCCTTCCTTCAGCCTAACGCAGATTTAGGTGCTAACACATGGACCTTAGGAAGTTGAACAACGCCTATGTACACAATCCATTCCCAACACCATTCATAGATGAAGTACTAGAGAATGTTGGCGGTCAGGAAGCATACTCATTTACGAATGGGTTCTTAGGGTACCATTAGATCAAGATCGCACCGGAAGATAGGAGCAAAATGACCTTCGCAATAGAATGGGGCTGCTTTCAATACATTGTTATGCCGTTTGGACTGAAGAATGTACCAGCCATATTTTTACGCATCGTTGTGGCTGTGTTCAAAGAATACATCCACGAGTTCTTGGAGGTCTATTTGGATGATTGGACTGTCTTTGGATTAGTTAAGCACCATGTAGCAAGCTTACCCTTGATGCTGGATACTTGCCATCGACACCAGATTGCACTGAACCATAAGAAGTGCACATTCCTCGTTCCCTTTGGAAACCTATTGGGACATGTGGTCTGTAAACAAGGACTGATGGTGGACCCTATGAAGATTGTCATTATTCTAAATTTGTAAGCATTGCATAGTGTTAAACAACTACGCGCTACTTTGGGACACATCGGATACTATAGAAAGTTCATCAAAAGTTATGCCCAAATAATAGTGCCGATGGAAAAACTATTGAAAAAGGATGTTACATATTGCTGAAATGATGAGTGCATGAAGAGTTTGGATGTCCTGAAGGGGAAATTAGCCTCCGCTCCAATCCTGGTCTTCCCAAAATGGGATGTGGAATTTCATGTACATGTTGATGCATCGTGTATTGCGTTGGGAGTCGTACTCACACAAGAGGGCGCGGAGGGTGTGGAACACTTGATCGTGTTTGCAAGTCGGAGATTGTCCAAAGCAGAAAAGAACTATTCTACAACCGAGCGCGAGGGGTTAGCGATGGTGTACGCACTCGAAAAATACCGACACTATTTACTTGGAGGACATTTCAATATGTATACCGACCATTCCGCGTTGAAATACCCAGTGAATAAGCCTATGTTAGGTAGGCACATATGCAGATGGCTCTTACTGTTCCAAGAATATGATTTTGAGGTCATAGTCAAGCCAAGAGACTTGAACACAAGACCAGATCACTTGTCACGAATTGAGACAGGCGAGGAACCAACGAATTTGGAGGAGGGACTACCTGATGCACAAATCTTTGTAGTGTGCATTGTGGATAGTCACTTCGAAGATATAATCCATTTTCTAACAACAGGGACTGCGCCGAAGGAATACTCAGTCCAACAAAAAAAGGAATTGGTAGTGCATGCAGTGGACTTTTCTATCATCACGGGGCACCTATACAAAATGGGAAATGATGAGATATTGCAAATATACATACCTGATTTTGAACGAGGTTAGATCCTCACAGTAGCATGTGGGGGTGCTGTAGGAGGACACTATGTAGGATGAATGACCGCACAGAAGATTCTTTGCGTAGGGTTATGGGGGCCAACCCTGTACCAAGATTCGAAGGTGCACTGTAAGGCCTGTGACATATTTCAAAGGACTGGTAAACCATCACGGAGGAGCGAGATGCCATTAAATCCACAAATGACACAACAACTGTTTGAAAAATGGGTAATTGACTTTGTGGGACCGTTTAAACCTTAGGGAAAGACGAGCGCATGCTACATCATCACCGCAATGGAGTACTTGACGCGATGGGCGGAAGCACAGCTAGTTAAATACTGCACGACCACTACAGCTGCGAAGTTTTTGTTCAAAAATGTGTTGACCCGATTTGGCTATTCGAAAATCTTAATGAGTGATCCTGGAACACATTTCCTAAATGAATCCATCAGCCTGCTCATAGAAGAGTTCTAGGTGTATCATCAAAAAAGTACACTGTACCACCCACAAGCTAATGAGATAGTAGAGGCATTCAACAAAATATTGGAGACTGTGCTGACCAAAGTGTGCAACGCATAGTGTAATGATTGGGACCTACGCTTACCTGTCCTACTATGGGCTTACAAGACAACGTGCAAGAAATTGACGTGACAGACACCTTTTCGGTTATTCTATGGCACAGAAGCTGTCATGCTAATGGAATACATCGTACCTAGTCTGTGAATAGTAGTGCTCATAGGCATGGTTGTTACACAATAATTTTTCACTAACTCTAAATTCCCTAATCTCGGATACTACCAGTCCATGTTACTAAAATTTGTGTTGTGTCACGTTGCCAATTATGTGTCATTACCTTCCTTGCAATCTCAGGAAGAGTGTCTCATTTCATTATCCCTGAAGAAGACCCTTTTTACCTAAAGTTTTTGGGTCATCGCGAGTCATAAGTTATCCCCCTCATGAATATGGTCAAGTTAACAAGTAGCCCTAGTGAAGTCATCGCTCTGTCCCTATGTTGGACCTGCGACGAGCCAAATTTGTCAAGTTTTTCAACAACTCGTTGAAACTTCGAGATGAAATTGCTTCATGGGCTATCCTAGGGCTGATTTTTGGGTCAGTTGAGCTCGCCTTTTTCCTTTGGGATAGTTCTTCAACATTTTGTGCAACCTCCCTACGAGATAAGCTCTTCCTTCCTTCTCTCATGGGACCTTTCCCTCCTATAAATATCTCCTCCATGAATAACATCAGCTAGCTTGGATTTAACTAGATGATAGCTAGATGTAATTTGATAGTTTCATGTTTCTAAGAGAGGAGTAGAGGTAGGGAGTGTTATTGGAGTGTGGAAGTAGCCTCATTTTTATTTTGATTTGAGAGATGTCTGAGTAGAGTTGGCTTGAGAGCTTTCTAGTATCAACCCTTTTGGACAGAAGAGAGAGTCATATTTTTCCTTGGGAGATGGTTCACAATTAAATTCTTACGGAGACATACCGACAGGACCTTTCAAGGAGGCTTACAACGTCAAGGCTCGATTGTAAGTTTTACTTTGATTTCTATTAATACAAATCAATAGCTTGTTTCCTATATCATGCGTTAAATTATATGTTGATAGCTTGAGGTTCCTTGACTCTTCAAGTAGATTGTTTGGTTGCTTTCTATTGCGTTTGTGGTGTTTCTCTACATGTTGTTTTCAGGTATGAGTGACTAAAAGAACAAGAGCTGGAGAAACATGATGAGGACTTCATCGAACGTTGGATTGAAGGTAGGTCTTCATAACACCAACTTTCTAAGGGAATTTGCTTTGGTATTGTTTGTGCAATCACTAGACCCACTCTAGGGCTAGAGGGATTTCCTCTGTCCACAGAGGGAACTTACCTGTGTCACAATGACGGACCGTTAAGCTCTGGAGGAAAGGCTCATGCAATTATATGAACTTAAGGAAGAATGGTTTCTGGCTAGATTTCATTAGCAAGTGCAAAAGCAGCATGAAAAGGCCTGGCACGACTGCCATATCAAGTTGCGCACCTTCAAGGTAAACGACTTAATGCTGTTGTATGACAGTAAGTTTGAAATTTTTTTGGGAAAATTCAGAATGCACTGGCTGGGACCATACATGGTTAAGGTTGTCATAGATGGAGGCATGGTCCACCTATTCAAACTAAATGGAGAACCCTTCCCAGGAAATGTAAACGGCAGTCACTTGAAGCCCTACATGGGTGGGCCGATTATCTGACTAGCGAGCCAAAGCACAGTATTTGCAACCCAAGGAGTCGAACGAGGGTGCGGGACTATAAAAATATGCAATAGATGTCAGTACATAGGTAAGGACACAATTCAGACATAGAGGGTTTAGAAGCAAGAATGCAGTAGGTTCAGCAGGCAGTAGAGTAGTGCGTTGTAGACCTCCGAGCAATTTGGGACCAGTTGGAGGGACTCCGCACCAAGATCACTGCGCCAATGTTTGTGTTGGGGGCTTGTTGGGCATGGAATCCCCTCACAGCATGTTTTGGGGCTCAAAGCCCAAGTTTTGGTCAAATATGTTGTAAGACTCCGCGAATTACAGGCGCGGAGCGTGAAATGTACATCAAGTCATAGGGTTGTCCACCCTCAGTTTTGTAATGTAATGTAATGTCATGTCAGCCTACCCATGGTCCACAGACCATGGGATTGTATAAATAGAGCAGGGCTCTAAGTTGTAAAGATCATTGGAGATATATTAATGAATGGATGTAATGATCTAGTAGCGGATAGAGAAGCAATCTAAGTGTCTTAGGTTGTAGTAGTAGGAAGAGGCTCTGCAGTCGAGTGCATAGATGCCTAGTAGAGTCCGTAGCTGAGTGCACGGGCCCTTGTAGATAAGTGCACAGGGCAGAGTTGAGTTTGTAACCCAGGAAGAAGAATAATAAAGAGAAGTTTGATTCCAAATACTATGTATCTTCTTTTGTATTACTTTCTATGAATTTATAATGTTTTTTTTATTGCGCGCACTTATATGAATACTGAACACTGCTAATTATAATTGGGATCAATAGATAAGTAAAGAATCAGATAATATTGGGTTACTAGTAAGGAACTTGGGTAATAACATGGATCACGCCTCGAGCAGGGCTGCGTGAAGGTAGCATCGCAGGCTGTGAGGGACCAATATATGTGCGTAGCGACGTGCGCGTAGGTTCAAACCGTGGAACAATGAAAAACCATCAGACATCTCTAGGGTGCAGAAACTTGGTTCTAGCACCTTCCCATACTACTTTGGGTGAGACCTCAGTCCGCACTCTGCGGACTGTTGCCGAAAGGGCCAATAGTACTGGGATTTGTTTGGCTAAATCCTCTCCGAACCTGGGTCAAGTGCATACAAGCCAACAACTATCTATTAGGTAGCCAGGAAACATGAGACAAACAATTTCCATTTGTTGCAGAAATTCGTACAAACACCACAACAGCTCTTCTGCAACTTTTGTCAATCTATGGGTCATGATGAGCACAATTGCCAAAGTTATGAATTAATGATGGATAGGACACCTACATATAGGGTGCAGGAAAAAACACAAGCCCTAGACCAAGGCACTATAGGAGCACGAGGTGAGTATCAGGGGCGTGGCCGAGGCTGAGGTCGAGGGCAGATTATTTGTTACAATTTTGGAGGACCAAGAAACTGTGTCTGAGACTGCCTGAATCTGATGCGGCTGTCATGCCGCTATTGTACTCAATTTGACCATGCAATGGAGGATTGCCCTATATTGTTGGCCAAGATACGCGAAAAGGGGGCACAACCTCCGTAGCCAACTCAGAACCTACAGATGATGAGGGCTGAGCCTTGCGAGAAAGACCCCAAGGTAAATATTGTGTTGGGGAGTGGAGTAACGACTGGTGAAGATAAGGGGAAGCAGCCCGAAGAAGGTGAGTGGGTTCGCAAAGCACCATAAAAGGAGACCTGGTTTGATCTAGAATGCGCTAAAGAAAAATTTATGGAAGCGAAGGAACGTTACGGTGAGGCCTCTACCTTAGGAATTCAAGAGAATCTGACTGAAGAAATGGACCCATCCATGATTACCATGTTCTTAGAGACCTGCATGAAACTGCTCCATGATAGTAAGGCTGTGAAGGAACTGCAAGAGTTGACCAATAGGTGCACTAGCAAGGAAACCGTCGCTGACAGACCGCACGTAGTTAGGAAGCTTGGTAAGCATAAGGCAAGGACTAGACATCAGATGAGACTCACCGCACAAATAGGAGAATATGAAATGGACCAGGTTATTTTGGATCTTGGGTCTGACACGAATGTTTTGTCAAAACAAAAATGGGAAAGAATGGGGAGACCTGTGCTACAGTGGTCTCTGATTCAGTTAAGGATAGCAAATCAGCATTAAAATCATACCAATGGGGAGGTTGCAGGGGGTAACAGTTGATATCTAAGGAGCGAGCACACTAGTGGATTTTGAAGTGATAGAGATTGTGGATCAAAACAATCCCTACCCCATGCTCCTTAGGATCGATTGGGCCATTGACATGAATGGGGTAACGAACATGAAGAAGTGAAAGATGATATTTGAGAAGAAATCGCTCTGCGTAGTGGTGCCACTGGATCCTGTAAAAGGACCACACTATACTAAACCAGTCCACGATTATGAAAGTGATGACGATTTGGACCAGATTTACAAGATAATGGAACGAGATTAGGATTGGGTGAATCCGACAGGAGATGAATGTATTGCATTGGACCACGAGAGCTCCTGCACATCAAATTCAAATGAAGAACTAGAGCACTGATAGAATCGATTGCATGAAGTATCCACATTGTGCTGTAATATGATGACCAAGTCGTTGCACTGTGTATCATCAGAGGTAAGAAATCTGCCTTAGAATGATGAGTTAACTAATGTTGATCACTTCTTGGATGCATTTGAAAGAGAAGTACCAAAGAATCATAACTTCCAGGCATTAGACTGGGCATTGCATGCTACGCTCGCCAGAAGGTGGGATACACACAAATATAGTTTTGATGATTGGCTCAAATATAGGAGGATGATGAGGATGCGCTTTGGTCATCTGAAGGTGTGATTGACAAAAAAAATATGATGCGAGAAACGATCCACGTGACCATTTTTCCAAATGGACTAAAGTGTATGGAGCAAATCCTCAATCAAAATCAGTCCATCTATTTTATCATACCTTGGATGTTATACCAATGAATTGGTACTTGCAGACGAAACTCTGCCATGGCACCAAAGAAAGGGATATTTTGTGCCATGGATTTTTTATGACGTTGAGTTTTAAGGAGGGATTTGAATCCATCGACGAAGCATTGGAGGAGGTTAAGACGGTAATTTTCAGGATACAACAGGATCCTCTAGATTTGATTCAACCTTATTGGACCACCCAGCTGAGCCATGCGCTGGAGTGCTACAATGTCACAGAAAAAGAAGAAGATGAATACCCAAGGAAGATTAATATTCTAGAGACTAAAGGACACCACGAAGTTGAAGGACCACAGCTAGAGAACCCAGACATAACTGAGCCCCTCAAAACCAGGCAGGTGAACATTGACATAGAGGTAGAGCCAAAGTTTGCAAATATTGGGGACTACTGGGATGATGCGATAGTAGATAAGGTCGCCGAACTACTCTACGAATATCAAGATCTGTTTCCCACGAAGTTTTTTTTGATCTAAGAGGGATAATAGGGGACCTGGGTGTCATGAAGATCACCCTAAAACTAGATACAAAACCTGTGAAGCAAAGACCTTATCACCTCAAACCGAACTATAAAGAAAGGGTCTGCTTAGAGTTAGATAAGATGCTCATGGCAGGTATTATTGAACTGGTCGAAGAATCTGATTAGGTGAGCCCAACAGTAGTTCTAGAAAAGAAGAAGAAGGAAGAAATAAGGATATGCATAGATCTCGAGAAGTTGAATGATGCCTGCATACATGATCCCTTCCCAACTGCATTCACCGATGAGGTCCTCGATAATTTCGGCGGCGAGGAATCATATTGGTTCACTGATGGGTTCTCTAGGTACCATCAGATCAAGATCACGCTAGAGGATAGAAGTAAGATGACCTTCACGACTAAATGGGGATGCTTCCAATATACGGTGATGCCTTTTGAGCTAAAGAACGTGTCGATGATCTTTTCGCGCATAGTCATTGCAGTGTTCAAGGATTTCATTCATAAATTTCTAGAAGTATACTTTGACGAATGGACAGTGTTTAGAATAGTGAAGCACCATGTGGCAAGTTTATGCTTGATGTTAGATACATGCCGAAGGTACCATATCATGCTCAATCTGAAGAAATTTTGCTTTGTGTCCCTTTTGGGATCTTTTTGGGCCATGTGGTATGTAGACATGGCTTGATGGTAGACCTTGTGAAGATCATGGTCATAATCAATTTGGAAGCGCCGAGGAGTATGAAATAGTTGCATGCAATGTTGGGGCATATGAGATACTATATGAAATTCATTAAGAGTTATGCCCAGATCACCATGTCGATGGAAACACTGTTAAAGAAGGATGTTACATTCTGTTGGAATGAAGAATGCCATAAGAGCTTGGATGTAATGGTAATCGCGTCGATCCTAGTCTTCTCGGATTGGAAGAAGGAATTTCATGTGCATGTGGACGTGTCATGTATTGAACTAGGAGAAGTATTGACACAGGCCAGTGAAGGGGACTCAGATCACCCTATAGCATTCATAAGTAGGAAGTTTTCTAAAGCTAAGAAAAAATATTCCACGATCGAGCGCGAAGGACTAGCTATGGTGTACGCGCTCCAGAAGATCAGGCATTATTTGTTAGGCAGACATTTTAAGATGTATCAGACCATTCGACATTAAAATACCTGGTTAACAAGCCTGTGTTGGGGGGGAAGATATGCAGGTCGTTGTTGTTGTTCCAGGAGTATGATTTTGAAGTTATTGTGAAACCAGGACGTTTGAATGTTGGATTGGATCATATGTCACGCATTGAAATAGGAGAGGAACCTATGAATTTGGAGGAAGGACTACCCAATGCACAGCTCTTGGCAGTACATGTCACGGACAACCACTTTGAAGATATTATACACTTCCCGATGACAGGTATGGCTCTAGAAGGATATACAAGCCAACAGAAGAAGGAACTGGTGGTGCGCGTGGTAGACTTTTCTGTTATTGCAGGGAACTTGTACAAAATGGGATCAGATTAAATATTGCAACGTTATGTGCCATAGTTTGAACGAAACAGAATCATCGCTGAGGCTCATGGCAGAGTCACAGGAGGTCATTATGCAGGAAAAGAAATAACGCAGAAGATTCTATGCCTTGGGTTATGGTGGCCGGCCTTGAATAAGGATTCAAAAGCATATTGTAGGGCATGTGATGCATGCTAAAGGATGGGAAGACCCTTATACAGGAATGAATTGCCATTGAATCTGCAGATATCGCTACAACCCTTCGAGAGGTGGGCGATTGATTTTGTAGGACCAATTCAGCCTCCAGGAAAGAAGACAGGTGCACGGTACATCATCACCATGACTGAGTACTTAACCATATGGGTGGAGGTGCAACCTATGAAGGACTGTACAAGTGCGACAACAACCAAATTCATCTTTGATTTTGTGTTGAAAAGGCTTGGTTATTCAAAAATTCTAATGAGTGATCATGGTACACACTTTCTTAATGAGATGATTAGCACGATGACGGAAGAGTTTCAGGTTTACCATCAAAATAGCACACCTTATCATCTCCAGGCTAATGGGATGGTGGAAGTGTTTAATAAAATATTGGAGATGCGCTCACAAAGGTTTGTAATGCTCAAAGAAATGACACGGATTTTCACGTGCCTGCGTTGCTATGGGCTTATAGAACAACTTGCAAGAAGTTGATTGGACAAGCATCATTTAGACTGGTTTATGGCATGGAAGCTGTGATGCTGATGGAGTACATTATACGTAGTCTGCGTATAGTGGCACATGTATGAATGGTGGATCACGGAGCCCTGGAGGATAGGCTCGTGCAGCTAACAGAGATTGAAGAAGATAGGTTTCTAGGTGGATTTCATCAACATGTTCAAAAGGAGCGTGAAAAGGCATGTCACAATTAGCACATCAAACTACGCACCTTCAAGGTGAATGATTTAGTTCTATTATATGACAGCAAGTTTGATAAATTTCCAGGAAATTTTCGGATGCATTGGCTCGGGCCCTACATCATCAAGGAGATTACCAATGCTGGAGTATTTCAGTTGGTAAAGTTGAATGGAGAACCATTTTCAGGGTGGGTGAATGGCTGTTGATTGAAGCCATACACCAACGATCTAGCTAGATGACTACATGGTGGAAGCACAGTCTTAGCACTCTAGGAAGCTGAAAGGAGGCACGGGACTATAAACTATAGTACCTAGGTTAGGGAGATGCATGATTGGGGAACTGTGCAGAATGGAGGAATGTCACAGTGTCAGCAGAAACACGTTGGAAGATGCGCTATCCAAGAACGGACCATGCAGGGAAGCCAGAAAGTGACCATTATGGTCAATGTTCATGACTTGACAGTGGGAAAACGGCTAAATGGAGCGAGGGGGCGGCATTAACTTCAAAATTTAAGGGAAATATCTGTGAAATATATCACCAATCTAGTATTTATGAGAAAATTTTGTGGGGAACGGTTAGATTTGAATTCGAAAATGCCTATAAATTACATGTGGCTGCCCAGCAAAAAACACTTGGCATTTTGTGAATTGAGGTGTTGAGCTCTTAGGTGCACATGAACTGTGATAACTTTGAAGCTTTGATAGTGAGTTTGGTATTTGAGAGGTTGCCAAAAGAGATGCAAGAGTTGTTGTCCAGTATTATGTCGGCACCCACAAAAACCGTGAGTGCAGGAGAACCAATGGCAGCTAAGGGAGTTGCCCCAGAGGTAGCAATGGTAGCTGAGGGAGCTGCCCCAAAGGTTGAGAGCGTTGAAGTACCAACAGAAGTTCCTAAATCACTGAGAACGCCTAGGCCAAGGCCTACGCCGACCCAAGAGGGTCCAAAATAAAAGAAAGATAAGAAGAAAGCACCACAGCCAGTGTGCACATCACCCAGAAGGCACCCGTAAAAGGAAAAGCCCACCGTGTAGGAGAAGGGAAAGCTAATTGACCTTGAACATGAAAATGATGTTGAGGAGATCCCTATGGATGAGGAAGACATTGACATGGGGGCGAAGGATGTTGACGTTGACTGACCCTATCTCTAAGCTTCCCGTGTACATTCCTCCACGCAGAGGCAAGACAAAGGTTCCAAAGGATATTGATGAAAACACGGTCACGCTACATACACCCTTGCTGCCAGACAAAATCGCCTTTGAAGGACCGCACCTCGGGTGCATCCCCCTATTAAAATTGGAGGATTGGGATTTGGCTGATACATAGTGCATTCCCCACTTAGCCACAAATCAACTCATGCACCGTGTCGTATAAAAATACTCTAGGGTGACCACGCTAGAGCCAAGAAAATGGGTAAAAGGGGTGGATAAGGATGGCCTATTAAACATGTTGTGGGTACCGCATTACAACCGCACACCCATAACCATGATAGTGATCAAGTAGTTGTTGTGCTTGGTGCACGATGGGTGCTTGTGGCTAGAGGAGCCGATACTGATCAATGACATGTTGATCCATAGGATCACTCGGTTGCCGCACCCAAGAGAAAATCCGACCATGGCGTTTGGAGGAAAGGCAGGTGAGAACGACCTTGCCAAAGCAATGAAGGATAAATTTAATCTCACAAAGAAGTCATGCGACTACTCCATCATTAGCATAACCAACGCCACGGTCAAGTTAGCCACTCAGATCCTGGCAGGAAAGATTATGTGGAAGTGTCACGTAGATGAAGTGTCAGCACCAATAGTGTCTTTAGTAGCCCAATGCATGGAGGGCATACATTTCAACTGGGCATGCTACCTCTGCAGCGAGTTTCTTGCTAACTATAGAGAGGCGCAGGATCAAATCAATATGTTTCACTACGCATGGTTGCTACTATCCATAGTGCTAGTCACGTGGGAGTTACTACAGGATAGTCAGTTTCCTCTGGTCATGCAGGACCTAGTGGAAGCAGTGAAGTTCACTTTTCTTTGGGCTACGAAGCACCCCCAAAGGGTCAAGGATAGCAACGTATTTTGGATCTTGATGGAAATGACTATTCACATAGCCATCAGCCGCAAGTTGTGGTTTTCTCCGACCATTTATGATCAGCTGGCAAAGTATGAGGAGTTCAAGGCTGACTTCCACCAGGTCTCCAAGTGCATGTGGAAGGATCCTAAACAAAAGTGGTATGACCTTCGATACCTAGCCACAGATGATGCGATCATAGTGGTCCTCGACTGCTGGCTGACAAATTGGTGCACCGTTTCGGAATTTACAGCCAGGTTCGACAAGTCTGCAGCACAGCAAAAGAAAGAAGAGGCCAAGCAGAAGATAGAACAACTAGAAAAAAAGAGGAAGAAGGAGGCTGAGCACAAAGCTAGGGCAGAGCGCACTGCCAAAAAATAGACAGAGGACGAAGAGGAATGTGACTCTGATAGGAGTTAGAAGTCCCCTTCTTCGGAAACAGAAGAGGAGGAGGAACATAAGACATGGTAGGGAGGATCAGACTCTGAAACTACTCCATTCCAGATTAAGTGCAACAGGGAATCAGTCAAAGTAAAGTCACGAAGAAGTCCAATGCTAGCATGACTTCCCTAGATCCAATCACCTTGATAGAAGGTGATCTGAATGAAATTGGTGATATGGTGAGGGATGCCACCATGGAACTGCTACAGAAGTTTGAGCAGCAGCAGAAGCAGGCCTTGGGTGCCATTCAAACGGGTCTATGTGAGCTGCAAATCCAAGCATCACAAGTGCAGACCAGTGTGGGTCAAAGTAGCGTGGTGTAAACTAGCTTGGCGCCTATGACAATTGAAGTAGCAGAAATGGTTCACCCCTTGAACCCCTGATTTATTGCGCTACGAAATGGAGTGCTAACCATGGAAGCAGAAGATGATCATGCTCGGGAATAGCGAGCATTGAACATCATCAGTGAGCTTGCGGTGAAAAACACCCAAATGTTTGCCATGAAGACTTCTTCCATTGAGCTCTTTAAGGCTATGACCGCAAAGGATGAATGCACTACCAAGGTAGTGGCAGAGGCATGCAGGTCTGTCCCTAAGCTGGATATTCCTCAATATGTGCCAGTGGATGAACGAATTTGAAAGCTTGCTACTGGAGTGATTGAAGTGAGATTAGAGATGGCCAAGGTTCAGTTGGAACTGAACCTTAAGATCACAGAACTTATGTTGAGGGCCCAGCCCTCGACTCCGCCAGAGGTAAAGGAGCAACGCAAGGCTATTGTTAGAGATGTATTAGCCACTGTAGATAGCACAGTGAAGGAGTGCACAATGCTCTTCGAGAAGGCACTCAAAGTGGTTACCAATTTGCAAGAGGATCCCACCTTGTAAAGGTTGGAAACAGAGGCCCAAGAGCTGTAGAAGAAATATGATGAAGTCAAAGTGACGATGTGCACCATCGCCCTTACGTAGAGGCTAGAAAAATTGTAGGAGGCAAATATGCTAAAGGAGCAGGTGGATGTAGTGCAGTGCGAGCATCATCAAGGCCAGAATAGGGCCTTGTTTTTATGAATCCTATGGGCTCACATCCAACCTCCAAGGGAAACTGGATAGTCTGCAGGTAATGCAGCAAAAGGTACAGGAAGATGGCACAGGGCCAGCAATGGAGCAGCTTGTCGAACAGATGAAGCAAGCGGCAACATAGTGCACCACCGAGGTTGCATTCATATAGGTAGAGCTGGGAGGTCTTTGAGACAAGATCTCCACATTAGAAGAGTGGCTTGAGGGCGAGTCACCCGATTTGTGTTGAGAGCCTACTGGGAATAGGTCCCCTTGGGTCATTTTTTGGGTTAAAAGCCAAAGTTTTGGTGCTAAAATCCCAAGTTTTGTGTAAAGTCTCCACATTTTGTGGTCACGGAGTGTGAAGATGTCAAGAGTCAATATAGGGTTTTCACCCTTCTTTTGTGTAAAATCATATTGACTTTAGAGATCTACCCATGGTCCGCGGACCATGGGATTGTATAATAAGGAGGTCTTAGAGGAGTCTAAGATAGTTCAATTCATAGTTGATACTAGATGTTAATGAATGTAATGGGTCTGTGAGAGCTAAGAACAAATATTCTTAGTGTAAGAAGAGGCTCTACAACTGAGTGCGCAAAGGCCTAGGGTAGAAGTCCGCAACTGAGTGCACGGACCCTAGAACTATGTGCGTAGGGTAGTCAGAGTCTGTACTAGATATTTGGATCAATAACAAAGAGGAAGTATTATGAAATTACCTATTTATTTTACTTTTATTCATTGCATGCGATTATGTGATGATGGATACTGGGTTATGTTTTAACGCTACTCTGATGCACGGATCTATATGTTTCTATGCTTTATATGACCACAAGTAGAGATATACGTTTACGTGAAGATATCCATAATTGCATGTTAAAGTAACCAATACTTAAGTGAATCTGGGTAGATACATAAGTAAGGGTAATTATAGGGGCATGTAAGTGCCTGATCTATCTATTTAGGGCCTGCGAAGGATGACCAGAGACTTTTTCAGAGGCTTAGAGGACAAATAAGAGAAGTACTTTGATAAGCCCTAAAGGGCTTATCGATCTGCTTGAAGGAATTTTAGGGCAAATAACTGACATCACAACCATCTCAGGGTGCGGAAACTTGGTTCCTGCATCCCCCCATACTGCTTCGGGTGAGACTTCAGTCCGCGCTTTGCGGATTGATATTGAAAGGACCATTAGTCTAGGGATTTTCTTGGCTTTTTAACATTGAACCTGGGTCAGGGCCCATCAAGCCAACAAATTGTTCCATTGCAATGCAATGGAGAAAGGAGGATAAAGCTAGCAGCACTTATGCTAAGAAGAATTTTTTTCTTGAGAGATGAACAGCCAATTGAGGACAAAAATGGGATTAGAAGGGAGAGCCTTCCCTATCCTTGGGATGAAGTAAGCTATCACATTATCGAGTATATTTCTTATGAAGGAAGGCTTAGTATAGTCTATGGTTACCAATTTAGACTCCTCGATGAGCTAAGATTTGGAGAAGAGTTTCCCCTTAACAGAATACTTAGTGTGCCCTACTTCATGTTCCAATCAATAATAGACATGAGCATAAAGGTATAGGAAGGAAAACATCAACGGTTGTCACATCATGGACTAATCAAGCTCATACTAGAAGATTCCTTAAGCCAATTAAGAGTCCTTATTCTGTGGTCTACATTTAGGGACATGGACAGGGAGGGTGTAATTGAAGAAATTGAATATTAGAGGGACCCAACCTCTAGTGGCGAGGAGGAAGAAGAAGAAATTGAGGAGGAAGAAGAAGAACTTTAGGAAGAAGAAGAGGAAGAACCATAGGAATAAGAGGAGGTAGAGACAAATAAAATAGAGGAAGAAGAGGAAGGAGAAGAGAACGGTAGAGAAGAAGAACATAAAGATGAGGCAATCCCTGAAAAACATACCAAGGAAGGGGAGGAATCACCAAGAGTGTCTCCAGAACCCACAGAGAAGGAGGAAATTGGTGCCTTAACTGCCCTAAGAACACCCATAAAGTCAACAGGAAAAAGGCAAAGGCAGAATCCCCTATATTTCAAAACAAGGAGGAGCACTAGGATCAAATAGGGGAGACCAAAAACACCTACCAAGACTCTTGTCATCAGTGAAGACTCACCAAAAGGACAAGAAAAACTAGTCTGCCTTAAAATGAAAGGTGAAGAGGGCATATCAAAACAAGATTCCCAAAAGTCACCATTCACTTATGTTAGGAGTCATGTCACCAAGTCAACCTCAACAAGGAAAATCAAAGAGCCTTTGACCCCAGTTCAGAAAGGGAAAATCCTCCTACAGGAAACATGACAGTACTACAGGAAACTCTATCAGCACTACCGAAAACACAAAAAAATAAACAACAAGGACAACAAGGACAAAGGAAAGGCAAGGAAGCAACAACACAAGTACAGGAGGAGGCAGAGGCTCCAAAGACATTAAAGGGATAATTCCAAGAGTTGCAGGAACCTATCCTGCAGCCCAATCTCAGCTCCTATTAGAGATTCAATGGGGAGGCAATGTAATACCACATAAAGTTTCTATCCCTCTCTTCTTTGAGCTTGAGAAGGAGAGAGCAAGGATACATTTCTAGATGCAAATTGCTAAATCAAAGAATGTAGAGGATGGTGGCCATATGGAAGAGAATCTACTAGAGATGGGCAGAGAGTTCAATAGGATAAGAGAAAGGGAAAGAGTTATGAAATCTCAACTAAATGCTGAAAACACATGGCTAAGAAGGTAGGTACAGGAAAAAGGGAGCCAATTGGCCACTATGTCAAGCCTCTCTATGGAGGCACTCCAGTGCAGGATACCACCAAAGTCATATGCCTTGTACCTAAAAGATCAATGGCTACAATTTTAGATAAAGACCCTAGCACAATGAGGGACAATGTCTTTCCAGGACTATAGGCAGTTCATTTAGCTCTGTGACTAAAGCACCCTGGAGGATAAGGCCAAGATATCTGAATTCTACTTACACAACTTGGCATTAACAGACTTGAATGTGTGGGACTCTAATGCAAAGTTGGGGGATGTAGAACTAATGGACTTTACATCATGGATGAGTCATGAGGAGGCCAGAGCTAAGGAAGTAAAGAGGGTGTTGGAAAGAGAAGAAAAAGAGCCTCTTTACATCAGAGCATAACAAATCAATTCCATGGTTGTCATTAGCACCCACAACATTATCGCCAATGATCCTCATATTTCACCAAGATACCTAGCTACACAAGAGCAAGTAGTCACTCATTTTGAAGACACCCTAAGATTCCTAGGTGATGAAAGCTAGCAAGCATGCCAAAGGAGATGGGGAACCCTACCATACAACCTAAGGATCAAGGATTATCATTCCCCTGAAAGAATGAGAGATGCACTAGAAAGGACCCCGTTGTATAATAAGGCACTACAGAGACTCCAAATCAACTAGATTGGTTTGAAACTCAGTCCATCATTGCTCTTGGGCATGTTAGAAGGAAGAAAGGAGGAAGAGGAAAGAAATTAGTGGGAGGAAATAGAGAAGCATGCAGGATTTTATCCACAAGGGGAGAATACATCAACAGAAGCCTAGGATGTTAGAGATGCCACAAGAGCAATGAAAAATATGGACATAAATTAAGATGCTCAGAGGATGAGAAAAATTTTCAGTATGGGGGTGATGATCAGGCTCATCAATAGGTAAATTATATGGAATTTGATGCCACTCTCTAGCTTATTAAAATCAACTTTTCTCAAATTTATTTACATATTTTATTATATTTTGTTTAGTGGGAAGGGTAAAGATGAGATTTTATGTCATGTGGCCTAATGTGCATTAATTGTAGCACTTGGAGCAATTTTGGCTAATTTAAGTGAAGGAACTTGAAGTAGACAAGAAAGATTGATTTTAGAATATTGTATCTCCCTCCTTAAATCCTTAATTAGTCAAAGATTCCTCCACCAGATCTCATCGACCCAGAGTCACAAGCAGTCAATCCCACCGAGGTCATTGGTAGCCAAGCCAGTGATATTTGAAGACAAGGTAATCTCGAGTTTGCGAGCCGAGCCTCCCTAATTTTAAGGAATTTGTTGGTAGCTTCAATTGAATAGATAAGAAGCCCTAGGGCCTCATTAGGATTCTACTTTTTTTGTTGTAGCCAAGAGGAATTTTCGAGCTAAGACATTGTCACTGATTACTCTTATGTATTTTTGAAATTTTGATAAGAATGAGAATCATTCCCTTGATCCAGCACTGAGTTGACTTAGAGGGCTGAAGCTCTTAGGTTAGGGCCCAACCCTAGTAGCAGAGGTTCCTCTTTTTATATATGTGTGTTTATATTTCATTCATAGTTAGTTGTTGAAGTGATTTCTGTTTTGTTTAATCTACAAGTATTTATATGATTACTTAGTTTGCTTCCATGTGTGAAGAGATGGATCAGTGATACAATCGTGAGAGTAAATACTTCATAAAATATTGTAGTAGTGGCCTCTTCCTCATCTCCCTCATGGGATCATGGTTTGAGGGTTCCATTCTCACAGCCCAAAAAACAAATTATTGTTTGATCACTAAATAACGTAGGATTTCTTGTTGTATAGATCATTGTTCCTCAATTCCTTAGAAGTACCTACAATTTTCATTCTGGTTTCTTGAGTTTTCTATGGTGTAGAAGCACTTCCATTCATAGACTTAGCCATTAGCTATTA
This sequence comes from Pinus tabuliformis, assembly GCA_031772625.1. Classification (NCBI taxonomy): domain Eukaryota; kingdom Viridiplantae; phylum Streptophyta; class Pinopsida; order Pinales; family Pinaceae; genus Pinus; species Pinus tabuliformis. The sequence continues at coordinate 727,278,204 of CM062820.1, read as the reverse complement.
ATAACTCTATTTTTCCTAAATTCATCTCATCTTTTCCATATATAAATGAAGTTGTGCATAAATGAAGAAAATATTGTATGTTGTTGTAGTATTTTTTGATCTACAAGGAGACCTCATCTCACCAGCCTCATCCAAGTCTTCTCCACCTATGCTGCCAAAGTCCACCAAACCCTAATCTGAATTTTTGTTTTGTAGAAATGTGGACATTTTCCTTGAGTAAGTCCAACCATCTTGGAGACTTGGGCTGAGCCTTAGGTAGTGTGTGCCTCCTCTATGCCTTATTTGCCCATAATACACCTTTCCTGCACTTCATTCTACCTTTCCTAACTCCCTATAAGCTTTCGGCATGTTTCCTGTAGTAAAACAGGGCATCCTGTAGTACAATTAGGACATCCTGTAGTACTACAGGAAACCCTATAGCAGCCTATTTTAAGCTTGAATTGAGCAGAAATGGTCTTCTAAACTTAGGTTAGGCCTCCACTTGGCTTCCATACCCTCAACATCGTTCTAAGCATGTTTCTCCATACATGTCTCCCCTACCAAGGATCAAATTGGTTAAATTAGCATTCACATTCATAAAAGAAAATCAAAAAGGTTTTTCTGCAATTTCTAGTTAGTACATGCATGCAACAGTCAAAGTAGTTTTAGGATAATTTCCATGCTTATTTAGCCCATATAACTAGATGTTAGATGCAAGGTTAAGTTAGGTCTCTTTTGCAAGCAATATCTGTAGATTCTTAGCTAGATGATTTAATGTCACTTCATAGTATTTCCATTTCAACACTTTTATTTCCTAGAGTAGGTAACATTTCCTTTATGCATTAAGAATAGTTTTTCCTTTTCTATTTCGTAGTCAGACTCCTTCTAGTCAATAGAATACTGGTTTGAAAAAACCTAGTGGTCCATCGCCCTAGTTGAAAATTTACAAGAGTAGACCATTGCATCTACTGTGTATACGTCACTATCACCTCCAAGTTTGTAGGAACCCCAGGTTGATGAAGTTAAGTAGGTAACCCTAAGAGTTGCATCATCCTTGCTACAATACTGGAGATCATCGGTAACAATCTAGCATGATTTTTGCAACCAATCCCAATCCCTAAGTGGAAATGGGAAGTCATATTTACGGACTTCATTATGGGATTTCCAAAAATGACCAAACAACATGATTCCATTATGGTGGTAGCAGACAAGTTCAGTAAGGAAGCTCACTTCATAGTTGTCCACTCACAAAGCTATTGATATAGCCTAGATATTCATGAAAGAAATATTCAGGTTTCATGATGTTCTTATGAAGATTATATCGTATCGAAATTATAATTTCACTTCTAATTTTTGGAAGTCGTTATTTGTTGGTTTTAGGACCTAGTTGGATTTCAGTACCCCCTATCATCCTAAGAAATATGGCTAAACAAAAAGAGCGAAGAAAATTTTGGAGCACATGTTGAGAATGTATGTCATGCATCAGCCAAAGAAGTGGGAAGATTTCCTACTATTGGTGGAGCTTGCATACAATAATGGACATTAGGAGTCACTGGGGAAGATTATTTTTGACACATTGTATGGTAAAAAATGCAACACTCCTATTGGCTAGGATGACCTAGTAAACAGAGTAGTCCATGGACCTAATATGTTGAAAGAGATGGAGTAGGAAGTGGTCATGATCAAGAATAAATTAAAGGAAACCAAAAATAGGAAAATATAGTTATGCAGACCAACATAGGATTCACAAAGAATTCCAAGTGCGACAACATGTATATCTCTGCATCGGATCAAGGAAGAGCTCATTGAAAGTGGGGTCTTGTGCCAAGTTGGTAACCATATTTTGTGGATATTTTAGATCTTGGAGAGAGTGGGACCAATGACCTATAGATTGGCCTTTCCCCCCACAGTGAATTTACATAATATTTTTTATGTTTATTATCTTAAAAAGTATATAACTGATTCCAATGATATTGTTGACTAGTTTTTGACAAAAGTTGAACCTAAGGGATAGTTCTAAGCAAAACCACTATGCATCCTAGATTGGGGGAAAATCACACTACAAAATTGAGTAATAGAGCAGGTCAAGGTTCAATGGAACCACTTTAGACCCAATGAAGCCACCTAGGAGATGGTAGAACAAATCAGGGTGCTACACCCATTTTTGTTTGATGAATAAGTGGATGTAAGAGATGTTATATAAATCTTGGTTTTTACCTTTGCTTTCTAGTTATAAAGAACAATGACAAATATTTTCCTTTAAGGGGGTGGGGTCTGTAACACCCCTTGTATTAGAGTATGATTTTGTAATGATAAATGATGATTGTTAATATAAAATAATTTTATATTTGGCTGGCCTAAACAGTGTGAAAGGAAAATCCATGATCTAAGGGAGAGTTGTGAGTGGTGTTAAATGGCATAGCCAAACATCCAACATGAAACAATTGGTAAAGACATGAAAAGATAGAGGAGACACCCACATTCTTCCTTGCTTCCACAATGTGAAGGGGAGGGGAAGTGAACAGTCCTTGGGGGGGGGCACCACGAAGAGTCTGGAGGAAAAAGAAAGAATGGAAATAAAAACGAGGGACTCTCTAACAAAATAACACTAGATACATATCATGAGAGAACATTGGATATAGAAACAAGCGTGGAGTGCAAGAGTAAGGGTGCTTATAATAGAGAAATTCTATTGATATTGGTGAGATATAAGTCCTAGTATTGATGCATTGGAGCTATTGGACTATGTGTCTCCAAGCTTGAAAGATCAGTGGGAGGCTTAGAGGAGGAATTTATGTGATGAGTGCTTACTAAAAAGGGTTGAAAAACCACTAAGTGCTTGTTGAGAAATTTGATAAACCACCTAATGCTTTCTAGGTAAGTTGATAAAATAGTCAGGTGCTTGTTGTAAGACTGATAAACCACTAGGTAGGGTAGCATTCCACTGAAAGAAGACTTATAAACAACTGTGTACTTGTTAAGGAAATTGATAAACCACTTACTACTTTCAAATTAAGCTGATAAAGCACATAGACAATGTGCTATAGATTCTTACGGTGCTTACCTTGAAAATAAAGTTGATAATCGACCTATAAAGAAAATCCGTACCCATGGAAAACTAAGAAATACTCCACTTGAACCTGGGGCAAATCCCTAAGAAAGAAATCCATTGGATTATGGATTTGGATTGGCAGTGGATAGCTACAAGAAATACAATGGCGCAATTGACATGTGGTTGGGTGGATAGTTGAAGTCCCACCTTTAGTTTCCAACCATCTCTAGCCATTCAGATAAGTGTCATGGCTTTTGTATATTTGAATGAGGTTGATTACCATGACTAACATGTTAATGAATTATATATGGATCTGTGTTATTCCTGAATAGTCATTGAAAATTGTTGCATTCCCTTGATGGGGAACTACCATGTATGCTATTTTGGCTAGGTTGGAATACTAAATTTTGGTGGATGATATGAGTGTCCTTGATTATATATGCAATTGTTACTAGTTGCATGAAGACATGGAGGTAACTATTAATACGAGTGCTTTGATGGTTGGAATGCTTATAAATTGAAAGGTTCATTATTCTTTCTTAGTAATGTTATGCATTTTGTTTATGTACATGATGGATATGCATTATGTGATGTATAAGAACATTACAAGAGATATAGAGCTCTAAGTTAAATTGATGTGAATATGTTACACCTTTAATTTTGTAAATTGGATCTCGTTATAATGCATATCTTAGTAGATCTAATGTCCCTACATGGGATTTATTCTATATTTTAATATGGTGTTGTTGCATTGAATCTATAGAGCGTTGTTAGTTATGGTTTAGCTGGTTTGATGCCTAGTTGTAGGCATGTTGATGAATCCATTTACCGTATCATTTCCATGAGTAGTGACTGAAATGCTAGAGTTGGAATGAGGGTTTCAGCCCTATAAATAATAGTGTTCTGAGCAACATTATGAACCAAGGGAAGATTGGGAAAAGACCCTAGAAAAGCTTTGCAAATTCTAAGTCTAAGTATTGCAGAGATCCATAAATTTTTCCAGGTCTAGATGAGCCTAAGCATGATATTGTATTCACGCTAGATACATTGAAGACCTAGTAGACGTATCAATAATTTCAGACATTTGATTCATTTTTATTAACGTAATTTTGAGGAGACATTGGATTCAATTCAATCTAGATATTTTCTAAGTACAGGTTACATCTGGTGTAGGCCCTGCTTGGGAGACGAAGGTTGGGAGTTGGATATACTTGCGATCTGAATTTCGAATTAAATAATGGGTGGGTCCAATTGGCGAAGGGTTTCTATGAGGCCATATCCCCTATAAGATGTTGATATATCCAAGAATATATGATATCCAGGCGTATGGGCAAAGAATAAGCTTGGAAAATCCCAGATATGGACTAGACCCAAATACGTTTGTGAGGGTGTGGTAATCTGGGTGTCTGGGGGTCCGGGAGTTTGTTATAGTGTGATTTCTTATGTAACCTAGATTTTCCATGAAACCATATATAATGTGTTTCCATTGCAAAAAATGAAGGGCTCAGCCTAGTGGGACCCACAATCATGGCTAAGGTGGTTGAGGCCACGAGGACATGACAAGGTTATGTGGAAATCACGTGGATGGTGGCATGGCACCTATGTGGCAGGCATAAATAACCCTATTGGTGCGCCAAATAGTCAAAATTTTGATGACATGTGGCATCATCAGAGTATGCCACGTTGTACGGTGAAAACACCCTAACGTCAATATAAAATCAATAAGGAGTATTTGGGACAAGTGATGTGGTGTTGGATGACGTGACCACTAGGTGGTGCCATATGTCATGCCACATTGGAAGTAATAGAATACACAACATCAATTTCTAGCATGAAGCAATAGGAAAATTTATGTTCATGCCCTTCACCTAGCACCAAGTTCATCTGTAGCACCTCTAATGTGTGGGTGTGGTTAATGGAGAGTGCTTAATGGGAATATATTCAACTAATAATGAGAATTTTTTTGTTGTTGTGCCACAAAAGTTTGAGAAGGATATTTTCCAAAGGAACGATGTACTGGTGCTATGATGTGACGGGAGCCACATTGGATTTTGAGATACATAGTAGAGTCACGTATGCAACTTGGCATTTCCACATGGCCATGCTTGTTGATGTGGCAAGGATTAGTGAGCAAATATTTAAATATGCATAAATTTCAATCTGGAAGTCAGATTGAGATAAAAATTATATCATTGGAAAGCGCTTAATGATCCAAATGCGATGGTGGAATTTGTTTTTAGTAACAAGTAGATTGATAAAAATAGGATTTGTGACCCCATATTCATAATAAACCTTGGATATTGGGTTAATTTTAATGTAATATCTTCCACTGCTAGAGAATAATAGAAGGAGGTCGGAGGGTGCGTTGTAGTTGCAACCTAATAAGAATTATCAATAGATAGCCAAAAGTCAATACCTAGAGACATAACATAGGTAGTCATCCTTACCTTCTAGAAGGAATAATTTGTTCCATCAAATAAAGGAGCTTCACTTGAGGAAGAACATCTTTGACTGGTCATGATTCCTTATGATCTCTCTTCAAGTGGTTAGACTATCTCTGAAGGAACTTGCTCTAATATCAATTGTTGGAATTATGATTATACTGAGGGGGAGGGAGGTTTGAATCGGTATAATGGCTAGTTAAAAAATTTAAAACAATTCAAACAAGATAAATATCAATTACACAAACACCACTTGAAAACACCAGTTGTATGTGGAAACCATTAAGGGAGAAAACCAAAAAACTTATTTATATGAATATTCTTATATGCACTAACCTAATATTACATCAATATACTCGCGCCAACCTGAAGGAGACACCAATCCCCTAATTTACAATCACTAATCTAAAAGCGACACCAATCCCCTCATTTACAGGAACCAACCTAAATGAGACACAAATCCCTTGATTTAACAACACCAACCAGAAGGATACATTAATCCCCTAATTTATTTATGATCTCAAATAATTCCAAATCTTTTTCTACTCTATTCTTCAAAAACTTTCACATAGCACTAACTTTGATCTTCACAACTCTACATACTACTCTATACTCTATACTTTACATCTCTGCCACTACACTTCATTCATCACAGGACTAATATGCTACATAGGTTAAAAAAAATTTCTCTCACTTGTAGTAACACTTATTTTCATTTTAGCACTCAACATTATACTATACATCTCAAATATCATATGTTTACTTAAACCATGGAATTTACACATCTTCATCACCTCAAATAGCATTATTTCATAATTTATATAACATTATAGGCTTGAATCTTCTTCTCATATCATAGAATTCATTACACATTTCGACAATCGGTTTTGAATAGGTTCCCTGCATAGGATACATGTCTTCTTTAAAATTCATCCTTATATTTCTTCATCCTCGTCCCATCATGGACTTCAGACTTCTCGAATCTACATTAGATGTTATTCATGTGTCTTACAATATTCGCACTTAAAACTTCTAGATTGAGTTATTTATAGGAAATGACTTGATTCGGGCTGACACAACATGAAAATAACTTTATCAGGGCCAACATAATTCCTTTGAGCCCTTCTAGGGTTAAAATCACGAGTTCCCAAAAAACATGGGCTAAGACTATGGGCTTAACCAACAATATTTCTCCAAATAAAAAACACCAAAAAGGGGCTAGATATCGAGGTTACCTAGATTTTCCTTGTGCATAGTATACAAACTACTTGGATTTGATTTTCTTTACATGTAATATCTGTAGGTTTTAACCCCATATATAAATTACCTACATACGAATTCTAAAAACAGAAAATAAACAATGGTGAGAGCCTAAAACATAAAACATATATACACAGAGATTTTCCCCTACATCCCAAAACCAGGACTACCAAATTGATTTTTCATTATATTCATTTCAATGTTATAGTACATACATCTACATGCCAAAGCGTCCATTAACCCTGGATTAGACCATAACTGTAGTTCCCTTGATTGGATATAAAAAATACAATGGGAAGAAAACTATCATGCCCAAAACCATGTGCGAAAACCATGCACAAAACCATAGGTAGATCCACCCACTTAATGTAGGTTCCAAACAAATTTCCCTGGGGTGCCCCTGACCCCATAAAGGGGGGATACCACCTCCCTCAAACCCCCTGACAAGGGGGGCTGCCATGCCCTCTGTGACACCCCTATTGTGCCCAACGTAATGAACAAGGGTGGCAATTCCCCCCCTTGGGGCTAGTCGTGGAAAGAATATAACACATACTCAACATTCTCCCACTTTTTGCTTTCTTTCCACGGGGTGGGGTAGGGAGGATGGGGGCACAGGAGAGCTTAGTCATTATTCCAACCCTACAATGCCCATTGTTTCTCTACGCCAAGAGAACTTCTCAGTGCTCATAGACTTTGTCAATTCATCTGTAGTATTCTTCAAAGTGTCCACCTTTACTAGCAACACCTTTTTGTCCTCAACCATGTCCCTTACAAAGTGATATTGAACATCAATTTGTTTTGTATTTGAATGATAAGAAAGGATCTTTAGAAAGAAAATTTCACTTTGGCTATCAAAATCTATCTTTATAACTCATTGTACCAACCCCATACTTGAACATAATCTCTGTAGCTAAACTGTTTCCTTTCTTGCATGAGTGGTTTCCATGTATTTTGCCACTATGGTTGAAAGTGACACTACAGATTTTCTCTTGCTCATCCAACTAACTGCACCTCCAAACAGGTTAAATACATACCCACTTGTAGATCTTCTCTGATCGAGATCTCCAGCCCAGTCTACATCAACAAATCCACAAATTTCGAAAAGTCTATCCAATTTTGGTCTTCCTTGATAGCATAGACCATAATCACTAGTGCCATGCAAATACTTGAAAACCTACTTCACTGTTTTCCAATGCTCATTCCCTAGTTTTGACATAAAATTGCTCAATACTCCCACTACATGTGCAATTTCTGCTCTATTATACACCATTGCATATATCATGCTACCGACTGTGCTTCCGTATGGAACACATGACATGTCCTCTTCCTCTTCTTGTGTCTTGGGACACTGTTCAACAGATAAGTTTACACCGATAGGAATAGGAACCTTCACTGATTTACTATCGTACATATTAAACCTCTACAATATTGTCTCGACATACTTCCTATAGTTTAACCAGAGCTTCCTTTTTTCCCGATCTCATTTAATTTCCATGCCCAAAATATAGTTTGCAACACCAAGATCTTTAATGCCAAATTTGGAGGACAATTAGGTCTTCAATTCCAGGATAATTTTCTTTTTATTTCCAATCAACAACATATCATTCACATACAAGACCAAATAAATAACACGGTCACCAATTAATTTAAAATAGACACAGTGATCTGCTTTGATTCTAGTGAAGCCAAGTCCCCATATATATGTATCAAATTTCCGATACCACATCCTTGGTGATTGTTTTAACCCATCCAGAGACTTTTTTAACTTGCATACTAGTTCTTTCTTACCCTTCACCGCAAAGCCTTTAGGTTTCTTCATGCATATCTCTTCTTCCAGATCCCCGTGAAGAAATGTTATCTTTAAATCCATCTATTCTACCTCTAAATCAAAACCAAAAACAATAGACAAAAGTAATATAATAGAAGCTACCTTGGTAACAGGAGAAAAAATATCACCAAAATCAATTCCTAACACCTCGGAATAACCTTTTTCTACCAACCAAGCTTTGTATTTCTCCACCTTTCCTTAGTCATTCATCTTCTTCATAAACAACCACTTGTTGCCAATGGGTTTCCTTCCAGCCGACAACTCCATCAGATCTCAAGCCTCATTTTTTGCGCAAAGATTTCATTCATCAACCATGGCCTCTTCCCAAAGTTTGACATCCTCTAAATCTGTCGCTTCCCTGGCAGTTATGGGATCATCATCAGCAATATATAAAGAAAAATTTAAATAGAAAGCAGTTGGACTATACCTTTCTAGTTGCCTTCTTTCTCGAACTGATCTTCTCACAGTTGGAGTTTGTGGTTCTTCATATTTTGATTCATATTCTATTGTAGAGTCTGATTTCTTCTCCTTTAGCTCAAACTCTATATTCTTAGGTTTCTTTGGTAGGATTTCATATTTAATAACACATTTCAACTATCTAAACACCATATCGCAGTTGTATGTAACCTTCCTTGTTTCTAGGTTCCAAAGCCTATAACCTTTTAAACCATCCTTATACCCAATAAAGATACACCTTTCAGATTTACTATTCAACTTGGTTCTTTTCTCCCTTGGAACATGTACATATGCATCACATCCACATACCCTCAGATGTGAAAGGGAGGTTTTCTTACCAGTCCATACCTCTTATAGAATCTTATCCTCCAATGTTGATGAAGGTGATTTTTTGACCAAGTAATATGCAGTCTCCACCGTCTCTGCCCATAATTCATGTCCTAATGGCACCACTGAGCATGCTTCTTGCATTTTCCATCAACGTCCTATTCATTCTTTCTGCAAGTCCATTTTTCTGACTTGTTTATGGAGTATTCTTTTGTCATGCTATACCACACTTCCTTCTTGAAAAACTCTCCACCGTTATTTTTCCTCAACACCTTTTTGTCTATGTAAATCCTCTCTACGGACAGATATTATCCCTCTAGCCAAATGAGTGGTACTAGCAACCAACATGGTAATCTATGAGATACTTTCCTAAATTACAATCGAAATGAGAGAAGAGGGAGGAAACCTACCTCATTCTGATGCTATGACGCATGCCTTTGTTGAAGATCTTGATCTATTGCTCCTGAGGCTCAACCCTACTCTTCAGAGTTTTTGAATATCTGCAGAAGATGCCAAAGATAGAACAAAGCATACAAGTACAACTATCACAATCAAATGTAACCTACTTAACAGATCAAGGAGCATTAAGATAAATGATTCATTGACACAAGCATTTATGGAAAGTGAACCAGTAGTTTTATATATTAATGAATAAAAGAGGAAGCATTCAACCAAAGTCTTGATGTTAATAGGCCCTCCTTGAGTGAATGTCCAAGTCCAAGCTCAAGCTCTCCAAGCACTCCTTCTCCAAGCCAAATGAGTAGCATGTAAGCACTATCTTAGCATAAGGGTGCAAATAATCAGAGACTTGGTAATGGGAGAGGATGAATATATAGGTAGGGAGAGGGAGTTAGGATCTCTCCAAAGATAGGGGAAGGCCATCATCTCAAGGAGGAAGCTCATGGGGATAAGCTCAAAAGGAAATATTGGGAGAATTTGATCACATCCACAACGAACAACCTCCAGCTCGTCATTCTAGAAGCCTCTAGATAATGAATCTTCTTGTCCTCTTTGGGGAAAATTTCCTTTTAGGGATAAACGTGAGTATCCAAGTAAAAAGCACACTAACAGTGTGAAGCTAGTATAACGAAAATCTCCATAAGCACGAGTTGTGAGTTTCATAGTCATGTTGACCCTTAAATTATGGTTTTGAGCTTAGTTCTTCAAGGAAGGATCAAGGCATATTTTCATTAAGTCTTCAGGTAGGATCTGGACTGCATATTAGGATCAATACACTACATAATTTCCAAGTTTTGGGCACTCCAGGGTATGACTCAGGGAAGTGCAAGAGGCATGACAAAATATTGTGTAATAGATGCCCCCTAAAGCATGAAGGTAGAACAGGGAGTGATGACTGATATGCTTTACAAGATTTTGCAAGGACGAGAACAAACACTATCAGGAGACCTGCAAATCAAGGATGCGTATACATATACATATCTGATATCAAAAACATGAATCCATGGTATGGAAGTAGCCATCCGGATAGAAAATATTATGTGAAAAGATCCACGGCTTGGGTACAACCATCCAAATGAAAAGGATTGCCTGGAAGTCTGAGATCTAAGGTAAGGATGCATCCACCTGATATAAAAGGATCATCATCATCATAAATATAAATTCCCATAGTATGGTCATAGCCATCCGTATAGAAGAAACATGTATACAATCATGAACAATACATAACTCCACATAGCCTGAGCTATATCAGACAAAACTCAGGGTCTTGCGCTCAATCCCAACCCAATCAAAGTACGAATTCTAACATGTGAATGAATGTTTCGAATTTGAACATGCTATAAAACCACCTAATCACTAGCCAACGATGTGGATCATTAACATGCATGAGAGAAACCACCAATAATGATGATGGCCTCAAGGTACGATAGTACAATCTGTCAATGTGAAAATTAAGTTGAAATCGAACACCCATGGAACCATTCGATCGAACGCCAATGATGAAAACTTGTCGTCAGATGCAAAGAACTTACCATTAAGGCATGCAAGCTCTAAGGTCCCAAAAAAGGGTCTCGAAGTCATCTTCTTGGATAATGAGCTGAAGTTGACAGGAAGTGACCCATCAAAGGAGGGCCATAATGATTCCCTCATCATCGACACGAAACAAGGAATAAAGTGGAATAAATGAGAATGATCCAAGACTATAGCAAAAGGTCAGACAATGTATAGGTAATAAACTACAGAGAGGACTTCTCTTGAACATATCGATGACACGACTCCGAAGTGTGGCAGCATTTGACTCAACATAGGACATGGGTCATGATGTCGAAGTCGAATAGTCAAATGAGAGGAAAAATAGATCACCCAAACCCGGAAAGACAAGTGACTAAGTGAGGATATCCCAAACCCAACATGAGAAAAAAATGAGTGTCATGTTCAAGAGCGACATGCTGCCTATACAAGAGATGTTTCAATTTCATTGTTCCCCACTATTTCTTGTGAATACCCCAATTATTTTTAATCACAAGCTTATGAATCCATCCTAGTAAGTTTTACAAGTACTAGGAAGGAAAAACTCAGTCTCTTCATGGTGAAAAGTCTTTCATCGTTTAATTTTTACTAGTCTGACAGAAGAATAACTCGGTGCCTTTTTCATATTTACAGAGTTTGAAAAAGAGACGAAAAAGGAAACCCCATCATGTCCCTTCTCGTGATTTGTCTCTCGAACCAAAAAAGGTAGAAAAAAATATTCAAGAGAACCTCTTGACCATGTCAACCAAGGTGTACCTTTTTCTTAAATAGTTAATCCCAACCCAAAAAATTGGTAAACGTATATTAAGATGACGTCAATTCATTTAATTTAACGAGTTCGGAAAGAAAAGTACACAATGATCTTTTCATATTTTGAGAGTTAGGAAAGAGCTTAAAGATGACTTCATGGGGGTTCCTTTTCCATTTATTTTTAACGATTTCAAAAAAGAGGAAACAAAAACTCATTGAATCAATAAAAAATGATCATTGTAACCACCAAAAAAGAGCTTGTACCTGCACAAGGACAACACCACATCACTGATATTGAGAAAAATAATAAAATATTGGCAAAAATGTGTTTAAAAAGTTATTAAAATACCAAAAGTAAATACATTTTTACCATTTCACTTGGAGTAAATAGGAGAGTCCATTTTACCCCATTTTCCTTGATTCTTCAAGCAAGCAGTGTGGGAGATCTAGGGAACCATTTCATGAATTGTTAGCTATTGGTAGGAGCTCTTCCTTTTCTCTTTTTTTTTTCATACTTATTTCATGCCATTTTATAGGAATTTTATTTAGTTAAGGGAAGGATTTTAATTTTTAAAATCAGGGGTGAACAGTGCGAGTCTAGTCATCAGATCCACGTTGATCACCCCTAAGCCCAAAAGGCTCTCACGCTGCCAATGCGAAAGTAATTCAGACAGTTGCGTTGGATGTAGAGCGGAAAATAGAAAGAGAAGCCCTCTTTCTTGATCAATTTTTTCAAGATTTTGATATGTGGAAAGGCATCTAAATGATGTTATGGGTTGTTTGCAGGATATTTCGACAAACATGATCATTAAAAGGAAGGAAAGAGGCCATGAGGCAGAATATCACCAAGCTTCCCAAAGTGTTGAATGTGTCAATGCTTTAAGGGACTACAATTTACTGAAGTTATTTTGAACCCAAGGACTCAGAGCTCAAAATGATTTGTTACACTATCTGATCAGACTATGGGATGTTGATCAATAGATATTCCTCATTGGAGATCAAGAACTAGAGATAGAAGTAGTTGATATCTACTTCATTATTAGATTGTCCAGAAGAGAGGAGATAGTCCAACTCTTTGGAGCTTGTATAGGAGGTGAGAGCACAAACACCTTGATCAGAAGGCACTCCTCGATTGTAGAGACAATTGTGAGTGGGAAGGTGAAGATAGCAACCATCGACAATATTCTCTTGAGGACAATTCTACACACCATGGCCCATATAGTTGGGGCGCGGGCTTTGTATGAGGTATCAAAATCACATTTCCAATACATAGTGGATTTCCTTGCTCCAACAGTGTTCAACTGGTGTGAGGGGCTGCTAGCCAACATGAAGAAACAACTAACCAAGGAAAGTTTGGAAACTTGAAATAGTTCGGCTTTGGATCAATTTTCGTCACTTTCATTTTGGATCATGTGCCCCAATTTCAATACCACACAGTAGAGGTGGATGACCCATCTCCACAAGATATAGGTTGCTCAAATGGAGTGAGATCATGCCTCGAGGAGGGGGAGATCAAAGGATGCATTTCCCTCCGTCGTTCTTTGGTTGGTTTCACCAACAACTAATCGTTGTGGATGACTATGCCTATGTAGGCACAGACTTCAAAGGAGATCCAGATTTTCCGCTACCACCGGTGCATAGTGGAATGATTTAGGGAAAACTTATTTTTTGGAATTTTTTCAAGTTTTATAATTTTTTTTGTTTGAAATGTATCTGAGAGTTTACTATTGGCATTATGATACATGTATGATACAGGTGTTGTCCTTGATGGCAACTCACTCAGATGACAGATCATAGTACAACTAGTAAATAGAAAATAATTACTGATCAAAGAGGTATACACAGATGTGTTGTGACAAAGAAATGTATACACACGGGTGAACCATATACCAATTCGCATATACGTACACACGCAAGTTTACAGAAGGAAAGGCTAGTACATGTTGGGAATCTAAGTTTTGGTCTGTGGTATTTGGCCCATGGTATTTGGTCTGAAGTGTTGACCCCAGGTATTGGGTCCAAGGTATTGGTTGTATGTGGTTTTGGACCATCATATTAAGAGAGGCCTAAATCTATATAAGGAGAAGATCATTAGGCCAAGATGGAAGGTGTGCAAGTGATGAATATCTGATGAAGTGTGAGATCTAGTATACTGGATATGGGTTTGTAATGCTTTGCTTGATCTGAACCAAGGAGGCACTGTTGGGTCCCTATAATACTAGTGATTACCCCATTACTATTGTAGTTATACCCCTTATTAATATTGTTGTGCCCCTATTGCCCCCATATTGTTATTACTGTGCCCCATAGAATCCCTCTATTGTTATTTTTGTGGCTTTATATTATTATTGTTAGGTCGGTTCGGTTATATTGTGACTCCTTAGACTCTTATATATAGAAAGGAGGTTTTGTCATTTGAATCATAAAAGAATTGTTCATTTATGTAATGTAAAGGAGGTTTCCCCCTCGAAGAGGCTGAATTCTAAGGCGTTGATCTAACTTTTCTATCTTTTCTTGAGCTGATTTCATAACATTTGGTATCAGAGCTTTGGATTCTAGGGTTTCGCTGCTCCAAACAGGTCATCATGGAATTTTCACTATAACATTTTTTCTGCGATGTTTCAGAAGTTTAAAAAAAAACCCATTTGAGGAGAAAGCACACTGAACCTCGGGTCTGAATTTCAGAGCTTTTCGCACTATATTGGTGGAGATATGACCTGAGGAAGTTGGTCTTTTTGCAAACTCTTGAATTACATTCCAAACAGGTGACCTGGGGAAAATCGTCATAACTTTCTCTCTGGGGATCGGATTGAAATTTCGTCAGAAGTTATAGAAAGAGGATGGACTGTAGTTTCTTGTATTCATTTTTTAGATCCAAAGGTCAAAACAGTGACTCGTTGCACGTTGTACAAGCTCACTCTACTGAACTAGTCTATAATCAAGTCACTGTGGGAGATTTCGCATAACTCTTCCTTAGAGAATCCAATTTGGCTCAGACTTGTGGCATTAGAAAGAGAACACATAGGGCTACTGCAGGTCACAAATTTAGAACTAGATGATTGGAAAGTACAGAGATACATCAGAGGCAATATCGAGCTCCTACAAAGTGAAAAAAGGTGTGTAGATTTTCTTAAATTTTTGTTTTAGAGTGGTTTGAAAATTTATTTTGAAGGAATTCAAAGGGCTAGTAGAGAATTATTATCGGTAACTGTTGCCCCGAGGAAAGAAAATTCAAACACCTAGTAAGGAACCTGAAAGCTCTAGCATGAATCATGAAGAAGAAGAAGAAATGCTATATGATATATCAAAATTACAAGAACAGGTGCAACAAGTGTCACTTGCACAAAAAGCAACAGAATCTAAGATGGATGGTTTAAGGAAAGATGTAGAAGCTAAGATGGATGGTTTAAAGAAAGGTGTAGAAGCTAAGATGGATTGTTTAAAGAAAGGTGTAGAAGCTAAGATGGATGGCATGGAAGCTAAGGTGAATGGCATGGACGCTAAAATTGATGGCATGGATGATAAGATGGAAGAATTGAAGATAAATATGAATAAGTTGCTACAAGAAATGGTCACTAAAGGTGAGAGGGTACTAAAGGAAACTCATGATTAGAACAAAAGAAATGTTAATCATGATTCCATAGACTCTAATGTTGGATCGAAGACCCACCATATTCCAAAAATAGATATGAGGAAGTTTGATGGCAAGGATCCGTCACATGGATATTACAGATGGAGCAATTATTCGATCTCAATAATGTGCAAAATGCACAAAAGGTACGTATGGCAACTTTATATTTAGAACCAAATCAGTTTGTATGGTATCAATGGCTTTGCTCTCGTAAACAATTTATCACTTGGGCAATTTTTACGGAAGAATTGATATCACATTATGAGGATACAAAAAACAACACTTTTTTTAGCCAATTGATAAGTTTCAAACAAAAGGGTTCAATAATGGAGCACATTGAGGAGTTCCAAAAATTGAACATAAGGGTAAAAGATATTCCAGAGGAGCATAGGATTGATGTGTTCATAGGGTCTTTAAAGGATAATATCCAACATGATGTTCGCCTTTGGGAACCTGATTCATTAGAGAAGGCATTCAGGTTAGCAAGAAAAATGGAAAGCAAAATTATGGCAACCAGGAAGCATACCACTCACAACTATAAATACGGAAGTGTTGTTGCCCCTAGCCTTCCACAACCTATAAGGTTGACACCACAAAAATTGGAAGAAAAAAGAGAAAAAGGGCTTTGTTACAGTTGTGATAGAAAATACACTAAAGGTCATAAGTGTGCTGAGAAAAAATTATTCTACATAGATTGTGAAGAGGAAGAAGAAAAGGAGCAAGAAAGGTCAAAAGAAGAGGATATACTCCAGGAACAAAGCCTAGATGAAGAACAAATAAATCTAACCATATCTTGTAATGCATTGGCGGGAATTACCACTCCTCAAACCATCAAGATAGAAGGACAAATCAAGAAGAAAAAGGTAATAGTGTTGATTGATTCAGGAAGCACTCACAATTTTATTAATTGTAAGGTAGCAAAAGAATTGAATTGCTTCCTATATCTAGCACCAGAGTGTCAAGTGATGATTGCAAAGGGAGGAACAATAAATTGCTCTGGAAAGTGCCATAATATCAAGCTATCCATGGGAGAATATGTATTGACTAGCCCAATGCTTTCCATTCCAATGGGAGGTGCTGATGTTGTACTAGGAGTCCAATGGCTACAATCCTTGGGTACAATAGCTTTTAATTTTCAAGAACTTTTCATCAAACTTTCTACGGAAGGAAAGGAAGTTGAATTAAGGGGTATTGCAGGGAAACCAGGAAAGATAATCAGCTCTAATGGTATGACAAAGCTTCTAAAAAAGGAACAAAGAGGTGTAATTGCACAATTATGTTCGCTAGATGTTTCCACATCGGAATCATCTATTTCTCCAGATCTCCAAAAAGTCCTGGACAATCATTCTAAGTTATTTGAGACTCCCAAAGGTATCCCACCTATGCGTGATCATGGTCATGCTATTCATCTGATTCCAGGAAGTGTTCCTCCAAACATTAGGCCGTACAGATATCCCTATGTCCAAAAGAGTGAAATTGAACGTATGGTTGCAGAAATGCTAGAGGCTGGTATAATTCAACCGAGTCAAAGTTCTTTCTCTGCTCCAGTAGTATTGGTGCACAAGAAGGATGGATCATGGCACATGTGTCCGGATTATAGGGAGCTCAACAATTTCACTATTAAAGATAAGTTCCCCATTCCTATCATTGATGAATTACTGGATGAATTGCATGGATTAATTTACTTCACCAAGTTGGATCTTTGTTCAAGATATCATCAAATCAGAATGAAGACTGAAGACATTCCGAAAACAACATTTAGAACTCATGAGGGTCATTATGAATTTTTGGTCATGCCTTTTGGCCTTACCAATGCACCTTCAACATTTCAAGGTTTGATGAATTCAATTTTCAAACCATTCCTTAGAAAATTTGTGTTAGTATTTTTTGATAATATACGAATCTACAGCAAGTCTTGGAAGGATCATGTTGAACATGTTGAGAAGGTGCTACAACTATTGGAGGAGAAACAATTATATGTAAAAATATCCAAATGTTTCTTTGGAGTCTAGGAGGTGGAATATCTGGGTCATATTGTATCTCATGAAGGAGTTAAGGTAGACCCTAGAAAAATTAAAGCCATTAAAGAATGGAAAATCCCCACATCCATAAAGCATTTGCGAGGATCTCTCGGGTTGATAGGGTATTATCGCAAGTTTGTTAAGAATTATGGGAGAATAGCAGCACCTATAACAACATTATTGAAGAAAGATGCATTTTCATGGACTCCGAAAGCAACAAAGGCCTTTGAACATCTTAAAGAGGCAATGTGCCAAGCACCGGTCTTAGCTACACCGGACTTCACAAAAACCTTTATTGTGGAATGTGATGCTTCAGGAAATGGAATTGGTGTTGTTCTAATGCAAGATGAAAGACCCATTGCTTTTGAAAGTCGTCCAATCAAGGGAAAGTTTTTAAGAAAAGCTATTTATGAGAAGGAAATGTTGGCAATACTCCATGCACTTAAGCAATGGCGACCCTACCTAATGGGAAGACACTTCAAGGTAAAAACGGATCATGATAGCCTTAAATAATTTTTAGAACAAATATTATCCTCTGAAGAGCAACAAAAGTGGGTCACAAAGATGTTGTGTTATGACTTTGAAATCATCTACAAAAAAGGGAAGCAAAATGTGGTGGAAGATGCACTCTCAAGAAAGGATGAGGATGTGGAAGCATTGTTGTGCGCCATTTCTATTATCCAACCAGATTGGATAAACGAAGCAAGGGAGGAATGGAAGAATGACGAAGAAGTGTGGGCACTTATTCGAAAGTTATAACAAGATTCCAGTACGTCTAATACATTTAGCTAGAAAAATGATTCGTTATGGTACAAATATCGCTTATACCTCTGTAAGAATTCCCAGCTAAAACAAAAGATTCTTATGGAATTGCACACTTCTCCCTTAGGAGGGCACTCAGGATTTTTGAAAACTTACCACAGGGTTAAGAAGGAATTTTTTTGGGATGGCCTTAAATCAGATATTCAAAAGTTTGTGGCGGAATGTTTGGTTTGCCAACAAAATAAAGTTGAAACAATTAAGACACCGGGTCTATTACAACCTTTATCCATTCCAAGCCAACGTTGGGAGGAGGTTTCAATGGATTTTATCACAAGTTTACCCAAGTCTGAGGGAAAGAGTGTCATCATGGTGGTAGTTGACAGACTTACTAAGTATGCACACTTTTGTGTATTACCACATCCATTTAAAGCCAGTAAAGTTTCTATTACATTTATGGAAACAATTCAAAAGCTACATGGAAGCCCAAAGATTATTGTAAGTGAAAGAGATCCCATTTTCACTGGAAATTTTTGGACAGAATTATTTTCTTGTCTTGGTACTTAGTTAGCTCATAGCTCACTTATCATCCTCAATCTGATGGGCAAACTGAGATAGTAAACAAATGTTTGGAAGGATATCTTCGTTGCTTTGTATCTGATAAACAGACAGAATGGGTCAAATGGTTGCCTCTGGCTAAATGGTGGTATAACACTTCCTTCCATACAGCAACAAAAATGACCCCATTTATGGCACTTTATGGGTATCAACCACCATCCATCACATCATATTTAAGAGAAAATTCTAAGGTTTAGGCAGTGGAACATCACATCGAACATCAACAACAAGTCCTCCAACTCTTAAAGGATAACCTCGTGTTGGCACAGAATAGAATAAAGCAACATGTAGATCAACATCACAGTGAAAGAAGTTTTGATGTAGGTGATTGGGTATTCCTACGACTACAACCATATAAGCAAATGTCCCTCAAGCAAGCTAAGAAGGATAATAAATTATCACCAAAGTATTATGGGCCATACAAGGTGTTGCAAAAGATTGGTACTATGGCATACAAATTGGAGCTTCCTGCAGCTTCTCGATTGCACCCAGTTTTTCATGTTTCATGTTTAAAGAAGGTTATAGGCAACAAGCTCCCAGTTCAAATAATATTGCCAGAACTTGACAAGGAAGGAAAAATTATATTGGAACGAGAAGAATTCATAGAAACAAGAACTCGACAGCTACGAAATCGATCAATTTCGGATTATCTTATCAAGTGGAAGAACTTATCCGCTGAAGATTCCACATGGGAGGATGAGAATTTTATACAGAAGTATCCAGAACTACTCAAGCATTGAGGACAACACTTTTTTGAAGGAGAGGGGCATGTTGGGTCCCTATAATACTAGTGATTACCCCATTACTATTGTAGTTATACCCCTTATTAATATTGTTGTGCCCCTATTGCCCCAATATTGTTATTACTGTGCCCCATAGAATCCCTCTATTGTTATTTTTGTGGCTTTATATTATTATTGTCAGGTCGGCTGGGTTATATTGTGACTCCTTAGACTCCTATATAAAGAAAGGAGATTTTTTCATTTGAATCATAAAAGAATTGTTCATTGATGTAATGTAAAGGAGGTTGCCCCCTCGAAGAGGCTGAATTCTAAGGCGTTAATCTAACTTTTCTATCTTTTCTTGAGTTGGTTTCATAACAGGCACCTATGCGGTTGATAAAGATTGATCGACCGGGATCATGAAGATTAAAATGCATTATCATTATATGGTATGATCATGAATAGATCTGAATACTGACGCATGTCTTATCCTGTATATCTTATGTTCTAGGTATATCTGAAGTTGGAAATTGCAGCGAAGGTATAAGTAATTATTTTCAGATCTATAAGCAGGTTCTCTCTGGTGAAAGGGTGTGTACATGGTGGTTCATCATAGTCAAGTAGCGTATACATTATGATATTTGATGTTTGAGGTTGTTGTTCGTTCTAGTGGTTGTTGCAGAGTTCTGGCCTTTGCTCTGTGTTCTGGTGACTGCGTTTTGATGACAAGGTTTCAGTGATTTAGCTGTTGGGTGATTCAGAGTTAATGATTGTATTGTAGTAGTGATTTTTTTGTATTTATGGATCTAGTATGAAAATTTATGAAACATGGTCCTTGGAAGAAAAGAGAAGGTTGTAACCTTCTATAGGTCAACACCTACGTACTAGTACAAGAGCTAAGGGGGTTGTAGCTCCCTTCCAGGAGAAGCTGGAGAATGAGAGAAGGTTGTAGCCTTCTGTAGGTAGAAGCCTATGTACTGGGATAAGACTACACCAGTAAAGAAATATTGTAAAAAGAAGTTTCTTATTAAAAGAAGATAGAGACGAATTGCAACAGGTGGTTTTCACCCACATTGGGTTTCCACCTTATATCATGGTGTTCCTGTGTGCTTCTTATGTGTGATGATCTATTCTATTTTACAACACCTGTTTACTGTTTATATGGTTAATAATGTTCCGTTTCACTCATTAAAGATCATCTAACTTGTTATGGCCTAGTCTACCTCAAGCTAAGAAAGGCAGGTCTAGGGTAGCATCAAACCACGCTTAACCTGGTAGCTAGCCCTACCTGGTCGAGAGAGGGTTGTTTCCTTGTCAATCTCAGGAAAATATAGCAAATGAGGCTTGAGATGACTAATTTAAAGACTAATTTTAGGCTAGGTATATGCTCAAAGGAGTTTGATTGAGTTTTATGTTGGTTTGTTGGATCAAATGTGAAAGGCAATTTTGGGTCCAGGAAATGAACTCAGTCTTGCAAAGGTTTTAGTGGGGTGAGGTAGGTAAATGCTTTAGTACTTCAGATTAGGTGTAATGGTGAGTCTTGAGACTGGCGACGAGTTGGAGATGGCATGAATGTGTCATGAGTCCTCTTCAAATAGTAGAAAACATGTAAAACCAATGAAACCATAAGGTAGAGCACTGCAACATCAATGAATTCCACCTTTATACTTGATTCATTTAGTTAAGCTGAAAAGAGAGAGATAATGGCACACATAAACACATGATTACTTGAATCATAGAAGGAAAAAAAATACTAAATCACCTTGCCACAAGAACCCCATAAAATGTTGTAAACCTTGGTCTATTTCCTTACCAAACTGCAGAGATGAATATACAATAATGCTCAAAGCATTCACAAGAGTCCAACCTTGAAAAATGATTAAGAAAGTACAAGATATAGGAAAAAAACCACCCATTATAGCCTTTAGGGGTCGAATCCATGATTCTAGGAGCTGTTTCAATAAGATCTAAACTAGGAATTAAAAAATAGGCAATGGAACAGCTTGCCTCTAAAACTATGGAAACTGATTAATTTAATTCAAAACCACCTATACATGATGTATCTACCTCCTTGAGTCAATTTTCATCATTTTTACATCAAATTACATGAATTTACATCATGAGTTTGACCTTGAGAGACAAAAAGTCAAACTGAGAAAAAACTAGGCGAAAATTTTGAGTTTTGAGCAAAATTGAGCAAATTGTGCCTGATGCGGAGCGCCATATGCCTGATGCATAACGCCTTTTCCCAGGTGAATTTGGAGGCCTTCCCCTTTACCAAATTTACTCCAAGTTGGCTTGTTGAAAGGTCTATCTGTCTACTTTCTAGGACAAATGGAATTTTTGAATTTGGTGTCCATTTGCCCCTCCAAAAATCAGTTCTTCCAACGTTGCTTCCTGTGGGTCCAAAAAGTGGCAGAAAGGGCAATTTTGAGGTGTTTTTCGCCTTTTTGGTAACCCAAAACTCCTCCAAAATTCATGAAATTTTTTGGGTTTTCATATTTTTTCATGAGAAATCTAATAATATAAGCCATTCCTCAAAATTCCTTACCAACTCAATGCACAATGCTTCTTCCTTAGATCACTTGCTTTGCAAGATTGAAAAGATGTTTGATAGATTAACTATTGCAGACAAGCCCAAGGCATAGATCAAAAATCCAAAATTCCGTGGTTAGCAGCAACCACAGTTCAAAATCAAACAATGGGAGCAAAGAACACAAGACCAAGCAGCACAGCAGCAAGTCAAAACACCATTACAACAGAATTTTGTACATGGTTCGGAATCAGATGATGATGAGAATATAATAGGAGAAGAGAATCACTTGTTTACACCTGATGATTTGCCAATATATATCACGGAATATGAAGAGTATTCAGAAAGCCTGGTTGTTCAAAAAGATGAAGATTTTATTTTAGCAAATGAAAATGTCCTAGAAGAAGAATCTGATGAATATCAGAGGGGATATATGAATGCATTGATAGCCCATAAACGACAATATTCACTTAGGAGTAGGGATGTGCCCATCAATCCAATTCAGAAGTGGAAGGAAGCAACACCACCAAAGAATGATTCTCCAAATGTGTAGAAAAAAGAAAAGGAGCCAGCAGATCCTACCACTAGCAAAACACAATCAGCAAATGAAAAGTCAAATCAGCTAAGTGCAACAAAGGAGAAGACTGAAAAGAAGGATGCTCCACTCAAAGAGGTAGAGAAAACTAAAGCCTTTAACTTAGATAATGAGATTGTTAAGTTAACAGTGTCAATACCTTTGACTGAATTAATGAAGAATAGCAGCTATAAAGGTCAAGTGTCAAAAATTTTGAATATAGATTCGTTGTTCGATATGGTTAATGTGGAGAATGACCAGCCCGACCTTATCTTTGGTTCAACATTAGAAGATCAATCTGAGGATAGTGATGTAGCCCCTTTTTACATCAACCTTAGATTGCATAATTATGTCTTGCACAATGCCATGTTTGATTCAGGAGCATCTCATAATTTGATGCCAAAGGCAATTATGGGAAAATTGGGTATAGATATCACTCGCAAGTAGCATGATCTTTATTCCTTTCATTCTGGTAGGGTTAGAAGTATTGGTCCGATTAAAGATTTGGTTGTAACTTTAGATCAGATTCCAGTAAAGAATGTTCTTATGGATGTGGTTGTGGCTGACATTCCCCTTAGATTTGGTGCTTCTGTCTAGATCGTGGGGTGAAAAACTCAAAGGGACATTGCAATTAGATTTCTCCTATGCCACTATTCCAGTGTTTGGTCAATTGAGGAAATTATATCGGGAGAAAATGATGAAGTATATGATCACAAGCAAGGAGAAACCTTTGAATCATCCAATCAATTATGTACATACAGATTTAGAATCTTTTGTTCTTTATTCTGATAGTTTTAATGATGTAAATAGTCAATTAGTTGAAGTTGAAGATATTCCAGAGATCACAGAAAATTTCAGAGCCGTACTTGATCAAGAAAGACAAAGGCTTGATAGTACCGTTGAACAATCAACATTCCACCAACAACAAAAAATTCATGGACAGCAAGAAAAGGTAGAAGAGTAGGTAGACTTTCAGCACTTGGAGGACCAAGCCAGTTTGTGGAGTATGGACTTTGATGGAGCAATAGGTAAGGATGGTGCGGGAATTGGTATTTGGATACGCAGCCCTATTTTCCTACCAAACAAAGTCCCAAGTAATGTAAGAGTTTGTTCATATAAATTGGCTTTTGATTATTCCAATAATGAAGTTGAATATGAGGCTTTAATTGTTGGTTTGAAAATCCTCAAGAAATTGAATGCAAAAAGAATTTCAATTTATGGCGACTCTGAATTAGTAATCAAGCAAGTCAAGGGTGAATACCAAGCCAAACATCCTCAAATGTGGTCTTACCATAATGTGGTTTTAGATATTTTGAGGTTGCTTCCATATTATACTTTGACATGTGTCCCTTGTGTACAAAATGTTATTGCAGATTCCCTTGCTATAGCTACAAGTAATTTAAATATTCCAATGAATTCAAACAATAAGTTTGAAATTCATGTGAAGCATTGCCCAACTGTCCCTGATAATCAAAGATATTGGCAAGTGTTTCAAGATGATAAAGAGATTGAAGAATTTCTGCAAAATGAAGGCAAATGCAAAGATACTTCTATCGATGGTGAGAAAGATGATGTTGAAACAGACATAGAGGTAAATCAGATGGAAATTTTGCAGCTGAAGGACAATGTCATTCCTAAAGGACTAATACCTTTAGAGGAGTTATTCGATCAAGATGATGTAGCCCGGAAGCCAAGCTTGGTGCTAACCGAGAAAGAAGTTGAGGATGTGAATATTGGAACAGCATAAAGTCCAAAGATGGTGAAGTTGTCAAAAGCATTACCTCCTCAGGTGAAAGAAAAATACATTAGTCTATTTTCTTCATTTTCTGATGTATTTTCATGGGACTATACAGATTTAAAGGAGTATGATAAGAGTATAATTCAGCATATCATTCCAATCAAGCCAAATCAAAAGCCATTTCTCCAGAAGTTGAGAAGGATAAATCCGAAGTTGTTGCTGTCAATAAAGAAAGAGATGAATCGATTGTACAAAGCTAGTATAATCATTCCAATAAGATTTTCAGATTGGATCTCCAACTTGGTGCCCATGCGAAAGAAGATAGGTGAGATTAGATTATGTATTGACTTCAGAAATCTTAATAAGTTTTCTTTGAAAGATAATTATCCATTGCCAAAAATGGACCACATACTTCAAAGAGTAGTTGGAGGATCTCGTATGTCACTGCTCGATGGGTATTCGGGCTATAATCAAATTCTCTTCCATGAGGATGACAGGTACAAAACAACATTCAACACTCCATTGGGGACATTCCATTATGCTAAGATGCCATTCGGATTAAAGAATGCTAGTGAAACTTTTCAGCGGGCTATGGATATCACCTTTGCAAATGAGAAAGATGTATTTTTAGTAGTTTATCTTGATGATTTGACAGTTTTTTATAATTTAGATGAGAAGCATATTTACCATTTGAAGATTATTTTTCATTGGTGTAGAAAATATGGCATATCTCTTAATCCCAAGAAGAGCTTGTTTTCCATGGATGAGGGGAAGCTTCTCGGTCACATAATATCCAAAGAAGGCATCTGCATTGATCCTGCTCGAGTAGAAGCTATTCAGAAAATTTATTTCCCTCGTAGTAAGAAAGAGATCCAAGAATTTAACGGTAAGATGAACTTCTTACGTCGTTTTGTGCCAAATCTAGCTGAACATTTGAGGGAGATTACAAATATTTTAAAGAAGGAAAGTCTGGTCAAGTGGACTGAAGAAGCGATGAAGTCTTTCAACCTAGTAAAGTTGGCTCTTTCTTCTGCTCCAATTTTAATCAGCCAGGATTATTCTCAGGATTTCATATTTTTTTCATTCGCTTCGGATCATACTATGGAAGCAGTGCTAATGCAAAAAAGGGACCAGCTTGAAAAGCCAATTTCCTTTTTCAGCAGAACAATAAGAGACGCGGCCTTAAAATATAACATTATTGAGAAGCAAGCTCTTGCCTTGGTGAAAGCTTTGAAAGATTTCCAGGTTTATATTATGCATTCTCATATTCTTGCTTATGTCCTTAATGCATTTGTAAAGGATGTTTTGATACAAACAGATCCGGAAGGAAAGAGAGGTAAATGGATCGCAGCGTTGCTAGAATATGACTTGGAAATAAAGCCAACAAAGCTAATCAAGGGGCAGGGTCTAGCAAAGTTGATGGTCGAGTCTAATTTGCACGCCTTGGACATAAATCTGATTGTTGCTTTGTCCGAAGAAGATGAAGAAAGTTCGCTTGTTCAGGTATCTGAAATTTTTCTCCATTCTTTGTGGTATTCAAATGTTGTGTATGTGCTTCAACACCTTTCACTGCCACTGGAGATGGCCAAAAATAAAGGTAGAACCCTGAAATTAAAGGCTGCCAAATTTTGTATTATGAATAATGCATTGTATTTGAAAGATCCTAGAGGTATGTTGTTGAATTGTTTGGTTGAGGAGGAAGCAAAACAGGTCATGGATGATTTTCACAAGGGAGATTGTGTAGGTCACCTATTTTGGAGGACGACAACAAACAAAATTTTGAGAGCGGGGTATTATTGGCCCACCCTTTTCACTGATGTGTATAAAACTGTCACAAGCTGTCATGAATGCCAGATTTTTCAGGGAAGGAGAAAGTTGCAGCCTGTACCTCTCAAGCCAATGGAAGTTAGTGCTCCATTTCAGCAGTGGGGTCTAGATTTTATTGGCGAGCTTCATCCTACATCTTCAGCTCAACACAAGTGGATCCTAACAGTGACAGATTATTTCACAAAATGGATTGAGGCGATTCCCACTCAGCAGGCGACCGACTTGCTAATAATTCAGTTTCTTGAAAACAATATTTTGTCATGTTTTGGTTGTCCTAACAAGTTGATTACAGATAACGCAGCAGCTTTCAAGTCCAAAAGGATGATTGATTTTTGTAATAAATATCAAATTACCTTGGGGCATTCTATTGCATACTATCCAAAAGGTAATGGATTGGTGGAATATTCAAATAAATCATTGGTCAACAACATCAAAAAGTTGTTATAAACAAACAAAAGAGCTGGCATAAGAAATTGGTTAATGCAGTATGGGCGGATAGAGTAAATCAGAAGAAATCAATAGGCATGTCTCCTTTCGAGATTGTATATGGTGTTGACACGGTGTTCCCGACATCTCTCGCAGTTCCGGTTGTTAAACTTCTACAGGAAGCTAGCAGCGAGGAAGATCATTTACAGCAAAGAATAAACCAAATGATCCATTTACAGCAGATGAGAGAGGAAGTTTTTCAGAATACCTTCAGGCTACAAGAGAGAATTAAGAAAATCTATGATCGAAAGGCAAAGGCAAACAAATTTTAGATTGAAGACATAGTGCTAAAATGGGATGCTAGAAATGAGGATAAAGGCAAGCATGGCAAGTTCGAGAATCTTTGGAAGGGACCATACAGGATTGCTACATATCGGGGTCAAAATGTTTTTTTACTGAAAGAAATGAATGGCGAAGATTGTCCAGGAGGGCTGGTCAATGGTCGGCTACTGAAACGGTACTATCTTTGAGATATTTTCTACTGTCACATATATCACTGTACATACCATTTTATTTCCTTCATTGCAAAGTGTGTACTAATGTCATCCATTTAGTTTGGGGCCCGAAGTGAAGGCTATAAAGTTGAATGTTTGACTTCAATTTTTGAGATTGTTTAGAGTCAGTTGTTTGAGTCTGTTTTGAGTTAGTTTTTAGTGTTTGTAATTGAGTCAGTTTTGAGTCAGCCTATTGGTTTTAGTTTTTGGAAGTTATTGACTCCTTTTCCCAATGGAAGAAGCACTGATCTGCTTTCTAGATATCTATGTTTCTTGGCACCTCCCAGGAGCTACCATCCCCATTGGAGCCAATGTTAGTGTCGGTATCTTCATTCCTCCATCAGTGATCAAAATTTCTCTTTTTGCATGCATAATAGGTGTCCCATCTGATCAACTTCATTCCATTAGGATCATGGATCATCTGATGGTAGTGGTTCGTTATCAAAATTTCCCTCATGGCCTTTACTTACTGCCCATTTTAACAAGTTTAAATCAGTTACAGTCATCTTTTATCATTACATTTGCAAAAGCCCTTTTTAGGGTTTTAGGTCTCATTAGGTCTAGGGTTTGCCACCATAGTCATGTAAAGCTCAATAATGGTCAACAGGCACATGAGGAGGTCTAATAAGGTCTCAAGATCAAAATTTCAATAATGACATGCTCAATAAGTGATTTTTTCCTCAAAACCCTATTTTGAGGTAAAACAAAGTATTTATGTTCTATGTATAAAAATTTCATGTAATTTTAATTTTCCTATATGTAATAAGTTCAGAATTGTTGCCCTTGGTCACCTTGCCAACTCCAGCCACTACAAGCAAAAACACAAGCATCAATGCATCAGTTTTTCAAATGATTAAGAAAAGTCAATTTCAATGGAAAAACAGAGTTCAAAACCAAAAGTGACTTTAACACTAGAAAAGTGGGTTTGAGATGAGTGAAAAATTAAAGTCATTCATATTTAAAGTGAAAAGGGTCCTCTTGGTCATTTCATTATGCAAATTTACTCTTGGAGCACTAAAATCGTAATTTGGGAGTCAAATATCGTATTGACTTGAAACTTTCTAAGCATGCTTTTATCATCGTTATGCACCTCCCATAGCAAAATTGTGGTCAATGGATGCACGGATATTGAGAAAAACTGAAAATGGCTGAAGATGACAGAGGTCAATTTCTCGGAAACCGTGCACTGGAATTGGCTGAAACTACTTGGTTTGGTTACTATCACCCATATGCATCTCCCCATGAAACATGTTTTGAAATGGATGCACGGATATGGAGAAAATGCAAAAATGGTTGAAGGTGATAGAGGCTGATTTCTTAGAAACCATGCACTGGAATTGGCTGAAATTGCTCAGGCATGTTTCCATCATCCCTATACAACTCCCCATAAAACAGTTTTTTAAATGGATGCACGGTTTTCAAGTTATGGAAAAAAAAAAAAAATCTGCTCTATGTATTTTTGTTTCAAAGCATTCTGCAGTTTTTTTGCACAATAAGAAAAAATGAGCTTGGGCTATAATGCAGACTTGGAATTGATGGGAGAGAGGTTTGAAGATTGAAGAAGGAGTTATGAACCCTTTATGAAGCTTCCATGTTTACCAAATTGCTTTTTAAAATCCATTTCTAGCTTTTTGTAATTTCTATGGGAACTTCCTGTAGAAAACAAAGTTTTTAGGAAAGAAGCACAATGAGAAAGAAAAAATAATGGAGAAGGGTGAGGGATGGAAACATGGATGTTTGCAGGCCTCATGGACAAATTCCCAACCTTCGAGTCCTCTTTGGAGATCAATTTTGGCTTGTTTGCAGGCTCTACAAGATCTTCCTATAGAAGACACAGAACTTCCTGTAGAAGGTGAAATCCTAGTCCGAATGAGACCAAATCTTAGGAGAGGTAGTGGTCATGGAGGAATGGATGGTGAGGGGTGTTGGTAGCCTGGTGCTGACCTCTGTCTTTGTCTTGTGCGATCCTCCTAACCTGCAATGTCCTTCCTGCAATTATTCAATAGAAATTAGGTTTCTCTTTTTTCTTTCTTTTTCTCTTTTTTTTTTTTGAAAACAACTAGGGCACCTCATGGAGGTTTTCACCCTAATTGCCTACCCTGGGCGCCTCCAAGGGAGGTTTTCACCCAGGGATCTTATTCTCTTTTTCATTTCTCTTCTTTCCAACCCATTGACTGCCTCATGGAGGTTTTCAATCAATGAGCCAATCTGAGGCGCCTCCGAGGATGTTTTCACCTTAGATTTTTATTTTCCTCTTATTTTCGTTTTTTCGTTTTTTCTTTTTTTTTCTACCCTACCCTACTTGAAAAACAAAATCACTTTCAAGTATAAGAATACTTCCAATGGATCCATGTGCACATTGAGATTAGAGACAAAATGATGTGGAGGCTTGAAATGCATGCCTTGACAGGTATTCGGATTTCAGAGACCAAATGATTTGACTTTGAAGGGATCAAACATATCTGAGGAAGAGAGTACTGTTGTAACTTATTGACCGTCTGGAACCATATCTCAATATAGCTCTGATATCCTTGGTCCTTTTGCTGATCTGGATCATTCTCCATATCTTCTTCTATCATGACCTTCACATCTTCCTCTTTTTGCTAATTTTTCTTTGACTACATGGAGGATTTGATGGTAATCATGAGGGAGCTCTCTCAATCTCTGATTCTGATGTGTTTTGTTCATCAAGTGCAACCCATGGTGCTTTGATCTCCTCTTTTGAATCTTCTTTTGCTGGGTGTTGTCCTTCAATGCTATTAATATAATCTTTGTTTTGCAATACTCTTCCTGAGCTATGGTGAATATCATTGAGCTCAAGAGGAGTTGTTTAGACATGTTGTGCCTCAGCATTGTAATTGAGTTGAGCTACTCCAATGTGCGAATTTGGAAATGGTGGTACGGGTAGTTGAGTGGGGGTGTATATTTGAGATGGATGTGGATGGGGTTGTGGTTGGGTAGGCATTTGGGGCTGCCTTGGTGGAGCAGGAGGCGATGGTAGCGGTTGAGCAGGTGGTGGAGGCAAAGGAGAGGGAGGAGAATTGTGCTGGGGCCTCCACCCCTGAAAAGGTGCATTCCACTGAGGTTGTGGCTGAGCATAGGGGTGAAATGGATGAGTAGCTGGTTGAGCATGATATTGAGATGGATATGACCAAGGAGGGGGTGTGGACGAGGAAGGATGAGTAGGGGGACCCCAAGAAGGCATGGAACTGGCTTGATATCGGCTGTAATAAGTCTGGGATGTCCCTTGCATTCCCAGCTGGTAAGTTATGGGTCCATGTGGCCTCCTTTGGTTCATATAATAGAGTGGTGCAATGGCTCCTTTGGCCATCTGATATGTAGATTTAAGTCCGGGCAAGGAGGGGCACTGATTCGTAGGATGGTCTCTTTCACAAAAAAAACACACTTCTATGGAGTGTAATGGACATTCGTTCCTAGGATGATTTCTAGTGCACCTAGGAAAAAACATGGCCAAAGCCCTATCGGCTTCCTCTTGCTTCCTTTGGATCCACAAGATATCCATTTGCATGGCAAGAAACTGCCTCACCTCGCTCTTGAAATCTTCCATCTGATTTGCAAATTTGTTTTTGGATAAGGTACTGCTCCCAACATTTCTGCTTGTAGCCATTTGCTCCAGAGGAATGTTTTCTTCTTCTTCTCCCCTAGAGGTTCTTCAAATATGTCTTGTTGTCCACCTAGGGGTTCTTCTCAATCACAACTATCGAACAAGAGAGAAGGTTGGTTGTGTGAAGTAGTGGGGGCGTTGTGCAAACATTTTTTTGACTTATCTCTACTCCTACAAGGCATGAAAGAAAATCTTTTTGGTTGATTTTTATATTTTTCTGCTTGTACCTGCAAAACTGAAATAGATTGAACTACAACTAACTAAAATCTATCTTCCTAAAATGAAAATGCGAAATTGAAACGAAAGTAAGAAAGGACTAATCTATTTTACTGAAATGAAATTGCAGGAATGAAATTCTAGGCTATGCTTGCAGAATTTAAATTGCGGAATAGAAATTCTAATCTATGAAAGCAGGAAATGTCTAATCTACTTTTGCAGAAATGAAATTGCAAAATGGAAACGAAATAAACTACTTAGCAGAAGGTTGTAGTAGAAAATAGAAGAAAAGCAGCAATCACCAATACTTTGACGCTTCCCCGCAACGGCGCCAAAAAGATGGTGGGCTCCAGTACTGCAGCAATAATGCTACAACTCCTAGGGCTCCCTTCTTTACTTTTATCAACCTGGTAGTTCGTAACAAATTTGGATGCGACGGTGTTGTATTCACAAGTACTAGCTCTTACTGCAGGTTGTCACTTGAACAACTGGGACAAGTTCGCTAGGAGCTCAAGCCAGCTTCTATGAGTTCTCAGAAGAAGCTTTTAATCATGATGGAAGAAAGCTAATCTCAAAAGGGTATTCTACTTGCAGAAAGAAGATGAAAGCTGAAAGGAAACGCAAACCCTAACAAACCCTAGTTTTACCCATTAACCCTACCTTTGCAAGAAAAAGAGAGGAAACTATTGAAATAGATGCCATGGACTACTGGAAAGGTAAACTGCATGTGACTAAACTACTTTTGAAGTAAAATTTGGAAAAAAACATCTTTTTGCATTTTGAGTAATTTTGCAGAATTATTATGCATGTGCTTTAACGATTTTTGACTATGCATAGGTTGACTGGAGAAAGGGAATGGAGTAGGCGCTTGCATGAGGTTGGGAAGGTGAGAAGAGGGCGTAATTGGTCCCTAACACCCTTGCAGAGAGTTTCACAGCGATCAGATCTCGAGAAACTGCCCAGGTGATCTTCTACAGGAAGTCTACATGGGTTATACAGGATGTTCTACAGGAACAGGCTGAAAGTGATTTTTGAAGGTTTGGAGGAGGAAAAATGGTGGGAAAAAGGAGATGAAGGTTGGATGAGGGTGTTTTAGGGTCTAAGACTCTATTAATGAAGATCAAACATGAAGGTGCTGGCTGGATTGGTTCAAAGGATAAGAAAGTGATTTTGCAAAAGAACGTTGAAATTAGGATTAGTTGGGAAAGTGTGGCAAATGGAGGGAAGAAATCTTGAGTGAGGGGTTGGAATAGGCTGTATGATAGAGGAAGGGTAGGTAGGGATGTGTTACAGGTGTTCTGCACATTACTTCTCAAAACTAATCAAACAAAGACTATGCAAACCAAAGATCTAGCTATCTTGACCTAATTTGACCTAGAAACCTAGCAATCATGATGAACAGAACTTTATTGGTAGGAAATCATGTAAGATAACTATGAAAACTGAGCAAGAACAGATCTACGCATGTAATCACAACTGGTATCAACTTTTACAACTGAGATTCTAACACTAGAAATTGCATGAAGAAGCAAGAACATCGTTTTTGTGGCAGCAAGGACACCTTGGTCTCAGCTCATGGTCCCGAGGAGGGAGAGGTGAGATCAAGGGTTGCTTGATGGCATTTTTCGAAGATATTTTCTGTTACCAACCTATCAAATCAACCTAAACATGAAAAGCTATTTCAATCATCAAAAGTAACCTAAATAACAAAGAAATATGTTAATCTAAGTAACAGAAATTATTCTAGGAATACAGAAAAGACACATAAAATTACACAAAGGAGGTATTGGACACTTGGGTTGGGCCCAACCCCAAGAGCTACAGCCTCCTAAGAAATATTAGAGCTGGTGCAAAGCTGGATTCATCTTTATTGATCAAGAAAATAGTTACATCCCAAAAACTGTCTACAAGAAAAAGCTTGAAAATGTGCTAAAATGCAGAGCTAATCTACTAACTAAAATCGAACTAACATCTGACTACAATCTGACTAAAAACTAACTAACATCTGCCTAAAAAATGACTAACTGAAATGAGGCCCTAAGCCTTTTTATTTATACAAATTTAGGACCCCAACAGCCCTCCTAAATGTTAGGGACTCGGCTGCCAAAACTTGGAGTTAATAGCAGTCCTACTTGACTTGCTTGGCTGCCCCTTGTGCTCTGAGTTTTTGATGGAGAATTTGAGGTAAGAGTTCATAAATGAATGGGACACCTTCCTACAAATCCTCTCCTTTGTTCTTCCACGAATTTGGCTACCAAGTGCTCATTAAACCTTTGATTTTGTCTCAAAATTGACCAAAAAACTGCATAAAGCACACATTAGACTTGTTGGCATAGTGACTAACCCAATTCACTTTATTAGCATAAATATAATCAAAAAAATGCAATAAAATAATGAGTATGGTGGATTAAGTCGAATTAGGAGGCTAAGCGAGCCCATATAATTACTCATTTTTGGGGCTCATCATCACCCCCTACTGAAAGTGTTGCTCATCCTCTAAGCAACTAATCTATCTCGACATCTTTGATTGCTTTGACTGCCTCTCTCACATCCCAAGATTCTGAGGTGATGTCCTCTTCTCGGTCTTGAAACGCTGCTTTTCTCTCTACTTCCTCCCACTGCCTGTGCTCCTCTTCTTCTTTGACCCCTTCCAGTAGTCCTAAAAGCAAGGGAGGATTGAACTTTAGGTCGATCCAGTTGGCCTGTAGATTTTGCATTGACTTGATCTTTGAGATATAAGGCATATGACTTAGCAGGTTGCCTACATTGTAAGGCTTCTACTGCCCAGCTGGTCATGCAGGCCAGTTGGGCTTCTTTCTCTTGAACCTGTTGCTTTAGAAACTGTATTTCTTCTGCTGCTTATGACTCCTTCTCCTATAGCTGTTTTGTTAGTGCCTCAACCTCAGCCTACAGCTTAACCTCTTCCTGTTGTCCATCAGATGCTTCCTTTCCTGATGGAGGTCCCTCTTTCTGCTGTTGTTCATCCAAAACGGAGGGCTTGTCTTCCTTATAGCGTCCCTGTAGTTGTAATTGCTATTTCAACAACTCGTTCTCTTCCTGTAGTTTGTCCCTCTGACTACTTTCCACATGCTTTACCATGACCAATTCCTTTCTTGATTCCTTGAGTTGTTCTTCCAGGTGACCTATGTCTGCCACACCCTTGGACTTGGCAATCCTCATCCAAGTGTGAATCCTCACCCTTTCTTGTTCTATTGAAAAGAAGAGTGGTACCGAAAATTTCTGAGGAATTATCTTCCCGACTTTTAACAGGTTGTAGTGTGAGCCTAAGCTAGGACGAGGACTTGGTTCCAATATTTCCTCAGCCTTTTCTTCTTCCTGTGATGGTTTGGCTGCCTTTTCCTCCAATTTCTCAGTCTCTTTTAACTTAGCCAGAGTTTCCTGTAGAACCATCTTAGCTTCTTGTAGAGCTGTCTTTGAGTCCATCATCCTAATTCTCTCTCTCCAGGTGGAGGTTTTTGGGCTTCCTCGTTCATAAGTGATGGATATCTTTGAAGGATACTCCTCCTTTTGCTTAGCTGTGGTGTTCTCAATGATAATTGGCTCCTTTGACTGTGGCTGGGGTCTGCCCACTTTGATCCGTGTGCTCTTCCATGCTTTAAAGTACATGGAGGTTTACCTCTTTCGCTTCCCTTTTTGTTTTGGAGGTGTGCTTAAGGCAGCAAGCACAGCTGCTACCTCCCTTGCCCATATCTCAAGTGATTTCTCCTCTTGCTGTTCTTTTTCCTTGCTTCCTGTAGAAATCCCTATGTCAACTATTTCTATGTGTGTTGCTGAGATCTCAGGGTGTGTCTTTTCCTTTTGTTTTTTTATGCCCGCTTTGGCTGTGGTAGCCTTCATTTGGGATTTCTTGGCCTTTTTCTTCCCAACCTTTTTCCTTTTTCGCCTTCTCTATTTTTGTTGTTGTCTCATTTTCTGTCTCATGCTCAATGGTCTTGTCAAATTCCTCTTTTTCCTTCTGTACTTCCTCTGTTTTTCCCTCTACTTGAATGTCCTATGCTCCCTCATCAATGTTCTTCTCAATTTATTCAATTGGCATGGTGTTGAGTTTGTGTTTTAACCAAGAAAGAAAATGCTCAGTTGGGAAAAAATCACAGTCAATCCTTGAAATAGAGGATAGCTGAATTCGGTTTTTTCTGAACCCAAGAAGGAATTTTTCATGTGCTCCTTACAACATCAAATGGTAGTAATTCCCCTGTTTGAAAACTGTTGTCACACAGAATTTGATTGTTTTCTTATGAAAGGAAGAAGTTTGTTTTTATAGGTAGAGCACAAGGGCACAAATTCTCTTCTCAACACATAGATAGATATGTATATTTAGTTTTTTCATGCACACAGGGTGGCCTCTACTGCAACATGTATCTTCCTTACAGGAGAATTTTTTTTAAAACTGATGAGGAGATTTTGGAATGCAGAGAAAGAACTGGGTAAGTTCAGTGAAATATGCTGGCAATCTTTCATGGTTTGTTCAATACATAGGTAGACTTTCACTCTCTTTTTCATTCTAATGTCGTGTTTAATTCACAACCTTGCACAAACAATATCATGCACAGAGGAGTTTTTTCAAGCCTGCCTTGTTTTGAGCTTGAAATTCGTTGAAAATCCTGAGTTTTCTATCTGCAGGGTTGTTTTCTGCCTTTCCTATAGAAGCCTTCCTGTAGAAGGCTCTCGTTTCCTGTAGAACAAAACTATGCTTCTTGTAGAGATCGATAGGTGGGAGATTTAAAAAACATAGGCAGAAATCTTGTAGAGGACCATTGGTTAGCTGCTCTGGAAGTGGTGGATGCGTACTCCAGTTGGGGACGTTGCGAAGGCATAGTGAACAAAGAGTGGTGAATGCATTAACTGAGTTGTCTTTTAACTGCTAGCGTGATTCGTGGTGAGGAGATGAGGTGGCAGAAATGTTCATTGGCCTCATGCAGACTGCAGTGCTATCATAAAACTTCATGGTTTCTACCTGTTAATCACTTGACATCATGTGCGTTGGAGTTCAGAACATCTGCCACTACTTGTTTTTTTTAATTTCTCGTGAGTTGACTAGACACGTGCACTGGGTGATCTCCGGATGAGTGTAATCGAACTAGCTGAGGGTTTCGGGTTAACTCGCTAGATTTCTAGCTTAATCCAACCATTTCATTCATTCATGCACTTTAAAATCATACAAATGCAAATAGAGGAACTGGTTTAGACACTTACCTGTAAGTCGACGTGCTTCTTGGTTCTTTTTTCTGCTAAACGCTCATATTCCATTGCTGCATGCCTGGATCCCTTATGCTATATGCTTTTTGCTGTCTGATGTCTGGCTCTTTTTCTTGTGCAAGTATCCTCTGGCTAGATCTAAGCTGCAGAAGTATGTTTCATCCTTCAAATTTGCACCCTCATGTTGTTGATGCTGAATTTTTACAGAACAACAGCTTGTTTTCTCCATAGCTCCAAAATGATAGATCGGATTGACGTGAAACTTTCTAAGCATGCTTCTATCATTGTTATGCACCTCCCATAGCAAAATTATGGTCAATGGATACACGGATATCGAGAAAAACTAAAAATGGCTGAAGATGACAGAGGTCAATTTCTCGGAAATCGTACACTGGAATTGGCTAAAACAGATTGGGTAGGTTACTATCACACATATGCATCTCCCCATAAAACAGGTTTTGAAATGGATGCATGGATATGGAGAAAATGCAAAAATGGCTTAAAGTGATGGAGGCTGATTTCTTAGAAACCGTGCACTGGAATTGGCTGAAATTTCTCGGGCATGTTGCCATCATCCCTATACAACTCCCCATGAAACAAATTTTTAAATGGATGCACGGTTTTCATGTTATGGAAAAAACAAATTTCTGCTCTATGTATTTTTGTTTCAAAGCATTCTGCAGTTTTTTTGCACAGTAAGAAAAAATGAGCTTGGGCTATATTGCAAACTTGGAATTGATGGGAGAGAGGTTTGAAGATTGAAAAAGGATTTATGAACCACTTGTGAAGCTTCCATGTTTGCCAAACTGCATTTTAAAATCCATTTCTAGTTTTTAGTAATTTCCACAGGAACTTCCTGTAGAAAACACAGTTTTTAGGAAAGAAGCATAATGAGGTGGAAAAAATAATGGAGAAGGGTGAGGGATGGAAACATGGATGTTTGTAGGCCTCATGGACAGATTCCCAACCTTTGGGTCCTCTTCGGAGATCAATTTTGGCTTGTTTGCAGGCTCTACAGGATCTTCCTGTAGAAGACACAGAACTTCATGTAGAAAGTGAAATCCTAGTCCGAATGAGACCAAATCTTAGGAAAGGGTAGTGGTCATGGAGGAATGGATGGTGAGGGGTGTTGGCAACCTGGTGCTAACCTCTGTCCTTGTCTTGTGCGATCCTCCTAACCTGCAATGTCCTTCCTGCAATTATTCAATAGAAATTAGGTTTCTCTTTTCTTCTTTCTTTTTCTCTTTTTTTTTTTGAAAACAACTAGGGCGCCTCATGGAGGTTTTCACCCTAATTGCCTGCCTTGGACACCTCCAAGGGAGGTTTTCACCCAGGGATCTTATTCTCTTTTTCGTTTCTCTTCTTTCCAACCCATTGACCGCCTCATGGAGGTTTTCAATCAATGAGCCAATTTGAGGCGCCTCCGAGGAGGTTTTCACCTTAGATTTTTATTTTCCTCTTATTTTCATTTTTTCCTTTTTTTTTTTTTCTACCCTACCCTACTTGAAAACAAAATCATTTTCAAGTATAAGAATACTTCCAATGGAGCCATGTGCACATCGAGATTAGAGACAAAATGATGTAGAGGCTTGAAATGCATGCTTTGACAGGTATCCGAATTTCAGAGACCAAATGATTTGACTTTGAAGGGATCAAACATAGCTGAGGAAGAGAGTACTATTGTAACTTACTGACCATCTAGAACCATATCTCAATATAGCTCTGATATCCTTGGTCCTTTTGCTGATCTGGATCATTCTCCATATCTTCTTCTATCATTACCTTCACATCTTCATCTTTTTGCTAATTTTTCTCTTGACTACATGGAGGATTTCATGGTAACCATGAGGGAGCTCTCTCGATCTCTGATTCTGATGTCTTCTCTTCATCAAGTGCAGCCCATGGTGCTTTGATCTCCTCTTTTGAATCTTCTTTTGTTGGATGTGGTCCTTCAATGCTATCAATATAATCTCTATTTTGCAATACTCTTCCTGAGCTATGTTGAATATCATTGAGCTCAAGAGGAGTTGTTTAGACATGTTGTGCCTCAACATTGTAATTGAGTTGAGCTACTCCAATGTGCGGGTTTGGAAATGGTGGTACGGGTATTTGAGTGGGGGTGTATATTTGAGATGGATGTGGATGGGGTTGCGGTTGGGTAGGCATTTGGGGTTGTCTTGGTGGAGCAGGAGGCGATAGTTGCAGTTGAGCAGGTGGTGGAGGCAAAGGAGCGGGAGGAGAATTGTGTTGGGGCCTCCACCCCTGATGAGGTGCATTCCACTGAGACTGTGGCTGAGCATAGGGGTGAAATGGATGAGTAGCTGGTTGAGCATGATATTGAGATGGATATGACCAAGGAGGGGGTGTGGACCAGGAAGGATGAGCAAGGCGGCCCCAAGAAAGCATGGAAGTGGCTTGATAGGGGCTGTAATAAGTCTCGGATGTCCCTTGCATTCCCTGCTAGTAAGTTATGGGTCCATGTGGCCTCCTTTTGTTCATATAATAGAGTGGTGTAGTGACTCCTTTGGCCCTCTGATATGTAGCTTTAAGTCCGGGCAAGGAGAGGCTCTAATTCGTAGGATGGTCTCTTTCACAACACTTCTATGGAGTGCAATGGACATTCATTCCTAGGATGCTTTCTAGTGCACCTAGGACAAAAGATGGCCAAAGCCCTCTCGGCTTCCTCTTGCTTCCTTTAGATCCGCAAGGTATCCATTTGCATGGCAAGAAACTGCCTCACCTCACTCTTGAAATCTTCCATCTGATTTGAAAATTCATTTTTGGATAAGGTACTGCTCCCAACATTTCTGCTTGTAGCCACTTGCTCCATAGGAATGTTTTCTTTTTCTTTTCCCTTAGAGGTTCTTCAAATATGCTTTGTTGTCCACCTAAGGGTTCTTCTTAATTACAACCATTGAAGAAGAGATAAAGTTGGTTGTATGAAGCAATGGGGGTGTTGTGCAAACATTTTTTTGACTTATCTCTACTCTTACAAGGCATGAAAGGAAATCTTTTTGGTTGATTTTTATATTTTTCTGCTTGTACCTGCAAAACTGAAATAGATTGAACTGCAACTAACTAAAATCTATCTTCCTGAAATGAAAATGCAAAGTTGAAATGAAAGTAGGAAAGGACTAATCTATTTTGCTGAAATGAAATTGCAGGAATGAAATTCTAGGCTATGCTTGCAGAATTGAAATTGTGGAATTGAAATGCTAATCTATGAAAGCAGGAAATGTCTAATATACTTTTACAGAAATGAAATTGTAGAATGGAAATGAAATAAGCTACTTAGCAGAAGGTTGTAGTAGAAAATAGAAGAAAAGCAGCAATCACCAATACTTTGACACTTCTCCGGCAACGGCGCCAAAAATAAGGTGGGCTCCACTATTGCAGAAATAATGTTGCAACTCCTATGGCTCCCTTCTTTACTTTTAGCAACCCGATAGTTCGTAACAAACTTGGAAGCGACGGTGACGTATGCACAAGTACTAGCTCTTACTATAGGCTTTGACTTGATCAGCTGGCACAAGTTCGCTAGGAGCTCAAGCCAACTTCTATGAGTTCTCAGAAGAAGCTTTTAATCATGATGGAGGAAAGCTAATCTCAAAAGGGCTATTCTACTTGTAGAAAGAAGATGAAAGCTGAAAGGAAACACAAACCCTTGCAAACCCTAGTTTTACCCATTAACCCTACCTTTGCAAGAAAAAGAGAGGAAACTACTGAAATGGATGCCATGGACTACTGGAAAGGTAAAATGCATGTGACTAAACTACTTCTGAAGTAAAATTTGGAAGAAAAAAAACATCTTTTTGCATTTTGAGTAATTTTGCAGAATTATTATGCATGTGCTTTAACAATTTTTGACTGTGCAGAGGTTGATTGGCGAAAGGGAATGGAGTAGGCGCTTGCAGGAGGTTGGGAAGGTGAGAAGAGGGCCTAAGGGGTACCTAACACCCTTCCAGAGAGTTTCACAGTGATCAGATCTCGAGAAACTGCCCACGTGATCTTCTACAGGAAGTTTGTAGGGGTTCTACAGGAACAGGCCGAAAGTGATTTT
Source organism: Pinus tabuliformis (assembly GCA_031772625.1). Taxonomy (NCBI): domain Eukaryota; kingdom Viridiplantae; phylum Streptophyta; class Pinopsida; order Pinales; family Pinaceae; genus Pinus; species Pinus tabuliformis. The sequence continues at coordinate 727,237,601 of CM062820.1, read as the reverse complement.
TGAAGGTTTGGAGGAGGAAAAATGGTGGGAAAAAGGAGATTAAAGTTAGATGAGGGTGTTATAGGGTCTAGGACTCTATTAATGAAGATCAAACATGAAGGTGCTGGCTGGATTGGTTCAAAGGATAAGAAAGCGATTTTGCACAAGAACGTAGAAATTAGGGTTAGTTGGTAAAGTGTGTCAAATGGAGGCAAGAAATCTTGAGTGAGGGGTTGGAATAGATTTTATGATGGAGGAAGGATAGGTAGGGATGTGTTACAGGTGTTCTACACATTACTTCTCAAAACTAATCAAATAAAGACTATGCAAACCAAATATCTAGCTATCTTGACCTAATTTCACCTAGAAACCTAGCAATCATGATGAACAGAACTTTATTGGTAGGAAATCATGTAAGGTAACTATGAAAAATAAGCAAGAACAGATCTACGCATGTAATCACAACTGGTATCAAATTTTACAACTGAGAATTTAACACTAGAAATTGCATGAAGAAGCAAGAATAACGTTTTTGTGGCAGCAAGGACACCTTGGTCTCAGCTCATGGCCCCGAGGAGGGAGAGGTGAGATCAAGGGTTGCTTTATGGCATTTTTCGAAGATCTTTTTTGTTACCAACCTGTCAAATCAACCTAAACATGAAAAACTATTTCAATCATCAAAAGCAACCTAAATAACAAAGCAATATATTAATCTAAGTTACAGAATTTATTCTAAGAATACAGCAAAGACACATAAAAGTACACAAAGGAGGTACTGGACACTTGGGTTGGGCCCAACCCTAAGAGCTACAACCTCCTAAGAAAGATTAGAGCTGGTGCAAAGCTGGATTCATCTTTATTGATCAAGAAATAATAGTTACATCCCAAAAACTGTCTACAAGAAGAAGCTCAAAAATGTGCTGAAACGCAGAGCTAACCTACTAAATAAAATCAAACTAACATCTGACTAGAAACTGACTAACATCTGCCTAAAAAATGACTAACTAAAATGAGGCCCTAAGCCTTCTTATTTATACAAATTGAGGACCCCAACAACCCTCCAAAACTTTAGGGACTCAGCTGCCAAAACTTGGAGTTAATAGCATTCCAACTTGACTTGCTTGGCTTCCCCTTGTGCTTCGAGTTTTTGATGGAGAATTCGAGGTAAGGGTTCATAAATGAAGGGGACACTTTCCTACAAATTCTATCCGTTGTTCTTCCATGAATTTGGCTGCCAAGTGCTCATTAAACCTTTGATTTTGTCTCAAAATTGACCAAAAACCTGCATAAAGCACACATTAGACTTGTTGGCATAGTGACTAACCCAATTCACTCTATTAGCATAAATATAATAAAAAACATGCAATAAACTAATGAGAATGGTGGATTAAGTCGAATTAGGAGGCTGAATGAGCACATATAATTACCCATTTCTGGGGCTCATCACTTGGCCTGGCGCTGCACATCAGGCAGGCACTGCGCATCAAAGGCAAAACCACAGTGTAAAATTGAACTGGCGCTGTGCATTGGGCTCAGTGTGTTGTGCATCAATCTAGTTTGCTCAAAATCATCCCAAATCGTGCCAAATTGCTCAACAAACCTCAAATTTGCTACATTTTCCCTCTACAAGTAAGTACTAATCCTTCTAAGGTTGAAATTGAAGTCACATTGGTGTTTTCCATAGATCTTGCATGTGAAGAATAAAACCCTAGTTTCTCTTCATTGTTTGCCATTCAATTGTGCAATTTTCATCCCACCCTCACAAAAACTTCATCAAACCCATTTTCACTCTTTATTTACCCTAATACACTTCATTCATCTCATTTTCTCATACCCCACTCCCCTAAAGCAAAAATTTCCCTCACCAAACCCTAAATCCCTCACTAAACCCTAATTTCCCAAAATCATTCCCTTCACTCCCCAACTTCATTTCCCAAGAGTAAAATCTCTTCATAGTCATCACCATTGTCTTCTTTCATCACCATTTTTCATCATACCATCATTTCATCAATTTCCCTAAAACAAGCACAATGGCAAGAAACACAAAGTGACAGTTCAGGAGACAGAAATTTACAACCTAGGAGACCTCACAAGGGTGGGAAGATCATCAGAGAGGAGCCTATTAGTATTTCTGAACTTCTTTCTTGTCCTCTTGCCACCACTTATTTCAGATACCAGTCTTGCTTTGAGTTAGTTTTGTGAGATGGTAGAGAGGGTTAAATATCATCATGAATTGGCTAGGCAATTTGTCATCAACATGGAGGACAATATGGTACAACTTGCTGGCACAACTTCACTCTTTCACCAACAATTATTGCAGAAGCAACTAGGATTCCAGATGTGGGGGAAAGATGGAACAAGAGACAAAATATCAGTAAACAAAACTATGAACCCTACATTAAAGCTAGATATCATAGCCAATTGGGTAGGGTGTTTCCTTTCAAGTTTTTGGAGGACCGGTATGTGCCATTAATGAAAATCATCATTAAATACTTCACATGTGAGGGAAGGTTCTCCCAACTCCATGCTTATCATATCAGGTTGCTTATGCATTCTACTAGGGTTAGAATGATGATCATACCATACATCATTTGCAAAAACATAGAGAGGATGACTGTATTTGCAAAGAGGAAACCCTACACATAGCAGCTCAATAGCATATATCACTTTGCTGTCATTAAAATTAGTCTTTACATCAGTCATCTCAAGCCTCGTTTGCTATATTTTCCTAAGATTGACAAGGAGAGAGCCCTCTCCCGACCTGGTAGGGCTAGCTACCAGGTTAATCATGGTTTGATGTTACCCTAGACTTGCCTTTCTCAGCCTGAGGTAGATTTAGGCCATAACATAACTGAATCATAAGTTTACTGGATATACTCTAGTTGCATTAAACACAGTTGCGTATACACGCGGGTTGCCTTAACTGAAGTAGCGTATATGAATCTAAGTATGGAAATAAAAAAGTTAGTGATTTGTTAATACTGATTCACCCCCCCCCCCCTCTCAGTATTATTTCCATCAATTGGTATCAGAGCAGGTCCTTCATAAGAAGCTTGATCACTTGAAGGAAGATCCATCAAGATAAGTAATCATGAAAGAGAGGGATCCATCAGACCACCAATCTTCGATGGGAGAAATTTTGTCTACTGGAAGATAAGAACCACAACATATCTACAATTGCTTGGAACGGATGTTTGGGGAATCGTGGAAGGAGGATATACATATCCATCAGCAATTCCTACAGATACAGCAGAAAAAAAGCAATATGAACTCAATGCCAAAGCTATTACTATCTTATTGGGAAGTTTGTCACAATCAGAATTTGTCAAGGTCGTGCAGTTCAAATTAGCCAAAGAAATATGGGATAAAATCATTCTAAGCTACGAAGGAGATGATGAGGTAAAACGTGATAAGCTTCAAACTCTCAGAATATGGTATGAAACTTTTAAGATGCATAGTAATGAAAGCATAGCTAATTACTTCCTACGTATAGATGAGATTGTCAATTGTATTAGGAATCTGGGTGAAGAAATTAAGGAATTTGTCTTAGTTGAGAAAGTTTTGACATCCTTATCTACTAAATTTGAATACAAAGTGTCTTCCATAGAAGAAAAGGAGCATCTGTAGAAAATCACTATGACGCGGCTTCACTGAATCTTAACTGATTTTGAGATGAGAAAAGGAGGACAATTAGATATGAGAGAAGCCGCATTCGAACTATCAGCAAATGGAAAAGAAAAACTTAGTGAATCAGGATACATTTCAGAAGAATAATATGAGGTAAATTTTGTCAAGAATCTTGAACGGGGATCTGGAAGGTTCAAAGGTAAGCTACCTTTCAAATGCTTTTCTTGTGGTAGAGTTGGTCACTACGCTGCTAGATGCCCTCATAAAGATAGAAGTTATTATACTCATGATAAAAGTAATGACTCGTCCAATAGTGATGAATACATTAGACTTCTCATGACATATGAAAATAAGGATGTAGAAACAAAAGAAGTTACCAGATTAAAATAATGGCTGGAGACAGTAACTAGAGTAAGGGAGTAGCTGCAGGATGTAGTAAAAGATCAAAGCATAACAATTCAGAGACTTGAATCTAATATCCTCTCTCTAAAAGAAGATCTTAAAGAATCAAAGAAGCAGAATAAAGAATCCCTTGAAGAACAAGAACATCAAGTGCTTGAATTAAGGCAACAAGTAGAAGAAGGAAGAAAAGTTGAAGAAAACATAAGGAAGCAACATCTGGAAAAGGAAGAACAACATCAAGTTGAGGTAAATATCTTAAAAGGTAAATTAAAAGAAAAGGATAAAATGTTACGATTTCAAGACAATACTAAGATTTTGGATGATATTCTTAGTAGTCGAAGATATCCTGCTATCAAAACTTGTCTTAGATTTTATGAAACTGTCGAAGGTGAATCTAGCTCACAGGGTGAGGAAAGGAATTCTAATGCAAAATCTAAAGTGATCAACGAAGAGATAAGTGGTCAACCCCAGCAACGACCAAGGAAAGAAATTCTTCAAAGAATATCTTTTTCTCTTAACTATGGAAGTGATAGTCGGTTATTTCCTCAAATGAATAATGTTGAATGTTATGTATGTCATAACTTTGGACATATTGTAGCTAGATGCAGAAGCAAAATGGGTCAAGACCATCACACAAAAAGATCATCACGCTCCACATACTTCAAGGGATATTGATTTTCTTGCAATATGTTTGATCACAAAACCATTGACTGCTATAAGAGTAATATGAAACATGTAAGATGTTATGCATGTAACAAGTTTGGACATAAAGTAAGGGAATGCAGGAGAAAAATTTGAACTCCAAAGCAAGAGGATCATACATCATCACAATTCTAGGTATTGAAGAAGACAGAATTAGAGAAAGAAAGATGTGACATAACGTAGTTAGCTAACATATCAGACACAGGGGAAAATGAAAGTGTAGACCTTCAGTATTCCAATTTGCATACGCAGATATTATGAAGATAAGTCACGTATATATGCGAGTTAGAGGCTGCAGAGTCGCTTATATGGAGCTCTGAAGAAAAAGCAGCAGAACAGATTCAGGAGTTGGTTTGGTCATGGTATGTGATGGTTGGCACAGGCTTAGGGGGAGCATATGCCTCAAATAATGCATTGTTGGCATTATGGTTAGAAGTCTTTGGTGATGATGCTTATTGACACATCTTGCTACTGATTATTGTTTGGCCAAGAGAATGGATTGCAGGTTACAGGTCTAGATGCTAGTGACAGATGCTTATAGTGCAAATCATATGGTGTATGATAGTTACTAATGACTATCATGGTCTTGTTTAGACTCAGCATGTGCTCAGGGGGAGCATGGATGGATTGGTACATCTTGACATGTACAAAAGGGTAGCTCAATCAGAGATTTTAGCATGCACTTAGGGGGAGAATGGGCAGCAGAATGTATACCAAGGGAGAGAATCTCTTGGTCTTCCCTTTGCCCTTGATCTCAAAGGGGGAGAGTGACTTGGTGTGGATGTTGCCATCAAGTCCAAAGGGGGAGATTGTTGGCATTATGATACAAGATTGATACAGGTGTTGTCCTTGATGGAAACTCACTCAGATGACAGATCATAGCACAACTAGTAAATAGTAAAGAATTAATGATCAGAGAGGTATACGCAGATGTGTTGTGACAAAGTAGCATATACACGTGGGTGAACCATATACCAAGTCGTGTATATGTACACACGCAAGTTTACAGAAGGAAAGGCATGTACATGTTGGGAATCTAAGTTTTGGTCTGTGGTATTTGGTCCATGGTATTTTGGTATTGGTCCATGGTATTTGGTCCGAAGTGTTGACCCCAGGTATTGGGTCCAAGGTATTGGTTCTACGTGGTTTTAGACCATGGTATTGAGAGAGGCCTAAACCTATATAAGGAGAAGATCATTAGGCCAAGATGGGAGGTGTGCAAGTGATGAATATCTGATGAAATGTGAGATCTAGTATGCTGGTTATGGGTTTGTGATCCTTTGCTTGATCTGAACCAAGGAGGCACCTATGTGGTTGATAAAGGTTGATGGACTGGGATCATGAAGATTAAAATGCATTATCATTGTATGGTATGATCATGAATAGATCTGAATATTGATGCATGTCTTATCCTGTATATCTTATGTTCTAGGTATATCTGAAGTTGGAAATTGTAGCGAAGGTATAAGTAATTCTTTTTAGATCTATACACGGGTTTTCTCTGGTGAAAGGGAGTATACATGTTGGTTCGACACAATCAAGTAGCATATACATTATGAGATTTGATGTTTGAGGTTGTTGTTGGTTCTAGTGGTTGTTACAGAGTTCTGAGCTCTGCTCTGTGTTCTGGTGAGTGTGTTTTGATGACAGGGTTTCAATGATTCAGTTGTTGGGTGATTCAAAGTTAATGATTGTATTGTAGTAGTGATTGTTTTGTATTTATGGATCCAGTATGAAAATTTATGAAACGTGGTCCCTAGAAGAAAAGATAAGGTTGTAGCCTTTTGTAGGTTAGCACCTACATACTAGTACATCAGCTAGTACAAGAGCTAAGGGGGTTGTAGCTCCCTTCCAGGAGAAGCTAGAGAACAAGAGAAGGTTGTAGCCTTCTACAGGTAGAAGCATGTGTATTGAGATAATATTGCACCAATATAGAAATATTGTAAAGAGAAGTTTCTTATTAAAAGAAGATAGAGACGAATTGCAGCAAGTGGTTTTCACCCACATTGGGTTTCCACATTATATCATGGTGTTCATGTGTGCTTCTTATGTGTGATGATCTGTTCTATTTTACAACACCTGTTTACTGTTTATATGGCTAATAATGTTTTGATGCACTCATTAAAGATCAACTAACTAAATCATAAGTTTTCTGGATATATGCTAGTTGCATTGAACACAGTTGCGTATACACGCGGGTTGCCTTAACTAAAGTAGTGTATATGAATCTAAGTATGGAAATGAAAAAGTTAGTGATTTGCTAATACTGATTCACCCCCCCCTTCTCAGTATTATTTCCATCATTTACTTGTGATCATTATGTAGATGTAGGACCAGAAAGGCCTCTAGGAATGTCGCTAATAGCATGATGAGTAGAACATCAGATAGAAGATGCTCCATACAAGGAAGGAGCAGATCCTATGGTAGAAGTGGAACAAAATCTATAAGTGATTACTCGGGGCATTCCAGAATATACGACTATAGATGATGTGCAACTGTGATACTAGAGGTAGACAATAGGAGTTTTTGCGAGATTGCGTCAGTTTTTAGGCCAAGTGATCAGGGCAGTCTCATGCTATCGCATGCATAATGTGGGAAAATATCTTTTTTTCTAGTCGTGTTTACATGTTCTATTGTAGGCTTTGAAAGCCATGTGTATCAAAATACTTATTTTTTGAGATTTTGATGAACAAACTTTGGCAGACTCTATATATATATATATATATATATATATATATATATATATATATATATATATATGCATGCATGTTTCTGTTGTCTACTTATGTGTTCATGTATCATGATGATGTGATCGTTTTCTATAAGTGACACAAATGTCTATCTAAAACATAATTTTCTAATGCATCAGTTAATGTATTCAAATTTCGTGGAATGTGTTGATATGTGATATAATCAGAATTTCTTTCCAGAAATCAAACACGTACATACATACGCAAAATTTTGGATTTCTTACTGAGTAATGACTATTTAATTATAGCACAACTAGTTGTGAATCTATCTTAACAACTAAATTTATAATTCTTAGAGCAACTTCTTCTGATAATAGTTCAATAACTGCACAATACTTGGCAATATTATTAGTTATTTTTCCCAGGAAAATAAATTGTAAATTGATCAACTCGCCACCAGAGGCAAAGAGCACCCAAGCTGTGGAGGATAAGTTTTGTGTGCTACGACAAGCATCATCAACAAAGCCAACATAATTGTTTGATGACATCTGTGAACCGAGTGGAACATAGGGTAAGCAGAGGAAACATGTCTGCAAAGAAAATAATCACAACAAAAGAATAAAAAATTCACACCAATGAATTCACACACTAATGTAAAAAGGTATATACATGGATGATCACATGTAAAAAGTTTAGATGGAGCCCATTTTCGAACTCGGGTAATTTATCAACAAAGAACGAAACCGAAGTTTCACCATTGGCATGAAGTGTAAGCATTGACTAGGACAAATAATGGAATAACACGCATAAATGGCTATGCCCCCATCCCCCATAGGAGAGTGAGGGTTACAAGTGAATGGAAAAATGGTAAAAACTTGGTGAGGCGAGAAAATCCTAAGCCCGTGATGAGAAAAAAGATTTCTCTATTTGAAAGATCGTGACAATTTTAGGTTGGATTGAAATGTCAATCGGCAAGGTTGCAGTAATATTTCCCATATTACCTTTGGAAAAAAACTTTGTGCACCAAACCAGTTGTTCAAAGTGGATGCATCAGGTTATGAGAGACAAAAGCTTCAAGACATGAAGGAATATCACTAAGACTTGGCAAAAATGAGGAACAATGATGGGCATCATTCCAAGGAGTTTTTTCAAGAGACATAACCTCAAGAATGCTCTCGTCGGTGGGGAATATCTCGTTCAAGGGATCTGAAGAATCCCAAGAACTAAGCCAAGGACATTATAAATACGTATCCAAGTGCATACTAAGAATAGTATGACTTTCTGAAGTAGCCACCGAAGCCAAGATAACTTCTTGATAGGTTTTCTCAAAAGGAATTAGCGTCATAGCATCACCAAAGGAATCAACCTGATCTAGAGTATGGATTATCCACAGATCATTGGAGATAGAGATCATGTTGATCGAGGCGACATGTAGAGGTGGGAGAGAAAAAGTTCCCATTAAAGAAGAATCTTTGAAATACCTGCCCCCATGCTCTCATACAGAATATCGATATTTCCCACATATGGGATGTTTCCATTTGAATCACCAGAAGAGAAAAAGGATAATTGATCGATGGTGACAATTTTCCCTTCATAAGGAAAACAGAGCACCTAGAATAAAGAAGACACCACACAAAACATGGCATGGATCCAACCTCACCCAAGTAGAAGGTTGTAATTCAGATTCACATCTGCAACTTCTACGTCTAACTCAACATTCTTCCCTTCCAAGGTGATGGGAAAACTTGTGAGAATACCATAAGGGCAAGAGCCTCTACCATCAAAGGATTCTAAGGTATTCAGGGACTGGTTGAAAGGTGGAGATCCAATGGCTTTCTAACATGAAACAAACATGATTCAAGTGGAATCACCTTCATCAATGACAGTCTAGTGAATCATCTTTCCTTTTATAATGACTTGAATCAAAAATGCAATTTGATGAGGAAGACAAGGAATATGGTTTTCTAGATATAAAGTAATCAAGTTTGAATCAGTAGGATTGATGCCTCCTATAGCAAATAATAATGATTTCCGCTACGTTAGACAAGTTTGGAGAACTTCCAAGGAAATCATCATCGAGGGCGCTTGAACTCAACCTTTGACAATACTATAATTTTGAGTAGGTATAGTGTCCAGATTATAGGGACTTCCAAAGCACACCTTTGGGAGGTAGTCGTATGACAGATTAATTATTACATATTTCAATAAGAAGAGGACCAGAACTGGGTGGAGCGGAAGTAGAAGGTGTATCAGTGGATTCTTTTTCCACCATCTTATTTTAAGGAGTTTGATAATATTTCGACCGGGTGGCAACAGAGATAGGTTGTGTATCCATCATGTAAACCTGAGAACCAGAAGAGGCAGAGGATTGTGGTTGGTCTACAAACTGAGTCTGCTAAGATGGAAATGGCTCTTTTAGTACAATCAGGGTCCCTTTCAATAAACGACTAACTTCTGCACGATGGGGACAATCCTTGGTGTAATGATATTCCTCACAAATTAGGAAAGCATATTTCAGCTTATGTTTGGAGGCATCATTAGCAGATGGCTTAGGAGGATCTTGTTTCAACGTATCAGATTTTTCTTTACCTTTACCCTTTTTCTTACCTTTCAAGGCTTTGTCTACCACGATAAACTGGATGGAATTAACCTCAGAGGTTTTACCAGGATTGGATGGGGTTTTCGAAGGAGGATTAGAGCCAGTATTCAAAAAAAATCTCACTTCGAAGAAGCTTTAGTGGAATTTTGAGATATTGATCCAATGATAACATCAACAGGTGGCACATATGGAGACTTTGAAGATACTCGATCTGAAGATGGTCGTGGAGCATCAAGAAAAATTTCATACAGCGTGCCATATTGGGAATAAACCAAATCCAAATACTGGGCATGGGTAATGGCTTGATCCTCAGTAACACAACCACCCATTGATATATCTACATCGGTTTTGTTCACGATTGACTTGGTGAACCATTTGGTTAATAACTCATCAAAGATTTCAAACTTGATGAGGTGACGCCAATGTCTCCATTCATGGATGAGATCAGAGATATGGGTCGAGGTATCCTGTTTAAGAGATGTGAGCAAGTGGGTACTAGTTTCATAATGAATCAGTAATTGGAAGTGGGTGACAAAGGCCATGGCCAAAGGGTTTAATTCTGCATAAGTACCTCAAGGAAAATCAATGTACCACTTTGCGGTAGCACCTGTCAAGGTTAGCTAAAAGAAGCGGAGATGAACATAATCATCAACATAGGAATTGGAATAACACCATAATTGATATGTCATCACATGGGTCTAAGGGTCTTCTTTAGCTTTTCCTTCAAATTTTGGGAAATCACTTAGAATCTTAGTGGGAACTAGAGGCCAATAAGGCGAATGAAATATAGGATCATTAGTAAGCCTTGAGAAGTCGGGCAGTTCCAACATCGCTAGAAATGAAAATTGCAATCTAAAAGGCATATAAGGCCTTTGATAAAGCCTAGACTGTGGTTCCAACCTTGTTGGTAAGTGTTCTTCCCCCAAAGTGGAGGATTTTTACCATAAGGGGCTTGATTTTTCCCCCACTAAGGGATACCTTGACCATAAGGTGGATTCTGCCCAGGGTAGGGTTGATATTGACCTACCATAGACCATTGATAACAATAAGGTGGATAAAAATTGTGCACGGCATATGGATTATATGGTTGCGGCAATTGTTGACCTGCAGGGGTTGGCCTTATACCTGCAAGGTTTGACCTTGTTGATATAAAGGTTGAATTTTTTGTTGCAAGGGTTGACCTTGCTACTACAAGGGTTGGTTTGGTTGTTGGAAAAACTACGTTTACTATTGCAAAGGTTGCCCCTAATGCTGCAAAGGTTGCCCCTGCTGCTACAAAGGTTGCCCCTGCTGCTGCAAAGATTGCCCTTGTTGTTACAAAGGTTGCCCTTGTTGTTGAAAAGGTTTCCCTTATTTCTATAAAGCTTGTTGAACAATTCCTTAAGGAATTCCCTATTGATACTGATAAGTTCCAATTGGGATTTGACCATATGCATCGGGAATAATATTTTGACCAGGTTTCACATGAGGACCTACTTGCGGAATATAAGGTGGATTTTGCAGTGCTTGTGAACCATATGGAACATAAGACTCTTGGATAGGTATCTGGGCCATATAAGGCTGTCGTTGGCATATTGGGGCCTAACCCAGGTTCAGAAGAATTATTAGCCAAACAAATCCCATGCTACCGGCCCTTTCAACAACAGTCTGCGGAGAGCAGACGGAAGTCTCACCCGAGGTAGCAGGGGAGGGTGCTAGAACCAGGTTTCCACACCCTTGGGATGTCTTGATGTGGTCTGGATGGGATCGCGAACCGTTCTATGCCCTCACGCTACTCTATATTGTTATCAGGCTTTTGCGTAGATCCACACCAATTCGCTCTTGTTATTATGAGTTTATTATAGATCTGATCTACCTCTTAAGGTCTTTATCAAACATTTAATAGTAACAACTAGTACGCGCAATCATAAATATGCATAAATTCAAAACATAAGCAACAGATAGATTTATGATAAAGCACACAATGATTCAAAAATTATTATCTTTAGTTACCTCCTTTCCAACACAACCAGATCCGCCCTACGCACTCAGCTGCAAGGGTTTGCGCACACAACTGCGGATTCTACCAGGCCTTTACACACACAATTGCAGAGCCTCTATCTATCTACCAACACCCTTGACTCAAACTTACGCACGCAGAGAGAATACTGCCTTCATAAACCCATAACATTCAAGATTAAAAAAAAAAAACTTACTTCCAACCATAGAGCCTTGCTCTATTTATACATTCCCATGGTCCCAGGACCATGGGCAGGCCGACTCACTTTCTATTTTATTACATTATTTTTTGGGCAGACAACCCTTTGACTTGACTCATTACAATTCGCGCTCCGCGCATCTCGTGGAGCCTTTACCATATTATTACCAAAATTGTGGGCTTTGAGCCCCAAAACCATTACGCGGGGTCTCCGCTACCCAACAGGCCCCCAACACAATCATCATGACTCATCCCGAGTCACTCGGCTGGTGCGGAAATCCTCATGCAAAGGTCCATCAGCAACTTCTGCGCTTCACTTACGCTTGCAACAAATTCTTCTGCCATCTTTTGCACCTGTTGTATGCGAGCCACTGACGTATCCATTTCAAGTGTTTGTCCAAGTTCATATACTGCCTGCATGTGTGCTAATTTCCCTTCAATGTTGGTGGAGACCGCGAATGCCTCATCAAACCTAGGTTGTATGTGTTGTTTAAGCACAACTTCCTTCTGTCGGGCAGCATCAACTTGTGTCTTGAGAACCTGGGCCTCCCTCATTTTGGCTAACCACTGCGTGATGTCGATCATTTGCGTAGTCCCCCAGACTTGGTCATAAGCCTACTATAACTCCCACACTTATGCCTCTACCTGCTGTAGCATTGGGTCTTCCTGAAGGGATGTGAGCGTAAGGAGGGACTGATCCAACAATCCTGAGCAATCTTGGACAATGCACCTTATTACTTCCAATCCAGCTTGAATTTCTCTATGATGTTATTCCTGAACTTCTAGAGGTGTAGGTGGCTATGCCTTCATCCTTAGTTCCGCAATTTGTATGTTTAATTCCCACTGAGCTTTTGTTGCTTCCTCTTGGGCCGTACGAAATCTTGTGGCCATGTGATGGATCTTGTCATCTATTGGAAGTTCCGCTGGCACAACCAACTCTGGTACCATGCTACAAACCTCTACCATGGCCTGTTACAATTCCTTGTTGTGCACAACCAAGTCATCACGTTGTAGACTAGCTTGCTCCAGATTTATCTAGTGCTTCGTTAAGATTTGAAGGGCGTGACCTTTCCTGGCACGGAGCTCCGTGGTTACCCCATCCTGCAGTTGGTATAGGGTTTCTCTAGGAAGAGTGGCCAAATTCAGTCCCCACCCCTTACGTCCCCTTCAACTTCTGCTATGACGACACCTGTTGGTAATACTAAAGTGTGCATAGTGGAGGTGCACACCATCTGCTCCGCTACGATTATACCTTCTGCGAGGGTTGGAACCATCCCTCCTAGGGTTCGCACCTATAATGCCTGCAACTGTGCCCTAAGCTCCCCCAACACAGTTGTTTGCTCTGTCATCAATTCCTTCAGTTCACCTATAATGACATCACGCGTTGATCGCTTCTGTCCAGGAAGTCTTTCTCTAAGGTCTTAGCTGTCTTTGATTTTTTGCATGCATGTGGTGATTCCTTGATGTGCGGCCTCTTAACTTGGGGTGATTTTGTGGGAAGGTTCGTGCGTGCCTATGTCTCTATTTCCCTCTACATGTCCTATTCCAAGGACACTTCCTGATCTTCCCTGACCTCCTCGATGGTTACTTCCTTGGTCGCCTCCTATTGTGAAGCTACCTTTTGTCACTGACGCGTCTTTTTCACCAGTTAAGTGAGTCTCAATTGGATTTCCTTCTTTCGCTGTTGTGCTTACATCCTTTCTAATGCGGCCACATCTGGGGCGCGCCACTCTGGAGGCCATGCTGTCAGTACTTCATAAATTGCATCATCCATTGTGATGAACGAAAGCTTTACCCATGTTTGTTGCAGATCCTTCCGCGCTCGAATATATAGGTTGTGTATGTCTACTTTGAACTCGGCCATGCTTTGCAAATTGTTATATATTGTAGGGGACAACCATAGTCTGTGAGCAATCCATGTGCGGATACTCACCTCCATGAATATCCAGAATACTTTGATCTCACGAACCCCCGTGGCGTCCTTTGTAGCCCAGAGTGAGTTATACCTCACTGCTTTAGGTAGGTTCTTCTCAATGCTGGGAAACTGGCTACCCTGCGGTAGTTCTCCTGCAACCAGAAGGATTGATAGTAAAAGTTATGCATAATGGAAAGTCTTAATTTTCTCTTGGGCTTCCTTACAATTCATCAAAAATTTGTTGCATAGAAATTGCGCCCAGTTGAACTGAACCCCTTCTGCACACTGCTCCACAAGTGTAATGACAGGGGCTGGCACCTCATCTGCACGGCATTTCCACATGAGTTTACTAGCCAGTAGCTGGATGGCAACTTGCACCCCTCGATCTTTGATCCTTGCGATTACATACCCACACTTTCGATTTTCCAGCTTATATTTAGCCTTCATTGCTTCTGTGAGACCTACATCGCTACTTGTCCAGCTATGTCTGTGGGGTCATTCCCTTTAATAGGCAGGTGGGTAATGTGGTGTACTAAATCAACCGTGATGGGAATCGGCTCCTCCAGCCAGAGATACCCATCATGTACCAGACATAGCAATTTTCGGATAACAAAAATGGTGATGGTCGCGCGATGATAGCGGGGTATCCACCTCAGATTGAGTAATCCCACCTTCTCCACACCTCGTAACCACTTCCACCGCAATAATTTGTCTTCAGCCAACTAGGGGAACTTCTCGCTATCCACAAGATCCCAATCTTTGAACCTGATACTCGGTACTCGGCCCAGTGGCAGACCGTCGAACCTTATCTCATCCGGAAGAAGCGGGGTCTAAAGCGTACTCTTCGCAGCATCTAGGTCCTTCGATATCTTAGCCATCCTATTCCATGGAGAGATATATGGTGGTAGTGAATGTATTTGGAAAGAATCCTCTTCTTCCTTATCCCGTGCTTCAATCTGAGCGATCAGGGCTTCAAAATCTTCCTCGTTTGCATCCATTTTAGTGGTGATTACTCTTCCATTTTCGACCATTGATAATTTACTGAATCATCGCGATGTCTAGATGGGCTCCATAGTCTGCTTTTCTTTCCACGGTCATGGTGTGCATGGGGACTTTGGAACTTCAGGGGCAGCAGCCGCTTCTTCTGGTTCCTCTTGGGTTGGATACAACTCTTCTGCAAATCATGCTCGGGTTCTAGCCATGGTACTCATGGGAGGCCTAGTAGCTGGATGTTCGATGTTTTGTATCGGCTCAAATCTCAAATATCCTAGTGTTGTCCAAGGGTTTTTAGATGAACGTGAAAATTTGAATGGAACCCTTCCCTCCTTTTTCAATTCATTAATATCTTCTGGTTAGTAGATCTTTTCGTATCTAGCACGAGCCTCTAGTCTTAATCACCCACCACCCACTCTTGTCTGTCGTATCTTGAACTTCTTATCATGAATAGTGATGGCAACGGTCACCTCCAAGCCTTTCCACATAAAAACATAGCCCCTTTGGCGCAACCGCAATCTTGCTGTCTGACTGGCCCCACATGGAACCCTGCTTCTGTGCAGGCATCCTGCAGACTTGTTTATAGTTTTGTGCCTCCTTTCAATTGCTTGGGGTGTTGAGACTGTGCTTTCCACAGCTAGTCAGGTGGTCGCACCCCAGGTGTGAGATTTCCTCGTCCCTGCTAGCTCGGGTTATGGGCACCTTTCGAGCGTCTTCATATCCATTATCCCATCAGACGCTGTTGTATATGGTACACTTCTTCGTTGGTGTGGTCGTAACCATGATAGCAGGGTCACAGCATGTTCTAGTACCAAGCTAGGCCTGTCCCGGCCTAGTTTCCTTATCTGGAGATGCGCGGTGACTGCTTGTGTGACGCCAACTTTTATCTTGCTGATATCTTCATCCAACATCACGCTTTTCCTCCTCAGTCGTGCCCATTCTTCCTCGATTTCGTGAAGCCTACTGTTGTCGTGCTTAATGGCTTCCTACTACTGCGAATTTATTTGCCTAGGACCTCATGATCTGCGAATTTGGTGGTCTAAATAGTTACTTCCATCACCTTCGTCCCCCTCCTTTTTCTAAGTTTATATGCCCATCAAACCCCTGGTATCCGCAGATTTGTATTGGATCATCTTATCAGGTGAACGTTGTTCCTGCTCCCCCCTGCTTTTCGTACTGGCTTTGTCGCGAACAGCTGGAAAAATGCATCGTTGTGGCGAATTCTGATTTTTTATTCTTAGTCAGTTTGGAACGTGCACCATATACACTTGCATCCTACACCACCGATGGACGCTCCCCCTGCTTTTTCCTCCAACGTGTATGCCCACCTGCCTTCTGCACCACGTTCTCCTAGTCTGTTGGCGTGTCCGCCACCCTTGTGCAGTTGTTTCGCATAGCACCCCCATTTGTTCACCCTGCTGCTTTTGCTCCAAAATTGCATCCTCAAAGTCGTCTACCGATTCCTCCATGTTCATTGCACCTTCTTTTGTTGGCAACTCCCTTGCTTGTATCGCTACGCGGCACAGATATCTAACCATCATATTACAATTTAGCATTGTTACCTCATGCAATCGGTTCTTCCATCGCTCAATCTCTTCATCTGAGTCTGACATGGAGGAGTTGTCGCATTCCCATGAGATTCTCCTGTCCTCTGTCGGATTCACTTGATCTTGATCTTGCGCTGTGATCTGGTAGATACAGTCTAGTTCATTGTCACTATCCTCATTGCGCACAGGCTTAGTGTAGCATGCCCCTTCGGCAGGGTCCAGCGGAACTACTATGCGGAGAGACGTTTTCTCGAATATCATGTTTTGTCTCTTTAGGTTGATGACTCCATTCATATCTATGGCCCAGTGTATCCCTAAAATTGTAGGATACGGGTTACTATCATCCACAATTTCTATTTCCCAAAAATCGGTTTGTGTATTTTCACCTTCGATGTCTACTGTAACTCCTTGCAGTCTCCCCATAGGTAGGATCTTTTGTTGGTTTGCCATCTGTAATTAGATAGGAGACCATTGTAGTGCGGGCCTGCCCATGTCCTGCCAGGTCTATTTAGGTAGGACATTCGCATCTAACCCCAAATCCAAAACGACCTGATCCATCTCATAGTCACCAATCTGGGCAGTCAATTGCATTTCCCACCCTATGTGCAAAGCATGCTTGCATAGTTTCCAGACCATGCACAGTTCACACCTAGTTATCAACTCTTTCAATCCCTTCATCACTTTAGTGTCTCGTAGTAGCTTCATGCATGTCTCTAAAAAGGTAGTTATCATAGAAGTATCCATCTCCGGCTCAGCTTGATCCTTGCTACCCGAAGTAGAAGCCTCCACGAAGCTCTTCTTAGCTTCCATAAATGTTTCCTTCGCGCAGTCCAAATCAAATTCAGGTTGCTTTGTAGGGGCCTTACGAACCCACACATCCTCCTCAAGTTTCTTCCCCTTATCTTCTCATGTAGTTGCACCACTTCTAAGCATCATGTTCACATTAGGATACTCCTCGCGCGATTCAGCCTTCATCATTTGGACGTTCTGAGTGGGAGTAGCCTAAAGCACCCCTTTTTCCCGCATTTTCACAATTAGTGTGGGGCAATCCACTGCTTCATAATCAAATTGGTAACAGTATGGGAAACATGCTCTGGTCGAGTTCATGCAATCACACGTGTAGTGCCCAAGTCCTCCACAATTATAGCAGATTAATTGTCCCCAGCCTTGTCCGGGTCCCATTCCTCCTCGTCCCTGTCTGCATCCCTAGAATCTGCCCCGCGCTATTTCTGCAGCAGGATCCTAACCTCGCACCTCAGTCTGCATCCTATAAGCAGGTGTCTGATCCATCAGAAATTCATAACTTCGGCAATTTCATTTTTCATGGCCCATCGATCTGCAAAAATTGCAAAATAGCTGCTGAGGGGGTTGTATAAGTTTCTGCAATAGATGATAGTTGTTCATGGTGTGCTTTCCTCCCACTGGGCATATCGTGCACCAGAGTGCGGGTGCCATGCTTGGCCCCACTTGTGCCTTTGGTCACAATGGCATTGGTCCCCCCCACCAAATAGTTCACGAATATCAGACAATGATCCTTATCATGGTCCTGGACTTTACACTTTATGCACCATACCTTTGCACACGTCTCTAACCGAGGCGCTTTATCTTGTTTCAAACTTTGCATCTCTAGGCATAGGTTTTGTAGTTGCACGTGGATTTGTTGAACTCCCAACCCCGAATCCTATATTGGAGTTTCATGCAATCTCATTGCTGTCTCTAATGTTTTAGCTTTGGTTGAGATCTTTTGCTGTGACAGTGTCGTCCTCAGATGTGGTGTCAAAGATGCCACAAACCATGCACACTGTTGTGCATCCGTCAGTGTCATGTTAGCTTCGTGGATCATACTCTTCAATCTCTGATCCAGATCCCACGGGGTTTCACCAGGTAACATCATGATCTCCTTGAACCTGATGATTGACTGCATCTCTGATTTTGGTTGACTAAATTCTTTGTTCAATGCATCCTGGATCACCACTATTCCCACATTCGGGTGATCGCTTGAGTACTTTATATACCACGTCAATGTGCGGTCATGCAGCACGCTAACTGTTATCGGGAAAACTAGTGTCCATTCATAACTGCTAGTCCCACTAAGACGGGTAGATATCTTAGAAAAAAACAAACTAAAGTCACTTGTGTTTTTCTTTATGAGAGATAGATAAGAGAGAAGCAGAGAGTACCAACCTCAGTCTTTCTCTAGTCTCCTTGCTTGTTTCCTCTCTCCTTTGATAGAGCTTTCACCACTCCTTTCTCACTTGTCCCGCTTCAAAGAACACCTGTAGGGTCAAGGCAACAAAATACCATCAAAGCATAGAGATCTATAACCATAAATAATATAGGATCAGATGTACATTAACCATACAAATGCATATACAAATACAAGATTCAGAGATATACAAACATATGGAGGAAAACTCAAATAGCTTTATTGATAGAATTAGTATAAGAGAGGACTACAACCAGGCTGTCTGATCCAGCATCATCCTCCCAGCATGAAAGCCCTCTTCACCTCATACAAATCAAGATCACCCAACAATGTCTTCAAAGAGAAACCAACAACACTTCCTTGCAAATTACAAAATTCCAGCCTCTAGATCTCTGGGATGAGGGATCCATATATAGATATTTGCAGAGAGGTGAGTCAGCTTCTCGGTTTTTTATTAGTGTCATTTCACTGATAGTTCTTGGTTCCACTTGGAGATTTAATGATCTCTTACTCATCCCTGGGCGAATCCAGAGAGGAAAATGTCACTTGAGCAGTTTCTAGAAGATTCTCTGAGTTTCCACCTAGCAAACTGCCTCTGCCATTTGTCTACTCTCGCTCATCGCACCCTATAGAAGTATTTTTCAGTATGCATCACACTCCCCGTGTGTAATAAGTGAGATGCATCGCACCCTCAGCATGGAGCAGGTGAGATGGTCCAGTTTTGACTAGTTCTGAGTAGTTTTTCGGGGAGAACTTCTCGGAAATGATGTAATCAATTGACCTTGATCCTTTAGGGTATGAAACAACACTTTTAGGGGTTTAGAAGCCCTTGGTTTATGGACATATGTCATTGGGGTTGCAGTGCCCAAATATGTCTATAACAGTTGTCCCCTAAAGCATTAGGTCGTAAATCTTCTGATGTCGGGTGAAATGCTTTATCATGAGGATGTGAGGTTTTTCGAACTAGAAGGTGACCTATAATAAGATACAATACAATACATTATCTTCATAACATTTTCATGATCTAGCCGAGGTGGGCATTCCATGCTCAGCTTTATAAATTCATATTCATGTACATAAGGCAGACGATCATCTGTGTAGCAGACTGATGATTCTGGTAGAGCCATCATCCTTTAGTTTGGATGATTATCTGTGCAGCTGTGATGTACATTTGATGTCTTTATTTTCCTTAATATATTGCAGCCTAAATGGATGAAACTAGATCTAGGGTCTTCAAACTCATTCAATCTTCGCCCGAAGTACAAGTCGATCCATGTGAAAAGATGTTTTGATGTCGAACATGGAAAGACACCACCTGGTTACCAACCAATGATGTAAGTTGTTAACAGGTGCGAGAGGAATCACCGATAATGATGATAACCCTCAAGGTACTGCAGTACAATTTACGTGGTGTGAATACATGAGTTGATGTCGAACACCACGTAAAATATTTCGGTCAAAGGCCATTGATGTAAACCTATTTTCGGAAGTGAGAAACTTTCCATTGAGGCATGCAAGCTTCAAAGTACTAAAAGGGTTGTTGCTAAGTCAACTTCTTGGATAATGAGCTGATGTCAACAAGAAGTGACCCATTGTAGGAGGGCCTTAATGAATCCCACATCTACGACATGGAACGGAGCAAATTATTTTGTGGAGGTGAAAACAATCTGATGATATAAGGTTTAGGGTGGTGGTCATGAAAAATGGAGAGTGAAGGTATTGTAGCAGATGAGACATTAGCTAGGTTGGTGAATTCTCTGAGTGACTTCTCTTGAACATACTGGTGACACTAAAATGGATTCGTAGTGTTAACCCCAAGGTGGATGGTACAGTGGAAGTGAAAGTGTCATGTTCAAGAGCGACCTGCTACTAATGAAGCTATTTAAGTTTTCTTCCCTTTTTCCCTAGTCATTGCTGACCAGTACCTCTTTATTTTTGTCAAGCTTGAGGAGGATAACATATGCTTGTTCTATAGTTTTCCCTTCAGGCAAACCCGTCACTATGTTTTAATGAGCCTAGCGACAGTGAAACTCGCTCTTGTCTGCATGGACAAGTTTTCTGCTATTGTTTTAACGAGTTTAACAAAGATAAATCGGTCCTTTTCACTTTTAGGGAGTCTAAAAGGGACGGAAAGGCAACTCCAGTGGTCCTTCATTGTAATGTAATCCCTTAATTCTGAAAAGGTAATAAATAATACAAAAGGTATGACTTTTCGATAGTTTTAACGATCCGAACAAGACAAAAGCTCGATCTTTTTGTGTAATAATCCCTCAAGTCTAAAAAGATTAAAATCTAGAGGAGGGATGGCACCTTCGATTGCTTTAAAGAGGTGGAGAGGCCAATTTCTTGGCAATATTTTCATATTTAACGAGTCATATGAAAAGAGCTTAAAGGAGACTCGTTTTTTGAGGAACGAGTGATGTTTTTGGATAGTAACTAGTTCCAGGTAAGGTTTGGAACTTTTCAATCATGGCAGTGTAAAGAAGGTGGCTAATAGAATCACGCGTCGCAGCTGTTCCTCAAAAGGGTAAACAATCAAATGGAGGTGTATGATTGGCTAAAAAAGAGTGGAGGTGATGGTAAGAACACGACCAAGGTTCAAAAGCTGATAATTATGCGATCGCAAAGATTATTTACTTAAGGTGGGGTTCATTTTTTAATGAGCTTAAACTCTATGGGAACACTTGCTCATCGCTAGGTTTATTTTTTAACGAGCTTGAACTTCACGTAAAACTGCTCATGGCTAGGTTTATTTTTTAACGAACTTGAATTTCACGTAAAACTGCTCGTGCCGGTCATATAATAAGGATGTCTCATCGATAGGTTCATCTTTTAGGCAGCTTGCACCATTCGAAACTTTGCTCCGAAGCCTTTCGTTATGCAAGCTAGGAATGACCAACCTACGAGTTTAAAGGGTTAAGAGCCTACAAACTAAGAAAATAAATGGTCTCTTTTCACTTGCATGCAAAAAGGTTTGCATGCCCCCAGGTATAAAGTAGAGATTCCAGGTCACCATATGGAAGTTCTTGCATTAGCAAGATTGTTCCATCTGTGTCGCAGACAAAACACTTCCTTGACGATGTCCATCGAAATGGAAAAAGGTGATTGTTGTCAGTGCTAATCACATAAACTTTGATGGGGGAATCCTTTTCCAGTCTGATCCATTTTCCTAGATGGACAGGATTATCAAACTAGTCATATTCCCACGCGAAAACCTACCTTATATCCGGGGTTTTCCTACCAAAGCAGACCAGGGCGCATGCCTCCTGGGTTTCAGTCACAATCACCGAATCACTCGCGATCATCAGGTGGACGGACTGGAGATTGATGAGACATTCCTTATGCAAAAAGACCAGTTAAGGATGGAATTTGACTAATAGCTTTGTTTGAACCAGGGAACGAAAGTTGGTCTATGAGCTGGACCACTCTGCCTTCATGTGGAAAACACATCACTCAGAAGAGTGAGGAAACGATAGCTCCCATACTATAAATGTAGTCATGCCCAAGGAGTAGATTGTAATCTAGAGGTCCTTGGACTACCATCACATTTGGATGAATGGTTTTCCTTCTCAAAGTTATAGGTAAATTTGGAAGGATCCCTAACAATCGACTGGTTCCTTTGTTGAAGCCTGTCAGATTTCGAATCTCAAGCAGAAGTGATGACGAACCAAGCGCTTTCCAAGCAGTTGAGGAAAGGATACTCACAGAAGCCCCTTCATCTATGATAGTACCAACCATGATCATTCTGTAAGCTTCTACTATGATTTTCAATGGTACATTAGATGGTACGCGGGGTCTACCTAGTAGATTCCAATCGAAGGAAATGACTAGATTGCTGGGAGGTGGGACCGAATAAACGGCCGAATAAATCTTTGACGAACTTCCTTCCTGCGGTAAAGGAATGGGTATATTTCCCCCATGTTCATCGGAGTCTATTTTTACGAAGAGAATTTGGACAGTGTCGTTCTCATGCTCTTTGGTGACAGTATCATCTGTAGGTGGACGCTCTGAAGACAATATTACATTAACTACCATCTTGACCCATTGAATTTGGTCCAGTGTGGCTCAGAGGGTTTATCTTCAATGATAGGTGCTTTGACCAACAACAATGGTGTGTCAGTCAGATTTTCAACTAGCGATGGACTTGGAAAGAGTTTCTTGTATCCAAGAGGAAGTCGTTGCAGTGATGCAGGATGGTTATCCAAGACTCTCTTAGCTTTGTCTAGGAAGGGAAAACAGTGGAGGGCATGATCGCCTTCACACAGTCTACAAGGAAATTTGGATCTTCTTTCTTGTCCATTGACTTCGTTTTCACTAGTTGACGGTGTGCTTTCAACATGATCATCAGTAGTTGAAGACACTGGATTGTGCAAGCGGGGAGACCAGTCCCTCAAGATCCGTGGGATGCAGGGACAATCTCAATGATAGTGGTCTGCCTTGCAAATGACACATGGAGATTTAGATTTGGAAGGTGCAGTGTGTGGATTTTTGCCAGATGATGTATGGTTGCCCCCTTTCGCCATTGGATTCTTCTTCTTCTTTTCCTTCCCCTTTTTCTTCTTCTCAGTTACTTGGTTTTTAGCATTACTAGCTTCACCAAGCAAAAGAGGAAGAAGGAGAGGGAGAAACAAACAAAGTAGAAAGTGGGGGAGCAACTTCAGGATCATCTGCTTACTGATTTGATTACTGAGGAATTGTGGTGTTTTGAATGACAGAGGTCGAGAAAAGCCATACTGGCAGGCTAATTGTGAGTCCTAGAAGGGACAATGTGGTCATGTGTGGAGCACCAACATCCCCCCAAGAGGAGAAGGGACTAGGATTTCCCCCAAGGGGAAATCCTTGATTGGTAGACTCCATTTCTCAACCTAAAGACCAACAAGGCAATAGTGATGTTATTCCGATTAAAATAAATTTTATGATTCTTTGACACAACTTGCATTTTCAATTTTTAATAGTCGAGAAAAAGCTACAGATGACTCTAGTCGCCTTCGATTTTTAATGAGCCTGAAGTGACAAGTGCTCAAATGGACCTTTTCTTTTAAGGAGTCTGAAAAGGAACGAAAGTGACTTCTCTAGAAATCTAGGCAGAGGGATTACCAAACCAATCGCAAAACTGCAGAATACTTTTTACGGTATGGAAGTCAATCTTCCTGAATGTTGTGTTCAGTGCATTGTGATCAATAGGGTGGTAGACACAGCTTCCTAAGGATAAAGGATGTAGCCTATTGTGGTCTCCCATTATATACTTGATGGCACGTGGGAGCACAAGTCCGTACTGGAACTTGTTGTGTCAAAGAAGAGGAATCACCCAAGTTCCAACCTACGATGAAAGCGATAGTTACCAGGCTTTACTACGCCGGAATACGTCTCTAGCCTATACTTCTAGATGTTGTGCGTTAGGTTCCAATGCATTTTTATGTTCATTGAAGTTTATTTTACAGTTGATCTTTCTTAAGAAGTTTTCCTTTAAGGTTCACCGTGTGATGTAGATATACAATTCCTAAATGTGCAACCTAAGATGATAAACAGTCGTTTACTTTCTTTTTGCAATGAAAATCCTAGCTACTAAGGAAAGAAAAATGAAATTCTTTCAACATAGAGTAGAGAGCACACATTAGATGCACTTTTCCTAAATCAATTTTAGCATGCAATCTTAATGCAAATGCACATGCATGTATTGTTTTTCAGTTTCCTTAATGTGAGAATAACAAAAAGAAAACAAAGTATATATCTAAACTATCTTCTTTCAAAGCGACAATACTAACAATTTTCTCTTCAAAAAATGAAAGTAAAGCCAAGACGACACTTTACGATTTCGAATTTAAAATTGATTTCGACACTTGAAATACTAGTGATTCAAATCAAATACAACGGCAAAAGTGTAATCAACTATCTAAAAGAGGAATGCTTTGTGACACTCTTTTTCTTGACTGCAAACGACACTTGCGACACTTTCAAATCAAAAGATGACAGTTCGATTAAGCTACTATTTGCAAAGGAGAACTGTAAATGATGAAAAATACATAAAAAACATTCACAATTCCTTCTAATGGAGGATGAATAATGCAAAGGAAGACGGTTTCAATAGTGATATACTGATCATAGACAACAAAACGACTGAATAACACTGAAGACAATGAAGAAAAAACAAAAATCTGGAGGCAGAAATAGTCTCATTCAATCATCGCACCTGTAACACAGCGAAAGAGGGATGCATCTCACCTATAACACACGGGAGGTGCGATGCATCTAGTTTTCCAAGAAGAGATGGTGCGATGGTCTAGGGACGAGATTGTGCTTGGTTTTCACTCACAGTTTGTAGCTAAGTTCAGGGATTTAGGCTGAGCTAATGATTGTCAGTAAACACAAAGTACAGGGGCTGATCTAATGAGTTTATTTGAGCTACTGTTACCGGGAAAAGTGTCTATTTAGAACGAATCTATCCCACTAAGGTGTGACAGTTACCTTAGAAACAAACAGAGAAAACTACTTTTGTATTTCCTTTATGAATTAAAGATAGAGGGGGATAGAAAGAACCCACCTGCGTCTTGCGCTAATCCTTTGATCCAATCCCTCTCTTCTTTGACAGCTTCTAGCTACCTACTTCCTTACTTGCCCAGCTTCACCAAGTTCCTGTAAGATCACAGAAGAAGAAAACTACACAAAGACATGGATCGATATTCATAAAAAGCTTAGGATCAGATTTAAGCTAAACATACAAATGTAACAAGCATCAATGATACACAAGCATGTAGGAGAAACTCAAATAGTTTTATTGATATAACAAGAAGATCCAGGAGGAGTTACAACCGATGATTCCTGATCCAGCATCAACCTCCCAGCAAAGAAGCCCCTCTTCACCTCCAACAAAGCATAAATCACCCAATACTCTGATATCTATCTCAAAACCAACAACAATTCTTTGCAATGTACAAAATTCCAGCCTCTGGATCTCTGGGATGAGGGATCCATATATAGATGTATGCAAGGAGGATGAGTCAGCTTATGATTTGACTAGTGTCTTCTCTCTGTCAGTTCTTGCTTCCACTTGGAGACTGAGAGCCTCTTACTCATCCTTGGTCGAATTCAGTGAGGCAAGTGTCATTGGAGAATATTCTGGAAGCTTCCATTGTCTTTCCACCTCGCGGAATGGCACTTCCATTTGTCATTTCCCGCTCAACACACCCTGATAGTGCATTTAGGTGCATTGCAACGCACCTAGCTAGTGCATTTAGGTGCTATGCAACGCAGCTAGCCAGTGGAGCAGCTGAAATGATCCTGATTTGACTGATTCTGAGCAGTTTCTGGTGGAGAACTTCTGGGAGAAGCTGTAATTTGTTGACCTTGTTCCTTTAGGGGTTGGAACAACGCTTTTAGGGACTTAGGAGCCCTTGGTTTATGGACATTTCATGCTTGGTGCTGCAAGGCACAAAAATGTCTATAACAGTTGCCCCCTAAAGTATGAGGTCGTTAATCGGGTGAAATGCTTTATTATGAGGATCCGAAGTTCTTTCAATGCTGGGAGGAGACCTGTAATAAGATACAATACAATACATTATCTTCATACTATTTTTCATGATCTAGCTAAAGCGGGAATTCCCATGCTCAGCTTTATAAATTCATTTTAATGTAGATAGGACAGACAATCGTCTGAGTGTAGACTGATGATTCTGATAGAGCCATCATCCTTTTGGTAGGATGATTATCTGTGCTGCAATGCTGTACATTTTAATGTCTTTATTTTCCTGAATATATCGCAGCCCAGATGGATGAAACTAGATCTGGGGTCTTCAATCTCGTCTTATCTTCACTCGAAGTACAAGTCGATCCATGTGAGAAATGTTCTGAAGTCGAACATGGAAAGACATCACTTGATTACCAGTCAATGATGTAAACTGTTAACAAGCGCGAGAGGAATCACCGATAATGATAATTACCCTCAAGGTACTACAGTACAATTCACGTGGTGTGAATAAAGGACTTGGCGTTGAACACCACGCAAAATCTTTCGGTCGAAGGCCATTGATGTAAACTTGTCGCCGGAAGTGAGAAACTTTCCATTGAGGCATGCAAGCTTCAAAGTACTGAATGGGATGTTCTTAGATCGAATTCTTGGATAATGAGCTGATGTCGACAAGAAGTGATTCGTCAAAGGAGGGCCTTAATGAATCCCACATCAATGACATGGAACGGAGCAAATGATTTTGATGGAGGTGAAAACAATCTGATGATGTACAGTTCAGGATGGTGGTCATGAAAGTATGGAGTATAATGTATGGTAGTGGATGGGACACAGGTGACTTCTCTGGATGACTTCTCTTGAACATGTCGGCGACACTTATGTGATGGATTGGTAGCATTAACCCCAAATGTGGATGGTATGGCGTGACCATGGTGATGTGACCGGTGAATGAAACAACCCAACCTGACTCGGACACAGAGTGGAAGTGTCATGTTCAAGAGCGACTTGCTACCAATAAAGATTCTTTGAGTTTTCTTCCCAATTTTTCCCCAGTCATTGCTGACCAGTACCTCTTTATTTTTGTCAAGCTTGAGGAGGATAACATATTCTTGTTCTATAATTTGCCCTTCGGGAAAACCCATCGCTATGTTTTAACGAGCCTAGCGATAGTGAAACTCGTTCTCGTCTAAAGACAAGTTTGTCGCTATTAATCTTTTTAACGAGTTTAACGACAATGATAACTCGGTCCTTTTCATTTTTAGAGAGTCTGAAAAGGTACGTAAAGGTAACTCCAAAATTCCTTTTTCGTCATCTAATCCCTTAAGTCCGAAAAAGTATAAAACAATACAAAAGGGATGAATTTTCGATAGTTTTAACGAGCCGAAGAAAACAAGCGCTCGATCTTTTTGTGCAATAATCCCTCAGGTCCAAAAAGATTAAAATCTAGAGGAGGGATAGCACTTCCTATCCCTTTAACGAGCTGGAAGGCCAAGGACTCAGCAATCTCTTCATATTTTATGAGTCAGTTGAAAAGAGCTTAAATAAGACTCGTCTTTTGAGGAACGAGTGATAAAATGGGTAGCAGCTGATTCCAGGTAAGGTTTGGAATTTTCCAATCACGGCAATGCCACAAGGATGGCTAGTGAAATCACTCTTCGCAGCTGTTCCTCAAAATGGGTAAACAATCAAATGGAGGTGAATGATCGGCCAATGGAAAAGTGGAGGTGACAGTGCAAACACGACCAAGGCTTTAATGGCTGAAGTACTACATTCATGGTGGTTATTTACCGGGGAATAGTTCATTTTTTAACGAGCTTAAATGCGGGTGGAAACATTTGCTCGATCCGGGTTTATTTTTTAACGAGCTTGAACCTCGTGGTAAACACTGCTCGACAAATCCAGTCATATGATAAGAATGTCTCATATAAAAACGGCAATTTTTAGAGTTTTTCCCCACATCCTTTCTTTATGCAAGTTAGGAGACGACCAATCCTACGAGTTTAAAGGGTTAGAGGTCCTAAAAATTTAAAAAAATAAATAGTCGCTCTTTTCTTGCACTCCAAAAGGTTTGCATGCCCCCGGGTATAAAATAGAGTTTCAAGGTTACCTCTACTTCTCTTCGGCAAAACACTTTGTTTTGATGAGAGAGGCCTGCCTCTTACAGGTTACCCAAAGATTGTTCTATTCACACTGCAAACAAAACACTTCTTCGGCGATGTCTATCGAAACAAACAAAGGTGAGAGAAGATGCCCGCCAACTCACATAACTTTGACAAGAGAATCTTGTTCTAGAATAACCCCTCTTCCAATCACGGACGGGGTACAGACTAGTCATATTCTCCCACGGAAACCTACCCTATATCCGAAGTTTTCATGCCGAAGCAGACCAGGATGCATGCCCCCTGGGTTTCAGTCATATCCCTCCGAATTACTCGCGCTCATCGGGAGGACGGACTGGAGATTGAGACATTTCTTGCGTGAAAAGACCATTTAGGGATGGTATATGACTATTTGCTATGCGTGATCCGGGAAATGAAAGCTGGTCCACAAGCTTGACCACTCTTCCTTCGTGCGGAAAACACATTACTCTAAAGAGTGAGGAGACAATTGCTCCCATGCAATAAATATAGTCTCGTCCAAGGAGTAGATTGTAATCTAGGGGTCCTTGAACTACCATTACGTTCAGGCGAACGATTTTCCCTCTCAATGTTATGGGCACATTGGGAAGGATCCCTAAAGGTCGACTGGTTCCTTTATCAAAGCATGTCAGATTTCTCATCTCAGGCAAAAGCGATGGCGAACCAAGCGCTTTCCAAGTAGTTGAGGAAAGGATACTCACAGAAGCCCCCTCATCTATGATGGTACCAGCCATAACCATTCTATATATTTGAACGATAATTCGGAATGGTATGCTTGCCGGTAAACGGGGTCTGCCTAGTTGATTCCAGTCGAAGGAGACAACTAGGTTGCTTGGAGGTGGGACCGAATAGACGGCCGGCTACGACTCTGACGAACTTCCTTCCTGCGATAAAGGAACGGGTATATTGCCCCTATGTTCATTGGAGTCTATGCTTATGAAGAGAATTTGGATGGTGTCACCCTTGTTCTCCTCAATGAGTGTATCATCTGAAGATGAAACCTCTGAAGGCAAGACCAGGTCAACTACCGCTTCAACCTTTTGACTTTCGTCTGGTGTGGATCTAGATGGTTTATCTTTAGTGATAGGTGCTTCAGCCGACCACCTGAGCGGGCCAGCCGGATTTTCAACTAGCGATGGACTCGGCAAGAGTTTTTTATATCCAGGAGGAAGTCGTAACGATGAAACGGACGATCATCCAAAACTCTTTTAGCTTCGTCTAAGAAGGGACAACGGTGGACGGCATGATTGCCTGCGCACCGTTTACAGGGGAATCTAGCTTTCCCTTTTTGTCCTGGGGCTTCACTTTCGCTAGTTGACGGTGTGCTTTCAGCATGATCATCAGAGGTTGATGACACCGAGTTGTGCAAACGAGGAGACCAGTCCCTTAATATCCGAGGGATGCAAGGACAATCTCTGTGAAAGTGGTCTCCTTTGCAAATGACACATGACGATTTAGGCCTGGTCGATGCAGTGTGTGGATTTTCGTTATACGACACTCGTTTTCCCCCATTCGCCTTTGGCTCCTTCTTCTTCTTTTCTTTCTTCTTCTTTACCTTCTTCTCCTTAGGAACCTGACTTCTGGCTTTACCAGCCCCATCAAGCGAAGAGGAAGGAGGAGAGGAAGAATTAGAGGAAGTAGAAGGTTGGTGGGCAACTCTGGACTCGTCTAATTGCTGATTCGATTGTTCAGGAATAGTGGTGTTCTGAGTGACAGAGGTTGAGAAGAGCCATATAGGCAAGCCAATTGTCAGTCCTGGAAGCGACAATGTGGCCATATGGGGTGCACCAACATCTCCCCAAGAGGAGAAGGGACTAGGATTTCCTCCAAGGGGAATTCCTTGGTTGGTAGACTCCATTTTCTCAACCCAAGATCAACGTAGGAAAGGGGTAATGAATATTCCATTTAAAATAAATTTTTAGATGCTTTGACACAACTTTTTTTTTCAGTTTTAAAGAGTCGAGAAAAAACAAAAGATGACTCTAGTCTCCTTCGATTTTTAATGAGCCTGAAGTGACAAGTGCTCAGATGGACCTTTTCCGTTAAGGAGTCTGAAAAGGAACGAAAGGGACTACTCTGGAGATCTAGCTAGAGGGAGTACCAAACCAATCGCAAAACTGTAGAATACTTTTTACGGTACGACAGTCAATCTTCCTGAATTTTGTGTTCAATGCATTGCGATCGATAGGGCGGCAGACACGGCTTCCTATGGATAAAGGTTTTAAGCCTATAGGGGTCTCCCAATATATACTCGACGGTACGTGGGAGCACAAGTCCGTACTGGCACTAATCATCTCAAAGTGGAGGAATCACCCAACCATCTGGATTCAGTGAGGACAATAGTTACCAGGCTTTACGACGCCGGAATACGTCTCTAGCCTAGACCTCTAAATGTTGTGCGTTAAGTTCCAAAGCGTTGTTAGATTCATTGAATTTATTTTAAGTTGATATTTCTTATGAAGTTTTCCTTTTGGGTTCACCACGAAATGTAGATGTAATTCCTAAAATGCAATCTAAAGATGATAAGCAAACTTTTATCTCTTTTCAGCAATGAAAATCCTAGCTACAAGGGGAAAAGAAAGACACAATCTTTTCACAAAGAGCAAAGAGCACACTGTAAATGCACTTTCCTAAATCAAGCCAAACAGACTGTCAATATGCAAATGCACATGTGCATGTATTTGTTTTCGACTTTCTTAATATTGATGCTAAAAATAAAGTTGATGTACAAATCTGAATTTGCTTTCAAGCGACAAACACAAACAAGATTCTTTTCGAAATCAAAAGATAAAGACGATTACGACGCTTTACGATTTTGAAATAAACACTCGTTTTTGACACTAGAAAAACATAAATTCAGACCAAAGGCAAAAGTAAAAGTATAGTCAACCATCAACAGCAATCAAACTCTCTCCTATGATCAAAATTGACACTTGCGACAGATCTAAATCAAAGGACGACAGTACGACTATTCTACTTTTGCAATGGAAAACTGTAAACGACTCAACAAACACACAAAAACATTTACATTATTTTTGTACAAAGGAGGCGGAATTACAGCAAGGAAAAGGGGTTTTTAAATAGGCACATACACTGATCACAGGCTGCAAAAATTAGAGACAAAACTGGAAAGAATGAAGCACAAGAACCTCAGCTGCACAGGGTTAGTCTGATCAGCGCACCTGTAACACAAAGAAACTGGATTGCAGCGCAGGTTGCCCTCTCGAGAACTGCACTGAAATGCAGGAACTCTTCACAGTACCTACGCTGGGGCAGAAATGAGAATTCTATCCGGGTTCTGGGTCACGGTTTACAGTTTAGTCTTTGGTTTTTGGCAGAGTAAAAGCAATCAGTAATGCAAAATCAGGGGGTAGATCTAAGGAGGGTCTAAGAGCTATCACAAAGGGCAATCAGATCATTTGTGAATCAGCTGTTCAAATCATAAACAGATCCAGTGAATGGATTGAAGTAGCAGATGTCTACTTTGCATTTGTTATGGCAAATGCAGTTCGAATGCTACTTATAAGTTTATGAAACAAACAACAAAAGATACACAAACAAACTAATTAGACAATCGTCCCCAGCGGAGTCGCCATTTTGTTACCGGGAAAAGTGTCTATTTAGAACGACTCTATCCCACTAAATTGTGACAGTTACCTTAGAAACAAACAGAGAAAACTACTTTTGTATTTCCTTTATGAATTAAAGATAGAGGGGGATAGAAAGAACCGACTTGCGTCTTGCGCTAATCCTTTGATCTAATCCCTCTCTTCTTTGACAGCTTCCAGCTACCTGCTTCCTTACTTGCCCAGCGTCACCAAGTTCCTGTAAGATCACAGAAGAAGAAAACTACACAAAGACATGGATCTATATTCCTAAAAAGCTTAGGATCAGATTTAAGCTAAACATACAAATGTAACAAGCATCAATGATACACAAGCATGTAGGAGAAACTCAAATAGTTTTATTGATATAACAAGAAGATCCAAGAGGAGTTACAACCGATGATTCCTGATCCAGCATCAACCTCCCAGCAAAGAAGCCCCTCTTCACCTCCAACAAAGCATAAATCACCCAATACTCTGATATCTATCTCAAAACCAACAACAATTCTTTGCAATGTACAAAATTCTAGCCTCTGGATCTCTGGGATGAGGGATCCATATATAGATGTATGCAAGGAGGATGAGTCAGCTTATGATTTGACTAGTGTCTTCTCTCTGTCAGTTCTTGCTTCCACTTGGAGACTGAGAGACTCTTACTCATCCTTGGTCAAATTCAGTGAGGCAAGTGTCATTGGAGAAGATTCTGGAAGCTTCCATTGTCTTTCCACCTCGCGGAATGGCACTGCCATTTGTCATTTCCCGCTCAACACACCCTGATAGTGCATTTAGGTGCATTGAAATGCACCTAGCTAGTGTATTTAGGTGCTATGCAACACAGCTAGCCAGTGGAGCAGCTGAAATGATCCTGATTTGACTGATTCTGAGCAGTTTCTGGTGGAGAACTTCTGGGAGAAGCTGTAATTTGTTGACCTTGTTCCTTTAGGGGTTGGAACAATGCTTTTAGGGACTTAGGAGCCCTTGGTTTATGGACATTTCATGCTTGGTGCTGCAAGGCACAAAAATTTCTATAACAGCTACCAACAAGGCATTTAGGATGTTTGCAAGCTAGATGTTCAGTTCATAAACCAACCCGAAGATTAACTGAAGCAACATTGATCTACTTTGCAGTTGCATAGCAAAAGCAGTTCGAAGGCTAGCTGGCTTAACTTCAGGCTCTGTCTATGGTTTATAAAGCAAACAATAGTAACAAAACAAATAAACTATTCGCTCCCCAGTGGAGTTTCCATTTTGTTATCTAGAAAACTAGTGTCCATTCAGAGCTGCTAGTCCCACTAAGACGGGTAGCTATCTTAGAAACAGACAAACTAAAGTCACTTGTGTTTTCCTTTATGAGAGATAGATAAGAGGGAAGTAGAGAGTACCAACCTTAGTCTTTCGCTAGTCTCCTTGCTTGTTTCCTCTCTCCTTTGATAGAGCTTTCACCACTCCTTTCTCACTTGTCTCGCTTCAAAGAACAACTGTAGAGTCAAGGCAGCAAAATACCATCAAAGCATAGAGATCTATAACCATAAATAATATAGGATCAGATGTACAGTAACCATACAAATGCATATAAAAATACAAGATACAGAGATATACAAACATATGGAGGAAAACGCAAATAGCTTTATTGATAGAAGTAGTAGAAGAGAGGATTACAACCAGGCCATCTGATCTAGCATCATCCTCCCAGCATGAAAGCCCTCTTCACCTCATACAAAGCAAGATCACACAACAATGTCTTCAAAGAGAAACCAACAACACTTTCTTGCAAATTACAAAATTCCAGCCTCTGGATCTCTGGGATGAGGGATCCATATATAGATATTTGTAGAGAGGTGAGTCAACTTCTAGGTTTTTGATTAGTGTCATTTTGCTGATAGTTCTTGGTTCCACTTGGAGATTTCATGATCTCTTACTCATCCCTGGGTGAATCCAGAGAGGCAAGTGTCACTTGAGCAGTTTCTAGAATATTCTCTGAGTTTCCACCTAGCAAACTTCCTCTGCCATTTGTCTACTCTCATTCATCGCACCCTATAGAAGGACTTTTCAGTATGCATCGCACCCCCCATGTGTAATAGGTGAGATGCATCGCACCCTTAGCATGGAGCAGGTGAGATGGTCCAGTGTTGACTAGTTCTGAGCAGTTTTTTAGGGAGAACTTCTGGGAAATGATGTAATCAGTTGACCTTGATCCTTTAGGGTATGAAACAACACTTTTAGGGGTTTAGAAGCCCTTGGTTTATGGACATATGTGATTGGGGTTGCAGTGCCCAAATATTTCTATAACACTAACTAGAGTAGCCTTTTTGATGTTATCATCCATTACGCCTTGGTCTTCCCATACAGCCTTTACCACGAACCAAAACTAACTTGGTTCTTCTTTCCTATGCTTCCAAATATCGGCAACTTGATCGCACTTGCCATTCCAACCCTCGGTGGTGGTGGAGGTGGGGTAGGTGAAGATGGGTTTGATGTAGGTGAAGTAGGTGATGGCATGGACAATAGTGGTATCAGTTGAATGCATTGATTTATTAATCGGACTATGCTTCTCGGAGAGAACCCTGTGAGCTCCTTCTCACTTTCTCATGGAAGTGAAATCAGAGGACTTTTTTCTAATCCTTTGGTCCCTCAATAGCTTATTCCGCTCCTCGTTACCCCAGACATCAATGGATGCGCATAACCAGTTTTTCACATAACAACATTTTAATCCAAGTATTCAACGATTTGATGTACTTACCCCATGGTCCTTAGAGAAATCACCTTTCTTCTTCGTTGTAACTCACAGTTGTGTCTATCATGAATTCAGTGATAAATCCTCCTATTATTCGATCCAACCAATGATCTACTACCTGTGCAATTTTATCTTCAGACACCTCTAGCATGCACACCAACTCGGGAGTCCACACTATTGGTTGATCAAGTCTGCACCTTCCTATGCTGTCAGCTAGCCTCACAATCCACTCACAGAGTTCTGTCGAGAAGGACGTGAAGAAGATCTCGTGGATCTCTGTGTATATGTAGCGATCCAGCCACCTTTCCTCAGATATCTGTGGATTTCTATTTTCCTATACCATGAACTCGTGAAGCTTTTGATCTAACTAATCTTCAAGTTCTTTCTTCATAGGGTTCCAATGTTTTGACATTGGACATCCCTTAGGCAGATCTCGAACCCGGAAACGGAACCATTTGTTGGCTTATTGGGGCCTAACCTAGGTTCAAAAGAACTATTAGCCAAACAAATCTCATGCTACTGGCACTTTCAACAACAATCCACAGAGCACGGACTGAAGTCTCACTCGAGGTATCAAGGGAGGGTACTGGAACCAAGTTTTCGCACCCTTGGGATGTCTTGATGTGCTCTGGATGGGATCGCGAACCATTCTGTGCCCTTGTGCTACTTTTTATTGTTATCAAGCTTTCGCGTAGATCTGCACCAATGCACTCTTGTTATTATGATTATTATAGATATGATCTACCCCTTAAGGTCTTTAAGCAAACATTTAACAGTAACAAGTAGTACGCGCAATCATAAATATGCATAAATTCAGAACATAAGCAACATATAGATTTGCGATAAAGCACACAATGATTCATAAATTCTTATCTTTAGTTATCTCCTTTCCAACACAACCAAATCCACCCTGCACACTGAGCTACAGGGGTTTGTGCACACAGTTGCAGACTCTACCAGGCCTTTGCGCACACAGTTGCAGAGCCTCTATCTATCTACCAACACCCTTGACTTGGACTTATAGACATAGAGATAATATTTCCTTCATAAACCCATAACATTCAAGATCAAAACAAAAACTTACTTCTAACCATAGAGCCTTGCTCTATTTATACATTCCCATGGTCTGCGAACCATGGGCAGGCCGACTCACTTTCTATTTTCTTACATTATGTTTTGGGCAGACAACCCTTTGACTTGACTCATTAAAATTCGTGCTCTGTGCATCTCGTGGAGCCTTTACCATCTTATTACCAAAATTGTGGGCTTTAAGCCCCAAAAGCATTACGCGGGGCCTCCACTGCCCAACAGTTATTGATACTTGACATTACTAGCTTCGACTAGAATAGATGATTCAACGAGATTAGGAATACCACTAACAGGTTGACATACTCCAACCAGGTGAGTTTGTGATCTACTCACATGGGTTCCACCTAAAACAAGAGGGATATTTGGATTTCCCCCCCATGCTGGGAATGAGGCAGTGGTACATTTTGTCCACTTGATGGGGGGCTCGAGGAACTTACAAATGTATAAAACAAAACTGTCATTTGCACTGGAATGGAAGGTTGACATGAAGGTAACGGTTGTGATGGAATCATCAGTTGAATAAAAACTGAAGTAACTAATGTTTTTATAGGGATCTGAGAGGTCACATTAGGAGTAAATGGACCAGAAGTAGGCATAGCATTTGACGACCAAATTGGATTTTGGTATAATGAAGAATCACGAGGAGTTCCTGAAACTAGTTGAGCCAAGGTTGTATAACCATGTGGAAGCATATGGCCACTGTTTTCAGGAGGTGGTTGAGATGGAACTCTTCTTACATAAGAAAGGCCTTCTGGGGGAAGTCGTATTCGGAATCATTATCAACACTAGGAGTGTGAGTAGCGAAGACTTCCGTAGGACCTTGAGGAGAGGTTGGAATCTCACCTTCTGAAGCCATAGGTGAAAACATCTGGCGAGGAGGAATCCAAGATGGATGAGGATATAACTCCAAAGGAACACCACGTTGATCGTATCAACTATAAGTATGTTGAGGAGATATCACAAACGGATCAAATAATGGATTCGAAGGGTATAAAACAAACCTCTATGGACTCTCAGGGGTTTCTGGATCATACTCCTGATACGGTGATGAACCTCGAGGTGGAGGACAAGAAGCAAGAGGCTGGATACTTGGGACAATTCCAAGTTCAAAGCCTTGATCTTCAAGTGACTTTAAAAGTTCAGGATGGACTCCTTGTGAAGACCCTTCAGTATCAGATGATGAAGGAGAAATGTGAGGTGAACGCAATGGTTCATCCACATTGACTTTCTCTCAAGAGCAGAAGGAGAAGAGATGATTCGTTGAGGGATAATTAAAATTAAAATTAAAATCTACAAGGAATTACTCAATATGAGGCCAAGAAGCAATAGCATGGGTTAGACATATTATCATTGGAAGTTAGTTTTATGACATGAAACAATAAATAAGTAAAAAATGGTAATGTTAGGAAAGAGGGTTTACAAAGTATCCATGAACCGTTATATACACCTTAGCCAAAACCAAGGACTTGACATACGATGACCGATCTCCCCAAATTCTATGTTCGGTGTATCACATTTACAAGGTGGCTGACTCGGTTACCTATGGATAAAGGATAGTAACCTAGTGGAGTCTCCCAATATATACTCGTTGGTATGGGTAGCACAAGTCCGTGTTAGCATTTTCTAGTGCATAAATGTTCAATGAGAGTGTCCTTATATACTTGCCATACTGAAGTGCCTCCTATATCCCGAAAATACCAAAGAACCTTCTATATACTTACGTACTGGGATGGGATTTCACCGCCGAGATACAATGCAGGAAGTTAATGACAACTGCTATGTTTAAATATGTCGAAACATGTCTCTAGCCTAGGGCTCTAGATATATGTGTTAGGTTACAAATTCTCCTTGAGTTAATTGTTGTAAATTTTAAGTTTATCTTCAATTAGGTTTCAATTTTATGGCTCAATGATGTGACTTGAATTCCTATGATGCAACTAAATGCGAAAAATGAAATATTTTCATTCGATGAAGGCTAAACTAATGAGGGAAGAGAGACAACCAAATAATGTATAAATCAAGAAAAATGCATCAAAACATAACTCTTTAACTTTCCAATACAAAATGTAAAAATGAAATCTACTCTTTCACTTTCACTAACAAATGCAATGGAAAAATGCAATCCTATGAGAAACAAAAATCACTTTTCTTTCACTAAGATGCACTAATATTTTTATTCTTTTCCTTTCACTTTGATTCAAAAATTCAAACTAATGCACAAGTAAAGGGAAAAATGTAATCCGGAACAACTAAAATGAAAATTTCATTCACTTTTGGTTTCAAACACAAATCGTTTCAAAAATACTTAAATGAAGAAAACCCTTGCACTTTTCTTTTCGAAACAATAGATCAAAACAACCATTCAATTTCAGTTTCACCAAAGAAAACAATTATAATATACATTTGACAATGGATTAGAAGCAAATTTCAAAGTACCAAGATGATCCAATATTAATGAAAATAACTTCATAAACATGAACCAAAAGAAACTTGAAAATGGTGTCTTGACTACAGGGAAACTCCCAAGTGGAAGCAATCAATCTCATAGAAACAAACCAAGCGATGAGTGAAGGGTGACCTAGAAACCTTAGAAGGAAATCAAGCTTCAAACACACATCAAACAAAATCTAAGAGAAAATTGCAATCACAAGAGGGTAATAATCAATACAAACATACTGTAATTACACTAGAAAATCACTCACAGAGGCTGAAAACCACTAAAAACAAGAAGAAACCCTAATTTTATTTTGTCCTTTGAGATCAATGCACCTGTTAAAGGCAAAAGGGTGATGAAAGGTAGAGAAATGAAATTGTAAATTGAAAATCAACACTGACAGCACTTATGTCAGAGCAAAAAATGTGTTCAGTGAGGAAAATAAGGAAAAACAAAAATTCTTCAAAATCAGAGTAGGCTCAACACTCTAAAGCAAAAACTAGTGACTGCATAAATCTATAGTGTGTTAGCACCTAAATCTGCCTCAGGCTGAAGGAAGGCAAAAATTAGGGTAACCACAAACCATGCTCAGTTTTGTAGCTAGCCCTACCAGAGCAGGAGAGGGCTCTCTCCAAGTCACGCTCAGTGAATAGATAATCGAAAATGGTCTGAGCTGACTTACAATGAAATATTTACCTTAGGCTAGTAAGTGAATAGGGATTCTGGAAACAATTTTCATGAATGATCGAGCTTCTAGGATGTTATGGGACTGGCGCTCAACAAAGAACAAAGAATTTAATACAAAGGCACAAATTATTCCGTGAGGCAAGGTAGGCGGAAAATGTAACAAGTTAGTTTGAGGTACTGTGGCATGAATAGATTGCTGAAGAAAGTGAAAAGGGCATAGTGACATGAAATCTTTTCAACAGAAGAATAACACTGAACATGAAATTTTCCCACAGGCAAAGCAATAAAATTGAATTCTACCTAATCTGACTCAGAAAATTTCACTGGAAATGAACATGAATTGAATTATGAAACATAAAGAAATACATATGAAAACATAAGAAACACATTTGTTACACTCACAACCACAAGAATCTCATGAAATAGAGCCGCTGCCTTTCATTAATTCTCTGTCAAAAATACACAGTGAAGAAACAAAGTTTCTTTC
The DNA here is from genome assembly GCA_031772625.1 of Pinus tabuliformis. Lineage (NCBI taxonomy): Eukaryota > Viridiplantae > Streptophyta > Pinopsida > Pinales > Pinaceae > Pinus > Pinus tabuliformis. Next base: position 727,198,108 of record CM062820.1, on the reverse strand, counting down.
CCACAGTCTCCCAGAAGTTACAAGCCAACCAACCCTTTGCAAATAACTTGCATACAATATATAGAATGTGTGAGGAAGAGATAGAACGCCCAAGGGTTGGAGAGTTACTCGAATCATTAGAAAATGGAGATGGAGAGCCAACCATCAGCGACAGGTGCAACACTACATACATGACATTTGGCTTGGGGTGACTGTTTTCCTTCCTTTGCCACTTGGATAGAAGCCAATCTGGAGAAAAACTCTTTAAATTCAGCCTTTGGTGCCAAAAAACCGAAGTGTAGATGAGCGGGCCCACTTGGAGAAGTCGTGAACCGAAATTTCGCGAAACGGAAGCAAATTGGTAATTTTTTTCCTCTGTGCGCTGCTCCATTTTTTTTGTGCGTCGTGCTACTTCGAAACCTGTTTTGGATCACTTGCAAGTGTCCAAAATGTGCCCAAGTGGGCTTGCTAGAAATCTTGTCCTATCTACTTCCTAACCCAACTAGAATTTTCAAATTTGGTGCTCATTTTCCCCTCCAAATCTCCATTCTCCCAAGACTGCTTTCTGTGTGTCAAAAAAGTGGCAGAGAGGCCATTTTTGGGTGTTTTTTGACCTTTAGGAGACCCAGATCTTGCCCAAATCTCCTTCCCGGACACCAGTAGTCGTCATTTTCCACGCTGAATCTAAATCTGCAAGGCATTTCTCAATTGGAGCCCTAGAATTTCAGCGTCGTGCCGGTGGCGCGGCGCATAGGGAGAAAATCCCTGTTTTTTAGCCAAAAAATTACCAAGTGACCAAAATTTCCCCAAATTTTTTGAAATTTGGGCTGGAGGATCTCTATGGGGTGCTATGATGGGCCAAGGAAGCCTCAACCAAGATTCAAATCTGATCTTGCTCTTTTGCCCGTTTTGCCCTTCTTGTTTCTTTCCTCAATTTTGCTTTCAAGTTCCTTATCCGAGCCTGTGCACTCATGTTTCGCACCCTGTAACGGAAAGCCATATGTCTCAATAGAGCAAGGTCCTGGTTGGCTTTGTCTAGTAGTCTCTCCAAATGCATGTTGACCCTTTCAAGGTTGGCATCTCGATCCTCATTGATTGCTTGCTCCAAAGATGTGAGCGCAACCCTTCTTCTTTGAGCAGCGTGGCAATGCTCACGGATGTTCTGCAGCTCCATGATCGTCTGTTGGTCCTAAAGCTATTTGTTTCTCCACTCCAGGTAGTTCATGTTCCATTTGGCCATCTCCAAGTAAAGGGACAAGGAGTCAATCACTGACTGTTGCTCCTGGATGATCTTTGTGAGCTCCTCATTTGTTGGTTCTACATTTGTCTCATCATCCTGAAGGAGAACAAACTCGGTCTCTCGCTCACTTGATGGCCCTTCCTCCTGAAGTTGTCACTGTGGATCTCCTCCTCATATTCTGATGAAACTTCAGATGCCATTACTGCTGTTTGTACCCTGAGTTTTATGCTGCCCTTGAATTCTAATGAAGCTGGTAGCTGCTCTGAAAATCTGCCGCCAAGGGGACAATAAAACAGGGAGTATTAGGAGGGGAATGATGAAATAGGAATAGGGGTTTAAAGGGAGAGATTTATCAGGGATTTGGGAGTAGTTTGGGTATAGGGTTGATGGGGTAGGGTTTGAAACATATTGGCAGCACTGTCACTGTAGCATAAACCCTAGGATTATGTCTTCTTTGTGTCTTCTTTTGTTGGCTTTATAAAAAAAAATTCATTAGATTTATACCCCTACAACCATGCTATCCCTTTCAATTTTGGTGCAAGAATGGAGGTAGGTGGCCTACCTTTCAAAATTGGTGAGCATCCAAAAATTTTTAGGCATATTGAATAGTTTCTGGGCTTTATATCTCTGTGTGCCACGCACTGCCCAGTGCGTCGCGCGCTGGGTATGCGCCGCGCCAGTGTCGGATTTACACAGCGGACGGGCCCTGTGTGCGCTGTGCTCCTTGGTGTGTGCGCCACGCACTATGAAAACATCCAAACTTTCTCCTAATCATTTGGCTCTTTAACCCTTCGACCATGCACCCCTCTTCCACGGCTTTGCTTTCCCAATAAGCTAGTCTTATGGTGATTTTGCATTAACCAAATAGTGGAGGAATAGGGAGAGGGTCTGGTAGTGACTTAGGGCAGGGGTTTAGGAAAAATGACAAGGAAGGATGGGGAAAAAATCATAGGTGAGGGGAATAGGTGAGTGGAGTGCAACCTTGGCAATATCAACACAAATTTACAACCCCAGCCCTCATTTTCTTGGTGATTTTCTCATGTTTGACATTATGCATTTTGGGTGACATTCAAACCTCTTCACAAAAACCACATCCTTGACAAAATTTGATGAGCAAGTGATGCCATAAGGCTTACCTCTCAATTTGATAGCCTTCACCAAAGTTTGAAGTGGTTTGGCATTGTTTCTTGGCCGTTGGACTGTGTGCACCGCGCGCAATTCCCAGTGCGTTGCGCACTTTGTATGCGTCGCGCCTGTGTAATCCTTCAACGGCAGGCTGGCTGCGTGTGTGTCGCGCCTGGTGAGTGCACTGCGCCCCTGGGTATATGCGTTGCGCCCTCCCAAAACCTGCTTCCGCTCACTCAAACTCTCCAACCTCACACTCACACCTTTGAAATGCTTTCTCCAAGTCTTGCAAGAGCACAATGCCTTTGATTTGGGCAAAAACAAGTATATATAGGATTGGAAGAGATGGGTTTAATTTTTTCTTCCTTGAAAACCCATTTTTCTAATGTTGTGTTTTTCTCTTTTTCATTGACTTTTAAACACACTGATTTTCACTTTCCCTTTGACATTTTGGCTCAAATGATGAAATTTTCAGCACCTCTTTGCAAGGACTGTATGACAGAGCATTTGGCCATGTAAATCATAACTGCATCTGAAAAGTCAACTAGTGATTTTTTGGAAAATTTTGTCATAAATGACCTTGTTTGAGTCGAAGTCTATCCAGGTGACGATGAAGCTTTCTGAACCATAGCTATGTAAGGCCTCCCTCTGGCCTGCATGGCTTGTTTTGGACATGTTTTCAAAGACCAAATTGATGAATTCCTAGACCCAAACATAAAAATGACTTTGTCCTGTAAAGGACCAAACCTTGACTGTCATGAACTTCGGTGATTATGGACAAAGACCTGAGCTAGCAGGAGCCAGAAATGAGGGAAAATGATTAGCATGACTTTCCCCATCAGATCATGGCATGTCCCTAGTGAAATGCAGCTGAGTGAATGGAGCAGGACACCTAAAATTGAAATGCACAAAGAGTTTTGATCTCTGATGGAGGGCTGACCAGACCGACTCTAACATTGGCTCCAATGGGGGATGGTAGCTCCTTGGAGGTGCCAAGGACAGTAGATCTCTGGAGGAGCTAGACAATGCCTTTTTTCCATTGGGCTATGGAGTCATCATTTTGATAAACAGCACAGGACTCTGACTTATTTATGAAACTGAAATGAACAAGAAATTGGCTCTACTTGACATTGAAATAACTCAAAAACTAACTTTACAGACTGAAACCAAACTAAAATAAAAATGGTATTTACAATAACAGTGGAAGCAACATTAATAGATCAGTAGTGATACCGCTTGAGCAGCCGACCATTGATCGGCCCTCCAGGACAATCTTCCCTGTTCATTTCCTTCAGAAGAAAGGCATTCTGACCCCTATATGCTGCAATCTTGAAAGGACCTTTCCACAGATTTTCAAAATTTTCGTGCTTTCCATTCTCTTCATTCCTTGCATCCCACTTTAGCACCACATCATCCAACTGAAATTTATCTACTTTTGCTTTTCTGTCATAGATTTTCTTTATATTCTCCTGCAACTTGGATGTGTTCTTGAAAACTTCTTCTCTTGTTTGCTGCAAGTGGATCATTTGATTCAGCCTTCTCTGCATGGGATCTTCTTCACTGCTGGCCTCCTGAAGAAGTCTGACCACTGGGGCAGCAAGAGAGGTGGGGAATACTGTGTCAACTCCATAAACAAGCTCAAATGGTGACATACCAATAGACTTTTTCTGACTGATCCGATCTGCCCAAAGCGCATGGACCAACCTCTTATTCCAACTCTTTTTATTTATTTCCAGCAGCTTCTTGATGATGTTGACCAAGGATTTATTCGAAGATTCTGCCAATCCATTGCCTTGCGGATGATAGGTAGTTGAATGACCCAAAATTATGTGATATGTATGACAAAATTCTACCATCCTTCTTGATCTGAAAGTTGCTGCATTATCGATGATTAATTTGTTTGGACAACCAAAGCGAGACAAGATGTTATTTTCGAGAAATGAAATGATTACCGTGTCTATGGCTCGTCTGGTAGGGGCTGCCTCAATCCATTTTGTGAAATAGTCTGTCGCTATAAGGATCCATCTATGCTGTCCAGAAGAGGCGGGATGAATTTCCCCAATGAAATCCAACCCCCACTGCTGGAAGGGGGCACTCACTTCAATAGGCTTAAGTGGCAAAGGCTATAATTTCTATTTTCCTTCGAAAATCTGACATTTATGACAGCGCTTGACCATCTTATGCACATCAGCAAACAAAGTAGGCCAGTAGTATCCTGCTCTCAAAATTTTGTTCGTTGTTGATTTCCAAAAAAGATGACCACCACACTCTCCTCCGTGGAAATCCTCCATGACTTTATTTGCCTCCTCTTCCACCAAAAAATTTAACAAAATGCCACCGGGATCTTTCCAAAACAATGCGGAATTCAAGATACAAAACTTGGCAGCCTTCAACTTGAGTTTTCTCGCTTTGTTTCTAGTCATGCCGGGCGGTAGTGATAGATTTTTCAGCACATATATTATATCTGAATACCATGGGGACAAAACAAACATTTCGGATACCTGAATTGACGTTCCTTCCTCATTCTCATCGGACATGGCAGCGATCAGATTTATGTCCAAGGCATGCAAGTTTGATTCGGCCATTAACTTTGCCAACCTCTGTCCTTTGACCAACTTTGTAGGTTTTATTTCCACATCATATTCCAGCAAGGATGCAATCCATCTGCCTCTTCTCCCTTCCGGAACGGTCTGCACTAAAACATCTTTTACAGCAGTATTAGGAACATAGGCCAGAATGTGAGAATGTAGGATATATGCCCGGAAATCCTTCAATGCCTTCACCAATGCCAGGGCTTGCTTCTCAATGATGTTGTACTTTAAAGCTGCATCCCTTATAGCCCTGATGAAGAATGCAATGGGTCTTTCATGATCGTCTCTCTTCTGTAATAATACCGCTGCCATAGTGTGCTCAGAAGCAAATGAAAACAATATGAAATCCTGAGTGTAGTTCAGGCTGACTAGAATTGGAGCTGAAGAAAGGGCCAATTTGACCAAGTTGAAAGATTTTACAGCCTCTTCTGTCCATTTCACCTGGTTGTCCTTCTTAAGCATGTTGGTCATTTCTCTTAAGTGTTCTGCAAGATTAGGCACAAAGCGACGCAGAAAATTCATCTTACCATTGAATGATTATACCTCCTTTTTGTTCCTAGTAGATCGATTTGCTGAATTTCTTGCACACGTGATGGGTCTATACGAATTCCATCCTTTGAAATGATGTGCCCAAGTAATTTGCCTTCCTCCATGGCGAACAAGCTCTTCTTAGGGTTCAGCGATAGACCATATTTCCTACACTTTTGGAAGACAATTTTTAGGTGATGCATGTGCTCTTCATCAAATTTGGAAAATACCATCAAATCATCCAAGTACACCACCAAAAACACATCCTTCTCATTTGCAAAAGCCAAGTCCATTGCTCGCTGAAATGTGGCACCTGCATTCTTTAAACCGAAGGGCATTTTGGCATAGTGAAAGGTTCCCCATGGAGTGGTGAATGCTATCTTGTCTCTATCATCTTCATGGACGGAAATTTGGTTATATCCGGAATAACCATCAAGTAGTGAAATACGAGATGCCCCCACTACTCGCTGAAGTATATGGTCCATCTTGGGCAGTGGATAGTTGTCCTTCAATGAGACCTTATTTAGATTTCTGAAATCAATGCATAGGCGGATCTCACCGGTCTTCTTGCGTACAGGCACTAAGTTAGATATCCAATCTGAAAATCTGATGGGCAGAATGATACCTGACTTGTACAACCTGTTTACCTCATTTTTGATAGATGGCAACAACTTTGGATTTATCATTCTCAGCTTCTGTCTAAATGGTTTTTGATTGGGCTTGATGGGTATTGTGTGCTGAATAATATTTGTATCATAGGTCTTTAAATAAGAATAATCCCAAGCAAACACATCTGCAAATGAAGCCATCAAACTGATGTATTTGTCCTTGATCTTTGGCGGTAATGCTTTGGACAATTTCCCCAACTTTGGATTGGAAATTGTACCGATGTTGACTTCTTCTACACCCTTCTCCGTTGGCTGCAATGTTGGCTTGCGGGCTACATCATCCTGATCAAAAGTTCCTCTAGAGGTTTGAAGCCTTTAGGAATGGTGTTATTCTTCAACTGCAATACGTCCATTTGATTGATCTGCACTTCAGCTGTACCATTCCCGTTGCTCTCATTGTTTTCTACATCAATTTAGGTTTCTTTGAACTTGCCTTTGTTTAGCAGAAAATCCTTAATCTCCTCATCATCTTGAAACACTTGCCAATATCGCTGATTGTCTGGAATGGTTGGACGATGCTTGACATGCATTTCAAATTTATTGCTAGAGTTCATGGGAATCTTCAAGCTGCTCACTGCCTTGGCAAGAGCATCAGCAATACTATTTTGTATACGAGGCACACATGTCAAGGTGTATTCTGAAAATAACTTCAAGATGTCTAAAACTGCATTACGATAGGCCCGCATCCTAGGATGTTTTGCTTGATACTCACCTCTGACCTATTTTATTACCAACTTGGAGTCGCCATATACCAAAATCCTTTTTGCATTCATCTTTCTAATAATCTTCAGGCTAGAAATTAGAGCTTCATACTCAGCTTCATTATTTGAACACTCAAAGGCCAACTTGTAAGAGCAAACCCTCACACTGCTAGGCACTTTTTTGGGGGCAGAGAAAGGACTGCGTACCCAAATTCCAATTCCAGCGCCATCATTTCCTACTGCTCCATCAAAATCCATGGTCTACAAGCCTTCTTCCTCCTCTTGTAAGTGCTGGAAATATGTTTGTCGTGCCTTGTCAACTTGCTGTCCATTACTTTCAGCTGATTTCCCAACATCTTCCTACCTTTCTTGTCTTTCTTTCTTCAAAATTTCTTTGAAATTTTCTGTTATTTCCGGAATGTCATCTGCTTCTACTATCTGACTATCTATCTCATTTAAACTATCTGAAAACAAAACAAAATACTATAAATCTGTATGTACATAGTTAATAGGATGATTTATAGGTTTCTCCTTGCTTATGATCATATATTTCATTTTTTGTTCCCAATATAACTTCCTCATTTGTCCAAACACCGGGATGGTTGCATAGGAGAAATCCAGTTGTAGTGTCCCTTTCGATTTCGCTGCCCAAGACCTGGAAAGAAGCATGCCAAACCTTGGAGGAATATCTGCTACCACCACATCCATCAATACATTTTTCACAGCAAGCTAATCCAAACTCACAACTAAGTCTTTGATGAGTCCTATACACCTTACTCTGCTGGAATCGAATGAATAGAGATCATGATATTGCCAGGTGATGTCCAGACTAAGCTTATCCATGATAGCCTTGGGCATGAGATTGTGAGAAGCTCCGGAATCGAACATGGCATTGTGTAACACAAAATCATGCAATCGTAAACTGATATAGAAGGGTGGCACCTCACTATCAGGAGACTCACCATTCGATGCTGGTCCAAAGATCATTTCAGGTTGATCATCTTCTAAATTTACCATGTCATACATTGGGTCCAAATTTAAAATTTTAGAAATATGTCCTCTATAACTGATGTTCTTCATTATTTCAGTGAAGGAAATGGATATCTTTAACTTAGAAATCTCATTCTCTAAGCTAAAAGCGAGAGTCTTTTCTACCTCTTTGACTGGGATCTCTTTCCTTTCCTTTTCTTTTGATGTGGCTGGTTGCTGTGATTGTTTTGTTGATTTTGATTTGCTGCTCTCTGGACCAACCGCCTCCTTTCCTTTTCTTTGTGTAGCTGATGAATCATTTTTTGTTGTTTCACCCTCCTTCTTTTTCTAAATTGGTTTGGCCGACACATCTCCGTTTCTAAGTGAATATCACTGCTATTGTGCAGACAGAGCATTCATATATCCCCTTTGATATTCTTCTGATTCTTCTTCCAACACAGTGTCGCTGGCTAGAATAAAATCAGTGTCTTGGTGTGCATCTGAATTCACTGCACATTCTTCCTCTTTGGTAATGTAAGTAGGCAGCTCATCTAGAGTAAAGAGATGGTTTTCTACATTCGCATCCTCATCTGACTCTGGTCCATGGACAAAATTCTGCTGCAAAGGTGTTTGTACCGGCTGTTGTGCTGTCTGCTCTTGAGTTCGCTAATCTCTCTGTCGTATTCTATATTGTGGCTGCTGCTGGCCACGAAAGTTAGGATTCCTAACTTGTGGCTCTGGATTATCAAGTTTTACCCTTTCAAGCATCTTCTCTACCTTTTGAGAAGTTGATCCATTGAAGAATATTCTTCTTTCACCGTGGTTTTCTTCTCTACTTTTTCTCTAGCTCTTTTGGACAGCAGATTTACCTCAACGCTGACCGCAATTTTCTGCATGTCTTCCATTGTGGCCGGTTCTCTTTCTCTTAATTGGTATGCCATGTTAACAACAAAACCATCTGGAAACTTCATCATTGCTAGTCCCACAGGCGGCTTTAGATGATCTGGAATTTCGTTATAGACTGCATTAAATCTAACACAATAGTCTTGGACTGACTCACCAGCGTTCCATTTGATTTGTTCATATTCGGCCAGAATTTGAAGGGGATTCTTTTTCACTTCCCACCAGTTAAAAAATTGTCTTTGTAATTCAGCCAAGGTAGTGATACTTGCTACCGGCAAACCTCTGAACCATTTCCTCACATCACCTGCAAATGTTTGTACAAAGAACCTCATTGCCATGTTCTCTGCATCAATCTCATGAAGTTCATAGAAGCCTGCCATTTTGTCTACATGTTGCTAAGCGGTAATGCTGTTAGGAGTGCCATCAAAAAATGGGATTTTACTTTGATAATCCGTTGGCATATCATATAGAACTTGGGGTAGAACAAGGGGTGCAAAACGGGCAGCCATCATTCTCGGTGGATTTGGCCTTGGAGGTGTTGGAGGAGTGTGCACAGTTTGCAAGGGGCTTGCAATTGGAGTTTGGGGCTGCGTTGCAATGTAATTATCAATTAATCTATTAGCTCTTTCTGTTTCGAAGTCTAATAAAAATTTCGGATTGGGGACAGTATAATCAACAGCCCTTTCGGATTTAGACTCAAACAATGATATTTCAAACCGTTCGTCAAACTCAAGCTCTTCAAGATACTCAAGAATGTCGGGACATGAATGGGATTTGAACACGGGAGTTATGGTGCTTTCTTGATGAAGTAGTCTTGGGATCAGATTGGGGTTTTCGTAAATATGAGGAGGATCCAGGTCTGGATTGGCTCTGTATATCGTCTCGAAGCCAGCGTGCTATTGAGAAAAATCACAGGACACAACCAACTTACTCAGCCTTTCCAATCCTAAGCTCATCATCCGGAAGCTTAGAATTATTATGAAAAAAGGGGATTTGATTTCAACTTAGTCCCCCTACGGAGTCGCCACTATGTTAGCACCTAAATCTACCTTAGGCTGAAGGAAGGCAAAAATTAGGGTAACCACAAACCATGCTCAGTATGGTAGCCAACCCTACCAGAGCAGGAGAGGGCTCTCTCCGAGTCATGCTCAATGAATAGATAATCGAAAACGGTCTGAGATGACTTACAATGAAATATTTACCTTAGGCTAGTAAGTGAATAGGGATCCTGGAAACAATTTTCATGAATGACCGAGCTTCTAGGATGTTATGGGATCGGCGCTCAGAAAAGAACAGAGAATTTAATACAAAGGCACAGATTATTCCATGAGGCAAGGTAGGCAGAAAATGTAACAAGTTAGTTTGAGGTACCGCAGCATGAATAGATTGCTGAAGAAAGTGAAAAGGGCATAGTGACATGAATCCTTTTCAACAGAAGAATAACACTAAACATGAAATTTTCCCACAGGCAGAGCAATAAAATTGAATTCTACCTCATCTCACTCAGAAAATTTCAGCGGAAATGAACATGAATTGGATTATGAAACATAACTAAATACATATGAAAACATAAGAAACACATTTTTTATACTCACAACCACAAGAATCTCATGAAACAGAGCCGCTACCTTTCATTAATTCTCTGTAAAAAATACAAAGTGAAGAAAAAAAGTTTCTTTCCCACAGTCTCCCAGAAGATACAAGCCAACCAACCCTTTGCAAATAACTTGTATACAATATATAGAATGTGTGAGGAAGAGATAGAACGCCCAAGGGTTGGGGAGTTACTCGAATCATTAGAAAATGGAGATGGAGAGCCAACCATCAGCTATAGGTGCAGCGCTGCAAACATGACATTTGGCTTGGGGTGACCGTTTGCCTTCCTTCGCCATTTGGATAGAAGCCAATCTGGAGAAAAACTCTTTAAATTCCACCTTTGGTGCCAAAAAACCGAAGTGTAGATGAGTAGGCCCACTTGGAGAAGTCGCGAACCGAAATTTCGCGAAACGGAAGAAAATTGGCAATTTTTTTCCTCTGTGCGTCGCGCCATTTTTTCTATGCGTCGTGCTACTTTGTGACCTATTTTGGGGCACTTGCAGGTGTCCAAAATGTACTCAAGTGGGATTTCTGGAAATCCTGTCCTGTCTACTTCCTAACCCAACTAGAATTTTCAAATTTGGTGCTCATTTTCCCCTCCACATCTCCATTCTCCCAAGACTACTTTCTGTGTGTCAAAAAAGTGGCAGAGAGGCCATTTTTGGGTGTTTTTTGACCTTTAAGAGACCTAGATCTTGCCCAAATCTCTTGCCCGCACACCAGTAGTCGTAATTTTCCATGCTGAATCCAAATCTACAAGCCATTTCTCAATTGGAGCCCTATAATTTTAGCGTCGCACCAGTGGCGCGGCACACAGGGAGAAAATCCCTGTTTTTTACCCAAAAAATTACCAAGTGACCAAAATTTCCCCAAATTTTTTGAAATTTGGGCTAGAGGATCTCTATGGGGAGCTATGATGGGCCAAGGAAGCCTCATCCAAGATTCGAAGCTGATCTTGCTCTTTTTCCCGTTTTTCCCTTCTTGTTGCTTTCCTCAATTTTGCTTTCAAGTTCCTTATCCGGGCCTGTGCACTCATGTTTCACACCCTGTAACAGAAATCCATATGTCTCAATAGAGCAAGGTCCTGGTCAGCTTTGTCCAGTAGCCTCTCCAAATGCATTTTGAGCCTCTCAAGGTTAGCCTCCTGATCCTCATTGATTGCTTGCTCCAAAGATGTGAGCGCAACCCTTCTTCTTTGAGCAACTTGGCGATGCTCACAGATGTTCTGCAGCTCCATGATCGTCTGTTGGTCCGCAAGTTGTTTGTTTCTCCACTCTAGGTAGTTCATGTTCCATTTGGCCCTCTCCAAGTCAAGGGACAAGGAGTCAATCACTGACTGCTACTCCTGGATGATCTCTGTGAGCTCCTCATTTGTTGGTTCTACATCTGTCTCATCATCCTGGAGAAGAACAAACTCGGTCTCTCGCTCACCTGATGGCCCTTCCTCCCGAAGTTATGTCACTGTGGGTCTCCTCCTCATATTCTGATGAAACTTCGAATGCCATTACTATTGTTTATACCCTGAGTTTTATGCTGCCCTTGAATTCCAATGAAGCTGGTAGCTACTCTGAAATCTGTCGCCAAGGGGACAATAAAACAGGGAGTATTAGGAGGGGAATGATGAAATAGGAATAGTGGTTTAAAGGGAGAGATTTATCAGGGATTTGGGAGTAGTTTGGGTATAGGGTTGAAAGGGTAGGGTTTGAAACATATTGGCAACACTGTCACTGTAGCATAAACCCTAGGATTATGTCTTCTTTGTGTCTTCTTTTATTGGCTTTATAAAAAAAAATTCATTAGATTTATACCCCTACAACCATGCTACCCCTTTCAATTTTGGTGCAAGAATGGAGGTAGGTGGCCTACCTTTTAAAATTGGTGAGCATCCAAAAAATTTTAGGTAGATTGAATAGTTTCTGGTCTTTATATCTCTGTGCGTCGCACACTGCCCAGTGCGTCGCGCACTGCCCAGTGCACCGCGCGCCGGGTATGCGTCGCGCCAGTGTCGGATTTACACAGCGGACGGGCCTTGTGTGCACCGTGCCCAATGAGTGCGCCGTGCTCCTTGGTGTGTGTGTCACACGCTATGAAAACACCCAAACTTTCTCCTAATCGTTTGACTCTTTAACCCTTCGACCATGCACCCCTCTTCCACAGCTTTTCTTTCCCAATAAGCTCATCCTCTGGTGATTTTGCATTAACCAAACAGTGGAGGAATAAGGAGAGGGTTTGGTAGTGACTTAGGGTAGGGGTTTAGGAAAAATGACAAGGAAGGATGGGGAAAAAATCATAGGTGAGGGGAATAGGTGAGTGGAGTGCAACCTTGGCAATATCAACAAAAATTTACAACCCCAGCCCTCGTTTTCTTGGTGATTTTCTCATGTTTGACATTATGCATTTTGGGTCACATTCAAACCTCTTCACAAACACCACATCCTTGCCAAAATTTGATGAGCAGGTGATGTTATAAGGCTTACCTCTCAATTTGATAGCCTTCACCAAAGTTTGAAGTGGTTTGGCATTGTTTCTTGGCCGCTGGATTGTGTGCACCGTGCGCAATTCCCAGTGCGCCGCGCACTTTGTATGCACCACGCCTGTGTAATCCTTCAATGGCAAGCTGGCTGAGTGTGCGTCGCACCCGGTGAGTGCGCCACGCCCCTGGGTATATGCGTCGCGCCCTCCCAAAACCTACTTCCGCTCACTCAAACTCTCCAACCTCACACTGACACCTTTGAAATGCTTTCTCCAAGTCTTGCAAGAGCACAATGCCTTTGATTTGGGCAAAAGCAAGTATATATAGGCGAGATGGGTTTAATTTTTTCTTCCTTGAAAACCCATTTTTCTAATGTTGTGTTTTTCTCTTTTTCATTGACTTTTAAACACACTGATTTTCACTTTCCCTTTGACATTTTGGCTCAAATGATGAAATTTCGGCAGCTCTTTGCAGGGACTATATGACAGAGCATTTGGCCATGTAAATCATAACTACATCTGAAAAGTCAACTGGTGATTTTTTGGAAAATTTTGTCATAAATGACCTTGTTTGACTTTTCTTCAAAACAGAGTTTTGAAGAAGAGTCGAAGTCTATCCAGGTGACGATGAAGCTTTCTGAACCATAGCTGCGTAAGGCCTCCCTCTGGCCTGCATGGCTTGTTTTGGACATGTTTTCAAAGACCAAATTGATGAATTCCTAGACCCAAACATAAAAATTACTTTGTCGTGTAAAGGACCAGACCTTGACTGTCATGAACTTCGGTGATTATGGACAAAGACCTAAGCCAGCAAGAGCCAGACATGAGGGAAAATGATTAGCATGACTTTCCCCGTCAAATAATGGCGTGTCCCTAGCGAAATGCAGCTAAGTGAATGGAGCGGGACACCTAAAATTGAAATGCACAAAGAGTTTTGATCTCTAATGGAGGGTTGACCAGACGGACTCTAACACAGTGATGCATACAAGCCAGGAAATTGATGGTTGGTCAAACTCATAGGAGAGTATGATCGAAGGAATGGATGGAAAGGTTATATATTCCCTAGTGGAGTCGCCATTTTATTGTCTAGGTAAATCCTCTCTGGAGTAGGCAGTCTCTCTAGCCTAATGAGTGGGACTAGCAACCAACGTGACAATCTACGAGATACTTTCCTAAATTACAATTGAAATGAGAGAAGTGGGAGGAGACCTACCGCATTCTGATGCTATGACATAATCCTTTGTTGAAGATATTAATCGGTTGCTCCTCAAGATCAACCCTACTACTCACAGCCTTTGAATACCTACACAAGAAGCCAAAGACACAACAAAGAATACAAGTACAACAAGCATAATCGAAGGTAATCTACTTAACAAATCAGGAAGCATTAAGATCAATGATGCATTGAAACAAGCATTTATGGAAAGTGAACTAGAATTTCTATATATTAATGAATAAAAAAGGAAACATACAAGAAAATGATTGATGTTAATAAGCCCTCCTTGAGTGAATTTCCAAGTCCAAGCTCAAGCTCTCCAAGCACTCCTTCTCCAAGCCAAATGAGTAGCATGCAGGTGCTATCTCAGCATAAAGGTGCAAATAATCAGAGACTTGAAATGGGAGAGGATGAAAATATAGGCAGGGAGAGGGAGTTAGAATCTCTCCAAAGATAGGGGAAGGCCCTCATCTCAAGGAGAAAGCTAATAGGGATAAGATCAAATGGAAATATTGGGAGAATTCAACCACATCCACAATAACCAACCTCCATCTCGTTGTTTAGGAAGCCTCTAGATCATAAAGCTTCTTGTCCTGTTTGGTAAAATTTTCCTTTTAGGGATCAGCGCGAGTATCCAAGTAAAAAGCGCGCTGCCACCATGAGGATAGTATAGTGCAAATCACCATCAACACGATTTGTCAGTATCACAGTTGCGCTGACCCTGAAATTAGGGTTTTGAGATTACTTCTTCACGGAAGGCTTAAGGAATGTTTTCATTAAGTCTTCAAGAAGGATCTGGACTGCATATCAAGATGGGTACACTGCATAATTTCTAATTTTCGGGCACTCTCGAGTATGACACAGGGAAGTGCAGGAGGCATAACAAAATACTGCGTAACACACCTTTATCTTCTTCTCTGTCTGTTTTTCCACCTGTTATCTCAAAATAAACCCCTAAAAGGCTACTGATCAGGTAGAATTTGAGTAACTGTTTCAAACCTACTTTTGGCTAAGGCTTAGCCTCCCCAACCTGAGAGGGCTCTCTCACAAGATTAAATATTTTGATAATGAATAAGATGGATAACTCTATGAAACAAATGAAGAAGTGTAAATGGTTGAAACACAATTAGAAAATATTCATTGGGCTTATGGATTCAAAATTGTTTTAGTATGACAATAATGTTAGCCTTACATGGAAGTCAGGGCGTCTAGAATTCAACACATTGAGAACACATCAGAAACATATAGGACAATACAGTTTATAAATGTATGAAGGAAGTTAGAGCACAATCAGTGATTTCTAAGTAATCACACATTCATACCACTGCAAATATTGAGAAGAGGACAATACGAGACATTCTGAACATTGAATTCCTTCTGATTCCTTAGAAGCAAAGCCCAATACTATATTACTAAAAACAGAGTCTTACACAAAGCACAATATCCAAATTTCTCTGAAATTTTCCAACACCTGGTACATTAGATTTTCTCCTATATATAGAGCTCCTTACATAACTGAGATTCCTCCTCCAGCATGAGGGGAACTCGAATTCTTCCTACTATGCTTATTGACACTTAAAACTAACTATTAAATGTAACTCACTACTAACTGGTAGTTCTAGAGACCTAAAACAATTAGGAGAATAACTCCTCATCTTGTTGGTAGTAGCATTTATTACAATCCAAACTCGCTCTCTGAAAAATAGCCTTCTTCAGTTTAGCTTTGGTGGAGGTTTGAAACTCCTTGCTGGCCCTTGATGCCTCATCCCTTTACTGCTCTTGGAAATTAGGAAGCTGCTACTGTTTTTCTGCTTTCAGTCTCCACAAGGATCTTCGAAATCACTTATCCTTGTTGTTCTTCTTAATTAAACAAAAATGTATTGGACTATCTTGTTTTCCATGCACTGTAGACCTTGCCCATATACATGTGTGAAGACAAAACCTCTTTAATGCTGCCTGAAGCATCATGAACAATACTAGCTATGAAATAATGATCACTTTTATAACATATAGCTTAGATTTCATATATGTCTTTCCTCTACTTGTTTTTCTCTTGATGGATGTTTACACTTTGTAAATGATCCTTTACAGAAACTCCCTTTCAAAAAAAATTTCCCCTTTGTCTCTCAAAATTGGTCAACCGAATCATAATATGCAGCTACAGCAGTTTCGTAGTGCACTACAAAACTGCTGTGTAATTTCAAAAACACAGTTTAAGGTCAAAATTTGACTTTCTTGAGCTTTCCTTTTTCTTGAAATGGCTTTTCCATCTGTCATGAAGCTGTTCAAAACTGAATACATAGACACCATTCTTCAAGGTAAACTTCAAAAGGTAATTTATCAAAATTTAGGACTTAGCTTTACTTGCTGTGTGATTTCTCTTAGCTAAGGATGCCCTTCACGCTAGCTTAGTTGTATCTTAAAATTTTCGATTTGCCTCTTCATAATTCTGATTCTAGCTCTCAGTTTTGTATCGACTTTCCTGATGTACCTTGCTTCCTTTATTGCAGGGACCGTCCAGATGTAGTATTGAGCATGATAGTTGACCACTTCGGGTATTGAAATCGTTTTGTCTTCCCACAGAACCTCCATTTTATTAAAATAAGCTTCCTTGATTGCATGTTTCCTTGAGGTTTTTCTTAGTTTGGCAATTTCAAGATTTGCTAACTTCAATTTATTTTTCAACTCTTCAAAACTATATTCTTCTTGAGAGATAACTGCCTTACCTCTATCGTTTTTATGCAGCTGTGATGATGTTTCTAATGAAGTCATAGGTCCTTCATGAGATTTTGTTACCTCCCCTATTTCACTTGCTTCTGGCAGCATCTCTTGTATCTATTTTGAATGCCTTGTCACAGGTCTTCTTGGCTTAAAAACAAATTCAGAAACCTGATCATCAAATTTGAGCTTTCTACAGGTTTTGGCCTTTCTAGTTTTGCCTTTACCTATTTCTATCAAGTCTGCTCGAACCATAGGAGACTCCTCAATGTCAATAGCTTGAAGAAAATCATTCATACTTCCTTTTGAAACCGGGCTTGACTCAGTAACCATTGTCTTGCCTTTTTCTTTAGCTAACTCACTCCTGGTTACTCTTCTTTGGACCGTTTCACCTGTAGATTGCTCTTGTACCCCTTTTTTAATCTGAACTTTCTCTTTCTGTGACTGTTGGGGTTTGTCTTGGATTACTAGTGGTCTTGTGGGCTTCTTTACCTATTTCCTAGCCTTCAATTTCATGAATCTCCTTGATCTTGTTTCTGCGCGATGACTAACTGCTGGTGGAGAACTCTTCGTAGCCTGAGGAATGAGACCAGTTTCATTCTTGAAACCAGACATAAACACGAACATGGACCATTCCCTATCTATTTTCTGGAGCTCATGCAAAACGATCAGTTTGACTAAGCCGTGATGAAACAACGAGGTCTCACAAGCTTCCTTCTTCAACTGAACCTTGTCACACATTTTGCCTAGGCTACGAAACAAATAGAAAGGCAAATCAAGAGATATCTTTCCAGTGAAATGAAGCAGAAGCTTGAAGTGATAAGAATACACCTTATGATACCTCCCCTCACATGTGAAGTATCTCTATATACAGGAAAGTAAGTTGGCATATGAATCTTTGACAAAACTTTTGGGCACTGACTTGTTTAAGTCTGAATCAATGAACTCCGGCTTCAGAAATTCCTTGCAGGGGGTCATATCAAACTTGAAATTTTTAAACCATCTCTCTTGTCCCCTTGGAATTTCAGTGACTATAGATATAACCTCTGGAGAGATTGGCAATTCAAGCACCCCAACTTTCGAATTCAATCCTGTGAAATTTAAAGCAAATTCCCTGGTGACTTGCATATGGCCTCCTTGAAGTTTTTCACAAAATCTCCAACAGCCAACCTGTTTGAAGGCTTGTTCAACTTCATTGTTCTTTAGGATGATATCTAAGCCTTCAGGTTCATTCCTCAAACACCTGCCTGACCTATGATCTCTTCTTTCTGTAGACCCCTCCATGAAATTCCAGCAAAGTGAAGATTTGAAAAAACTTGCACTGTCTCAATCTCGATCACTGCCTCGCTTGATCTTCAAGGAATTCTAATTGAACGCCTGTCAATTTGCTTCTCATGCATGAACCCAAACCTAATCATAGCTGTAAATACTTGGCTTCTTTTTGAAACTTGCAACATGAGCATACTAAGACACCTAACGACCCTAATGATGAGAATAAGCAGTTGAATGTGATAGGCAAAGTGTATGGGCTGACAACTGATGATGTAAAAATAATGGATTTTGATAGATTTGACAACTGGATGAGATTTGCTACAGATCTGCACGAATCCCTAATTTCGTAGCGTAGCCAGTGCAAATTCTGGGTTTTGCGCTATGAAAAATCCTAGACAGTTTCGTAGCGCATAAGAACCTTAAAACAAGTTTGACATATGGAATTTATGTGCGATATGGGACCAGTGATAGGAAATAATAGAGTATTGACCCTATTTGACCATACCAACAAGACTCTATTCTAAATCTTAGACTCTAAAACACCATGGAAAAACCAGACCAAGACTGACACCAATCTTTTGAAAAAACTGATGCTCAGAATTTTGAAATTTTTCTTAAGTGATAACACCACCAAAACCTTAAATTCTTTAAACCTATCAAAGAATTTAGATTTCATCCTAAGGAAATATATCCATGTACTCCTTGACAAGTCATCTATAAATGATACATAATACATAGACTTACCTAGTGATGGAACTAACATAGGTACAAACACATCACTATGCACAATCTCTAAGATCGGTTTCACCCTCTTACCACCAGAGGGGAAACTCACATGATTTTGCTTCCCATATACACAATTTTCACAGAAATCAAAATCTGGACAGAAATTAGACATACCTTATACCATACCATTACCATGAAGTATTCGAAGGCCCTTCTCTCCAATATGTCCAAGCCTTTCATGCTATAGCATGGTCTTTTCTCCAGAGACCACTAGATTTTCTACTCCACTTTCAGGAACCACAGAAGTGTTGCACCCATCAATAACAGTGCTACCGTGAAGCTTGTACATAGTTCCAATCCAAACTCCCTACATCAATAACAATTCTCCCCAAACCATTTTGCAGGTATCTTTCTCGAACGCTATTTTTACACCTGTATCATCTAGCTTGCTTATAGAAATTAGATTTCTAGCCAATGCAGGAATATGCAGAACACCCGAAAGTGTTTTAATCCTTCCACCTTGCAAATTCAACTTGAATTTTCCATGACTGATGATTCTAGACTTCCTTTCATCCCCTAAGAATACATCACCAACATCATATTTATCATACTCGCAGAACCACTCCCTATGGGGAGTGAAGTGAAAGGGTGCACTTGAGTCAATCAACCATGTCTCATGATGTACATGTGTACTTGAAGAAGAAGCCAAGTACACATCCCCACATTCATTTGAGTTGTTTTTCACCTCTACAGAAGGAGAATCACCAAAACCCTTTCCTTTCTCAGGAGATTTAGATATGCAATCCTTTTTGAAGTGCCCTTCATTTATGGATTTCTAGCACACCTTTACGGGTTTTCTTGGAGATTTAGATCTCCCTCTAGATTTAGATCTCCCACTCAAGGATTTATTTTTGTTTATGTTTTGGGACCATCCTCGTACAAACAAGGCATAACCATTATGGCCATCCATATTTTTCCATCTCATCTCCTCAATTAACAAGGATGAGACTATTTTATCAAACTGCAAGGCAGTCAGATTGCTACCTATTGCAACAACCAGGCTAACCCACGAATTTGGTAGACAACACAATAAACTAAAGCACTTGTCTTCATCTAAAATTTTTATATCAACAGATAACAACTTTCTTACCACAATATTAAATGTGTTCAGATGCTCTGTCAACAAGTCTCCATCTTTCATCCTCAGTTTATACAACTTTTTCCATAAGAACAATTTATTCACTAGAGACTTAGATTGGTACAAAGTCCCTAACTTGTCCCACAAAGCCTTCGTTGAAGCTTCCCCTAATACATTTAACAATACTGAATCTGAGATACACAACCGTATTGTGCTCTTTGCCTTCTAATCCAACTTTACCCAGTCTTCAACTGACATTTCCATTGGTTTCGTACCCAGATCTACTGCAATCCACTGATATTTATCCACCAGCAGATCCTCCAGCTTGAGTTTCTACAACTCAAAACTCCAACCATTAAATTTCTCTATCTCTATCTTTCCGCAGCTTGCCATCTTCTTTCACCACAATAATCGATCTCGCATATCCCATCGTGGTCGAACCACCATCCGTCACGTGGTCCATCTACCATGTTTCACACTTTGTTGCTACCATGTGTCACCTACCAAATACCTTGTTGGCCAGTAGAAATCATCAAATATCCTTGCCATGTTACATTCCCTAAGACTACCATGTCATTAGGTCTACCACGTTAGTGCCACTTGTCTTGTGTCATTCCGCCACTTAAGTGTTAACTAGGTGACACCTATGTGGGTATGAATTTGGACCAAGTTAAATATAGATAGTATATAAGTCTTTTAATAAATATATTCTTAGTGAACACCCAGATGCTCGAATCCCTAGATGCTCAAATACACCATTTCTGCTAAATGTCAAACATGTGGAGGGAGTCTGCAATCAATGTGGACATGCACTTTTGACTTGATTCATGATCTACTTGTTGAAGTTACACAATCTTTAGAAAGTTTAGATCTTTTCTCCTTATGCTTCTGTAATTTTTGGTTTACCCATTTTTTCCTCTTTCACTTTCATGTGCCCTTTTTCTTTTGACACTTTCTCAAGAGTTTTTCATTTAACTCAAAGAGGGTTAACAACACTTAAACCACCTTGATCTCCTCTCTCCTTGCTTTGCTCACTTAACATCCATAACACTGCAATCAATGACTTGTCAAGCTTCCTTTGTCATAAATCAAAACACAAGAACTTTGTTGGACATTAATGACACTAGAACAATGACCTACATCAATGACAACACAATACTTCCTTTAACACTAGTGACAACAAATTCCAATAGGATACCATTGGTTTTTGAAATTAAACAATTCAAAGTAAAAGATTTGGTGAAATCTAAATATGAAAAAGATATGGAAGCAATTTTACATGCACTAAAAACTTCCAACAATATATCATTAGGAGGCACTTTAAAGTCAAGATATACCATGATAGCCTAAAGTACCTTTTGGAGAAAAGGTTATCATTAGAAGAGCAACAAAAATGGGTAGGAAAAATGAAAGTGTTTTCTTTTGAATAATATACAAAAGGGTAAGAAAAATGTAGTAGAAAAATCTCTTTCTAGAATAGAAGAAGCTTCATTTATATTATATTACATCTTTTATTCCTATGTGGTTGGAAGAACCTCACCATGACTAGAAAAATGACAATAATACCAGACAAAAAATACAACATATAATGGAAAGGATGAACTCTATGGTACATTGGGAGTGGAAGGGAGATATACTTTGGTACAAGGATAGAATATTTTATACTTTCAATCAAAGGTGAAGAAACAAGTGTCAAGGGATTCCCATGATTCTCTGATGGCAAGTCATGAAGGGTTCCTTAAAACGTATCAAAGGATAAAACATTATTTTGGGGGGGAAGGTATAAACAAAAATATTTAAAAAATTTTAAGAGAATGTCAAATTTTCCAAAGAAATAAGGGAGAGACACTAAAACCTCCAAGATTATTTTATCCATTACACGTTCCTAGTCAACGATGTGAAGAGATATCAATGGACTTCATTACTAGGTTACCAAAATCTAAAGGTAAGGATGCCATTTTTGTGGTTGATGACAAATTCAAAAGATATGCACATTTTTGTGGAATACATATAAATCAAGCCAAGTGGTAGAAGTTTTTATGTAATACATCTAACCTGTAAATATATGATAAAGAAAATATACCCAGAAATAACAAGAGAGAGATAGATAAACTTCAGATCTTTATTAATATCAAAACCATTGAGGTATGGTAACACCATACAATTACTCCTTAAGGAAGGAGAACACTCCACAAGCCATGTTACACAGCAATTTGTCATCGTTTGTCACCGTCCCTATTACCCCTCACCCACACACTGGAGGACTCATTCCGGGACCTGTGAGAAGTGACATGACCTGAAACCACTTGCATCATATTCCTCTAAGTATGAGCTTCATATGCCCTGAAGACATCTCCTACAAAACACCCATGAAAACAGCTCTTTTTGCATTAGCGCAGGTACACAGTTCACTGCCCGCGCCAATGAGGGAAATACTCTAAAGTGAGTGCGCTATTGGCGCTCTGTCTCAGAGTCGCACTCGCGCCAACCGAATTGAGTAAAGTTTTTAACCAACAAGCTCCCGAAGGTTCTCTTCAACCCATTCACCAACTGAATCTATGTTGAGCTAGGATGGTTTGGCTTCGAATCTCCATAGAAGGGAAGTGGTTTGCCACCTTTCATGGAAGTTTTCAAGTGATAAAGCCAATCCCATGAATAATGTGGTTGATCCTATCTCTTTCCTCTCTATCTATAAAAGCTTGTCTCTATGCCTTGAGCAAGCTAGTTACAGTGATAATAGTCAGTAGTTCCAGGAGTTCAAGAGTTTGAAGCTGCAAGAGCCTTCTTTGCACCCATAAGGCCAAATTTAAGTAAGGAGATTCTTGTTACCCAAAGAGAGAGAGGCTTGTTCCTCATCCCAACAAGCTTTGCAAGACTTGTGTAGCTGACTACCCAGCCAAAGGAGGATTTGACGTCAGAACAATGGTTGTATTCTTCTTTGTTATTTATTAATAATAGATGACTATCATTATGGTTCCACTCTCATTGTCTTATGTTTGAAGTTGAGTTATATCTTTTCTGACTGATATATAATTGCATCTACTAGATTTTATGCTTGTTTTCGTGTTGTTCTTTGCATCTGCAGGTGTCCAATCACGGGGATCGTGGGGATCGTGACCGGCCAAGGCAAAGGAACGAGGGTGATATCTCTTCTACGAACACTAGCATTGGAATCCAAGTAGGTTCTCACCATCCACTTTGTATTTGCAATTAGGGACTTGCGTGATAGCATTGTGTGATTGTTGCTAGACCCGGTCTGGGCTAGTAGGGATCATCTCTGTCCGCAGAGAGGATTTACCTCCACAACAATTTGGTGACTCCGCTAGGGAGTTAGCTTGTTGTTTGATTTGTAAACTTTAGATGGAGCCTGAAGTACGGCCAGATAGCCTTCGAAACGCTATTGCTTTGCATTAGCGAAGTAGATCAACGCCACTTCAGTCAATCTCCGGTTTGGTTTACGGACTAAACAGCTTGGAGTTTGTCTTGTCTCTTTGGTTTTCTCTTGTTTGGATTGCTTAGATAGCTTTCTGGGTTGGATTTCCTGCTGTCTCTTGCTTCCTGGTCTGTCTGGATACTGTCGACCAAGCCTTGGACTGCATGTTTTTATTTTTAATCTAGCAAACTTGATTGGCGCTCTTTTCTGCATGACAGTCGCGCCAATTGGCGCCACTTGCCAGTGTACAGCCCGCGCCAATCCTCAATTGGCACTAGTTTTCTGCCTGACAGTCACGCCAGGCCTGTGAACTTTTCCAGTTTGCTTGTTTGCAGCCTTCCAAGCTTGGGTTTTGTGTCTAGCTACACCTTTGTCAATCACTTGAGTGTGTCAGAGTCTTGTTTGACTGGTTTTGAGTTTTTTTTGGCAAATTATTAATTTGATTTCCTTTGATCATTACTTGGAGGTTTATCTCAGTCTTTTCACAATTTTGCATCTTTTTGCTTTTGTTTTTGCAAAAAAAATTCCCCCTCATTCGCCGGGGGGGGGCTAAATTGTGTATGAGTGTTAATCGCCTTTGAGTGTTTTTAGTTTATGATCTTTGGAGCTCACACCAGTTTTTCTTGATTTACACTTGATTGGTTCTTAGATTACATTAGAATCATCGTGTGTTTGAGAATTCTCTTGCATAGATCACACTTGCATAATTAGAATTCTCATTTTCAGGATATGAATGAAAAGTGTGCATAGATTACATTTGCTTACTTTGGGTGTTTTCCATTTTCTATCGATTTCACGTTTTAGCCCTAGGACATCTAGTGGCTTTGCGTGTCGAATTTTTGGTCTTCTATCATTCCAGTCGACCTTTTGGTTACTCTCTTGCACTTGTTCAGTGATTGTTAAACTTTTTATTGTTATTCAAGCTATTTGCTTCTTTTCCGCTTGGATTTCGCTTGGCTTCGTTTGGGCTTAGATCACATAGATCATAGAGGTCTTTGTGTTTTCTTTTTGGTTTGAAGGACTGCCTTGGTGTTTTGGGGACTTGATTGCATTCTCATTGAGTGAAATTTGTCTTTTTTACTCGGTATTATTATCTCTCAAAATTTGTTTAGTGCATTTTGCCATGAGAAAAGAACAAACAATCTCTTTTGCTTTGCCTTAGTTAATGGAAAATAAAGCTTTTCGTTGTTATTAGCGATTAGTAACTTTAGAGAAAAGTTTTGTTAATTGCCATTAGCTGCATTAGAGTTATTGTTGATTGTTCTATGGTCATTTTTGTTTGTGTGAAAGTTCTCAACTCTCTCGTAGTTAGTGTTCATCGAACGAAATGATACTTTTTGGCATATAGCTTGCATTTAGGGAATTGTGAGAGATTACATACGGTAGGACCTGGAAATCGAAACCTAATCAAAGATCAACCGTAAAATGAATTGAATAAACTTATTAATGCATTGGAACTTAATGCAAACATCTAGAGGTCTAGGCTAGAGACGTGCTCCGGCGTCGTTAAACCTAGTCACTTTTGGCCTTCGA
Source organism: Pinus tabuliformis (assembly GCA_031772625.1). NCBI lineage: Eukaryota > Viridiplantae > Streptophyta > Pinopsida > Pinales > Pinaceae > Pinus > Pinus tabuliformis. The sequence continues at coordinate 727,173,300 of CM062820.1, read as the reverse complement.
CGGAGGAGCCTGTCCATCTCTAGGAGTTCTCCCGAAGTTCCCTATTACTTTGGGAGGCAAAACCGTCTATATAGACGTCTTGGTTACCCAAGGTGTTTTAGACTTTAGTCTTCTCCTTGGTCGCGACTATGTTTACGCCATGGGGTCCCTCGTTTCTTCGCTTTTCCATGTGGTTTGCTTTCCACACGATGGAAGAATTGTGACTATCGATCAAGTGCCATTCGTTAGTCCCTTGATGCCTCCTGCGTCGTTGTCGTCCCCTCCTAGTTTTCATCCACCAGTTGCATCTACCCTACCGCAGATCAACTACGTGGCCACCTATCCCATGCCTGGATCCAGTGACGCCGCCATTGTGCATAGTGTCCTGGGGGCATTAGGCCCTGACTTCCAAGATGTTTCCCTTCCACCGGGAGCGGAAATCTTGGAAGCCCCGACTTTCTATTCATTATGATGAAGTTCAGGTGGAGCATAGTTCACTTTCCTATGTCAAGCTCCTTAAAAAATGAAACTAGGCTTGGTCGGAGCATAATTCGTTTTCCTATGTCAATCTCCTTAAAGAATGAAACTAGGTCGTTCGGAGCATAGTTCCTGATCTTGTGTCAAGCTCGTTAAAAAATGAAACAAGGGTTATGAGGATAGTTCTTTTACTGTGTCAACCTCATTAAAAAATGAAACAACTCCTCCTTTTCCAAATCGAGTCTTTGATTAAGATCTCGTAAAATCCAAGTCGAGTCTTTCCAAGATCTCGAAAGTCAACCTTCATTCCATCCACTTTGTTGAATGCAATGAAGCTTGGGGGCCATGTACCTCGTTTTGTGTCATTATGTTGGGGCATGCGAACTTATAACAAGCATAGTTTTTTGTTTCAAGCTTGTGTAAACATGAAACTGAATCCAAGCAAAGTTCTCCATGGTTCAAGCTTGTGTAAAAAAGAACCCATACCCATTTTACATCTCGTGATTGTTGTCTTTATCTGCTAAATTCTGCTAGATGAGCCTTGGTTGTTTTCATTCCATCGCCGCCATCTCTTTGGCCGATTATATGCTTTCACTTGGTTGTTTTTCCTTTCCTGAGGAACTGCAGCGATGAGTGGTTTTATTAGCCAGCCTCTTGACCATTACATGTTTTGAGCAGTTCCACCATTACCGGAACCAGTTGCTACCTTTTATACCACTCGTTCCTCTAGGATGAGTCTCCTTTAAGCTCTTTTCTGACTCGTAAAAGATGAAAATATTGCCTGAGTATTTTTCCCTTTTTGACTCGTTAAATAGAATAACAATGGAGGTCTGCTTTCAGCTCTTTTCCGACCGTTTAAAGATGAAAAGATTGCCAAGTTTTTCCTCTTGACTCGTTAAATGTAAACGACAGGCGGTCGTCTTTAAACTCTTTTCCGACCGTGTAAAGACAAAAAGATCGTCAGACCCTTGTTGTTTCAGGTTCGTTAACGGTTATGAAATGATGTGATTTCGATTGCTTTTTTACTTTTTCAGGTCGAAGTCACTAATCATGAAAAGTACTCCTCGATCGTAATGATCAGACGGTTCTTTCGAGCATTGTTTTATACTTTTTCGAGATCGAGAGACACAACTTTACGGAAAAGGACCCCCCCTGGAGTTCGCTTTTCTGCTGTCTTTTCAGACTCTCTAAATAGGAAAAGACACCGAGTTCTTCCTTTGTCAGTGTCATGCGGAAAGAGTCGATAATGCGGACACAACCAACCTCCCTAGAAGCAAAGGCTTTCTAGTGACAAACAAGACAAATAAACACTACCTTTCTCTAAAAATGCATTGAGAATACAAGTAATCCGGTGATTTTAACATACCTTTAGTCCAACGCTTTGTAGTAGTCCAGCTTCGCCGATCCGGATGAGCTCCTCCTTCTCTTCGAAACCTGCATTCACTAACAAGCCAAAAGATTAAATAGCACCTGATAAACTCATAAAACAATACATATCCATCATACAGACCAAGGAGTATATGAAAAAAATCATGAATAACAATATGTTGAGAAAAATGAGTTCATTTGTATTAAGAGGAAACAAAAGAAACCATTACAACCTGAGCCTTGGTGTTATGCAGGTCCCTCCTAGGGTTTAGCAAGAGTTTTCCTTTACTTTGATCAACTCACCCACTCTCAAATAAGGCTAGGAAAGGATGGGAATCTCTCCTCTCAAGCTTTACAAGGGAGTCCTAATTCCAGTAGCATCTACCCTTAAGAATGTTCAGCTTTCAACCTCTCCTCCCTCTGGCCCAATGCCTATATTTATAGTGCTCTAGAGGAAATTATTCAGGTCCACCATCAATGGGATAAGCCCCTCTTTGGATGGGATAGCTCCCCTCTTGATGGGATAAGTTCCTCTTTGATAGGGATACATGAACCATCTGGAGGCGCTCAATACACGTCAAACAAGCTTCTAGAATGCTCTAGAAATGACCACAAGTAACTTTTTTGAAGTGAAACTTGCGCCTTTTGACCTTTACAGGAGTACGCACACACCCCTTTACAGACAGAGCGTACAAGTACACAGGTATTGTGAACTTGGGGTGCGTACACGCAGGTAAGGCTAAGAGAAACTGCGTACCCAGAGATATATAGATTTTTAAAGACTTTCTCTCTTTCTTGGAGTTTGACATGAAGAGCAGAGGTATGAGACTTGCCAAGGAGGATAGTATGACAGTTGATGGAGCCATACTAACTGCAAATAGTCATGGTGACAAATTTTAGTGTAACAGATTGCCCCCTAAAGTGCGAAGCCTGTAGTAGATTAGGGTTTCATATCATCTAGGAAGGGTGAAGTACTTTTATCATTTCCAGGATTATCTTGTGGAGAGCCCAGTCGGAACCTGCAAATATTCAACACAAAATACATATATAAGATCATATCATCGCTGAGGTAGGCATTCCCATACTCAGATTGAAAACTTTAACTAACAAACTAACTACTGCTCTGATACAGGAATGATTTTGCAGTACATCATAATCATATACTTGTGTAGACACAGTATGGACGCAGCCATCTGTTTATAGTTGGTCTACTATACAATGAATACAAAACTCCTCGCAGCCTGGATGGTGGAAACTAGATCCAGGGTCTTCATTTCTACTTCACGAAATGGTACGATTCTATCCATGCGAATAAATGAGTTGATGTCGAACATGGTAGAAACCACTTGATTACCAGTCGATGATGTAAATTGTTAACAAGTGTGAGAGAGACCACCAGTGATGTCAATGGTTCTCAAAGTACCCAGTACAATCCATGAGATGTGAATGAATGAGTTGATGTCGAACATTTCACGGAATCCTTCGATCGAAAGTCAATGATGTAAACCGTCGTCAAAGGCGAGAAACCTGCCATTGATGTATGCAGATTTCAAGGTACTGACGATTTCTAGGTCATGTTTCTAGATAATGTGTTGATGTCGATAGAAAGTGACCCGTTGCAGGCAAGCCCACAACACGAAATCATAGATCAAGTTGAAGAAATGTAGCTGTAAGGACTGACTCAGGGATGGTCGAGATGGATGACGAGTATTTTGCAGATGAATGGTTTATTTGCAGTGACCTCTTGAACACATAACGACATGACAGATGGCTTGGTGACAATTGACCCAATAGTTAATACCCGGAACCGGTTTGAAGATTTTCAATGTGGTTTGATCAACTGTTAGGCAAAGGATTTCCCAACCCAGGTGAATGAAAAGTGTCGTGTTCAAGAGTGGTGATAAGGCTTCTTCTGAGACAAAGGATAACAAATAGGCTCATTTTTCTCTCTTTTCCCCCACCATTTCTGGCAAGTACCTCTTTATTTTTTACAAGCTTGAGGAGGATAACATATGCTTGATTATAAGCTCATCCTTCGGATGAGTCCAACTTAGTTTAGATTCGAACCCTAAGAAGGAGTGGTCCGTTCCTGTTTGTAATCGAACAGGTCCTTTACTGTGAAATTTTAACGAGTCCAGTATAGGAGAAACTCGGCGTTTTTCATTTTTAGAGAGTTTGAAAAAACTTAAGAAGGCTCCAGGTTGAACTTTTTCGTAAAGTTGTGTCTCCCAAGCCCGAAAAAGTATAAAATAATACTTGAGAGAACCGCTTGATCTTGCGACCAAGGAGTACTTTCATGATTAGTGCCTCTGACTTGAAAAGTAAAAAGCGATCAAGGACACGTCGTTTTATTTCCAATATCGAATTTGAAACGACAAAAATCCGGCAATCTTTTCCTGTTTTTACGGTCAGAAAAGGGCTATAAGGGGACCGTCTTTTAATTCCGTTTTAACGAGTGTAAAAGAAACGCTTGGCAATCTTTTCATGTTTTAGGAGTCAGAAAAGGGCTTAAAAGATGACTCTGAGGTTTTCACTTTTTCGTAAGTTTTAATGTGTTCGAAAAAGGGATAAAAATGTACTCATGGTTTTCACTTTTTCGTAAGTTTTAATGAGCTCGAAAAAATGATAAAAATGTACTCATATGGCCGACTTTCAATTTAATTTACGAGCAGGAAAAGACGGAAAGAACTCGGCATTTTCATTTGTTTTACGAGAATGAAAGATAGCAAAATAATCTCGGGATTTTCATGAGTTTAACGAGTCTTGAAAATAACTGAAATTGACTCGAGATAGGTTTCATTTTTACAAAATCTTGAAACAGAGAAAAACTATGCTTTAAAGTAGTTTCATTTTTACACAAGCTTGAAACAGAGAGAAAACGGTGCTTGATGCCCCCTAAGCATAGCTGCTAGAGAGCAGCATAGCTGCTAGAGCGCATGCCCCCCAGCTTCATTTCATTCAACCAGTTGGATGAAATGAAGGTTTAGTCACGAGATCATTTGAAAGACTCGACCTAAAACTGTAAGAAAATTATGCAAAAACTAAAATAACTAACCTAACATCTATGAGGTCTAGTCAAACTCTCGACTCAAATAGAGGAGGATTTGTTTCATTTTTTAACGAGCTTGACACAGGAAAAGAACTATGCTCGGATTCGGTTTCATGTTTACGCAAGCTTGAAATGAAAAACCATGCTTGTTATAAGTTCGCATGCCCCCTAGCATAATGACGCAAAACAAGGTACATGCCCCCCAAGCTTCATTTCATTCAACCAGGTGGATGAAATGAAGGTTTACTTTCGAAATCTTGGAAAGACTCATGGGACTTGTTTCATTTTTTTTAGTGAGGTTGACACAGGAAAAGAACTATCCTCAAAACCCTTGTTTTATTTTTTAAACGAGCTTGACACAAGATAAGGAACTATGCTCGTAACTACTCTCTACAAGCTACCTAACAAAAACTCTACTCTAAAAACCTTGATTCATTTTTTAACGAGCTTGACACAAGACAAGGAACTATGCTCTAAAATCCTTGATTCATTTTTTAATGAGCTTGACACAAGACAAGGAACTATGCTCATGACTACTCTCTACAATCTACCTACTTAACCTACCCTTGTTTCATTTTTTAACGGGCTTGACACAAGACAAGGAACTATGCTCAAGACTCCTTGTTTCATGTTTTAATGAGCTTGACACAAGACAAGGAACTATGCTCAAAAAGTTCGCATGCCCCCAGTATAATGATGCAAAGCGAGGTACATGCCCCCCCAGGCTTCATTGCATTCAACCAGATGGATGGAATGAAGGTTTACAAAGGGAGTTGTTTCATTTTTAAGGAGGTTGACACAAGAAAAGAATTATCCTCATACCTGATTCATTTTTTAACGAGGTTGACTCAGTAACAGGAACTATCCTCAAACCTGATTCATTTTTTAACGAGGTTGACACAGTAAAAGGAACTTTCCTCGTAATATCCAATTTCATTTTTTAACGAGGTTGAGAGAGGAACAAACTATCCTTGTAATATCCAATTTCATTTTTTAACGAGGTTGAGAGAGGAACAAACTATCCTCGTAAACACTGATCATGGTTTCCAACTGGAAGAAAGACATGTCAATGGACACATCTTGATCATGGCTTCCAAAAGGTCTTCATCAGAAGGAAGAATACTTCTCTGGAAGGAACACATGTCAAGGGACTCAAAAGGGATAAGAACATCGTGTTCAAGTAATCCCGTAGAGTTTTCCATGTCAATTACCGGATCTAAATCAAAGGAAGATGAGCAAACAGTGAGAGGCTCACTTACATCGGTAACTGGGAACATGGGGCCAGTTGCCACATAATTAACCCGTGGTAGGGTAGATACCACTTTAGAATCAGGAACATTTAGGGGTTTCATATTATTGGTAGTTGAAACAAGACTAGGGAATGAAAGCTGGTCTACAGTCACAATACTGCCATTGTGAGGGAAAGACATCACGCGAAAGAGTGTCGATACGATAGCTTTCATTGCATAAACATAGTCTCGCCCAAGGAGTAAATTGAAATCCAAGGGACCTCGAACTACCATAAGATCAATACAGAGAGTTTTACCTTCCAAGGTAATAGAAAACTTAGGAAGGATCCCTAAAGGTTCACTAATGGTTCTGTTAAAAGCTTTCAGATTCTGCGTAATAGGCACAAGCTGAGGGGAACCCAAAGATTTCCAAACAGTTGAGGATAAAATACTAACAGAAGCACCTTCATCTACCTGAGCACGATGTATGTCCCTACCACCAGCCTTGAAAATGATTTGGAAAGGGATGGAGGAAGGAAGACGAGGTTCTGTCAGTCTATTCCAATCAAAGGAAAAGACCTCAGTACTTGGAGGGGGTTCTGTAGAAACAGGTGAAATGCCCCCCGGCATAGAAGAATCTGATGTAACAAGAAGAACCTGAGCGGTATGAAGTTCACTCTCTAAATGGAAAGTGGGATCGACCGAATGTGAAATTGAATCGACCACTTGATCAACTAATGGATCATCAACCGGAGTGATATGAGTTTCACTCTCCAATGGAAGAGTGTGATCGACTGTACTTGAAACTAGATCAATCACTCCGTTAGTTGACGGTAGGTTGGGAGAAAGTTTACGGTAACCAGTTGGAAATTCTTGCTGTGGAACAGTAAGGTTTTCCAACAATGTTGAGGCTTCATCCATGTGAGGGCAAATGTGAGTTTGATGACTCCCTTTGCATAACTTACAAGGAAACCTAACTTTACCCTTTTTCCCAGGAACCTGACTATCATTGGTTGATGGATCAATGGAAAGTTGATGAGATTTTTTTGACCATACTTCCAAGACCTTTGGAATACCAGAACAATTGACAAGGAAGTGGTCACCCTTACAAAGCTTGCAAGGGTATTTGGGTTTACGATGCATGTTGGAGGTTTCCTCAACACAACTAACACTTACAGTCGTGGTTGGTTGGTTGACTTCTTTCTTATCTTGCTTCTTCTTCTTCTTCTTCTTCTTCTTCTTCCCTTTCTTCTTCTTCTTAGCCTCCTGGTTACTAGCATCAAGGATTTTACCAGGCGAAGAGGAAGAAATGGAGGAAGAAAAATTAGGCGAAGAAGGTAAAGGGTCAACAGAAGGTGGGTGATGTTGAGATGGTGAACTTTGTTGAGGTGAAGCATCCGGTTGAGATGGAACAATTGGAGTATTTTGGTCCAACGAAGTTGAAAATAACCATATCGGTAAACCTATTGTAAATCCAGGTAATGACAAAGTAGCCATATAAGGAGGACCAACATTTCCAAAGTAAGGAAAAGTACTAGGATTCTCGTTAGGAGGGGTTCCTAGGTTGGTAAATTCCGGAACATTTGCCATTATATTCAACTTCAGTGAATTTTATTAACAATTTTTAAAACTAAAATTAACAATTCACAATTCACACCTAACAATTAAAATTCACAATTCACACCTATGGTCTCTAAAAGTAAAAACAAACAAATTAACATGCGCTATCAAATCTAGGAGTCAAACCACACACAAACAGTAGCCTTCCGGACCGAAAACACTAGTTGGTGATGAAATCCAACATCGCAGAATTCAGTACAGAAGTGGTGGGTGGAACAGTTACCCCGGCAACCTGCTTAATGAATAGACTGGACCAAGTTCCTCCACTTTAACCGTCTCGAGTGAAGTGAACCCCCCAAAAAATCCAAGTGAGTCTAGCCGACGTCTGCTCCAGGTATAGTGGGATCTTCCCTCCACCGTCACCTTGGGTAGAACCCTAAAGATAATGGTCACTAAAGTCACAAACAGCAACAAATATACCTGGGGGAACAGTCTACGACCCGATAGCACGCAAGGGCAGAGTAACAAGCTCAATCCCCTTGCCGGCTCCTTGACAATAATCCAAGGTTTACCGACAAGTGACCCCAGGCTCCTCGACAATAATCCGAGGTTTACCGTTTGTAGTACGTGCGTATCTAGCATCTTTCCCAATGAAGGAGGATTGATCCCCTCACTGGTTCGGACACGGTCTCGTGCTTCTCCTTTAAGAGGAGCTTTCCCAGAGTATAAATGTAACAGTTGGATTTATCCTACCGCAAGATGAGCTACTTGTTTGGTTTTACTATCTTGGAGAGTTAATTACTCTCCTACTCCAAGACACTAGCCTAAGCTATGTTGGTGTATCAGAGCCCTAGAAATGTAAAAATTACTAGATGAATTTTAATTAAGCGCTGTGTTATTAAGGCTGTTATTACTCAAATGGGTAAATGGAAATGAAACCAATGGTGTTATGACCCGACTCAACTGAATGCAATCGAATATGATAATGTGATCCTTTCAATTCGATGAATCCTAAATAAAGTAAGGAGAGAGTTTCCATTCACTTCCAACAATGCAAAAAATTGATCACTAAGAGAAAATATAACAAATTCTCTAATGCACTAATTTTATCAAGAAAAACTAATGCAAATCAATTTCAAACCATTTTTTTTATTTTTATTTTTGTGTAAATTCAAATCAAAGAAAACTGATCTAAATCTACGATTAATTTTTCAGAATGTAAACTATGCAATTGTAACCTATGCAAAATTCACTTGAAAAGTATGCAAATGTAATCTATGCACATTTTCCATTCATATTCTGAAAATGAGAATTCTAATTATGCAAATGTGATCTATGCAAGAGAATTCTCAAACACAAGACGATTCTAATGTAATCTAAGAATCAATCAAGTGCAAGTCGAGAAAATTGGGTGAGAGTTCCAAAGATCAAAAAAATAAAAACACTCAAAGGCGATTAACACTCATACACAATTTAGCCCCCCCCCTGCGAATGAGGGGGAAATTGTTTTGCAAAAACAAAAGCAAAAAGATGCAAAATTGTGAAAAGACTGAGACAAACCTCCAAGTAATGACCAAAGGAAAACAAACTAAGAATTTCTCAAAAAGAGACTCAAAACACCCAATTGATGAAAGCTTAAAGTAGGAATGCCAATGAAATTAGCCAAGATGAAAACTTCTGACAGGTGAACAGTGGATCTGGGCAGTAAAAACAAATTAAAAAAAAAATCTAAGAGGCAAAAAGGAGAAAATTGAAATTTTCTCAATTTTGACAGGGTACGCAGTCAACCTATTTGCACAGGTGCATGTACGCTCTGTGCACAAAGCTGCAGTGCGTACAGGTACGCACTGTGCTTAACTCAGAGGGTGCGTACTGCTAGCAAAACCAAGAAAAACTAAAATCTAATTTAACCCTAAGCTATTCCACCCAAATGCACAGTCAATCAGCCAAAAACCAGAAAGAAAACGACTTTTCTCAAATCAGAGTTTCACACAAAGGAAAAATCATTCACATCAATGGAGTTCCCCAGTATGGTCACCATTTTGTCATGCAGAAAGAGTCGATAATGCGGACACAAAGGCTTTCTAGTGACAAACAAGACAAATAAACACTACCTTTCTCTAAACATGCATTGAGAATACAAGTAATCCGGTGATTTTAACATACCTTTAGTCCAACGCTTTGTAGTAGTCCAACCTCGCCGATCCTGATGAGCTCCTCCTTCTCTTCGAAACCTGCATTCACTAACAAGCCAAAAGATTAAATAGCACCTGATAAACTCATAAAACAATACATATCCATCATACAGACCAAGGAGTATATGAAACAAATCATGAATAACAATCTGTTGAGAAAAATGAGTTCATTTGTATTAAGAGGAAACAAAGAAACCATTACAACCTGAGCCTTGGTGTTGTGCAGGTCCCTCCTAGGGTTCAGCAAGAGTTTTTCTTTACTTTGATCAGCTCACCCACTCTCAAATAAGGCTAGGAAAGGATGGGAATCTCTCCTCTCAAGCTTTACAAGGGAGTCCTAATTCTAGCAGCATCTACCCTTAGGAATGTTCAGCTTTCAACCTCTCCTCCCTCTGGCCCAATGCCTATATTTATAGTGCTCTAGAGGAAGTTATTCAGGTCCACCATCAATGGGATAAGCCCCTCTTTGGATGGGATAGCTCCCCTCTTGATGGGATAAGTTCCTCTTTGATAGGGATACATGAACCATCTGGAGGCGCTCCATACACGTCAAACAAGCTTCTAGAATGCTCTAGAAATGACCACAAGTAACTTTTTTGAAGTGAAACTTGCGCCTTTTGACCTTTACAGGAGTACGCACCCACCCCTTTATAGACAGAGCGTACAAGTACACAGGTATTGTGAACTTGGGGTGCGTACACGCAGGTAAGGCTAAGAGAAACTGCGTACCCAGAGATATATAGATTTTTAAAGACTTTCTCTCTTTCTTGGAGTTTGACATGAAGAGCAGAGGTATGAGACTTGCCAAGGAGGATAGTATGACAGTTGATGGAGCCATACTAACTGCAAATAGTCATGGTGACAAATTTTAGTGTAACAGTCAGACTCATTAAAATTTAATGACATCGGATTATGTCGTAATGACACCCACAAGCATATGCTATCCCCGTCAAGCTTGCTAAAAATAACTGGGGTACTCGCCAGAAATGGTGGGGAAAATGGACCCATAATCACTGTCGTGTCGGCAGTATGTCGCTTTTGAACATGGCACTAGTCTGCATTCGTGTCTGGGTGGGAACATCTCATCTTGTTTTACACTAGCCTCCATGGGTTTGGGTGATCCTATTTGACCTCTCATCTGCTCACTGCCTTGCCACCATGACCTCTGCTCATTTGATGTCAAATACTGCCAAATCCACTTTCGTGCCGCCGATATGTTCAACAGAAGTTGACCTCTGCAGCAATACAACCTCCTCTGATACCTCGCATAATTTTGCATCACCACAACATCTTTCCTCTGTCTCGTGTCAATGATGTGGGAAACACTATGGCCCACCTTTGATCAAGGTCACTTCCTGTCGACTTCAGCTCATTATCCAGGAAGCTAATCTAGAGACTCCCTTCGGTGCCTTGGAGCTTGCATGCCTCAATGGCAGGTTCTTCGTGTTTGACGAGAGGTTTTCATCATTGGCCTCCGATCGAATGATTCTACGGGTGGTCGATGCCAGCTCATTGATTCACACGCCATAGATTGTACCTATAGTACCTTGAGGGCCATTGTCATTATTGGTGGTACCTCTCGCGTATGTTAATAGTTTTCATCATTGACTGGTAATCAGACGATGTTCATGCATGTTCAACTTCAACTCATGCATTCGCATGCTTGAATTTGTACTCTGTTCGGGTCGAGATGGAGCGCAAGACCCTGGATTTTGTCTATTGGAATCCAGGCTGCGATTTGTGGCTTATTATGATTATTACATGACTCATTCACTGGATGGCTGCGACCATGCCTGAGTCTATTTATCGATCCTCTCTGGATGGCTGCGTCCATACCTTGGATCTAGATTATTATGTACTCTGCTATGGATGGTTGCGCCCATACCACATATATCATGTACTTGAGATATCAGTTGTACTTCTTTACGCAGGTTCTCTGGTGGCCATTTTTTCAGTCACGCATGTTCTTGTAAAGAATTTCACCCCTCTCTCTCCCTCGGGCCTCATGCCTTAGGGGGCATCTGTTACACAGCAATTTGTCACCGTTTGTCACCGTCCCTATTACCCCTCACCCACACACTGGAGGACTCATTCCGGGACCTGTGAGAAGTGACATGACCTGAAACCACTTGCATCATATTCCTCTAAGTATGAGCTTCATATGCCCTGAAGACATCTCTTACAAAACGCCCATGAAAACAACTCTTTTTGCATTAGCACAGGTACAGAGTTCACTGCCCGCGCCAATGAGGGAAATCCTCTAAAGGGAGTGCGCTATTGGAGCTCTATCTCAGAGTCGCACTCGCGCCAACCGAATTGAGTAAAGTTTTTAACCAACAAGCTCCTGAAGGTTCTCTTCAACCCATTCACCAACTGAATCTATGTTGAGCTAGGATGGTTTGGGTTCGAATCTCCATAGAAGGGAAGTGGTTTGCCACCTTTCATGGAAGTTTCCAAGTGATAAAGCCAATCCCATGAATAATGTGGTTGATCCTATCTCTTTCCTCTCTATCTATAAAAGCTTGTCTCTATGCCTTGAGCAAGCTAGTTACAGTGATAATAGTCAGTAGTTCCAGGAGTTCAAGAGTTTGAAGCTGCAAGAGCCTTCTTTGCACCCATAAGGCCAAATCTAAGTAAGGAGATTCTTGTTACCCAAAGAGAGAGAGGCTTGTTCCTCATCCCAACAAGCTTTGCAAGACTTGTGTAGCTGACTACCCAGCCAAAGGAGGATTTGACGTCAGAACAATGGTTGTATTCTTCTTTGTTATTTATTAATAATAGATGACTATCATTATGGTTCCACTCTCATTGTCTTATGTTTGATGTTGAGTTATATCTTTTCTGACTGATATATAATTGCATCTACTAGATTTTTATGCTTGTTTTCGTGTTGTTCTTTGCATGTGCAGGTGTCCAATCACGGGGATCATGGGGATCGTGACCGGCCAAGGCAAAGGAATGAGGGTGATATCTCTTCTACGAACACTAGCATTGGAATCCAAGTAGGTTCTCACCATCCACTTTGTATTTGCAATTAGGGACTTGCGTGATAGCATTGTGTGATTGTTGCTAGACCCGGTCTGGGCTAGTAGGGATCCTCTCTATCCGCAGAGAGGATTTACCTCCACAACAAGCCATATGCATGCCAATACAATAATCCTTGACACCTGTCAATGGGGAGTCTCTAGCCTCCATATAGGCTTCATACATACAATACCATGGGTCGTTATGATCCAGGTGGATATTGGTGGCCACCTGCCAGGTCCACCTGGACCCCCACCATTGTCTTTCTCAGCATTTTCAGTTTCCTTAATTGTAGCACAGTTTACTATTTTTAGCAGTTTTTCGGGTCCTGAACTTCCAGAGCCGTTTTGAGGCCCTAAACGACGTTTTTTTGGAATTCTGGGGCGACCGAGCCCTATTGTTGCCCCCAAAGTGGTAGTACTCGGATAGATCTTTCTAACGAGCTATCGTACGCGTCAAACGGAGATCGTATGCCAAAGTTACGACCCCGGGAAATTGATGTACCAATTTACCCAAACGGGGCCCACAATTTGGCGTTTCATCTTCTAGGGTTAGGTTTCAGTATGTGAAGGGTTTTCCATTGTTTCTCAACAATAAATAGGCCTTCGAGCCTCATTGTAATACAGTTCAGAACAGTTCAGAGGCATGTAGCCATCACATCTCTTCTCAGAGATAAGCTACCATCGCCCTAGCTAGTTTATTGCCATTTCTGTTTGTAAGCATATTTCAGTATTTTCCATTAATGAAATGAAGTATTATTTCCGCTGCATCTTTGTGTATATGGTTATCTCTGTAATTTGTTGCGTTCCTGTTTAAATCCGGATCAGTGGTATCAGAGCGGTCTGCTTTTTCTCTGTTTTTCTTTGCATGTCCCCAACAAGGTCGGGATATAAGGAGTTAGGGCTTGAACTGGTTGAACCTTTGCAAGACCAGCCTCGCAAATCCCGACGGCCTCCCATGGCGGACGAGAAGAAAGACGAGGGGGCGGGAGATCCCATCAAAATCTTGCTCGAAGAAGCGCTCGAGCGACAACGGAACGCGATGATGGACAGCTTTGCGCAGATCCTTCAGCGGCTACCCAGAAGCGGCGCATCGGCTTCCAGTAGCTCCTCTGGAAATGCCACACCCTTTAAGGTACAAGTTAATTTTGAAATCCCCATATTCGAGGGTCAGATAGACGCCGATGCCGTAGATAAATGGTTAAATCTGCTAGAGGGTTATTTTTCTGTTCATGAATTTTCGAGTCGGGAAAAGATTGTTTTTGCTCTTCTCAAAGCAGCCCCCCACGTCAAGGACTGGTGGGAAACCTACTGCGAGCAGAAGGATGAAAGTACTGGCTCACTATTTTCAGCCGCACCCACCTGGGATTCGTTCCGGGATGCCATCAAGGAGCAGTACTACCCTGTCGGAAGCTATGAGGATGAATACATAAAGTGGACCACGCTGCGGCAGGGAAGGGACCAAGACGTGCCGAAGTTCACCAATCTTTTCCATACCCTTCGCACAAAGTTGGGTATCAAGGATTCGGAGCAACATTTGATACTCAAATACCGTGGCTGCCTGCACAAGTACATCCAGGAAGAAATACAGTTCTTAAACATCCCCTCGCTCGGCGCAGCATACCGGTATGCTGTCAAGGTCGAGCAGAAGTTTAAACAAAAGAAGCGAGACTTTGGATCTGCGAATCCAAAGCAAGGGAAAGGTGCCCCTAAACCACAGAACAAAGGACAAAGCCAAGGCGGGACAGCCCAAGACAACCAGCCGAAGCTGCAAGCAAAGAGCAACGCCGCGAAGCCGAGAAAGGACACTGGAAAATGGTGCGAGTTCCATAAGAGCTCCACTCACAACACAAGTGAGTGTCGGGCCAAGCAGTCACTGGTGGCTGAGCTAAAGGTTTCAGAATCAGATGCATGTTCCGACTCTGAGTCAGAACCCGATAAGGGGTATGAAAAAGGGAAGCAGATCATTGATGCGGATCCCAGCGCCACTGTTGCTACCGCAAAGATCCAGAAAAATGAACCCGAAGATCCAGAGGAGGAGGAGCGTCTCTTCCACTCCCAGATGTGGGTAAAGGGCTCCCCGATACAGTTCATTGTTGATAGCGGGAGTCAAAAGAACCTCATTTCGGCAGAGGTCGTGAAGCAGTTGGGCTTACCGACCACAGCACATCCACAACCATACACCATTGGGTGGCTTCACCAAGGGCGAGATCTTCGCGTGAGCCAGCAGTGTCGCCTTCCATACAACATCAAGACTTTCACGGATGAGGTATTGTGTGACATTGCTCCCCTTGAAGTTTGTG
This sequence comes from Pinus tabuliformis, assembly GCA_031772625.1. Lineage (NCBI taxonomy): Eukaryota > Viridiplantae > Streptophyta > Pinopsida > Pinales > Pinaceae > Pinus > Pinus tabuliformis. Next base: position 727,158,117 of record CM062820.1, on the reverse strand, counting down.
ATGTATTACTAGGACAACCATACTTGTGGAAGCGACATGCTGTGTATGAATCAAGGCCCCGTGCTGTTATTATTACATTGGGAAATAAGTTGTTCAGGATACCAGAGGTAGCACCACCTGCCGCCATCTCTTTGATTACTGCAAAACAATGCAGTAAGATCATTTCCAAAACCATGAAATTTGTTTTCCTGATGATACGCCCTCAAGGGAAGAAGAAGACAGTGGCCGCGGCCTCCAAACGGGGTTCCTCTGCACGGCAGCTACAGATGGACAAGATTGTGGAGGAGTACGAAGACATCTTCACCTCCCCGGCAGGGGTTCCTCTGCACTGTCAAGTCAAGCACTCCATCGATCTGACCCCAGGTGCGCCGCTACCCAATGGACCAATTTATCGGCGCTCCGTTCTGGAGAACAATGAAATCAAGAGACAGATTCAGGAGCTCCTGCAGAAAGGTCACATCCGTCCGAGTTCTTCGCCCTGTGGGAGCCCGATAGTGTTGGTACAAAAGAAGGATGGGACGTGGAGACTCTGTATTGACTATCGGGCGCTGAACAAGATCACTGTCCGTAATAGGTACCCGATCCCGCGGATTGATGACCTCCTAGACCAACTAAAGGGGGCGAAATATTTCAGCAAGATCGATCTGAAGTCAGGATACCACCAGGTACCAATTGAACCCTCAGATGTGTGGAAGACTGCCTTCAAATCCAAGGAGGGCCTCTTCGAATGGTTGGTCATGCCTTTCGGATTGACGAATGCTCCTGCAACCTTTATGAGGCTAATGGATGACATCTTGCGGCCATTCACCAACTCCTTTGTAGTAGTATACTTGGATGACATTCTGATCTTCAGCCAGAGTTGGGAAGAGCACCTCCACCACATCCGACAGGTTCTCCAAACACTGCGGCAACACAAGCTATGTGCCAATTTGGAGAAATGCACTTTTGGCATGACCGAGGTTCAGTATCTGGGATACATCATTGATGAACAGGGGGTGCATGTCGATCCAGCCAAGGTCCAAGTCATTCGGGATTGGCCCTCTCCAACCACTCTAACAGAGCTCCGCAGCTTTCTAGGTCTTGCCAACTTCTACCGCAGGTTTGTGTTGGGATTTTCTCATATTTCTTGGCCCTTGAGTCAAGTCACCAAGGGCGGGGCGAAAGCAAAATTCTTTTGGTCTGAATCTCAACAGAAGTCATTCAGGGAGTTGAAGGATCGCCTCTGCACGGCACCAGTGCTCGCGTTACCAGATTTACAACAACCATTTGAGGTCGAGACAGATGCCTCTGACTATGCTATTGGGGCAGTCCTTACTCAACATGGACATCCAGTGGCATATCACAGTGAAACACTTTCAGACACAGTCCGGAAGTACCCCACTTATGATAAAGAGATGTATTCCATTGTACAGGCCTGCCGACAATGGAAGCATTACATTTTGGGGAAGGAAACGGTCATCCACACAGACCACCGACCTCTGCAGTTCATACAGACCCAAGGGAAATTGCAGAATGATCGCCATCAGAAGTGGTCTACATACCTGCAACAGTTTCACTTGAATATCAAGTATAAAAAGGGCAGCACCAATAATGTTGCAGATTGCCTCAGTCGACCACCGATCATGGCGCTAACCACCGTGCTCAACTCTTGCGGGCACGAGACTTCTAATTGGCCACTTCTCTACAAAAGCGACCCAGAATTCGGCCACACATGCCAGACACTCTTGGAGGGTCGGCAGGTTGCAGATTTTCACCTCCAGGATGCCCTATTATGCCACCTCGGTCACCTCTGTGTTCCTTCAAGCGAGCGTGCCAAGATGATTTGGGAAGCACACTACAGTCGGGTTGCTGGGCATTTCGGGGTCGAGAAAACAGTGGCAGTACTGCAAAACTATTTCTATTGGCCGAATCTTCGACAGGATGTTGGGAAGTACATCCGATCATGTACTGCCTGTGCCATTGCCAAACCGACCATTAAGAAGCAAGGCCTCTATACCCCGTTGCCTACCCCTAGTCGACCTTGGGAATCCATCTCCATGGATTACATGTCAGGGCTTCCTTCCACTAAGCATGGAAATGACTGTGTTTTTGTGGTCGTCGACAGGTTCTCAAAGATGGCCATTATGATGGCCTGCAAGAAGAATATCACAGCAGAAGCCACTGCTAAACTCTTCTTTGAACGAGTGTGGGTGCACTTTGGGATCCCACAGTCTATCATCTCAGATCGGGACAGTCGGTTTCTCAGCACATTTTGGTCCAGTCTCTGGTCAATGCTGGACACCAAACTCACGAAGTCCACAGCCTTCCATCCTCAAACTGATGGCCAGACAGAGGTTGTCAACAGAATGATTGTGCACATTCTGCGCATGTATAACTCAAAGCATCCACGCACATGGGACGAGAGCCTCCCCTATGTTCAGCACAGCTACAACCGAGCTCTTCACAGCTCCACTGGCCATAGCCCTTTTCAGGTGGGTTTAGGATTCCAGCCACTATGCCCCATTGATGTGGCCATGCCACTTGCAGCTACTCACATGAATTCAGCTCATGTCCAGTCCGAAACAGATAAGGCCACCAGCTTCATTGAGCGCATCCAACATATTCGCCAGCAGGTCCATGACATTCTTGAGAAATCAAATGCCAAGTACAAGCAGCGACATGATCAACACCGGATGCCACACAAGTTTCAGGTGGGCGACAAAGTCTGGTTGCATTTGCAAAAGGAACGCCTTACTGGAGCCTATCGGAAATTGAGACCACTTCGATATGGTCCTTACACCATTACTAAGGCTATGGGAGACAATGCATTTGAGCTCAGCATTCCCCCATTCCTTGGCCTGCACCCAGTGTTCAATGTGGACCGCCTTCGGCCATACTTTCCACCATTGCTAGACACATCCGACATTGCAGAACAGCTCAAACCCACAGAATTAAATCCAGATTGCATGGAACAAGCTGCAACTGATCGGATCATGGACACACAGATCAAGAACACTCGCCAACAGCATATCCAACTGTATCGAGTTGTCAAAGCAGGCCAACTCCTTCAGCAGGGCAAGTGGCTCACCAGGGAACAAGTTCAGCAGAGGTTTCCTCATCTCATGGAGGAGCTCAACGCAATGGGGACCATTGCTTCCTAAGGGGGGAGGAATGATCCAGGTGGATATTGGTGGCCACCTGCCAGGTCCACCTGGACCCCCACCATTGTCTTTCTCAGCATTTTCAGTTTCCTTAATTGTAGCACAGTTTACTATTTTTAGCAGTTTTTCGGGTCCTGAACTTCCGGAGCCGTTTTGAGGCCCTAAACGACGTTTTTTTGGAATTCTGGGGCAACCGAGCCCTATTGTTGCCCCCCAAAGTGGTAGTACTCGGATAGATCTTTCTAACGAGCTATCGTACGCGTCAAACGGAGATCGTATGCCAAAGTTACGACCCCGGGAAATTGATGTACCAATTTACCCAAACGGGGCCCACAATTTGGCGTTTCATCTTCTAGGGTTAGGTTTCGGTATGTGAAGGGTTTTCCATTGTTTCTCAACAATAAATAGGCCTTCGAGCCTCATTGTAATACAGTTCAGAACAGTTCAGAGGCATGTAGCCATCACATCTCTTCTCAGAGATAAGCTACCATCGCCCTAGCTAGTTTATTGCCATTTCTGTTTGTAAGCATATTTCAGTATTTTCCATTAATGAAATGAAGTATTATTTCCGCTGCATCTTTGTGTATATGGTTATCTCTGTAATTTGTTGCGTTCCTGTTTAAATCCGGATCACGTTACCATGGATCTCTCAATACCATATATCTAATACAATGGGCTTGTCACATTATTGCTAACTACTTGTGGTCCCTTACATGATGTAGGTTAACAAATTTATTTATTAACTATGGCCCATCACATTATTACATTATTCCCTTGGGTACCTCCTTTTGTACCCCATAATATCCCCCCTAGGTATACTACATTCCACCCACCTTAAACATTTTTCATCCTTGAAACATAAGAAGAACACGAATAATAAGATCTACTCAAAAGAGTAGTCCACTGGTACCTTGCACATGCATCTAGCCATCCTAGACATAGGTGATTACTCGATCTAGCTAGTGCCTCACTCGCTTGAGATAGGAGTTGATCTTGGTGGTTCCTCTATGTTGATGTGTTGTGGGTGGATTGTTGCACCTCTTCCTTTGTCATGCAGAGGTTGTTCTCCTTGTTGTTGATTCGTTTCCATCTTGTTGGTTGTTTTCTTACTGGGTGATGTGGGTGGTGATATGCTGAAGTTTTGACCAATGGTGTATATTTCTTTAATTCACCACCTAATGGAGCCTGATTGGTATGTTGTGGCACCTACAGTTGTTTCTTATCTTCCAGTATTACTTCAACCATGGATTCTTGTTTAGTCAATTTAGTGTGCCCTAAATTGCTATATAAGTTATCAATCCGGGAGTCGTAAACTGATGAAGTGTGGTGCACTGTATGTGCAAGACAACCTCTTTCTTACTTTATTGTTTTCAGTTTTTATCTTGTTTTTGGGGTTTTGTTCTTATTGGTCTCCTAAAGTTTTTAATGCAAATGGAAATCCTAGTTTAAGGTTTCAAGAATACTTTTAAAGATCAAGTATGGATGTAGAATTGAAGACAAGGTTTATGCCTTTTATGGTAATTTCCAAACTTAGCACTTCAAAGTTCTCAAAACATGCTATTTATAAAATCAAAACTTGAACAAAAGTGTAAACATGCAGCTACATAAATCAAGCAAAAAATGAAGTACTAAAAATGAGGTTAATGTCTCTGTTGTCCATCTAATTACAGAAATAAAATCTAAACTACTGCTCAAAACCAAAAAGTAAGGAAGCTAGAAACTAGTCACTGATTTCACCCATAATCACAATATTTCGTCAATTAACTTCTAAAACGGGGTTAAGCTAAAGACATCAGAAATATCATCATATGGCATGAAAGAATGACATTTAAACAATCTACTTGCAGACTAATGAAAGCAAAATCAATTACTTCACCTAAAATCACAATAGCCCGCTAATTAACTTCTAAAACGGGGTTAAGCTAAAGGCACCAGAGATATCATCATGTAGCATGAAGAACTGATATCTAAACTATCTACTTGAAAGCTAATTAAAGCAAAATCAAATTACTTCACCTATAATCACAATAGCTCGCCAATTAACTTCTAAAACGAGGTTAAGCTAAAGGCACCGAAGATATCATCATATAGCATGAAGAACTGATGTCTAAATTATCTAAAAGCACTAAACAAATCTCACTAAAATACAAGCATAACTGGAATTAAAAGCTAAATTTTAGCAGAAGAAGCAAGTCTCAGATCACCACTTGATGCAAAAACTATATTAAAAAACTCGAGCATAACCTATCCTGAAATGCACTGATTAGTGTTAGTGGAAAATATAACAATGCTGCAAAAACATGTACAGGAGTAAAACGAGTAATACCATAAACAAAACATGAGAAATGTACAGTTCAAATAAGAAAAAACATGCATGAAAAACTATACAAAATGAAAGAAAAACCTCAGCCAGCAGGGGCCCTCTACACAGCCTTAGATTAATATGTTGTCACTTCAAACCACGCTTTAAACATTCATATGAAAACTGAGTTTTTGTATTATGAAACAAAGGATATGTCTCTCAGTTACAACAGAAAAATAACATTAAAAAAATAGCATCAAGACTAACTACTTGCGTTGCAAATGCTTATATTTATAGAGAAAATAGATAACTGTCTTTTGGAGAAAATTCTTCAGAAATGGACACGTGAACAGGTCAGAATCCGGAAGTTCAGCCTCTTGGTTGCCATAAACATTAAATCTACGCAAAATGGAAGTTAGATTGTGTTATGGAGATGACTTACAGAGGGAAAAAATGGATCCATGAATCCAGGAACGGTTTCGGACTTTTTCACGTGCTGGAACAGAGTCCTAGTTGATGTAGAACTCTCTGTTGACCATCCTTTGACCGATGCCTTTCTTCACGAATTCGGCTAAGCAGATAGGACCTCGTCCATGTGTGGATCATTTCTGAGCTGCCCATGTGTCTCATTTCTCCTACTAACACCTCTAACCTACAGAACAATGGAAATGGTTGCAGAATTGTGAATTAGCTGCGAAAGTGGCTACATTCCGTCGCTGATGAAAAAAATCTAAATCAAATAGCACACATAAGGATATAGTTTAAAAATCACTCAAATGCACTCCTTCAATCAATATGTAACAACTTTTGATAGCTTATGAGGCACTGATGTGGAGAAAATAGAAGAGAAAAGGCTTAGGAAAATATGTCGAAGAGAGGTAGTTCTAGGGCTCAACATACCCCCACTGTGAAGATGTTGCATGTCCTCATGCAACCAAAACTGTGACTATCCTTCATTCAATTCATCTGCTCTGAGACTTCTACTAATACATCTAACCTTTTCTTCTTCTTCCTCGGTGTCACTATCATCCTAGTCTTCATCATAAGGCACCTGTATTTGAGGTTGATGAGGGATCTTCTCAACCTCCTATTCTTCTTTTTCAATTTCCTATTTTTCTTGTGCCATAATCCTAAATGCAGCATTGTATTATCATGGATAATTTTGTCCAATTTCTTTTGCTCTTTCAATGTCTCATTTTCCTTTTGGATATGTCTGTTCAAGACTTCCAGTTCATAAACTTCTTGTTTTAATGATTGGATCAAAGTTTCCTGAGCTGTACCAGGTTGATTATATGAAGTTCCCTGTTCTGTTGCAGTTTTTTCCAATGATTCAATAAAATCATACATCTGTTGTTGAGTTTGATCAATTTATGGTGTGGTCTTCCTTAGACTGATTTCAAAATATAATTGAGGAGAAGGAGAATACTGTGGACTATGATCAGGAGAAGTGATTTTTGGTGACTGGTCTGGAGTTTCACCTCCCAGTTCTATGAAGTGAGCTCCTTTGATTTGCATTTTCTTCAATTTTCCCTTTAGTCTAGAGCTCCTTCTTAAACCCTGTGAGCTTGTATCTCCCTTTTCTATAATTTGTTTCTCCTTTCCTTTTTCTTTTCCCTTAGCTAATTGTTCCTTAAGATTAATTAGTCTCTTAGAAAGTACTTGTTCTTCCTCTGAAGAAGGCTCTGGGGTCTAATAAATATCTTCAACGTTTCTTTTCCCTTTTTGTTTTACTTGTTTTCTAATCTCAGTCAATGTTTAAGACATCATTTCTTCTTTACTGGTTTCCTTGGTTATACTAGTAGGAGTATCTTGGATGTTTACATTTGTTCTTTTTCTCCTATTTTTTCTTGTTGAGCTTCCCTCAAGCATTTCAGGTGGGTCCTGGAAGAAATTCCTAATTAGGAATTGTTCCCATGTATCCTTCCTTTCTTTCAATTGATTTTCAACCAGAATTTTAATAAGGCCATGATGATAGAGATGAGGCTCCACATCATCTAGATTCTTTTGCACAGTGGTAGACATTTTTCTCAAGCTACTCAACAAGAAATAAGGAAGATTGATGGTTTCACTCTCCAAGAAATTCATTAATAATCTTATATGGTACATGTACATAGATCCATACCTTCCTTCACACGTAATGAATTTCTAAATTATGAACAGCAGACTAGTCCATTTTTCCTTTAGGGCTAAAACAAGAATTCCTCATTTAAAAATGGATATGTCCATACCTGGGTTACACAGGATGACCCTCCAGACCTTTTCATCGAAGTCCTTATTCTTAAACCATCGTTATCCTTCTTATGGACGCTCTATTGCTACTGCAATGGATGACTCTGTTACTGGGAATCTGATATCCCCAATTTCGACTTCCATACCATTGAAGGATCTTGCAAATGCTTTGTGACTTCCTTATTATGACCTTTGAACTTATGAATAAACTGAAACCATCTTGCTTTCCTTAACGTGCTCTTTAGTTGTGGATAACCCTCCATAAATTTAGCTCCATCATGCTCTGTTCTTACTAGAAGACCCATTCCTTCTTCTTACTTCGAAGATACCCGTGTAAATGATGGTTTCACAGGAGTATAACGGTGATATGAGCAGAGAATGGAAGGGGGCTTCGGAGAAAACTAGTGGTTACAAACCGGGAAGAATACGGAGCATGCAATGAGAGTGGGTTCACAGAGTAGAGGTCTTTGTAAACAAACCTTGAACCGAAAATCATAAAACTTGGTGCGAAAGTGTGGAGACAGAGTAAGACTAGCGAAACTGAATAAAGTTTGAAATAAAAGGCTGCAGAGTGGACGTTGGTGGGTTCATAAAATGACTGTGGAGTGGAGTGTCAGAGGAAAATAGCCGTGGTCAATTGGCTCACATCTGCATTATTAGTCGTTTCAACAGGTGTAATGCGGATGTACGATTGAGTATGAGTTAAACTCAGAAGAGGATTATGAGACCGTTAGAATTTGATTTGGAGGATATGGTGGAGTTAAGGCAGCTATCAAATCAAATCATTACACATTATGGAGCTTGTGATTTATGAACTATACAAATTATGTGTTTGAAATGCTATTTGAAAATTATTTTTCTCATACCTTGGAATAATACCTCTTTCGTTTGCTAACTTTTGATTGGCTGCCTCTGTAGGTCCTTTTAGGCGCTGACATCTTCAAAAGATTTTCCTCTTCCATACCTGCATCTTGCTTTTATCATTATTTGGCTAATCACTTGACTGTCACTGCATAGTAACAGATAATTAGCTACGGAATCAATAATTAGCTACAGAATCAGTGTTCAGCTATAGAATCAGAATTCAGCTACGGAAACTGACATAGTGAATAACATATGACTTAGCGAAATGAATGAAGATGGATGAAAATGAAAGATGATTGTATGAATGATATATGGAAAGGTGATTATGAAGATAAACTAAAAGAAATTTATTGATGGAATGTGGCGGCGAGATGGAATGAAATGAAATGAAATGGAATGAACAACTATGAGTGAAATGAGAGAGATTTTTTTTTGGAAAATATAGGGCATCAGAAGCTTCTAATTTTCGCCCTATATTTTTTGTATAAGACTGCCAATCAGTGACTGGTTTTCAGGCTTATATATTATTATTATTTTTTTTAAATGATGATGAAAAAACAAAAACTAGATTGGTGGAGAAGAATGATTCTTCTTCACCAGCCTCATTACAGAATTATCTTGAAATATTTTGATAAACACCTCCTTTGAGAGTGGCTTATGATAGATATTCAATTTGTGACCATCCATAATGAGAGGAGTTTGATGCTCATCAATTATTTTGATTCTTACCACTCCATTGCTAAAAACTTTTTCAATCTCATATGGCCCAAGCCAATGAGTCTGAAATTTACCTTGAAAATCTTTGAACTTGGAATCAAATGGCAATGCCCAATCTCCATCTTGAAACTTTTTTTCTTTGATGTATTTGTCATGCCACTTAGCTCTTTGATGTTGAACTAGATCAGTTCTTTGAATTGCTTCTTGTCTGATCTCATCTAGTTCATTCAATTGCTCCAGTCTATGATTTTGGGCTTCTGATAGATCCATTCCCAATTGAACTACCATCTTGAAGGTCTTAACTTGGAGCTCAACGGGGAGCAGAACTTCATTCCCATAAACAAGTTCATAGAGAGTGTGTCCCATTGTGTTCCTCCATGTAGTTCTGTAGGCCCATAAGGCTTCATGAAGCCTTTCTACCCAATCTCTTCTGTGTAGATGAACAGTCTTGGTAATGATGCTTTCAATAACTTTGTTTGTGGACTCCAGTTCACCATTTGCTTATGGATGATAAGGAGTGGATTTTCTATGCTTGAACTTGTACTCTTCCATCAGCTTTTCCATCATTCTGGATGTGAATTGACTTCCTTGATATGTCACAATTTCTCTTGGAACACCAAAGCGAGTGAAAATATCATCATAAAGAAAATTAACAACTGAATTTTCAGTAGCAGAAAACAATGCTTTAGCTTATACCCATTTAGTGACATAATCAATGCATACCAATATATACTTTTTCTGTTTGGATGGAGGATTAATATGTCCAATAAAGTCTAAAACCCATTTTTCAAAGGGTTTGATGAATACCTGAGGTTGTAATGGCATCTCATTTGAAGGGGTAGGTTTCCCTACCCTTTGGCAACTGTCACACTTTTTGACATATTGTTTTGCATCTTTGAAGAGGGACAACCAATAATATCCTAAAGAAAGGATTTTATAGGTTGTCCTCTTGTCAGCAAAGTGTCCACTACACGGTTCATCGTGACATGCTTTAAGAATATCAGGCATTTCATCTTCCCTGACACATCTTCTAATCACAAAGTCTAGCCCTGTTTTAAGAAATTCGTTAGAAATCCATGAATATCTTGAACTCTCTTAAATAATCTTTCTTTTTTCACTAGGAAATAAATGTGGAGGTAGTTTCCCTGTAACCAAATAGTTAGCTATATCCGCAAACCAAGGAGTTTTAGTAGTTACTACAAATAAGTATTCATCAGGAAACTTATCCTCTACAGGTGAATCTTCTTTGATATTTTGAATTCTAGACAAGAAATCAGCAACTATGTTTTGTTTCCCTGGTCTATCTAACACAGTAATATTGAATTCCTGTAAAAGTAGGAGCCACCTTGTAACTCTACCATTAGGAACAGGTATGTTCATTAGATATCTAATTGCAAAATGATCAGTATGAATGAAAGTTTCGTAGCCTGTTATATAATGTCTGAACTTATTAATTGCATGAACAATAGCTAAGAACTCTTTTTCAGTCATAGTATAATTCAACTCAGTGGGAGTTAAACTTTTACTGGTATAGTAAATGGCATAAGGAATCAAGTCTTTTTGTCCCAATACAACTCCTAGAGTTGTATCTGAAGCATCTGTAGAAATATGGAAAGGGAGTTTCCAATTTGGTCCTCTCAAGATAGATGCTTCAGATATTCTTGTTTTCAAATCTTCAAATTTTAATTGGTAATCAGGACTCCATTTGAATTCACAGTATTTTGTAAGCAGTTTGAAGAGTGGAGATGCTATTTTCGTAAAGTTTTCTATAAATTTTCTATAATATCCAGTAAATCCTAGAAAACTTCTAACATCTTTTTGACAATTTGGAATAGGTAACTTGGAGATCACTTCAACTTTTGATTTATCAACTTTAATCCCATCCCCTAAAATATGATGTCCTAAAACAATACCTTCAGTAAACATCATAAAGCATTTTTCATGGCTTAGTGAAAAGTTTGGTTCTTTACATCTTATAAGGATTTTTTCCTAATTTTCTAAGGCTTCTTCAAATGCGTTACCTGATCACAATCGCCATCGACATTATTTCAGCCTCCTGAACTATCGGAACCATTATCATATCCATTTTGGCCCTTCAAACCACGCGCAAGGAAAATATGTAAATACAAAGGAAATAGGAGAAAAAACAGGCGAAAAGGCTAAAGGGCAGACTTCAAGAGTTATTTTACTTGCATCTATTCCGTATCGGGTCCGCTACATATATCTCAATCGACAATCAAGGTTTCTGGGGTCCTTTATACATCGAGTCCATGGCATCGCCGATGGCCGATGGTCGATCCTCCTGTGGATGCGACATAATCATTAAGCCATGTTACAATGTTGAAGCAGGTCTACATGCTTTATCTCAATCAGCGCTTTGCAAGGTCCGATAGGCGGACGCGATATATAATACACCGTTTCATAATGTGCAGCGGGTCCGTGTTATTATCGCAATCGCAGTTTTAATGTGACAAGGCTTTAAGCGTTGCGATACATAACTCCCGATATGACGGACGCGATATTATTATAGACTGTTTTTAATGCCTCCGTTGGGTCCATATATATATATATATATATATATATATATATATATATATATATATATATATATATATATATATATATATATATATATATATATATATCGCAATCAGTGGTTCGAGGGTGACAACCCTTTATACATTGTGATTACCGCAGATGTGATATTATATTAAGCCAAGTTGTTATGTCACAATGGGTCTGCAATGTTCATCGCTATCGGTGATCGCAAAGGGGCCGCTTACCACTGTATGACTTCGCTCCAAATTCCCGATTCGATAATCACTATCGGTGATCATAGCATATCGGCAATCACAGTCACAGCATATCGGCAGTCGCAGTTTCAGGTCCACTCTTGCAATCGCAATCGGAGGTTTCGGGTGGCAGGGCCTTTACCACTCCCGATACATAATCCCACTCCATTATCTTAACTTGTTTATATGCTCCACTGTTTATGTATATATTGCTCCACTGTTTTAACATTGTTTATATGCTCCTCCACTTATGTGCCTTACTCTTGGCATATGTGATAGCTCTACTCCTTCGATAGTCCTTCCTTTGGCATTGTTGCTCTGATAGCTGTTAAATGCATGTGTATAAGCTCTCTAATCGCTTTGTTTCTGTGTTTCCTACGTTGGCTCTGTGTGCTCCTCTTCATTGGCATATATATCTGACATATACATATATATGGCTCCTTTGGTGGCTCTGTCTGCTCCTCTCATCTCCATCTGACCCTCTGGCTTGGCAGTGTCTTTCAAAGACCTCATTGCATATATGAACGCCTCGCTTGCCCTGATATCCTGTGATATGCTTTGATCTGCCTCCTTAGGTAACTCCTATTTGCTTATGGCTTGGCTATCCTGATGGCCTTGCTCCTGTCTCTTCATGAATCTTCTCTGCTTCCCCTTGGCTTCATCTCATCCTTTAGTATCTAGAATATTGCCATATTGACATCAATGACAACCTAGGTCAACAATCTCCCCCTTTGTTATTGATGGCAATATTCTTCTTCTCTCCCCCTTTGACATCAATGGCAAAGGAGTGCTCTGGAACTCCCCCTATCAAATTGCTTATGTTCTTCATGAATGGTAGATCTTCATGGGTCTGTGACTCCCCCTGTCATAGTGCTCTTCTTCCTTTTACTCAACATAGAAGGATTGATGCTTTATCATCAATTAACACATTTTTCCCTCTTCCTGTCTCAGAACTGCTTTTTCATGGCTTCAACAATGCTTAAGGATGCTCTGCTTTAATGCTTTCATTCAGATTGCAAACGGCCATACACCAAGTGTCCAAGTCCAAGCTTTTATGCTTCAATCCATATTGTTGTCTCCACAGGTAACATGAGAGGCCTTCATAGTCCGAATCAAGAGAAAATGCCCCTGAGATTATCTTTCTTGCTATCTTTCTTCAGATCTAAGTTCCTTTGTGTCTCTACGCTTCCCCTTAAGTCACTGCCATCTAGTATTCAATCATCATTGCATTTGGAAAAAAAATGTGAGGGGTTGTGCCTTACTATTGCTATATTTCTTAAGTGATCTGTATCAGCTTAAGTTATGCTTGACTACACAACGTTCTCCTTCCTATGAGCCATCTTTTCCTTGAGTTCTTGTATATATCTCTGCAGATTCAGATATCCAATCTGTGACTGTCCTTTAAATTTATTCTGCTAATCGGCATCCTCATGTAATGCTCTAGTTTTGTTATATGCTGCCAACTGCTCTTACTTCAAACTCCATTCTAGATGTATCTGTTTGTTTGAAGACTACCTCTATTAGTGTCCATAATTTATCCGTTCTCACATTAAATTTCTGAGTTAAGACATAAACTTTTGTGATAATAGCACCATGGTTGTTTGCCCTATTTCTTTAACAATAGTCCAAAGAATGGTTACAGGATCATATGCTTCAATGGAGTTCTCTTGAGACATGATCTTCATCAACAAATGATTGTTAATATAGCTCAACAAGGATTTCATCAGGACCCTTTTTCACTAATAGCTTCTGCAATAGTCATCAAGACTTACAGGCTCCCCCTAATTGTATGCATCATCTCTTTTTGGCAGAGTCTGCCCATCTAATGCTTAGATTGTCAAAATTCAGGCCAATGACATATGTTGTTGGCTGAAGAATTCAAGGGACTTTCAGATTGTATTTCCTTTCTTATCCATACTTGTGTAACTTTCTTCTTTTGCATGGTTCTAGCTTGTGTAAGAGCCCATGTTAAGTTACAATCACGTGACATATGACCAATGTTATAACACTTGAAGCATTCTACATTGTTCATGAATAAGAATTCATGATTTCTTCCTGCAAAATCATTTCTTGGAGGTTGTCGGAGACTATAACACCTATCTCTATGAGATGGTTGGGAACCATAACATCTATCTTTATGATATGCTTTACAGTATTTTGCCATGTGACCAATGTTTGAACAAGAATAACAATAACCAAAAAATGAACTTTGGTACCTGGGAGATGGAGGTTTCCTTGATGTACTTCTGAAGCCTTTCTGCCTTGAGATCCTTTGATGATAACCATTACCTCTCACCTCTTTGACATCATCTACATTTCTTATTGGAGCAGGATTTCTTCTTTGAAGAGGATTTCTTCTATTGTAGCCTTGATTTTTCTCCTTGCATTTGCTAGAACTAGGAGCATCACCATTTCTTTCTAGCTTCTTCACATCTCTTTTGTTTAAAGCATTTTCATTCTTGTTTGAGGATTCACCTGCATACCCGAGACTTGATTTATCAGATGGACATTTATGATACCTGAGCATGTCATCCAAGGCTTGAGAGCTCTTCAAGATTTTGTTCATCCCTTCAACCTTTGTTCTGAGGAATACAATCTCTTCTTCCAATCTTTCACACTCACTATTCTTCTTTGCAAGTTGTTCTTTAGTTTCTTCCTTGCTACGAGTAGCTTCAGCTGCTACTATTTTAAGGGAGATGATATATGACTTCATTTTGAAGATTTCTTCATTCTTTTATTGACTACTCTCCATTTCCTTCTCAGCTCCTTGTGCTTGTTTCCTTGCTTCTTGTAGTTGAGATTTGAGAGAGGAGACCTCTATTTTTTACTGACCAATCTCTTCTTCAAGTTTGTTCAAGCTCTTGTGCCTTTGTTCAAGTTGACTTGACAAGGTATCTTCCTTCTTCTTTACTTTATTCAATTGATTTGTCATGGATATGACTTCTTCATGATGCTTTCTTTTACTTTGGTCAAATTCCTTCTTAAGCTTAGCAAACTCTTCATCCCTTTCTTGTACTTGAAGCTTGATGACGTCAACTTTCTTTCTTGTTTGATCTTGGTGAACAACTGGAGCTATCTTCTTAAGTGCCTCATTTTCCTTTTTCAAATTGTTAATCTCTTCCATGGCAGTCATAAGTTGAGCGAGGAGTTCTTCTACAAAGTCTTTTTCATTCTCTTCATCTTCTAAGTTTGCTTTAGCCTTGATGTCATCATTCTCATTTTCAGCTTCTATTATGGGTTCAGGATCTCCTTCTTGATTGATGGTCATGGTCAGTGCTCCTTTTGAGTGAAGATCATGAAGTTTGTCCCATATGCCCTTTGCTAATGAATCTTTTTCTAGATTGTTCTTTACAAAATTAGGGAGCCCATTCAAGATTGCCCTTACTACTTTGGCATTGTACTCCTTGGATTCTCTATCCATCCTACTATCATCAATCATTGATTTCCAAATTTCAATGCATTGAGTCTGTAAGAAATTCCTCATTCTTTCCTCCCATATATTAAAGTTCCCATTGAGCCTTGGAGCCTCCTCAAATTGATTGTCTTCTATTTTAGTAGTAGAGGGAGACACATCCTTAGGAGGATTGGGGACTTTCTTCCTTGACTTCACCATTTGTGTTCTAAGGTTCAACCTTCAAGTTGTTAGGCTTTGAATTAAGGTACTAGCTCTGATACCAATCGTTGGAAATACTGAGGGGGGGGGGGTGAATCAATATTTCTTTTTCCCACTATTGTTTCACCCATTAAAACATATATATTCAGAACACAATATGAACAGCAAGAGTAAATGCTTTTATTAATGTAAACTGTGCAATAAAATAGATACAATATATAGATGGTTACAATCAGTTGCCAAGCTCCAACTTGGAATTTGGTGAGGCTCCAACCTCCAGAGCACCAACTCTATTTTGCTAAGACACCAATCTTGGACTTAGGAGAACAAACTCCTAAGGACTTCAATCCTTCCTACTTCTGAGGCTTCAACCCCAAGGACTCCAATCCTACTTACTTCTAAGGCACCAACCCCAAGGACTCCTATCCTTCTTGCTTCTAAGGCACCAGCCCCAAGGACTCCTATCCTTCTTGCTTTTGAGGCACCGGCCCCAAGGACTCCAATCCTTCTCACTTTTGAGGCACTAACCCCAAGGGTTCCAACCCAATCTTGTCAAGGCATGTTTGATAGTAATCTTTTGATCTCAAAACTCTTCTTTGCTAAGTTCTGTCTATTTACAGCTTCACTGTAGTCTCCAAACTACAGTATCAATGACAACTAGTCTTCTTATGAATGAGTCTTTACAACTCTGCACACTGCCCACGCATAGTCTCCAATAGCCTTCATGCTCTCTGATAATGTCTTCACATAGCTCTAGTCAGTCTACTGTTAGCTGCACTCAGCTCTGCATAAAGAACAACTTCTTGTTCAAGCTTATGTTCTCTGCTGGCTACTTCTCCCCTTCGATTGTCTATTGTCCTGTTAGCCCTGTGGCCCTCTTTCCATTCTGCTGGATCCTCTCGTTACCTCTGTCTCCTCCAGCTTATTTTCCACAGCGTTCAACAGCCTTCAATAGCATTCACCGCTGCTGCTTCTGCTATCTCACACTCTGGTTCTTCACCATACCAACGACAACAAAAGTTCTCTGTTTTTACTGTTTTATACATTCCCATGCCTTCGTCCATTTGTTTCCAATTACACCGCCTCTTAGACTTCCTCAATGCTCACTGTCATTTCCCCTGTGCTCACTTGCTTCTTCAACTTCCCATCTTTCAGTTTCCTCTATCTATTCGTGCTCTCGGGACACGTTGATTCAATGGCGAGGATTGAGTCATACGTAGAGGACACATATTCAGAAAACTGTAACAGTGCTCCTTTCGACAATGATAGCAGGCATACATAGGGATGGAATTATTTAACGGACCTACCACATCCTGATCGTAATTGCCATCGACATTATTTCAGCCTCTTGAACTATCGAAACCATTATCATATGCATTTTGGCCCTTAAAACCGCGCACAAGGCAAATATGTAAATACACAAGAAATATGAGCAAAAACAAGCGAAAAGGCTAAAGGGCAGACTTCAACAATTATTTTACTTGCATCTATTCTGTATCGGGTCCGCTACATATATTGCAATCGGCAATCAAGGTTTCCGGGGTCCTTTATACATCGATCCCATGGCATCGCCGATGGCCGATGACTGATCCTGCTGTGGATGTGATATAATCATTAAGCCATGTTACAATGTTGAAGCAGGTATGCATGCTTTATCACAATCAGCGTTTTGTAAGATCCGATAAGCGAACGCGATATATAATACACCATTTCATAATGTGCAGCGGGTTCGTGTTATTATCGCAATCGCAGTTTTAATGTGACAAGGCTTTAAGCATTCTGATACATAATTCCCGATATGACGGATGCGATATTATTATAGACAGTTTTTAATGCCTCTGTCGGGTCCATATATATATATATATATATATATATATATATATATATAGATAGATAGATATATATATATATATATATATATATATATATCTATCTATATATATATATATATATATATATATATATATATATATATATATATATATATATATATATATCGCAATCAGTCATTCGAGGGTGACAGCCCTTTATACATTACGATTACCGCAGATGCAATATTATATTAAGCCAAGTTGTGATGTCGCATCCTGTCCGCAACGTTCATCACTATCGGTGATCGCAAAGGGGCCGCTTACCACTGTATGAATTTGCTCCGAATTCCCGATGCGATAATCACTATCGGCGAACACAACATATCGGCAGTCACAGTTGCAGCATATTGGCAATCGCAGTTTTGGGTCCACTCTTACAATCGCAATCGGAGGTTTCGGGTGGCAGGGCCTTTACCACTCCCAATACATAATCCCGCTCTATTGTTTTAACTCGTTTATATGCTCCATTGTTTATGTATATATTGCTCCGTTGTTTTAACATTGATTATATGCTCCTCCACTTATGCGGCTTACTCTTGGCATCTACTCCTCTGATAGTCCTTCCTTTGGTATTGTTGCTCCAATAGCTGTTAAATGCATGCGTATAAGCTCTCTGATTGCTCCGTTTCTGTGTTTCCTCCGTTTGCTCTGTGTGCTCCTCTTCATTGGCATATATATCTGACATATACATATATATGGCTCCTCTGGTGGCTCTATCTTCTCCTCTCGTCTCCATATACTCCTCTGGCCTCTCGTCTCCATCTACTCCTCTGGCTTGGCAGTGTCTTGCTCTGATATCCTATGATATGCTTTGATCTACCTCCTTAGGCAACTCCTCTTTGCTTATGGCTTGGCTATCCTAATGGCCTTGCTCTTGTCTCTTCATGAATCTTCTCTACTTCCCCTTGGCTTCATGTCATCCTTTAGTATCCGGAATATTTCCATATTGACATCAATGACAACCTAGGTCAACACATTAACCATACAAATGCATACACAAATACAAGATTCAAAAATATACAAGTATATGGAGGAAAACTCAAATAAATTTATTGAAAGAAGTAGTAGAAGAGAGGATTACAACCCAGCTATCTAATTCAGCATCATCCTCCCAGCATGAAATCCCTCTTCACCTCATAAAAAGCAAGATCACCCAAAAATACAATGTCTCAAAGAGAAACCAACAACACCTCCTTACTAATTACAAAATTCCAGCCCCTACATCTCTAGGATGAGGGATCCATATATAGATATTTGTAGGGGGGTGAGCCAGCTTTTGGGATTTTGATTAGTGTCATTTCACTGATATTTCTTGGTTCCACTTGGATATTTCATGATCTCTTACTCATCCCTGGGCGAATTCAGAGAGGCAAGTGTCATATGAGTAGTTTTTAGAAGATTCTCTGAGTTTCCACCTAGAAAACTGCATCTGCCATTTGTCTACTATCGCCCATCGCACCCTATAGAAGGGCTTTTTAGTATGCATCACACCCCCCATGTGTAATAGGTGAGATGCATGACACCTTGACCATGGAGCAAGTGAGATGGTCAAGTTTTGACCAGTTCTGAGCAGTTTTTTAGGGAGAACTTCTGGGAAATGATGTAATCAATTGTCCTTGATCCTTTAGGGTTTGAAACAACACAATTAGGGGTTTATAATCCCTTGGTTTATGGACATATGTGATTGGGGTTGCAGTTCCCAAATATGTCTATAACAGTTGCCCCCTAAAGCATGAGGTCGTAAATCTTTTGATGTCGGGTGAAATGCTTTATCATGAGGATCCGAAGTTTTTCGAACTGGAAGGTGACCTATAATAAAATACAATACAACACATTATCTTCATAATATTTTCATGATCTAACTGAGGCAGGCATTCCCATGCTTAGCTTTATAAATTCATTTTCATGTACATAAGACAGACAACCGCCTGTGTAGTAGATTGATGATTCTAGTAGAGCCATCATCCTTTAGCTTAGATGATTATCTGTGCAGCTATGATGTACATTTAAAATCTTCATTTTTCTGAATATATCGCAGCCCGGATGGATGAAACTAGATCCGAGGTCTTCAAACTCATTTCATCTTTGCCCGGAGTACAAGTCAATCCATGTGAAAAGATGTTTTGATGTCGAACATGGAAAGACATCACTTGATTACTAGAAAATGATGTAAGTTGTTAACAGGCGCGAGAGGAATCACCAATAATGATAATGACCCTCAAGGTACTATAGTACAATTCACGTGGTATGAATACATGAGTCGTTGTCGAACACCACGCAAAATCTTTCGATCGAAGGCCATTGATGTAAACCTGTTGCCGGAAGTGAGAAACTTGCCATTGAGGCATGCAAGCTTCAAAGTAATGAAAGAGTTGTTCCTAAGTCAACTTCTTGGATAATGAGTTGATGTCAACAAGAAGTGACTCATCATAGGAGGGCCTTAATGAATCCCACATCTATGACACAGAACAGAGCAAATGATTTTGTGGAGGTGAAAATGATCTGATGATACAAGGTTTAGGGTGACAGTCATGAAAAATGGAGAGTGAAGGTATTGCAGCAGATGAGGTGTTAGCTGGGTTGGTAAATTCTTTGAGCGACTTCTCTTGAACATATCGGCAACACTGGAATGGATTGGTAGCATTAACCCCAAAATGGATGGTACGGAGGACAAATGGTAATATGACCGGTGAACGGAATAACCCAACCCGACTCAATCATGGTGATGGAGTGAAAGTGTCATGTTCAAGAGAGACCTGCTACCAATGAAGTTCTTCAAGTTTTCTTCCCTTTTTCCCTAGTCATTCCTGACCAATACCTCTTTATTTTTGTCAAGCTTGAGGAGGATAACATATGCTTGTTCTATAATTTTCCCTTCAGGCAAACTTGTCGCTATGTTTTGGCGAGCCTAGCGACAGTGAAACTCGCTCTTGTCCATATGGACAAGTTTGTCTCTATTGTTTTAACGAGTTTAACGACAAATATAACTCGGTCCTTTTCAATTTTAGAGAGTCTAAAAGGAGACAGAAAGGAAACTCTAGTAGTCCTTTTTCGTAGTATAATCCCTTAAGTCTGAAAAAGTATAAAATTATACGAAGAGATGACTTTTCTGATCACTTTAGCGAGCCGAAAAAGACAAGTGCTCGATCTTTTTGTGTAATAATCCCTCATGTCCAAAAAGATTAAAATATAGAGGAGAGACGGCACTTCCAATCACTTTAACGAGCTAGAAAGGCCAATTGCTCAACAATCTTTTCATATTTTACGAGTCTAAAAAGAACTTAAAGGAGACTCGTTTTTTGAGGAATGAGTGATCTTTTTGGATAGCAACTGGTTCCAGGTAAGTTTGGAACTTTTCAATCACGGCAGTGTAAAGAAGGTGGCTTATAGAATCACTCGTCGCAGTTGTTCCTCAAAAGGGTAAACAATCAAGTGGAGGCATATGATAGCCTAAAAAAGAGTGGAGGTGATGGTAAGAATACGACCAAGGTTCAAAAGCTGATAGCTATGCAATAACAAAGGTTATTTACCAAAGGTGGGTTCATTTTTAATGAGCTTGAACTCTAGGGGAACGTATGCTCATTGCTAGGTTTATTTTTTAACGAGCTTGAATTTCGCGTAAACCTACTCATGCCAGTCGTATAATAAGGATGTCTCTCATCATTATTCGCAACTTTGCTCCAAGCCTTTTGTGCGCAAGCTAGGAATGACCAACTACTTTCCTAAGGGTTAAAGAACTACTGAGGTTAGGTAGGATAGTTTTCCCGACGGGAAACATTTCCTTTTCTTTTTTGTTTTCGTCGGTCTCGACAAAGGTGAATGGTGGATCAGACCAATCACCTAACTTAAGCAGTTGAAGTTAGTAAAACTATGGGGTTAGAGTTACACTAGTTGCTTTTCACTTTCGTAAAAAAGGTTTGCATGCCCCCAAGTATAAAGAGAAATAGAGTTTCTAGGTTACTATATGGAATTTCTTGCATTAAAGCAAGATTGTTGCATCCGTGTAGTAGACAAAACACTCCCTTGGCTCTATCCATTGAAATAGACAAAGGTGAATGGTGTGAGCTTCCAATCACATAACCTTCGATGAGGGAATCCTTTTCCAAACTAATCCCATTTTCCTAAACGGACGGGTGTGTCAAACTAGTCATATATCCTACGAGGAAACCTACCTTATATTTGGGGTTTTCCTACCGAATAAAACCAGGGCGCATGCCCCCTAGGTTTAGTCACATTCACTGAATCACTCACGCTTATCAGGTGGACGGACTGGAGGTCGATGAGACATTCCTTGTGCAAAAAGGCCATTTAGGGATGGTATTTGACTAGTAGCCGTGTTTGAACTAGGGAATGAAAGCTGGTCTATGAGCTGGACCATTTTTCCTTCATACGGGAAACACATCACCCAAAAGAGTGAGGAAACAATAGCTCCCATACTGTAAATGTAGTCATGCCCAAGGAGTAGATTGTAATCTAGCGGCCCTTGGACTACCATCACGTTTATATGAATAGTTTTCCTTCTCAAAGTTATAGGAAAATTAGGAAGGATCCCTAACAGTCGACTGGTTCCTTTATTAAAGCCTGATAGATTTCGAATCTCAGGCAGAAGCGATGGAGAACCAAGAGCTTTCCAAGCAGTTGAGGAAAGGATACTCATAGAAGCCCCTTCATCTATGATAGTACCAGTCATGATCATTTTGTAAGCTTGTAATATGATTTGGAATGGTACATTAGATGGTAGGCGGGGTCCCGCCAGTAGATTCCAATCAAAGGAAATAACTAGATTGCTCGGAGGAGGGACCGAATAAACAGCCAGATGAATCTCTCATGAACTTCCTTCCTATGGTAAAGGAATGGGTAGATTGCCCCCATGTTCATCTAACTCTATGTTAACAAAAAGAATTTGAACAGTGTCATTCTCATTCTCTTTAGAGACTGTATCATCTGAAGATGGACCTTCTGAAGACAAGACTAGGTCGACTGCCATCTCAACTTGTTGACTTTGGTCCGGTGTGGATTCAGAGGGTTTATCTTCAACGATAGATGCTTCAACCGACAACAAAGGTATGTCAGTCAGATTTTCAACTAGCGATGGACATGGCAAGAGTTTCTTGTATCCAGGAGGAAGTCGTTGCAGTGAAGCAGGATAGTTATCCAAGACTCTTTTAGCTTCATCTAGAAAATGACAACGGTGGAGATCATGATCACCTTCACACAGCCTGCAAGGAAATTTAGATCTTCCTTTCTGTCCATTGACTTCATTTTCACTAGTTGACGGCATACTCTCAACATGATCGACAGAGGTTGAAGACACCGGATTGTGCAAGCGGGGAGACCAGTCCCTCAGGATCCGTGGGATGCAGGGACAATCTCGATGATAGTTGTCTCCCTTGCAAATGACACATGAAGATTTAGGTTTGGAAGGTAAAGTGTGTGGATTTTTTCCAGAGGATGCATGGTTGCCCCCTTTCGCCATTAGCTTCTTCTTTTTCTTCTCCTTCCCTTTCTTCTTCTTCTAAGTTACTTGGTTTTTAGTGTTACTAGTTTCACCAAGTGAAGAGGAAGAAGGAGAGGGAGAAACAAACGAAGCAAAAAGTGGGGGAGAAACTTCAGTATCATCTGGTTGCTGATTTGATTGCTAAGGATTTACGGTGTTTTCAACAACAGAGGTTGAGAAAAGCCATACTGGCAGGCTAATTGTGAGTCCTGGAAGGGAAAATGTAGCCATGTGTGGAGCACCAACATCTCCCCAAGAGGAGAAAGGACTAGGATTTCCCCCAAGGGGAAATACTTGATTGGTAGACTCCATTTTCTCAACCTAAGACCAACGAGGGAACAGTGATGTTATTTCAAACAAAATAAATTTTATGACACTTTGACACAACTTGCTTTTTCAATTTTTAAGAGTCAAGAAAAAGCTAAAGGTGACTCTAGTCGCCTTTGATTTTTAATGAGCCTGAAGTGACAAGTGCTCAGATGGACCTTTTCTTTTAAGGAGTCTGAAAAGGAACAAAAGTGACTACTCTAGAAATCTAGATAGAGGGATTACCAAACCAATCGCAAAACTGTAGAATACTTTTTACGTACAGCAGTCAATCTTCCCAAATGTTGTGTTCAGTGCATTGCGATCGATAGGGCGGTAGACACGGCTTCCTAAGGATAAAAGATATAGCCTATTGTGGTCTCCCAATATATACTCAACGTACGTGAGAGCACAAGTCCGTACTAGCACTTGTCGTATCAAAGAGAAGGAATCACCCAACCTACGATGAAAACAATAGTGATGAGCCCCAAAAATGTACAATTATTTGGGCTCATTCAACCTCCTAATTTGACTTAATCCACCATTCTCATTGGTTTATTGCATGTTTTTGATTATTTTTATGCTAATAGAGTGAATTTGGTTAGTCATTATGCCAACAAGTCTAATGGGTGCTTTGTGTAGCCTTTTTGGTCAATTTGGAGACAAAATTGAAGGTCTTAATGAGCACTTGGCAGCCAAATTCGTGGGAGAACAAGCTAGAGGATTTGTAGGAAGGTGTCCCCTTCATTTATGGGCCCTTACCTCGAATTCTCCACCATCAGCTCGGAGTTCAAGGGCCACCGAATCAATCAGCACAAGGGCAGCCAAGCAAGTCAAGTAGGACTGCTGTTAACTCCAAGTTTTGGGCAGCCGAGTCCCTAAAGTTTAGGAGGACTGTTGGGTCCTCAATTTGTATAAATAAGAAGGCTTAGGGCCTCATTTTGGTTAGCCAGTGTAGCCAGTGGATGTTAGCTAGTTAGCCAGTAGATAGTAGCTGGTAGATAGTCATTTCGTAGTCTTGTTGTAGCTAGTTTGTAGTTCGATTTTTATGCAATAGATTAGCTTTGCTTTCAGCTCATTCTCAAGCTCTCCTTGTGGACAGTTTTGATGTAACTCTTCATTTCTTGATCAATAAAGATGAATCCAACTTTGCACCAGCTCTAAATTTCTCTTAGGAGGCTGTAGCTCTTGGGGTTGGGCCCATCTCAAGCGCCCAGTACCTCCTTTGTTTATCTTTATGTGTGTTTGTTGCGTTCTTAAAATAAAATCTGTTCTTTAAATTTAAGTCTTGTTATGTTATTTAGGTTGCTTTTTGATGATTAAAGTAGATTTTCATGTTCAGATTGATTTGGATAGATTAATAACATAAAGGATCTTGGAAAAAGGGACTCAAGCACCTCTGATCTTACCTCTCCCTCAGTGGGATCGTGAGTTGGGACAAAGGTGACCTTGCTGCCCACAAAAACGTTGTTTTGCTTTGCCATGCAATTCTTAGTGTTGGAATCCTCTTTTGTAAATGCTGATATTAGTAGTGTTTAAATGCTTCAGTTGATGGTTTCTTAGTGGCATAAGTTAGTTCATGCATTTCATTTCGAATAAACTGCTATTCATTTCCTTTTGTTGTTACTTAGGTAAGAATAGAGTAAAGTAACTAGGTCATAGGTTTTATATGTGAGTGTTTGTTCAGTTTGGAAAACCACTTGCAGAGTACCTATTACCCATCCTTACCTACACATACTCCATCCAACCTACCTATTTCATCCTTCACTTAGAACCCTTACCTTACATTTGCCTCATTCACTTACTTTGCCATGATTCTCATCTTCTTGTGCAACATCGTTTCATCCCTCCTTGAACAAATCTCACCATCTACACCTTCTCCTCAACTCCATCCTCCAAGTCTTGAACTCCCCTACACCCCTATTTCACCTACATACTCGTTCCTCCACCTTTTTCCCTCCATCCATTCTCCAAAATCCTCTTTTCAGAACATCCTGTAGAAATCTTTGAACATCCTGTAGAAACCCCTGCAGACTTCCTGTAGAAGTTCATAAACACGGTTGTCTGGCATCCTGACTTTGTAAAACTCTCTGAAATGATGATAGGGATCCCTTAGACCCTCTCCGAGTCTTCCCAACCTTTTCCAAGCATTTCTCCTCCTTGATCCACCCCTGCACAGTGAAAAGCTAGTTAAAAGCACATGCATGATAATTCTCATAACTTAATCAAAAATACAAAAAGATGTTTTCCTCAGATAGTGATAACTTAGACACATGCATTTTACCTTCCTAGAAGTAATGGCATCTCTTCTCGTAGTTTGCATTCTCATTTTTGCATCAGTAGGACTATTTGGTAGAATTAGGGTTTGCTAGGGTTTGCTAGGGTTTGTGTTTCTTTTTGGCTTTCAGTTTCTTTTTGCAATTAGATTAGCTTCCTTCGAGTTAGCTTTCATCCATCAATTAAAAAGCTTCTTCTAAGAGCTCATAGAAGTTGGCTTAAGCTCCTAGTGGACTTGTGCCAGCTGACCAAGTGACAGCTGCGGCAAGAGCTAGTACTTGTGCATATAGCACCGTCGCTTCCAAGTTTGTTACGAACTACCGGGTTGATAAAATTAAAGAAGGGAGCTCCAGGAGTTGTAGCATTATTGCTACAATATTGGAGCCCGCCATCTTTTTGGCACCGTTGCCGGGGAAGCGTCAGAGTATTGGTGATTGCTGCTTTTCTTCTATTTTCCACTACAACCTTCTGCTAAGTAGTTTATTTCATTTCATTTTCGCAAAAGTAGAGTAGACATTTCCCGCTTTCATAGATTAGCATTTCAATTCCGCAATTTCAATTCTGCAAGTGTAGATTAGCATTTCAATTCTGCAAGCGTAGATTAGCATTTCAATTCTACAAGCGTAGACTAGCATTTCATTCCTGCAATTTCATTTGAGCAAAATAGATTAGTCTTTTCCTGCTTTCATTTCAATTCCGCATTTTCATTTCAGCAAGATAGTTAGTTGCAGTTCAATCTATTTTAGTTTTGCAGGTACAAGAAGAAAAATACAAAAATCAATCAAAAAGATTTCCTTTCATGCCTTGTAGGAGTAGAGATAAGTTAGAAAAATGATTTCACAACACCCCCCATTGCTTCACACGGCCAACCTTCTCTCTTCTTCGATGGCTGTGACTAAGAAGAACCCTTGGATGGACATCAAGGCATATTTAAAGAACCTCTAGGGGAGAAGAAGAAGAAAACATTCCTCTGGAGCAAATGGCTACAAGCAGAAATGTTGGGAGCAACATCTTGTCCAAAGATGAATTTGAAAATCAGATCAAAGATTTCAAGAGTGATATGAGGCAGTTTCTTGCCATGCAAATGGATACCTTGCAGATCCAACAGAAGCAAGAGGAAGCCAAGAGGGCTTTGGTCATTTTTTGTCCTAGGTGCACTAGAAAGCATCCTAGGAACGAATGTCCATTGTACTCCATAGAAGTGTGTTTTGTCTGTGAATAATACCATCCTACAGATCAGTGCCCTTCCTTACCCAAATTCAAAGCTGCATATCAGAGAGCCAAAGGAGCCACTGAATCACTCTATTACATGAACCAAAGTTGGCCGCATAGACCTAGATCTCATCAGTGGGAACTGCAAGGGACATCCGAGACCTATTATGACCCCTATCAAGCCACTTTCATGCCTTCTTGGGGACCACCTGCTCATCCTTCTTGGTTCACACCTCCTCCTTGTTCCTTCCCAGATCCATATTATGCCCAACCAGTTGCTCATTCATTTCACTCTTATGCTCAGCCACAGCCTCAGTGGAATGCACCTCATCAGGGGTGGAGGCCCTAATACAACACTCCTCCTGCTTCATTTCCTCCACCACCTGCTCATCCACAACCATCGCCTCCTCCTCCACCAAGGCAACCCCAAATGCCTACCAAACCACAACCCCATCCGCATCCATCTCAAATACACACCTCCACTCAGCTACCCGTACCACCATTTCCAAAACCATACCATGGAGCAGCTCAACCCAATTGCAAAGCTGAGGCACAACATGTGCAAATGACTCCTTTTGAGCTCAATGATCTTCACCATGGCTCAGGAAAAGCATTGCAAAAAAGAGATTATCTTGAAAGCATTGAAGGATCACATCCAGCAAAAGAAGATTCAAAAGAGGAGATCAAAGAACCATGGGCTGCACTTGATGAAGAGAAGAGATCAGAATCAGAGATCGAGAAAGCTTCCTCATGGTTACCATCAAATATTCCATGTATTCCAGAGAAAGATCAGCAAAAGGAGGAAGATGAGAAAGTCATGATAGAAAATGACATGAAGAATGATCCAGATCAGCAAAAAGAGGAAGATGAGAAAGTCATGGTAGAAGGTGACATGAAACATGACCCAAATCAGCAAAAGGACCATGGACATCAAAGCTATATTGAGATATGGTTTCAAAAGGTCACTAAGTTGCAGCGGTACTTTCTTCCTCAGCTTTGTTTGATCCCTTCAAAGCCAGATCATTTGGTCTCTGAGATCTGGATACCTGTCAAAGCATGCATTTTGAGCCTTCACATCATTTTTTCTTTAATCTCGATGTGCACATGGCTCCATTGGAAGTATTCTTATACTTGAAAATGATTTTGTTTTTCAAGTAGGGTAGGGTAGAAAAAAAAAAAAAGAGAAAAAAAAATGAAAATAGAGGAAAATAGAAATCTAAGGTGAAAACCTCCTCGGAGGCGCCTTAGATTGGCTCATTGATTGAAAACCTCCATGAGGCGGTCAATGGGTTGGAAAAAAAGAGAAAAGAGAATAAGATCTCCGGGTGAAAACCTCCCTTGGAGGCGCCCAGGGCAGGCAATTAGGGTGAAAACCTCCATGAGGCGCCCTAGTTGTTTTTTTTTTTTTTTTAAAAAAAAAAAGAGAAAAAGAAAAAGAAAAATAAAACTAATTCCATTGGCTAATTGCAGGTTGCAAGAAGGACGTTTCATGACAGGAGGAGCACTCAAATCAAGGTTAAAGGAATTTTTCTTGTGCCTTCTACAGGAAGCTCTGTATTTCTACAGGAAACATCTTGTAGAACCTTTGGACGAACCAAATTCAAGTTTAAAATGGAATCTGATGGTGGGAGTCTGTTGATTAGGTCTACAAGCACTTGTGTGTCCATCCCTTGCCTTTCTCCATCATTTTTTCCACCTCATTGTGCTTCTCATTGTGCTTCTACAGGAACTTCCTGTAGAAATTGTGGGAAACTAGACATGGATTTCAAAAAGTGGTTTGGCGAACATGGTAGCTTCCTCGAGGGTTCAGAAGTCCTCATGCAATCTTCCAACTCCTCCTCCATCATCTCCATACCTGCATCACAGCCCAAGCTCAGTTTTTCCTTCCATGCAACCACTTGCAAAAAGCCTTGAAGCAAAAAGACATAGAACAAAATTTGTTTTTGCCATAACTTGAGAACCATGCATCCATTTGACAAACCGTTTTATGGGGAATTGTACAAGGTTGATGGAAACATTCCTGAGCAGTTCCATGCAATTTCGGTGCATGGTTTCCAACAAATCAGCCTCCATCACCATCAGCCATTTTTGCATTTTCTCCATATCCGTGCATCCGTTTCAAAACCTGTTTCATGGGGATATGCATGTGAGTGATGGTAACCTACCCAAGCAGTTTCAGCCGATTCCGATGCATGGTTTCCGAGAAATCAAGCTCTGAAATCTTCGGCCATTTTCCATTTTTCTCGAAATCCGTGCATCCATTGATCACGATTTTGCTATGGGAGATGCATAATGATGATAGGAACATGCTCACCGAGTTTCAGATCAATCCGGTTTACCGTTTGAGAGCAATGGCGAAAACAAGTTCTGGTTTTGTGACCATGCAGCAGCAGCAGCTTGAAGGTGAAGATCTGAACGTGGAAACAATTGCATGCAGCTCAGATCGGGCCAGAGGACACCTGCACAAGGAAAAACAATCAACAATCATCAGCCAAGCCCTCATGCAACCAAAGGATCCAAGCATGCAGCAGCAAAAAGCTTCACAAGCAGCCGTTTGACTTCAGGTACGTGACTAAACCTTGTTCATCTATTGCATGGATCTAGTCTAAGCATTGCATGAACGAATGGAATGGTGAAATTAAGCCACGAATATAGCAAGGTTAACTTGACATCCAGTTCTCTAGCGCTCAAGGAAAAATCACGCAGCATACGTGTATGGTCATTCATGAAAATTTTGAAAAACACAGTTAGTGGTAGATCTGTTGAACTCCAGTGCACAGGACATCAGACGATTGACAGATAGATGAAGACATGCAGTTCATAACATCACTGCAGTTCTAAAAAGCCAGCGCACACGTTGTTGCCACCTCACTCCACCAACAATCACGCAGACATCAATGAGCACTCAGCTGTTAGTCAACTTGCACACAACTGGAAGTGTGGATTTTGTTGGTAATTTTTATTAGCACAAGAGCAGTCGCCATCAAGATTGCTACAGAAAGCTCTGATGCCATTGCAGAACCACAGTTTGCAAAAACACACAAATGAGGGGGCTATGGAGCATATACAACGGAAGATTGCCAGACCAGTAAATGCAGATCCATCTGCAAAGTTTTGTTCAATAGCAATGGAAAGTTCATCTGGAACAGAAGCAAGAGAAGCTAGAGCCGTTGATTTTGCAAACAAAACTGTGATGACTATGACTGGTGCAAAGGTTGAGGAAGAACTTTCTGTGAAACAAGGGCCGGTACTTATTTGACTGTTGAAGAAAAGAAGAAATTGAGATCTGGTGTTAAAGTGAATTTTGACTTTCTTTCTAACCACAAAAAGCTGCAGTTTACACTGACTTAGGCATTTAGCCTTCTTCCTCATCACTTGAAAGCAGTAAAAGTCAGATGGATTTGATTAAAGCAGAGAGCCTCCCTGATTTGAGTACTTTATCTATTATTCAGGCAGATTATAATGTCATATCAAGTATCTGGTGGTTCTATTCTTTCATTTCTTCATAAAAGTCTCTTTGAAGTATCAGCACAAAAGGATGAACCCGCTAGAAAAGACAGTACAAGCATAAAGAAGCATCCAAAGTAACTATGAAGTATTTCCACAGAGATGGTGCAAAACATGCCATGAAAGATCAGGCTGATGACAGATGTTAAGAAAGAAGTCAACGTGGATGCTGCAAGGATACCTTGAAACAAGCCAAGTTCGAGCGCTTTGACAGAGAGTGTTCAAAGGAAACGAAAGGGAAATGAACAGAAAGCTTGTCAAAATCTAATTTTAAGAAAAGAAAAAATGCCTCTGAGCAAAGACTGCGTTTCAAATATTGTTGATACACAGCTTTTTCAAGACCAAACTACAGGAGTATTATGTCGGTTTACAGTATCCACAGACCCCGATTTACAACTCAAAGCTGCTGATGTTATATCAATTCTTGTAAGGGTTCTTCAATCTGATACTCCTTTAGCAAAGTGCAGAGCAGCCATTTCACTTGAGCAATTTTCACAGAATTCAGGAAATTTGAGCCCACCAGTCAAGAAAAAGCAAGGTTTTTTATGTTTCTCACCTTCTTCTGTTAGGCGGTGTAGAGTTCATAGAGGTGTCTGTTCAGATTAGAACTTCTTTCTGTCTTATTGAGGCAGAGAAACCAGTTAAAGGCCTGGAAACACTTTTTCCCATCCAGCTTTGGCATGCAATATCTATTCTCAGGCAGTTCATTGTACTTGTGTGCTTTTATAATACATTAGACTTGCCATTTGTGTTGGATTCGTCAGCTTTCAGGCAGCACAGTTCGAGGAGAAAGCACCCTCAGCCAAGCAGGCTAAGACACTGCCGACTGTTTCTACAGGAAGACAGAGAACTGTTAGCAGACTGTTTCTACAGGAAGTTAGCAGACTGTTTCTACAGGAAGCTAGCAGACTGTTTCTACAGGAAGCCAGCGAACTGTTTCTACAGGAAGTTTGAAAAGAGGGAAGCCAAAGGAGAAATCAGCCGAGATGTTAGCCAAAGAAGCCACCAGGGCCATCAAAGATGAGCAGAGAGATTGGTTGCTCAGAGGATGAGCAACACTTTCAGTAGGGGGGTGATGATGAACCCCAAAAATGTACAATTATTTGGGCTCATTCAACCTCCTAATTTGACTTAATCCACCATTCTCATTGGTTTATTGCATGTTTTTGATTATTTTTATGCTAATAGAGTGAATTTGGTTAGTCATTATGCCAACAAGTCTAATGGGTGCTTTGTGTAGCCTTTTTGGTCAATTTGGAGACAAAGTTGAAGGTCTTAATGAGCACTTGGCAGCCAAATTCGTGGGAGAACAAGCTAGAGCATTTGTAGGAAGGTGTCCCCTTCATTTATGGGCCCTTACCTCGAATTCTCCACCATCAGCTCAGAGTTCAAGGGCCACCGAATCAATCAGCACAAGGGCAGCCAAGCAAGTCAAGTAGGACTGCTGTTAACTCCAAGTTTTAGGCAGCCGAGTCCCTAAAGTTTAGGAGGACTATTGGGTCCTCAATTTGTATAAATAAGAAGGCTTAGGGCCTCATTTTGGTTAGCCAGTGTAGCCAGTGGATGTTAGCTAGTTAGCCAGTAGATAGTAGCTGGTAGATAGTCATTTCGTAGTCTTGTTGTAGCTAGTTTGTAGTTCGATTTTTATGCAATAGATTAGCTTTGCTTTCAGCTCATTCTCAAGCTCTCCTTGTGGACAGTTTTGATGTAACTCTTCATTTCTTGATCAATAAAGATGAATCCAGCTTTGCACCAGCTCTAAATTTCTCTTAGGAGGCTGTAGCTCTTGGGGTTGGGCCCATCTCAAGCGCCCAATACCTCCTTTGTTTATCTTTATGGGTGTTTGCTGTGTTCTTAAAATAAAATCTTCTCTTTAAATTTAAGTCTTGTTATGTTATTTAGGTTGCTTTTTGATGATTAAAGTAGATTTTCATGTTCAGATTGATTTGGATAGATTAATAACATAAAGGATCTTGGAAAAAGGGACTCAAGCACCTCTAATCTTACCTCTCCCTCAGTGGGATCGTGAGTTGGGACAAAGGTGACCTTGCTGCCCACAAAAAAGTTGTTTTGCTTTGCCATGCAATTCTTAGTGTTGGAATCCTCTTTTGTAAATGCTGATATTAGTAGTGTTTAAATGCTTCAGTTGATGGTTTCTTAGTGGCATAAGTTAGTTCATGCATTTCATTTCGAATAAACTGCTATTCATTTCCTTTTGTTGTTACTTAGGTAAGAATAGAGTAAAGTAACTAGGTCATAGGTTTTATATGTGTGTGTTTGTTCAGTTTGGAAAACCACTTGCAGAGTACCTATTACCCATCCTTACCTACACATACTCCATCCAACCTACCTATTTCATCCTTCACTTAGAACCCTTACCTTACATTTGCCTCATTCGCTTACTTTGCCATGATTCTCATCTTCTTGTGCAACATCGTTTCATCCCTCCTTGAACAAATCTCACCATCTACACCTTCTCCTCAACTCCATCCTCCAAGTCTTGAACTCCCCTACACCCCTATTTCACCTCCATACTCGTTCCTCCACCTTTTTCCCTCCATCCATTCTCCAAAATCCTCTTTTCAGAACATCCTGTAGAAATCTTTGAACATCCTGTAGAAACCCCTGCAGACTTCCTGTAGAAGTTCATAAACACGGTTGCATGGCATCCTGACTTTGTGAAACTCTCTGAAAGGATGATAGGGATACCTTAGACCCTCTCTGAGTCTTCCCAACCTTTTCCAAGCATTTCTCCTCCTTGATCCACCCCTGCACAGTGAAAAGCTAGTTAAAAGCACATGCATGATAATTCTCATAACTTAATCAAAAATAAAAAAAGATGTTTTCTTCAGATAGTGATAACTTAGACACATGCATTTTACCTTCCTAGAAGTAATGGCATCTCTTCTCGTAGTTTGCATTATCATTTTTGCATCAGTAGGACTAGTTGGTAGAATTAGGGTTTGCTAGGGTTTGCTAGGGTTTGTGTTTCTTTTTGGCTTTCAGTTTCTTTTTGCAATTAGATTAGCTTCCTTCGAGTTAGCTTTCATCCATCAATTAAAAAGCTTCTTCTAAGAGCTCATAGAAGTTGGCTTAAGCTCCTAGTGGACTTGTGCCAGCTGACCAAGTGACAGCTGCGGCAAGAGCTAGTACTTGTGCATATAGCACCGTCGCTTCCAAGTTTGTTACGAACTACCGGGTTGATAAAATTAAAGAAGGGAGCTCTAGGAGTTGTAGCATTATTGCTACAATAATGGAACCCACCAAATAGTTACCAAGCTTTACGATGCCAGAATACGTCTCTAGCCTAGATTTCTAAATGTTGTGCGTTAGGTTCCAAAGCTTTTTTATGCTCATTGAGGTTTATTTTACAGTTGATATTTCTTAAGAAGTTTTCCTTTAAGGTTCACCACGTGATGTAGATAGAAAATTCCTAAACATGCAATCTAAGATGATAAACAGTCGTTTACTTTCTTTTAGCAATGAAAATCCTAGCTACTAAGGAAAGAGAAATAAATTCTTTCAACATAGAGCAAAAAGCACACACTAGATGCACTTTTCTAAATTAATTTCCACATGCAGTCTAAATGAAAATGCGCATTCATATATTTGTTTTTCAGTTTCCTTAATGTGATAATGACAAAAAGAAAACTAAGTACAGATCTGAACTATCTTTCCTCAAAGCGACACTTTAGCAATTTCTGTTAAAAACGAAAGGAAGACTAAGACGACACTTTCAATTTCGACTTGAAAACTGATTTCGACACTTCAAAGAATTGATGATTCAAATCAATTACAATAGAAAAATTGTAATCGACTATCTAAAGGAGGAAGACTTTACGACACTCTTTTTCTTGACTAAAAACAACAGTTGCGACACTTTCAAATCAAAAGACGATAGTTCGATTAAGCTACTTTTTTCAAAGGAGAACTGTAAATGATGAAAAATACATAAACACATTCACAATTCTTTATCAATGGAGGCTGAATAATGCAAAGGAAGAAGGTTTCAATAATGATATATTGATCATAGACAGCAAAACTACTGAATAAAGCTGAAGACAATGAAGAAAAAACAAAATATGGAGGCAGAAATAGTCTCACTCAATCATCACACCTGTAACACAGGGAAATAGGGATGCATCTCACCTGCAACACATAGGAGGTGCGATGCATCTAGGTTGTCAATGAGAGATAGTGCGATGGTCCAGAGATGAGACTGAGCTTGGTTTTCACTCACAGTTTGCAGCTAAGTTCAGGGGTTTAGGCTAAACTTTTGATAGGCAGTAAACACAAAGTATAGGAACTGATCTAATGAGGTTATTTGAGCTACCATTGGGGCACTTAGGATGTTCGCAAGTTAGATGTTCAGTTCATAAACCAACTTGGAGATTGACTAAAGCAGTGTTGATCTACTTTGCAGTTGCATAGCAAAAGCAGTTCGAAGGCTAGCTGGCTTAACTTCAGGCTCCGTCTGTAGTTTATAAAGCAAACAACAGTAACAAAACAAACAAACTATTCGCTCCCCAGCAGAGTCGCCATTTTGTTATCAGGAAAACTAGTGTCTATTCAGAGCTGCTAGTCCCACTAAGACGGGTAGCTATCTTAGAAAAAAACAATTCAAAGTAACTTGTGTTTTCCTTTATGAGAGATAGATAAAAGAGAAGTAGAGAGTACCAACCTCAGTCTTTCTCTTGGATCCTTACTTGTTTCCTCTCTCCTTTGATAGAGCTTCGTCACTCCTTTCTCACTTTTCCCGCTTCAAAGAACACCTGTAGAATCAGAGCAGCAAAATACCATCAAATCATAGAGATCTATAACCACAAACAATGCAGAATCAGATGTACATTAACCATACAAATGCATACACAAATACAAGATTCAAAAATATACAAGCATATGGAGGAAACTCAAATAGCTTTATTGATAGAAGTAGTAGAAGAGAGGATTACAACCCAGCCGTCTGATCCAACATCATCCTCCCAGCATGAAAGCCCTCTTCACCTCATAAAAATTAAGATCACCCAACAATACAATGTCTCACAGAGAAACCAATAGCACCTCCTTACTAATTACAAAATTCCAGCCCCTGGATCTCTAGGATGAGGGATCCATATATACATATTTGCAGGGGGTGAGTCAGCGTCTAGGATTTTGATTAGTGTCATTTCACTAATAGTTCTTTGTTCCACTTGGATATTTCATGATCTCTTACTCATCCCTAGGCAAATTCAGAGAGGCAAGTGTCATATGAACAGTTTCTAGAAGATTCTCTGAGTTTCCACCTAGCAAACTGCCTCTGCCATTTGTCTAATCTCACCCATGGCACCCTACAGAAGGGCTTTTCAGTATGAATTGCACCCCCCATGTGTAATAGGTGAGATGCATTGCACCCCCCATGTGTAATAGGTGAGATGCATCACACCCTGACCATGGAGCAGGTGAGATGGTCCAGTTTTGACCAGTTCTGAGCAGTTTTTTAGGGAGAACTTCTAGGAAATGATGTAATCAGTTGACCTTGATCCTTTAGGGTTTGAAACAACACTTTTAGGGGTTTAGAAGCCCTTGGTTTATGAACATATGTGATTGGGATTGCAGTGCTCAAATATGTCTATAACAATCTCCTTAAGATTTGGATTCATCCCTCTCTGAGGTTGTCTGATTGGTCTACTGTTTTCCTCAATATAGATATGATGGATGCAAGTCTTAGGTTCCATACCTTTCATATCAGTATACTCCCATGCAAATGCAGCAGAATGCGTTTGCAATATTTTAGTTAGCTCTTCATGTTGTAACTTTTCCAATTTTTTGTTAATATTCAATGTTTTACCTGGAAAAATTTCAACTGCAGAACTACCAAACTCTTCCATAGAGTAGAGAGACATTTGCCTTGATGAAAAATATTCAATATCAGAATCTCATTGAAATTGTGTGATCATATTCTGAAGATGTTTCAAAATTTTCTAATGTATTCAAGATTTGACTATCTTCACTAACTTCAGAGAGAGTAAAGACAGGTTGTATAGTATCTTCATCATCGACCCATTCATTGTCTCCTACTTCTGTAATTGCTTTTGCTGGAGGATACAAAGTGAATTTCTTTGTTGAAATACCATTGGAAATGTACATGTCCCCAAATCTACAACTAATAAAAGAATCAGATGTGGCTAGCCAAGGTCTTCCTAGGATGAATGGGTGCCCTCCTAGATTACTCTTGGGAGTCAAAATCATGAAATCTACTGAATATTCCCAAGAATCTAACGAGACCGAAATATCTTCTAGTACACCATCTGGTTTGATTACTGATCTATCTGCAAATTGCAGTAAGGTAGGTGTAAAAAGAAGATTAGGAAGTTTAAGTTGTTCCATAGTCTGTCTACTCATAATGTTTATAGCAGCCCCTAAGTC
This sequence comes from Pinus tabuliformis, assembly GCA_031772625.1. Lineage (NCBI taxonomy): Eukaryota > Viridiplantae > Streptophyta > Pinopsida > Pinales > Pinaceae > Pinus > Pinus tabuliformis. Next base: position 727,121,382 of record CM062820.1, on the reverse strand, counting down.
AATCAATGTATTTGGAATTTCTATCCCATTTATGTGTGTCTTGACAATTGGACTACTTGGATCCACATATTTCTACATGGTAATCTTTCCCATCATGATATCTGCTATTTTTCCTACCAGGTGGATTCTTTTTGTGTCTCTTGGTTTCCTACCTGGTATTTTGATACTCAACTCCTTTATTGTTTTTACTAGAATAGGAATCTCTCTAATGGCTTGTAGCAAGGGAATCTTGATACAAACATTTTTTAATTCATATAGGAAATTATAGTTAGGAAACAAGATTTGTTTTTCCACCCCATTGTCAATTTGTAATATTTCAGGAAAAGGAGGTGTGGATGTAGATACAGGTTGCTCAACTATAGGAGTTGTGAGGGTTGACTCTTTTTGTTTTTCTTTTTGAATGGTTGGGTTTTGAAGGGATGCTTCTTCAAAACTTTTATTGACTTTCAGAGAATCCTCCTCAAAAACATCTTACTCTTGAACATCTATAGAAGGTTTTTACTTTTCTAAAATCCTACCAGATCTAAGTTGAACATCATTAAGAAATAGAGGAACAATCATGTAGGTAGGAAATTGTTGTCTTTCTACCATGTAAGCATTCTGAGGGTTTTTGTTGTTGGGATTTGGTAATGGCTAGGCTGGTAGTTGATTTAGCTTTTGTTGAAATGGAAGTAAGAGATGAGGATTTTGATTTTTTTGAGGAGGTTGTTGTTGTGGAAATGGAAATGAAAGTTGTGGGCTTTGATTTGGAAGTTGTGGATTTTGTTGTTGATTTTGTGGAAGAGAGTAGCCTTGATAAGATGGAGGATATTGATAATATTGAGCAAATCTCCCATAAGGATTTTGTACCCCTTATGCCCATGATTGAGATTGATACTGATTTTGAGGTTAGGGCCAAGGTTGTTGCCAAGAATTCCAACTTTGTGGGGGCTGAAAATTCATAGGATTGTTAAATCCTTGATGTTGTTGCCCTTGACAAGGTTTTCTTGAAACGAAACAAAGAGATTCTACTGAATTTGGGTCCTCCTGAAAGACAGCTTTGACTCTTGGGATTGAAGGACAATCCTTGGTCTCATGACTTTTTGAGAAAATCATACATGTTTCTACAACTTTTGCATCCAAGGGACATTCCCTTAGAGCATGTTTCTTTCTACATTTTGGTCAAAATATGGCTAAGGCATCAGCTTCTATTTTTTACTTGTTTTGGATTTTAAGGGTGTCTAGCTGTTCACTAAGGCTCCATAGAATGTCAGTTTTGAACTCATCAAGCATATTGCCAATCTCTACCCTACTTACTGTCTCAGTTGCAGATTTGTTTGCTCTAATAAGAGAAGAATCTCTAGGCCCTGTTACATAGTAATTTGTCACTGCCTTCATCCTAGTCTTCCTACTGTGTCATGAGTTCAAAATCATTCATGCTCATGCTCTCTGATGTTGCCAAATGACCCATTTTTCCAAAGGTTTCTACCTCATCGCGTCTGTTGGCCAAATAAACGCGCTGAAGGGTGCTCCAAAACAGTCCAGAAGCGCTACCATCGCGGAAGTACATGTGATTCCCGTGATGGTCCAATTTTACGCGCCAGCGCAACTGTAGCTTGTAATCTTCCGCGATGACCTGACCATCTACGTTATGCAATAGCGATGTCAGCGTGACAGACCAGTTATGTGCCCGTGATGATCCAGTTTGGGCGAATTTGTTCCAACAGTCGGCCTTCCAGATGACTCCAGACCTGGTTGTTGGCCTAGTTTATGTCGCCCTCCTTTCTCTGGCGTTGCTGCTCCATCATTTGTGCTACCTTCCTTGGAGATAAGCTCATCCTCCCACCTTTCATGGAGGCTCCTTCTCCTATTTAAGCTCTCACCATTGCTATGTGCTGCTAGTTTTTGGAATTCTTAGACTTTGGAGTGTTGATAGTAGTACTGTGAGTTTGCTAGATAGCTGGTGTGAGTGTGACAAGTGTGGGTTTGTTGATAGCTTGAGGAAGGTTGTGAAGTGCCCTTAATCTTGGGTAGAATTTGTGAGTGAGAGAGACTTGTATGTTGGGAGATCCATCTTCAAAGAGTGAATGCTTGAAGAACATGCTGGCTGGATCCCTCTGAGGAGGCTTGTGACGTCAAGACTTTGGTTGTAAGCTTACTCTTATTTCATAATTAATGCAATCAATGATGTTTTCCTATGTCTTGTATGTAATGTACTTGATAGCTCATGACTTCTTGACTTTGTGAGTAAATAGATCATTGTTGTTCTGGTTACGTGCTTTGTTGTATTTCCTTTACATTGTTTCAGGTTGATCACTCATTAGGAGAAGGAAGCGGAAGCTAGAGCAGCGCAACGGAACTCCATCGACCACCGGTTGAGGTAGGCCTCCAACTATGACTGTTTAAGGAAAGCTATTGTTGATCTGTCCTTGTTTGTGACTAGACCCACTCTAGGGCTAGAGGAGTTGCCTCTGTCCGCAGAGGGAACACTTTCCTGCATCACAAATTGGCGACTCCACTGGGGAGCCTTGGCCTTTTTTCTTTTATTGTTTACTCTTGTCTTATTTTTGTTTTGGTCTCTTTTGAATTTTTAGGGATTAGTTATCTATCTTCTGAGTTTCCTGGCCTGATCTAGGGAATACCCTTATTTGATTAAAAATTGATTGTCTTTGGTTTGGAAGTTTTTGGTTCGCCTGTTACTATTTTGAACATTATCGCGGCTTTTAATTTAACAGTCGCGCTGTCATCATGTCACTCCTTTTGTAGTATCCTGTTCATCGCGTGATTACGCTTAACAGTCATGACGGTTCTATAAATTGGACCATCGTGGAAAAGGCGTGTACTTCCGTGCTAACATCACTTTGTTGTTGCGTATTGTTCTTTATCAGCGCTTTATTGCTAGTGTATTTCCCGCGCTAATTGTTGTAGAATTGAATTTGTCAATTCTACCTCCTGAATCTGTCAATCTTGCTAGTCCCTTGCTATTCTCACTTGTTGGATAACTTGTTTTTCACTGTTTAGAGGTTGAGGCACTCTCTTGTGAGCTTTGTTAAAAGAATCTTGCTTTTCTTGCTTTATGACCTAGTTTCATTGTTTTAAGTCTTTTGGATCAATTTCGCTTGGTTGCATGTTTGCAAAGATTCATTTGCTGCTTGCTGTTGGTTTGATTGAGCCTTCCCCTTTGCTTACTTTGGGTTGAGTGTTTAGTGATTATTATTGGACCAATCTCGGCATTGATTCGATTTCTATTCACTACCCGGACATAGATTACAATTGTTTGGATCAACCGTTTTTCCACATTTGTTTGTTGCTTATTGGTTTCTTTAGATTAGAGACATCAAAATCAAAAAGATTACATTTCATTTAGCATGCGAAAGTAAAATTGAATTTGCATTTCAAGTTGCATATTGAAAAGTGATTGATTAAATCTCTCATTAGTAGTATCCGTGCACTTTACGAATTGGTGTATGTTTGCATTGAGTGACTGTTTTGTTGCCTTGGTTTTCTTGGTTTGGGAATGATCTCTCTACCCTCCCATAGGTAGGTGTTCATCGAAGAAAAAGGATATTTCATTCATTCTAGTTGCATCCTAGGATTTGTTATATACATACGGTAAGGCCTAAAAACTGAAACATAAATCCAAGATCAACTTTAAAATGAACTGAATAAATCTAACAACGCATTGGAACATAACGCACACATTTAGAGGTCTAGGCTAGAGACGTGCTCCAGTGTCGTTAAACCTAGTCACTTTTCTTTCCACTCAAGGTTGGGTGATTCCTCCTTTTGTGACTCAATAGTGGTCTAGCACGGAATTTTGCTCCCACGTACCGTCGAGTATATGGGGAGACCCCACTAGGTTATCATCCTTTATCCATAGGAAGCCGTGTCTACTGCCTTACAAACCATAACGCACCGAACACAACATTCAAGAAAATTCACTGTCGTACGAAAAGTCCTTGGTTTTCATATGACTGCCAAGGTGTATATGCAGTTTTACGGATTTGTCTGGTAAACCTTTTTGCCTAGTTCTCCAGAGTAGTCATTTTTGTTCCTTTTCGGCCTCCCTAAAAGAAAAGGTCTATCTGAGCACTTGTCACTTCAGGCTCATTAAACATTTGAAGGTGATTAGAGTCATCTTTTGTCCTTTTCTCGACTCTTTAACAATGAAAAGGTCAAGTTTTGTTCCTGTGTCTTAAAATTTATTCGGTCACGATTCACATTTACCCGGTTAGATCTTGTTTGCATTAGCTTGAGTAGGGTTCTTTCTCATTCTCGATGGCAACATTCCCCGAGTCTACCGGCCAAGGTTTTCCCCCTGATGGAAATCCTGGTCCATTTCCTTCATTTTGGAATGTCTGTGCTCCATATATGGCAACATTTTCCTTGCCTGGGTTAACCATTGGTTTGCCCGTATGGTTGTTCTCAACCTTGGTGGTCCCGAGTGTCATGACTCCTGTTCCACCGTCTCCTTCATCTGAACCAAGACATGTTGACTCCAAGGTGGAGCCTGCGCCTTCTTCTCCTGTTTCTTCCTCCTCCTCTCCTCCTTCGCCTGGTGAAAGTATCACATTAAGTAACCAGGAGCCTAAGAAGAAGCAGAAGAAAACGAAGAAGAAGAAGAAGTCTGATAAATCCAAGGCCACCTGTACAGTTACCGCTCCGAGTCCATCCCAGGACGAACCACCTTCTGTTACTCCGCGGAGGGTCAAGTTTCCTTGTCAATTATGCAAGGGTGACCATATTCTTCGTGATTGTACTGGCATTCCAAGGATCCTAGAAGTATTGTCTCACGATCCAGTTCATCCCTCATCATCCTCTAAAGCTCGGGGCGATGCTATCCTTGCAACTGGAAACGGTAAGAAGGAAAGGAAGATTCGATCCCCTATAGACTGTGTGAAGGCAATCATCCCCTTCACCTTTGTCCGCTCATGGATAAAGTTTCCACTGTTTTTGAAAGTCTTACAGCTTCTTCACCCTAACTCCCCGTTGGTTATCAACGACTCTCTTCAGACCCTCCCTCCATCGCCAAAGAGATTGACTCAGATTCTTCTCTTGTCTGTCCTCCTCCTCCTGAGCTTGGCTACGTTAAGCCTGTTCCAGACCAACCATTGGTTGATAAGAGTGTCAACTTGGGTTCACTACCTGTTGATCACTCTGTTTCGGAAGAGCATCATGCTCATGTTCTCCTCGTCTCATCAGATTCTCCAACGTCCGAAAACAACTCTCCTATACCAACTAATCCCGAGAGTCCTTCTTCGGTTGCTAGGGGGCAAGGGGGCAATCATACGATTCCCCCACCAAGTAGTTTGGTCGTCACCTTTGACTGGAGTCATTTGACTACTTTCTACCTTCCATCCTATGTGCCCTTCGAGATTACAGTACACACCTACGATAAGGCAGTACCTGGCACCGTCTTGGATGAGGGTGCATCTGTCAGTCTTATGCCTTCCACTACTTGGCAAGCTTTGGGTTCCCCACAGCTTGTGCTGGTCACACAGAACCTGTTGGCATTCGACGAAGAACCATGTCAACCTGTTGGGATCCTCCCAAAGTTTCCTGTTACTCTGGGGGGCAAAACCATCTATATTGATGTCATGGTTGTCCAAGGTGCAAATTTCAGTGTTCTCCTTGGCCATGATTATATGTATGCCATGGGGGCCCTCGTTTCTTCCCTTTTCCGTGTGGTGTGTTTTCCACACGAGGGAAGGATAGTGACTATAGATCAATTATCGTTCTTTCATCCGCCGGTGCCTCCTGCACAGCAGTCATCCCCTCTCAGTTCTTGCTCTCAAGCAATACCTTCTCTGCCACAGGTCAATTATGTGGCTACCCATTCCATCTCCACCTCTACTGATGACCATGCAGCTGGTCTAGTACAAGATGTACTTGGGGTATTGGAACCTGATCTGTCATTGGTGCATCCTGACCTGGATTCCTCCCAGAGTGCATTTCTTCCATTCCGTGAAGGCCTCTTGGAGCCACGTTCTTGGATGGCCCGTGAACAACGTTCCGAGGACAGTTCTTATCTTATGTCAACCTCTTTAAAAAATGAAACAAGGAGTCTTGAGCACAGTTCCTTCTCTTGTGTCAAGCTCATTACAAAATGAAACAAGGGTTGTGAGGATAGTTCTTTTACTATGTCAACCTCATTAAAGAATGAAACAATTCCTCCTTTTCCAAATCGAGTCTTCGATTAAGATCTTGTAAAATCCAAGTCGAACCTTTCCAAGATCTTGAAAGTGAACCTTCATTCCATCCACCTCGTTGAATGCAATGAAGCTTGGGGGGCATGTACCTCGATTTGTGTCATTATGCCTGGGCGCATGCGAACTTATAACAAGCATAGTTTTTCGTTTCAATCTTGTGTAAACATGAAACCAAATCCAAGCAAAATTATCTATGGTTTAAGCTTGTGTAAAAATGAACCCATACCCGATTTACATCTCGTGATTGTCGTTTTTATCCACTAAATTATGCTAGATGAGCCTTGGTTGTTTCATTCCATCGCCACCATATCTTTGGTTGATCATATGCTTTCACTTGATTGTTTATCCTTTCCTGAGGAACTACAGCGATGAGTGGTTTTATTAGCCAGCCTCCTGACCATTACATGTTTTGAGCAGTTCCACCATTGCCGGAACCAGTTGCTACCCTTTATACCACTCGTTCCTCTATGACGAGTCTACTTTAAGCTCTTTTCTGACTCGTAAAAGATGAAAATATTTCTGAGTATTTTTCCCTTTTTGACTCGCTAAAGAAAATAAAAATGGAGGTCTACTTTCAGCTCTTTTTCGACCTTTTAAAGACGAAAAGATTGCCAAGTTTTCCCTCTTGACTCGTTAAAAGAAATAAGAGGTGGTCGACTTTAAGCTCTTTCTTGACCGTGTAAACACAAAAGGATTGTCGGGCCTTTGTCGTTTCGTGCTTGTTATTGGTTCCGGAACAACTTGATTCTGATTGCTTTTCTACCTTTTCGAGTCGAAGTCACTAGTTACGAAAAGTACTCCTTGATCGTAATGTTTGGGCAGTTCTTTCGAGTATCGCTTTTTACTTTTTCGGGCCCGAAAGACACAACTCTACGAAAAAGGACTCCCCTAGAGTTTTCTTTTCCGTGTCTTTTCAAACTCTCTAAACATGAAAAATACTCTGAGTTTTGCCTATGTCGGACTCGTTAAACCCTGACGACATTGGACTCATCACCATGACGATACTCGAGCTTCTCCTTCCTAGGGCTCGTTAAACTATTGCTAGGTTGGACTCAACAACAGGTTTATCATTGATTGTCTATGGCAGCTAGTCACTCTTAAACATTGACACTTTTGCTTCTTATCGGGTTGGGACATTCATACATCGTCATTTGGCCTTCCCCGGGTTTGGGTTATCATTCTAGCCTCATTCCATTCGTTTCATACTGTCTCCTTCGAGCCTCTGATCCCTTGATGCCTGAATGCTGCCACTCCCTCTGGAGTCGTGTCGCTGACATGTTCAAGAGTATAATCCTTCTATAGTTTACACCCTCATCTTCTCCTCTGATACTTGGTTTCGCCATCTACCACTTGTTCCTTATCTTGTGTCGTTGATGGGGGAAACATTATGGCCCTCTTGTGATGGGTTATCTCCTGTCGACATCAGCTAATTATCCAAGAGATTGATCTAGAGATCCCCTTTGGTTCCTTAGAGCTTGCATGCCTCAATGGCAATTTCTTCGCACCTGACGGTCAACTTTCATCATTGGTCATCGATTGGGTGATTCCACGGGTGTTCGACTTCAGCTCCTTTTTCACACTTCGTGGATTGTGCTAGATAGTACCTTGAGAGCCATTGGCATTATTGGTGGTTTCTCTCACACTTGTTAACGATTTTCATCACTGACCGGTAATCAAGCGATGTTCTATCATGCAAGACCTCAGCACATCAATTCACATGTTAGAATTTGTACTATGATCGGATGGATTCAAGATCCCGAACTCAAATTACACATGTTCGGGCTGCGTGGATTGGTTTTATGATTACATGACTCATTGATGGATCGCTGCAACCATACCTAAGTCTTCATGGATGGCTACGACCATACCTTTATCATCATCATGGTCTCATTAGCTGGATGGTTGCATCCATACCACAGACCTATTTCGTATGTCTTTTGGATGGCTGCGCCCATGCCTAGACTACATGTACTTCATTATCAGAGATATCAGTTGTACTTGCATGCAGGTTCTTCTAGATGGTGTTCCAGTCTAGTCAGTTTCGTAAATCATTTCACCCCTCCCTCTCTCTCGAGCTTCATACTTTGGGGGGCATCTGTTACACAGTAATTTGTCACTGCCTTCATCCAAGTCTTCCTACTGTGTCATGAGTTCAAAATCATTCATGCTCATGCTCTCTGATGTTGCCAAATGACCCACTTTTCCAAAGGTTTCTACCTCATCGCGTCTGTTGGCCAAATAAACGTGATGAAGGGCACTCTAAAACAATCCAGAAGCACTGCCATCGCGGAAGTACACGTGATTCCCGGGATGGTCCAATTTTACGTGCCAGCGCAACTGTAGCTTGTAATCTTCCATGATGACCTGACTATCTATGTTATGCAATAGCGATGTCAGCGCGGCATACCAGTTATGTGCCCACAATGATCCAGTTTGGGTGAATTTGTTCCAACAGTCGGCCTTCCAGATGACTCCAGACCTGGTTGTTGGCCTAGTTTATGTCGCCCTCCTTTCTTTGGCATGGCTGTTCCATCATTTGTGCTACCTTCCTTGGAGATAAGCTCATCCTCCCACCTTTCATGGAGGCTCCTTCTCCTATTTAAGATCTCACCATTGCTATGTGCTGCTAGTTTTTGGAATTCTTAGTCTTTGGAGTGTTGTTGATAGAACTGTGATTTTGCTAGATAGTTGGTGTGAGTGTGACAAGTGTGGGTTTGTTGATAGCTTGAGGAAGGTTGTGAAGTGCCCTTAATCTTGGGTAAAACTTGTGAGTGAGAGAGACTTGTATGTTGAGAGATCCATCTTCAAAGAGTGAATGCTTGAAGAACATGCTGGCTGGATCCCTCTGAGAAGGCTTGTGACGTCAAGACTTTGGTTGTAAGCTTACTCTTATTTCATAATTAATGCAATCAATGATGTTTTCCTATGTCTTTTATGTAATGTACTTGATAGCTCATGACTTCTTGACTTTGTGAGTAAATAGATCATTGTTGTTTCGGTTACGTGCTTTGTTGTATTTCCTTTGCATTGTTTTAGGTTGATCACTCATTAGGAGAAGGAACCAGAAGCTGGAGTAGCGCAACGGAACTCCATCGACCACTAGTTGAGGTAGGCCTCCAACTATGACTGTTTAAGGAAAGCTATTGTTGATCTGTCCTTGTTTGTGACGAGACCCACTCTAAGGCTAGAGGGGTTGCCTTTGTCTGCAGAGGGAACACTTTCCTGTATCACAGGCCCTTTTCCAGTTTTAGATTTTCCCCTTAAGAGATGGACACATAGTTCTGCTATGTCACTTAGTGGAAGTTGAGAGATGTCTCCCTTCCCCATCATGTTTAAAATATCTATCCATTCATCTATAATGGCTTTCAATATAAGGGCTTTCAAGGTTTCCTCATCTAAATTGTTCATTTTTGCTCTCTTTAAGTTGTATTGAAGTCTTCCAAGTAAATCCTCCAAGTTCTCATCTTCTTTTTGCATCATTTTGAATACATCATCCTTATGATTATTAGGCATACAATAATCTAGATATCTATCCAAAAATATTTGCCTCATATCATTCCAAGTCCTAATAGATTGAGTGACTAATCCCATGAACCATTTCAAAGCAGCCCATTTCAATGTTGAAGGAAACAATTTGAGATTTTGAGAGTCTTCTAAATAGTCATAGGTTCAGCATAAGACTTCAAACTCAAATAGAAATGTCTCTGGATCCTCACTTCGCAATCCATAAAAGTTTTGGAGGAAAGATGGTGAAATGTTATTCATTGTTGTATGGGTTTCCTCATTGACTATATGGAATCCAAATGAGTTATCTCCTTCCCTATTTCCCCCATTATTACCTCTACCTCCTCCATTGTTACCTCTACCACTACCTCCATTATTTCCTCTACCTCTACCTCTACCCCCTCCTCCAAATAGTGAAAAATCTCCATCTTGTACTTCTTCTGCCATGATAGTTTCGTCAGAGTCTTCTGGTTCTTCTATTAATAGCTGATGAGAGAGAGTCTCTACCTCTTCTTCTTCTCTGGGTGATTCTACTTCTTTTACTGCAATATGTTCCCCTGGAGAGGTGAAGAAGGGTTCTTCTCCTAGGTCAGATTTAGTAGAGAGTGTGGGAGAATCTTCTAATTTAGTTGTTGCCCCTTGAATTCCAAGAATCCTAAGGCTGGGAGTATGAGTCTGGAATGGAGGTGTATCTTGTCTATGCCTTGAAGTTGTTGGAGTTGTAAAAATTGAACTTTTGCCCCTAGCTAGAAATCTTCCCCTAGAATCTCTTGCTCTATGCATGTCATTTTTTATTTTTAATGATTTTTTAGCTGGGCTAATAATCCTTTTTCCGATCTTCCAGATCACACTAGGTACAAGAAAAGAGCATACTCAAGAAATTATCGAACTAATAACTCTCTTTTCTGATCCTCCAGTTCACACTAGGTGCAAGAGGAGAACATACTTAAAGAAATTATCAAATTTTCCTTCTTTTTTTTTACGTAAGAGATAGGCTACCTTGTTACACTTCCCCGACAATGACGCCAAAATGTTTAGTCAATTTAGTGTGTCCTAAATTGCTACATAAGTTATCAATTCGGGAGTCGTAAAATGATGAAGTGTGGTGCACTGTATGTGCAAGACAACCTCTTTCTTACTTTATTGTTTTTAGTTTTTATCTTGTTTTTGGGGTTTTGTTCTTATTGGTTTCCTAAAGTGTTTAATACAAATGGAAATCTTAGTCTAAAGTTTCAAGAATACTTTTAAATATCAAGTATGGATGTAGAATTAAAGACAAGGTTTATGCCTTTTATGGTAATTTCCAAACTTAGCACTTCAAAGTTCTCAAAACATGTTATTTATAAAATCGGAACTTGAACAAAAGTGTAAACATGTAGCTACATAAATAAAGCAAAAGATGAAGTAATGAAAATGAAGTTACTGTCTCTGTTATCCATCTAATTACAAAAATAAAATCTAAACTACTGCACTCAAAACCAAAAAGTAAGGACGTTGGAAACTAGTCACTGATTTCACCCATAATCACAATATTTCATCAATTAACTTCTAAAACGGAGTTAAGCTAAAGACACAAGAAATATCGTCATATGGCATGAAAGAATGACATTTAAACTATCTACTTCCAGACTACTGAAAGAAAAATCAATTACTTCACCTATAATCACAGTAGCTTGCCAATTAACTTCTAAAATAGGGTTAAGCTAAAGGCACCAGAGATATATCATGTAGCATGAAGAACTGATATCTAAACTATCTACTTACAGGCTAATGAAATCAAAATCAAATTACTTCACCTATAATCACAATAGCTCGCCAATTAACTTCTAAAACTGGGTTAAGCTAAAGGCACCGGAGATATCATCATATAGCATGAAGAATTGATATCTAAGTTATCTAAAAGTAGTAAACAAATCTCACTAAAATAAAAGCATAACAACTGGAATTAAAAGCTAAAGTTCGGCAGAAGAAGCAAGTTTCAGATCACCACTTGATGCAAAAACTATATTAAAAAGCTCGAGCATAACCTATCTTGAAATGCACTGATCAGTGTTAGTGGAAAATATAACAATGCTGCAAAAACATGTACAGGAGTAAAACGATTAATACCATAAACGAAACATGAGAAACTTATAGTTCAAATAAGGGAAAACATGCATGAAAAACTATACAAAACGAAAGAAAAACCTCAGCCAGCAGGGACCCTTTGCATAGTCTTGGATTAATACACTGTCACTTCAAACCACGCTTTAAACAGTCATATGAAAAACAAAGTTTTTGTATTATGAAACAGAGTATATGTCTCTCGGTTACAACAACAAAATAAGGCTAAAACAACAACATCAAGACTAACTACTTGCGTTTCAAATGCTTATATTTATAGAGGAAATAGATAACTGCCTTTTGGAGAAAATTCTTCAGCAATGGACACGTGAACAGGTCAGAATCTAGAAGTTCAGCCTCTTGGTTGCCATAAACATTAAATATACACAAAATGGAAGTTAGATTGTGTTATGGAGATGGCCTGGAGAGGGAAAAAATGGATCCATGAATCTAGGAACGGTTTCAGAATTTTTCACGTGCTGGAACAAAGTCTTAGTTGACGTAGGACTCTCTGTTGACCATCTTTTGACCGATGCATTTCTTCGCGAATTCAGCTAAGCAGATAGGAACTCGTCCATGTGTGGATCATTTTTGAGCTGCCCATATGTCTCGTTTCTCCTGTCGACACCTGTAACCTAGAGAACAATGGAAACAGTTTTGGAATTGTGAATTAGCTGCGAAAAGTGGCTACATTCCATATTTGATGAACAAAATCTAAATCAAATAGCACACACAAGGATATAGTTTGAAAGTCACTCAAATGCATCCCTGAAATCAGTATGTAACAACTTTTGATAGCTTATGAGGCACTAATGTGGGGAAAATAGAGGAGAAAAGGTTTAGGAAAATATGTAGAAGAGAGGTAGTTCTGGGGCTCAACAATTCCTCATTTGATGCGTCAGTACCTGCAACATCTTCTGCTTTAACCTCCTTGGACTCTACTTATTTATTGATGGAAATATCCTGTAATGTAATTTTCTTCTTTTTATACTAGAGCTTCAGGAATTTCTTCTACACATTAATATTGATAGTACCAACAGATTCTATCAAAGGGTATCCCAAATCAACGTCCACATTAACCATATCTAAAGCATAAAAATCAGAATGCAATACATACTTATCCATAGAAACCTTCAAGTCTTTATAAACTTGCACTTGCTCATTATTAACATGTGTGCACTCCATTTGTTTGGCTGGGATTTGCAATCTTTTTGCCAAATTAACATTTATAAAATTTTGCTTGCTACTAGGATTTATAGACACAGTGATCTTCTCCTTTTGAATACATCCAGAAACCCGTAATAAGGAGATAACATCATAAAATAACCCTTTTTGTGTTTCATTCTCCTATTTTGTAACATGAGACCATTTGTCCAAAAAGAGTTTTTCAAATTCTTCATCCTAAAGGTTGGACAACTTCTTGCTGACAAGTGAGCTCCACCATCTGGCAACCTCATCTTTCAAAAAAAGGCATAATAAATCTCTCCAATGTTTTGGAATGGTTCTCTTTAAATCTTTTAGGAATTATTCAATAGTAGGACCATTATATTTCCCTGTAAAATAGTCTTTTCTAGAAGCCATGAAGAGGGTTTTGAAAAAAAAATCACTTACTTGGAAAAAATGTAAAATGGCCACAGTTCGGTCAATATTGCTCAGAATCCTTATTATGACCTATTTTCGGAAATAGAACAGTCATTCTGCATATTATTGTGTGATAGAAATCCCGAATTAGGCAATCTGGAATTTCAGATTGGCGCTGCAATGCCCTGCCATCACAAAACTTTCTAAAAAAGAAAAAAAAAGAAGGTCTAATTTTAAATCAACGATATCTCCCTCATCTGGACTCTAATTCGACTGATTGTTTTTTTCAAATTAGGTCAGTTTTGAAGAGGATCTTAGATATGCAATTATTTTCTCAAAAATCCCCACAAAAACTGCAAAAATTGACTGGATATCAGTTGTCCATGAATTTTCGTCAGAAAAAATTCTTTCTAACAGCTGATTTTGTTTTGAATTTGGGTATTTCTTCACAAAGAATTCAGATCTACAATTTGTTTCTGCATTTTTTCCCCAAAAGTTTTATATCTTCTCTGCAAACTCGCCGCCCTAAAAAATTTTACAAAAAAAAAAAAAATCTCTCTTCTTTGCCCAGGAAAGTGCTCTGATACCACTTGTAATATATCTGACCTGCAAATATATAAAAATAGGAATATGCCCAGAAATAACAAGAAAAATAAATAAACTTCAAATATTTATTAACATCAAACCCTTAAGGTAGAGTAACACCATACAATCATTCTTTAAGGAAGGAGAACACTTCACAAGCCATATTCTTGCCAATACAATAATCGAGACATTTCAATGGGGAGTCTCTAGCCTATATATAGGCTTCATACATACAATACCATGGGTCATTACCGTGGGCCTCTCAATACCATATATCTAATACAATGGACTTATCATATTATTGCTAACTACTTGTGGTCCCTTACACGATGCGAGTTAACCACTTTATTTATAAACTATGGCCCATCACATTATTAAATTATTCCCTTGGGTACCTCCTTCTGTACCCCATAATATCCCCCCCAGGTATACTATAGTTTATGAAGAAAATTCATAGATTTCATGGTTTTCCTAAAGTAATAATAATTGGCAAAGATTCAAAATTCACATGAAATTGTTGGAAAGAATTATGGAAGATGAGTCCAACAACACTAGCTATGAGTTCAACGTATCATCCACAAATAAATGACTAAACATAAAATGTTAACAAATGTTTGGAGGATTATCTATGATATTATTCTTCAAATAAGTAATCTCAAGGGATGAAGTGGCTTTAGTTATAAGAATGGTGGTATAGTACTACCTATGACATATCTACTAGATAGTCCCCAGTAGAGGTCATTTATGGATATCCATCTCCCAGTACCTCATATGTTTTGTAGGATAAGTACAAAGTGTAGGTAATAGAGTCACATATGGGAAAGGCTAAATAATTTTGACAATTTTTAAGGAAAACCTTCAAATGGTGCAAAAAAAGATGGAGGACCAAGCAAATTAACATCAAAGTAAAAGATAATTTGAGGATGATTGAATATTTTTTAGAGTACAAACTTATAATAAAGCTACACTTGATCCAAAGAAGAACTAGAAATTAGCTTCAAATTTTATGGACCTTACAAGATTATTGGTAAAATTGGAAAACTGGAGCATATGAGTTAGATTACCTCCTTCTTGCTTTACTAAGATTTTTCATGTATCGCTGACTAAAAAAGGTTTTGGGATGAACTGTGTCAGTGAAAGCAAAATTTTAGAATCACATGAAGAAGGGAAGTTAATTTGATAGCCATAAAATGTTTTAAATCAACATTCTCTATCTCTTCAAAATATAACCATTATGAGTACCTAATGATCAAGTGGAAGAATATTCCTCTAGAAGATGCTAGATGGAAAAATGATATTCGTGCAAAAACACCTTCAATTACAAGCTTTGAGGGAAATTATTTTTTTAAAAGAGGGGGGCTAAGTTATGGCCCTAAAAATAATTCATTTTTCATGGTTAGGTAAATGTAGTTGTATTTTACATCATGTTACTTTATCTTATAGTTATAATAAGGGATATTCATTTATATAAGCATCATAACTTGTCTTATGTATTGGATTCATGTATAAGTAAGTTTACCTACAAAGTGTACTATTATTCACTGACTTTTTATCATTTTCAAGTTATTGATTCATAACACATCACTTCTATTATCTTATATGGATGTGAAGTTTGCGGATATAATATCTCAAGAGAATCATGGAGAAATATGGAATAGATCAATATATATATATATATATATCAAAATTAAAGGAAACACATCCTTCCATATCCTCCTCATATGTACTATTGTATAAAAATAACATAAACAATATGGAAAACCATAGGATTCACAAAACTACATCAAACTCTAGGGAAAACCACTTATGGCTCAAGCAGGGAGGGAATTAAGATGCCAAATCTTGGGTAAATCATTAGAGAATGAAGTAAATCTAGTTTTAAGGATAAATTCCAGTGCAATAAATAAATAGAGAATATGATCCATAAACATTTGTGGATATTCCACTGGATAGTTCGTCACAATAGATCTAATAATATTATATTAAAGATTTGAAATTCTACACTATTACAATTTTATTAAATTTCTAGATTTGTAGATTTTACTATAATTAGTGTGTGCATGCGAATGGAAATTATGCATAAAATAGAGAATGGAAATATAAAAATTCACACACACATAAGACACAAGATATGCTCTGGGAAAGCCTTTTGGGAGAAAACCTAGCTAGAAGGTGAGGTCACTCCTCTCTCTTTGTCTATCTGGAAATATGGCTGCAAGTACAAAGAAGTATGGCCTGTGGCATGTGGAATGCTACAGTGAAAAAATCCTCACTATATTCTCTACCTCCTATCCCTCTTGGCTTTTTTTTCTCGTCTATATCGAATAAATCTACTTGAAAGAATGGAATGCCTCTTACTCCTAGTGGCTCGGTTATAACACAGCCTGATAGCCTACTAGTGGTTAAGTTTGACTATATCAACTCTTAACCAGAGTTATAATATAGAATTTTCTAGAGTAGTTTACATCACAATCACATGGCTAGCCCCTTTTCCATGAATAATGGGGGCTAGCGCAATATATTCTTGAACCATGGTGGTGAAAATAGGAAATTCAACTTATGAGTGGCATAACTTTCACATACAGACTCTGATTGATGCACTTATTTTGTCATTGGAAATATATTTGTGTGTAAAATAACATGAAAATGTGCATCACTAAATCGGAAAAGTTTTATCCCCAAAAAATGTCATTTGATTCCTCAAAATGCTCCCGGTAGGTTTCAGACCCTATTTTTCCAAATTGGGTCCTGCTAGTAAAAATGATCCCATGAGATGACTCCTCCATGTTTTCCACTCCGAATGCATTGAGATGGATGAAAATAAATATAATGATCTAAGCTAGATCATACCTTTCCATTTTTGGAGGCTTTTGGCCCCCAAAAGCTTCTACTGAATGAGGTGAGGAAATATTTCCTCCACCTTCACTCTAGTGTACCATTTAGCTTTGCTTGGAAAGTGTCCCTTCAACCCAATCTACCAAAGGTCATGCTGCCCATGTATTGTAGTTATGGACCTCTTCTGCAAAATAGTATTTTCTGTCAACTTTGCCTGAGCATCTGGTGCCAAATCCTCCACAAAAGGTAGAACATGTTCTTCTTCTTGATCTAGCATGGAAGGTTCATAGAGTTTCAAATTCTCTACATTCATAACTGAGTAAATGTGCATAAATGGTGGTAAATTGAGTCGACAGGAATTTTCACCCACCTTTTCCAATATCTCAAAGGGAACATACCTAAAAGCCTTGATTTTCTTACCAATCCCCCTTAACCTCTCCTTGTTCAACTGTAGCCATACTTTGTCTCCCACCTTAAATGATTTCTCTATTTTGTGTTGATTATGCCTGGCCTTATATTTCTCCTGCGACTTCTACAGTGTTTCTTATACCTATAGATGGATATGCCTGATCTTCTCTATAATTTTTTCATCCCTCAAAGAATCTCCTGTAAGATATTCCCTCACCCCCCCCCCCCTTGCTTCCCATATGAAATATCCAAAGGTGAAGGTGGAAAATATCCAAAACAAGTTTCAAATGGGGACTTTCCTATATAAGTGTGGAATGCTCTGTTGTAGAAATGTTATATATATACCATATTTTCATCCTAGGTCTTTGGATGCTTCTCATTGTATCCCCTCAGAAGTTGCACTAAAGTCTTGTTGACTACTTATGTCATCCCATCTGTCTCCACTTTAAAAGGTTGTTGCAAGTTTGGTAATGTCAAAACTAGTGCTTGACTGATCTTATTCATTATCTCATCGAGAGCCTTATGTTATCCTTTTCCCCACTAGAAATTCATGCAATTGTTGTTATGGCGTGGAGCGGTGCTGCTACCATTGAAAATGAGACTATGAATTTCCTCAGATACTGTGCTGCCCCAATGAAACTCCTTACCTCAGAGAAATTAGTAGGCACTAGACATTTCATGATGGCCTCCATCTTGGAAGGATATATCTTCAGCTCTCCTCCACCAATCATATACCCCGGATAGAACATAAAACGTTGCGCAAACTCACACTTCTTTATATTTTATAGCAGTTAGGGATTCTTCAATGTCTCTAGCACCTATGTTAAATGTGAAATGTGCTCCTCCCAGGTATCAATTTATACTAGTATATCATCCAAATAGACAATAACAAATGAATCTATAAAAGGGCACAGTACAACATTCATTAATATCATAAACATAGTTGGTGCATTACATAAGCAAAATGGCATGACTAACCCCTCATACAAGCCTTGTTTGGTTTTGAAGGTGGTGTTCCAGGTATATTCTTCTTTAACGCGAACCTAGTGATATCCAAACTTCAAGTACATCTCGGTGAAGTATTTTTCTTGTTGCAATTGATCCAACAGATCATTTATCCTATGTAGGGGGCATCTATTATTGAGCGTGATTTTGTTGAACTCCCTGTAATCTATAAACATCCTCCAAGTGCCATCCTTCTTTGGCACAATGATGATAGGTGATCCACATGGTGATGTACTCAGTCGAATGACACCCTATTCCAGGAGTTGTTTCAATTGTTTCTTTACCTCACTTGCTACTGTAATAGGCTACTTATATAACCCAATATTTGGCAATGGGGAGTCTAGAAATAGCTGGATTTTGTGCTCCACTTATCTCCTAGGTGCTAACCCTTTAGTCTCTTGGAACACATCCATGTATGCATGTAACACCTCCTCCAATTGGTTTTTTTGTTTCTTATTACACCCCTTGAGAGCTACCTTGCCTCATATTAACTCCTCTACAGACTGGCTTTCTCTTAAAAATAATAAAATATAATTCATGTTGGAACTGATCAATTTCTTGGCTTGGTTGGCACTTACCAGTGAATTTTTTTACTTGTCTTTGTGTGCGTTGATGATGAATGATTTTCCATCCTTGATGAGATGGTACTAGGTGGCTCTCTTCATGAATATCGCATCTCTCATGTATATGTATGGTCTCCCAAACATGACTCCACATACATCAAGGGGAACCACATGTAGATCTACTTCATTAATAAAATCAGCACTTATAACAAATCTAATTTTTCATTGTTTTGTTACCTTCTACTTTGCATCCTTATTTACACATCCTACTAGATATGGGTTTGGATGATCACGAACTTTTATTCCCAACTTCTTGACCAAGTCTGCTACAATGAGAGTTTCCTATGATCCTAAGTCAAACAGAGCATCAATATTTGCCTTATTGACCTATATCTTTATATGGAAGAGTTTGGTCATTTCTTTCTCTTCCTATTTCTTAAGGCTACTCAGATTCACCTCCTTTTGCATTAATTTATAAATGATATTCTCATCCAAATCTAAGCTGCTTTCAACTTGGTTTCTTGAATCAGTGGCCATAAGATTTTTCTTCTTATTATCTTTCTTCTTATTCTTTGGGTTTATCTTTGGATGCAACTTCCAAAACTTATCCTCTAAATGGCCATCAATGTTGCAGTGGTTTCTAAGATCTTTTCCCTGGTGTGTTGTGGTTGTTTTATTTTTATTTTTTCCCTCTTTGTTCTTATTCTTTCCCTCCCTAGAAGCATCATTTTTCTCCTTTTACATTGATCCACTTGATTGTGCTCTCTTCATGCCTAAGTTCTCTAGGTACAAAAGATTTTTCACTTATACACAAGCCTCATCCACAGATTTGGGATTGAACAAAATCACTTGCTCATGTAGATGGCAGTGCAGAACCCCCAAATACTTGAGGAGTGCACTAGGTTATTTGGAGAGATACCCAACTTTATATCCATCTTATTGAACTTCGTGGTGTAATCCTACACGCTTTGGCCCAACTTGTGCCTGACTTAGTGAACCGAATCCACTAGTCCTCTACATACTCATTGGGATAAAACTATGAATTAATGAGGGTTTTAAAGTCCTCCCACTTATTCACTGGAGGTTCTCCCACCAACCTCAGGGTATTCAGGTGGCTCTCTCACCAAGTCAATGCATGGCCCTCTAATTTCAGTCATGTAAATGAGATCTTCTATCTTTCCGAAATTTGATGGACATTGAATTAAACTTCGAGTTGCTGCAATTAGTGATTCAGCTTCATAGCGTTGATCTCATCATGATACAATTTAATAGAGTGTTGATCTCATCATGGTACGATTTGACATCAAATTTTGCTTCCATTTTAAATGGGGACTGATTCATTGCACTCAAACCGTGTTTATATTTCTAGATTCTTTCTTAGACTAGTTCTCCATTTCTTCTCAATCTCCCGATCCGCCTTCTCATTTTTCATCTGCATTTGAACCCCTATCTTCTCCATATATCCCAAGCTTATTGCTTAAGGATTCCATGAGGAGGTTTATATTGTGATTTATATCTGCAACTTGTTGTTCCAGTTGCAAAAACCTCACTTTTGCAAGATCGTGTGGGTCATTTACAAAGTTGTCAGACACGATTAGGGTTTTACGATTTTCGGCTCCACTGATCTAGATCCCCTAAAAATCTCCACAAAATAACCAAAGAAACCTACTTTGATACTAATATGATCCATAAATTGCCGTGGATATTCCACTGGACAGTTCATCACAACAAATATGATAATATTATATTTAAAATCTGAAATTCTACGCTATTACAATTTTATTAAATGTCTATATTTGTATATTTTACTGTAATTAGTGCATGCATGCAAATGGAAATTATGAAAAAAATTGAGAATGGAAAAATAAAGGCTTGCACACACACATAAAACACATGATATGTTCTAGGAAACCCTTTCAAGAGAAAACTCAACTAGAAGATGAGGTCACTCCACTTTCTTTCTCTGTCTAGAAATATGGTTGCATGTACAAAGAAGTATGGCCTATGGCCCATGGGCTACTACAGTGCCCAAATCCTCTTTGTGTGCTTTACCTCCTAATCCTCTTAGCTATTTTTTCTTAGCATGGAACAAATGCACTCGAAAGAATGGAATGCCTCTTCCTCCTAGTGGCCCGGTTATAACATGGCTCAATAGGCTACTAATGGTTAACTTTGACTACATCAACTCTTAACTAGAGTTACAATATAGACTATTCTAGAGTATTTTACATCACAATCGCGTGACTAGCCCCTTTTCGATGAATAATGGGGGTTGACGTTGCAACATCTCAAATCATGGTGGTGAAAATAGGAAGGTCAACTTCTGAGTGGCATAACTTTCACATACAGACTCCAATTGATGGACTTTTTACGCAGTTAGAAATATATATGTGTGTAGATAGCATGAAAATGTGAAACACTAAAGAGAAAAAGTTTTACCACCAGAAAATGTCATTTGATGCCTCAAAATTCTCCCATAAGGTTTTAGATTATGTTTTGCCAAAATGGGTCCTACTAGTAAAAACAGTCCCGTGAGTTGATTCCTCTGCTTTTTCCACTCTGAATGCATCGAGATGGATGACAAACAATATAATGTTCCAATCCAGATGAGAATAAAATAAAACTAAGATACTATAAGAAAGTCAAAAGTATCTCTATGTGTTCAAATAATGTAAGAAGAAAGTGAACATTGCTATAATAAGAACAAATTGTCATGAGCACCATGATGAAATTAGGCATTGGATGATTTCAAAGATGTTCTGGTTGAAAGAATCTGTCATCTTTGTGACATTGTCTCAATTTCAAAATATTTGTCACGATACAAACCTTTCTAACATTTTAACTCATTGAAACTATGGGGATCTGGGAATGTTTCTCTTTAAGAGTTTTAAGCACAAAAATATAATTATAAAAATATCCAAGTAATCACTTACCTTTTTTAAGATCTAATAAACCAAATCTAGTCTTAATGAATATTAACCATCATCATCATCATCATTACACAAAAAAATCTACAAATTCATTAAATACTAACAAATGTTCCACACACAACCTATTATCAAATTAAAATCACAACAAAGACATTCAACGTCAATGCATGTAAAATTTATTGAATCAAGAGCTAATACTCTTATCCTTATTTCATTCACTAAGCTACTTATAACATATATGGATTAAACACAACCAATAACTATAAGAGGGGCGAGTCTAAGAAAGGCCAAAGATCTCCTCTGCATCAAACTCTAAAAAATATAAACTATGAAGTGATGATTATTTGATTTCCATGTCTATTCATTAATTTTTGGATAACATGAACATTTATTGAATTGCTACAAAAAATCTAAACTATGAAGTGATGACTATTTGATTGTGTTGACAGTGTTGGACCCACCAACATTTAGAGGATCTCTCCGATATGAAGCCCGAAATAGACCTCACACGTTTGTGTTGGAGTCGCAGTGGTGGGTGGTAGTGTAATTCCTTGATCGCAATAGTGCACAGAGGAAAGTATGATAACTTTGGGTGAGAGCAAGTGTGTGACCCTCCGGAGAGTCAAGTTCGATGCATGAAGGTTTTAACACATGGAAGGGAAAAGGAAGTGTGCCCCTTAGAAGCCTGTAATAGTACACAACTTGAAAGGTACACATGAGCGGAATGACATCACAAACTAAAATGATGAATAGTCCACAAAATAAAATAATAAGTTAATCCAACAACACGCATTCCACAAGATTCATATAAATACATACAAAGTAGTTCATAAGCATATGTGTAAGTTAAGTAACATGCATTTCCAACGCAACTAGAGTAGTCCAACTACATTAATGTAGTGGGCCTGATTCCTATTATTAGAGTCTCAATCTATTATACATTAACAGATCTATTTTCCTACTGTTTTAAAAGTAAAAAAAGAACTTGCTGACCTTCTTACATAGATTTAAACATTTAACATCTTATCACTTTATCATAAGCAACATAAATTAAGGTGAGCATTCCATTGATATCAACTTAACAAGAGTGGTCCATGTAAAATACCTGTTCCGTAGGTTGATGATGATACCTTTGTCTTATAGCTCCTGTTGAACGCTCCTTCTCACCGACCCAACCGGATTTACCTCCCAGCCAACTAGGAAATAAATTCCTAGCTCAGGAAACCTCCACAGGTTCCCTAGCCCTCCGTGCCCAAGTCCAACCAGATATAGTGTGTCCTCAAGAAGAATGTGCAAAACTAGATAATGATACTTTCCTCCTCTCAAACCCAAGAAACCTCCATAGGTTTCCAAGGTCTCCCAAAATCATGACAAGGCCAAACAATCACAACCAACCCCCACAATCCTAAGCAAGACTCCAACCCCCCTTTTCTTCCTTCCCCCTTCCCTTTTTATACCCTCCTTCCCTTCTCCATCTCAACCACCTCTCATTAATGTCATTAACTTCTCTTCCATCCTTACAATTGACTTCTCTTCTCCCAAGTAAGCTAGGGGTACATTTGGAAATGTGACATGAATATAAAATTGAGAATTTAATGGGAAAGGATCATGTCTTCTCCCAAGTAAATCTGAAAAGTACATTTGGGAATGTGAGGTGAATATATATATATATATTGATAATTAAATGGAGAGGACTATGTCTTCTCCCAAGTAAATGTGAGGGTACATTGGGGAATGTAAAATGAATATATATATTGATAATAAGATGGAGAGGACTATGTCTTCTCCCAAGTAAATGTGAGGGTACATTAGGGAATGTGAGATGTAATTACATGGAGAGGACCATGTCTTCTCCTTAGTAAATGTGAGGGTACATTGAGTAATGTGAAATGAATATATATATTTTGAAATAATGGAAGGAGACCATATCCTACCTAATATTCAATTTGAGAAGGTAAGTGGGGAATTTGAATAATGGAAATCATGAATTTTATATTAGACCAATATTTCTCAATATTTTCAGATAATGTAAATATTTAAAAAATTTGTAGGATAAGATTTAAGTGGGGCATTACATACACCCCTCCTTCAAAAAACTTCGTCCCGAAGTTAGAATGAAAAGATGCAAGGAGTTTGAAAGCATAGCAACCAGAGAGAGTTATAGCAATAAAATCAGATAAGTCCGACAATGACATTTCTTCCCCTCAAGAGTCTCCAATTGATCTATATCCTCCTATCCACCCAGGCCTACTTCCTTTCCCACCCTATCCGTCCTCTGCTGCTTTATCAGTGGCAACGGCCATACTAACCACTGATAAAACCAACATGGTGGGAGCGTCGAATACATCGACCTAACTTCCCCAGCAAGCATCTAGCAATCATCATCACACGTCTAGGGGGAGCGTTCAGCTGTCCTCCCCGCGATTCCAGGTTTCAGAGGATACACGGTGGGAAACACCTTCACCCCTCCTTCAGAGCACGGACCACACTACAGAGCTGGTTGGACTTGTCATCGAATAATCCAATCAAGTCATCTTGCCACCTGTCATTTGCATTTTACTCATGTCATAAGAGTGCATATCAAGTAGATACCAAATGTAATAGAACAATGTACATCGTACCTTTCCTCATTGGTCGTCTCAACCTTCCCCAATGGAATAGTAGATCTTGGTTATCATACGGTTCTTTCCAACCTGTAGTTTAGTTATCATACATGCATATATACAACCACAAAATAGATATAGATACATGATCTTAAACATCATGTTTATTAAGCCCAGTGTCCACGTGTCAATTTTTGTTGTTCATACTGGAAATAAATCTTACATCAGATAAATCATAATTTCACTAAGTCATTGATTAGATAAATCATATCTATATAAGCCTATACGATGCAACAATAACTCTGACAAGTCATGCACTAGATAAATTGTAACCAAGTAAGTCACACATTTGGTCATACATCCAACATTTCCATCATCAATACCAAATCCATCAATTGATTTTCACGTGTCCAACCAAATGTGTATAATGTTCATAAATAACAACATGGAACTGCAAAATAGAACCTTAACATAGGTGGCTATCTATGTTAAAAGGAGGCATCATAAATGCTCATGTGACATCCTTGTGGAACCCTTCAATAACAATTAGAGTTGAAATAGATTCAACTATCCGTCATGGAAAATAGCATTTGAACCTGGATATCCTATAAGGTGGTACCAAACCAAAATAATGGCAAGAAACGGATTAGTGCACTATCAATTCCACTAGAAGGTGTTAGTATAAGTTTTATGCATATAATTTCTTTAAAACCTTAGTGAATATAAAAGTCCCACTCTTCCAATTTGATCGTTTTTCATCTTCCAAACCCATTTAGTTAATGTTGGAAATAAACGACTCAAAACTTCAGAAATTATTTCCAACATGATTTTCATACTTTATTTTTTTTGTAAATTGAGAGAAATGTCCTCTAAATGCCAAAAGGTTCAAATTTATTATATATTTAATCATTGTTTACTAGTACTAAAACAATTTCATGATATATAATGCAGCTCACAATATGACCAGACAAATGAGAAATAATTAAATGAATGGAATAATTGCCTTTGCCCTACTACTATTAGTACTTCCCTTCCAAATGGCACCGCATCTCTAAAGACGCCTACTCCTTTCACGAGTGGCCAGTGACCACAAAAGTTGCGAAGAAAGTTGAGGGTCCTTTTATCCAAAACTAGAGACACATTATTTTTCACGACATTTTTATTCAACACTAGAATAAGGGTAAGAGTGTATTCTAATATTTTCACTGTTCTTTTATTGACTAAATAAGCTTCCATTTTAAAATCCCAAATCCTTGGAAGGTTCCTCAAATCATCATTTGTTTCCAACTGTGATTTCCCAACAATATGGCACAATTGGATGGGTATTTGAAAGAGTTTTAATCATTTGCAAGCTGAGGAAAGCTTGCTTTGCATGCACCAATACGTTTTCTCTTCTTTCATATCATTGTGAGGGCATAACTATGAGGCATAAGCATTGTTTTCCTTTAAAGAAGGACCATTGTCCTCCCCCTCGCAAATAGTAGCATAATGAAGCGGTCTTTGGCATTCTTGGTTTAGTGTTTTATCTTTTCATGGCCAACAATGGTGTCTTGTCCACATGAGCAATCCTTTCAAACATTGACAAGAAAAGAATACAATGCAAGAGAGAAATAAGAATTAACATAAAATATTCCTTGAAAGAGTTTGATTCAGTTATTTCCCTATCTCTACAACCAACATCAAACAACTATTGATAAAAATATTTAGCATTTATCAACTCAATCATAACATCAATCAGGTTATGAATCTCTGTCAGGTTGAGATTTCCGGGACTTAATGGTGATAAGCATGACATTCAATCACTTGAGGTGTGGATGGGAAAATTTATATGCTCTCTTCATTGGTTTGAGTGGGCTCTGAAGGAGCAATTGATATCATTAAATGATATGCTTAGCGAGACACAGATGGAAAGATTCAACATTGCTTCTGCTATTGACACGTTTCTTCAAAATTCTTGTTTTGAACCTACATATCTTGATTTATTAACCCCTTTAACACCATCACAGAAGGAATATCATGGATCACTATGAGTCAAGACTATGTTCCATCTTCTGAATTTTCTGAAGGTGATACTTTATATTGAATTGGGAATCAAGGAGCAAGATATTCAAGTATCTCAAGAAATGACACACATTCAGCTGAAAAAGGCAAGTAGGGTGCACAAACTTGTACCCTTTAGTGAAACTCCTTTTGTAAATTTAATATCTCAAATTATTTTCTATCCACGGAAAACTACTTTTTCATTAGTGGATTGTTAAACTATAAAGGAGCTTATGAGACTAACAGTGAAAATTGCGAAGATATTTTCATTGGCATCATCAATATTCAAACAACGCTTTATACAAGATCTTAGAAGTTTTGTGTCTGGAAATATTATTGAGCTTGACCCAAATACATATAACCATTTAGGAAAAATAGATCTAGTAGACACTATGTATCTTTTGAAAGGTTATCAGCAGTTACATCTAGTTGATGCTTTGCTGCCTGCATTAGGTAAGGAGAATGCACAAGTTACTGATCAGAAGTTTCTTCAGAGTCTGTGTTTATTAGGAAGGAAAATTTCTCCTGTAGTACAACCAAATGCTTTGGAAACTTTGACATTGGCCATAGCTTTGGTTGTGCGACCTTCTCAGTTATTAGAGCTGGTGTTGGACGACACAGCTTTGAATCAATCTGAAACTGATAGAGCGACAAACACTGCAGTGGGAAGTAACTTTTATTTTAACTTTCGAAAAGTCATTGTTCAACAATTAAAGTTTTCATATAAATATTGTGTCTCACGCTTATTACAAGAATCTGTAGAGAATTTCACTGCTAGGCTGCTGTTGAATGCAGTTCTGGATGATTACTTGAAAGTAGAAAGCATTACCAAGTCTAGTTTCCTGAAAGAAGTTGTCAAGCATATTAAGCTACTTAAGCCATGTTGTGATCTTGAGGCTACAGTGAGAGATAAAATATTGATGCAAGGGCTTTATCACCAATGCAAAAGAGATCACTAGTGATGACAACAGATCTGCCACTCATAATTAGAGGTCTACCACTGATAATAAGAGATCTGCCAATGATGATAAAAGATCTGCCACTGATAATAAGAGATATGCCAACGATGATAAGAGATTTTCCACTGATAATTAAATATCTGCAAATACACAATAGATATGCTAACAATAAGAGAGATAATTTACTGATGTGAGGGATTGATCACCAATGCGAGAGCTAGATCACCAAAGCAAGAGAGAGAACTCGATGTGTTGCAAATGAAGGCTTCTCTTCAATATATAGGAATCTTTGAGACAAAATCCCTAACTTGAATTAGAAATTTGGAAGCTCCTAGAGTGATCCATTTTTGCACATATCGAAATAGATCAATTAAGTGATTTTATTTTGCACATGTCAAAATACCTTTATAAAACAATTTTGAAATAACTTTGGCACTTATAAAAATAATTTGCACTTGAGAAATAATTTGCTTCAAGGGTGAAAGGGGTTGACTCATAGAGTGTTTTGTAGGGAAATTTCTCCCTTAGTTGCACACAATTCAACATTAACCACTCAAGAAAACTTGGTAAAAACTCCACAAAACCCCACCAAATTTAAAAATATATGAAATCCAATTTTTGCCCAAAAATTGTCAAGTTTTGAACAAGTATAGCCAAGTTTTGATTGAATACAACTGAGTTTTAATCGAGTCTAGCCAATTTTGTGAGTTTCAAGCAAGTTTAACAAAGTTTGTCATGTTTTTATGAAGTTGATACATTCTAGACAAGCCTTAACCAACTGCCTCCTTTTCCTTGCAAGAGGAGTTTGCTTGGTGAGATTTTACTATTCAAAAACATGCATTTTATATCATGTAACTAAGATATCTCAAGTGATAAGAGTACAAACCAGTGGTTTAAGCAAGGACTATACAAACAACCCCTCACCACATATACAAGTAGCACCAACATGTCTTTGCTAGCCCAACCTTAAAGAGAATCTACATCTTTTCTAGAGATTACAATTCTTGCTGGGGACTAAATTAATAAACCCCACCTTGAAGCCCGCAATCCCCACAAGGTGGAAATGATGAGAGTACCCAAAACAATGAATTTTATTACTTATTACATATTGTTACTATGCTTAGCACTAAAGGAGTCATCTTGTGCTGAGGTTGTATAGATGAGGTGCAACATTGTGTTAAGCCATACCACTGTGTTGGGAGAGGCAAAAGTGCATAGTGCTGACTCATGAATATGGGGAGGTATTGGCACTGGCCATATGAGTTCTCATAACGATGTCAGAATTATCCACTATGCAGGCAATCCATGATTCAAGTGTCACAATCCCGAATTCATTGCAAGCTACTACAAGGATGACAAATAGAATGTGCCATGGAAACTGGAATACCAACCCAAACATACACTAATTCTAACCATTGTTTTAAGTGTGCCATATTGCAAGTGTGGAGAACCACATCCTATAACATCAAATGTCTGTACATTAATGGATTTCTATTTCTAAGTAGCATGAAATGCATCTCTGTAAGTCATTGAAAAAGAACAAATGTTACGAATGCTAGTTGCCCCTTTTTTTTCTCTGTTTAATTTGGGGAGAAGTCCTTCTAAGAACCTAAGGTGTAAGAGATCTCTTAACTTTAAAGTATACAAGGGTTGTTGGATTCTCACAAAAGTACAAATACCAAAAGCCTTGTAATCTTGGCCCACAATCAGTCAAGGGGTTCAATTTATATGATAGCTAATAGTTGTTAACTGATGACAACTTAATCATGTTGCAATCAAAGGAATGAATACAAACATGCATAAGCCCTATAATTGGGTGTGAAAGTCAAGAATGGATGTTATCCCTTTATATAGCATCTCCTAGAATAAAATCTCTATCGGTATCAGTGTATTAAGAAAATGCCAAACCAAAACCGCAACCAGCCAGTTCAGTCAAACTTAGTCAATTTGGCCTCCAAAAACAGTCCAAATCAGCCCAAAATTGTCAAGAAGAAATCGGTCAAACTTGGTCAATGCACAGTCAACACTGGTCAAATCAGCAGAATTACTTCTCCAAATCAGCTTGGTTAAACTCAGTCAATTTGGCCTCCAAAAACAGTCCAATTTAGCCCAAAACAGTCTTGAAGAAATCAGTCAAACTTGGTGCAACTTGGTCAATGCAGAAAACAGAAAAGTACAGTCAGCTCTTCGCACGTGTGGAGGAGAGAAGCTGCCTGGCTGGCTGGTCAATGGGGCAAAAGGAAAAATTCCTACGGGTTGTTCAACCCACTTTTGGTGGGTATCAAGGACCACAGAATCTGAGACATCTTCACAGTTCCCTTTAATAACGTAATACCAAAAGAATAAATATGATTGCTAAAGAACCAATTCTAGCAGCCATTCTCAAGAAATATATTAAGAGCATTCAAGCCCTGTGCAAAAGTCGAGTGGAGAGATTAGGACCTTGTAAAATAAAATATCAAGGACAATTTGCCATGATATGCTAATGGAGTCAAAGCTATTCATAAGCCCAAACACCATCCTAAATATATTTCTACAATGTGGAAGTCTACCTGTTGCTACACAAGAATTAGAGCTTGTTGAACATGCTCTTTTAATAGTGATATTTTCTGTTTGTTGTCATTAACCCCATTGCAACAAGACTCCAAAATGAAAGTTTGTAACCATAAACGGAAATCAAAGAAATCATTTTGGTGGACACACAGTAACTATTGTTGTACCCAGTTTAGTTCATAATGTTGCAGTCTCGACGTCTACCTGATATTACATCTTATTTTGGGCGTTCTTAATTTTCTCTTTCAAATTATGTGAACCAGGTGTTTCATTCCTTGATAATTGACGGTTGGAACAAGCTGATGAAGATTTATAGCCATAAAGGTCAATTAAAGGAACAATCTGGTCAACACATGGTAAGTGGTACTGTAACCATTAACTCTTTGGATGTTCTTCTAAACATATATTAGCAATCTCTGTTGGCCCATCTGTTTAGAGATAACAGGCGGTACACATATTAGTTTTGTACTTCCCACCAACATAAAGAGCTCCGTCCAGATCTTACGCATGAATTCTAGATCTTAGTTGCTAATTATTGTTCATGGATAACTGCAAAGCCTGTGAATTTCATTTGAATCAACCTGCTCTACTTGACCAATTTAAATGTGACTTAAATTATATACTTGACAAAGCTACTGGAGACGTGAAAGAATAGTACTTAAAAAAAAATACAAAAAAAAGTCTACATACTTTTGACTGGCTATCCAATTTCTATTTAGTATTTACATGACACGTTATTCTCCCTAAAAGAAGATCACAAGAAGCATCACAATGACAACACGACTTGTCTAAACATACAACAATGTCAACCCAGCCTAAAATTTCTATATTTTCATTTTGTTTCTCTCTTTTTCTCCATTACAAGAGTGCTCTTGTAAAAAGCCAGAAGGAAAGTGTAATGCTCCTTACTGAACAAAGCTTTCAAATGAATCTGTATTTTTGCATTCAAATTACAAAAATAAGGGGTTTACTTGATATCAACAGGGGATTTGCTTGATATCATCAGCAAATGGAGTCGCAAATGGATCTGTTACTGTCAGTTTATTCAGGCCTTGGAAGTCAATGAAAATTCTCAGCTTTTTAAGGGTTTTAGTACAAAGTACGCAGAAAATTTCACTGCATCTATTCAAAGATCAAGTCTCATCTTTTGCTAATATATGCAGTCAACAAGAATGTGCATTTTCTTCAGATAGAGAAACAAGAGAATTTATTCAAAAACAACAAGGGATCTAAAAATTTGACCTTTACTCAAAATGCCATAAGTCCCTTCAACAACCACGCGCAAGAAACCCGTCAACTGTTCGATTGAGCAAGAAATTGCCCATGTCAATCATCACACCCACAGTAGGTGAATGACATTAGCGGAATTTCTTCCATGAGGCATTTTGTCCGGTTCTCCCGAAGGGAAGTAATTCGAAAGCACGAAAAGCTGCAAAACTGTAAGGAGATCCTCAATGAGTTTCTCACAGTAGCAAAGAACAAGCAAGTGCTTGGGCTAAGAAAATGTAAGACGAGTGCTTCGCCTGGCACAAGTTTCACCTTATAGCTGGCAACAATTGACTCACTACTTGAACCCCCATAGCTGGATCCCGGAAATAGTAGGGGGAATGTTAACGAGTACAGTCCTTTAAGAACATTGTATTGTCTACGGACTTGAAGAAAATGGAATGAATATATTGAAATCCATAAATGTCTGCAGCGTTGACAAGGAAGCAGCCTAAGCCAAGAGTTTCGAACCACATACTTAAGGAACAGAGACTCGGATTTCCAGCTTTAAAAGTTTACATGTTGACTGTAATATCTCTACATAGATGCTAACAGTACAGTGGATTGCTAGGCATTAGAGGAAACCTCACAGTGGCTCCAATTAAAGCTATTTTGTGGACATTGTATTGGCCGATGTATTCCTCATTTTAAGAACTGCAACATTTACGGCAAAGAGAATGAATACGCCATTCTATGCATACTAAATGCAACTGTTTTTTTTTAAAGCTCGCATGCACAGCTTCAGCAAAATGACAGCTTCGATAAAAAGAGAACTACGCATTTGCTTGAGTGCAACGATTTGAACAGAAGAACAAGAGAAGACAACTAGACAAGTATGCATGCGATTCGCAGGTTAGGATTTAAAGAGTGATTACAGGAACTGGATTCCATCTTAAATATCCAAGAATCAACCAAAGATTTATTTTCGACACTCGAGAAACAACCAAAATTCCTTTAATACAAACCTCGCTTTTCATTTTACAGGATTCCGACATGAAGGACCTTCAAATTTAGAGGATGACATAAAAAACTCGACTCCAACATTTATAACATGCAGTAGGCACGGCAAGTCTATTGCGGGGAAGAGGTCTGATATCTTAAACTGTGGTGCATATAGCGAATTCCTCTGACCTTCGTAGTTCAAAGTCCAGAAATCGAGACGACAGAAAGGTCAGGGGATCAAATCCCCTGCCATTGAAGATAAATTCACTTTTCTGGGGCGGATCAGCAGGAGTTCGTGTAAAATGTCCGAGCTAAAACGAATGTTGCAAAATCTTTACTTCAGAAGTCTATGCCCACAATGATATCTCCTGTTGCTTACTTATTTCTTCCTGGGTAGCAGCACAGTATGAAACGAGGGGCAACGGACTCCATGAAATTCACTATAACGTGTTTCCAGTTAAAGCTTTTATGGCGTCTCGAAGAAGAACAATTGAATAAAATAGTCAAATCTAGTAGCAACACTCTCTGAAACCAGGGGAAACGGACAAACGCATTGATTAAAACCAGGCTAGGTATAAGTTGAGTAAAAAAAAACATTTGAATAAAGATTTTGATGCATAATTTGGTAAAAATGGGGACTCCGATCTGTAAACATATGATATTAGACAAAAACATGGGTTGGTTTGTTTGAGGATAGAAAAATACAACAGTTAAAACGCACAGGAGAGAGAAGGAAGATTTGAGTAATAAATTGTTAAACTCAAACTCTTGCAACTGGGTTTGATGGGAAATTGAAAAAATAGAAAACAATGAACTCTTGATGTATTCATGTAGAAATTTCAATGATAGATGCAGTATCGTCGTCAAAGGTAGAGGCGACCAGATAATGTACCAGTTTACAGTCAAAACAGATTTAAGGAATAAATCAAGTGATCCATAGCAAAGAACCTACAATTGTGCTTAAACGAATGTTTATGGACGCTAGTGAATCGAAACAATCGGCATTGAGCCTATGCTGGCAAAGAAATGGGGTATAATTGAAACACATTAATCCAGAATTTGACAGCCACCCTTCCCAACTCTGCTTCCAGACATATATAAGGCATCTTGGTAATGAAACAACGGAAACAAAGAAAACAACTGGACTTTCATTAAAAACTAACCGAAAGCTTTAACGGTCGGCACAAAAATTCCGCAATCCAAGTTGTTTTTACAGGTTTTTTTTTTTTAAAGTAAAATCCAACATCAACCTAAAAATTATAGAAGTGGATTGGTTCATAGGTCTCAGTGTTTGAACCTGGCTCTGATACCAAGTGTAGTGCGCCTGATTCCTATTATTAGAGTCTCAATCTATTATACACTAACAGATCTATTTTCCTACTGTTTTAAAAGTAAAAAAAGAACTTTTTTTCCAAAGGAAAAATCTGTAACCTTTTATTTAAAAAATGAAAAGTTACAATTGCAGATGCATTGAAGCATTTCCATAAGCTGCCCATTGGGCACAGGTGCTTTCGCACCCTTCGCAACGTTGTATAGCTAACGTGCAAAAATGAAGAAAAAGAAAGAGAGAGAGGGGGGATAGAAGGAAGCAGAAAAACTGAATTTCATATGTGAGTAAGACTCACTCTTCAGGTTTTCCTTCCCTTTTTCTTTTCGACCTTGTGCCATTCACCTTGCGTGGGCTCGATCGAAGCTATGACTAATTGTGTTTCTGCTTTCTGCGTGCCTAATTCCTTATCTGAATCTGAGGAGTCTGATTGGTGAAGCCGTTTGATCCCTCCCATGATCTGATCCTCGTTTGTCTTCTCTTCCTGATTTGGGTGAAACTGTCAAGCCTTGTTGTCTGATGTGTTTTCCTTCTGGGTCCCTGTTTCTTGGGAAACCGTAGCATTCTCTGTGGGGATATCATCCTCTTCTACTTCTGATTCTTCATCCTCTGAGTTAAGGGGGGAGAATTGCCATCCTTTCCTCTGCTTCCCTTTCTGCTTTCTTCTGTTGTTTACTTTCTTGGCTTCTGGACATGTACTTTGCAAGTGTCCTGTTTGTCTGCAGAGCCTGCATCTGAAAGCAGTATTTTCATAGTCTAATGCTTGCAGCCAATTTTGTTGTTTGTAGATCAGCCTTATGTTGTCTGGCAGCCCTTTGCTTAGATCTACTTCCACACATATACGTGCAAAAGTGAAGACCCTTTCATCAATCCTCTCCAGATCTGTTTTGATGTATTTCCCTATGCTGTTCCCGATTCCTTCCAAAACTCGTTCACCCCAAAAGTGGAGAGGAAGGTTATATAGCCGAACCCAAACCGGCACTTTGGATACAGTCATTTTGTTTGGATCAAAATCTGTAAACCATGGAGTCATGAACAGCCCCGCCGTTCCCCAGAACCAAGGCCCAACACTGATGATTGTATCTCTGACTTCCCTGGATGCAAATCTAACTATGAAGAACCCTTTGGAACATAAATGTATGTCACATTCCATGGTCCAGGTGGTAAAAATCCAATGAAATAGGTTCGATGGTTTTGGCCAGAAGCTGTTGAAACGGCATATTAGAGCCTGCGTTTCATAGGACTTGACATAATCATCAAGCCCTGTGGAATCAAAGTTAAGGGCTGGAGTTTGCCCTAACTGGTCTACTATGTATGGCCTGGGTGTATATCCACCTTGATCTGGAGAGGATCCAGATTCTCTGTTACCTTGAAGAATGTTTTTGTAGGAGATACCTCCCTTGGTTTGATGCTGGGGTGCTGTCTTTTTCCCCTTGTCTCCTCCTGAGCTACTTGGCTGTCCCTGAGGTTGAGCCCCTCCTCTCAGCCTGAGATTCAAAACAATGGTGTCTCCTGGACTAATCTCATAGCTTCCCAGGGTTCTGTTGTCCTGGAGAGACCACCTGCCACTGACTAAATGTTGGATCTGACCAGGATAACCATTCAATGCCCAGATTTGCTGCTTTAGCTGCATAATAGTGCTATCTGCATGTACCCAAACCAAAAAAGATTTCTTCTCAGGGGTTTTAATGAAGATCTGAAAACGAGATTTGGTTACCTGTTGTTCACGTTTTGGCTGAGTTCCTGCTCTGCCTGAACCGGTGTCGTTGCAGATTGCCATATGATCTGGCTGTATGCAATCTTCCAGATCTGGCCTCCTATTGGTTCGATCTTCCATTTGCATGACAGGGTCTGCATACCCTCTGCTCAATCTATGCATTTTCCCACCGATCCGCTGCCTAGGTTCTGGGTAAACTTGAGACTTGCTCAGATCGGGTAGATCCGGCCTGTGGCTGCAGAGATTGGGCCATGCAGTTGTGTGATGGAGCAGATCTGCTACATGCAGACCCCCATCTTTGCATGCAAGAGACGTCAGCAGGGAGATAAGCCGGATGGACGGCAGGCTGTCGGATCCTGCATAAATCGAGCCAAAACCTAACGATTTTCCGCCCCCGAGATGGGATCTGAACCCAGAAACGCAAGTTGTCCGCGGATCTCTGATCTCGTGCAGCTTCTCGGACTTCGCCTTCAGATCATCCTTTAATATGTTTAGCCCTTCAAGCAAAGCTGCTATGCCGAGGGCGTCGAGTATTTTCCTGGCGTTGGGCCATAAAAACAAAACCATACCGGCTGCTTGAAGGGATTCAGAATGATCCAGCGTCGCGTTCTTGAGGCCGCTCCTGTAGAGAGCTATGGCTGTGGCCGACCCTGCCTCGCCGCCTCCAACGACCGTATTGACGTTGGATCCATTCCCATGGCAGGAGAAGCTCGCTGCGTTGGCCATCTTCAGAACCCTCCAAATTCAGGGAATCACCAAAAGTAAAAAAAGAACTTGCTGACCTTCTTACATAGATTTAAACATTTAACATCTTATCACTTTATCATAAGCAACATAAATTAAGGTGAGCATTCCATTGATATCAGCTTGACAAGAGTGGTCCATGGAAAATACTTGTTCCGGCGGTTGATGATGATACCTTTGTATTATAGCTGCTATTGAACGCTCCTTCTCACCAACCCAACCGGATTTACCTCCCAACCAACTAGGAAATAAATTCCTAGCCCAGGAAAACTCCACAGGTTCCCTAGCCCTCCGTGCCCAAGTCCAACCAGATATAGTGTGTCCTCAAGAAGAATGTGCAAAAGTAGATAATGATACTTTCCTCCTCTCAAACCCAAGAAACCTCCACAGGTTTCCAAGGTCTCCCAAAATCATGACAAGGCCAAACAATCATAACCAACCCCCACAATCCTAAGCAAGACTCCAATCCCCCTTTTCTTCCTTCCCCCTTCCCTTTTTATACCCTCCTTCCCTTCTCCATCTCAACCACCTCTCATTAATGTCATTAACTTCTCTTCCATCCTTACAATTGACTTCTCTTCCCCCAAGTAAGCTAGGGGTACATTTGGAAATGTGACATGAATATAAAATTGAGAATTTAATGGGAAAGGATCATGTCTTCTCCCAAGTAAATCTGAAAAGTACATTTGGGAATGTGAGGTGAATATATATATTGATAATTAAATGGAGAGGACTATGTCTTCTCCCAAGTAAATGTGAGGGTACATTGGGGAATGTAAAATGAATATATATATTGATAATAAGATGGAGAGGACTATGTCTTCTCCCAAGTCAATGTGAGGGTACATTGGGGAATGTGAGATGTAATTACATGGAGAGGACCATGTCTTCTCCTTAGTAAATGTGAGGGTACATTGAGTAATGTGAAATGAATATATATATTGATAATAAGATGGAGAGGACTATGTCTTCTCCCAAGTAAATGTGAGGGTACATTGGGGAATGTGAGATGTAATTACATGGAGAGGACCATGTCTTCTCCTTAGTAAATGTGAGGGTACATTGGGTAATGTGAAATGAATATATATATTTTGAAATAATGGAAGGAGACCATATCCTACCTAATATTCAATTTGAGAAGGTAAGTGGGGAATTTGAATAATGGAAATCATGAATTTTATATTAGACCAATATTTCTCAATATTTTCAGATAATGTAAATATTAACAAAATTTGTAGGATAAGATTTAAGTGGGGCATTACAATTAACAACATATGCACGAAAGCATGTTGGCTATGATATTATTATTATAAGTGAAAGTTCCATCCATACATACACCATTGGCGACCACTAACTCCAATAATGAAACATTACAGTGAAAAACACATGCTCCTCCAAAGAAGTATACTCACTCTATGCTATGGAGACTTCAAGGCTCTTCACAATACTCCCAAGCCTTTTCTAAACCTAAGCCTAGCCAAAATCTTGGCTCCCAAAACCCTGTTCTATGAGTTATGAGTTTCTATTTATAACAAAGGATGGGGTGACCCTTGACATTCCCCTTTGTGACTCTTTGACTTCCCTCATAACTCTTCAACTTCTTTACTAAATGACACATTACATAATATAATGACTTTTCACATTCCACTAATGACACTTGGAATTTTACTTACAACGTATTTACGAATAATATTACATTTTCCACATGTACACATATAAGAAAAAATAGGCTAGATACAGCCTAATAAGACACAACATTATGATTCTAGAGTTTAGAGAAAGTCCAGCTCAGCAACATCCACTTGGTGCTTCTCGGTCACATATTGGTGCCAGGCTTGGCACTATGTAATGGTGTCTTTC
The DNA here is from genome assembly GCA_031772625.1 of Pinus tabuliformis. Taxonomy (NCBI): domain Eukaryota; kingdom Viridiplantae; phylum Streptophyta; class Pinopsida; order Pinales; family Pinaceae; genus Pinus; species Pinus tabuliformis. The sequence goes on along the minus strand of CM062820.1, from coordinate 727,083,669 downwards.
TGAAAGCATACTCTTTCCTCCATGGTATCCGGGTATATGGTCTCAGAACTTGTACCCAACTCGTTCTGAAGCTGAACAACGTGTTGTTGGCCTTGACAGGACAACTGATATACTTTTGTATGTTGTTTACGTTCAGCTCCGAGTCTTCCCTGGTGGTCTCTTGTCTTAGTTGCTCCATGTACTCATCAATCTCTAACCGGACTTGGTTCTTGGGTTTAGCATCAATGAGGGAACCGATTGATGAGATATTGTGCTTCCTCGCCATGACATCTAAACTATTGTACAATTGCACATATGATACCTTATTAAACATTTTGACTTCATTAAATTACATTTTAATTTTTTTATTAATAATAATATTTATATTTATAATTAATAATTAAGCTAGACTAGATCAAAAGGGATCAAATAATTTGTGTTACAATTTTTTTTAACAGATTTGATCTCTCTTGATAGATAGTACATCAAGAATTAGCATACAAGCTTGATAGATCTTAACCTAACATAATTAGATTCATGTATAACACTTCCACATTTCAAACTTGAATTTGAACAATAGAAAGTGAAGGTGCATGGCTGAAAATAATAAACCCACAAGATGCATTGGTGACGCGTTTTGCTATGTTGTAAATTTGCCTTCCATCATTTTTTTTCTTCACTGATCACGAAGTACCTATAGTGAAGTTAACTAATGTGCGATACCAATGCGAAATTCTCTCACGAGAAGGAACATGGAAAGATGCAAAGGTAAACAAAATCGGAAGTGTGCAAAATTAATTCATATAATTGGTTGCCCGAATGAAGCTAGCATATGCCTTGCATCTTTACTGCTATAGGCTTGGACTTTATATTTACGAAGGCATCTCGTGGAAGAGTACGGCCATATTCACTGTGCAAGATGAAATCCTAGTGGCGATAAATCAATTGGTATAGTTTTTTTTTTCTCTGTAAAACTAGCTAAACTTTCAAATTATATGTACAAAAAACTTTTACAAACAGATAGACATGTCTTCCAGGGCCTGCAGAAGCACCCTGGGAACCTTGACTGTAGACTTGAAAGCTCCCTCGCAGGGGCAGCATCGATAGGACTTCTCATAACTTCTCATGACAACAAAAGCCCCCACCCAGGGGCAAAATCTATCAGAAACTCTGGGGAATAACATTACCTAGACCAAACATATGACTGCCCACGCAGGGGCTAGCTTCTGAGAGCGCATGATAGCCATGGCGATTAATGCATTTACTGTAACCCCACATAGACCTAACAGAAGTGATAGCCATTGGTATAGTTGATTTATATAGATATTACTATTTTTATTACATTATTACGGATATAGATAGTATGCAACGTTTTTTTTCTGATACTTTCTTTATCCAAGAAAGCTACAAAGAATTAACTCGCAATGTTGGCACATTAATAGCAAATAAGAAAGCTACACAGCATTAATTCACAATGTTTGCACATTAATAGCAAATAATGTAAATTTTGCAACCTTGAAATTGCACATTAATAGTAAATTTTGCGAAGCTTGAAATTGAGGGAAAAACAAATGCGGATGCATAGTGTTGAAAAAAAAATATAAAAGTCAATGTTGTAAATTTTGCAAAGCTTGAAATTGAGGGAAAAACAAATGCGGATGCATAGTGTTGAAAAAAAAGATAAAAGTCAAGGTTATTGTTTTCTTATTTATAATTATTTGAGAGTCAAAATTCAACAAATGCGGATGCATAGTGTTGAAAAAAAAAATATAAAAGTCAAGGTTGTAAATTTTGCAAAGCTTGAAATTGAGGGAAAAACAAATGCGGATGCATAGTGTTGAAAAAAAAGAATAGATAAAAGTCAAGGTTATTGTTTTCTTATTTATAATTATTTGAGAATCAAAATTCTTGTTGCTGGTGGAATGACTCTTTTTATCCACTCTTTCTTGAAATAGTGTTGGAAAAGGCAAAAAAATGCGGGAGAAAAGAATAGGTATATTGTATTTTTGCCAAAAATAAAAATTAAAAAACATTTCATTTGTCCAAAAACCAAAATCCAAAATTTTATGTAGATATTCTGGCAAATAGCTATTAAAATAATCTATTTAACCAAAGTTTTATTTTGGTAGCTAAATCCAAAATCTTATTTAGATATTCTGGCAAATAGCTATTAAAATAATCTATTTAACCAAAGTTTTATTTTGGTAGCTAATTCTTGAGATAATTTATTTAGTGAAAAAATTGGTTAAATTAATTTCCCTGAGAAATACAATGTTGCGTAAACACCGCAACCATAATTCTTTATTGCTTACAGGTCACGGACAGAAGAAACCGTCAGTGCTACTGCCACCACTGGATGATGGGGGAACCCTGAAATGCCAAAGCCTCCCGGAAGATCCGACCAGATTGCTGCTGCAAAGGAACTCCCGGGCATACATTTGCTCCACTCTCCTGTCAACATCATGAAGGAAAATATCTGTGGACCCTTCCTTCTTCCTGTTCCTGGCCATCACGGCTGCAGTGAAAATGGCGGACATTCTGCCCGGTGCGGCGCCGAAGAAACCACGGGGGGCGTCAATCATGATGACATCCCACTCCGTCTCGTAGATGAGCGCAGGCAAGTTTGTGAGAGCGAGCTCGCATTTGGAGGACCTCAACGGCCGGGTGGGGCCGCAGGAGGATCGATTTTTTCTGTAGTTGCGCAGCAGAGCGTCAGCCATGGACATCCTCGTTTGGTATTGGACGTGATAAGCTTCAATTCCTGGTTGGCTTTTCACGATTTCCCGTATCCAATTGGAGTCCTCCTCCAGAAAAACGGTGTTCCCGTGGGCATTCAAGGCATTCCACATTGCACTGTCGTGCCCGAGGCCAAAGACCAGGAAATTGCAGGGGCTTCTCACAGAAAGAACTTTGAGGGTCAGATCGATTTCACCTCTGTTCTGCTGAGGGAGGATCCTGCTCGTCGCGTAGTGCACTAGCGCTCTGGCGGCAACACCGCCCGGAAACCATTGCTGGTCATTCTCAACCCCATCGGATGAACGCACCGAAGAAGAAGAGGTGAAGTCTGGTAAAACGCAATCCTTGATTCCCGAGCCATCCCTCTTGCCGTGCCAGATCTGGAATGAAATGAAGGCAACCGTCACGACTATTAGTGCCACTAAACTCCTTACAAGCCACGGACTTTCAGAGAGTGGAAGCCTCTTATTATTCTTCATTGAATTGAATGGGCTGGGCTGGGCTCACTCCTCGAAGCTATCTCTTCTTTTCAGAGGCTATAAATTGGTTTTATGGCTCGGGGCGAGCAAGAAGCACCGACACATAGCGGACGTTTCGCTGTCTTATCCACCGTCCGATAATGAGGTGACGTTTACTATGTTTAATTCTTTATAGGTTATTTTTAGCGTGGTGGAAGTTAAAATAAATTATTTTTTTCCTTCTTTATATAAAAAATAACTAACTTGTCCATAGAAAGTAAATGCGTAGCCCACGTTAGGCAGTGAGTAGTGCAAGGCTCAACACTCAGACCGTACGTATTGTATTGCTCGCGTAGCAAGGAATCTCCAAAAGCGCCACGAGTATTAATTTTACGATAAACCTCTACCGTTCTAAATTGATGGGTGATTTTAACAATGAGGTCCGTTGTTTGGAAATTGGGTATGCAATACGCTGAGCAAGTAATATTTCCGGACTATTGATCCATTAATGTTCTCTTAAGAGACTCTAAGGACAGTCTTGGGAGACAGTTTCTGACATCGGCTCCTCCGTTCTCCCCGGCTAACAGATTCTGATTCCATAGTGATGGAGATATGCATGATGCCATCATCCATCTCGTTGTTTGTATTGATGCCCATTGAAACGAAAGGCATGTGTATCATGGCATGTCATTTATCATATGATATCCATTCCCCATACCATCTGATATTAATTGCCACCAAATTTTGAATTGTATAATGTTGCTCCGAATTGGAATTTTGAATCTCAGAACCCACCATGCATTAATTCTTTCCTGGTCACTCTTTCAATTCCTATTCTGCGCATTAATTCTTCCTTGGTAATTGAGTGATACGCTGGGCGATTGGGCATTAATCCATTTCAATTCCTATTCTGAGCATTAATTCTTCCTTGGTAATTGAGTGATACGCTAGGCGATTGGGCATTAATCCATTCGAGTGTAACAGACGTGAAGCAACTCATAAGAACGATGGGGTTAGAAGAGGGAGCAAATGCTGTGAGAAAGAAGAGGCGAATGTGGAATAAGTTGAGGATCGCCATTTTCGTGATAAAAAGAGGACTATTAAAGCGCAGGACAATATTGCAGGAAGATTTGCAGGTATTAAGAAAAAGTGGATTTAAGGTTTTCGGCAAGAACTTGCAATTGTTTCATCCACATGACCGCATCTCCTTGCGAGCTTGGGCTTCATGAGTACGAGTTTTCGTGCTCCAACACCGCTGCAAATCCACCAAAGAAGAGGCGTATTATTGCTCAGCACTACTTCCATGCATCCAGCCTCAGACAGATGAATCCCCTGCTTTTGCTGCAGCTTGCTTCTTGGTTGGGCCATATGAATACCATCGAGTCTCGGAGACCTACCAATTGGCTCAAGGAGAGGAGTTGAGTACATCGACGCTCGCAAAGGGAGCAGGGCAAGTAGATAGAGAAGCAGAGGAATTTATTGAGAGGTTTTATAAAGAGATCAATTTCCAACGACAAGTTTCTTTGTTGGAATACTAGGAGATGCTTGCAAGAGGTGCTAATTGAGTTGAGGATTTATATTTACTTGTATTAATATTGCTGAAGTGTCAATTGTAAAAAAAAATTGTTATTCCGTTCAGCTGTATAGCCATCTCATTTTACTGAGGATAATAAGGATTCTCTGAATTCTCAGCGTTCATTAGGTCCCATTTTAAAATTTATTCTTTGTTGAGGCGAATTCGCAGTTTACCATTTCATTCCACAAATGTAAAAATAAGTGTGCTACATGTGTTTAAAAAGGCATATTGTCTATAGCTTGTCCATAGATTTTTATAATTTTAATCATTGTTATGACAATAACTCAATTATTCTTATTTTTAGAATTGTGTGGATATATTGAATTTTTTCAGAGTATCAATAGTTTTACATGATATGAGAGTTAGTGGATATAATATGAAACAACTAAATTGTCTTTTTTTTCACTGTTTTGGTTGGAGTTTAGTGAATAATATTTCTTGCAATTCCATTATTCTGTTGTTTAAAACAGTGTTTTAACAATTTGATCCATTCAGATATGGTTCGATATTAGGCTACATAGTCATGCTGGTTTTAATCTTGTTATTCAGAGAAGTTAAATTATGAGAAGTTAATGACATCAATGATCCTTGAGGAATAGTTTTTGCCAAAGTGGTACTGATGAGTGGTACTTATAAGGCAAAATTGTAACAATAAATTGTGTACAACATTATATATATATATATATATATATATATATATATAAGTAAAAGTAAAATTAATGTGGGATAGATTGGCTAGTTTGAATGAGGTTTAGTCTCTACAAAGTCTCAGGTTTAAACTTTATGGGAGAGGTTCAGAAAAGGTCAGATGATCTCCCTGGTAAAAGGTCCCATCCAGTATGTGGGCGGACCCAAGCACAAGAAACAAACAATATAAGCAGATATTTAGACATGGATCTTTAAAAAAAAATAATAACAAACTTTAATTAAGAAACATGGATAAGAAAATAAATTTGTTATCAATTAAGAAAATAAATTTATTATAAATTGTGAATTAATCTCAATTAATAGCAAGCATGAAAGCATACAGTTTCTAATAAAAAGTGAGTTTCGAATCAATGAAATAGTTCCACACTTCTTAACATATAAATAGCAATGACATACCATTGGATCACCACAAAAATAGTTTTACAATGCTCGACAACACATGAATCAATTGTTTCCCTTGGCCTAAAAGAGCTTCTCCAAATTACGCTGAAATATTTAATGCCCCATTACACAAAGCATCCATGAGGTTTAATAGTGGAAATGATTAACTGTTACTTCATTTTTGAAAATAATGTACAAGTTTTCCTCTACCAAGGTGCTCAAAGGGTTCCCAAACTAAAAGTGCTTTCTAACTAGCCATGAGGGCATATTTATATAAAGCGAGATGACCTTTCACCTCCTGTGACATTTCAACTTCCCTTGTGACTTTTCAACTTCTAAATGAATTTTCATGTTTCCTCCATTCTAATTCTTAATTCATTTTTTATTCTAATTTTTTTACATAATTCACATGAAAATTCAAAATTAATAAAATAATGCCCCTCATGGTATTAATCTCAAAATTCCCAAAGGTAAGATTTCAAATTGTAATTCTTGAGTTAGGTGATCATGCCAAGCTTTGTAATCAATTGTGATGAATATGACTTTTTAGATATGTATCTAATATCTGATTTCACACTCAAGAGCATTAAGCAACATTGTTTTCATATATGTTTGAACTCAACAGAAAAGTGTAGATAGCATTGTTTGCAGTGTTGTTAGTTTCGCCACATGTTTGGAAATGGCTTCCTTGATAGGTTTCAGGTCTTTCTAAGCAACAACTTGTCTATGTGCATCCATCATTTCTTGAATTTCTTGCAAGATTTCTTGTTTTGGCCTTAGTATTCCCTGTGCTCCAATGGAAGGTATTTTATAAGATTCGATAAGTATTTCTAGCATGCTATGATCTTGTTGATAAGTAATCAGTGTCTTGGTTTTTAATCATTCCCCAGTTTTTCTTGATATTGGATGATCATCCTAACTTCTACCTTGTCTCATTCCTTACCCATTTCATCCTTTCTCAGTAATTCTCGAGTGTATCAAAATACTTTGTGCCCCATTCATACATGATGTCTACTACAGTTGAGGCTTCTTTTAACAATGCACCTTTTCCCTTGAGCTCATTCTGTATGGCCATTAGTGAGGAAACTTTTTTCTAAAGAGGGATCATTTCTTTATATAATTGTTTCACACTTTTCTCTAGCATTTTTTTCTCCTCTAATGCAATTGCCTGTAAATCTTACTTGTGAGAACTTGAAGGAGACAAATGTTGGATTTGTCTACAAAGCCTTTCATTTTCATGTTGTGAATTACTCAGATTCTTTTCCATCTCTTTTACTTTGTTCACTAGATGTTCCATGCTCTTCTCTATTGTTGCGGAGAATGCAGAACTAGTAGAAGCTATTGTGATCCAATTGTTTTTAGTATCTAGCACTATATCTCACTCAGTTACCACAGAGATTGGTTTGATCGAATCCCAGGCCAAGTACTTCTTCCTCTCCTGAACAATCTTGTTTTTGTTGCAGTCAAATATGAAAATTGACAGATATAGCACTTGATTTTCTTTGTCAACTGAAATGCCCATCCCCCCAAGTGGTAGATGCCCTCCAGTGAGCAATGTAGAAGGCCCAATATCCATTGGAGGAAATATGGCTTCTACTTATTTTTGGGCTTGCTCCATTTGTATAGCTTCTTCATGCATTCTCTTATCTATTATCTCTTTTGCGAGTTTGTCTTCAAGTCTCGTCACTGCTTCTTGTATTCTTTTCTCTTCCTCTTGCTTTATTTTGATTTCTTCCCTTTTCCGTCTCTCTTCTTCTTGCTTCCTATTTTCTTCTTCATCTTGCTTCATCTTTTCCTCCTCTTGCTTCTTAACCTTTGGCTTAGCCATCAAAATTTTCAATCTTTCTTTCTTGGTTGTTTACTTCTCCCTTTCTCTCTTAAGGGAAACTTTCTTTTCTTGGGATTCTTTGCTTTCAGACAATTCTCCATTTGTGGCTTCAATATTGGTTATGGGTTGAGAGCTACCTACTCCTTTGTTTGCATTCACAACTTTGGCAACATTGTAAAAATTCTTTACCTTTTGTTCCTCCTCATTAATGGTCGGGGTGTATGGCCAAGTGTAGTTTATTTATTTACATTGGCTTGTAGTGATACCCCTAGGATCATATATGTGAAACTTCAGTGTACCAAACTTGAAATGTTTTAGATCACTGGCTTCTGCTTTTGCCTCGAAAATTTTGAACACAATAATCACCACATATATTGGGAAGGAGGGTTATGGTGCCTTCTTTACTCAAGATAACATTCCTGTAAGCCCTATTGTGATATGGCATTCAACTTCCTGTAAGATTATTTTATCAATAAAAAACATAGGAAGTTGATGAGGAGAGTTGCTGATCCAGGTGGATATTGGTGGCCACCTGCCAAGTCCACCTGGACCCCCACCATTGTCTTTCTCAGCATTTTCAGTTTCCTTAATTGTAGCACAACTTACTATTTTTAGTAGTTTTTCGGGTCCTGAACTTCCGGAGCCGTTTTGAGGCCCTAAACGACGTTTTTTGGGGAATCCAAGGGCAACATCGGTCCAACAATGATAGTACTCGGATAGATCTTTCTAACGAGCTATTGTATGCGTTAAACGGAGATCATATGCCAAAGTTACGACCCCGGGAAGTTGATGTACCAATTTACCCCAAACGGGGCCCACAGTTTGGCGTTTCATCTCCTAGGGTTAGGTTTTGGAATGTTAAGGGTTTTTCATTGTTTCTCAACAATAAATAGGCCTTCGAGCCTCATTGTAACACAGTTCAGAGGCATGTAGCCATCACATCTCTTCTCAGAGATAAGCTACCATCGCCCTAGCTGGTTTATTTCCATTTCTGGTTGTAAGCATATTTTAGTATTTTCCATTAATGAAATGAAGTATTATTTCCGCTGCATCTTTGTGTATATGGTTATCTCTGTAATTTGTTGCGTTCCTGTTTAAATCCGGATCAGTGGTATCAGAGCGGTCTGTTTTTTCTCTGTTTTTCTTTGCATGTCCCCAACAAGGTCGGGATATAAGGAGTTAGGGCTTGAACTGGTTGAACCTTTACAAGACCAGCCTCGCAAATCCCGACGGCCTCCCATGGCGGACGAGAAGAAAGACGAGGGGGCAGAAGATCCCATCAAAATCTTGCTCGAAGAAGCCCTCGAGCGACAACGGAACGCGATGATGGATAGCTTTGCCCAGATCCTTCAGCGGCTACCCAGAAGCAACGCATCGGCTTCCAGCAGCTACTCTGGAAACGCCACACCCTTTAAGGTACAAGTTAATTTTGAAATCCCCATATTCGAGGGTCAGATAGACGCAGATGCCGTAGATAAATGGTTAAATCTGCTAGAGGGTTATTTTTCTGTTCATGAATTTTCGAGTCGGGAAAAGATTGTTTTTGCTCTCCTCAAAGCAGCCCCGCACGTCAAGGACTGGTGGGAAACCTACTGCGAGCAGAAGGATGAAAGTACTGGCTCACTATTTTCAGCCGCACCCACCTGGGATTCATTCCGGGATGCCGTCAAGGAGCAGTACTACCCTGTTGGAAGCTATGAGGATGAATACATAAAGTGGACCACGCTGCGGCAGGGAAGGGACCAAGACGTGCCGGAGTTCACCAATCTTTTCCATACCCTTCGCACAAAGTTGGGTATCAAGGATTCGGAACAACATTTGATACTCAAATACCGTGGCTGCCTGCACAAGTACATCCAAGAAGAAATACAATTCCTAAACATCCCCTCGCTCGGCGCAGCATACCAATATGCCATCAAGGTCGAGCAGAAGTTTAAACAAAAGAAGCGAGACTTTGGATCTGCGAATCCAAAGCAGGGGAAAGGTGCCCCAAAACCACAGAACAAAGGACAAAGCCAAGGCGGGATAGCCCAAGACAACCAGCCGAAGCTGCAAGCAAAGAACAACGCCGCGAAGCCGAGAAAGGACACTGGAAAATGGTGCGAGTTCCATAAGAGCTCCACTCACAACACAAGTGAGTGTCGGGCCAAGCAGTCACTAGTGGCTGAGCTAAAGGTTTCAGAATCAGATGCATGTTCCGACTCTGAGTCAGAACCCGATAAGGGGTATGAAAAAGGGAAGCAGATCATTGATGCGGATCCCAGCGCCACTGTTGCTACCGCAAAGATCCAGAAAAAAGAACCCGAAGATCCAGAGGAGGAGGAGCATCTCTTCCACTCTCATATGTGGGTAAAGGGCTCCCCGATACAGTTCATTGTTGATAGCGGGAGTCAAAAGAACCTCATTTCGGCAGAGGTCATGAAGCGGTTGGGCTTACCGACCACAGCACATCCACAACCATACACCATTGGGTGGCTTCACCAAGGACGAGATCTTCGCATGAGCCAGCAGTGTCGCCTTCCATACAACATCAAGCCCTTCACGGATGAGGTATTGTGTGACATTGCTCCCATTGAAGTTTGTGATGTATTACTAGGACAACCATACTTGTGGAAGCGACATGCTGTGTATGAATCAAGGCCCCCTGTTGTTATTATTACATTGGGAAAATAAGTTGTTCAGGATACCAGAGGTAGCACCACCTGCCGCCATCTCTTTGGATTACTGCAAAACAATGCAGTAAGATCATTTCCAAAACCAGGAAATTTGTTTTCCTGATGATACACCCTCAAGGAAAGAAGAAGACAGTGGCCGCGGCCTCCAGACGGGGTCCCTCTGCACGACAACTATAGATGGACAAGATTGTGGAGGAGTACGAGGACATCTTCACCTCCCCGGCAGGGGTTCCTCTGCACTGTCAAGTCAAGTACTCCATCGATCTGACCCCATGTGCGCCGCTACCCAATGGACCAATTTATCGGCGCTCCGTTCTGGAGAACAATGAAATCAAGAGGCAGATTCAGGAGCTCCTGCAGAAAGGTCACATCCGTCCGAGTTCATCGCCCTGTGGGAGCCTGATCGTGTTGGTACAGAAGAAGGATGGGACGTGGAGACTCTGTATTGACTATCGGGCGCTGAACAAGATCACTGTCCGTAATAGGTACCCGATCCCGCGGATTGATGACCTCCTAGACCAACTAAAGGGGGTGAAATATTTCAGAAAGATCGATCTGAAGTCAGGATATCACCAGGTACCAATCGAACCCTCTGATGTGTGGAAGACTGCCTTCAAATCCAAGGAGGACCTCTTCGAATGGTTGGTCATGCCTTTCGGATTGACGAATGCTCCTGCAACCTTTATGAGGCTAATGGATGACATCTTGCGGCCATTCACCAACTCCTTTGTAGTAGTATACTTGGATGACATTCTGATCTTCAGCCAGAGTTGGGAAGAGCACCTCCACCACATCCGACAGGTTCTCCAAACACTGCAGCAACACAAGCTATGTGCCAATTTGGAGAAATGCACTTTTGGCATGACCCAGGTTCAGTATTTGGGATACATCATTGATGAACAAGGGGTGCATGTCGATCCAGCCAAGATCCAAGTCATTCGGGATTGGCCCTCTCCAACCACTCTAACAGAGCTCCGCAGCTTTCTAGGTCTTGCCAACTTCTACCGCAGGTTTGTGTTGGGGTTTTCTCATATTTCTTGGCCCTTGAGTCAGGTCACCAAGGGAGGGGCGAAAGCAAAATTCTTTTGGTCTGAATATCAACAGAAGGCATTCATGGAGTTGAAGGATCGCCTCTGCACGACACCAGTGCTCGCATTACCAGATTTACAACAACCATTTGAGGTCGAGACAGATGCCTCTGACTATGCTATTGGGGCAGTCCTTACTCAACATGGACATCCAGTGGCATATCACAGTGAAACACTTTCAGACACAATCCAGAAATACCCCACTTATGATAAAGAGATGTATTCCATTGTACAGGCTTGCCAACAATGGAAGCATTACATTTTGGGGAAAGAAACGGTCATCCACACAGACCACCGACCCCTGCAGTTCATACAGACCCAAGGGAAATTGCAGAGTGGTCGCCATCAGAAGTGGTCTACATAACTGCAACAGTTCCACTTGAATATCAAGTATAAGAAGGGCAACACCAATAATGTTGCAGATTGCCTCAGTTGACCACCGATCATGGCGTTAACCACCGTGCTCAACTCTTGTGGGCACGAGACTTCTGATTGGCCACTTCTCTACAAAAGTGACCCAGAATTCGGCCACACATACCAGACACTCTTGGAGGGTCGGCGTGTTGCAGATTTTCACCTCCAGGATGCCCTATTATGCCACCTCGGTCACCTTTGTGTTCCTTCAAGCGAGCGTGCCAAGATGATTTGGGAAGCACACTACAGTCGGGCTGCTGGGCATTTCGGGGTCGAGAAAACAGTGGCAGTACTGCAAAATTATTTCTATTGGCCGAATCTTCGACAAGATGTTGGGAAGTACATCAAATCATGTACTGCCTGTGCCATTGCCAAAAAGACCATTAAGAAGCACGGCCTCTATACCCCGTTGCCTACCCCTAGTCGACCTTGGGAATCCATCTCCATGGATTACATGTCAGGCCTTCCTTCCACTAAGAATGGAAATGACTGTGTTTTTGTGGTCGTCGACAGGTTCTCGAAGATGGCCATTATGGTGGCCTGCAAGAAGAATATCACAGCAGAAGCCACTGCTAAACTCTTCTTTGAACGAGTGTGGGTGCACTTTGGGATCCCACAGTCTATCATCTCAGATCGGGACAGTCGGTTTCTCAGCGCATTTTGGTCCAGTCTCTGGTCAATGCTGGACACCAAACTCACGAAGTCCACAGCCTTCCATCCTCAAACTGATGGCCAGATAGAGGTTGTCAATAAGATGATTGTGCACATTCTGCGCATGTATAACTCAAAGCATCCACGCACATGGGATGAGAGTCTCCCCTATGTTCAGCACAGCTACAACCGAGCTCTTCACAGCTCCACTGGCCATAGCCCTTTTCAGGTGGGTTTGGGATTCCAGCCACTATGCCCCATTGATGTGGCCATGCCACTTGCAGCTACTCACATGAATTCAGCTCATGTCCAGTCCGAAGCAGATAAGGCCACCAGCTTCATTGAGCGCATCCAACATATTCGCCAGCAGGTCCATGACATTCTTGAGAAATCAAATGCCAAGTACAAGCAGCGACATGATCAACATCGGGTGCCACACAAGTTTCAGGTGGGCGACAAAGTCTGGTTGCATTTGCAAAAGGAACACCTTACTGGAGCCTATCAAAAATTGAGACCACTCCGATATGGTCCTTACACCATTACTAAGGCTATGGGAGACAATGCATTTGAGCTCAGCATTCCTCCATTCCTTGGCCTGCACCCAGTGTTCAATGTGGACCGCCTTCGGCCATACTTTCCACCATTGCTAGACACATCCGACATTGCAGAACAGCTCAAACCCACAGAATTAAATCCAGATTGCATGGAACAAGCTGCAACTGATCGGATCATGGACACACAGATCAAGAACACTCGCCAACAGAATATCCAACTGTATCGAGTTGTCAAAGCTGGCCAACTCCTTCAGCAGGGCAAGTGGCTCACCAGGGAACAGGTTCAGCAAAAGTTTCCTCATCTCATGGAGGAGCTCAACGCAATGGGGACCATTGCTTCCTAAGGGGGGAGGAATGATCCAGGTGGATATTGGTGGCCACATGCCAAGTCCACCTGGACCCCCACCATTGTCTTTCTCAGCATTTTCAGTTTCCTTAATTGTAGCACAACTTACTATTTTTAGCAGCTTTTCGGGTCCTGAACTTCCGGAGCCGTTTTGAGGCCCTAAACGATGTTTACGACGTTTTTTTGGAATGGACCGATGTTGCCCGTTCCAACAATGATAGTACTCGGATAGATCTTTCTAACGAGCTATTGTATGCGTCAAACGGAGATCATATGCAAAAGTTACGACCCCGGGAAGTTGATGTACCAATTTACCCCAAACGGGGCCCACAGTTTGGCGTTTCATCTCCTAGGGTTAGGTTTTGGAATGTTAAGGGTTTTTCATTGTTTCTCAACAATAAATAGGCCTTCGAGCCTCATTGTAACACATTTCAGAGGCATGTAGCCATCACATCTTTTCTCAGAGATAAGCTACCATCGCCCTAGCTGGTTTATTTCCATTTCTGGTTGTAAGCATATTTCAGTATTTTCCATTAATGAAATGAAGTATTATTTCTGCTGCATCTTTGTGTATATGGTTATCTCTTTAATTTGTTGCGTTCCTGTTTAAATCCGGATTAGTTGCATGCTTTGAATACCCTAATATAAGTTGAATCTGTCTATATGAACCAATCTGTAATAACACTTAATGTTTCTCTTGCTTTATATGACACATGGAGTCTCTTTATTGAAAAGTATATGATATAGAGGTGAAATGAAATTTTCAATAATTTGGTGGTATATTCCCCTATAGCTAATGTCGCATAAAATCTTGTAGTAGATGTGTATGGGTGGTATGTCTGGAGTGAAGTTCCACTTTCATCCCAATGGCACGAATTGACACCTTGCACATATGGCATCTAACAAATATGATGCTATGTAAAATTCCATATGTTGTCCTATTAGTGGCTTCTGAGCACATTTTAAATTTACCGTAAGGGAAGATGCTAGTATTTCTACCCAATTAAATATACTTCCATCTTGAGTGCAGGTGTATATTAGTGATACCCAATTTTCCTCAAATATTTATGCATCTTTCCTATTGTACAATTTGCAGCACATTTTCGCCACCATATGGCATGCCTTCCTTAATAGCTTGGTTTGTTACACCCCATCAGATCTGTATCGAAACATATTGGGTTCTTGCCACCAAGTCTTTAAGATATCCATGTAGGTTAGAGGGAAATTGTGAGTTGCCCTTAATAGCTTGACAACCTGTAATATTCATCTATTCGGGGATATATGCAGGTTTCTATATCTAAACCATTACTATCTCGTACATTCATATCTTTTGTATCTATGCACATGATTATCCACTCAATAGTCTTGATACATGGTAGGACAACAAGATGTGTTGCTATTTTTCCAGGAGCCACGAGTTCTTAACTATAATAGCCCAGCCAAAAATTGGCTTGATTTTTCCATATAATTACATCATAAATTGAATTTAAACAAAATATTAAAATGGGCAGAGTCAAAGGACATGGATTCCAAAGCTGAGGAGGTTACTTACTTGGAATGTTCAAGGTTTCCTTGTTGCAAGAAATCTGAATTGTTTTTTACAGTCATTAAATGTTGGTTTCTAAGCCTTAAATGGCCTGGTCCTTGAATTAGATTAGGTTGCAAGAGAAGTACGCATGGCCATGCTGCTTTGGTAAAACTTTACAAGGTAGAAAGGACAAGATTTATGAAGAATTGATTATGCTTGCAATAAGGACAATGAAAGTCAACCACTGTGCAAGAGAGAAAAGAGAAGGTCAAGGAAGGGAGGCTAACATTCATTTGAACAAGGATACAACACCAGAGAAAGGAAAAAAGGGTGTGGGACTCTCACTTAGAAGGGGGAGTCATTCATTCATTCTCATTCAACAAGAGAGGAGTATATTTTCTAGTTGGCAGGAGTCTGGAAGAAAAGCACTTTAGGTGAGGAGGATTTTCCTCTCAAGTCCTCATGATGCAGAGGGTGGAGATGGTTTTCTCAGAAATTCCTGAGGACTAGGGTGGAGGAAATACTCCTGGAAGTTGTCTAAAGGACCAATGTTGTTTATTTGATTGGTTTTGGGTTCAGATTCCTTGTATTTGGGAGGAACCTTAGTGTCTATGTGAATTGGTTATGCTATAGCTCAGTTATGGAGAGAGTTGGAGAATTAAATATTGCACTGAAATGCTTGAACTATGCCTGGTGTATAGTGGTAAATTAAAAAGAATGAGGTACTAGTTAATTGGTCCTTGTCATTGAGATTTTGATTTAATGCTCTGAATGCAAGGAGGCATACACACACACACACACACACACACACACACACACACACACACACACACTTTGAACTATGCCTGGTGTACAATATTAATTAAAAAGAATGAGGTACTAGTTAATTGGTCCTTGTGACTGAGATTTTGACTTAATGCTCTGAATGCAAGGAGGCATATATATATATATATATATATATATATATATATATATATATATATATATATATATATATATATATATATCAGTTTTGTAGGAAATGTGTGTTTATAACTATGCAAGAAGTGTGAGTAAGCATTGGGGAGGGTATTTAACCTTGTTGGTTGATTAAATACTTAAATTAATTATTAAGCTGAAATACTGTGAATTTTGTGCACAGTGGGTCCATGGAGGAAACCTGCATAAGACCCCTAGTACAAGTTAAATTTATTAGCATGACTGAGGTCATGAGGTGGTTGGATCTCATAAAAATGAATGTAAGTTATAGGAACATTGAGTATTATGGCTTTGTGCAATATAGGTCTTGTTAGTTTCTTATAGTCATAGTAGTTAGAAAACAAGTTTTGTCTTTCAAGTTTATTTGGAAAATGTGTAAAGGTTTGTTATGATATTGTAGAGATCAAGCTATGAGTCTTAGTTTAGAATAAAATTTTCGTTATTGAATGTAATTATCTCAGTGTGTGTGAAAGGTCATGCAAATGGTCATTTATATTCTAAGAGTTCGAGTTAAGTGAGTTTAGGGTTATGATCCATTCAAGTCATGAGTGGGGGTATGATGGTCTTGGTCTTGCATCATGGGACGAGGTAGTGACATATTGTCAAGTTGTTTTTTGATCAAATCAGGTATGTACTATGACATTAGCCTCTAGTACAATTGTGTGAAAAGTTCACTGCACAAAGTTTGTAGGGGATGTTGCGCTTTTACCAAGGGATCAAATTTTGATGAGGAATCAGGATTTTTGGCACTTTTGTACATGTAGGAGCATTTTGTGAATATTTGGATCGACCCCAAATCATTTTTCTCAGTCGAAAGATCAGTGTTTGGTCAAATCATGAAGATGGAGGTGCGTTGCGCTTCCGCTGCAAGAAGAAGGTTTGGGGTTTGAAGGTTTTTGTTCAACCTAGAAGTTTTCTCATGGGTTTGAAACGTTGTATGGAACATTCCATTCCATCCCAGTACCCTCAGCATGTCAAATGATGGTCGGAGATAGTATAATCTTGGAGCGTTCCACGTTTTTGTTACGCTTCCATATAGTATATCGTTTTTTATGGCCGGAGATAGTATAATCTTGGAGCGTTCCACGTTTTTGTTGCGCTTAGATAGGAGGGTCATAGCCTTGTACCTCAGTTAGAAGGTGGTCAAAAGGCCTAAACAATGGATGGAAAGACCTTAGATAGAAAAATATGGCAGCAATGGCACAAGGGAGAAAGTTCATAGTATTTAGGAGGTTGTTAGAGCATTTTGGAGAGGGATAATAGGTTCTTGGAAGCCCTAAATAGGAGCAGAGGCTATAACAAAGAGACACCAACCCTAAGGTATGTATTGATGATGTGTTTAAGGATGAGTTTTTACTAGAGGATAGATTCTAGATTGGACATTGGTATTGGATTCTCATGGATTAGTGGAGGGCGGTGTGAGAGTGGACCAAGTGTGGCCTAGAGTAGCACCTTGATCGACTAAGGTGGCTACTAGAAGAAGCAGAGTTGGAGTAGCATAAAAATCAACTTATGGAGGGTTGTATAGGGTTGCTTCAATCCCTAATGAACAAGTCTTTTGAAGGACTAAGATATTATTAGAAGTGGCAAAAGAAGAGATCACAAATTTGATCAGCTAGGAGCAGTTTGTAACCCTAGATTTTTCTTGTGGAGAAGGACATCTACAACAAAAGTTGGTCATTTCTCCATGCCCTAAGTTAATTTTTGGAGAAGGACATTCGATAGTGATAGAGCAAAGCCCCCTAGCCCTAAGTGTTCTTCATCGGGCAACACAAAAAGGCACTAGTGGGAAAAAATTCCCAAAATAACTTAGGAGCAACAGTGAGAAGTTGAGAGTTGTTCACAAATGGAGTCGTGAACAACTTGAGAGGAGTCAATGTGTTGATGCATTGAAGGATTAAAAATCAAGTAGAGAGAATTTGGAGCTGAGTTCATTGACCTAATGGAGTTGGTTCATTGATAGAGGCAGATTAGAGTTGTTGTAGATCAGGATTTAAAGGACTAAGTAGATGTGTACAAGGTATGACTAAGGGAGTTGTGAGGAGTTGTACATCAGCTAGACAGTCAGAGTACTTTGTAAGGGTAGATTGGTTGTCAAAGGACTGACACCAAGCCCTAGTTGTTGTTTTCTTATATCAGTGGATGTATGAGGGCAATTATCACTGGCACATGAACCATAGACTATTTTATTATTAGTTTGTTAATATAACAAAGTTGGATTGTAAAAATTTGTAAAAAGTTGTCTATATTTGTCCATGTGTTGATTTACTATTGTATATTATTATACTATGCAAAGTAGCCTTGTTGTGATACTTAGATTGGTAACATCAATGATTTAAGATTCTATCCTAGACTCTAGTATCACGTAAAAACAACATAGTATCCAAGTGACTTTGAAGGGCCGGTGAATTAGAGTGTGCATTGTGAAGCAGTTCAAAGGGAGCTAGGTTATCTAAAGCATGGAGCAAAGGGTTCAAATGAAGTCATGGAGATGTGGTCTTGAATAGCATGGAAGTGAGATTGATTGGATTTTTGGTGGATTAGTGGAGAACCTGGTGAAAAACAATTTTTTGTAGGGTAAGTGGTTGATCATGAACTTCCTCTGACTTTCCATGGATTTTTGGGAAAGCTCGAGGATTTATTTGATATGGATGATATTGGTTTAATCGAGATTGTTTCATGTGATGGAATGGAGATTGGCAGATTAGTTTCTTCATTAAATCGTGATGTTGCATATCTGAGAGTGGAGGGTGTGCACAAGTGGTGTTTGATCCAGGAGGATGAGTGCTAGTAGGATTGAGTTGGGTTGATAATGGAACATGTTCCACCGCAACTTAGATTGGCCTTGTAGGACATGAGGTTAGTAGTAGATTAAGTCATTGGAGACCTTGTAAACTCAGAGGGAGTCTAGCTTTAGAGGGAGTAGCCCTATGGAAGTGTTTAGGTTTTTAGGTTAAGATGAGATGATGCAAAGGAACTACCGATATTACAAGGTTAATTCTACAAAGTATACTACAGTGTGTTGAAAAGTGTGCAACAAGAAATGCTTGTTGAGAGTGCAACAAGATGATGGAGCTTAGTGAAAAGAGTCGCCTTCACTAAGTGGGCCCGCAGGCTATTTTTGGTGCAAGTCTATTTTTAGACTATGTCTATTTTTAGACATATGGATCATGTCTATGGATTGCAGGTTGCTGTTTATGGATGATTGGTCAAGTTGGGAAAAATAGATGGACTTCTATTTTTGATCAAAGTCTGAATGATCACAGTGTGAGTGATCAAAGTCTATTTTTAGACTGGCTGTCAAAAATAGAAAATTCAAATATTATTGTCTCATAATAATATTTGGACTATAAACTTGATCTTATTCTCTTGGAGCACTTCAGGATGAGCTACGGATGTGGTACATGCAGATCCCAGAGGGGAATACGTGGTTACCTATGGGATGACTAATATTTGCTTGCCTGCCTCCACTGCTCAATACCTGCTCAAGAACTGATGAGAATGGCTTCCCAAACTCGTATTTCACCTCAAAATAGTCACTCACACTTTGTTGGACGTGAGCAAAGGCTACAATACTGGGAAAATACGTGAGCAAACTCATTGGCATCCTCAATCCCTTGATTGTGCAAGATCTGGTGCACAACTATAGTCACAACTGATAGTAATCTGATTCTCTACCACCTGTCCTTGTTGAACTGAACATTCAACTGAGTTAACTGATGTATTCTATAGTTGCATTATGAGTTAATAACTTGTGAATTAATTAATAACTAATTCACCCAACTCATCTCTAGTCTATTGATCAGTTAGACTAAATACAACTAGTTTAACAAAGCTAAACTGAACACAACTCCATCAACTGTACCTCCAGTCCACTAAACTCAACTCACTTGAGTTCTAACTGAAGTCATGCATGCAAATATTAGTCATCCCATAGGTAACCACGTATTTCCCTCTGGGATCTGCATGTACCACATCCGTAGCTCATCCTGAAGTGCTCCAAGAGAATACGATCAAGTTTATAGTCCAAATATTATTATGAGACAATAATATTTGACTTTTCTATTTTTGACAGCTAGTCTAAAAATAGACTTTGATCACTCACACTGTGATCATTCACACTTTGATAAAAAATAGAAGTCCATCTATTTTTCCAACTTGACCAATCATCCATAAACAACAACCTGCAATCCATAGACATGATCCATATGTCTAAAAATAAACATAGTCTAAAAATAGACTTGCGCCAAAAATAGCCTGTGGGCCCACTTAGTGAATAGTTTAACACATATTCACAGAGATTATCCTGATCATACAATTATACGCGGAACATGTATAATACATAATCTCCTCTACATTGATCATCAATTTACAGAAGCAGAAACATTCACAGGCGCACATAGAAGCATCAATCAAACTCATTAACACAGTATGTATCCCGGGGAAAGCATCTCGCTAAAAACCCCACACTATCTGTATATTATATTGATTGAATCATGTAACATTACAAAGTACAATGCTTATCACAAGAAATCCAATACAAGCTCCACCTGTTACACACAATATAGCTCAGATTTGATCTCCAAATCTCCCCCGCTGCTTGCCTGCCTCCACTGCTCAATACATGCTCAAGAACTGATGAGAATGGCTTCCCAAACTCGTATTTCACCTCAAAATAGTCACTCACACTTTGTTGGACGTGATCAAAGGCTACAATACTGGGAAAATACGTGAGCAAACTCATTGGCATCCTCAATCCCTTGATTGTGCAAGATCTGGTGCACAACTATAGTCACAACTGATAGCAATCTGATTCTCTACCACCTGTCCCTGTTGAACTGAACATGCACTGACATGCAACTGAGTTAACTGATGTATTCTATAGTTGCATTATGAGTTAATAACTTGTGAATTAATTAATAACTAATTCACCCAACTCATCTCTAGTCTATTGATCAGTTAGACTAAATACAACTAGTTTAACAAAGCTAAACTGAACACAACTCCATCAACTGTACCTCCAGTCCACTAAACTCAACTCACTTGAGTTCTAACTGAAGTCATGCATGCAAATATTAGTCATCCCATAGGTAACCACGTATTTCCCTCTGGGATCTACATGTACCACATCCGTAGCTCATCCTGAAGTGCTCCAAGAGAATAAGATCAAGTTTATAGTCCAAATATTATTATGAGACAATAATATTTGACTTTTCTATTTTTGACAGCCAGTCTAAACATAGACTTTGATCACTCACAATGTGATCATTCACACTTTGATAAAAAATAGAAGTCCATCTATTTTTCCCAACTTGACCAATCATCCATAAACAACAACCTGCAATCCATAGACATGATCCATATGTCTAAAAATAGACATAGTCTAAAAATAGACTTGCGCCAAAAATAGCCTGCGAGCCCACTTAGTGAAGGCGACTCTTTTCACTAAGTTCCATCATCTTGTTTCACTCTCAACAAGCATTTATTGTTGAGAGGGAGTGTTGAAAAGTGTGCAACAAGAAATGCTTGTTGAGAGTGCAACAAGATGATGGAACTTAGTGAAAAGAGTCGCCTTCACTAAGTGGGTCCGCAGGCTATTTTTGGTGCAAGTCTATTTTTAGACTATGTCTATTTTTAGACATATGGATCATGTCTATGGATTGTAGGTTGTTGTTTATGGATGATTGGTCAAGTTGGGAAAAATAGATGGACTTCTATTTTTGATCAAAGTGTGAATGATCACAGTGTGAGTGATCAAAGTCTATTTTTAGACTGGCTGTCAAAAATAGAAAAGTCAAATATTATTGTCTCATAATAGTATTTGGACTATAAACTTGACCTTAATCTCTTGGAGCACTTCAGGATGAGCTACGGATGTGGTACATGCAGATCCCAGAGGGAAATACGTGGTTACCTATGGGATGACTAATATTTGCATGCATGACTTCAGTTAGAACTCAAGTGAGTTGAGTTTAGTGGACTGGAGGTACAGTTGATGGAGTTGTGTTCAGTTTAGCTTTGTTAAACTAGTTGTATTTAGTCTAACTGATCAATAGACTAGAGATGAGTTGGGTGAATTAGTTATTAATTAATTCACAAGTTATTAACTCATAATGAAACTATAGAATACATCAGTTAACTCAGTTGCATGTTAGTGCATGTTCAGTTCAACAGGGACAGGTGGTAGAGAATCAGATTGCTATCATTTGTGACTATAGTTGTGCACCAGATCTTGCACAATCAAGGGATTGAGGATGCCAATGAGTTTGCTCACGTATTTGCCCAGTATTGTAACCTTTGCTCACGTCCAACAAAGTGTGAGTGACTATTTTGAGGTGAAATACAAGTTTGGGAAGCCATTCTCATCAGTTCTTGAGCAAGTATTGAGCAGTGGAGGCAGGCAAGCAGCGAGGGAGATTTGGAGATCAGATCTGAGCTATATTGTGTGTAACAGGTGGAGCTTGTACTGGATTGCTTGTGATAAGCATTGTACTTTGTAATGTTACATGATTCAATCAATATAATATACAGATAGTGTGGGGTTGTTAGCGAGATGCTTTCCCCGGGATACATACTGTGTTAATGAGTTTGATTGATGCTTCTATGTGCGCCTGTGAATGTTTCTGCTTCTGTAAATTGATGATCAACGTAGAAGAGATTATGTATTATACATGTTCCGCTTATAATTGTATGATCAGGATAATCTCTGTGAATATGTGTTAAATTATTCAAAATGTCTACACACTGATGGATGCCATATGGGCTAGTGTCATCAGTGATGAAGTTGATGGAGACTTCCTAGTGTTGGAGGTACCTCCCTTGCTAAGAGGAAGTGTTGATATTTGTAGCTTGAGAGGTACTCCAAACCCTAGGATAGTGGGTTTTGGAAGAACTGGCACACAAAAGTGACTTGTGGATAAAGAACCCAAGTCTATGGGCTTTGTACCCAAGCTTGTGGGTGTGAAACCACCAAGAGAAACCATGGTTTGACACAGGGAGGTGAAGGGGCAGCCATAGAGGAGCTAGGGGCCACTTCAAGCACTTAAAAAGGACGTATCAAAATGGAGTTGTGAATTTTTATATGTGGTTGTGGGTTAATTTGTCAAGGAGAGCAGGTCGGCTAGGGCTAGATTAGCCCTCTTGATAGTTCATTGGGAGCCACATGTTCATGACGCTCCTAATGAAACTGTAAAGCTTTGAAATATTAGTATATACAAAGCCCTCATTAAAGAGAAGAATCATTCATATATTAATAAGAGACAAGAGCATCTTATTCACCTTTCTAAATTTGCACACAAAAAAGTTTGGCGGATAGTGCTTGTTTGTAAATCTAAAGATAATCATTCAATCCCCTTAGAACAGTGGGACATATTTCTTAAGACATTGTATGACTCCCCGGACACCATGGGCAACATCGTTAGCCCTCCTATTAAGGAAGATATCTTTTCTCTTGAGGACTCAAGAAAAGTGGGACATCTATCTTAAGACATTGTATGACTCCCTAGACACCATGAGAAACAATGTTATCACTCCTATTAAGGAAGATATCTTTTCTCTTGAGGACATTGAGTCTGGGATTAATAATCTTGTTAGGGGGAAGCTAAAGACATTTAGGGATACCAAGCTGAGATTGTAAAGTTCGTAAGATCTATCCTCATTCCTCATCTCCACAAGCTTTTCAATTTGGTTGTAAAGCATGGCTTCCCTAAACCTTGGACATAAAGGCATAACTTTTGTATATGCACATATCTTCCGTATATGCATAGACTGCATTTTGTATACACATAACTTCCGTATAGGCACATACGGAAGTTATGTGCATATACAGAAGTTATGTGTATATAAAATGCAATCTATACACAACTTCTGTATATAGGCGTAGCTTCCGTATATGCACATATCTTCCATATACGAAAGTTACACATATACGGAATATATGTGCATACGCGGAAGTTGCGCATATACAGTAGATGCACATATACAAAATATGGACATATACGAAAAATATGCGCATATACTGCGTATACGCACAATTTTTGTATATGAAATTTGCTTATATACTGTAAATGCACATATATAAAAGACGTGCATATACGAAAGATATGCACATATAAGAAATTTATGTATATACGGAAGATATACACATATCTTTCGTATATGCACAATTTCAATATATACGTAATTTCTGTATATGGAGTTTGTGCATATACGGAATTTATGTATAGATGAAAGATCTGCACAATTTCCGTATATGTGTAATTTATATATATGGAATTTGCACATATATGATGAAGATACATAAACGATGTGCATATACGGAAGATATGCACATCGAAGAAAGTTAGGGATATACCAAAGATATGCGCATATCTTCCGTATATGCACAATTTCCGTATATGCGTAATTTCTGTATATGAAAATTACGCATATACGGAAGATATATGCATATCTTCTATATATACATAACTTTCTTATATGTACACATTTCCGTATACGTGCAATTTCTGTATATGAAAGTTGCGCATATACTGTAGATTCACATATATAAAAGACACGCATATACGGAAGATATACACATATAAGAAAGTTACGCATATACGGAAATTATGTGTATATACAAAAGTTATGTGTATATAAAATGCAGTCTATGCACATATATAGGCATAACTTCTGTATATGCACATATCTTCCGTATATGCATAGACTGCATTTTATATACACATAACTTCCGTATATACACATATCTTTTGTATATGCGTAAATTTTGTATATGTGTATATCTTCTATATATGCATGTATTTTATATATGTGAATCTACACATGACTTCAGTATATACACATAACTTCCGTATATAGGCATAACTTCCGTATATGCACATATCTTTTGTATATGCGTAATTTTCTTATATGGAAGATATGTGCATATACGAAAGTTATATGTATATACGGAAATTATGTGTATATAAAATGCAACATATACACATATCTTTCGTATATGCACATATCTTCCTTATATGCGTAACTTCTGTATATGCACAATTTCCGTATATGCGCAATTTTCATATACAGAAGTTATGTGTATATAATATGCAGTATATACACATATCTTTTGTATATGCACAATTTCTGTATATGCGCAATTTTCATATACAGAAATTGCGTATATACAGAAATTGTGCATATACGGAAAATATGCGCATATATTCAGTATATCCTTAACTTTCTTATATGTGCATATCTTCCGTATATGCACGTCGTTTATGTATCTTCATTATATATGCGCAAATTTCATATACATAAATTGCATATATACAGAAATTGTGCATATACGGAAGATATGTGCATATCTTTCGTCTATACATAAATTTCATATATGCACAAATTCCATATACAGAAGTTGTATATATATTGAAATTGTGCATATATGGAAGATATGTGCATATCTTTTGTATATACATAACTTTCTTATATGTGCATATCTTCTGTATATGCACGTCTTTTATGTATGTGCATCTACAGTATATACGCAAATTCCATATACAGAAATTGTGCATATAGCAATATTGTTATAGCTCCAAATCTCACTCTTATGATTTGTGATGCTGCACTCATGGCCTAGGACAACCCCTCATTCCAGACCTGGTCCAAAAATTTAAAAAACAATGTTTTATCCCTTATACGTGACATTGCCCTGAGTTAAACGCGTGTATACGTGGGTAGGTGTATACCCAACCTGCGTATATGTCTTAAAACAATTTAAAAAATATAAATCTCCTTAATTTCGTGTGGAGATTGCGGGTTTTACCTGCTGATCACCTGTTAGTGCCTGTGGCCCAACTGTTCCCAACGAATTCCCAACTAAAAAACTACTTTGGGAGAAGTATAAAAAGGCTTCAATGGGAAGGCCTAAGGGAGTAGAGAAGAGAGAGAAAGGTTATTATGCTGAGATTTCCCTGATCAAGTCTGAAGATCCTTGTGCCTCCTGCACTTCCCCCATTTTTACAGGAAACCCTTGTTTCCTTGTGTGATGATGTCCATTTTCTACTTGTGATATCATGGAGTAAGTCATGGAAGGAGTTTGTTAAAGGCTTGAGACTGGACGAATTTGGAGGACGGTTCCGCTTGGAGCCTGCGAAAGGATGACTCAAGTGAAATTGTTCATTTATGTACTTTGTTTGTCTATAATAAAAGAAACACATGTCTTTGTTCCTGATATAAATCTTCTTCATGTTTATGATATTCATGTTAGAATTCATATGTGAATGGCTGTTTAATTGCATAACTACCTTTCTTTATAATATGAAGATGGTTTCTTTATAACTTTTAGTTCATATACTGTTGTACTTTCTTGAATTGATTATTTTGCAGGTCAAAGGAGCAAAGGAACTCCAAGAAGGGTTTGGACCCTAGAAGGACCTTCTCAAACGTAGGACCTTAGGTACACCCCTTATCGTAGAGTTTGCTTATATTAGCATTATGGCTATGTGGAATGCGTGTTCCTCTGTATAGACAACTTTCAGTCTGCTAGGGTTTCAAGCCAAAGACCCTAGGGGAAATTTTCCCTTAACAGAATTGGCGACTCCACTGGGGACAACATCATTGTTGTTCCTAGTTTGGGTGTGTTCAAGCCAATCAGGGCTCAGCTCCCTGTTTGTTTGTTGTTGCTGTGTAGTCTGTTCTTGAATTGTAAGTTTGGTAACTTTCTTCAGATTGTTTTTTTATTTTTTCTTGAAATATTTTATATACGTTGTTTTTCTTGCTTAAAGAAGCGTATATATGCATGTTTCCTTAAGTTAACCCACATATACGCAGGTTTCCTTAGGCACAGTCGCGTATACACGCAATTGCAATTTTCACGATTTTTTAAATCTTTTGCTTCTAAAGGTCTGTCTGCTGGTTTGATTCAGTCCTGACCAGTGTCAGTTGTTAGTTTTTCAGCAAGTATCTGATTTCGAATTCTCTTTGATTGTGAAGTGTTGGTCTTGTTTTTGTTTTTGCAAGCGTCATCGTTTTGTCAAGCACACAATATTTCTTGTTAGGATTCTTGGCTGCTCTGTTTTGTCAGAGCAGAAAGGTTGATCTCAGCCTTTATGTCAAATCTTGTTTTGGTGACCTTTTGTGTTTGCTTGTTAAAGCTACTTTTTGTGACTATCTACTTTTCTTGTTTCATGAAAGTTGTTGATTGACACTTTCTTGAAAATTGTTTTTATGATCTTTTGGTCTTTGTTGTCAAAGCTTTCATTCCTGCTTTTGATTGTTAAGAGCATATTTAAACACATTTCTTTTTGTTGAGTTTTTATCCATTGTGTGTTGTCAACTTGCAAAAGTGTTTGTTGCTTATTCTTCAATCATAAAGTTTCAGTCTTGTTGAGAGCATTTTTGAAAAGACATTTTTGTTTTTGCTTTTGAAGAAAACTTTTTGAAAAACTTGGTTTTGCTTTCTTGAACTTTGCTTTGATTTGGTTTCCTTTTAGTGAATGAAAGTGCATTTTTGTTTGTCTTGAAACTTGTTTTTAGTGTTTAGAAGAAATGAATGGTAGCATCTCATATTCCATCTAAACATTTTAAGTGACAAAATAAAAATTGATAAGCAAGAAACTTTCATTTCTTGATTTAAGAGTAGTTTTGAGTCTTGCATCAGCATGTACTTGTTGCATTAGGATAGATTTGCACATCTTTTTAGGCATCTATAGCTTTGTTAACTTTTGTGAGTGTGAAGCTTGAATTAAAGAAAAGAAAAGGAATTTTTTTTTTATTTGAAGTTCCTCTGAACCCTGCTTTTCATCGAAAAATGAAAACAAGTGCATTTACATGTAGTTTGGTTTTTATTAATTTCTTTTGCGTCAAAACACCACTAGTTTCACTTTCGCTTATCCCGTGACTTAAAGAACAACCTATTTTAAAATCAAGTGCTAATTAAAATTCACTAAAACTTTTTTTATCAAGTTAGGTACACCAACAAGTTTTAGGATTTTAGGGCCTTGGATTAGGCGAGTGGAGAGATAACTCTCCAAGGCCATTTAACCTGTCAAACATAGGAGTCTGAATAGTGAGTGAAAAGCCAATAGCGTTAGGAAGACCAGGAAAGCTCTGGATCTAGGAGTTAAGCATGAGGGTTTTTGAAGACAGGGAAGAGAGATATCCCCTCTCCTACTTGTCCGATCTTACCTCATGACTGTTCCACCTAGCTTCTACAACGAGTTGGTATCCATAGTTGCTACTCCTAGGGATCTACACAGGTGGCTGCGGAGGGGAATCCCGTGGCACCTGAGGTCAACGTTGCATTACTCTCAATGGTGCTACTGGAGGGCACCCTTGCGAAGCTTGGGGGGTTGCACCGACGCAGGCTGTTGTTAGGAGGTCAGCATAACTTCCTCTGTTACCTTCGCCGATAGGACTGGGCCATCATTATCCCAGACTATCTTTGGAAGGCCCCTGACTTCACCTTCTTGTATTTTGGTATCCGGTCCTCATCACCCGGAGCGGAAATACTCAAAAGTTTTTTGACTGGCTGATATCTTTTAGGGAATTTTTAGTGAGTGCTCTTTTCTCCTTGTATATAGTTGGCTTTAGGTATTTTTGCTTAGTCACGTTTGGACTTTGTGTTCTGAGTGACTGGCTTACCACTCTACTGATCTTGAAAGGCTTTTGGGTCTTTCTTTCAGAAGTTGTGGAGTTGCCTCCTCAAGGGCAAAGGTTTTTATTGCTTATCCATATTCCTTGAAAAGTTATTTCTACATTCCCATAAGGGAAGGCTCTGCGGATCAGTTTTATATGGCTAATATTCTTGTGGAAGCCAACCAAGGTACCCTTCCAAAAGGAGATCCTTGTGCTTTTCCTTTCTTTGGAAACGTTGGTACTCCCTTGATGGCCACTTTGAATATTCCTGGGTTGAATGTTGGACTACCCGTTTGGCTGTGGTCCACTCTGAATATTCCAAATGCTCTTGAAGCTTCTAAGTTGAATGCTTTATTTCAAGGGCATCACATGGGTGCTAATTGTTCATCTTCTTTCAAAGAGAAATCTGGGCTTCCTTCTTCTCCTCCTTCTTGTAACAAGAAATATAAAAAAAGGAGAAAAAGGAAGTCAAAGAAGAAGAATAATTCTATCCCTTCATCCTCAACCTCTGCCAGTCATGTTGGAGATGAGCCTTCAGCCGCTACAAGTCATGCTAGGGGCACAAGTCTAGTCACTGCAAGTCACACTAGCACTTCATCCTCAACCTCTGCCAGTCATGTTGGAGATGAGCCTTTAGCCGCTGCAAGTCATGCTGGGGGCACAAGTCTAGTCACTGCAAGTCACACTAGCACTTGATCCTCAACCTCTGCCAGTCATGTTGGAGATGAGTCTTCAGCCGCTGCAAGTCATGCTGGGGGCATGAGTCTAGTCACTGCGAGTCATACTAGCAAAGAGTCACCGACCTCTGCAAGTCATGTTCAGGACTCTCCGCAAACCACTGCTAGTCATGTTGGAAGAATGGAGGTTGATAAGAAACCTGGACGTAGAAGTTTTAAACCTAAGTTCCCTTGTAAGATATGTAAGGGATACCACCTTACTCATTTATGCCCTGGTATTCCAGAGGTTCAAAGGATATGGTTTGAGTCTGAAAGTTCTTCTACTCCTAAATCTGATATGGTTTCTCATCAATCCCATCAACCATTGGTTGATAATGTGGTAGAGCCAGTGCAATCGCTGGCCGATTACACTCCTCTTTTGGGGGGTGAAGTGCCTAACAAAAGATTTTGTTTGATCTCTAGTAGAGAGTCTTCTGGTATAGGGGGAATTTCGGTTTCTTTGAATTTTCCCCCTCCAAGTTCTAAGAGTGTTTCCTTTGATTGGGATAGTCTTGTTAAGCCTTGTCTTCCTTCCGCTGCACCTTTCCAAATAAAGGTTAGAGTTAATTCCACAAATGTTTATCGATGTATGGTGGACGAAGGATCCTCTGCAAGTATTATATCCTATTTGACTTGGAAAGCCTTGGGTTCCCCAAAGTTGTTGACAACTCAGAGTCAGTTGTTAGCTTATGATAGAAGACCTAGTGAATCTATGGGTGTTCTTCCTCAATTGCCTATCACTTTAGGTGGGAAGACTATCTTAATCGATATGATGGTGGTTGATAGCCCTTTAGAATTTAATATGATACTTGGGCGTGATTATGTCTATGCTATGAATGCTGTGGTGTCTTCACTCTTTTGAGTAATGTGCTTTCCTCATAACGGGAATATTGTCACTATTGATCAGTTTGCATCTGATAATTACCACCCTAATTCGACTTTACTGCAGAATACCCCTTGGTTTGTTCCAAGTGTTCAAATAGACTCTACCCCGCCACGGGTCAATTATGTGGCACTGAATCCTCAATGTTCAAATGCTTCTAAGAAGGATCCTTTGACTTATTATTCTCCTTCTTGGGACTTGGTCCCGACAGTTGACCGAGAGATTCATCCTATAGGGACAGGGACCCTTTAATTCCCTCTTTTGATCCTTGTAGTTCTCATGATTTCTCAGAACTTGTTTTGCCTTCACAGGAGGAACTCTTTGAAGCCATGAGTTATGACTACCAAAGGAGCCCTTGGTCCGATCCCTGCAAGGGGTTTGTCCAAAAGAGCTATTATACGTAAGCCGCAAGGTTGCATGGTTCCCTGTACCATATTGTATATATAAGGTACCATTTTCAAGTTTTGTATTCTATAACACAAGATTTTATATGAAGTTTATATGTGGTATGTACTAACTTCTTGTCTAATGTTCTTATTTATGTTTACAGAACTTGGAAAATTTCTCCTTTGGAAGTTTATGGTTGGTTCGTTTTGACAGGTATTGGTTCTTGAAACTGGCATATAGGTTAGGTTTTTCCGCCTGCATTGTGCACTTATCAGTTTCCTTTCCCATTTGGCCTTAGGATCGACCCCACCAAGTTATGGTGTGGAACCTTCTCATTTCTTAGAAGTATCATGACTTGTGTGGTAGAGCCTACTTTATCATGGGTGCCCTAGTTAGTACCTTGTTTTCACTTGGCACTCATGCTGATTTTTTGTCCCTAGGTTCGAGAGTCCTCTATAGTCCCGCCATGACTTATACGATGAAGCCTCATTCCTCTTTGCTCCTTCGCTTCGTTCTGGCCTTATACCCTAGAGGATCCTTTGTGTTGAGTTGTACTACTGCATTGCATGTTGACTATTTGCACCTTTTGGCCTAGAGCCGGTTTCACTTGGACTCGTGTTTAAGCCAACTATTGACCATGATGACTGCAAAATCAAACTTGCATACCTGTGACTTCTGCAACTTGACACACCTTGACCCGTGGAAGGAACACACCTTTGAGTGTCATTGACTAGTTTTCACCTCCCTGCATTGAGCATAGGAACGTTCCATTCCCAGGAACTAGATCATCTGTGTCACCGAAACTTGTTCTTTCCACTGTACCATAGCATTCTTTTATTCTTTTTCCAGCTTAAAAGAAAAAGACAAAAAAATTATATATCCCAAAAAAGAGTGGGAATGGGACAATATTTCGATTTATTGTTGGCAGCTAGAGTCAGTCGTGTCACCCTTGAACAAAGCACTCAAAACAAAGTCTCCTCCATTTGGGCGGGATTTAGTTGGACTTAGGTACACCTTAACCTTGTTATTGAGTCAGTTCTCCCCCGATTGTTTATCTCTTCCAATCATATGGAGGGTTTATTTGTGCCTCCTGCATGACGAACTTATATAGAGTCATCATATGCTGCCACATAGTCACATTGAGTCGTGCTTTTGTTCAGGGGAAGTTAGCCCGAGTCGGCCTCTCTGCGGTGTCTCTTGACTCATTTTTTAGTCGGCCATCCTTGGTTGTCAGTGTCTTGTCTATCATCACATCAATTATATTGGTCCTTTACTCGTGCCGGTTTGAGAAGGTCTCCATTGACTTCTTGCTAGTGAGTCTTGTCCTTATCAACGACGACATCTTGCTCTGAGGACAGGCCTAGAGCTGCACCCTGGCCCTATTTTCATTATTGATAGGTCACCTTGTGCTCAGCATCAATCAGTATCATGGGTCTTTAACTAAGTGGTTTCCCTTGTGTTCGACATCAGCTTACATTATCACACATTGGGATTCATGCGGTACCTTGGTTTCCATTTGACCCTATTGGTGGATACCTTGCCTCTGTGTCAGCTTCCATTATTGGTTGGTTCAGAGGGTTTCTGTCGTGTGCTAGCCACATCTTGTGTATGCCGGAAACGTACTTTGGTCGGGTTACTACATCTCTTTCGTCTGATTCCTTCCACATTATTGGCCTACGGGTTACACTCGCACTAGATTGATGAAGGATGCCTTAATGCCTTCCTTCTAGCGGATATTTCCCTATCGACTCCAACTCATTGCTCTGGGGCAAAGATCTAGAGTCCATTTGGCAGTACCTTGAGGTTTGCAGTCATTAGTGGCAGATCCTTCGCTATCAACAGTGGGAAACCATCATTGTCTCCTGATCGATAGATTCTTACAGGTGTTCGACGCCAGCTCATCTATTCACACTTGTCAGATTGTACTGAGTACCTTGACGTTCATTATCATTATCAGTGAGTAGTCTCGCGTTTGTTAACAGTATACATCAATGATCAGTAATCAAACGATTTCTCACATGGTCGACTTCAGATCATTTATTCCCATGGTGTAGAAATGTACCACGACGGTCGGTGAAGACCTCAGGTTGTATCAGCGTTCATTGGTTCACTTGACAGTTGCTCCTGTTGCTGCTAGTTGATACCATTCCACCTTATATGTTACAGCCAGTCATGGTGACATTCTATATGCTGGCACCTGAGTTTGCGGTGTAGTAACATCCTATTCCATCATATTCAGTTGGTACCTTTTGTGATCAGTTCTTGATATCAGTGATCTGGTTCATCCTCCAACATCATTGACATTCTTATGTGATAATCAGACATGTACTTGTTCGATCATGAACAGATGATCCATTATGTTTTTCCAGTTCTTTATACTTGTATACTTAGTGTATCTGCTTGTACTTGATATGCAGACATGCTTTAACTTTTCTAAGCATGGGTATGCCCCCCTCAGACAATGTTTCTTTCTGATCTCCTTTTGTGGCTTGGCAGGATGAACTCTGGTGAAGTCCTTCTCGGTTTTTGACAGATCTCCTTTCCATGTACTTGATTAATACATTTCGGCCATCATGTACCCCTTCTAAACTCATATATTAAGGGGCATCTATTATAGCTCCAAATCTCACTCTTATGGTTTGTGATGCTGCACTCATGGCCTAGGGCAACCCCTCCTTCCAGACCTGGTCCAAAATTTTTTAAAATAGTGTTTTATCCCTTATACGTGACATTGCCCTAAGTTAAACGCTTGTATATGTGGGTAGGTGTATACCCAACCTGCGTATATGTCTTAAAACACTTAAAAAAATATAAATCTCCTTAATTTCGGGCAGAGATCGCGGGTTTTACCTGCTGATCACCTGTTAGTGCCCGTGGCCCAACTGATCCCAACGAATTCCCAACTAAAAAACTACTTTGGGAGAAGTATCAAAAGGCTTCAATGGGAAGGCCTAAGGGAGGAGAGAAGAGAGAGAAAGGTTATTATGCTGAGATTTCCCTGACCACGTCTGAAGATCGTTGTGCCTCTTGCACTTCCCCCATTTTTACAGGAACCCTTGTTTCCTTGTGTGATGATGTCCATTTGCTACTTGTGATATCATGGAGTAAGTCATTGAAGGAGTTTGTTAAAGGCTTGAGACTAGACGAATCCGGAGGACGGTTCCGCTTGGAGCCTGCGAAAGGATGACTCAGGTGAAATTGTTCCTTTCTGTACTTTATTTGTCTATAATAAAAGAAACACATGTCTTTGTTCCTGATATAAATCTTCTTTATGTTTATGATATTCATGTTAGAATTCATATGTGAATGGTTGTTCAATTGCATAACTACCTTTCTTTATAATATGAAGATGGTTTCTTTATAATGTTTAGTCCATATACTGCTGTACTTTCTTGAATTGATTGTTTTGCAGGTCAAAGGAGCAAAGGAACTCCAAGAAGGGTTTGGACCCTGGAAGGACCTTCTCAAATGTAGGAACTTAGGTATGCCCCTTATCATAGAGTTTGCTTATATTAGCATTATGGCTGTGTGGAATGTGTGTTCCTTTGTATAGACAACTTTTAGTCTGCTAGGGTTTCAACCCAAAGACCCTAGGGAACTTTTCCCTTAACAAATATATGCGCATATTTTTCGTATATGTCCATCTTTTGTATATGTGCATCTACCGTATATGCACAACTTTCGTTTATGCACATATATTCCGTATATGCGTAAATTTCTTAAATGCCCATATCTTCCGTATATGCACGTCTTTTATATATTTGCATCTACCATATATGCACAACTTCCATATACAAAAATTGTGTATATACGGATTATATTCACATATCTTCCATATATGCGTAACTTTCTTACATGTGAATATATTCTGTATATGTACTTCTTTTATGTACGTGCATCTACCGTACATGTGCAACTTCTATATATGGAAATTTTGCATATATAGAAATTGTGCATATACGGAAGATATGCGCATATATTCTGTATATGCGAAACTTTTCTATATGCACATATCTTCTAGGTATATGTGAAACAGCCGTTGATCTGATGGACGAAATCAATGGTGGAAAGCGCAATCACATGTCGCAAGTCGAGAGTTCTAAATGCACATTCTATTGAGTCCTTTGAACTCCGCAATTGCGATAAGAACGAGCTGGCATGTAAAGGCGGGGTTTGGTTAATATGCAAGGTTAAAGAGTTAACCACAATTATTATAAAGGTTGAAGGGTTGAGTTATAAGGTTCGGCAGAGAAGGATTACCAAAGGGTCAGATTGGAGTTAGTTATTAACTCGTTCCACATGAGACCAATTAAGGGGCCTTGAACCTTAAGAAATGAAGGTTTGACCAAGCAAGTCTTTGAAATTCCTGGTGCAAACGAGATTATGCATTTTATATGCATATTGTGGGTAACACAGATTTTCCCCATGTCATTTTGTATCATTAAAAGACCCAGTTTACCACAAGGACATGAAAGGTGTCTATGATATTCCATGTTCCTGTGGGACCCCATATGTTGGTGAGACTGGTCGTTCTATTAATCAAAGGATTAATGAGCACTCAGTCGACATAAAACATAGGAGAACCCGGTCTTCCACCTTGGCTAAACATGCGGAGAAGACGAAGCACCATGTATGCATTGAGGAGACCCATGTTATTGCCAAGGTGACACATTTCCATCACCAGAAATTTAAGGAAGCCATAAAAATCGAAAAAAAGCTGAGAAACCTCAATAAAGATGATGGCTGGAAAATTAGTAGTTGTTGGATCCTTTCCCTCTCCTCCTAGCCGCTTCCCCATTTTTTCCCTTCCTCCCCCCTGTCCCCGGATTGGTTTCCTTGTTTTTCCCCCTCCTTGCCTTGTTTAATCATTGTCCTTTTTTCCCTTCTCGTCTCTCTATTTTCCTTCACTCCCTCTTTATATATATATATATCCTTTTTTATATTGATTTTTGTTTTCTTTCTAAATAAGTATTTTAATAGGTTAAAGTCCTGTGAGTTAATTCTTACAAGAAACTAATTTGTATAATAACTAATTAACTATTTATTTATATATGTAATTCGAAAAGTATATATTTACATATTATTCCATATTATATTAATGATTTTAGGTTTTGATATATAGCTATTTCATAACATACATATATATTTATTTAGTACTCCATACATATATATATATATATATATATATATAGATATATATATATATATGATCTTTGATTTTGTTTTTTATAGGTCTATTAATAGGTTAGGGTCTTGTGAGTTATTTCTTACAATTTCTGTCTATGATATTAATAATAAAAGAAACTATCTTGCATAATAACTTATTAACTATTTATTTATATATTTATATTAAATTCGAAATGCATATATTTACATATCTTGCCATACTATATTATTGATGTAATGTTTTTGATTTCATAAGATACATATTCATTTAATTAGTACTCCATATTAGCTATTTTTAGGTTATTAATGATTAATGTTTTTTTAAGTGATTACAATTTTTGGTGGTATAAAAAAAAAACCCATGTTAATTTACTAACTTTTTATTTATTTAATTATAATTGTGACAATTAATTTATTAATTTTCTTAGTTTTTAATACAAACTTTACTTTTATTCAAACACTAGTAATGAATATAACAATAATGATAAAAAGAATTTGAATGCGATGGATCCGGAAGAAAAGCTACACAAACATGAGACTCATAGAAACCTCAAAGACAAAATATTAATAACTTTTTCTCTCCCTCAGTCCAATCAAGTTGACCAGTCAAATTTAGTCGTTTCTCATTCAAATTGCCCGATCCAATATAGTTGTTTCCTAGTCAAATATAGTCGTTGGAAGATCTTCTCTCCTTATTTAACCTATA
This sequence comes from Pinus tabuliformis, assembly GCA_031772625.1. Taxonomy (NCBI): domain Eukaryota; kingdom Viridiplantae; phylum Streptophyta; class Pinopsida; order Pinales; family Pinaceae; genus Pinus; species Pinus tabuliformis. The sequence continues at coordinate 727,047,293 of CM062820.1, read as the reverse complement.
GCCATGATCTGGTTCTTCATCTTGTCCTGACGATGAACCACACTTGTTGGTTTGAAACGCGTCGACAAAAATATTACAATGTGATTTTTGCCGAAATATTTCACATTAAACTTGATATGGATCACATAAGCTTAAATTCAACAAATTAAAAACTAATCAATTTGAAATTGATTTGAGGAACATTCAATAACCTTAAATTACTTAGAGAAAATATATGAAATTATAGTGAACTAGGATTTGAAATTTGAAATAGGCATTCACCAAGATTTATCCTCAATATGATCTAAGTTTCACTTTCAGAAACTTCCCTAGAAAAAAAGGTATAACAACCATTTTGAACTGACATGTTTGAAGGTGATTTTAGGAACCTGAAATTCCTTAGAGCATATCTCCAAAAATATAGAGAAGTAAGATCTGAATTTGAACAATATGTTACCCAAGATCTCTCCTCAATATTCTCCAAGTTTCACCATGTGAAGCCTCCTATAAAAGTTGTTATAACGAAAATGCCACAATGACCTATTTGTAGTAAAACTTGTTAGTGTCAATCTTTGAAGCCTTCCACCAGTGATCAAATATTCTCTTCCAAAGTGGTTTTAGGGTGTCAAAGTCAAATTTTGTCATTTCAGTGAGTTTTCAAGTAAAATTTGGTCACTAGGTATTACGTCTAGGATTTGTTTTCACTTCTTTTAAGGTTGTTCAAATGTCGGTCCATGTCACCATTCAGATGAGTGTACCATTGTTTATAGAGTTGTCATCATCATTTCAGGTTCCAATGGGTCATTTTACACCTTATTTGTGCTTCAGTTGTACTTGGGTAAGGCTCATTTCTCTCTCCTATGGTTTTGAAAGTAATTGTTGGAAATAATACTGAGAGGGGGGGTCAATTAGTATTATTCAGTTAGAGAAAACCACGTATATACGCAACTTCATATAAGGAAACTAGTGTATACCATGCAGACTTATAATTTAATGTATTCTACATATGTTGATCATTAATCTGTGCATCATATTCATATAAACAGTAACCAAGAACAGTAAAAACAGAGTAGAAGACAATCACACACAAGAACACAAGATATAAGGTGGAAACCCAATGTGGGTGAAAACCACCTGCTGCAATTCGTCTCTATCTTATTTTAATTAGAAACTTCTTTTTACAATGATTCTGTGCTGGTGCAGACTTATACCAGTACCCAGGCTACAACCTGCAGAGAGCTACAACCCTCTCTCGTTCTCCAGCTTCTCCTGGAAGGGAGCTACAACCCCCTTAGCTCTTGTACTAGCTGAGATACTAGTACATAGGTGCTGACCTACAGAAGGCTACAACCTTCTCTTCTCTTCAGGGACCACGTTTCATCAATTTTTAGACTGGATCCATGAATATCAAACAAACATCAAGTATATGTGCATCAACCATTCTCCTTTCCACAAACAACTAGTGAATCAACCAATAACTGCTCAGAATGTTGTAATCAGAAAAACAATACTAGTAACCAGACACCAATGCTGAACCCAGAACACTGCAGTAATCCATAGAAGAAGCTAGAACATATTTTAAGAGACGTACGCTACTTCACTATGTATAAACTTGCGTACATACGCAGCTGAATCAAGGTCAATCGGCGTATACTCTTTCTTCTCTTGCTGAACCTACGTGTATACGCACCTTTTCATAGCCGAACCTGCATATAGATCTGTAAAAGACAATTCACCCTATACACTTAAACAGACTTCAGTTATACTCAGATTATCAGATTTATAGATCTAATTATGTGTCGATTATAACAGATCAAATCACAAAAAGATATTACTATTCAAGCCTTCAGATCTCGACCCATTAATAGAACTTATCTATCTTGTAATGCTCAGGTTCCTCCTTGATTCAGATCCAGCCAGACAACCAATCACTTGCATGTCTTCAGATATTCAATTCATCAGATGATCCTTGCCTAATGATCTCCTTTCTCTTTAATAGTCTTAGGCCTTTCACAATACCACGGTCCAAAACCACAACAAACCAATACCATGGACCCAATACTTGGTATCAACACATCTGACGAGCTACTATGGTCCAAAACCATAGGTTCAAATACCAAGGACTAAATACCACATACCAAACATAAGTTATCCCACATGTACGCACTTTTCCTTGCGTGAAAGTGCATGTATACGCATACACGACTTTGGAACGTCTAACCCGTGTGTATACGCGGATTGATCATGATGAACCTGTGTATATATATTTTTCCTTCATTCTGAGAGCCTGAACTGAGATCGATTACCAGAGTGAGTTTCCATCAAGGACAACACTTGTGCCACACCTATGTCATAACGCCAAACCTGTGTCATAATGCCAACCATCTCCCCCTTTGGACTTGATGGTAACCTCAAAGTCATTCTCCCCCTTTGTCATCAAGGGAAAAGGGTTATGCTCCCCCTGAGTACATGCTGGAATCTCTACTCTGCTGTGCTGACCATGCTCCCCCTGACTATAGGCAAGATCTACAAAACGATGTTCTTCAAGAACCATGACTTATACATCATAGAAGACCTTCCTATCACCAAAAAATTCTATACAAACATCCATCACCCAAACAAGTGGGGATCATCCACCCAAACAAGTGGTGATACATCAAAAGTTTACATATGACAACCAAGTACATTACATCATTCATCCCAAGCATAGTGGGGAAACCAAAATAGGCCATTACATGACCTTGACAATAAAATACATACATGACATAGAGACGAAAAATTTAGGGCAAGACTATGATAGTCACCAATAACAAATATCAGGAGCATCATTATTCAGATCAACAACCATGCTCTCCTTCTGCACCCTTCTGCAGCTGATCCACCTGAAAGAAAAACAACTTCTGTACTCGAACCAAGAGCTTCTAATGTAATGCCAACAATGCATTATTAGAATATTATCTGCTCCCCTTGAACCTGTGCCAGATGGTCTCTTGTCAGACCCATATTAGACTCTCTTCAATCAGAGTCAGTCCCCACTGATTTCCTTCAAACAACCATATACGCGACTGTATCTTCATAAATCGACGTATGTACGTGGATCCTCCTCATGCAACTCGCGTACAACCACATTTCTCTGAAATAGACAGGTTTCAACAGCAAGATGATGCATCAACTACCCCCAGCTTCTGTCTGAGGTATTAAATGTCTCCCTGGGTAGTGGTTTGGTGAGAATATCAGCAACTTGTTCCTTAGAGGGGACATACTCCACCTTGACCTTTAGTTCAAGCACTTGTTCCCGAAGAAAATGGTATTTGATAGGTATGTGCTTGGTCTTTGAATGCATGACATGATTCTTTTAAATGCTGATTGCACTTGTATTATCACAAAAAATGTAAATAGGTGGAGTACAAGTGATTTGAAGATCTTGCAATGTTTTCATCATCCAAAGGAGTTGTGTGTAGCAAGATGCAATAGCTACATACTCTGCTTCAGCTGTAGATAATGCAATGGAACTCTATTTCTTGCTGAACCATGATACTAATCTAGAACTCATGAAGAATGCACCACCACTAGTGCTTTTCCTGTCATCCACGCTACCTGCCCAATCTGCATCTGTATATGCATGAAGTGTGATATTTGTATCTCTAGGATACCATAAACCATAGTTTTGAGTCCCTTGAAGGTATTTGAAAATTCTCTTGACTGCCTGAAGATAGGTTTCCTTTTGATTTGCCTGAAACCTTCCAACTATCCCTACTGCATGCATAATGTCTGGTCGGGTACCTGTTAGATAGAGTAGACTACCAACCATGGATCTATAGGTAGGTTGATGTACAGTTGTTGATTCATCATTTGTGTTGAGACTGCATCCTGTAACCATAGGAGTACATACTGGTTTCGAATCCTCCATCCCATATTTCTTCAAGATCTGCTTGAGATACTTGGTTTGTGATAGAAAAATGTCGTCTTTGTTTTGTTGGACTTGTAAACCAAGAAAATATATGAGCTCACCAAGCATGGACATTTCAAACTCCTTTTGCATTACCAAGGCAAAATTTGACTCATGTCTTCTTCATTGCTGCCAAAGATGATATCATCAACATACACAACAAGTATTAGCAACTTTTCATTGTCAACCTTTATATATAGATTGCTATCTGTTGATCCTTTTGCAAAACCTTGTTGATGAAGGTACTCATCCAATCAAAAATACCAAGTCCTTGGAGCTTGTTTCATACCATATACATCCTTTTTGAGTCTGCATACAAGATTTAGATCATTTCCAAGGATGAACCCATCTGGTTGTTCAATGTACACTTCTTCATTCAAGTCTCCATTCAGAAAGTCAAATTTTACGTCCATTTGAAATACTTTGAACTTTTGAAAGCTAGAGAGAGCAAGGAACATTCTTATAGCCTCAAGTCTAGCCACTGGTGCAAAGGTTTCTTCAAAGTCTATGCCTTCCTGTTGCACATATCCTTTACAAACAAGCCTTGCCTTGTTTCTAACCACATCTTGTTGTGGGGAAAAATGCCTATGCAGGACGATCCTATCCACCTAAGGTGTGACAGTGCCTTAGCAACAAACGAATACAGCTATACTGGTTTCTTCCTTTATGAAATGTGAAAGAAGAGAGATCAATAGACTTACCGGTGTCTTCCGTTTGTCCCTCGATCCGGTCTCTCTTCTCTTTGGGTGTTCACAGCTACTTGCCTTCTTGCTTATCCAGTTTCAACTTCCTGCAAGATCACAAGAGAACAACTACTTGCGACAAGAGAACAGCTACTTGCGACAAGAGAAGAACACTACACAAAGACAGATATTCACATTCATAACTAGTTTAGGATTAGAAATAAACCAAATACACTAATACATTCATACATCAAAATACATCAGCATATAGGAGAAACCAAGATAGCTTTATTGATGAATAACAAGGTTCAAGAAGAGATACAACCCAGAGGGCTCCAATCCAACATCTCCTTCCCAGCAAATGGAATTCCTATCTTCAACCCCTTCAAAGCATTAAGCACCCAATGATTCCAGTCTCAAACCAACAACAATTCTTTGCAATAACAAAATTCCAGCCCCTAGATCTCATGGAGGAGAGATCCATATATAGATGTTTGGAGAGAGGATGAGTCAGCTTTAGATCTGACTAGTGTCCTCTCTCTCTGTCAGTTCTTGAGTCCACTTGGAGGTTCTTGCTTCCACTTGGAGATTTGGAACCTCTTACTCATCACCAGTCGAATTCCCTGAGGCAAGTGTCATTTTGGAAGCTTCCTGGGTTTTGACACCTTGAGAAATGAGCCTGCCACATGCCCACTCTCGTTCAACGCAGGTAGCTAGTGTTCTAGTTGACATTCAACGCAGGTAGCTAGTATTGGCTTTGACATTCAGCGCAAACAGCTAGTGTAGCCACTAAAATGATCCTGAATTGACTTGTTTTGAGCAGTTTTTGGTGGAGAACTTCTATGAATTGCTGTGGTTTGTTAACCTTGTTCCTCTAGGGGTAGGAACAACATGTTTAGGGACTTTGGATCCCTTAGATTATGGACATTTCATGCTCAATGCTGTAAGGCACAAAAATGTCTATAACAGTTTCCCCCTAAAGTATGAGGCTGTTTATCGGGCGAAATGCTTTATCAGGGGGATCCGAAGTTCATCCAATGCTGGGAGGAGACCTGTAATAAGATACAATACAATACATTATTTTTCATACTGCTTTCATGATCTAGTTGAGGCGGGCATTCCCATGCTCAGCTTTATAAATTCATTTTTCCCGTACATTGAACAGACAATCGTCTGATGGTAGACTGATAATTTTGATGAAATTATCATCCTTTGAGTAGGATGATTATCTGCTACAATGATGTACATGTCAATGTCTTTATCTTTCCTGAATATATATCGCAGCCCGAATGGATGAAGCTAGATCCGGGGTCTTCAAACTCGTTCGATCTTCACTCTAAGTACAAGTCGATCCATGTGAGAAATATTCTGAAGTCGAACATGGAAAGACATCGCTTGATTACCGGTCAATGATGTAACCATTAACAAGCACGAGAGGAATCACCAATAATGATAATGACCCTCAAGGTACTGCAGTACAATTCACGTGGTGTGAATAAAGGACTTGGCGTCGAACACCATGCAAAATCTTTCGGTCGAAGGTCATTGATGTATACCTGTCGCCGGAAGTGAGAAACTTGCCATTGTGGCATGCAAGCTTCAAAGTACTGAAGGGGTTGTTCCTAGATCAACTTCTTGGATAATGAGCTGATGTCGACAAGAAGCGATCCGTCACAGGAGGGCCTTAATGAATCCCACATCAGTGACACGGAACGGAGCTAATGATTTTAATGGAGGTGAAAACGATCTGTGACATATGATTCAGGGTGGCGGTCATGAAAGGATGAAGGATAATGTATGGCAGTGGACGGGACACGGTTGACTTTTCTGAACGACTTCTCTTGAACATATGGCGACACTGATGCGATGGATTGGTAGCATTACCCAAAATATGGATGGTATGGCGAGACCATGAATGTGACCAGTGAATGAAACAACCCAACCCGATTGTGGTACGGAGGAAAAGTGTCATGTTCAAGAGCGACTTGCTACCATCAAAGTTTTCTTTAGTTTCTCCCAATTTTTCCCCAGTCATTGCTGACCAGTACCTCTTTATTTTTGTCAAGCTTGAGGAGGATAACATATGCTTGTTCTATAACCTGCCCTTCGGGCAAGCCCATCGCTATGTTTTAACGAGCCTAGCGATAGTGAAACTCGTTCTCGTCTAAAGACAAGTTTATCGCTATTTAATGATTTTAACGAGTCTAACGACAAGGATAACTCGGTCCTTTTCAGTTTTAGAGAGTCTGAAAAGGTACATAAAGTTAACTCCAAAAGTCCTTTTTCTTCATCTAATCCCTTAAGTCCGAAAAAGTATAAAACAATACAAAAGGGATGAGTTTTCGATAGTTTTAACGAGCCGAACAAAACAAGCGCTCGATCTTTTTGTGCAATAGTCCCTCAGGTCCAAAAAGATTAAAATCTAGAGGAGGGATATCTCTTCTGGTCGCTTTAACGAGCTAGAAGGCCAAAACTCGGCAATCTTTTCATATTTTACGAGTCAGTTGAAAAGAGCTTAAAGAAGACTCGTCTTTTGAGGAACGAGTGATAAATAGGGATAGCAGCTGATTCCAGGTACAGGTTGGAATTTTCCAATCACGGCAGTGTCACAAGGATGGCTAGGTGAAATCACTCTTCGCAGCTATTCCTCAAAATGGGTAAACAATCATATGGAGGTGAACGATCGGCCAAATGAAAAGTGGAGGTGACGGTGCAAACACGACCAAGGCTTTAATGGTTGATGATATTACATTCACAGTGGTTATTTATCGGGATAGTTCATTTTTTAACGAGCTTAAATGCGGGTGGAAACATTTGCTCGATCTTACGTTTATTTTTTAACGAGCATGAATTACGTGCTAAAACTGCTCGGATCTTGCGTTTATTTTTTAACGAGCATGAACTTTGTGCTAAAACTACTCGATTACCCAGTCATAAGATAAGAGTGTCTCATCAAGATCCTATTTTTTATGGAGCTTCATCTCACTAAGATTTGCTCCGCATCCTTTCTTTATGCAAGTTAGGAAACGGCTAACCCAGAAAATAGATAAATAACCGCTCTTTGCTTGTACTCCAAAAGGTTTGCATGCCCCCAGGTATAAAGTACGATTTCAAGGTTACCTCTACTTCTTTTCCTTCAAAACAATTGTTTTAAAGAGAGAGGCTTACCTCTTTCAGGTTACCCAAAGATTGTCTCGTTAATCTTTCAAACAAAACACTTCCTCGGCAATGTCTACCGAAATAGACAAAGGTGAGTGACGATTCTCGTCAACTTACATAACTTTGACAAAAGAATCTTATTCTAGAATAACCCCTCTTCCTCTACGGACGGGGTACAGACTAGTCGTATTCTCCCGCGGAAACCTACTCTATACCCAAAGTTTCCCTGCCGAAGCAGACCAGGATGCATGCCCCCTGGGTTCCAGTCATATCCTCCCGGATTACTCGCGCTCATTAGGAGGACGGACCGTGGGTTGAGACACTTCTTGCGTGAATAGACCATTTAGGGATGGTACATGACTATTTGCGATGCGTGATCCGGGAAACGAAAGTTGGTCTACGAGCTTGACCACTCTTCCTTCATGCGGAAAACACATTACTCTAAAGAGTGAGGAGACTATAGCTCCGATGAAATATATATAGTCTCGTCCAAGGAGTAGGTTATAATCCAAGGGTCCTTGAACGACCATCACGTTCATTTGAACGGTCTTCCCTTTCAATGTTATAGGCACATTGGGGAGGATTTCTAAAGGTCAACTGGTTCCTTTATCAAAACCTGATAGATTTCTCATTTCAGGCAAAAGCGCTGGCGAACCAAGCGCTTTCCAAGCAATAGAGGAAAGGATACTCACAGATGCCCCCTCATCAATGATAGTGCCAGCCATTACCATTCTGTATATTTGAACGGTAATTCTGAATGGTATACTTGCTGGCAACCAGGGTCTGCCTAGTTGGTTCCAGTCAAAGGACACAACCAGGTTGCTTGTTGGTGGGACCGAATAGACGGCCGGATATCGCTCTGACGAACTTCCTTCCTGCGATAAAGGAATGGGTGCATTGCCCCCTCGTTCATCAGAGTCAGTGTTGATGAAGAGAATCTGGACGGTGTCGTCTTTATTCTCCTCTGTGATGGTATCATTCAAAGATAGAGCCTCTGAAGGCAAAACCGGGTCAACTGCCGTCTCAACCTTTTGAATTTCGTCAGGCATGGATCCAGACGGTTCATCTTCAATGATAGGTGCTTCGGCTGACCACCTGGGCGGGCTAGCCGGGTTCTCAACTAGTGAAGGACTTGGTAGGAGTTTTTGATATCTAGGAGGAAGTTGCGCTCGTAAAATCGGGCGATCTTCCAAAACTCTTTTAGCCTCGTCTAAGAAGGGACAACGATGGATGGCATGATCGCCTTCACACAGTTTGCAGGGAAATCTAGCTTTCCCTCTCTGTCCTGGGACTTCACTTTCACTAGTCGACGGTGAGCAGTCAACATGGCTATCAGAGGTTGATGCTACCGAATTGTGCAAACGGGGAGACTAGTCCCTTAGTATTCGAGGGATACAGGGACAATCTCTGTGGAAATGGTCTCCCTTGCATATGACACATGGCGATTTAGTCCTTGTCAGTGCTGTGTGTGGATTTTTGTCAGACGACACTTGTTTGCCCCCAGTCGCCTTTGGCTCCTTCTTCTTCTTCTCTTTCTTCTTCTTTTCCTTCTTCTCCTTAGGAACCTGGTTTTTTGTTTTACCAGCTCCGTCAAGCGAAGAGGAAGGAGGAGAGGAAGAGTTAGATGAAGTAGAAGGCTGGTTGGAAACTCTTGTCTGGTCTAACTGTTGACTCGACTATTCAGGAATGGTGGTGTTCTGAACGACATTGGTTGAAAAGAGCCAGACTGGCAGGCCAATTGTCAGTCCTGGAAGCGACAATGTGGTCATGTGGGGCGCACCAACATCTCCCCAAGAGGAGAAGGGAATAGGATTTCCACCAAGGGGAATTCCTTGGTTGGTGTGCTCCATCTTTTAACCTAAAGACCAACGCAGGAATTAAAGGGTGATTGTTCCGTTTAAAATAAATTTTTAACGACGCTTAGACACAACTTGCTTTTTCACTTTTAAAGAGTCGAGAAAAAGTTAAAGATGACTCTAGTCTCCTTCGATGTTTTAACGAGCCCGAAGTGACAAATGCTCAGATGGACTTTTTCTGTTATAGAGTCTGAAAAAGGCCAAAAGGAACTGCTCTGGAGTTCTAGGCAGAGGGTGTGCCAAACTTTTCGCAAAACCGCATAATACTTTTTAGGGTACGGGCGGTCGATCTTCCTGAATGCTGTGTTCAGTGCATTGCGATCAGTAGGGCGGCCGACACGTCTTCCTAAGGATAAAGGTTTTATGCCTATAGGGGTCTCCCAATATATACGCGACGGTACGTGGGAGCACAATCTGTATTGGCGCTATCGTCCCTCAGGAGGAATCACCCACCATCCACGAGATCGACAGTCACCAGGCTTAACGACGCCGGAACACGTCTCTAGCCTAGACCTCTATGTTGTGCGTTATGTTGCAAAGCGTTGTTAAGTTCATTCAATTTATTTTAGGTTGATCTTTTTAAAGTTTGCCTTTCAAGGTTCACCACGAGATGTATGATACAAATTCCTAAATGCAGTCTAAAGATGATAAGCAAGCTTTATATCTTTTCAACTTTGAAAATTCTAGCTACTAAGGGGAAAGAAAGACACCATCTTTTCTCAAAGAGCAATCAGCACACTCTAATGCACTTTTCCTAAATCCAACATGCAAACTATCAAATGCAAATGCACAATGCAGGTGTTTGTTTTCCGCTTTCTTAGTATTGATGCCTACAAAGAAAGATTTTTGTACAACTTTGAATTTGCTTTTAAATGATCAATACGAACAAGTTTACTTTTTCGAAATCAGAGAGGGCAGAAGAGATTACAACACTTAACGATTTTCGAAATAAAGACTTGTTTCGACACTTAAAAGAGACAAATTCAAACCAATAAGCAAAAGTAAATGTATAATCAATCTGCAAACAGCCAATGAACTCTCTTCTAAGATCACAATCAACAGATCTGAATCAAGGGCTACAGGATGACTATTTCACTCATGCAAAGGAAAACTGTAAATGATGCCACAAACACATAAAAACACTCACAGTCTTTTTGTACAAAAGGAGGCGGAATCTAAGCATAGAAAAGGAGTTATCAGACTGGTACCTATGCTGGTTACAGGCTGCAAAAATCAGAGATCAAAACAAGGCAAAACAGAGCAGAGAACCCCAGCTGCACAAGAGCAAACTGGTTCAGCGCAACCTCAACACAGGGGTTTTGACATTCAGCGCAGGTAGCCTTCACGGGACCTGCGTTGAAATGCAGAATCCCTTCACTGGGTCTGCGCTGAAGGAGAAACTCTCGTTTCCCTCAGGTTCTGGGTCACAGATTGCTATTTAATTCACTGTTTTAGGCCAAATAAAAGCAACAAGCAAGGTGTAATCAAAGGGATGCTTTGAAGGGCTACTAAGATCTATCACAAGGATCATCAAATCATTTGTGAATCCATTGTTCAGATCATAGACAAGTCCAGCAATTGGATCAAAGCAGCAACTGTCTACTTTGCATCCGGGAAAGATGCAGTTCGATTGTTGTTGTCAAGTCTATGAAACAAACAATGATAGAAACACAAATAAAATGACTAAACAAATTTCCCCAGTGGAGTCGCCAATTTGTTGTGGGGAAAAATGCCTATGCAGGACGATCCTATCCACCTAAGGTGTGACAGTGCCTTAGCAACAAACGAATACAGCTATACTGGTTTCTTCCTTTATGAAATGTGAAAGAAGAGAGATCAATAGTTACCGGTGTCTTCCGTTTGTCCCTCGATCCGGTCTCTCTTCTCTTTGGGTGTTCACAGCTGCTTGCCTTCTTGCTTATCCAGTTTCAACTTCCTGCAAGATCACAAGAGAACAGCTACTTGCGACAAGAGAAGAACACTACACAAAGACAGATATTCACATTCATAACTAGTTTAGGATTAGAAATAAACCAAATACACTAATACATTCATACATCAAAATACATCAGCATATAGGAGAAACCAAGATAGCTTTATTGATGAATAACAAGGTTCAGGAAGAGATACAACCCAGAGGGCTCCAATCCAGCATCTCCTTCCCAGCAAATGGAATTCCTATCTTCAGCCCCTTCAAAGCATTAAGCACCCAATGATTCCAGTCTCAAACCAACAGCAATTCTTTGCAATAACAAAATTCCAGCCCCTAGATCTCATGGAGGAGAGATCCATATATAGATGTTTGGAGAGAGGATGAGTCAGCTTGAGATCTGACTAGTGTCCTCTCTCTCTGTCAGTTCTTGAGTCCACTTGGAGGTTCTTGCTTCCACTTGGAGATTTGGAACCTCTTACTCATCACCAGTCGAATTCCCTGAGGCAAGTGTCATTTTGGAAGCTTCCTTGGTTTTGACACCTTGAGAAATGAGCCTGCCACATGTCCACTCTCGTTCAGCGTAGGTAGCTAGTGTTCCAGTTGACATTCAACGCAGGTAGCCAGTGTTGGCTTTGACATTCAGCGCCAATAGCTAGTGTAGCCACTGAAATGATCCTAAATTGACTTGTTTTGAGCAGTTTTTGGTGGAGAACTTCTGTGAATTGCTGTGGTTTGTTAGCCTTGTTCCTCTAGGGGTAGGAACAACATGTTTAGGGACTTTGGATCCCTTAGATTATGGACATTTTATGCTCAATGTTGTAAGGCACAAAAATGTCTATAACACATCTCCATTTTCATTCAGCTTATTTTTGAAAATCCACTTTGTCCCTATTGCATTCTTATCTTTTGGTCTAGGAACCATCTCCCAAGTGTTATTCCTTTCAATCTGCTCAAGTTCTTCATTCATTGCCTTGACCCAGCATTCATCTTTGCATGCTTCTTGTACATTTTGTGGTTCGGTGGAGGAGAGCAATGCTAGATAGCATGAAGCTTCTGAAATGGTTCTCCTTGTTTGTACACCTGCCTCTTTCTGCCCCAAAATTTGAGATTGTTCTGAACGTATCTGGATGGAGTCTTTTCTTCTATTCTTATTTGTTCTTCTGGAGCCTCATGGGTTTCTTCATCATGAATCTGATTTGACATTGAGGGATAGTCCTCATCATCTTCGAAAACTTCAGATCTTTCCTGCCTAGAGGTATTTCCTTCTTCATCAGTCACTACATCAATACTTTCAATAATTTTTCCAAGTCTTTTATTGTAACACTTATATGCTTTGCTATGGGGAGAGTAACCAAGGAGAATGCCTTCATCTGCTCTAGGTTCAAACTTGCCAAGATTTTCATCATTCCTTTTAATGTAGCACTTGCTTCCAAAAATTTTGAAATATTTCACTGTGGGAGTCTTACCATACCAAAGTTCATGAGGAGTCTGAGTGCCGTTTACTCGGAAATTTGTCTTGTTAAGAATAGTTACTGCAGCAAATGCGGCTTCACCCTAGAAGGTTGCGGGAGTTCCAGATTCATCGAGCAGAGCACAAGACATTTGTTGAACCGTTCTATTCATCCTTTCCACTACTCCATTTTGTTGAGGTGTCCTTGCAGCAGAAAATTCCCTTCTTATGCCATGTTCTTCACAAAAATCGAAAAATTCATCTGAGGTAAATTCTCCTCCTCGATCAGATCTGAGACATTTGATTCGTTGATTTGATTCATTTTCAACCAAGGCTTTGAATGATTTGAATTTTTCGAAAGCTTAATCTTTATACTTCATGAGTCCTAACCAACACATCCTCGAAAAGTCGTCTATAAACAATATGAAGTACTCTTCACCTCGAGGTGACTTCTTCCTAGTTGGACCACATAGATCAGTATGGACAAGTTCAAGTGGCCTGCTAGCTGATCCTTCCTTCTCGGGGAAATTAGTTCTGGTTTGCTTACCAAACTGACATGATTTTCATATTGTATTGTCTGGAATTCTGATGTCAAGAAGATCACGAACCTCCTGATATTTGCATGCTTTCCTTATCTGAGAGAAGATAAGATGCCCCAATCTTCTGTGCCATAGCCAGTGTTCATCATTCTTGCTTAGATAGCATTGATGTTGTCCTTCTTTGAATATGTATAAATTATTTGGAGTTCTTATGCTTTTGATCATTGTTTTTCCTGTATCAAGATCACGAACACTACATCCATTTGATCGAAATATTACCTCAATTCCTTAATCGCACATCTGACTGACACTCAATAGATTATGATTTAATCAATCAACATACATAACATTTCCATCTTTGACCTTTTCCTTCAACTGAACAGAAACTTTACCTTTTATGAACGCAGGGGTGTCATTTCCAAATGAGACCTTCTTTGCCTTTTCTAAGGCACTATATGATTGAAGTTTTTCTTTATCACCTGTCATATGTTTCGAACATCTACTATCGATATACCATTGATTTTCCTGTCCTTCTGCATATAAGGCTATCCCACATCTTTCTCGTTGTGGTTCTTTCATTATCCATGTTTTGGCACTTGAGACTTGTTCCTTCTGAGTTGTCTGCCAAAACCTGCTCCTGCATTCAGAATCTTCATGACCGAAGTTATTTTTAGGCCTTTTTGTAACTAATTATTAATTAACTTATAGTTTTTAATTATTAGGTCTCGTACCATTTACCTTAATTTATTTATTTTTACGAATTAAAATATTATAATAATTTTGACCCTTTTCCTTAAGTCAAACTAGCCATTAGATATGCTAGCTGTTGGAGGCTCTGCTCAGACTATTTAGCATGATGAGCTAGATCTATTTCTTCAACTTTTCCTGACGATGAACCACACTAGTTGGTTCGAAACGCGTCGACAAATGAAATTCCATGTGATTTTCGCCGAAATCTTTCTCTAACATTCTATTTCATTTTCAAGAGCAGAAAAGTTATTGTAGGTCCTTTTGATGATAGTTGAAACATGGAAATCAAAGGGTTTCAAGCTCAGGGAAAGATGGGTCGAAGAAGAGCACACCAGTAAAGGTATTGGTCCATGTGTCAATAAAAATGGTGATGCAGAATTTGATGAAAGATAAAAGAATTCATCCTTAATCAATAAATATCAATTTGGAAACCCTAAGGTTCTAGTAACAAACCCTATGGAAAAGTTAAATGAAAAATAAGTTGACAGTTGGCAACTTCGTAGAAAAATTTGACATGGACCAAGGGTTAGAATTTAAAACATGGAAATAAAAGGGTTTTGGGCTCAGGGAAAGATGGGTCAAAGAAGAAAACACCTGTAAAGGTATCGGTCCTTGTGTCAACAAAAAGGATGATGCATAATATGATGAAAGATGAAATAATTCATCCTCAATCAATAAAAATCAATTTGGAAACTGTAGGGTTCTATTAAAAAACACTATGGAAAAGTTAAATGAAAAACAAGTTGACAGTTGGCAACTAAGTAACAAAAGTTGACATGGACCAAGGGTTATAAGTTGAAGCATGGAAATAAAAGGGTTTTGAGCTCAGGGAAGTATGGGTAGAAGAATAGCACACCAATAAAGGTATCAATCCATTTTTCAACCAAAAGGTTGATGCGGAATATAATGAAAGATAAAATAATTCATCCTCAATCAATAAAAATCAATTTGGAAACCCTAGGGTTCTAGTCACAAACCTTAGGGAAAAGTTAAATGAAAAACAAGTTGACAATTGGAAACTAAGTAGAAAAAGTTGACATGGATCAAGGGTTATAAGTTGAAACATGGAAATAAAAGGGTTTCAAGCTCAGGGAAAGATGGGTTGAAGAAGAGTGCAACAGTAAAGGTATTGGTCCCCATGTCAACAAAAAGGGTGATTCAGAATATGATGAAAGGTAAAAGCATTCCTCCTCACTCAATAAAAATCAATTTGGAAACCCTAGGGTTCTAGTCACATGGACCAAGGGTTCTAAGTTGAAACATGAAAAGAAAATGGTTTTGAACTCAGGCAAAGATGAGTCGAAGAAGAGAGCAAGTCAATAAAAGTATCAGTTCCCGTGTCAATAAAATGCCCGTGATTCAAAATATGATGAAAGGTAAAATCTTCAACATGTATGAAAGGTAAAATAATTTTCATGATAATGTGAATTGTATGTAGGAGGCACTTAGGGTTGATATAATCCCTATGAAACATGTAACTAATGAAAAAATTCTATTATGAGAAATAATTTATTTGGCAAGAAAGGAAATAAATAAAAAACACCTAATATTGTTGCATTTGTAAGCACACATGAACACATACAATTTTTTAGGAAAACCAAATGAATCACATACATAAGACAAAGTGAAAAATAAATGGTTAATTTTCCCTTTAATTCGAATGTGTGAAAAATTCAACAAAAAAGGTTTATCTGAGGTCTTGCGTATGAGAAAAATTCTTAAAAAGACCTAATGCCCTTCCACTAAGGTAGTAACTGGGCCTTGTGAAGATTTTAGAATAGGGTACTGCGGCCACATCATAAATGTCACTGACAATGCTTCCAACATCCCAAAACCCAACCAAGGTATGGAAACATACTAGGGATATGTCCCAAAAGAGATAGTGATGCTTCCAGTAGCCTAACCAATATCACCTCAGGTAAGGGCTCCTGCACCTCAACCTATAGGGAAAGATTCCCTAAGGTTTGGCCACTAAGTTTCCTGTGTCTAGTGCGAATGGATGAATCTCAGCTTCTGGTTGTCCATTTTGGACTTAGAACCCCTACCATGTGTTAGGAGATAACAGGAAGGTCCATGATAATCTTCCACCTAGGCCTTACCCCCTTCACGGTTTTCTCTCCATGTACCATATTTTTCACTCGATGATGTGGGATTTTAAGCTCCCGAAAATACAACTTTCTATGTTTTGATATGAAAACCAACCATGATTCCTTATTTGCTACCTATTGCTACAGTCCTAGCCTAGAAACTATAAATTATCTTGTGCCCCTATGGGGGATTTAGTGTGTTCAGGTTACAATTTCATTTAAAAAGGCCTTGCTTCACTTAGGGTGTACAACAAAATATAAGCTCAAATAACTTAGGTACAAAGATTCCGGAAAGAGGATACCCTTTATACAAAGTTTAAGTGAGCTTAGTGTGTGGGGTGAATGTGTGTGCAAGTGAAATTGTGAGCATACAAAGTGTGAATTGATGTGGATATGCAGTGATCCTTTACAATTCCCTTAATTAAACTATGTGATGTTTGTTCCTTGCAAGAAAATAAATGATGTGTGGATGATGGGCCACTTACTTCTTTCCTAATTATACTATGTGAGCATATGTTTGTGTGCAAAATTTCAAAGTAAAATATAAGAAATTACTCTACTTGTAATGGTTAGTAAACCAAATTAGTTAGTAGTGATGGTGTGTGCAAGGTGAATCTAATGCACATACATAGTGTTTGAATTGGAATGTTCATGATCATTTAATACAATTTCCCTAATTACACTATCTAGTGTTTGTTCCTTGCAAGAAAAAAATGATGTGTGGATGATGGGCCACTGACTTATTTCCTAATTATACTATGTGTTGGGAAATATACAGAGGGGGGGGGGGGGGAGTTTGAATCAATATTTTAAACTTTAACTTTCAAATTTCATACATTGGAATATGAACACTATTGTTATTAAATCATTCTACGTATGTACGTGACTTCCGAGAAAGAAAACAATGTATATCTAGTTTGATGATTTTTCATGTGTTTTATCAAATGATAATATTTAACCATTGCATCATTAAATTAATTACTTTCATTGCGCAGTAAAGAATATAGATAAATCATAGAAAATGAGAAAAACACATAGAAAACTAGGATTTTAGGTGGAAACTCAATGTGGGAGAAAACCACCATTGTTTTTGTCTTTGTCTTCTTTTTTACCATATAAAGAAAATATTTATCACATTCTTATATTGATACAAACTTTTACCAGTGTGCAGGCAACCACCTACAAGAGGCTACAACCTCTACTCATCCTCCAACTCCTACTGGAAGGGAGCTACAACCACCTAATCTTGTTTACCAGGTTCTATTGGAAGGGATATCCTACCCCATTTCTGAAGGCTGAAACCATCAACTTCTTGTGGACCACTTCTTAGAATGTTTCAAATTGGATCCACCTATCAAACAATCATCACACAACCTGTAGGCCCCCTTTCATTATATTTTCAAACTAGATCCATATCAACAATAAACCCCAAGCCAATATGATAAACTGAAATATTGAATCTAAAATCATTGAAGTATTGTAAACCAACTAAACCTCTGAAACATAAAACCATTGAATGCAGAACCCAACCAAAACAAATAATCATTGGGACATGTACACGATTTTTCTTAATAGAAACCGCATATATACACACAGAAACCGCATATATACGCACTTCCTTTGCATAAAACCTGTGTATAGATCTCAAATCACTCACAACTGAAAACATTGTCATACTGAATTAGTGTAACAATGAACCAACTACTAAATCAAGTACAAAAGCAATCAGAGATCAAAAAATGTTGCATCCTTACCCATCAATATTCCATTCCACATTCAAGCTAATCAACACTGTCAGACAGAGATCAACATGATCAAGACTTCATCGATAGATAACAACAAACAGAACATAACTCATCAAATGTCATCATTTATTACTACTGCAAACCCTCGAAAATATACATGACATTAATGAAACATATCATCATATGTACACGACCACCATGCAAAATACTTGTGTACATATTTCAACATAGATAATAAATTCACAGAAGTTATACGCAACTATACAAAATCATATTAGCGTATGTACGCGACTCTGATGACAAACCTATGTACAATTCTGAAAACTTTCGTTGCAAACACAACTTCACTCTCCTCAACCTTTACAGTGAAAATTACATACTTATAAATAATTCATTTAGATCATAGCATCATCATAACTACATATTCATCATTATTAGATACTTTGACATTTTCTACAAGTAAATCTATTAAACATATATCTCAAAACACTTTTAGATCTTTCAAATCTGAGTCTTCTCCTTGGTCCTTGGTGCACACCTATTTCAGATCAGATCACACATGAATAAATCATCACTTGCACACATAACACCTTGATATCCATCTCCTTATATAGTTTTAGCCTTAGCCAATACCTTAGGTAAATCCCTTGGTAATGTCGTTAGTATTCTTTGACGGGATCAAATAACCATTGTCGCTCCAATTACTATGGGCCAATACCATGATAATGACCCCTCATATCTAGATTAACATAGTTCGGATTATGTACGTAACTTGTACTTATAGGGACTACGTATGTACGCGACCCTTCTTCATAGGATCTGCGTATACTTGATCAAATTTCACCTTTATCATCCATATATCTTTGAACTACCATTTCTTTGTTTATAACATTTGTAGCATCTGTACCAAACTACATGAGATCATGTTATCACAATGTTGACATCTTTATCAGTCAAGTTTTCATCAAAGACAACACATTATCCATAATTCCAACAATCTTCCCCTTTGGACTTGACGACAACTATTTTGGTGTTCGGATACCACCTGCAAATACACCTCCAAACACCAAGTCTACACCAAGCTTCTCTCCATGAATTCTTCTCCAAACACCAAGCTTCTCTTCCCCTTTGAGATCAAGAGAAAATGGATTAACTAGGATGAATGAAGTGCTTCCTATGTAATGTTGATTATTGTAGGGCTAATCTGCTGAATATAAAACATGAAATCTTCATATTGACCATATGTTGGACATTGCAAAGATATACAATAATATCACAAGGCTTTATGACTCAATCAACTATGACCTTTCCTATCACCAATGACTCATGATTACGTTAATCACCCAACACAATGGGGTTACATACTTGACCCAACATTACATCAATTTGCCAAAATAATGGGATTACATGCGTAGCATGATGTGAACTCAATAGCCCATACATGGTGGAATTTTATGATGATTACAACATGGCTCTTTTCATGAACTTTACATCAAGAGACATATAGGACACTTATAACCAAAAACAGGAACCCCCATGATGAGGTAGCAAGACCATAATAGTCATCAACAACCATCATTCACCATATAGGAATCTGCAACATAAACATATGATAGCAGCAACATAGACAATAGCATGAACATCCTTATCATCAAGAAGCATATAGCAACAATGGTATGAACTCATCATAAACTCATCACACAACAAGAAGTACTAAAGTGATCATAATTCCAACAATGCACTATTAGAATCATAGCAGTTTCTCCCCCTGAAACAATAATGAAATGATGAAAGCATATAGGAATCTCCCCCTAAATCTATGCCACTCCTTTTCTATTACTGAGGAGTATACACGACTATCTAACTCAAAAACTATGTATATACATGAATGTCTTTCATACCATCCATGTACATAAAGTAAACTATAGGAGTTATAGAAAGACTCCCCTAAATATAACATGCGCGTCAGAACAATTAGTACACTAAAGATGTAGGAATCATTCCTAATTTATATTTGAGATATTCAAAGGAATCACATGGAAGTGGCTTTGTAAATATGTCTACAACTTGTTCCTTGGAAAGAACATATTCTAATTTGACCTTTTGTTCAAGCATTTTTTCTCTTCGAATATGGTATTTGATTGGAATGTGTTTGGTTTTTGAGTGCATGATAGGGGTTTTAGAGATACTTATGGAACTAGTATTATCACAAAGAGTGGGAACAGGTTGAGGACAAGTGACTTGAATATCTTGCAATGGTTGGATCATCCATTAAAGTTAAGTACTGCAAGATACACAAACAACATATTTTTCCTCCGCAATAGATAAAGTGATAAAAATTTGTTCCTTATTGAACCAAGAAACTAAGTGAGGTTTCAAATAGAATTCTCCTCCATTAGTACTTTTGTGGTCATCAACATTACCTTCCCAATCTAAATCTGTGTAAGACTGAAGTGAAAAGTATGCATTTCTTGGATACCATAGACAAAAATCTTCAGTGACTTGCAGATACTTGAATTTTCTCTTAACTGCTTGGGGATGCGTTTCCTTAGGATTTTCTTGAAATCATCCAACTATGCCAACTACGTGGATAATTTCTGGTATTGTACCTGTAAGATAAAGCAATATTCCAATCTTAGATTTGTATTCTGGTTGATTAACTAAAAGAGAATCATCATTTTGACTAAGATTGCATCTTGTTACCATTGGTGTGCATACATTCTTGTAGTCTTCCATTCCATATTTATTCAAAATCTATTTGAGATACTTGGTTTGAGAAAGGAAAATACCATCATTAGTTTGTTGAAATTGAAGGCCAAGAAAGTATGTTAGTTCAACAAGTAGAGACATTTCAAATTCTTATTGCATTAATAAAGAAAATCCTTGACTCATAGATTCTGCATTGCTTCCAAATGTGATGTCATCTACGTAAACTACTACTATCAAAAGTTTGTATTTATCAAATATATATATATATATATATATATATATATATATATATATATATTGCCATATTCAAACCCCTTTTTAAATCCTTATTGATGAAGATACCTATCAAGAATATAGTACCATGCACTAGGAACTTGTTTTAACCCATAGAATTCCTTCTTAAGTTTTCACACAAGATTTTTATCATTTCCAAGAATAAATCCTTTAGTTTCTTCAATATAAAATCTTCTTCTAGATCCCCACTTAAAAATGCATATTTAACATCCATTCGATATACCTTAAAGTTATGAAAGCTTGAAAAATGCAAGAAACATTTTTATGGCTTCAAGTCTAGATATAGGTGCAAATGTCTCTTCAAATTCTATCCCTTCCTGTTGAACATAACCTTTGCATACAAGTCTTACTTTGTTTTAAATTACTTCTCCATTTTCATTTAGTTTGTTCTTGAACACCCACTTTGTTCCAGTTACATTTTTATCATGAGGCCTTGTTACTAGTTCCCATGTATGATTCTTTTCTATTTGATCAAATTCTCCATGCATTTCCTTAACCCAACATTCATCTTTGCTTGTTAGATTGACATATTGAGGTTCAATTGTGGATAGTAAGGCTAAGTGACTAGAATTTCCAACAAGAGTTCTTCTAGTTTGTATTACTGCTTCTTTTCCACCTAGAATTTGATATTCGGGATGATTTTTTTAAACATATATTGATGGTGTCTTTTCTGATATATCTGTATTTTTATTTCCTTCTTTTGATGCTTATATGTTTCCTTCTCATGTGATCTTTTGGCTTGTAGTAGGGAGAGGTTCGTCATCTACTGGTGCGTCTCTTTTGGTACCTATGGATGCTTCATCAATCACAACATATATGCATTTAACAATCTTTTGAATCCTTTTATTATAACATTTATATCCTTTTCTTCTAGAAGAATATCCAAGGAGAATTCCTTCATCAAGTCTAGATTCAAACTTTACAAGCTTACCATCATTTTTCTTTATGAAACATTTGCTTCCAAAAATTCTAAAGTGTTTGACAGTTGCAGGCATACCAAACCAAAGTTCATATGGATTTTTATCATTGTTTACCCAAACATTAGCTTTGTTACATATATCCACGACTGTATGTTTTTCTTCTCCCTAGAAGGTGTGAGATGTTCTTGACTCATCAAGCATGGCACATGCCATTTGTTGAATTGTCTTGATCATTCTTTCTGCCACTCCATTTTGTTGAGGAGTTTTAGCTATGGAAAATTTTCTTTTGATTCCATGTTGTTCACGAAAATTGAAAAAGTTTATCTGATATAAACTTCCCTCCTCTATCATATCTAAGGCATTTTTAGAGCTAACTCATTTTCTACCAAAGCCTTGAATACTTTAAACTTATCAAATGCCTCATCTTTATACTTTAGTAAACCAATCCAACACATTCTTGTAAAGTCATCAATAAATAATATGAAGTATTGTTCACCACGAGGAGTCTTATTTCTCATAGGACCACACAAATCAGTGTGAACAAGTTCAAGGGGTTCACTTTAAGTATATTCTTTAGCTTTAAACTTAACTCTGGATTGCTTACCAAATTGACACGATTTGAAAATTCTATTTTTAGGTGGAGAGATGTTGGGTAGGTCATGAACAGCTCCCATCCTAATTGATAAAATATAAGGTGCCCCAAACTTTTGTGCCATAGCCAACTTTCTTCAAATTTTCTTAAATAATAGTGCTCTTGGCCAACTTCTAAGACATATGCATTGCCTGGCGTACTTGTTCCCTTTATTATGATCTTACCTGTATCCAGATTTATTACCACGCAATTATTTGATATGAAAATAACTTCATGCCCTTGATAACTCATTTGACTAACACTTAACAAGTTATGTCTTAACCCATCAACAGATAATACATTTCCATCCTTGACCTTTTTCTTTACAAACACATTTCCTTTCTCTTTGATAAAAACGAGTGAGTTATTACCAAAAGTCACATTCTTTTCTTTATTTATTTAATTAAGAGAAAAAAACTTATCTCTATCATCTTTCATATGCTTTGAACGTCCACTATCAATGTACCAAAGATTCTCTTGATCTCCTGCCTACAATGCTAGACCACAATTTTCAGAGGCAGTAATTTTCGTTTTCCATAGCTTGGGTGGCATTGTCTTCTGTTCATGCTAGTAAGATGACTTTATCCTGCTTCTTCATCACCAAAGTTATTGCAAATAGAACATTCAATTTCATTCTGAAGAGGTGAGAAATAATTATAAAAATGTTTCTTTGCCCCAATCTCATTATTTTGTTTTCTTGCTTCTCTAGTCATAATTGTCTTATGAGCAACACATTGAACTTATTTGTAACCAAAATTGTGACAAGTGAAACATTGACCATTGAAGTAAGAATACCCAGGAGTATAAAACCTTCTTATGTAGCTTGCCTTTTGTTCATGGTAAGGTTTTTTTTCAATGGGAAAGATTTGATCCTTCATTCTTTTTTTGAGGTCTATAATTCTGATGACTGCTTCCTTTTACCACATTAACGTAGCTACTTGTACCCATTTTAGAATATTTCATGGTCTTTGATGTTTCACCATTAGGGTTGTATCCATGACCTGTCCTGATTAGAGGAGAGCATTGCACTTTAATGATTTCTTCTAAAGTCTCATTTCCTTCAGAAAATCTAATATTTATAGCCTTTGTTTTCTCAAGTTCCTTTCCTAAATCCACAATTTCAAGTTCTAGTTTTTCACAGTGCATTTCCTTTTCTAGAACTTGTTTCTTCAAAGCTTCTTTAGCTAATTTAGCTTCTTCTATACATATTTTTATCTAATTTATTTTTTCAATAAGTGTTTTCCTTATACATACTAATTTCCTTTTCTTGATTCTTGTTTATATCCCTATGTCTATAAATTTCTTCTACAACATCCATAAATTCATCATCAAATTCATCTACACATTGTGCTTCAAATGCCATAAGTAACTGATAATCTTGATTTGATTCATCATTCTCATTATTGGAAGAATATTTAGTAGCTTTATGAGTATAGTTTTTTTTTTCTTGCTATCAAATTCTCTTTTGACATTCCTATTTGGAACATTCTTCCCTTTCTCATGATTTTGTTTATAAGGACATTTAGCAGCATAGAAGCCTACTCTTCCACGGGAAAGAAATTTAAAAGGAAGCTTACCTTTAAACCTGCCATTTCCTACATAGAGTTTCTTCACAACATTTGCTTCTTCTTCATCTGAAATGTAACCTATTTCCTTAGGCTCTTCCTCTTCTTTCCCTTTCTTTGTAATTTGAGTGTTGTTTCTCTAATATCCTGTGGACCCTAGTTTCTCATCTCATAAGTTGTTAGAATCCCATGGAGATTTTCAATAGTGAGATTCTTCAAATCCTCCAATTTTTCAATGGCAAAGACTTTGGAATCAAACTTTGAGGTTAGAGATCTTAAAATTTTCTCAATAAAAATAGATTCCTTTATTTCATCACCAAGATTCTTCATTGAGTTAATGATCTCATCTATCCTAAGAAAAAATCTTCCAATAATTTCATCATCATGCATTCTAAGGGTCTCATATTAAATTCTAAATGTTTCAAGTTTAATGTTTTTTACCTTAGTTTCACCTTCATAGCTTTGAAAAATATTGTCCCATATAGCCTTTGCAAAATTCATCTTCATGACCTTCAAAAATTCAGATTTAGCCAAGCTTCCCAATATAGCATTGACTTCCTTCACATTGGTCTCATATTGTTTCTTCCCTGCATCATCTATGGGGATGGAGGTTTGGTATTGATATCCACCTTCAAGTGCCTGCAAGTATGCTCTCATTTTGACTTTCCAAAATACCAATTTAGTTCCATTAAACAAAGTTTCCTTAATAGAAAATGCTCCTTCTTGATTACCCATAGTGATAGATCTCCCTTTAAGAAATCAAGCTTCTTCTAAGGGACCTGATCTTATACCAATTATTGGAAAAAATACTTGGGTGGGGGGGTAGGCGGGGGGGTGTGGGGGGTGAATCAATATTTTAAAATTTAACTTTCAAATTTCATACACTGAAATCTATACGCTATTGTTCTTAAAGAAACCTGAGTATGTATGTGACTTCTGAGAAATAAAACAACATATATCTAGTTTACTTATTTTTCATGTGTTTTATTAGATGATAATATTTAACCGTTACATAAGTAAATTAATTATTTCAGTGTGAAGTAAATAACATAAATAAATCAGAACAAATGAGCAACACACATAGAACACCATGATTTTAGGTGGAAACCCAATGTGGGAGAAATCAACCACTACTATTGTCTTTGTCTTCTTTCTTATTATATAAAGAAAATATTTATACATTCTTGTACTGATGTAGACTTTTACCAGTACGCAAGCACCCACCTACATGTTACAGGGAAAAGTGTCTATTTAGAACTGCTCTATCCCACTAAGGTGTGACAGCTGCCTTAGAAACAAACAGAGAAAAACTACTTTCGTTTTTCCTTTATGAATTATAGATAGAGAGGAACAGAAAGACCAACCTCTGTCTTGCGCTAATCCTTCGATTCGATCCCTCTCTTCTTTGATAGTCCTCAGCTACCTGCTCCCTTGCATGCCCAGCTTCACAAAGTACCTGTAAGATCACAGAAGCATAGCACTATACAAAGACATGGATCTATAATCATAAACAATCTAGGATCAAATGTAAATTGACCATAAAAATGTAACAAGCATCAATGATACAAAAGCATGGAGGAAAACTCAAATAGCTTTTATTGATAAACAAGAAAAGATCCAGGAGGAGTTACAACTAGTTGTTCCAACCCAGCATCAACCTCCCAGCAAAGAAGCCCCTCTTCACCTCAAACAAAGCTTAGATCACCCAACAATCTGATGTTTGCCTCTAGAAACCAACAACAATTCCTTACAATATGCAAAATTCCAGCCTCTGGATCTCTAGGATGAGGGATCCATATATAGATATCTATAAGGGGGATGAGTCAGCTTGTGATTTGATTAGTGTCTTCTCTCTGATAGTTCTTGCTTCCACTTCGAGACTGAGGGCCTCTTACTCATCCTTGGTCGAATTCAGTGAGGCAAGTGTCACAGGAGAAGATTCTGGAAGCTTCCATTGCCTCTCCACCTCGCGGAATGATACTTCCATTTGTCATTTCTCACCCATCGCACCCCACAAAAGGGACTTTTGAAATGCAGCGCACCCTCACAGTGTATTTAGGTGAGATGCAACGCACTTAGCCAGTGGAGCAGCTGCAATGATCCTGTTTTGACCAATTCTGAGTAGTTTCTCATGGAGAACTTCTGGGAGAAGCTGTAATATGTTGACCTTGTTCCTTTAGGGGTTAGAACAACACTTTTAGGGACTTTGGAGCCCTTGGTTTATGGACATTTCATGCTTGGGGTTGTAGGGCACAAAAATGTCTATAACAGTTGCCCCCTAAAGTATGAGGTCGTTAACCTTTTGGTGTCGGGTGAAATGCTTTATTATGAGGATCTGAAGTTCTTTCAATGCTGGGAGGAGACCTGTAATAAGATACAATGCAATACATTATCTTCATACTATTTTCATGATCTAGCTGAGGCGGGCATTCCTATGCTCATATTTATAAATTCATTTTCATGTATATAGGACAGACAATCGTCTGAGTGTATACTGATGATTCTGATAGAGCCATCATCCTTTTGAGTGGATGATTATCTGTGCAACAATGATGTACATTTAATGTCTTTATTTCTTTGAATATATATCGCAGCCCAGATGGATGAAACTAGATCCGGGGTCTTCAATCTCGTCCGATCTTCACTCGAAGTACAAGTCGATCCATGTGAGAAATGTTCTGAAGTCGAACATGGAAAGACATTGCTTGATTACCAGTCAATGATGTAAACTGTTAACAAGCGCGAGAGGAATCACCAATAATGATAATGACCCTCAAGGTACTGCAGTACAATTCACGTGGTGTGAATAAAGGACTTGGCGTCGAACACCGCGCAAAATCTTTTGGTCGAAGGCCATTGATGTAAACCTGTCGCCGGAAGTGAGAAACTTGCCATTGAGGCATGCAAGCTTCAAAGTACTGAATGGGGTGTTCCTAGATCAACTTCTTGGATAATGAGCTGATGTCGACAAGAAGTGATCTGTCACAGGAGGGCCTTAATGAATCCCACATCAATGACATGGAACGGAGCAAATGATTTTAATGGAGGTGAAAACGATCTGGTGATATAAGGTTTAGGGTGGCAGTCATGAAAGAATGGAGTATAATGTATGGTAGTGGGTGAGACACAGGTGAATTCTCTGAATGACTTCTCTTGAACATATCGGCGACACTGATTTGATGGATCGGTAGCATTAACCCCAAATGTGGATGGTATGGCATGACCATGGTGATGTGACCAGTGAATGAAACAACCCAACCCGACTCGGACACGGAGTGGAAGTGTCATGTTCAAGAGCGACTTGCTACCAATAAAGTTTCTTTGAGTTTTCCTCCCAATTTTCCCCAGCCATTGCTGACCAGTACCTCTTTATGTTTCTCAAGCTCGAGGAGGATAACATATGCTTGTTCTATAATTTGCCCTTCGGGCAAACCCATCGCTATGTTTTAACGAGCCTAGCGATAGTGAAACTCGTTCTCGTCTATAGACAAGTTTGTCTCTATTAATCTTTTTAACGAGTTTAACGACAAAGATAACTCGGTCCTTTTCAATTTTAGAGAGTCTGAAAAGGAACGTAAAGGTAACTCCAAAATTCCTTTTTCGTCATCTAATCCCTTAAGTCCGAAAAAGTATGAAACAATACATAAGGGATGAATTTTCGATACTTTTAACAAGTCGAACAAAACAAGCACTCGATCTTTTTGTGTAATAATCCCTCGGGTCCAAAAGGATTAAAATCTAGAGGAGGGATAGCACTTCCTGTCCCTTTAACGAGCTGGAGAGGCCAATGGCTCGACAATATTTTCATATTTTACGAGTCAGTTGAAAAGAGCTTAAAGGAGACTCGTCTTTTGAGGAACGAGTGATAAAACGGGTAGCAGCTGATTCCAGGTAAGGTTTGGAATTTTCCAATCACGGCAGTGTCACAAGGATGGCTAGTGAAATCACTCTTCGCAACTGTTCCTCAAAATGGGTAAACAATCAAATGGAGGTGAATGATCGGCCAATGAAAAAGTGGAGGTGACGGTGCAAACACGACCAAGGCTTTAACGGCTGAAGTATTACATTCACGATGGTTATTTACCGGGGAATAGTTCATTTTTTAACGAGCTTAAACGCGGGGGGAAACATTTTCTCATGTCTTATGTTTATTTTTTAACGAGCTTGAACTATGTGCTAAAACTGCTCGATTAATCCAGTCGTGTGATAAGAATGTCTCATATAAAATGGCAACTTTTAGAGTTTGCCCCACATCCTTCCTTTATGAAAGTTAGGAGACGACCAATCCTACGAGTTTAAAGGGTTAGAGGTCCTAAAATTTTTAAAAATAAATAGTCGCTCTTCGCTTGCACTCCAAAAGGCTTGCATGCCCCCAGGTATAAAACAGAGTTTCAAGGTTACCCCTTCTTTAGTCCGTTAAAACATCTGTTCTACAGAGAGAGGCATACCTCTTACAGGTTACCAAAGATTGTTCTATTTACAGCGCAAACAAAACACTTCCTCGGCGATGTCTACCAAAATAGACAAAGGTGAGTGAAGGAGGCTACTCCACTCACATAACTTTGACAAGAGAATCTTGTTCTAGAATAACCCCCTCTTCCAATCACGGACGGGGGTACAGACTAGTCATATTCTCTCGCGGAAACCTACCCTATACCCAAAGTTTTCCTGCCGAAGCAGACCAGGGTGCATGCCCCCTGGGTTTCAGTCATGTCCCCTTGAATTACTCATGCTCATCGGGAGAACGGACTGGAGATTGAGACATTTCTTGCATGAAAAGACCATTCAGGGATGGTATATGACTATTTGCTCTGTATGATCCGGGAAATGAAAGCTGGTCCACGAGCTTGACCACTCTTCCTTTGTGCGGAAAACACATTACTCTAAAGAGTGAGGAGACAATTGCTCCCATGCAATAAATATAGTCTCGTCCAAGGAGTACATTGTAATCCAGGGGTCCTTGAACTACCATTACGTTCATGTGAACGGTTTTCCCCCTCAATGTTATGGTCACATCGGGAAGGATCCCTAACGGTCGACTGGTTCCTTTATCAAAGCCTATCAGATTTCTCATCTCAGGCAAAAGCGATGGTGAACCAAGCGCTTTCCAAGCAGTTGAGGAAAGGATACTCACAGAAGCCCCCTCATCTATGATGGTACCAACCATAACCATTCTATATATTTGAATAATAATTCGGAATGGTATACTAGCTGGTAAACGGGGTCTGCCTAGTTGATTCCAGTCGAAGGAGACAACTAGGTTGCTTGGAGGTGGGACCGAATAGACGGTCAGGTACGACTCTGACGAACTTCCTTCCTGCGGTAACGGAACGGGTAAATTGCCCCCATGTTCGTTGGAGTCTGTGCTTATGAAAAGAATTTGGACGGTGTCATCCTTGTTCCCTTCACTGACTGTATCATCTGAAGATGGAACCTCTGAAGGCAAGACCGAGTCAACTGCCGCCTCGACCTTTTTACTTTCGTCTGGTATGGATTCAGATGGTTTATCTTCAATGATAGATGCTTCGGCCGACCACCTGAGCGGGCCAGCCAGATTTTCAACTAGTGACGGACTCGACAAGAGTTTTTTATATCCAGGAGGAAGTCGTAATGGTGAAACTGGATGATCATCCAAAACTCTTTTAGCTTCGTCTAAGAAGGGACAATGGTGGACGGCATGATCACCTTCACACAGTTTACAAGGAAATCTATATTTTCCTTTTTGTCCTTGGGCTTCACTTTCACTAGTTGACGGTGTGTTTTCAACGTGATCATCAGAGGTTGACGACACCGGGTTGTGCAAACGAGGAGACCAGTCCCTTAAGATCCGAGGGATGCAAGGACAATCTCTATGATAGTGGTCTCCTTTGCAAATGACACATGGCGATTTAGGCCTGGTCGGTGCAGTGTGTGGATTTTCGCTAGACGACACTCATTTGCCCCCATTCGCTTTTGGCTCCTTCTTCTTCTTCTCTTTTTTCTTCTTTTCCTTCTTCTCCTTAGGCACTTTACTTTTGGCTTTACCAGCCCCATCAAGCGAAGAGGAAGGAGGAGAGGAAGAATTAGAGGAAGTAGAAGGTTGGTGGGTAACTCTGGACTCGTCTATTTGCTGATTCAATTGTTCAGGAATTGCGGTGTTCTGAATGACAGAGGTTGAGAAGAGCCATACAGGCAAACCAATTGTCAGTCCTGGAAGCGACAATGTGGCCATATGGGGTGCACCAACATATCCCCAAGAGGAGAAGGGACTAGGATTTCCTCCAAGGGGAATTCCTTGGTTGGTGGACTCCATTTTCTCAACCCAAGATCAACGTAGGAAAGGGGTAATGAATATTCCGTTTAAAATAAATTTTAGACGCTTTGACACAACTTGTTTTTTCAGTTTTTAAGAGTCGAGAAAAAACAAAAGATGACTCTAGTCTCCTTCGATTTTTAATGAGCCTGAAGTGACAAGTGCTCAGATGGACCTTTTCCGTTAAGGAGTCTGAAAAGGAACGAAAGGGACTGCTCTGGAAGTCTAGGTAGAGGGAGTACCAAACCAATCGCAAAACTGCAGAATACTTTTTACAGTACAACAGTCAATATTCCCGAATGCTGTGTTTAGTGCATTGCGATCGATAGGGTGGCAGACACAACTTCCTATGGAGAAAGGATTAAGCCTATTGGGGTCTCCCAAAATATACTCGACGGTACGTGGGAGCACAAGTCCATACTGGCACTTATCGTCTCAAAGTGGAGGAATCACCCAACCATCAGTGAGAACAACAATTACGAGGCTTTACGACACCGGAATACATCTCTAGCCTAGACTTCTAAATGTTGTGCGTTAAGTTCCAAAGCGTTGTTAGATTCATTGAATATATTTTAAGTTGATCTTGTTTATGAAGTTTGCCTTTCGGGTTCACCACGAGATGTAGATGTAATTCCTAAAATGCAATCTAAGATGATAAAAAAACTTTTTATCTCTTTTATGCAATGAAAATCCTAGCTACTAGGGAAAATAAAGACAGAATCTTTTCACAAAGAGCAAAGAGCACACTCTAAATGAACTTTCCTAAATCAAGCCAATCAGACTGTCTATATGCAAATGCACATGCATGTATTTGTTTTCGACTTTCTTAGTATATGGATGCTAAAAAGAAAGTTGATGCACAAATCTGAATTTCTTTTCAAGCGACAAATATCAACAAGCTTCTTTTCAAAATCAAAAAATGGAGACGATTACAACACCTTACGATTTTGAACTGAATACTTGTTCTTGATACTAGAAAATTACAAATTCAAACCAAAAGCAATAGTAACAGGATAATCGACCATCAACAACAATCAAACTTTTTCCTACGATTGAAATTGACACTTGCGACAGATTCAAATCAAAGGACGACAGTACGACTATGCTACTTTTGCAAATGAGAACTGTAAATGACTCAACAAACACACAAAAGGATCTACAATTCTTTTGTACAAAGGAGGTGGAATAACAGCAAGGAAAAGGCATTTAAAACAGACATATACTGATCATAGGCAGCAAGATTCAAGAATAGAACTGGAAAGAATGAATCACAGAAGCCATAGCTACACAGAGCTAGTCTGATCAACGCACCTGTAACATAGAGAATCTGAAATGCAGCGCAGGTTATCCACTCGGGAAGTGCGCTGAAATTCAGAATCTCTGAACAGTACCTGCGCTGGGCCAGAAATGAGACTCTGTTCGGGTTCCGGGTCACAGTTTGGAGTTCAGTTCTTGGGTTTTGGCCGAGTAAAAAGCAATCAGTAATGCAACAATCAGGGGTAGATCTAAGGAGGATCTAAGAGCTATCACAAGGGCAATCAGATAGTTTGTGAATCAGTTGTTTAAATCATAAACAGATCTGGTAGATGGATTGAAGTAGCAGTTATCTACTTTGCATTTGTTATGGCAAATGCAGTTCGAATGCTACTTGTAAGTTTATGAAACAAACAACAAAGAATGATAAACAAACAAACTAATTAGCTCCCCAGTGGAGTCTCCATTTTGTTACAGGGAAAAGTGTCTATTTAGAACTGCTCTATCCCACTAAGGTGTGACAACTGCCTTATAAACAAATAGAGAAAAACTACTTTCGTTTTTCCTTTATGAATTATAGATAGAGAGGAACAGAAAGACCAACCTTTGTCTTGCGCTAATCCTTCGATTCGATCCTTCTCTTCTTTGATAGTCCTCAGCTACCTGCTCCCTTGCACGCCCATCTTCACAAAGTACCTGTAAGATCAAAGAAGCATAGCACTATACAAAGACATGGATCTATAATCATAAATAATCCAGGATCAGATGTAAATTGACCATACAAATGTAACAAGCATCAATGATACAAAATCATGGAGGAAAACTCAAATAGCTTTTATTGATAAAACAAGAAAAGATCCAGGAGGAGTTACAACCAGTTGTTCTGACCCAGCATCAACCTCCCAGCAAATAAGCCCTCTTCACCTCAAACAAAGCTTAGATCACCCAACAATCTGATGTTTGCCTCTAGAAACCAACAACAATTCCTTACAATATGCAAAATTCCAACCTCTGGATCTCTGGGATGAGGGATCCATATATAGATATCTGTAAGGGGGATGAGTCAGCTTGTGATTTGATTAGTGTCTTCTCTCTGATAGTTCTTGCTTCCACTTGGAGACTGAGGGCCTCTTACTCATCCTTGGTCGAATTTAGTGAGGCAAGTGTCACAGGAGAAGATTCTGGAAGCTTCCATTGCCTCTCCACCTCGAGGAATGACACTGCCATTTGTCATTTCTCGCTCATCGCGCCCCACAGAAGGGACTTTTGAAATGAAATGCACCCTCACAGTGTATTTAGGTGAGATGCAATGCACTTAGCCAGTGGAGCAGCTGTAATGATCCTGTTTTGACCAATTCTGAGTAGTTTCTCATGGAGAACTTCTGGGAGAAGCTATAATCGTTGACCTTGTTCCTTTAGGGGTTAGAACAACACTTTTAGGGACTTAGGAGCCCTTGGTTTATGGACATTTCATGCTTGGGGTTGTAGGGCACAAAAATGTCTATAACACTACAGGAGGGTATAAAATCCACTCATTCTACAACTCCTACTGGAAGGGAGCTACAACTGCCTAATCTCGTTTACCAGCTTTATCAGAAGGGATATCCCACCCCATTTCTAAAGGCTACAGCCCTCAGCTTCTTGTGGAACACTTTTTAGAATGTTTCAAATTGGATCCACCTATCAAAAAATCATCACACAACCTGTAGGCCACCTTTCATTATATTTTCACGAGAGAGATCATGAGTATTTCCTCACAAAGTTCAATGCTATAAGAAAGAAACTAGAAGAAGATATTTCAGGATTCATAAAAATGTTCAATAAGCAATATAATAACTTTCTTATTGAGATAAAGCCTCCTCAAGTTGTTGTTCGTGTAATATTTGTAGGAGCCTTTAGGTATGAATTTGGCTTTACCCTCAGGGAGAGGAAGTCTCTTACTTTGGATCAACTCCAATTTGATGCTCTTGAGGTAGAAGCAAATTTCACCTCGACAGGGAATTCAAGAGGAAAGAATCAACCTACTGAGAAGAAAAGGGGGAAAGAAGAAAAATCCTCTTTTGGTCAAGCTAAATAATCACCAGATCTGAAGTGGGAAGAGATGGATAAACTCATCAAGAGTTTATCGCATAAGGTGGTAAAGATTGAGCTTGAGAACAATAGTCTCTTGAAACAGAATTCTCAAGGTAACAACCAAGGTTATAACCCATAATACAGAAGGCCACCATTGTAGATAATTCAAAGGGAAAGAAAATATCAACTAGATCAAATCCCTCCTCCTTTATATATAGAAGATATCTAGATGAACAACCATTAGATACACCTGAGATGTAGGGAAACTTGTATTTCTCCTTCTCTAAAGAGAAACAAGAAAACATGGCTCACCATGAGATGTGCTAGTAAATGAGGAGGACATAGGGGATTATTGTAAACAATTTCCGGATTTCATGCAAGCACAACTACATCGAAGGTATGATCTCAGATCTTCAAAAAAGAGGTTGAGGGAACCTCAACAACAAGAAGAAACAACTCCCCAAGAGATTCCTCTAGTGTTAAATAAATGGAAAGGGAAGTTGAACCCCGACTCATCCAAAGTAAAAGTCTCCTTAAATAAGGAATGCAATAGCTCTGAGAAACACACGAAAGAGAAGGCGCTCGTTCTGATAAAATCTACTAGTGATAAAGAAAGAGAGGTAGAGCTAGGAGCTGTCTGCATTCAATATTCAAAAGGAACTCAAGAAGGTAAATATCCTTGTTCCCTTAACTAAACTTCTAAAACTGCCCACTTATAAATCTCAAGTCTCCCATTTCATTCTCCCATCCACCTCAATACCAACCCATGCATGTTTAAACCTTCAAGAAGAGAGACCAATGGTTGTATTTGGGCCTCAAGTTGCAGAACTTGATCCTTCCACCCTTCTATGTGACCCTGGTGATTCATGACCTCTTATTGCATAATTGTATGTTTGACTCTGGATCCTCACATAACCTCATGCCCTTAACCGTGATGGAACAACTTGGCTTGCAGATCACCAGACCCTAGAAGGACCTATACTCCTTTGACTCTAAGAGGATCAAATTCTTGCGAATGATAAAAGATCTGGTGGTAAACTTGGCTCAGATTCCTGTAAAAAGCATAGTGATGGACATAGTAGTGGTAGATATTCCTCCTCAATTCAGAATGTTGCTATCTAGGTCTTGGGGTTCCAAGGTGGGAGGCATTATCATATAACTTATGCCATTATTCCCACTTTTGGAGGTGAAGAAAGGAGGTTGTATAGAGAGTCCAAATTTGTAAAAACTGTGACCCTCGTTGAAGGTTCTAAAATTTCTCTAGTGTATGGAAAATAAAGCGACCTCTCCTGCCTGTTCCTAGAAGAAGATGATACCATCTTAGAAGAAACACAAGTACATCTAACAATGCAGTTAGACGACTATCACATAGGTAAAAACAAAGTATGGAAATTATACTTTTATGGAGAGAATTCCAAAGAAGGAAATGGAGCAGGAGTATTTTTGGTAAGTCCTTAGGGTAGCTTGATACCCCTCTCATTCAAGTTGGATTTCGAGGCAAACAAGAATGTGGAAGAGTATGAATCATTTCTCCTTGTGATACAAACAACAAGGAATATGAATATTGAATGCTTAACTGTGTATGGAGACTCTGAGTTGATTGTAAGGTAGATCAGAAATCAGTGGCAGGCCAAACACCCCAAATTGAGGACTTACTAGAATGAAGTATGATATTTAATTGATAATTTCTTCTTGGCTTCTAATATCCAATTTCTACCCAGAGAAGGAAATAGGATGGCTGATTCACTTGCTATAGCAGCAAGTAATTTCAAACCTCGTCAAAATCCATTCCTCAGGTATGAGGTGAAAGTCAAGCACAGACCCTCCATACCTGATAACATCAAGCACTAGCAGGTATTCGAGGATGATGCGCAGATCAAATGATTTATATAAGTAGTTGGCGAGTTCAATAGCTCAACTATTGATAAAGAAGAGGAAAAAGAGGCAGATCAAGAACCAACTTCATGGGAAAAAATGGTGGCTAGATAGAAAATTCAACAACTGGAAGGGAATACTATTCCTCATGGGCTAGTTCCACTGGAAAGATTATTTAACCAGAATAATGTAGCCTCCAAAGCAATGGCTCCAGAGATGGATGAGAAAGTATAAGATTGAAATATCAGCTCAGAAGATGAACCCCAAATGGTCAGGCTATCAAAGGGAATCCCCTCGCAATACAAACAAATGCACTTAAATCTCTTCAAAATATATAAGGATGTTTTTTCTTGGTCTTATGAGGATTTAAAAGAATTTGATACTAACATCATACAACATAAGAAACCTTTAAAGAGTGGAATAAAGCCATGCAAACAGAATATCATGCAGTTTAATCCACTCTTACTCCCCTCTATTGGAAAAAAAGTGAGGAAACTTCTACAAGCTAAAATCTTAATGCCTTTAAGGTACTCTAAGTGGGTGGCCAATCTAGTCCCAGTCCGAAAAAGAATGGACAAATCATGTTATGTGTAGATTTTCATAACCTTAATAGGGAATCTTTGAAAGACAATTACCCACTGCCCCAGATGGATTATATATTACGGAAGGTGGTGGGATAAATTAGAATGTCCATGATGGATGGGTTCTATGGTTACAACGAAGTGGCAGTTCACCCTAATGATTAGAAGAAGACTTCTTTCACCACCCCTTGGGGAACTTTCGTGTATGATCACATGCCTTTCAGTCTTTTGAATGCAGGGGCCATGTTTTAGAGAGCTATGGATATAGCTTTTGTAGGGGAGTAAGACAAGTTTGTAGTTGTATATTTGGATGATATCACAGTCTTCTCTAACACTGATGAAGAGCACATCCTCCACTTGAATCTCACATTTAAGAAATGCAGGAGGTATGGACTATCTTTGAATCCCAAGAAATCTCAGTTTTCCTTGAGTGAGGGGAAGATACTAGGACACATATTAGCACAAGAGGGAGTGAAAATTGATCTTAAATGAGTCGAAGCTATCAGTCACATTACTCTACCCAGAAATAAGAAAGAGATCCAACTCCTTTTGTGGAGGATCAATTTCTTGAGAAGGTTCATACCCACCTATGCTGACATACTGAAGGGTATTACATATATGCTTAAAAATGAAAATGAAGTCAAATGGATCCCTACCTCTCTAGATCATTTTACAAGAATTAAAGAAGCTTTTGTTGAAGCACTGGTATTAGTCAACCCTGACTACTCAATGCATTTCTATACATTTTCTTTTTCTTCTCCACATACTATTGTTGCAGTTTTGACACAGAAGAATAAAGATGGTTATGAGAAGCGCATCGCCTTCTTCAGCCAATTCCTGAGGGATGCTGAGCTGAATTATAACATCTTGGAGAAATAAGCATATGCACTAGTCAAATCTTTGAAGTCATTTCGAGTGTATGTGCTACAGTCAAAAATCAAAGCATTTGTCCCAACGAAAATGGTCAAGGACATCCTTATGCAAGGAGACAATGAAGAAAAAAGGGGTAGGTGGATAGCAAAGATACAGGAATATGAGTTAGACCTAAATCCCACTAAGCTTATAAAAGGCCAAGGGTTGTCTAATATTTTATGAGAATCTAGGTGCCAAGATTTGCGAGTAAACCTGATAACAAAGGAAGACAGAATAGAATTTCAGGAAAATGAGATTAAAATAGCAAAGCAAAATATCTATGCTAAATATGAGGGATCACCCTAGTATAAGAATATCATCCATTATCTCTTATTCCTGAGGTGCCCACTAGGGCTAGACCAATCCAAATACAGGATGTTGAGACTGCAAGCTCAAAAGTATATCATATCCAATGGTCAACTCTACTAGAAAGACCCAGTGGGAGTTTTTTTTTATGCTTGGTAGAAGGTGAAACTCATAAAGTGATTGAATAATTTCATGGGGAAGTTTTGTGGAGGTCATTACAGCTGGAAGACCATAACTCACAAAATCCCCAAAGTGGGATTCTACTGGTGTACTGTTGGGCATGGAATCCCCCCAAGGCATGTTTTGGGGCTTAAAGCCCAAGTTTTGACCATATCTTATTGTAAAAGCTCCGTGAATTGCGGGCACGTGGCGAGAAAGTATGATAGAGTCACAGGGTTGTCCGCCCTAGTTTTGTAGTGTAATTTTGACTGGATAGACCTACCCATGGTCTGCAGAGTGAGGCTTTAAGTGTAAAATAGAACTAACTAATAATGAAGGAATAAGGATGTCTAAGTTATTAAATCGAAGTGTAAAGTGTGTATGTGGGTCGTAGAGTAGGAGAAGGGTCTGCAGCTAAGTGCACAGAGGCCTAGTAGTCCGCAATTGAGTGCACGAACCACTGCAGCTGAGTGCGTAGGCGAGTTGAGTCTATAATTGTGGAAAGAATCTATAAAGAGAAGTTTTGCTATAATTTTGTGCATCTTTTCTAGTGTATTGTATGAATGAATGTAATTTACAAGAATACTATTTATTTACTATGCGCACTTGTATGAGTGTTTTGTATTGTTAAATATAACTTAAGACATATAAGTAGGAAAAGGTGCTTAACTAACACTGAAGGATAAATAAGATCTCAGGTAATAACGTAGAGGGCGGTATAGCACCTAGTTAGGGTTTCGCAAGGGAAGGGTATCAGGCCACAGTGCACGGAAGGTGCGCGAAGCCACATTCATGCAGGGACAACCAAAGGATCAGTCGATCCCATCAGACATATCCAAGGTGCAGAAACCTGGTTCTAGCACCCTCCCATACTACTTCAGGTGAGACCTCAATCCATGCTCCGTGGACTGTTGCCAAAAGGGCCAGTGGTATCGGGATTTGTTTGGCTAATTAACTTCGAACCTGGGTCAAGCCCCAACAAGCCAACAAATGGTTCTATTGCCGGGACTGGGATCTGAATAGAGATTTCTGATGTCGTATCACTGGAATCTGATAAAGAAAGGAATTGAAGAGTGGTTGGACAGAAAGATTCACGAGTTCGTAGCGCAGGAAAACAGGAATTAGTGACTATCTAAGGAAAAGTGGCTAGATTTCTACTTGTATAAGGAGATCCATGAAATTTTATTTGCATCCTTCCCTACTGAGTTATACGAGTGGATCACAAAGCTAGAAGATAGCCAAGGAAGGTGTAAACTCAACAAACCTAATGTGTGGACTCCGGAATTTTTGCGCAGACTGGAAGCATCGAAAGATAAGATCGCGCGCATTGTCAATCACTGGCTGGATCGAATCATAGGAGGATTCATCACTGAATTCACGGTAGATACTTCAGTCCACTATAGCGAGGCAGAACAATGCTTCCTCAAGGGACCGCGAGGTAAGTACGTTAAATCTTGAACACTTGGATTAAAATGCTATTGTGTGAAAAGTGGGTTATGCGAATAAATTGATGTTTGGGGCTACGTAGAATGGGAGAATCTACAGAAATTAAGGTAGCACAAAACTAGAAAATAGCTCCTTGATATCACCTCTGCGAGGGGGCAAAGAAGAGCTCGCGAAGGTTTCTCCCAGAAGTTCGATCAACCTGATAAGGCAAAGAATTCCGCACATACCACCCACACCCACACCAACACCAGTTTCACCATCTTCACCCCCGACTTCACCCATACAACCTCTGCCACCACCACAAAGCAGTATGGCTAGCGTGATAAAGCTACCAGTGTTCAAGGGAGTAGGGAATGAAGATTCGGACCAGTTTTGGTTCGTGATAAAAGTTGTATGGGAAGCACAGGGTCTTATAGATGAAAATATAAGGAAGGCAACGTTGGTCAACACTCTACAAGATCGCGTGCTGACTTTGTACATTAAGCATTCCAATGAAAATCTAAATGCAAGGATGGTAGATATCGAGACTATGCTAAGAAAATAATTTAGCAGGTAAAAGTCGGAGGCACAGTCGATCATTCGATTCAAGGAAATTTCAATGCTACCAGGAGAAACCCCGTGAAAGTTGGATCAAAGACTGAAGTGCACAATTTCTGAAGCGAACACCTTAACAAATGGACAACACCATGAATGGTTTGTAACCTCGTTAACGCTGCATCTACGGGATGCACTATCGCAACAAAGGCTAACCACTCAAGCTAAGGCTTTGGAGGTTGCGATAAGATTGCATGAGACTCTGATACAAGATCCCAACCTGGGAGTCTAGCAGATTCACGTGCAGTTGAAAAACTTGTGCCTTGAGATGCAGAGTTTGAAACAAGATAGGACGACTCGTTCAAAAGTGCGCGACGAGGTATGGTGCGTTAAGTGCAAGGGCCAGGGGCACGATAAGGACCACTGCCCGGTGTTTGTGAATTACCTCGTGGGAGGAGGACCAATGCCATTGAGACCGGAGGCACAAGTAGGACCAGTGTGGCACCTGCATTGTGGTGCACGATTTGTCAGATAGGAGGGAAGCATGCTAGATAACTGCCATCTATTACAGAAGTATACGCAAAATTCCCAGTAGTTGTTCTATAATTTCTGCAGGTCAATAAGAAATGATGAGCACGCCTGTAGAAGATATGAACTAATGATGGATCGAACTCCTACCTACAGAGTTTAGGCTGAAACACGGGCCCCCGATCAAAATGCAGGCATGGAACACACTAGATTTCAGGGGCTCAGACGAGGTCAAGGTGGAATGGGGCCAGGAAGAGGTCGCAAATAGCTGATATGTTACAATTGCGCAGGATCGAGGCATTATGCCCACAATTGTACAAATCCAACAAGATCATCATGCTTATATTGTACGTAGCTTGATCATGAGACAGAGGATTGTCCAACACTGATAGCGAGGTTGCACAATAAAGGAGCACTCCAACCTCGCCCGACTCAGACCCTACAAATGATGAGGTCTGTGCCACACGAGGAAGACCCTAATGTAAATATCGTGCTCCGAAGTGGTATTATGACAGGGGATGAAAAAGGTAAGTAGCTTGAATAAAGTACCTGGGTTCGCAAGGCTCCAACGAAGGAACTAGAATTTGATTTGGAGCGCGCTAAGGAGACCTTCATGGAAGCTAAGAGGAGCTTCATTGATGCCTCCACTTCAGGAAGTAAAGACATACTGGAGCCAAAAATGGACCCATCGATGCTCACTACGTTCTTGGAGACATGCATGAAACCGATGCGTGACAGCAAGGCTGTAAAGGGGCTGCAATAACTCATAACTAGATGCACTGGGACCACACCAAGAGAACCACACATAGTCTAGAAGCTTGGGAAGCACATGATGCGAACAGGAAGGGAGATGAGATTGACCGCGCAGATCGGGGAATATGATATGGATCAAGTGATTCTGAATCTAGGATCAGACGTGAATGTCCTGCCAAAGCAGACATGGGAGCGCATGGGCAGGCCTACACTACAATGGTCTCCTATCTAACTGTGAATGGTGAACCAAAAAAATATCCTACCTATGGGATATTACAAGGAATCACTGTAAATATCGAAGGTGCGAGTGCGCTAGCAGATTTCAAAGTGATAGAGATTTTTAACGACAACAATCCCTATCCCGTGCTACTGGGAATAGATTGGGTCACTAACATGAATGGATTGATAAATCTAAAGAAGCGCAAGATGATTTTTGAGAAAAAGTCATTGTGCATAGTGGTACCTTTAGACCCTACAAAAGGATCGCGATACATAGAGCTAGTACGTGACTACAACAACGACAATGATCTAGACTGCATCTACAAGATAACTGCGCACGAGCAAGACTGGGTAAATCCAACCATGGATGGCCAAATATCATGGGAACGCAAAAGCTCATGTACATCAGATTCTGACGAGGAGATAGAACAATGGCAAAACCAGTTACATGAGGTAACCACGCTCAACTGTAACATGATGAAAAGGTCACTGCGCTGCGTAGCAATAGAGGTAAGGGACTTACCTATGTATGACGGGTTGAGCAAGGTGGATGACTTCCTGAACAAATTTGAAAGAGAAGTACCAGAACATCAGCGTTTCAACGCTCTGAAATGGGTACTGCGTGCTACACCCACAAGGTAGTGGTGTATGCACCAGAAGAGTTTTGAGTGTTAGGGCCTAAATCTACCTCAGCCTGAGAAAGGTAAGATCTAGGGTAACATCAAACCATGTTTAACCTGGTAGCTAGCCCTACGAAGTCGGGAGAGGGCTCTCTCCTTGTCAATCTCAAAAAAGATGGCCAATGAAAACCTGAGATGACTGATGTAATGACTAATTTTAGGCTAGGTATGTGTACAGAGGTGTTTGATTGAATTTGATGATGTTTTGTTTGCTCAAATGTGAAAGGCATATTTGGGCTTGGGGAATGAGACTCAGTTTTTCCGAGATCTCTATGGGGAAAGGTAGGCAAGTGAATTGGTACTTCAAATTGGGTGATATGGAGAGGTTTTAGACAGATGAGGAGTTGAAAAGGGCATGAAAAACTCAGGGATCCTTTTCAAACAGCTGAAAACATAGATAACTATGCAAACCCTAGGTAGAGCACTGCACTTTCAATGTATTCTACCTTTATCCTTGTTTGATTTAGTTAATATTAAATAAAGAGAGATATGGCATACATAAAACACATGTATACTTACAATTACAAGAAAAAAAACACCATACCAAAGCAAGATTCCACCTGAATCCCATCAAGTGCTGCAAACCACTGGTCTATTCCTTAGCCAAATTGCTGAAATGAGTATACAATGAAGCTCCAAGCTTTCCGAAAAGTCCAACCATGATAATGACTGAAAAATTACAAGATATACGCAACCAACAACTCATCCTAGCCTCTAGGGGTCGAGCTCATAATATTAGGAGTTGTTCCAACAAAATCTAAACTGAGAACTAAAAAGTAGGCAGTGGAACAACTTGCCTCTAAAAACTAGGAAACTGATTCATTCAATTGCAAACTACCTTTTGATGGATGAATCTACCTCTATAAGTGAAAATTTAGCATAATTACATCAAAATCCATCATGTCACATTAAATTGCATCATGATTTTGATAATTAGAAGGAAAATAGTCAAACTGTGAAAAAACTAGGCCAAAAACAGAGTTTTTGACCAAAAATGAGCAAAATTCCTCCAATGCGCCGCGCTGATTTTCCTATGCATAGCGCCTTTTTGCAACTGATTTTGGAGGCCTTCCCAGTGTCCAAATTTGATCCAAGTGGGCTTTTTGGAAAGGTATGCCTGTCTACTTTCTAGAAAATATGTAATTTTTGAATTTTGCCTCCATTTCCCCTCCAAAAATGAGTTCTCCCAAGACTACTTCCTGTGTGTCAAAAAAAGGGTAGAAAGGTCATTTTTAGGGTTTTTTTTTTTACCTTTTTGGAAGCCCAAAACCTGTCAAAATTTCTTGGCCATTTGTGAGAATGCATATTTTTTCATGAAAAATCTAAATATGCTGATTTTTCCTCAAAATGATGTCTCCATCAAAAGCGAGTGCCAGGTGGCACGGCGCATTGGACAGAAAAGTTTGTTTTTTAAGGAAAAAATTCAAAAATTACAAAAAGTGTCCCAAATTTTTTGAAATTTGGGTTGAGTGTCTTCCATTAAGTGCTATGCTAGGCCAAGGAAGCCTCAACCAAGATCTGAAGTTTATATTTCTCTTTTTGTCTCCTTGATGCCCTCTTCAACTTGGCCTTCAAGTTCGTGATTCTTGCTTGGCACACCATATTTCTTGACAAGTAGTGATATGTCATGTTTCTCAACATATTTTTCTCATTGATGGCATTTTCCAGCATCCTCTCCAAGTGGATATTTGTCCTCTCCAACCAATACTCACGATCAGCATTGATTTCTTATTCAAGTGTTGTGAACTTGACCTTCCTCCTTTTGGCAGCTTGCTGGTTTTCTCGTATGTTC
Organism: Pinus tabuliformis; assembly: GCA_031772625.1. Lineage (NCBI taxonomy): Eukaryota > Viridiplantae > Streptophyta > Pinopsida > Pinales > Pinaceae > Pinus > Pinus tabuliformis. The sequence continues at coordinate 727,003,640 of CM062820.1, read as the reverse complement.
CTTTGCTCCATTATGGTTTGATGATCCTATAGCTATTTGTTTCTTTGCTCCAGATATTTGACTATCCACTTGGTTCTTTGTAGGTTTAGGGACAAATGCTGAATGTCAGTTTGTTGCTCCTAGATGATCTCTCTAAGCTTTGAGCTTTGTGAGCCCAAATCGGTGTCATCATCTTGAATAAGAATAAAATCTATCTCCTGGCCTCCTGAAGGCCCATCATCCTGTAATGGCCGCTTGCCCTTGTCCTGTACCTACTCTGTTGATGGAGGAAGTGAGACCCCTTCCACTCAGGGTGGAGATAATACTCGCTTTGCTGCTGCAAACAACCTTCTAGTGCCCTTTTGGTAGGTGACATATACTAGCACACTAGCGGTTTGTGTCTCATGAAGCTCCTACTGATGTGAAGGTCCACCTGTCTCATTAAAAGCTACCGGAGGTACTTGAGGAGCGGTTAAGACCTCATGTGAAATGAAATCCTCCCATGAGATGTTCTGTAAACCAAGCTGATGCATGACCACAATCTTGATTAGTGAAAAATGATATATGTTGTTATACTGCTGCTGAGGAGTCTTCTTGTGCACTAAGGTGGTCATCTTTTCAATGTTCTGGTAAATCAAGTAGGGGAGCTTCATCATTCTCACCCTAGTGAAGTGCATCAATAATCTGATATGGTAGGCATACAGGCGAGAAAACCGGCCCTCACAGTTGAAATACTTAATTATGAGTTTCATCAAGGGAGCATGTGAGTCTTTCAGATACCGGAAGGGAAAAACTCTGCTGAGATGTCTCAAATAGCCAGCCTTGATGTAAGGCTCATAATGTTCCCTATCAACCTACTGCCTCTTATTCCATTGCTCACTGACATTGGGAATGCCAGTTGCTAGAGAAATAGACTTCGGTGTCGAGGTGAATGTCACACCTGCTAGAGTGACTTGGCCATTTTGAAGATGGAGGACAAACAACCTGGCCAACTCGTGATGGTACCGGGCTCTCTCTACCATCTCACAGAATTGATAACAGGATTGGTGTTGAAAACATGTGACAGCAAGAGGACAGGCCTGTAGCTCGATAAGTGAAGTAGGATCCTCTCGTATATGTTTTCCACCCTTGTGAGGTCTTCTTGGTGCATGCATTTCTCTAGGAGAATCGGTGTGTGTCTCCTCATCTCGGTCATAGGAGGGATCAGATTCCATGTTTGCTAATGTGTGAGTTTTCTTGATGAGTATGAAGAGATTTATGGTGTTTTTAGTTTTCTGCTACCAAGGATGAGAATGTATGAGGGACTGTGGAGGGAGAGGGTATGAGGGGTTTTGGGAATGTTATTGACAAGTTTTTTTGGGAAATAGGGGGTTTAGGGAATAGTATGTAGGCTTAGGGACATCAATTAGGGTTTAGGAATTTGTAACTAGGGTTTGGGATAGTGGGAGTTTGGGATATGGGTTTAGTGAATTTTAGGAATATGGGAATTAGGGAATGAGTAGATGAAACTGGAAAATAAATGGAGGAGTCAAAGAGTGAGGGAGTGATGGAGTGGACTTGGTAGCAAAAACACAAATGCAAACCCTAGGCAATTGTTTTTGAGCAAAAATTGCAAGGAGGTAGGGTTTGAGTTTTATCTCATTAAACCACCATAAATTTTAATAGAAACTCATTCACTAGCAAGGGAAAAAGGCTTGACTTACTTGCACACCATAGGATTGAGCAAATTTGGAAATTTGAGAGAGTTTATGGGTGAAATCAGGTTTGCAACTCTATGCATCGCGCCACAAACCCAATGCGCCACGCTTGCTCTATGCGTCGCGCCAGTTTATTTTTTGCACTATGGAGGGTAGGCCAATGTGCCGTGCCCATGAACTTGCACAGTTTTTGCTGCAAACTTGCTCCTTTTCTCCAACAAAGCCTTCTCTTGCTCAATATTTCTCCTTTGAATGCAAATGAGCTCTCTGAACATGACCAATGAGTTATATACAAGAGATTTTGATTTTTCACTCATAAAACCCACTTTTATAATGTTTACATTGTGACTTACTTTTTAAACTCTATTTTTGGCAATTTACTTCATTTTTGCCTTTGATGAACTAAATGATTTGATTTTTGTTTGCCTTGCAGGGGATGGAGTTGCTGGAGCTTGGAAAGGTGACCAGGGTTGCCACTAAAGTTATTTACATATGAAAGAACTGAAATTATATCAAATTTATACATAAAAACATAAAATACCCTGTTTTTCCTCAAAACAACGTTTTCAGGAAAAATTAATCACTGAGTGAGTGGTTATGAAAATTATTGTTGCTGGAACTTTATTTGACCTCCCCATGTGCCTGCTGATCATCACATAGCATTTTGAGATCTTATTGATGAAAACCCTAGACCTAATGAGACAAAACCCCTAAAAATGACTTTTACAGATTTAAAGACAAAAATTGATTGCAAATGATCTAGATGAATGAAAATAGGCCAGCACATGAGGGAAAATGTATACTAAACCACTACTGTCAGATGATCCATGATCCTAATGGAATGCACCTAATCGGGTGAGACACCTAACATGCAATGCAACAAGAGAATTTGATCACTAACGGAGGGATGAAGATACTGACACTAACATTGAGGATTGGCACGACTGCCTAAGGATGATGCACCTATGATTTGGGAAGCCTCAGATGTGGTTAAAAGACAAGTATGATGGAAGAAATAGCCTACGTTCCCACCTTTCCAGGTGGGTACAAGCATATGGTACAAAACATGCAAGAATATACATAGTACTCACGGTAGGAGACATGATTGAGATGCAGGTGCGGGCAAGACAATGGCAAAAACGACCCCTCCATTTGGGACTAGTAAGTATGGTAAGACCAAGCGCGCAGAAACATATTCACGCAGAAGCTTTTAACAAAGTAAACAAAGCACTGAACATGGTCCACCATGTGAAGCGGGCTCACTGGGACCTACGCGTACAAGCAGTTCTCTAGGTATATAGCACTGTGTACAAAACCCTGACCGCGCAGGCACCGCCAAGGCTGGAGTATGAAGCAACTGAAGTAAGCCCTATAATACTTGGAGAACTTAGGCTGCACATGATCACACCAATAGCTACGACGATTCACAGAACCTTGGAAGCAGAAATCCAACAGGGAAATTTTAGGCTCCAAGAACTTGAAAAAGAAAGGGTGTGATTAAGGAAGAAAAGTGCTTTGGTAGAAGCGGAAGTCAAGAAGCTAGAAGACTAGATAAGGGATGATTTTCTCGATAAGAAGACCATGGTTATAAAATAGGGTGTGCAGGATCATGCTGACAATTTTGAGCACTATTGACATGAATTGATCAGTCTGATGCCTTGGCTTGGACTGCATATTACTAAGAAAAGTAACCAGGGTGATGCGTTGCAGATGATAAGGTGTGCGACGCTGCCAGTAACTGCAAAAGATAGGTATTTCCTAGGAAGAATGCTGGAAGACCAGAGGAAACCACACATTGGTGGCACAACCACCTAAATAACTGAGGGAGGAATAGTATTAGTGCTCCAGGCAATTGAAAATGAGCGTGAGACTATAAACTATTTTGCCTGGGAGCTGCGTAACATTGGAGCTACACACAGAAGCAAAGAGTCACAAAGTCTGCGACCACGCACGGGGAGTTGCGCTGCCACGTGGGTTGACCAGAAAGTGACCATTGAAGTCACTATTGAGGATGGGATGCTCGACTTGAGGCCAAATGGAGCGGGCATCAAGCATTTAAGACACGATTTATTGGCAAGATTTGGGAAAATTTGTCGCCAAGGGAGAATTAATAAACCAGATTTAGGGGGAACGGTCGAATTCAAATTCAAAAATCATTATAAATTACAAAGGGTTGCCCAGCAAACAATACTTGGTCATTTGCGAATTGAGCTATTGACCAGAGCCCTGATTGTTGAGTGTCGAGTGTTGATTGAGCCCCTGAGTTCGCGAGTGATAGATTTTTGCACAGATACATTGGCAACAACTAAGGATGTTATGGAGATAACATAAATAACCACCGAGGAGGCCACGCAGGTCCTGACTATGGGGGATGCTCTGGAAGGTGTCGGGATTGTGGTAGAAATCTTGAAATCACTATGCACACCTAGACCCAAGAAGGACAAACAAGTAATGGTTCCCTTACGTGTGTCCCCGCGGAACCCGTTGCACACCAAGCTGTCAATGGAGGAGAAGGGGAAAGCCATCACCATGGAAACCGATGAAGAAGAAGATTTGGAGGACCTTATCATCACTGAGGATGACGATGAAGGCATGTAGGAGGACACTCAACCTGCGCACTCCATGACAAAATTTCCCACCTATGTCCCCCCGCGAAAAGGGAAGGCTAAAGTGACCAAGGACCTGGACGAGACCAAGAGTGTGCTCCATACCCCACTCCTCCTAGACAACGTTATGTTTGAGGGCATGCACCTGGGACGTGTGCTGAGCCTGAAATTCAAATATTGGGACCTCGCTAACCACGATAAGTTCCCTCACCTTGAGACCCGAAACCTCATGAAGCCTAAGCAAAACACCGCAGCAGGGGTGAAAAAATTAGAACCACGGAAGTGGTTGTGGAGAGTGGAAAAAGCTAGGCTACTAAACCTACTCTGGGTGCCGCACTTCCACTGTTCCCCAATAACCATTTTCGTCATCAGGCAACTACTCTCCCTGGTGCATGATGGGTGTTTGTGGCTGGAGGAGCCCATCCCCATCATGGCAGACCTGATTCATCGCATCTCCCAGCTTCCATGCAAATGAGAGGACCCCACAGACATCTCGAAAGGGAAGGGCAGTGACATGGCCATCGCAGAGGTCATGAAGAAAGCGTACAAGCTAGAAAAGAAGAATAGGGGCTACACCATCTCTAGCATCAAGGAGAAATCAGTCCATGTGGCAACCCAAATCATGGTAGGAAAGGTTATGTGCAAGCGGACAAAGTACCTGCACCGGTGGTAGCACTGGCTGAGTAGTGCGCGGAGGGGGTCCAATTTAACTAGTCCGAGTTCCTCTACAAAGAGTTTTTAGAAAATTTCCATGAAGCTTAAGAATAGGGAAAAATGTTCCACTATGCATGGCTTCTGCTATCCATAGTTCTTGTGGCTAGGGAATTGTTGGAGGATAGTCAATTCCCCATAATTGATAGGGATTTAGCAGAGGCCGCGAAGTACACTTTGATTTTGGCCACAAAGAATGCGAAGAGGATCCGCAACAGTAAAATCTTCTGGGTGTTCATGGAGATGAACCTCAAAATGGGGATCAACTGTAAGCCGCGGTAGTCACCCACTGTTTACAATAGTCTACAGAGTTTTATAGAATTCAATGTGGATATTCATAACATTTATATAGGAGCGCTAAAGGACACGACTAAAAAGTGGACAAAGCTACCCTTCATAGCCACAGACAACGTCATTTTCAATGTACTGGAGGAATGGCCAATGGAGTGGCACGCCCTAGACATCGCAAAGATCGCGAAGTCGATGGTGTAAAGAAAGAAAGATGAGGCCAAGCTGTGAATTGCACAGTTGGTCTAAAAATGAAGGAAGGAAGGAGCAACAACAGAACTGTGGGCAGCGCAGGATGCGACACAGACAGTAACTCAGCAGGAAAAGGTCATGGAAGTAGCAACACTCCAGGAAGCAACCGCGAAGGTGGGTGAGGACCAAATGATGCCTTTGCAGGGGTAGGAAGCAGAGGAAGTAGAGACAGAAGAGGGAAGTGCAGACCCGCGAACCGCATCCACACAGCTAAAGTGCCAACACCCAACAAAGTAGGTAGGGTCACGTAAGAAGGTCAAGGCATCAAGGTTGTACATTGACCTGATCACCCTAACCGAGGGTGATCTACATGAAATCGGTGATACAGTGCGCGATGTTACCTTTGAGGCTCTCCAAGATTTCATGCAGGAGAACCAGATTGTGTTGGGGGGCCTCAGAGCGCAGTTGTAAGAACTACAGGCCTGCCCTCCTTAGGTTAGTACCATTTCGACCAACTTCGCAGTCGGATCCGCGGCGGCAGAGTATATGTTGCGTGTGTGGATGAAAAATACCATAGTGCTGCCGGAAGGGGCACTAGTCACTGCAAATGAGGTCGACAGGCCTTCGGTTAGTGCACTGAAAGGTCTCAGTATCAATATAGCTAAAATCCTGTGCAAGACCTTATATGTGTTGCAGGATGGGATAAATGCAAAGTTGCGAGCTAGGGAGAGCCACGTGCTCCAAGTCCTTAGTGAGCAGAAAATAAATATGGAACAACTAAGCTTGCAACGTGATGAAGTGGTGTTGTAGAATCAACAACTGGTACAGGTGATATATGACGCTTGCCAAAGAATCCTGGAGCTGGCCATCCAGTAGAGGCACGGATCCATAGGTTAGCAGCAGGGGTCCACGAGGCAAGGGAAGAAATGACAAAGGTTTAGTTGGAGCTAAACCTTTAAATCGTCGAGCTGAATTGAAGGCATAGCTGTCCACTCCCCCAAAAGTTAGAGAACAGCGCGCTAGCATTATCACAGCGGGACTGGAGGAGATTTGCGATGCAATGGGAGACTGCACCAGTATTTTGGAAGTATCACTTGAGGTCCTCACAAATCTGCAAGAGGACCCCAACATCCAACATTTAGAAATAGAGGTGTGAGAACTCCAACAATAGTATGACATTGTCTAAGGAACTGCGTAGACAGTGGTCCTCACTCAGAGGCTTATGCGGATGAAGCAGGCTAAAGTGCTAAAGGAGCAGGTGGATGTGGCATGACATAAGGAAGCAGTCTTGAAGGCGTGCGTTCAGCCTTGGATGGACGAGGCCTTCACCATCACGGCAGAAATTGAAGGCAAGCTTGCACACATGCAGAGGATCCCGACATAGAGGTCTCGGAACAATGAATGCAGCATATCCAACAAGCAGCAACTCAGTGTGCTGTTGACCTTGCTGCAGTTCGATAACAGTTGGAGGGACTCTGCACAAAGATCTTTGTGCCGACAGAGTGACTTGAGGGTGAGTCATGACGTTTGTATTGGGGGCCTGTTGGGCATGGAATCCTCCCTAAGGCATGTTTTAGGGCTTAAAGCCCAAGTTTTGACCAAATCTTGTTGTAAACGCTTCGCGAATTGCAGGCACGGGGCGCGAAAGTATGATAGAGTTACAGGGTTGTTCGCCCTAGTTTTGTAGTGTAATGTCAGCTGGATAGACCTACCCATAGTCTACGGACCATGGGATTGTATAAATAGAGCGAGGCTCTAAGTGTAAAAGAGAACTAACTAATAATGAAGGAATAAGGAAGTCTAAGTGATTGAATCAAAGTGTAAAGTGTGTCTATGGGTCGTAGAGTAGGAGAAGGCTCTGCAGCTGAGTGTGAAAAGGCATAGTAGTCTGCAGCTGAGTGTGCGGACCCCTATAGCTAAGTGCGCAGGGCGAGTCAAGTCTGTAACGTGGAAATAATCAATAAAGAGAATTTTTTCTATAATTCTGTCTATCTTTTCTGGTGTATTGTATGAATGAATGTAATTTACAAGAACACTATTTATTTACTGCGCACACCTGTTTGAGTGTTTTGTATTGTTAAATATAATTTAAGACATTTAAGTAGGCAAAGGTGCTTAACTAACACTGAAGGATTAATAAGATCTCGGGTAATAACGTAGAGAACGGCACAGCTCCTAGTTAGGATTGTGCAAGGGCAGGGTATTAGGTCGCAAAGCATAGAAGGTGTGTGAAGCCACCTGCATGTAGGGACAACCAAAGGATCAGTCGATCCCATCAAAAATCTCCAGGGTGTGGAAACCTGGTTATAGCACCCTTCCATACTACTATGGGCGAGACCTCAGTCCATGCTCCGCGGACTGTTGCCAAAAGGGCTAGTGGTACCGGGATTTGTTTGGCTAATTAAATCTGAACCTAGGTCAGGCCCTAACAAGCCAACACCTTAACTATTTGGAAATGTGCATTTACAAGTCAGGTCATGTCAGAAGTGCCAAGTCTTTTCTGAGAGATAAAAAAAATTTCCTCTTCCCTTAATCCCAGTGCATGTGGACGAACCCTTCAGACAGTGGGGACTAGTCTTCATAGGAGAGATAAACCCACCTTCTAGTGGCTAGCATAAGTGCATATTAATGGCCACATATTATCTCACCATGTTGGTAGAGGCCATCCTACCCAGAAACGCTATAGACTCAGTGGTAATCATGTTTATGGAGGAGAACATATTAGCTCATTTTGGTTGTCATATCAAAATTATCACTGACAATGCTTAAGTCTTCAAATCTCCAAAATTCACCATCTTTTGTCATAAGTTCAATATCATCGTCAAGCACTCAACTACCTACTATCCTCAACAAGGATAATTTTAGGGGCGAATGTTCGCCCTTTGGCAAAATTAAGGGGTTTTAAATTTTTAGTGGGCGAATATTTTGTATCATAGTACATTTTTACAAATCACCTCAAATAGCCCACCTTATTTTAAGGGAGAGGGTAAAAAAGGGAAATTTAGCCCTTGAAATTAGGACTTACAACCTTCCATTCGCCCATTTTCAAGAATAGGTTTTATTTAAGTGAATCCATTCGCCCATTTTCAAGAATAGGTTTTATTTAAGTGAATCCTATGGGCCAAATACCATATTTATAAAAGAGGTATGGTAAATTAATAAAAATATAAATAAATGAGAGGTATGGTAAATAAATAAAACACTTTTTATATTTACTCCATAAGTCACCTTATATACATGTAAGGGTGTAAACAAATAAAAATATAAGTAAAGTGGAGGTATGGTAAATAAATAAAACGTATTTTTATACTTACTCAAAAGGTATGGTAAATAAATAAAAATATAAATAAACTAGAGGTATCGTAAATAAATAAAACCTCTTTTTATATTTAGTCCATAACCCTCGTTCTATTTATGAAGGCTCAAGAAAGAGGTTTTATTTAAGTGAATCCTATGGGCCAAATACCATATTTGTAAAAGAGGTATGGTAAATTAATAAAAATATAAATAAATGAGAGGTATGGTAAACAAATAAAACATTTTTTTATATTTACTCCATAAGTCACCTTATATTTACGAACACTCAAAAAATGGGTTATATTTAGGTGAAACCTATGGCCAAAATACTATGGGACAAATACCATGGACTAGATTGTTATTAATACCATGCAAAAAACCATTATTAACCCTAATATTAGAATTAATAAAAATAAAAATGGCACATGGTATTGACCCATGGTATTCACCTGAAATGTAGACTATTTAAATGGGGGAATTAAACCAGCATGTAGCCTATGCTAAGATTCACTAGGACTTTACAAAGTTTTATTATTTAGTGAAAGACTCGCCAAGATCTTACAAGATCTTATAATTGAGTAAAATATTCGCCATGCCTGGTGAGAGATTCGCCAAAAAATTATATATACATATTATATTATTGATAAAATCGCCTTCCATTTTTCCTATATACCATGGAGATTCGCCCATTTATTATATTTATAAATTTAGGGGGGGTTCTTAAAATTTTCCCTGATCCTCAAGGAAACAATTTATCTGAGTCCTAAAAAAAACCATGGAGACCATCACTGGAAATCGGAGGAATTGGGACACCCAATTGAAGTTTGCACTTTGGGCTAACCGAGTGACTCCTAAATGTTCCATTGGAAAATCGCTTTTTGAGCTAGTGTATGGTAAGGCTGCAATATTCCCAATCCAATTAGCAATGCTGGTGGTGAAGTTACCACAAGAAGATGAGGAGGAACCAAGTGCTTTGACACAAAGGATAAACCAACTGGTTGAGCTCCATTAAAACAGGGAACGGGTGGGGGTTAAATTGGAAAATTACCAGCAAAAGATGAAATCCCTATTTGACCAAAAGGACAAGGATTGACCTCTTCAACCAGGAGATTTAGTTCTTCGATGGGATGTTCAACGGGAATAAAAACATAAACACAGAAAGTTTGATTCCCTTTTGTTTGTCCCTTTCAAAATTTCAAAAGAAAAAGAAAATAATATGTACCTACTCGAAAATCTGGAAGGTGAATCGTTGGAGCTACTGATAAATGTTTAGTTCCTCAAACTCTATTTCCAGAATTAAAAGGTATTGTCTTGCACTCATTGTAAATATCGGTGTGTGTTGTAATTATCATATGAAATTTCCATTTTTCTGTTTAAAGTTCCATTTTCACAAAATTTTCACTTGTTTAAAAAGACTCCATGCCCAAAAAAGAGAAGTTCATAGTATGCAGGTTCTCAACACCTTGTTAGCAAGGCATTGTCCCCAAGTGGAGCCAATGTTGTCACCTTCTGAAAACAGAGTTCCATTTGTACAAAGAGGAAAAAATAAAGGAGAATTTTGCATCCATCTTCCAAGCCACAAAAGCTCTCAAAGAAAAATCAAACCCTCTCCACTGGATAGTGCTCGGAATAAGCTTTCCAACACTACATGGAAGTCCAAAATGGACTTCTGGATCAATAGTTATACAAGATAGAAGCCACCCTTTGAAAGCCAGAAAACAAAGAGAAAAAGACCAAGGTTAAGGCTCATCGTAAATTGCAATCGTAGTTTCCAGCAATAGCAAGGGAGGGCAGTGATATCATGGATCAAGCGATCGCCAATATTGCAAATCATAGAGCGGATGTCATATTAGTCAAGAGATGTTAGCATATCAGCAATCAACGATCTCCGATATCGCATACTGACGATCGGGGGTTTCATGGTCCAGGAATATCGGTGATCGGCGAGTCTAAGGCATCGCACATTGGCGATTGAAAAGTCTAGGGTATCGCACATCGATGATCAGTGAATCGAAGCATCAGTGGGGTGACAACGCTAAAAAGTTGTGATATTGCAAGCTAACAAAGAAATTTATAAAAAACCATGGGGAGGTGGACCCTTTCTCTCCTCGAGAGGGCTGTGTGGTGGAATAATATTGGTCCCGATAAACCCATGTGGTGGTTGATGTCATGATAACGTGGTAGTACAGAGATGAAGTGGCAGTACGGAGGACATGCAACATACAAATTTGGTGCTTTAAGGGGTCATAAGGGGCCAAAACAGGGTGACCTATGTCACCACTCACAAGGTGACACGCAGCAAAATATGACGTCATCTCACAAATTAACGATTGGAGGTACCAACTCATTGCCTAGCTTAATCACAAGAGTTAGGAGGGTGCTACTAGAGGCATGGATTAGAAAAGTCCTGATCATTGATCCCCGATATAAGGCTAAGCACCAGGACATTGTCCCCGATCATATGACAAGAAATGAAAAAAGGGGCTAAATCATAAGGGGCCTAAAGATCCTGAAACTCGCCTGTTTTGTAAATGTTTTTTAGTGTAAAGGGCTAATAATGAGAACCCCCAATTTTGCGTTAAGGTAGTATTACTAGGCATATCATGGCTCCAATAACATGATACAGGAAGTTAAAGGGACAGAGGAGTCGGCATATGTTTTTTGAATATGTTATGGCTACTATGATTGATTGCTCCTACTTCTTGTAAAAGAAGTGAAACTGTTGAGACCGAAAGTGACAAGGAATTAGCCGAGAGATCATGAGGCATGATGTAGCAGAAACTCAGTTGGACCAAAGGCTAGTGCAAATAAGGGTGTGGAGATATTTTCTACAAGACCATCATTTCAGTTCACTTGTTAATTATATTTTGTTGTTTTTGTTTGGTATTTTTATTCTATTTTATTTTCAAGAAAAGTATCTTTCAATTGTAATAATTGGAGGTGACAGAGCCAACACACCGAGACAGCTAGTCGTGTAGGCCATTGGAAGCTATAGCCTAAGATATTTTGTAATGTTCATGATCTCCCTCTCCTTATAAAAGGGAGGAAGAAACACTTAGAACAGGTTCTACATTCTAAAGAAAAACTACATGTTATTTCTGAAACTGTATGAAATTTTAGATTTCCATCTTTCAATAGATAAATGAAATAGTGACGATTCCAACCTTCGAGTACTACATTATGTTACCTCTATGTTAAATTCCATTATGTTAACATCTCCTCTCTGATTTCATGTAATCGTAGTTTCCATAAATATTTCATATGTTCTTACAGATTCATTTGTATTGATTTGTTAATGCACATGCATGTATCTTTGAGATTATATATTTAAAAGTGCACTCCATGAATCACAGCATCCAATCCTCTTTCAGCCATTATGTCTATCTGTAACTCATACAAGTGTAGAATTCTTGATGTTTCAAGCTCTATGTGATGAGTTAGTCTATCTCCTTCTCTTCTTTCATTACTCTACAAAAGATGATTAAACTGTAGGTCCTCGAATTACTCGACCTCCACTAGTTTATACGTATATTCCTGTGAGTTGTATATGTGAAAGGACACCATAAATACATGGATTATGTCCTTGGATGAAAGAACCAACCCATGTTTTTTATTATATATTTGTATTTACATATGTGTAAAAATGTATATGGTGTCTCTGGTTTCCTAATTATAAGACACATAAAATCTAGATGTCACCGGGCACTGGTCTCGTAAGCAATTTGAGGTTATCTCTAGAAGCAACAACACCACCAACAAAAGCATGATGAAGCCATGCGTGATATCAAGAAGGGACACATCATCCTTGGGAAGTGTTACACTAAAATTTGTCACCATGACTATTTGCAGTTAGTATGGCTCCGTCAACTGTCATACTATCCTCCTTGGCAAGCCTCATACCTCTGCTCTCCATGTCAAACTTCAAGAAAGAGAGAAAATCATTAAAAATCTATATCTCTCTAGGTAGGCAGTTTCTCTTAGCCTTACCTGCGTGTACGCACTCCAAGTTCAAAACACCTGCGTACTTGTACGCTCTGTATGTAAAGCAATGGGTGCGTACTCCTGTAAAGGTCAAAAGGCGCAAGTTTCACTCCAAAAAAGTTACTTGTGGTCATTTCTAGAGTATTCTAGAAGCTTGTTTGACGTGTATGAAGCGCCTCCAGATGGTTCATGTATCCCTACCAAAGAGGAACTTATCCCATCAAGAGGGGAGCTATCCCATCCAAAGAGGGGCTTATCCCATTGATGATGGACCTGAATAACTTCCTCTAGAACACTATAAATACAGGCATTGGGCCAAAGGGAGTAGAGGTTGAAAGCTGAACATTCCTAAGGGTAGATGCTGCTGGAATTAGGACTCCCTTGTAAAGCTTGAGAGGAGAGATTCCCATCCTTTCCTAGCCTTATTTGAGAGTGGGTGAGCTGATTAAAGTAAAGGAAAACTCTTGCTGGACCCTAGGAGGGACTTGCACAACACCAAGGCTCAGGTTGTAATGGTTCCTTTTGTTACCTTTTAATGCAAATGAACTTATTTTTCTCAACAGATTGTTATTCATGGTTTGTTTCATATACTCCTTGGTCTATATGATAGATATGTATTGTTTTATGAGTTTATCAGGTGCTATTTAATCTTTTGGCTTGTTAGTGAATGCAGGTTTCGAAGAGAAGGAGGAGCTCATCCGGATCGGCGAGGCTGGACTACTACAAAGCGTTGAACTAGAGGTATGTTAAAGATCCCCTGATTACTTGTATTTGCAATGCATGTTTAGAGAAAAGTAGCTTTATTTGTCTTGTTTGTCACTAGAAAGCTTTTGCTTCTAGGGAGGTCGGTTGTGTCTGCACTAACGACTCTTTCCGCATGACAAAATGGCGACTCCACTGGGGAATCCATTGATGTGAATGTTTTTTCCTTTGTATCAACTTTTGATCTGAGAAAAGTTATTTGTTTTCTGGTTTTTGGCTGTCTGACTGTGTATTTGGGTGGGCTAGCTTAGGGTTAAATTAGATTTTAGTTTTTCTTTGTTTTGCTAGAAGTACGCAGCCTCTGAGTGGAGCACAGTGTATACCTGTACGCACTGTCGCTTTGTGCATAGAGCGTACCCGCACCTGTGTAAACAGGTCGCCTGCGTACCCCTGTCAAAACTAAGAAAATTTCATTTTTCTTCTTTTTTGCCTTTTACATTTTGTTTTTAATTTGTTTTTCTACCCAGATCCACTGGTTTTCTGCCATAAATCTTCACCTAAGCTTGTTTCATTGGCATTCCTGCTCTAAGCTTTCATCAATTGGGTGTTTTGAGTCTCTTTCTTGAGAAATTCTTGATTTGTTTTCCTTTGGTCATTACTTGGAGGTTTCTCTCAGTCCTTTCACAATTTTGCATCTTTTTGCTTTCGTTTTTGCAAAAAGATACTCGCCTTTGAGTGTTTTTATTTTTTGATCTTTGGAACTCTCACCCAATTTTCTCGTCTTGCACTTGATTGGTTCTTAGATTACATTAGAATCGTCTTGTGTTTGAGAATTCTCTTGCATAGATCACATTTGCATAATTAGAATTCTCATTTTCAGAATATTATTGAAAAATGTGCATAGATTACATTTGCATACTTTTCAAGTGAATTGTGCATAGATTACAATTGCATAGTTTACATTCTGAAAAATCAATCGTAGATTTAGATCAGCTTTCTTTGATTTGAATTTACACAAAAATAAAAATAGAAAAAATGGTTTGGAATTGATTTGCATTAGTTTTTCTTGATGAAATTAGTGCATTAGAGAATTTGTTATATTTTCTCTTAGTGATCAATTTTTGCATTGTTGGAAGTGAATGGAAACTCTCTCCTTACTTTAGTTAGGATTCATCGAATTGAAACGATTACATTATCATATTTGATTGCATTCAGTTGAGTCGGGTCATAACACCATTGGTTTCATCTCCATTTACCCATTTGAGTAAAAACAGCCTTAATAACACAGTGCTTAATTAAAATTCATCTAGTAATTTTTACATTTCTAGGGCTCTGATACACCAACATAGCTTAGGCTAGTGTCTTGGAGTAGGAGAGTAATTAACTCTCCAAGACAGTAAAACCAAACAAGTAGCTCATCTTGTGGTAGGATAAATCCAACTGTTTCATTTGTACTCTGGGAAAGCTCCTCTTAAAGGAGAAGCACGAGACCGTGTCCGAACCAGTGAGGGGATCAATCCTCCTTCATTGGGAAAGACGCCAGATACGCACATACTACAAACGGTAAACCTTGGATTATTGTCGAGGAGCCTGGGGTCACTTGTCGGTAAACCTTGGATTATTGTCAAGGAGCCGGCAAGGGGATTGAGCTTGTTACTCTGCCCTTGCGTGCTATCGGGTCGTAGACTGTTCCCCCAGGTGTATTTATTGTTGTTGGTGACCTTAGTGACCATTATCTTTAGGATTCTACCCGAGGTGACGGTGGAGGGAAGATCCCACTGTATCTGGAGCAGACGTCGGCTAGACTCACTTGGATTTTCTGGGGGGTTCACTTCACTCGAGACGGTTATAGTGGAGGAACTTGGTCCAGTCTATTCATTAAGCAGGTTACCGGGGTAACTGTTCCACCCGCCACTTCTGTACTGAATTCTGCGATGTTGGATTTCATCACCAACTAGTGTTTTTGGTCCGGAAGGCTACTGTTTGTGTGTGGTTTGACTCCTAGATTTGATAGCGCGTGTTAATTTGTTTGTTTTTACTTTTAGAGACCATAGGTGTGAATTCTGAATTTTAATTGTTAGGTGTGAATTGTGGATTGTTAATTTTAGTTTTAAATTGTTAATAAAATTCACTGAAGTTGAATATAATGGCAAATGTTCCAGAATTTACCAACCTAGGAACCCCTCCTAACAAGAATCCTAGTACTTTTCCTTACTTTGGAAATGTTGGTCCTCCTTATATGGCTACTTTGTCATTACCTGGATTTACAACAGGTTTACCGATATGGTTATTTTCAACTTCGTTGGCCCAAAATACTCCAATTGTTCCATCTCAACCGGATGCTTCACCTCAACAGAGTTCACCATCTCAACATCACCAACCTTCTGTTGACCCTTTACCTTCTTCGCCTAATTTTTCTTCCTCCATTTCTTCCTCTTCGCCTGGTAAAAGCCTTGATGCTAATAACTAGGAGGCTAAGAAGAAGAAGAAAGGGAAGAAGAAGAAGAAAAAGAAGAAGCAAGATAAGAAAGAAGTCAACCAACCAACCATGGCTGTAAGTGTTAGTTGTGTTGAGGAAACCTCCAACATGCATCGTAAACCCAAATACCCTTGCCGGCTATGTAAGGGTGACCACTTCCTTGTTAATTGTCCTGGTATTCCAAAGGTCTTGGAAGTATGGTTAGAAAAATCTCATCAACTTTCCATTGATCCATCAACCAGTGATAGTCAGGTTCCTGGGAAAAAGGGTAAAGTTAGGTTTCCTTGTAAGTTATGCAAAGGGAGTCATCAAACTCACATTTACCCTCACATGGATGAAGCCTTCACATTGTTGGAAAACCTTACTGTTCCATAGCAAGAATTTCCAACTGGTTACCGTAAACTTTCTCCCAACCTACCGTCAACTGACAGAGTGATTGATCTAATTTCTAGTACAGTCGATCACACTCTTCCATTGGAGAGTGAAACTCATGTCACTCAAGTTGATGATCCATTAGTTGATCAAGTGGTTGATTCAATTTTACATTCAGTCGATCCCACTTTCCCTTTAGAGAGTGAACTTCATACCGCTCAGGTTCTTCTTGTTACATCAAATTCTTCTATGCCGGGGGGCATTTCACCTGTTTCTACAGAACCCCCTCCAAGCACTGAGGTCTTTTCCTTTGATTGGAATAGACTGACAGAACCTCGTCTTCCTTCCTCCATCCCTTTCCAAATCATTGTCAAGGCTGGTGGTAGGGACATACATCGTACTCAGGTAGATGAAGGTGCTTCTGTTAGTATTTTATCCTCAACTGTTTGGAAAGCTTTGGGTTCCCCTCAGCTTGCGCCTATTATGCAGAATCTGAAAGCTTTTAACAGAACCATTAGTGAACCTTTAGGGATCCTTCCTAAGTTTTCTATTACCTTGCAAGGTAAAACTGTCTGTATTGATCTTATGGTAGTTCGAGGTCCCTTGGATTTCAATTTACTCCTTGGGCGAGACTATGTTTATGCAATGAAAGCTGTCGTATCGACACTCTTTTGCGTGATGTCTTTCCCTCACAATGGAAATATTGTGACTGTAGACTAGCTTTCTTTCCCTAGTCTTGTTTCGACTACCAATAATATGAAACCCCTAAATGTTCCTGATTCTAAAGTGGTATCTACCCTGCCACGGGTTAATTATGTGGCAACTGGTCCCATGTTTTCAGTTACCGATGCAAGTGAGCCTCTCACTGTTTGCTCATCTTCCTTTGATTTAGATCCGGTAATTGACATGGAAAACTCTATGGGATTACTTGAACACGATGTTCTTATCCATTTTTGTTAACACCTAATCCGAAACGGATGGGTGAACTGGACAGTCATCTAGAAGATGAACTGATCTGTTTTATTTTTGTATATAAACATGAGTTAGTTAATGAATAAAATTATCAGTTCTTTTCTCCCGCTCATCCTGGAGTTACCCTGGCCTGACATGGTATCAGAGCTCAGGTCCCAGAAATAGTTGTAACTCCTACCTCTGCCAGGTTTCTGCTGCCTCATGAAACCTTTGTCCTGAGAGACTGCGCATCCGTTTTCTCTGTGCATTTGTGCCTCTGCCCTTGAACGTTAGTGCATTGATTAACTTCTGCGATTTTCCTCTGTCCTCTGCCTCTCCCTGGCCTTGTGCATTTTCAGTATGACTTCGGTCCTATGACAAATTAAACAAATCTTCCAAATGGCTATAGGATAGTGCGAAGTGAGTTTCAGTGGAGACATCCAATTTCAGAGTGTATTGCTGCGTTGGGTTTATTACTCTACCCCCATCTCATTTGAAATATGACTGTGTATTGCTGCGTTGAAATATGACTGTGGTTTATTACTGCGTATGGTAGAACAGTGTATTGCTGCGTTGAAATATGACTGTGGTTTATTACTGCGTATGGTAGAACAGTGTATTGCTGCGTTGGGTTTATTACTCTACCCCCATCTCACCTGAAATATGACTGTGTATTGCTGCGTTTTTATTGTATCGCTCAGTTTTTAAGAAGAGACCTCAGTTTTATTATTCGCTCAGTGGTATCGCTCAGAGCTCTGATACCAAACTGTGGTATCGCTCAGTTTTTAAGAAGAGACCTCAGTTTTATTATTCGCTCAGTTTTTATTGTAAGAACTGTGGTATCGTTTTATTGTAAGAACTGTGGTATCGTTTTTATTGTAAGAACTGTGGTATCGCTGCATTTTTATTGTAAAAACTGTGGTATCGCTCAGTTTTTAAGAAGAGACCTCAGTTTTATTATTCGCTCGGTTTTATTGTAAGAACTGCTCCTATTGTTGCACGCTCTAACTGCTGCGCCTCTATCCGATGTAGTAATAAGGAGCCTCAAATTATGGTTTCCGATTATGGTTTGAGATTATTGTAAGTCAAAGTGATATTATTGCAACAGCAAATGGGAATGAAGTTCCAGATTTTTATTATTTGGAATGTTTGAAGTCAAAGTGATGTTATTGCAGCAGTAAATGAAGTTCGATTTTTTTCATAATTCAGCATTATGATATTTAGGGACAAGAAAGAGGATTGCTTGAGATTTTATAAGGCAGAATGATGAAATTTCTGGTTTGTGATTCATATCACGATATCATTTCACCGACAAATAACAACTGTACATTTTGGTTTTACCTCCACTAACCTAGAAGTCTTTTATCAACAGAAGTTTTTTAGCAGAGATATTTTTTTTACAGAATGCATTCAATCATTTCTATGGTAGGAATAGTTCTCACTGGTAAGGAGAACTATTCAGAATGGTCTCGGATGGTAAAACACACCCTCATCTACAATGAGTTGTGGAAAGGAGTGTGTGTCGGAGAAGAAGACAAAGACCTTGTGCAGCCTACATCAGATAAAGAACTTGCCATTTGGGAAAACAAGAACAACAAAGCCTATGCATTGATCGCAACATCTGTAAATGAAGAAGTAAGTCGTCATATTTCATCCTATTCCACTGCCTTTGAAGCTTTACAAAAGCTGAAAGAACTCTATGATACACATTCTGCACTTGAAGTTGTTCAGCTCATGATTAAACTCTTCACTCTTGAACTGAAAAATAATGATCCTCTTGCTCTTGCATCTGAAATAAAGTCTATAATGCATGATATTAAATCCACTAAGGTTGAGCTGGATATCTCTCTTATTGCCTTTCTCAAAGCACTCTATCCTACCTACTCCAATTATCTTGAGTCTTTACAAGCAAATGGAAATCTTAAAGATATAACCTTTGACTCTCTTGTGAAAAAGTTTGCTGAAAGAGAGAAAGCCTTTGGAAAGAAAACAGTCCCTGAATCTTCTGAAGAGACTATTTGCCTTGCTCATAAAGAAAAGCATCCTACTCAATATTCTACAAGAGGAAGAGGTGGACGAAGAGGAAGAGGAAGATACTTCAGAGGCAGGGGGGCAGACATTCTCAAGAAGAAAAGGCAGATCTGCATTGCATTTGCTGCAAACGAAATGGATCACATGATGCTTCTACATGCAAGCTACCATGGGACAAGATTGAGCAGAGAAGAAATCAGCAGAAAGGTAAAACTGATGACACAGACAAAGGTAAAGCACCTGAATCCGCTCACTATATTGAGGCACAATGTAACATTGGAGTAAATGAAGATTTGTTTAATGCTTCACTTGCTTCTTCGAAAAATGACTGGTTGCTTGATTCAGGAGCAACCTGTCATATGACTCATAGAAAATATTTTTTTGAAGATTTCACTGACAATGTTGATGGAGCAGTATACTTTGCAGATCAGTCAAAAATCAAGCCATCAGGGCTTGGCACAATCAGGCTTAAACTGCCTGGTCTTCCAGACTTTCTTCTGGATCATGTTCTATATCTCCCACAGCTCAAGAGAAACTTGTTGTCCCTGGTCCACATCCGCCAGCAAGGTCACTCCATTCATATGTTTGATGGAAAGCTTGAGGTAAGAAAGGCATCTGACCATTCACTTGTCATGAGGGGTATAGAAGAAGAAAGACTTCTTAAACTGCAAGGAACCTTTGCTCATGCACAACATTTTTCATATATTTCTAATCATGAAGAAGGTACACTTCCATCAAGTTTATTATGGCATGCTAGATCTGGACATTTAAACTATGATAGTCTCCGCTTGTTGAAGAAAAATGGTGTTGCTGGTTTGCCTACAATTCCTAGAAAACATAAGCAATGTGATGCTTGCATTCTAGGAAAGCATAGCAAACAGTATTTTCATGATTCACATTCAAGAGCACATAGGAAGCTTGAACTCATTCATTCAGATTTATGTGGTCCAATGCCTGTTTCTTCTGCAAATGGAAATAAATATATCATGACATTTATTGATGATTACACCAGAATGTGTTGGGTTTATTTTTTGAAGAACAAATCTGATGCTTTTCAAACATTCAAGAATTTTCATAAATGGATTGAAAATGATGCACAATCTCATATTGGTTCTATTCGCACTGATAATGGAAAAGAATATACATCAAATGAATTTGAACACTATCTTCGCCAACATGGGATTAAACATCAAACAACTGTGCCTTATAATCCTCAACAGAATGGTGTAGCTGAAAGAATGAACAGAACAATTTTGAATATGGTACGATCCATGCTTTTCTTCAAAAATGTAAAGACAATGTTTTGGGCTGATGTTGTTCTATGTGTTGCATATATAAAGAATAGATGTCCATCTAGTGTTATAAGAAACAAGACTCCTTATGAATTGTGGTATGGACATGTTCCTTCGGTAAAACATCTCAGGATTTTTGGTTCCACCTGTTATGCTTTAATACCAAAGGTACATAGAAACAAACTTGGTGCTAGAAGTCGTAAGTGTATCTTCCTGGGGTATTCAAACACATCTAAAGCATACCACCTCTATGATGAAGTAAATAAAAAGTTTGTTTTATCTAGAGATGTCATTTTTCTTGAATCATCCAAATCTGACAGTGTTGTTGAGAGGCAACTTGATCGCTTGGATAGATTCACAAAACCGAAATCATTCCAAGAGTTTGATAATCAGATTCCACATCTTGAAGGGGGGATTCCTATACTAGATCAACATGTGGAATCTCCTTTTGAAGAACAATCTCCCCTGCATGACACTCCAACAAAGGATGATGCTTTAAGTGATGTAATTGATAGAATTGGGAGACTTAATCTTGATTCAGAACAGCCTGGACCATCTCAGAAAGGTCCCCCAAAGTGGCTGAAAAAGACACTTGAAAGTGTTCATCCTGATGAAATTGGAAAAACAGGAACCAGAAATACAAACCGACAAGATGGAGGTGATGTAGATAACTCTAATTCACCTGTTGATATGGATGTTACTTATGATTGTGAATTGAACTTGTCTACAGATTTTGAACCAAATTCCTTCAAAGAAGCTGCTTCTCATGATGAATGGAAAGAAGCGATGCAGAAGGAGTATGATGCCCTCATAAAGAATGGCACTTGGAAGCTGGTTGATCCTCCATTTGGAACCAAACCAATTGGCTGCAAGTGGGTCTACAAGAACAAGTACAAAGCTGATGGCTCACTTGACAAGCACAAAGCTAGGCTTGTGGCAAAAGGTTTTGCACAGAAGGAAGGGGTCGATTATGAGGAAACTTTTGCTCCCACAGCAAAATGGGCCACCATCCGGACACTCTTTGCACTAGCTGCTCAGAACGGTTGGAAAGTCCATCAAATGGATGTAAAAACTGCATTCTTGAATGGAGACCTAAAAGAGAATGTTTTTATGTCCCAGCTTGAAGGATTTGTTGTGAAAGGACATGAACACAAAGTATGCAAACTTGTGAAGTCCTTGTATGGCCTCAAACAAGCACCAAGAGCTTGGTATGAAAAACTAACTGAGCATCTTCTGAAACTCAACTTCAAACATTTTGATCTTGATGATGCAACTTTATTTGTCAAGAAAGTTGGCAAAACAGTTGTATATCTTGTGGTATATGTAGATGATCTTTTAATGACAGGGAACAATGAAAGCTATATTGCATCCATAAAGAAAGAATTAGGAAAAATTTTTGAAATGACTGATTTGGGCTATGTTCATTACTATCTTGGCATTGAAGTAACCCAACATCCAAAGTCCATATTTCTTTCTCAAAAGAAATACATTGGAGATTCGTTAAACAGATTTGGCATGACAGAGTGCAATCCCCTTTGTACTCCAATGGAACAAAACTTGAAGCTCACATCTATTGAAGGAAAGGAATTTGAGGATGCAACAAAGTATAGACAGCTTGTAGGAAGTCTCATCTACCTCACTACTACCAGACCAGACATTTCATTTGCTATTGGAATCCTCTCCAGGTTCATGCAAAAGCCTTGTGAGGGACATTGGTCTGCTGCAAAAAGAGTTCTAAGGTACTTGAAGGGAACTCAAGACCTTGGAATCAAGTATACACAGGTGGACGACTTCAACTTGATTGGATACTCTGATTCAGACTTTGATGGAGACAAAGAAACTGGGGTATCTACTTCAGGATATGCTATGAGTCTTGGATCAGGAGCTGTCTCCTAGAGATCATGCAAACAATCAGTACCAGCAGATTCCACAACAGAAGCAGAATATGTGACAGCAGCTGAAGCAACGAAAGAAATTGTGTGGCTCAGGAAAATTCTTTAAGATTTGCAATTAAAACAAATACAATCAACTCCACTCATGATTGATAACACATCTGCAATAAAGTTGGCCAAGAACCCAAAGTTCCATGATCGTACTAAGCACATCAATACTAAATATCATCTGATCCGACATCATGTTGAGGCCAAAACAATCCATCTCCGTCATTGTTCCACAAACGAGCAAATTGCAGACATCTTCACCAAAGCGCTTGGAAGAGAAAAGCTTGAAAGATTCAGAACGATGCTTGGACTCACCAACATCCCTTCAGATTAAGGGGGGGAATGTTGACACCTAATCCGAAACGGATGGGTGAACTGGACAGTCATCTAGAAGATGAACTGATCCGTTTTATTTTTGTATATAAACATGAGTTAGTTAATGAATAAAATTATCAGTTCTTTTCTCTCGCTCATCCTGGAGTTACCCTGGCCTGACACTTTTGAGTCCCTTGACATGTGTTCCTTCCAGAGAACTATTCTTCCTTCTGATGAAGACCTCTTGGAAGCCATGATCAAGGTGTGTCCATTGACATGTCTTTCTTCCAGTTGGAAGCCATGATCAATGTTATGAGGATAGTTCCTGTTACTGAGTCAACCTCGTTAAAAAATGAATCAGGTAAGAGGATAGTTCTTTTCTTGTGTCAACCTCCTTAAAAATGAAACAACTCCCTTTCAAGTTAAATATTGAAAGTAAACCTTCATTCCATCCATTTGGTTGAATGTAATGAAGCCTGGGGGGCATGTACCTCGCTTTGCATCATTATGCTGAGGGCATGCAAACTTCTGGAGCATAGTTCCTTGTCTTGTGTCAAGCTCGTTAAAAAATGAAACAAGGAGTCTTGAGCATAGTTCCTTGTCTTGTGTCAAGCTCTTTAAAAAATGAAACAAGGGTAGGTTAAGTAGGTAGATTGTAGAGTAGTTATGAGCATAGTTCCCTGTCTTGTGTCAAGCTCATTAAAAAACGAATCAAGGATTTTAGAGCACAGTTCCTTGTCTTGAGTCAAGCTCATTAAAAAATGAATCAAGGTTTTTAGAGCATAGTTCCTTGTCTTGTGTAAGGCTCGTTAAAAAATGAATCAAGGTTTTTAGAGTAAAGTTTTTTGTTAGGTAGATTGTAGAGAGTAGTTATGAGCATAGTTCCTTATCTTGTGTCAAGCTCGTTTAAAAAATGAAACAAGGGTTTTGAGGATAGTTCGTTTCCTGTGTCAACCTCACTAAAAAATGAAACAACTCCCACAAGTATTTCTAAGATCTTGAAAGTAAAAGCTTCATTCCATCCACCTTATTGAATGCAATGAAGCTTGGGGGGCATGTACCTCGTTTTGCATCATTATGCTGGGGGCATGTGAACTTATAACAAGCATAGTTTTTCGTTTCAAGCTTGCGTAAACATGAAACCGAATCCGAGCATAGTTCTTTTCCTGTGTCAAGCTCGTTAAAAAATGAAACAAATCCTCCTCTACTTGAGTCGAGAGATTGACTAGATCTCATAAATGTTAAGTATTTAGGTTAGTTATTTCAGTTTTTTGCATAATTTTCTTACAGTTTTAGGTCGAGTCTTTCAAATCATCTCATAACTGAACCTTCATTTCATCCAACTGGTTGAATGAAATGAAGCTGGGGGGCATGCGCTCTAGCAGTTATGCTTAGGGGGCATCAAGCACAGTTTTATCTCTGTTTCAAGCTTGTGTAAAAATGAAACTACTTTGAAGCATAGTTTTTCTCTGTTTCAAGCTTTTGTAAAAATGAAACCTATCTCGAGTCAATTTCAGTTATTTTCAAGACTCGTTAAACTCATGAAAATACCGAGATTATTTTGCTATCTTTCATTCTCGTAAAACAAATGAAAATGCCGAGTTCTTTCCATCTTTTCTTGCTCGTAAATTAAATTGAAAGTCGGCTATGTGAGTACATTTTTATCATTTTTTCGAACTCATTAAAACTTACGAAAAAGTGAAAACCATGAGTACATTTTTATCATTTTTTCGAACTCGTTAAAACTTACGAAAAAGTGAAACCTTGGAGTTCTCTTTTAAGCCCTTTTCAGACTCCTAAAACATGAAAAGATTGTCGAGTGTTTCTTTTACACTCGTTAAAACGGAATTAAAAGACGGTCCCCTTATAGCTCTTTTCTGACCATAAAAACAGGAAAAGATTGCCGGGTTTTTGTCGTTTCAAACTCGATACGGAAATAAAACGACGTGTCCTTGATCACTTTTTACTTTTCAGGTCAGAGCCACTAATCATGAAAGTACTCCTTGGTCGCAAGACTAAGCGGTTCTCTCAAGTATTATTTTATACTTTTTTGGGCTTGGGAGACACAACTTTACGAAAAAGTTCAACCTGGAGTCTTCTTTAGTTTTTTCAGACTCTCTAAAAATGAAAAGCACCAAGTTTCTCCTATACTGGACTCGTTAAAATTTCACAGTAAAGGACCTGTTCGATTACAAACAGGAACGGACCACTCCTTCTTAGGGTTCGAATCAAAACTAAGTTGGACTCATCCGAAGGATGAGCTTATAATCAAGCATATGTTATCCTCCTCAAGCTTGTAAAAAATAAAGAGGTACTTGCCAGAAATGGTGGGGGAAAAGAGAGAAAAATGAGCCCATTTGTTATTTTTTGTCTCAGAAGAAGCCTTATTACCACTCTTGAACACGACACTTTTCATTCACCTGGGTTGGGAAATCCTTTGCCTCACAGTTGATCAAACCACATTGAAAGTCTTCAGCCGGGTATTAACTTTGGGTCAAATGTCACCAAGCCATCTGTCGTGTCGTTATGTGTTCAAGAGGTCTCTGCATATAAACCATTCATCCGCAAAATACCCGTCATCCATCTTGACCATCCCTGAGTCAATCCTTACAGCTACATTTCTTCAACTTGATCTATGATTTCGTGTTGTGGGCTTGCCTGCAACGGGTCGCTTTCTATCGACATCAGCACATTATCTAGAAAGATGACCTAGAAATTGTCAGTACCTTGAAATCTGCATGCATCAATGGCAGGTTTCTCGCCTTTGACGACGGTTTACATCATCGACTTTCGATCGAAGGATTCCGTGAAATGTTCGACATCAACTCATTCATTCACATCTCATGGATTGTACTGGGTACTTTGAGAACCATTGACATCATTGGTGGTCTCTCTCACGCTTGTTAACAGTTTACATCATTGACTGGTAATCAAGTGGTTTCTACCATGTTCGACATCAACTCATTTTATTCACATGGATAGAATCGTACCTGTTCGGGAAGTAGAAATGAAGACCCTGGATCTAGTTTCCACCATCCAGGCTGCGAGGAGTTTTGTATTCATTATACAGTAGACTAACTATAAACAGATGGCTGCGTCCATACTGTGTCTACAAAAGTCTATGATTATGATGTACTGCAGAATCATTCCTGTATCAGAGCAGTAGATAGTCAATTAGTTAAAGTTTTCAATCTGAGTATGGGAATGCCTACCTCAGCGATGATATGATCATATATATGTATTTTGTGTTGAATACTTGCAGGTTCCGACTGGGCTCTCCACAAGATAATCCTTGAAATGATAAAGTACTTCACCCTTCCTAGAAAATATGAAACCCTAATCTACTACAGGCTTCGCACTTTAGGGGGCAATCTGTTACACTAAAATTTGTCACCATGACTATTTGCAGTTAGTATGGCTCCGGCAACTGTCATACTATCCTCCTTGGCAAGCCTCATACCTCTGCTCTCCATGTCAAACTTCAAGAAAGAGAGAAAGTCATTAAAAATCTATATATCTCTGGGTACGCAGTTTCTCTTAGCCTTACCTGCGTGTACGCACTCCAAGTTCACAATACCTGCGTACTTGTACGCTCTGTATGTAAAGCAATGGGTGCGTACTCCTGTAAACGTCAAAAGGTGCAAGTTTCACTCCAAAAAAGTTACTTGTGGTCATTTCTAGAGTATTCTAGAAGCTTGTTTGACGTGTATGAAGCGCCTCCAGATGGTTCATGTATCCCTACCAAAGAGGAACTTATCCCATCAAGAGGGGAGCTATCCCATCCAAAGAGGGGCTTATCCCATTGATGGTGGACCTGAATAACTTCCTCTAGAGCACTATAAATACAGGCATTGGGCCAAAGGGAGTAGAGGTTGAAAGCTGAACATTCCTAAGGGTAGATGCTGCTGGAATTAGGACTCCCTTGTAAAGCTTGAGAGGAGAGATTCCCATCCTTTCCTAGCCTTATTTGAGAGTGGGTGAGCTGATCAAAGTAAAGGAAAACTCTTGTTGGACCCTAGGAGGGACTTGTTGATCCGGATTTAAACAGGAACGCATAACCATAAATACAGAGATGCGATAACCATATACACAAAGATGCAGTGGAAATAATACTTCATTTCATTACTGTAAAATACTGAAATATCCTTACAAACAGAAATGGAAAGAAACCAGCTAGGGCGATGGTAGCTTATCTCTGAGAAGAGATGTGGCGGCTACATGCCTCTGAACTGTTCCGAACTGTGTTACAATGAGGCTCGAAGGCCTATTTATTGTTGAGAAACAATGGAAAACCCTTCACATCCCGAAACCTAACCCTAGAAGATGAAACGCCAAATTGTGGGCCCCGTTTGGGTAAATTGGTACATCAATTTCCCAGGGTCGTAACTTTGGCATACGATCTCTGTTTGACGCGTACGATAGCTCGTTAGAAAGATCTATCCGAGTACTACCACTTTGGGAGGCAACATCGATCCATGGACCCATGTTGCCCCAGAATCCCAAAAAAACGTCGTTTAGGGCCTCAAAACGGCTCCGGAAGTTCAGGACCCGAAAAACTGCTAAAAATAGTAAACTGTGCTATAATTTAGGAAACTAAAAAGACTGAAAGAGACAGTTGTGGGGGTCCAAATGGGATAGGTGGGTGGCCACCAACATCCACCTGGATCATTCCTCCCCCCTTAGGAAGCAATGGTCCCCATTGCGTTGAGTTCCTCCATCTGCTGAACTTGTCCTGCAATCTCTGATGTGTCCAGTGATGGTGGGAAGCATGGTCGCCGATGGTCCACATTGAACATTTGGTGCAGGCGAAGGAATGGAGGAATGATGTGCTCCAAAGCGTTGTTCCCCATAGCCTTGGTACTGCTGTAAGGACCATGTCGGAGTGGTCTGAGATTCTGATGGGTTCTGGTAAGGCGTTCTTTCTGTCGATGCAACCAGACTTTGTTGCCCACCTGAAACTTGTGTGGTACCCATGTGGGTGAGAAGAAGTTGTTCCTGTGTTTTGTCATGACCGTATCCCTTTGTTGCTGGTGCTGCATGGAGGAACCCTTTGCAGGGGTCATGGATGTAACAACGATCTTCCCCTTATTTTGGGAGTGAACTAGACAGATGAATTTCCTGGTCTGTGATATGAGCTTGCGGCCTTTCTTGGTAGTGATCAAAGATGTGGCGGTAGGTGGGGCTACCTCCGGTATCCTGTATAATGAATTATTCAAAGAAATAATGACAGCACGAGGCCTTGACTCATACACAGCATGTCGCCTCCACAAGTATGGTTGGCCTAATAATACATCGCAAACATCCAGAGGTGTAACATCACACAATACCTCGTCTATGAAGGGCTTGATGCTGTAGGGAAGGCGGCACTGCTGGCGAACTTTGAGATCTCATCCTTCATGAAGCCACCCGATACTGTACGGCTGTGGGTGTGGTGTAGTCGGTAGGCCCAACCGCTTCACGACCTCTGCTGAAACGAGGTTCTTTTGGCTGCCACTGTCGACAATGAATTGTAGTGGAGAACCCTTCACCCACATCTGTGAGTGGAAAAGACGCTCCCCTTCCTCTGGATTTTCGAGCTCATCTTTCTGGATCTTGGCAGTGGCAACAGTGGCACTGGGATCCGCATCAATGATCTGCTTCCCTTTGCCATTCCCTTTGTCGGGTTCTGGCTCAGGATCGAAACATGCATCTGATTTGGAAGCCTTCAACTCAGCCACCAGCGACTGCTTGGTCCGACACTCACTTGTGTTATGAGTGGGACTCTTGTGGAACTCACACCACTTTCCCGTGTCCTTCTTTGGCTTCGTGGTGTTGTTCTTTTCTTGTGGCTTCGACGGATTGTCTTGGGTCACCCAGCCTTGGCTTTGTCCTTTGGGCTTCGGATTTGCAGATCCAAAGTCTCGCTTCTTCTGTTTGAACTTTTGCTCGATTTTGACAGCGTATCGATATGCTGTGCCGAGTGAGGGGATGTTCAAGAACACCATCTCTTCCTGGATGTATTTGTGCAGGCAGCCACGGTATTTGAGTACCAGATGCAGCTCAGAATCTTTGATACCCAACTGTGTGCGAAGGGTATGAAAAATGTTTGTGAACTCCGGCACATCTTAGTCTCGTCCCTACCGCAGTGTGGTCCATTTGATGTATTTGTCCTCATAGCTTCCGACAGGGTAGTACTGCTCCTTTGTTATGATCTTAACCTGCAAATCAATACCCAAGCGAAGAAAAGATACCGAGAACACAAAATATGCGAAGAAAATATACCCAGAACACAGAATAGCAATGATTTTATTGTTCAGAGAGAAATGTTCACAGGCCTCTTCGAGGGGGCAACCTCCAATAGAGCAGAGCTCGATTAAAAAACAAGACACAATGCTCCTCGCAGGGAGTCTCTATCCTTTATATATGACTCATACATGCAATACCACGAGCCAATATCGTGGGTTTTATTAATACCATCTATCTAATACTACCGCCCATTTACCATCTATCTAATACTACCGCCCATTTGCAACTAACTGTGGTCCCGACATTAATTGCAGGTTAACCACTTACAAATATTAATATGGGCTTTATTGACTCTTGACTATGACGTGATCCCATGACATAAATAAGGGGGTTAGGGTGGGACCCTAACATGCCCTCCCCCTTAAGACTAGCCTTGTCCTCAAGGCTGAAGCTGCGGAAACTGCTGAAGAATAGTGGCTGGTTCCCAAGTTGCATCTTCCGGCGAGGTGTCTTTCCATTTGACGAGGACCTCCTTAATCATGCGGCTGCGCAGGTGCTTGTCTCATGTGTCTAGAACCTATTCAGGTTGAAGCCAGATTGACCCTTCTTCGTCCAATTCAGGTAGACTGGTTTGAACTCAGCAATTGTTTCCAATCACTTTCTTGAGGCACGATACATGGAAAACTGGGTGGATTTTTGCTGTAGGTGGCAAAGCCAACTTGTAAGTCACTTCTCCAATGCGCTGAAGTACTTGATATGGTCCGCAGAATTTTGGAGAGAGCTTTTGACAGCCCTTGTCTTTGAGTGATGTTTGCTTATATGGTTGCAGCCTCAAAAAGACTTGATCCCCTTCTTGAAATTGGCGCTCTGAGCGATGTTGGTCGGCCTGTTGCTTCATACGGTTCTGAGCTTGATGAAGATTCTCGCGCAGGTGGGCAAGCATGGTTGCACGGTGTTGTAGGAGTTGATCCACGACTTGTACTTTGGAGCACCCCGTGAGATAAGAAGTAGGGGAAGGCGGAAGTTGTCCATAGACGGCTTCATAGGGAGTCATTTTGGTGGTGGCATGATAGTTGGTGTTATACCACCATTCCGCCAGAGGTAACCACTGTACCCAAAGGTGTTGTTTTTCTGAAGTGAAACACCTAAGGTAGGTTTCTAGACATTTGTTGACAGCTTCGGTTTGACCATCTGTTTGCGGATGATATGAAGTACTGAGTTTGAGTTGAGTGCCTTGTATTCTGAAGAGCTCCTGCCAAAAATTACTGGTGAAGATTGGGTCGCGGTCGGACACAATAGAAGTGGGCATGCCATGCAATTTGAAGATCTGATCCATGAAAGTTTGAGCAACCAAAGTGGGTGTGAATGGTTGGGGTAGGGCGCAGAAATGAGCATACTTCGACAGTCGGTCCACAACCACCATGATGACCGATTTGTTCCCAGACTTTGGAAGACCTGTAATGAAATCCATGGAGACCTCCGTCCAAATTGACGCCGGAATGGGCAATGGTTGTAATGTGCCTGGTGTGTTGACGGTTTCCCCTTTATGGCGTTGACAGACGTCACATTCTACTACGAAAGTAAGGATGTCCTGTTTCATGCCGGCCCAAAAAAATGATCTTCTGGTGCGAGCATATGTCTTCTGAAAGCCCGAATTTCCTGCAATGGGAGATGAGTGCAATTCTGCCAAAATGCGACTTTTGAGGGTGGATGTTGGTGATATTACGACTCTGTCCTTGTAGCGAAGAATATAATTCTGCCACGAGTAGCCCTTGCTAGAATTAGGATCTGCCTGCAATTGAGAAATGAGTTGGGAGAGCCCGGGATGTGAAAACCATTCCCTGCGAGCCTCTTCAATCCAATCTGGAATGGGGAGGGATATTGCGAGCAGAGTACTTTCCTCCTCAAATTGGTGCGACAATGCATCTGCTACCCTGTTGTCTTTCCCTTTCTTGTAAATGATCTCATAATCATATCCCAGCATTTTGGCTAACCATTTATTTTGTTGTGGGGAAGATAGGCGTTGCTCCAAAAAATATTTAAGACTGTGATGATCTGTGCGGATTTGGAAACGTCACCCCAACAAGTAGGGTTGCCAGGTCTCGACTGCATGTAAGATGGCCATCATTTCCTTCTCATAGGTAGATTGGCCCAAGTTCTTCCCACTTAGTTGTTGGCTGGTGAAGGCCAATGGTCGCCCTTCCTGCATTAAGACTGCTCCAATACCTGTTCCCGAAGCATCAGATTCAATGACAAATGATTTGGTGAAGTCCGGTAGTGCTAAGACCGGAGTGGAACACATGGCGGTTTTGAGAGCGGTAAATGCCTGTTGTGCTTCTTCGTTCCAGAAGAAGGAATTTTTCTTTAGCAGTTGCGTTAGAGGCTTCGCTATGCAGCCATAGTTGTGGACAAATTTTTGATAATAGCCTGTGAGACCCAAAAATCCTCTCAAGCTTTTCAAGGTCTTAGGTTGAGGCCATTCTTGCATTGCCTGGATCTTTTTTGGGTCCACCTTGACACCTTCACGCCCCACAATGTGGCCTAAATACTCAACTTCTTCCATGCCAAACGCACACTTAGACATCTTGACAAATAATTTATGCGTGCGGAGCAGTTGCAAGAGGAGATCTACATGCTGAAGATGTGTCGCCCAAGTGCCACTATAGATGAGGATGTCATCGAAGAAGACCAGGACAAATTTTCTGAGATATGGTTTGAGGAGGTGATTCATAAGGCTCTGAAAAGTAGACGGGGCATTACAGAGACCAAATGGCATGACCAGGAACTCATAATGGCCTTCATGAGTTCTGAAAGTTGTCTTGGGAATGTCGACTTCCTTCATGCGAATTTGGTGGTAGCCTGAGCGAAGATCCAACTTAGTGAAGAATTGAGCCCCATTGAGTTCGTCCAGCAAATCGTCAACCACTGGGATGGGAAATTTATCTTTGACTGTTAACTTATTGAGGGCCCTGAAGTCTGGACACATCTGCCACTCCCCATCTTTCTTGAGGACCATGATGACTGGAGATGAATAAGGGCTAATGCTGGGACGAATGACACCTGCTTCCAACAATTCCTTGATGATTTTTTCTATTTCATTCTTTTGGGTGAACGGATATCTGTATGGCCGCACATTTGGGGGTTGGGCCCCTGGAACCAATGTGATGCTATGATCATGTTCCCCTCGCAAGGGTGGAAGTTCATGAGGTTTGTCAAAGACCGTCCGATGTTTATTTAAAATCTGTTGCATCTCAGGATGAATTGGCGGAGACATGGTGTCTACTACCTGGATGGCATTAAATTGAGCTACCACTCCATGATGGCCCTTTTTTAACAATTTTTCCATCCTATGCGAGCTTATGATAGAGGGGGCTCCCGCCTGTAGTCCACGGAGGGTATGTGTGGAGTTGTTCTGCTTAAAACTCATATATAACTCCTGGAAATCCATTGTGATTGGCCCAAGAGTGTGGAGCCATTCTGCACCGAGGACAATGTCGCAACCCCCCATGTGTATTGCAAACATGTGGGTTTTCAATTGATAATCCCCCATTTGAATTTTGACATTTTCACAGCGACCTTCACATTTCATTGTGCCCCCATCTGCAATCTGGACTTGGAAGTTAGAAACTGCCCGGACAAAACAATGTGCTGCTTCAGCGATCTTTTGGTGGATGAAATTATGGGTACTTCCACTATCAATCAAGACTACTACTGGGCGATGTTTAAGAAAACCCCTGATTTTGAGAGTTTGAGGGGAAGAAATTCCTGCCAATGCATGTAGCGAAATAATTGGTTCATCAGATACCATCTCCTGTTGGTTATCTTCTTCGATCGCCTCTGGTTCCTCAAGTGGTGGATCTTCCTCGGTGGAGCTGTAGTCAGTGGCATCTATTTGAAAAAACTTGTGCTCTTTGCATTTATGACCCGGGGAATATTTTTCATCACAGTAGTAACATAGTCCTTGCTTCCTTCTTTCGGCCATTTCCGCAGGTGACACCTTTTGAATCTTAAGTGTTTGAGTCATATTGGGAGCCTGTGAGGGACGACCTTTAGCGGGGAAGTTGGGGCGGCTGGATTGGGCTGTTAATGCACGTTCCACCTTACGGGCTACCTGGCAAGCCTCAGTCCATGTGGGAGGGTGGTGGAGTAGAACCTGAGCTTTGATGGCTTCTTTAAGACCGCTGATAAAGCATTCCATGTAGAACTCATCTGTGAGACCCTTAGTGCGGAAGGCTAAAGCTTCAAAAGCAGTCATATATTCCTCCACTATACCCGTCTGTCGAAGCTTAGTGAGACACCCCAAAAAAGAGTCTTCCTGTTCAAAGCGACTGCGAAGAGTTTTGGCAAATTGGGCCCAATTCTGAAAATGTCCATTGCAACGTTGATGCCATTCCTTCCATTGCCATCTTTCATTGTCCAAGTACATGGTGCCCACCATAAGCTTAGTCCCCTCATCTGTGATATGATTCAATTGGAAATACTGCTCCATTTGTGCTAGCCATGCTGACGTGTGAGAACCGTCAAATTTCTGCATATCCAACTTAGGAGG
Organism: Pinus tabuliformis; assembly: GCA_031772625.1. Lineage (NCBI taxonomy): Eukaryota > Viridiplantae > Streptophyta > Pinopsida > Pinales > Pinaceae > Pinus > Pinus tabuliformis. Next base: position 726,970,033 of record CM062820.1, on the reverse strand, counting down.
ACGCTGACTGGGTGGTGGACGGGAGTGCCAAACGTGAGGAGAGTGGCTAGACTCACCCTCATGGTAGTCATGGCCATTATACTCCTCCTCATGGGCTGGCTCCTTGCCTTTTGGGAGTGCCTGCTGTATCTGGTTACTCATTCCTTTAAGCTCAAGTTGTATGAAGTTACTCATTCCTTGAAGCTCATGTTCGATCTTGTTCATCGCAGTTTGGAGGGACTGCATATGGTTTTCAATTTTGTCGATCCTTTCATTGGCCATCGCTTGGGCACGAGTTTCTACCATACACCAACCTGATGAAAAATTGGGACCGCCGAAAATTTTTTACTAAGAAATTGAATGGTACCACCTTGCTCAGCTCGTCGTCCTGATACTGATGGGCTAGGTCACCAATAAGCGCCCCGGAAGATCTCAGACTCCTTTTTTTTTTTTTTTTTTTGGAAAACTCCTAACGGAGTTTTACTCCTTCCTGATCAATACTGCAGTCGCCAAATCCTCAAACTGTCAATGCCGCCAAAAGTCCTGCGAAAATCATATCCAGGTACAGGAACCCTTCGCAACTACTCCGATCTGGTGGATCTGAGATATCTGAATGGTGGAACAACTGCTGCTGCTGATCTGGAATATCCGATCTGGTGGATCTGAGAGATCTGAATGGTGGAACAACTGCTGCTGCTGATCTGGAATATCCGATCTGGTGGATCTGAGAGATCTGAATGGTGGAACAACTGCTGCTGCTGATCTGGAATAGATGATGTGTGATCCCCCGATAGAAAGGGAACTATGGTCTTGGGGAGTGTCAAGTGCTACAGATCGCAATATACATAAGGGTCTGACAGTAGTACTCGGCCCAATGTTTCAGGGCTCTAACTAAGGAGGATCGACCGTACCCTTAGTCGTACAACCCGACTACCCTATCGTACGGGCGAGTAATCTCTCCGAGTGCTGTTCTCCGTGTACTGTAGCAACAAGACGGCCGAAGGTTTATCTATGGCGAGGTTTCAAGGGAGCTAGGGGGCTTCCTATATACCCAGAGGGTACGTGAAAGACAGTCCGTGCACGGTTCTGTCTAATGCGCTACTACTCGAAGGGGTACCCACAGGGGTTACAAGGGAGTCCAACAGACGTGACCACCTCTTGTATTTCCTGCGTGCATGCCTCCCCGAATCCGCAGGTTTATGCGCTTAATGACAGATCCCGTGGTTTAAAGACGCCGGAACACGTCTCTAGCCTAAAAAAATTTTTGCTAAAATTTGGAGATCCCACCGAGCCCTGGAAAGTGCTCTGATACCACTTGTTATGCTCTTAACCTGCAAATCAATACCCAAGCGAAGAAAAGATACCGAGAACACAAAATATGCGAAGAAAATATACCCAGAACACAGAATAGCAATGATTTTATTGTTCAGAGAGAAATGTTCACAGGCCTCTTCGAGGGGGCAACCTCCAATAGAGCAGAGCTCGATTACAAAACAAGACACAATGCTCCTCGCAGGGAGTCTCTATCCTTTATATATGACTCATACATGCAATACCACGAGCCAATATCGTGGGTTTTATTAATACCATCTATCTAATACTACCGCCCATTTACCATCTATCTAATACTACCGCCCATTTGCAACTAACTGTGGTCCCGACATTAATTGCGGGTTAACCACTTACAAATATTAATATGGGCTTTATTGACTCTTGACTATGACGTGATCCCATGACATAAATAAGAGGGTTAGGGTGGGACCCTAACATCCTTGATGGCATCCCGGAAGTCATTCCAAGTGGGTGCGGCTGAAAATAGTGAGCCTGTACTTTCATCCTTCTGCTCGCAGTAGGTTTCCCACCAGTCCTTGACGTGGGGGGCTGCTTTGAGAAGAGCGAAAACAATCTTTTCCCGACTTGAAAATTCATGAATAGAAAAATACCCATCTAGCAGATTTAACCATTTATCTACGGCATCTGCGTCTATTTGACCCTCGAAGATGGGGATTTCAAAATTAACTTGTACCTTGAAGGGTGTGGCATTTCCAGAGTCGTTGTTGGAAGCCGATGCGTCGCCTCTGGGTAGCCGCTGAAGAATCTGCGCAAAGCTATCCATCATCGCGTTCCTTTGCCGCTCGAGTGCTTCTTCGAGCAAGATTTTGATAGGATCTCCTGCCCCCTCATCTTTCTTCTCATCCGCCATGGGAGGCCGTCGGGATTTGCGAGGCTGGTCTTGCAAAGGTTCGACCAGTTCAAGCCCTAACTCCTTATATCCCGACCTCGTTGGGGACATGCAAAGAAAAACAGAGAAAAAGCAGACCGCTCTGATACCACTGATCCGGATTTAAATAGGAACGCAATAGATTATAGAGATAACCATAAATACAGAGATGCGATAACCATATACACAAAGATGCAGCGGAAATAATACTTCATTTCATTACTGTAAAATACTGAAATATCCTTACAAACAGAAATGGAAAGAAACCAGCTAGGGCGATGGTAGCTTATCTCTGAGAAGAGATGTGGTGGCTACATGCCTCTGAACTGTTCCGAATTGTGTTACAATGAGGCTCGAAGGCCTATTTATTGTTGAGAAACAATGGAAAACCCTTCACATCCCGAAACCTAACCCTAGAAGATGAAACACCAAATTGTGGGCCCCATTTGGGTAAATTGGTACATCAATTTCCCAAGGTCGTAACTTTGGCATACGATCTCCGTTTGACGCGTACGATAGCTCGTTAGAAAGATCTATCCGAGTGCTACCACTTTGGGAGACAAGTTGCCCCAGAATCCCAAAAAAAAACGTCGTTTAGGGCCTCAAAACGGCTCCGGAAGTTCAGGACCCGAAAAACTGCTAAAAATAGTAAACTGTGCTATAATTTAGGAAACTAAAAAGACTGAAAGAGACAGTTGTGGGGGTCCAAATGGGATAGGTGGGTGGCCACCAACATCCACCTGGATCACTTGCACAACACCAAGGCTCAGGTTGTAATGGTTCCTTTTGTTACCTTTTAATGCAAATGAACTTATTTTTCTCAACAGATTGTTATTCATGGTTTGTTTCATATACTCCTTGGTCTATATGATAGATATGTATTGTTTTATGAGTTTATCAGGTGCTATTTAATCTTTTGGCTTGTTAGTGAATGCAGGTTTCGAAGAGAAGGAGGAGCTCATCCGGATCGGCGAGGCTGGACTACTACAAAGCGTTGGACTAGAGGTATGTTAAAGATCCCCTGATTACTTGTATTTGCAATGCATGTTTAGAGAAAAGTAGCTTTATTTGTCTTGTTTGTCACTAGAAAGCTTTTGCTTCTAGGGAGGTCGGTTGTGTCCGCACTAACGACTCTTTCCGCATGACAGGAAGGAATTTCAACACCAACAACTACCTAGACATTAGAGAGGCGCCTACACACACACAACAAAGCTATCGGTCTAGGTATAATCAAGTTCTAAAGACATGCACTAGGATATCATGATGTATATGACCCAAAAATAGCATACCATCACGTCTAGAAGTCTGATCCAAAGGTAGGTACAAGTATGCAATATTATTTACCTCTTCTCTTGAGCATCTTATGGTTAGAAATTTCTTGTCAATTCATAAAATATGAGGTTTTATAAGCTAAGGATGAGTCAGCAGTCTCGACCACCCTCAACCAGTTAAGTGTAGCTAACTCCCTCACTCATGCAACATGGAAAAGCCAAATTAAGAAGGGAAATGATTGCAGGGAGTGGGGACAACGATTCAAAGCGCTTTGAGCCCGTACCACAAAGGCAATATTATGTACTATGCTTGCCTTCATTTGCAGCATCGCTCATTTCTAAAAAATAGTTGGAGGAAAGATGATCTAGTGTTATTAGACTTCTTAGGGACCCATCGAGGTGTTTTAAACTTTATTTGTGAGTGCTACAAAAGGAAGCTACAGGAAGGTATGAACTACTACAAGAGGGCTGAGAAGAAGCTACAAGAGGAATTGAAGGGTGAAAGAGGGCCACAGTGACCTGAAATTGTCTTCAAACCCTCATGCACATACAGAGCTATTTTGAGAAAGAGTAAATGGCTTCCTCCCTCCTTGATTTCAATACAATTGTATGAGAAATTATGCTTGAAGTTGGTAGCCTGTAATAGACAATTGAGTAATAGGTATTGTTGGAAATTACTATGTGTAAACACGAGATAAGAGGAGAGAAAAAAGATTTTGTTTGATATAAATTCTAGCATCCTTCTCCCTCAATAATAAAAAGGAAGTTAATATTGTTTCTACCACTAAGGCTGCTCTAAGGAATAAATTAAAAATGCACCCAAGTAGCCCCTAGAAGGAGATTTCAGCCAAAGGGGAAGCAACATTTCACATCCATGACAAGGAAAGCCACTAAAGCAACCCCAACTAACTAGCTCAAAGCACAAACTGCCATGCTACAGGAGAAACAAGGATACTACATGAGACAGAGTAGGTGCTACAAGAGGTTGTCTGCCTACTACAAGATTTCCCCAAGAGGTAGAAATGGGCCCTATCTTGAGCATTATTAGCCACAAAACCATAGAACTTGAAGGATCCTGCAAGGAAGGGGTAAGTACTTGATCTATCACCTCTTACAAACAAAAACACCTCCACTAAACATCTTGTAGCAAAACCATAAAATTTTAATTACAGAGTTTTCTTGTGAGGATGAGAATTATGATGGGAGAATAAACTTGTTTTGAATTGGCATACCAATCTTCACCTCTCTCATCAATAGGAAGTGCTCCTCCTCTTGCCATAAGTTGAAATGCTAAGTGCTTTGCAATTGATAATTAGTAGCAGGGTTCCCTTACACAAACCTTGAGAACACATGGACATATTTTTTGACATGGATAGAAAAGCTTTTCTGGAATTGAAGAGATGATCAAGGATGGATCTACAGAAGAAGAAGAGGGTGGCAAAGAAAAAGAAAATGTTGAAACATAAGAAAAAGTGCCTGAAATATCAGAACAAAGGATAAAAGGAGAATAGAAGGAAAACTAAAGTGATAACCTCTTTCCAATCCAAAATAAAAGAACCCTAAGCCTCTCAGAAGAAGCCAAGCACTAGGGGAGCCATGACCAAACAACTAAAAGAAGAATACACCCTGCTAAAGGAAGGCAGAAAGTTGCTACAGGAAGGAAGAAATCTGCTACAGTAAAATGTTGGACAGCTACAAGATAGATCAGGAAGGCCACTAGGGCCATGAATGAGGTACAATTAGGTCACTAAGTTTCTCAGAGGGTGAGCAACACTTTCAACAGGGGAGTATGATGGGCCTCCAAATTAGACATAAATTAAGGCCCATCTAACCATCCTTCAGCTCATTAAGCCTATCATTTTGCATTAGATGACATATTTTTAACTTTAATATGTTCACTAGGAAGGTTTATGGATACTTTCATATTTGTGCCTAACATTATTTATTTTTGAAAAATATTGTGAGAATATTGGGTAGATTATGAAGATTTGGAGGAGATAATCTAGTGACTTGCTCCTACTACAGGAGGATAAATGTTGTATGATAAATCAAAAGAATATTATGAAATTATTGCACAAATTTTGGAGCTCCAGTGATTGAGAAAATATAGGAATGTGTTCCTTGTCATTTAATGCAGATTCCTAGTGTTGGGAACTAGATCCACTATTTGAGGGATTTTGGAGGGGAAAGCTTCCTCCTTTCAAGGAGAATGTTTCCTCATCATTTTGTATAAGTACCAATTCGAATTTTCCTCTAGGGGCAGGTATTTTTTAGTCTTCTTGGGGAGAAAACTTGTATTTTTGTAGCTCCACTTTCATTTCTAGCAGGGATGTAATTGGATTGATTCAAATAATGAAGATTGGTGTCATTTTTAGCTTCTAAATCTTAGTCTCCTTCATAGGACTCTGAGTCTCCTTGGTCTTCATCATCCCAGAAGCCTCGAATCCATTTTTTATAATTTATTTCTCTTCTTTTCACTTCTTATTCACATGCATCTCTTGTTCTTATTTTTCCTCTTTCTGCATTTAGTATTGATGATTTTTTGATGTAGGATTGGGTTAAATGGTTGAAGTGAGTTATTCTGAAGGTTATTTACAAACTCACAAACATGATTTCATCCTTGGAATAGCTTTGGAAGTTCATAGTCATCATTGAACTACTTAGATTAGTTTACTTATTCAAAAATCTAAATTTTTTGGAAGTCCCTTGTAGCAAATAGTAGTATTTTTCTACTATTTTTTAGAACATGTTAATGAGCTTCATTTGAGTTTATTCCACTTTCATTAGCTCATAAAAACATTCAAGTTAATAATGAAATTCACCCCATTTCATTTTCACTTTATTAGGTTAGGAATTTGATAGTTTAACTAGCTCACTAGTTCTTGAATTTCCAAATTTTAGACTAGTAATTTTCTGCTATTTTTTAGCACGTGTTAACATGGGTATTTTGGACTGGTTCCTCTTGGAATGTAGACCTAAGAAATCCTACTTAATAAAAAAAAATTCCCATACAATTTTCATTTGATTTACTTTGGAATTTTATAATTTATCTCCTCTTGTACCAATTATGTCTTCTCCTGTAGCAAATTTTTCCCTTCCTGTAGCAAATCTATAACACCACTTTCCTTCATCAGTTTTGATCTCCCTACAACTATGACTTAGTATAGATAAATGATGACCCTCAACTATGATTTTATTGATAGGGTAAGCTTCTAAGACACTCCCACCCTTCCTCTTATTCACTGCACAAACAGAGTAGACTTAGTTTCTTTATCACAAGTATGATGCAAGTAGGTTACTGATTCACAAGCAAGTGTGAACTAAGTAGATGGTACATGCAATTTTGATTGGTATTTTGATGAATTATGCAAGATAAAATAGCTTTGTTTTTGCAAGTATATTAACCTTTATCCTTTCATGAATTGATTAGTTATCATTTACAAGTTGAGTAAGTAGCATTTCCATTTCTTGCAAATAGAGTAACAATTCCATTTTTGAAATTAGTTTAGGCTTTGATTTCATTCCATTCACTCCATTACATCAGATCTAAAAAAGAAGGACAAGTTGTACGTTGCACATGTAGTGTCGATACCTCTTATGTCTATACGAACCTCGGGTTGATAATTGAAGTTGGTAGCCTTGGGAGTTGCATCATTCTTATTGCAATACTTAGGCTCATTAATAACATCAGGAACATGCATTCTCCCTATGTCAAGTATAGTAACTTGAATTAGGGAGAATGATCTGGAAAAGGAAAATCATTCTTCTTGTGTCAGTATTTGACCATAATTAGGAAGAATTGTCTTAGAGGACCCAAATCACTCAGTTGAGTGGGCTCCTTTCAACATTGAGCTCAGAATCTCCAATTGGTTGAAGGAGCACATTTAGCATCAAGCTTAGAATGACTCATGAAGAGTGAGGACTTTGGAGATTCACCATGAGTCAAAGATATTGACTAGGATGATGGTAAACCAAGACTAGTCTGTATACCATGTGCTAGAGGGATCAGAATTATGGTTACTAGTGGATGCTAATGATATACCATGTGTGAGGAGTATTGACCAAGATTATGGTGATTATGCACCATAGGTCAGAGGCATCGACTAGAATTATGATACCTAGTGATGTTGAATATTTTTTACCATGAGTCAAAGTTGTTGACGAAGATTATGGTAATTGAATGACGTTGATGTTGATGATAAATTGTTATAAACATTTTCTTAGATAAATTTGTCAACAAGAGAGTGACTTGATAGTCATTATGAATACCTCCCTAGCTAAGAGGGAGTGTTGAATTTTGTAGCTATGGTCAATCATCATAATTAATATTTTAGGCCTTGAATTATGTAAGACATGTTCTTCATGACATTTTAACTTTAGCCCTTGAATCATAATTAATACAAGACATGTTTTTCAAGTTGGTTTCATAAAAGAGAAAAAAATGAATTTTGAACTTTTGAACTTTTGGCTCCAAACTTGTCAAGTGATCCCTCTTTCAAGTCAATTAAGCCCCAGTGAAGAGAAACCCATTCAACCTAGCTAGAACACTATATATAAGGCACTCGACCTCCTCATTCCAACAAAATTCAATCTCACATATTACAAAGTATCTTTTGGGCATCCAAGCAAAGGAGGAGAAGAAGAAGGATGAATAAATCTCTAGCATCTTATCTATCTCTCTTTAACTTCACACATTTTCTTCTCTCTCCTTCTGCAACTTCACACATGTGAACATCTAGAGAGTTTCTGGGTAGCATGGCCAAAATTTTGGGCAACAATTTTTGGACAGTAGAGCCAAAATTCTAGGTAGCATATTCTAGGTGGAAGAGTCAAGCTTCTAGGAGGTTGAATTTTGGCCTAGGGAAATCAAGCAAGGTTGAGTTTGTTGGGCTTGAAAAAAGGGAAGTTTGACTAGGATTGACCATTGTATTTTTGGTTAGTTTGACCATCATATTTAACTGGAAAAATTAGGTGCATATCCTATTGAACTGAAAAATTCCTCTAAGGAAAAGCTTGTTGGGTTTTTCACCCAAGTGGGTTTTCCTAGGGTAAATCTTGTGTTATCTTTGTGCATTGTGATCTCTACTATCTTTCTGCATTTATCGTTGAATTTCGGAAGTGTAATTTCTTAATGATAAATTGGAAGCGCTAAAATAATATCTAAATTGTTAGAATTAATTATTATTTTTTCATAAATTAGTTCTTGTATCTATTGCACTTGAAAAATAAACACATAATAGATAAAGCAATTTTGCAAGAGTTTGCATATCAGGTAACCACGAGAGTTGGTGGGATGCTAGCTCAATCAAAGAAGGAATTATGGCCTTCATACCCATTCTATGTAGGCACGTACTATATAAGGAATATCATGTCTAGGGAGCTTGACTTCCATAGATATGACCTAAGGGGTGTGGTCAAATCCCATCTTTCCCATTGCAAGTATAGGTGGAAGTACTCGTCACAAATCAAAGAAGATGAGAAAAGAATAAGAAAATTATATAATGTTGTATAGGTATTGGGAAACTGTACCCCCTCACTTTTTGTTTTATTATATTCATATCATCATAATAATAATGGGGATCTTCTATGTAAATTTTGGTTAAGTCACATTCATTTTGACTCATTTGGTTAATTGTGTGACATTATTGTGTTATTTTTGTTTTCTTCGGATTTGCATTATGATTACTTCATTACGTTCATTTTTTAGCTAGCTTTCCATCAGTTCTCATTTGGACTCATAGTTTGCAAATGATGCATATTCAAAGTTTTAGAAATTTTCATTGCCTAGGCTAAACGAATGTATAAAATATATATTATTTAATTTATTTATTTATTTTAATTAATTAGGCTAATTAATTCATTTAATCTAGGCTAATTAGACTAATTATGTTTTATTTGTAAATAATTATTTTATTAATTTTTAATTAATTATTATTTAATCATTTATAATTATTCTAATTAATTGTTCTACAAAACCACTGCATTCGAGATTGTATTAAAATAATTCAAAATATTTATTAAGAAAAAAATAAAAAACTTTTCCCTAATCCCAGAAGTCCATTTTAATTTCAATTTAAAAAATTACAAGATTTCTTTCATCTAGGATCCCGAAACTCATTAATAAAGTGGTGGTTTTAGTTTTTATTTTAACATTAAAAAACATATTGAATGAAATAGTTGTAATTTAGTAAGAGGGAGGTCCCACTCCCACATAATCCTCACGTCCCACCTCCCTCCTCTTCTCCACTCCCACTTCTTCCCTCTTGACTCCCACTCCATTTCTTTTCCTGAACCTCGACACCTTGTGTCTCCTCGACTTCCATTTCCTTATTCCTCGAGGATTTTCCATCCCCAGAATCCCTCTCCCTCCTTGTGACTCTCGCTTCCAAGATCCTCTTTGTCAATCCCATGAGTCGCAAATGCGATGTGCAATGAGTTGGGTGGGCGCTCCCAGTTAAACACGACAAGACAGGTGAGCGACGAGTTGGCGAGTGCGAAGAGTGGGCAAGTGGGTGCATTGGTTGTGACGTTTCGTTATGACGATGGGATGAGTTGGAGAAGTGCGACGAGTTGGGGCACGAGCATGATGAGCCAACGGAGGGTTGAAAAACTGAAATTCGGCTAGTGTGCAGGCTATGACGGTGGGCTTATATCGTGTGAAGTTGGGCATGTGGAACCGGCAGGGTGGTAACATGGGTGAGTCAATGTTAAGTTTGGGTGTGGTTGGCTGAATTGGCAGGTCAGCCTAGGCAAGCCAACCCATGAACTATCCATGACGAAGCATATATATGCGCAGATGTTTAGATGGAGAAAGGCATTCAGTTTTGAGTTCTAACATTCAATGGCGAGTTCATAAGTGAATTGGCGAGCAAGGAGTGGGCGAACTGAGTTAGGGTGAGGTGCAAGTGGCTCTAGACCAAAGCACCAAGCCGAAAAAATAGAACGCAAAAATTTAGGTTCACCAAGCGACCCTGCCCAAGCGAAATGCGGCAGGCAAATCGCCTAGGACATCGCTACATGATGAGCGAACCAGGCTGAATGACTGTTCCGAACGACCGACTGAACAGCTGTTCTGAATGACCGGCTGAAAAATTGTTTTGAATGACTGGGTGAATGACTATTCTAAACGATTAACTGAATGACTGTTCTGAACAATTGGCTGAATGACTATTATGAACGACCGGTTGAATGATTGTTCTGAACGACGAAGTGAACGATTGTTCTGAATGACCGACTGAACGACTATTCTGAATGACCAGGTGAATGACTGTTCTGATCGACCAGGTGAACGAGTTCCTGAATGACTAGGTGAATGGGCCGAACGAGTTCTTGAAAGACTGGGTGAAAGGGCTGAACAAGTTCCTGAACAACTGAGTGAATGAGTTCTTGAACGAAGGTTTGGGCAAGGTTGCACGGTGCAGATTGAGTTGACTGTTTTGAAAGATATTGTGAGAAGGAAGTTGGGGTTCCTCTTCAAAGACTATATTTGTATTTTATGAAAGATTATTGTTATCATTGTGGTCAGACTCATATCTGAGGATTTGCCCCTACCTTTAAATTGTATCCGCTGTGCATATGTGTAAAAAGATAACGATGATGAAATAATATTAATTGAATGTTTCCACTGTGTTATGAGTGTTAATACTTAGAAAGTGAAAAATAAAATAAGTATGGAATGTTAGGCGTAGTCCACACTTGAAAGTATTGTTGAAAAGAAATTAGGTGGTGGTGCCACACCCCCCTTCATGCAGTTGAAAGACTACTATCGGGGTAGGGGCGTGATAGTTGGTATTAGAGCTTGATTCAAAGAATCGAGGAGTATGTCCATTTTGCAGAAAATGGGCTTTGCAGGAATTATGAGCTTTGAAGAATGGCAGAGGCACACTTCGGGGCCAAGTCAATCTGAACAAAGTTTACTTGAAGAATCAAGTGATGTTGAACAAAAAATTGCAGAATTAAGCAAGGAATTGTTTGAAACAAGGGATGCTCTTCGTGCTTTGGCCAAGGAAGGGATCTCTAACATGAATAGAGGTGAACTCTATCGACTTGTAGGGAAAGTGGACTTATTTGATGCAGAACTCAAGGAGTTGAGAATAAGGAAGAACTTGCTTTGGAAGAAGCAAGAGGGGCTTCGAGAATGGCTAACTCTTGAGAAAGAGTGGTTCATAGCTTTCACTCATGATAAAGAGAAAGTTGCAGTACATGACAAAGAGGAGCTTGGTGGGATGGAACCTACCATAGCAGAACCGAATTTGGAGGATGTTGCAGACACGACAACGCTGGAGGAGTAACTTGAAATCATTCAAGCTGGACTAGGATCATGCATTTTGTAGACATTGATGGATGAGGACACTCACATGGAGTATTCCTATTGTTACTTGCGTTCCGTTGGAGCTTTTGGTAGATGGGCCATATGCAGGGAAGGGCATAGTTAGTTTTCCGATGCGATGGACAACCTTACCATGGATGTCTACGATGAGACCTCATATGGAGAAGAAAGGACCATTAACTATTTCAGATCTTGTTGGGGTTGTTTGTGACCTTATGGAAGAAGGTGCAAATGCGCGTGACAAGGGAGGAACGTGATGATCATTGTGGAGGAATGGGTCATGCTTTAGCCATATGGATAATTGGCTAAGTGCCTGACATGACTCATGGATTGATTGGAGAGGGCACACACTTGGGTTATGATGATACTTGGGTGGACTTCTCATGGTTGAGACCAATAGGGAGTCTTGATAGAACCTTTAGTGGGGGAGCTATGGTGGAAGGGACTCATATGACTTGATGATATATATGGTTTGGGTGACTGAGGGCACTAGACCTGATTTGGAAACTTGGATGAGGATGATCGACGTTGTGATGGGCCTACTTAGTTGGACAACATGGAAACTTGATTCATGAACATCGAGTTGGGTAGATGGAGCATGGCAATCTTATGCAGGGACATTATGTAGGTGCACTTGTAGAGATGTCACTTATGGGCATCCAATGAAGAGTGCCAAGGCAGTGATGTTGTGCAAATGGATTTGCTGATGTAACATGGAGACTTTTACTTATGATCTGATGGGGATGTTGTGCACTTGGGTACGACAAGGCCCTGGACTTAGGTTGGATTTATGAGCAGACTATGGAACATTTCTACTGCATAGAGAGTTGAGGCATCTTGCAGGAACCTTCGGGGGCTGAGACATGTATGCTTGCTAGGATGTTGGTTGGAGATGATTCATGGAGATCATGATGACATGATATGGTTGTAGATTTTGGGGACTTCACATGATAGTGGACTTGGAGGATCTGATGTACTGAGGAGCTGAGGTCAGTGACTTTGATGCAGTATGGGGTGAATACTTCTGATCACATCTATGGGTGTGCTTAAGAGAGTGACTTGATGTGGAGGATCAAGACAAGACACTTTGGAGTTGATGGAGTTACAGCGATGGTGATGCCTTGGTGGCAACACTTGGGCATGGGTTGAGCCGAGAGTTAACCACTTTTGATACATGGGAGTTGATTGGTCTATTATCATGGGCAACACATCAAGAGTCAGTTTGATGAGAGGATCTCTTCATTTTGAAGAGATGGATCTTACACATATATGGATGATGATGTTGGGATATATGTGACTGACTTACAAAACATTGACACCAACATCATGGACATCATGTTGCAGATGAGATGGGGTCTACTTCATGGACCTGTGCATGGCTTATCTACACTTTCATGGACATGGAGATGGAGTCCTGGTCGATTTGATGTTGTGACAAGATGCTAGGAGAAACGACTGATGATGGCATGAGGAGGTGCATCCTTATGGTTTGAATGTGACAGTTGGACTGATCACCCGAATTGTTCGAATCATGGGGTCTGAAAGTGTACCAAGATGTGTTAGAATTGTGTTGGAGTATCATGGCAGAAATTCACACGATGATTATACATGATGAGGTCGACACGATATGTTGTAGTAAACATGTAGTTGAGTTGGAGGGGCCAGCCTTCCATGGTGGGGCAGCATGTGGAGATTGTGATGGAGGTGGTTGATGATCATGGATTGGGGAGAATTTCCAATTCATGGATACATGAACCTTTATGGTTTGTGCAATGGCAGAGCAAAAGTGGGTAGAACAGACATTTTGGATGTTGTAGCTAGCAACACTTTGCGATGTCGTATGACGGTGTAGAAAATTTGTGATACGTTAACCCGATAATACAATATAAATCAAAGCACAATACTATAACCTACTTCTACTATCAATTTACGGAAACTTAAAGATCGATCTGAACAATATAACCAAAAGAAGAAGAATTGATGGCACAATACACATGAAAATACTTTGGGGAAAGTCCTTAGATAAAAACCCCACACTATTGTATTATCATACATGGTGGAAATACATAGGAATTATACAAAGCCTTAGCTCTCACAGCTAGCCAGCTCTCACTACAATCCTTACAGATGCTCACAAGCAATCTTGGCTTCTCTCTAGCCTTCCTCTCTACCCCCCAAGCTCTTATTTCCTTGCATTGTTCCTTATGGATGATTAGCCTTTAAAACACCGCAATCCTCAAGGATGAATCCTTGACTGCATGCATCAGTTTTCTCCATGAGAAAACACATGCAACTGATAGTACACTATCCTTAAACATTAATCTCAACTAGGTCTTTCTCAGAATAGCAATGCATGAGTTTCTGATGAGGGAATCTTCAGTTAACTGGAGTAGCACTAGTTGAGTGCATTAATGCATCAACTGACTGTTAACTCACTATTAGTTCCTGAAATAGTTTGGAACTAATTTAACTGGACTTAACTCAGTAAAATGAGTTAACTAATTACGACTCAAATATAACTCAATCTTATGGCCTTAATTTAAGGGATAACTCTTGCATGATTTCAGAAAGACTTCTAACTTGAATTTCTCCAACTAATTAATTTAAAATTAATTAATTAATTATTTCCAAGTTGCTGTTAAGACTAAATTCAATTTTAATTCACAATTTAATTCAAGGAAAAATTAAATTGGAATATTCTTGTTGCCATATTTCAACACTCCCTCTCAACAAGAAAGGGATTATCTGCCACCCCGATCCTATCTCTATGGAACTTGAATTTGCACTTTGACAATGCCTTTGTCAAAATGTCAGCATCTTGCTCCTCTGTCAAAATATACTGTAGCAACATGATCCTCCTCGCTACACAGTCTCTAAGATGATGATACTAGATGTTGATGTTCTTGGACCTATCATGAAATACTGGATTCTTAAAAAGTTTGATACAACTTTGATTATCACAATAGATCATTTTTGGATCCATTCTCTGATCAAACAAACCAACTAGGATTTTCCGCATCTAGATAGCCTCACATGTTTCCTGACTTGCAGCCATGTATTCTACCTTTGCCGAGATGAGTGAAACTGACCTTTGTTTCCTACTATACCAAGAAACTGTTGCTGACCCAAGGTTGAAAATCCCTACTGATGTGCTCTTCCGATCTGATGGACTCCCTACCTAATCTGCATCAGTGAAGCCTTGTAGCTTCACTTCCTCTATCCATATGTACCATAATCCATAATGAGATGTGTCTCCGAGGTATCTCAATATATGCTTTTTCGCCTTCCAAAACATCTTGGTAGGCTGAACCATCACTTGACTCAGCTAGTTCACCGCATAGCACAAATCTGGTCGTGTGTTCATTAAGTACATCAGTGAACCCACAAGTTGCCTATACACAGTAGCCTCTACCACTTCTCTTGAAGTAGCAACCTCCTTCCTCTAGTTCCCTACTAAATGAGTCTGCATGGGCTTTCACTTCTCCGTGTGGAATCTCCTAAGTATCTCATTGGCATACTTTCCCTAAGACACAAACAACTCCCCATCCTTTTGCCAAACTTCCATGCCAAGGAAGTAATGCATGAGACCCATGTTTTTCATCTCAAATTCTCTTGCAAGGTCCTCCTTGCAAGACACGATCAACTAATCATCACCAGTCAATATGAGATCATCAACATAGAGTACAATAATCGACAACTTAATTTTCACCACGATGTGGTACAGGTTCACATCTGCTTCACTCTTTATGAAGCCCAACCTAGTGAAGTAGTTGTCTATCCTGGTATACCAAGCGTGAAGTGCTTGCTTCATCCCATACAATGCTCTCTTGAGTGGGCACACATGCGACTCACGATCAAAGGTATCAAAACCTTCCGACTGCTCTATGTACACCTCTTCCTGAATCTGGCCATTGAGGAATGCCGTCTTCACGTCCATCTGATGGATCTTCTGACCCATCTGTGCTGATAATGCCAACATAGATCTGATAGATGAGTACCTTGCAACAGGAGAAAAAGTCTCATCATAGTCAATCCCCTCGACCTGTGAAAAGCCACAGGCAACAAATCTTGCCTTATGCTTCTCCACACTACCATCAACAACTGTCTTTACCTTGTAAAGCCAATGGGAACTCACAACTGACTTGTTCTCCAGTCTCAGGACCACATCCCAAACACTGTTACGAACTATGGAGTCATAATCCTCCACCATAGCATTAACCCCAATCAGCTGCTACACTGCTTCATTAAAGGAAGATGACTCGGTCTCAACACATTCCCCAGCAAGGGCCATGTATCCAATGTACCTCTCAGGTGACCTCCTCTGTCTACGCTGAGAAGATGGTGCTCCCACATTCTCTCTTGCCTCCTCCAACAATCTGTCAGCTTCTCTTATGTGATTCTGTCCATCTCTGGAAGACTCTGCTTGAGTGGATGTCTCCACTCCTAGAACCTCTGCATGCAACTGCTCCACATCAATCTGAGGCTCCTCCTCCTTAGGAACCAATAGTTCCTCCTTAGGAACCAATAGTTCCTCCTGAGGAACCAATAGTTCCTCCATAGCCTGTAGTTGGAGCTCCCTCTCAAGGGAAACTTGCATGGCCTTCTGCTCATCAAACTTGAGATCTTTGCGAACCACTGTCCTCCGACTGGTAGGCAAGTACACCCAATAGTTGTGAGGTGTATCAGTGTACCCCACAAATATCCCCAACACTGTTTTCAGCTCAAGCTTCTTCCATGCATCCTTTGTCACATGGCAATATATCGATGAGCCAAAGATCCTGAAGTGACCCACATCTAGTCTCTTACCAGAGAAATCTTCCTTTGGTGTCTTCATCCCAATTATGCAATGCGGGCTTCTATTATGCAAATAGACCGCTCTGTTGCATGCCTCAACCCACAAGTGGAGTCGTAGGCCTTGTTCATGCAGCATTTCTCGTGTTGCCCCTACAATAGTTTTGTTCTTCCTCTCAGCCACCCCATTCTCTTGTGGGTTATGAGGTGTTGTCAACTCTCGTTTAATTCCTTCCGCTGCACAGAAGTCATTAAAATCTTGGGAGACATATTCTCCACTATTGTTGCTTCTCAAGGCCTTGATCTTCTTCCCTAACTCTTTCTCGACCAAAGCTTTGAACTCACAAAACTTTGTGAAAGTTTGGTCCTTCTTCTGCATGAAATAAATCCATCATTTACGAGAATAGTCATCGATGAAAATCATATAATACCTTTGCTTCACTTTGGATGCCATTGAGAATGGTCCAAACAAATCAGTATAAACTCGCTCTAAGATAGCCTCTGCTTGATTATCTCGATCATGAAAGGAAGACTTGGTGTACTTTCCCAAAAGTACAACCTTTTCATGTGTCAACTTTCCCAAGTTTACATTTGGGAAGTCCTGTAGATATCTGTTGCATTATCTTCAAAGCCCCATGATGCAAATGGCCCAACCACCTGTGCCATAACTCAGTAATGTCTTGGCTTTACACCAATTTTTCTTTCGTACTCAATGTTGCACAATCATCTACCTATAGTTTATAAAGATTCTTCACCCAAATCCCTATCCTCTTGGTCTGATCTGTGGCTATGTGTCTTAAGAACGCCTTTCCTTTATTGAAGGCAACATCGTAGCCTTTGTCCTCCAACATCGCGACCGATACCAAGTTCTTCTTCAATCCAGGCACATACATCACATCTGTCAAGGTGAGAAGAGCTCCATGCTCCCTCTGAAAAGCAACCATGCCCACTCCTGAAACATTATACTTTCCATTGTCACCCATCTCTATGCACATCTTGAGGTCTTTCTCCTCCAAGGCACTTAATAAATTTTTATCACCGGTCATGTGGAATGAGGCTCCACTGTCAAGATACCATACACAACCCATCATCGATGACACCATGCATACGATGAGGGAAAAATCCATTTCGAACTGAGAGGCTAATGCCTCGCCTTCCAATCCTTTTGAGGATCCCTTCTTGGACTTCTTCGATTGGAAATTAGTCACATAATGTCCGATCTTGTGACAATTAAAGCATCTTACTTTAGACATGTCACCGTTCATCCCTCCATGAGAAGAATTCAATTTGAAATGGGAAGCCTTCCCCTTCCCTTTCCTTCCCTTACTTGATAAGGCTAGATTTTCTTCATCATCATTCTTGGATGAAGAACCATCTCATGTGCTCCTCCTGATCTCCTCCTGCATAAGATCCGACCACAATCATTCCCAATTCAGTAGTTTCTCCCTTCCATTCACAAAGTGCTGGTAGCTATTCCAACTCTTTGGAAGGCCAAGGAGAGCGAGGCTCACCATATCACCATCGGGAGTAGTTATTCCCACACTGCCAAGCTCATCTCTACAAGTGGTGAGCTTGTTCAGATATGTGGAAATAGTATCACCTTTCTCCATCTTGATTCTTCGAAGCTTATCCTTGAGCATCGATTTCCTCTGGTCACTACTATTCTGATAAAGGTCCTTCAATGTCTTCCACATTGAAAATGGAGTATCCTTCCCATGGAGACTCGAGACGATATGGTCTTGAACTCCCTCAAGGATGATCTGTCTTGCCTTTGCCACACACTTCTTCCACTCAACCAACTCTTGTGCATTAGTTTAAGCTAGCTTTGGGATTTCTTGATCAATGAATTCCTTTAAGCCATTGTCTTCTAATACAGCCTCCATTCTATCTTTCCATGCTATGTAATTCGAGCTACCTTCCAAGGCATACTCGAGTCTCAAGCCATAGAACACCATTGGCCAACCTTAAAGTATGATATGAATTCGATTTGCACCTGCAACCATGAACTTCAAACTTCGAATTCTCTTATCAGTATACTATTCACAACTCCGATACCATGTAGAAAATCTATGATAGGTTAACCCGATAATGCAATATAAATCAAAATAGAATACTATAACCTACTTCTACTATCAATTTGCGGAAGCTTAAATATTGAGTTGAACAATATAACCAAAAGAAGAAGAATCAATGGCACAATACACATGAAAATACTTTGGGGAAAGTCCTCAGACAAAAACCCCACACTATTGTATTATCATACATGGTGGAAATACATAGGAATTATACAAAGCCTTAACTCTCACATCTAGCCAGCTCTTAGTACAATCCTCACAGATGCTCACAAAAAATATTGGCTTCTCTCCATCCTTCCTCTCTGCCCTCCAAGCTCCTATTTCCTTTCGTTGTTCCTTGTGGATGATTAGCCTTCAAAACTGCAAATCCTCAAGGATGAATCCTTGACTGCATGCATGAGTTTTCTCAATGAGAAAACACATGCAACATAGTAAACTATCCTTGAACATTAATCTCAATTGGGTCTTTCTCAGAATAGACATGCATGAGTTTCTGATGAGGGAATCTTCAGTTAAATGGGGTAGCACTAGTTGAGTGCATTAATGCATCAACTGACTGCTAACTCACTATTAGTTCCTGAAACAATTTGGAACTAATTTAACTGGACTTAACTCAATAAATTGAGTTAACTAATTATAACTCAAATATAACTCAATCTTATCTCCTTAATTTAAGGGATAACTCTTGCATGACTTCAGAAAGAATTCTAACTTGAATTTCTCCAACTAATTAATTTAAAATTAATTAATTAATTATTTCCAAGCAGTTGTTAAGACTAAATTCGATTTTAATTCACAATTTAATTCAAGGAAAAATTAAATTGGAATATTCTTGTTGCCATATTTCAACACTCCCTCTCAAAAAGAAAGGGATTCTCTGCCACCCCGATCCTATCTCTATGGAACTCGAATTTACACTTTGACAATGCCTTTGTCAAAATGTTCAATATCTTGCTCCCTATGTCGAAATATGCTGCAGCAACATGATCCTCCTCGATACAGAGTCTCTGAGATGCTGATACCAGATATCGATGTGCTTGGACCTATCATGAAATACTGGATTCTCAAAGAGTTTGATACAACCCTGATTATCACAATAGATCACAGTTGGATCCATCCTCTAATCAAACAAACCAACTAGGATTTTCCGCATCCAGATGGCCTCACATGCTACCTAACTTGTAGCCGTGTATTCTGCCTCTACCAAGCTGAGTGAAATCGACCTCTGTTTCCTACTGGACCAAGAAACTACCGCTAACGCAAGGTTTAAAATCCCTCCTAATGTGCTCTTCCAATCTAATGGACTCCCTACCCAATCTGCATCAGTGAAACCCTGTAGCTTCACTCCCTCTGTCCATCTATACCATAATCCATACTGAGATGTGCCTTTGAAGTATCTCAATACATGCTTTGCCGCCTTCCAAAACATCTTGGTAGGCTAAACCATCGCTTGACTCAGTGGGTTCACCGCATAGCACAAATCTGGTCGTGTGTTCATTAAGTACATCAGTGAACCCACAAGCTATTTGTACATAGTAGCCTATACCACTTCTCTTGAAGTAGCAACCTCCTTCCTCTAGTTACCTGCTAGAGGAGTCTGCATGGGCTTGCACTTCTCCATGTGGAATCTCCTTAGTATCTCGTTGGCATACTTGCCCTGAGACACAAAGAACTCCCCATCCTTTTTCCACACTTCCATGCCAAGGAAGTAATGCATGAGACCCATGTCTTTCATCTCGAATTCTCCTGCAAGGTCCTCCTTGCAAGACATGATCAACTAATCATCACTAGTCAATATGAGATCATCAACATAAAGTATGATGATCGACAACTTACCTTTCACCACGATGTGGTACAGGTTCGCATCCGCTTCACTCTTTGTGAATCCCAACCAGGTGAAGTAGTTGTCTATCCTAGTGTACCAAGAATGAGGTGCTTGCTTCAGCCTGTATAATGCTCTCTTGAGTTGGAACACATGCGACTCATGATCGAAGGTCTCAAAACCTTTTGGTTTCTCTATGTGAACCTCTTCCTCAATCTGGCCAATGAGGAATGCAGTATTCACATCCATCTGATGGATATTCCAACCCATCTATGCTGATAGTGCCAACATAGATTTGATAGATGAGTACTTGCGACAGGAGAAAAAGTCTCATCATAGTCAATCCCCTCGACCTATGAAATCCACGGGCTACAACTCTTGCCTTATGCTTCTCCACACTACCTCAATAGTTTGCTTTACCTTGTAAAGCCAATGGGAACTCACAACTGACTTGTTCTTCGGTCTTGGAACCAAGCCGAAAAAACAGAACACAAAAATTCGGGTTCAGAGAGCAATCTTGCCCAGGCGAACTGTAGCGGGTGAACCGCCCAGGGCGTTGCTGCACGACGAGCAAACTGGGCCGATCGACTGTTCAAAACAACTGGCTCAACGAATGTTATGAACGACCGTCTGAACGACTATTATAAACGACCAGTTGAACGACTATTATAAACAACCGGCTAAATGGTTGTTCTAAACGACCGAGCAAATGACTAGTTGAACGGCTGTTCTGAATGATCGACTGAATGACTATACTGAACGACCGACTAAACGACTGACTGAACAACTATTCTGAATGACCGGGAGAATGACTGTTCTAAATGACCGGCTGAACAAGTTCTTGAACAATCAGGTGAACAGGCTGAACGAGTTCCTAAATGACTAAGTGAATGGGCTGAACAAGTTCCTGAATAACTAGGTGAACGAGTTCCTGAATGGAGGTTCGGGCAAGGCTGCATGGTGCAGACCGAGTTGTCTGTTTTGAAAAATATTGTGAGAAGGAAGTTGGGGTTCCTCTTCAAATACTGTAATTGTATTTTACAAAAGATTATTGTTATCATTGTGGGCAGACTCATATCCAGGGTGTTTCCCTTCTCGTTAAATTGTATCTGTTGTGCGTATGTGTAAAATGACAATGATGATGAAAGAAGATTAATTGAATGTTTCTGCGGTTTTATGAAAGTTAATACTTAGAAAGTGAAAAATAAACTAAGTATGGAATGTTAGGCGTAGTCCACACTTGAAAGTATTGTTGAAAAGAAATCGGGTGGTGGTGCTGCACCCCCCTTTGTGTGGTTGAAAGACTACCGCCACGGTAGGGGCATGACAGTTGGCATCAGAGCTTGATTCAGAGAATCGAGGAGTATGTCCATTTTGCAGGAAATGGGCTTTTTAGGAATTACAAGCTTTGAAGAATGGCAGAGGCACACTTCAGGGCCAAGTCAATATGAACGAAGTCTACTTGAAGAATAAAGTAATGTTGAACAAAGAATTGCAGAATTAAGTAAGGAATTGTTTAAAACAAGGGATGCTCTTCGTGCTTTGGCCAAGGAAGGGATCTCTGACATGAACAGAGGTGAACTCTATCGACTTGTAGGGAAAGTGGACTTATTTGATGCAAAACTCAATGAGTTGAGAATAAGGAAGAACTTTCTTTGGAAGAAGAAAGAGGGGCTTCCAGAATGGCTAACTCTTGAGAAAGAGCATTCATAGCTTTCGCTCATGATAAGGATAAAGTTGCAATACATGACAAAGAGGAGCTTGGTGGGATGGAACCTACCATAGTGGAAGTGAATTTGGAGGATGTTGCAGACATGACAACAATGGAGGAGGAACTTGAAATCATTCAAGTTGGACCAGAATCGTGCATTTTTCAGACATTGATGGATGAGGACACTCACATGGATGAGCCTCATGACAAAGTAAGTATTCCTATTGTTACTTGTGTTTCATTGGAGCTTTTGGTAGATGGGCCATATGAAAGGAAGGGCAAAGTTAGTTTATCGATGCGATGGACAACCTTACCATGGATGTCTACGATGAGACCTCGTATGGAGAAGCAAGGACCATTGACTGTTGTAGAGCTTGTTTGGGTTGTTTGTGACCTTATGGCAGAAGGTGCAAATGCTTGTGACAAGGGAGGAACGTGATGATCATTGCGGAGGAATGGGTCATGCTTTAACCATATGGAGAATTGGTTAAGTGCCTGGCATGACTCATGGACTAATTGGAGAGGGCACACACTTAGGTTATGATGATACTTGGGTGGACTTGTCATGGCCGGACCAAGAGGAAGTCTTGATGGAACCTTTAGTGGGGGAGCTATGGTGGAAGGGACTCATATGACTTGATGATATATATGGTTTGGGTGACCGAGGGCACTAGACTTGATTTGGAAACTTGGATGAGGATAACCGATGTTGTGATGGGCCTACTTAGTTGGACAACATGGAAACTTGAGTCATGGACACCGAGTTGGGTAGATGGAGCATGGTAGTCTTTTGCAAGGACATTATGTAGGTGCACTTGTAGAAATGCCACTTATGGGCATCCAATGAGGAGTGCCAAGGCAGTGATGTTGTGCAGATGGATTTGTTGATGTAACATGGAGACTTTTACTTATGAGCTGATGGGGATGTTGTGAACTTGAGTACAATGAGGCCATGGACTTGGTTGGATTTATGAGCAGACTATGGAACATTTCTACTACATAGAGAGCTGAGGAATCTTACAAGGACCTTCGGGTGCCAAGACATGTATGCTTGCTAGGATGTTGGTTGGAGATGATTCATGGAGATCATGATGACATGAGATGGTTGTGGCTTTTGGGGACTTCATATGATAGTGGACATGGAGGATTTGATGTAATGAGGAGCTGAGGTCAATGACTTTGATGTAGTATGGGGTGCATACTTTTGAATACATTTATGGGTGTGCTTAAGAGAGTGATTTGATGTGGAGGATCGAGATGGGACACTTTAGAGTTGATGGAGTTGCAGCGATGGTGATGCCTTGGTGGCAACACTTGGGCATGGGTTGAGCCGAGACTTAACCACTTTTGATACATGGGAGCTGATTGGTTTATGATCATGGGCAGCACATTGAGAGTCAGTTTGATGAGAGGATCTCTTCATTTTGAAGAGATGGATCTTACACATTATGGATGATGATGTTGGGATATATGCGACTGACTTGCAACACATTGACACCAACATCATGCGATTGACTGTTCTAAACAACCGGGTGAACGACTATTCTGAACGACTAGATGAATGACTATTTTAAATGACTGACTGAATGACTATTTTGAACGACCGGTTGAACGACTGTTCTGAACGACTATGTGAATGGGCTGAACGAGTTCCTGAACCACTGGGTGAACGAGTTCTTGAATGGAGGTTCGGGCAAGGCTGCATGATGCAGACTGAGTTGCCTGTTTTGACAGATATTGTGAGAAGGAAGTTGGGGTTCCTCTTCAAAGACTGTAATTGTATTTTATGAAAGATTATTGTTATCATTGTGGGCAGACTCATATTCAGGGAGTTGCCCCTCCCGTTAAATTGTATCTGTTTTGCATGTGTAAAATGATCATGATGATGAAAGAAGATTAATTCAATGCTTCTTTTGTGTTATGAATGATAATACTTAGAAAGTGAAAAATAAACTAAGTATGGAATGTTAGGCATAGTCCACACTTGAAAGTATTGTTGAAAAGAAATCGGGTGGTGGTGTCGCACCCCCCTTTGTGCGGTTGAAAGACTACCGCCAAGGTAGGGGCGTGACACTCTCCCTCCTTATGGCTCCCATAAGCTCTCCCTCATGTCCCTCCTTATGACTTGCATAAGCCTTCCTTCATGTCCCTCCTTATAACCACTCCCACCAACACTTTTGGGTTCATAAATGAACCCAAAAGCCACTCCACTTTCTTTTTAAATCCTAATTAATTTTTTTAATTAAACAATATAATTTTTAATTAATAATTTATTTAATTCATATTTTTTTAAACTGATTTGTAATTAATTTGATTAATTTAATTTTTATATATTGAATTAATTTAATAATTATAAATTTAATTGTAACTATATTGTTAATCAAAATTGATTAATTTTATTTAAAATTAGGATTTAATTTAAAATGTTTGTTTTTACCCACGCATGTATTTTTCAAAATTCTGACAGTTTTGACACTTCAACTTTGAAGAAGCATGTATTGATTTCTACTTGGCCAAATGAGGCTCGGGGTGGCTCTTTGGAAAGTTAACGATGAGGAGAACAATTTGGGAGCATTAAATCAACCAAATCTATACATTTAATATGCCAAAAAATTAGCAGAAGATGAGGCTACGAAATTGTAACAAAAAAATAATTTGGAAAATTTGTTGAAACAATTTCACCTACCAAAACTTTTGTTGTTGCAAATTGGTTTGATAGAAGCCCTCTTGAGCCATAGAATACTTGACAGAGATCAACAGGAAGCATAATTTTCCTTTAATTTATTTATTTAATTTGATTTTAATTGGAGAGTTTGTTTTCCCATTTTTGGCACTTTGATTTTATTGTGCAAAATTAATTTATTTTATTTTGAATTTTGATTGGTTTTTGCAGGAGATTTGTTGGAGAGGATGGAGCTAAGAGATATTACAGCAATACTATTACACCAGCAAAGGAGAAGAAGAGGATTTGCAGCTCCAAAATAGAGGGATTTGAACCACTTCCAACAACTCTCCATTTTTGGAGATTTTTGTAAATATTTAATATGAGTTTTGAGAATGAGAAAGGGGTTCCTCTTCTCTGCATTTTGAATGTTCTAAAGCACTTTCGTAAAGGGTTTTTAAGTTGTATGTGAAGAGAAAATACTCAAATTTGCAGATACTGGGGGTTTTCCTTTTAGAATTAAATCTATTTAGTGAGGTAGAGCTTGCACTTTCTTAATTATTCTCTCTGCTAATAGAGCTTATCATTTTGAAATGATTGTTGAAGATAAAGAGCGAAGGGATCCAGGTTTACCAATTTGTATTTGAATAGTTTTGTTTATAATGCAAATTTTATTTTTTGATAACAGATTTGTGCAAATTACTTCATGTTGTGCATTATTGTTAATATGAATGTTTGTCTTTTGGATTAGCTATCTAATTCATTATTTTCATGAATCTGCTATCGATTTTCTTATTTTCTCAAGTGTTTAAATCATATTTCTGAGTAACTGTTTACTCAAAAATCTGTCATCTAAAAATATTTTAATAACCATTAAGATTAAGTGAATTATTTTCTTGTGTTAATCGTTAATAATTCTATGTTAATATGTCTCCAAACATAACATGTTTTGTAATCATAATATCAACTGTCAAAACTATTTCATTAGTCAGATATTCATCATTAATGAGACATGTTAAATCCTCAATTCATTTAAATAACTTGCTCTCGGTTGGGTTAGATCTACATCTTCCTGATTGAGATAGACTTAGGATTTCTTTTCTTTTGCTTGCATTTTAGAGTGGAATTGCATGTAGATATTTTCATTGCATGGTAAAGTCCCCTGACACCACGAGCAAATTTTAGTGTGGCTTGGTTAAGTCCTCAATTTAGCTTAAATATCCGATATCTCTCTTTTTGTTTGGTAAGTAATTGAAAATCATAAGTCATCAAGGACAAAGAGGGGGTAGCTTAACCTAATAGAATCAGTTGCAATAAGCAAATCAAACAAATAAGGGCTTAGTTGGGGCTTTGACCGGATGGTCTCCCTTACATGTTGATGAGGTCATTTTTTGTCATCAACATTTTGGCGCTAGAAGGCAGGCCACGACTTTTTGTCTTTTGGAGTTTTTTACGTTTTAAAGTTGATTTATTCTTAATGGCTCCTTTAAAATGACCTCTTTGGAACTTATTTACTCGACTTCTACTTGCCTCCACTCCAATAAAGGTGGTTCATCTCTTGTCAAAGGTAAAATTTAATGGTAAGAAAAATGTTTTTTCTTATGACCATATTCTTCAATCTATTCTTAAAATAATTTTGATATTGAAGGTGGTGTTATGTGTAGGATGTTTACTCTCACTTTGATAGAAAATGCTAAATACTGGTGTAAATCTCTACCATTTGCCTCTATTCACACTTGAGACAAGTTAATAAAAAAAATCTACATACTTTTCAAGATTACGACTACGAAAACGTATGGGATCAAATTTAAGAACTTCGTCAATTCGAAGGTGACCTTTAGATGATTTTCTGATTAGATTCAAATTAATTTGTTTTCAATTTCAATCCAAAGATTTTCTTCCACGATTTCAGTTAATAGGATGGTTTAGAAATATAATTTCTCTTCCTTGTATTCCAAATCCATATCATAAAATTTCAAGCTTTGACGAGTCTTCCTCGGTTTCTATTAATATGACTGAAAATTCACTCATTGAAGATGCACATATCAATCATGATTAAATTGCATCATCCATATATGATAAATTCCTACAATTGGTGCATTCTTCTGACAATGTTGTTGAAGATCATTATATTCTCTCTCATGTTACTAATTTACAATCACACAGTGTGCAAGAATTTGACAATGAACCTCCAGAAGATATCGACAACACACTTGCACAATCAACTGCTACTAAATCTGAAGATCGGCATGTAATAAAATCACAAAATCAACAAGTTAATCTACAACTATATTCATTGTCTATTTATATTCATTTTTATTCGTCTTCCTCTTTGTAATTCTCACTTATGTAATCTACAACTATAAGAAGAATCTCGTGGAATAGCAGTATCTCTGTCAACTTCTTCTAGTCCTCATTCAACATCATGAATACAATTTGTTGCAACTCAAACCCAATAGTTGTTTACTACAATGAAATGATCTAACTACCTCATGATGATTCCTCTCCATGGTGCTTACTACCTCCTTATCCTCTCTCTTCTAAACCATCACTATTGTCTCCAAAAACACCATCAATGCGTGTTTCTAAGTCATCTCCTCACTATTTTTTTATATGTCTACAACCAATTTGTTGCTACAATCATCTTCAAATCATTACTATTTTTCTACATCTTCATTTCCTTGCAACAATATCTATTGATATTACAACTACTTCTCGATCATGAACATAGTTTGTTCCTTCATCTTCTTAATTCTCAAGATTTATCTTCTACTCTATTGAACTACTACTATAAATCATCACTTCAACATATTATTTACTTTGGCAACATCCTTGTTGAGTATTTGCTTTGGTATATTCCACTTCTTTTTTACTTGTGGCACATTCCATTCTACCAACAACAAAATCAATATGTAAAACATTATGTGAATCAACTATTCTCATTTGCATCTCATGTAATGGCATTTCTCATTCCTTGCCATTCTTGTTTAGACACCATCTTATGCTGCAATATCACTCACTTTTGCAACCTCCCTGCTTGCAACTTTGTACTACAATACCACTTATTGTTGTAACACTTTTTTCCACAAAATCATCCATTGTTGCAACAACATCTCTAATCTACCTATACATTCTCTTGGGAAAGTTGTTACTCTAATACTTCTTCAGTTTGTTGCACAAACTCCTTCATGTTATTCTTTTCAATGTAGATTTCTATTACACATCCTTCTTCACTCTCTTTTGGCATAATATCAACAAAATGAACTACATTAAAACATTACTAATTCTCCATAACAAATGGAGATCATTTCCTTCATTGCTACACTCACCTTTTCCCACTTAATATGTTTGTTCTTCTCCGAGCATTTTGCCCATGGGCATGCTTTCAAATTCATGCACCCCATTCTCACTTCCATCATTCTTGTCCACAATTGAAATAATTTATTTTTTCTTTTGCTCTCTCTACCTACTCTCTTTCTTTTCTTCATCTACTTCTCCTACACTTTCAATGCAAAATAACAAGCCTCTTCTAATAAATTCATCTTCTTCACACAATCTTCTTGCTAATTGGTAACTTTAAATAATGCACAAATTTCATAATTTCTTCCTTAATCTCTATTATAACATTAGCTCTCATGGACATTTCACAAATCTATTCAAATTTTTTCTCTATACCCATTATTGTACTTCAATTAATCTTATCTTCTAGGCATGTTCAAAACATACTCAAAATCTATAAACTTACCTCTTAACTTGGTGACCATCTCCTCCCAATTTTGGATCTTGTATTTTCATTTATTTTCGTCTAACTTTAGATACTATAGTCAATCATATGTATAGCTCCTTAATCTACCTCTAGCAATATTTACTCACATGGAGTATTCAACTACATGGAATTCAAAATAATGTCGAGTGTCTTCAATCCACTCCATTAATTCTTCTTGATCGGCATGGCTAGAATATGCATGCAACTTCTTCATTTTGTGTTGTTACATCTTCTACACTTCATCTAGTTCTTCTATAGGAACTTGCCTTTTCATATTTACTCTTTTTTAAATGAAATGTTTCACTTTTCATGCTAACTCAATGGTATTCAATCTTTCCATGATCACCTTCATCATGACTACAAGGTCATCAACAACAACTTCATCTTTTCTTTTGTTGTCTCTCCCTATATCAAGCGTAAAAAATCGTTTCTTCTCATCACGTTGTCTTTTTCAACATGTCCAATTTTAATAATACTATTTTTTTTTTATCTCATGCCTCTTTTAGTGTTCATCATCTTTTTTTTTATTGTCTCTCCCTATATCCATCATAAGGGAAAATTTTAGGATGAAAATTTATTTTAAAGTTTAGAGACCTTGGCGAATCTCATAACTCCCTATATGCAAACCATAAAATGTTTCTTGATATCTTTGTAAACTTATTCAAATTTCTAATGGTTTTATATATAGTCTCTATAAATTTTGGCGATTTTTAAGGTAAAATAATTTTATACTATAAAATTTGGGCGAATCATTTTTAGAAAAAATGGAAGTTGGAGAATCTTTTTTTTTTGAAAAATGATGAAAAATTAGCCTACCTACGAATATTAACCCCTAAAATTTTCCTTATAACTTCGCATCATATTGTCTTCTTCAACATACCCAATTTTAACAATATTATTTTTTTGGCCACATGCAAAATGCCTCTCTTAGTATTCTATCTGCATCATTTCCCTTTTCACAATAATAATATTTTAATTTCTTCCCAGATTTCTACACAATCAACTACAACTCAAGCTCAACATCCTCTCACTCTTCTTAAAAAATTATACTTAACGCTTTATTCTTGTTTGAAAACATCTGCCACATTCAAGAGTTTCCACACTCTCAGGATTCACTTAATCAGTTAATCTGATACCACTTCATGCACTGCCAATGGCCCTGAAATCAAATTCACAGAGCAAAAACACTCACACTATACATAAAATCTACAAACAAACATTCCACACAGAATCTATCGTCAAAGCAAAGATATTCAACATCAACCTATTTAAAGTATATCAAATCAATGGGTAATTCTCTTGAGCTTTGTTTCATTCACAAAGCCAATCACAGTGTCTCTAAATCACAGACAACCACCAATTATAAGAAGCCCAAATCTTGGAGAGCCTCAAAATCTCAAATATTTCGACTATGAAGTGATAACTACTCAATTCCCAAGTCTTGGGGTAATTCCAACATTTATTGAATTGGTACTGATTACACATAATTAATAATCACCTCCTCAGCGTCCATTTATTGGGGTAATTCGAACATTTATTCAAACATTATAAATTGTTAATAATCATCTCCTCAGGTTACAGATACAATGCAAGTCTTATAGTTAGAAATAGCCAAGGTGAACTTTGAAAAAATAAACAAGGAGCCAGTAAGTATGACCAAAAACATTCATAATTTAAACATAAACAAAGGACTAATCCCCTATGCTAAGTGCAATCTGGATTTTCTACTCTAATGAGCTCTGTGTAAGGCTTAGGACTGGTCATAAACAGATGCACTGGTGCTTATGTACTAAATTTGCCATACATTTTGTCTACAGGGAAAGTCTACATGGAAAATAAGAAGTGCAGTTGCATATTGTTGAAAACAGAGATGAAGGGCTAAGCCTTATTGTTCTCCATCCCCAATTGTCGGTCGGAAATACCATGATGAGTAAACACTGCAACCATTATTCCTTATTGCTCATAGGTGACGGACAGAAGAAGCCGTCAGTGCTACCGCTGGTGGGCTTCATCCTGGAAAATGGGGGAACCCTGAAATGCCAAAGCCTCCCCGAAGATCCCACCAGATTGCTGCTGCACAGGAACTCCCCGGCATACATTTGCTCCACTCTCCTATCAACATC
Source organism: Pinus tabuliformis (assembly GCA_031772625.1). NCBI lineage: Eukaryota > Viridiplantae > Streptophyta > Pinopsida > Pinales > Pinaceae > Pinus > Pinus tabuliformis. The sequence goes on along the minus strand of CM062820.1, from coordinate 726,939,283 downwards.
ATGAAGGAAAATATCTGTGGATCCTTCCTTCTTCCTGTTACTGGCCATCACGGCTGCCGTGAAAATGGCGGACATTCTCCCGGGCGCGGCATCGAAGTAACCACGGGGGGCGTCAATCATGATCACATCCCACTCCGTCTCGTAGATGAGCGCGGGCAAATTGGTGAGAGCGAGCTCGCATTTGGAGGACCTCAAGGCCCGGGTGGGGCTGCAGGAGGATCCATTTCTTCTGTAGTTGTGCAGCAGGGCGTCCGCCATGGACATTTTCGTTTGGTATTGGACGTGATAAGCTTCAATTCCTGGTTGGCTCTCCACGACTTTCCGTATCCAATTGGAGTCCTCTTCCAGGAAAACGGTTTTGCCGTGGGCATTGAGGGCATTCCAAAGGGGGCTGTCGTAGCCGAGGCCGAAGACGAGGAAATTGCAGGGGCTTCTCACAGAAAGTACTTCCAGGGTGAGATTGATTTCAGCTTTCTTCTGCTGGGGCAGGATCCTGCTCGTCGCGTAGTGCACAAGCGTCCTCGCAACCTCGCCCGGAAGCCACTGCTGGTCACGCTCAACCCCATGACCGGATGAAAGCGGAGAAGAAGAGGTGCAGCCTGCTGAGATGTAATCCTTGAGGCCCGACCCATCCCTCCGGCCCTGCCATATCTGTAACGAGATGAACACAACTGTGACGACTATTACTGCCACCAATGTCCTCGCAAGCCACGGATTTTCCGACAGTGGAAGCCTCTTTGAAATCTGCATTGGATCAAATCCGCTCCGCTGCACTGGTATGTATGCAGACAACTCTGTTTTATGTATGCACAGAGGATGTAAAATGTAAATGCAACCAACGAGCACTGGACAGTTGTCAAATGTGAATGGGCGGCGGTCGTTGAAAGGTAAAGGTACCAACTCTGTAAATGTTACGATAAAGTCTAATCCAAAGGTTTTAAAGAATTGAACCCATGTTTTTTTAATAATAAAGGTAATCTAATGTAAAGGTGTATAAAGAATTGAACTTATGTATTTTTATTTTTAATAGTAAAGGTGATGATAAAGTCTAATCCAAAAATACCTAAACAATTGAATTCATGTTTTTTTAACAGCAAAGGCCAGGATAAAGTCTAATCTAATTGTGTCTAAAGAATTGAATTCATGATTTTTCAAGCAAAGGTTATGATCAAGTCTAATCCAAAAGTGTTTAAAAAATTGAACCCAAGATTTTTTAATAGCAAAAGTGATATGATCAACTTAATTAATTTTTGAGTTGGATTAATGGTTAAGAGCACGTGTTTCCTCCTAAAAGGTCACATGTTCAAAACTAGAGGGGGGTAGAGTATGTATGCTTTCGTAGACTTAGCAGTCAGATCACTGCGCCGAGGTGGATCCCTTGTTCCACAAACAAGGGGATCTCATACACCGATTTGGTGTCTGTGACCTTAAAAATGGATATTATTATTATTATTATTATTATTATTATTAATATACATTTGTAATTAACAAAACAAAAATACTTTAATGGCAACTTAATGACACTTTTGCTTCAATAGCAAAAATGCTTTAATAACACAACACCAACTAAATTAACCCTTGGGCCAAATTAAATATATAAATAATTTGAAATTTCAATAAGAAATAATAATGTAGCATCACAGGGTTCCTCTTTTGTTTAAATGTGTTCCATTGTGGACTTTCATAATAAGGGTTAACGTTTTTACAAAACCTTAGAAAGGGTTGTGTCTTATGAACTATTTAGTCAAAATTTGTTTGACTTAACTTTTATATTTAATTATTAGGGAACTTCCACAATTCAATATATGAGATATTTTCAAAATTATTTTGGATGAGTAAGTGATTAATCAATGACCCATATCCATGAGAATTAGTTGCAACTAACTAATTTTTCATAATTTTTAATAGTTCAGTTAACACCCATTGCATCAAGATATGGACATTTTAGATTGACATTAATCTATGACTCGTATCCACAACAATTAGTTGAAACTTACTAGTTTCTCATAATTTTGAATAACTCACTTAACACCCATTGCATTATCATTCACTTGAATGTTGTGTATCTCATTAAGATAGGTAAATAAATAACCTTGTACCTTATAGCTTGTGAAAATTATAATGATTTTTTATAGATTTGGTGGTGAAATAAATGAGTGTTTCTAAAGGGGTGATTTCTCATTTACTCATTGTCGGTAGAAATTTAATTCCTCAAACAACCTTTGTGATTATGGAAGGTAACTTGGGAAAGGTTCTTAATAAGAGGTTTGTCAAGCATTTATTGTCTTGTCTCCTTTAATAGGAGACAATAAAGAAGGAGAAGGCCCACATTTTTTATTTTTTGAGGTCAAGGAGAGAAGGTGTTTTTGATCCTAAAGGGGTTAAATGGAGGTTTATCTTTACTCGAGGTTATTGGTGAAAAACGCAACAATGGAGGCCAAAAAAATATCTTATCTCTCCTTTTGGTAGGTAACTTTTAATTGGAAGGGAAATTAGAGCAAGTAAATATCAAAGTGTAGGATTCTAATGATTTTTTTATGCCTAAATTTCGAGGAAGGTGGTAAGATATGTGATGTCGTTGCAAAAAAAATTTGATGAAAGTTCTTCTTTTATCTAAAGGTAGATGTGGGGTGATTATATTTAGTTAGAACACTAATGTGTATTTTTATTTTAACTCATGGTCATTTGTATTAGGTTCAGGATTTATGGTTTATGTCTAGGAGTTGGGGAAGGAGTTATCGATCCTTGAACATATATGGGCCCTATCCAGATAGAGTTCCTTTCTAGGATAACTCCTTTTACAATGTTTTTCTAGATTATGAGAATAACATTTTGGGAGGACAACTTAATTTCTCTATATGAATATTTCAGATGTAGGGAGAGAATGCTTTAACCAATCCCCTTTTGAAATAATTTATGAGGAAGGTAGATGATAAAGGTCTCATATATGTGGCTTCAATCAAGAGGAAGGAATAGAGGTTTTTAGGTAAAAAATGGCCCTCAAAACAAAAGATATGCTATCCACATCAACTTTAAAATAACCAATAAGATTCTAGATGATGATGTCATCCATAAGGGTAAATAGTTTTTGGAGGGAAAGAAAGAAACTATTTTTTTCTCATATTTTTTTGCCTAACTCCTTATGGGTTTACACAAATTTCAAGTGTAGGCTAGGCATTGGAATTAAACTTTGCATCTAATAAGTACCCACTTTACATGCATTTGACAAAGTTGTAATGAGATAAATTAGAAATACATGAAGAAAGTACATTTCTTTAAAAAACACAAAATTTCATGTATTTCCATTTTATCTCACTATGGATCTATCAAAGGTATGTGGAGTGGGTAACCATTGGATGAAAATTTTAATTCCAGGTCCAACAAATGGTTACAATTGAACTTTGAGTAAACCAATAAAGAGTTAAGCCAAAAATATGATAAAAAGTAGTTTTCTCTTTCCCTTTGAAAATTGGTAACTCTTATTTTATTATTTTTAAATATTAGTTTAATATGTTTTGTTAAGAGGCTCATTTTAGACTTCAAAACTTCACTAATGCCCACATGTAGAAATAAGAAGGTGGGTTTTGATAGAATTTCCAAGATGTTAGATGAATTTTTAATTTGTGAATCATTATTAAATGATAATCTAAGAGTGAGACTATGGATAGGTACTAGTTAGGATTTACACCATTACTTTGTTCTTTCGAAGTTAGTTGGTATTAGTAATAATTCTCCATGCCAATTTAAATTCAATCATCACTAGCAAGAGGATGAGAGTTTTGTATATTTAGTTAAGAGTTAATGGTTTTATTATTATAATAATCCAAGGATGTTGAAAAAGGCCAAGGGAGAAATAATGAATTGGGCTCATGAGATGAAGTTGAGGATGGGAAGGAACTAAATGATATTGAAGATAAATTGGATACCCTTAACTTTCATCATTCTTGTGAACAACTCAAAGATTTTTTTTTATCCTTCTCTCTCTACTTATTCTCTTGCTTTCTCTTCAACTACTTCCCCTCCACTTTCAATAAAAAATAACATTCCTCTTGTATTGAATGCATCTTCTCTACAAAATCTTCTTTCTAATTGAAATCTTGAAATAATTCATAAATTTCATAATTGCTTCCTCATTCTCTCTTACACACTAACTATCATGAACACTTTACAAAATCACTCATAATATATCTCTACACAAACATTATTCTACTTTAGTTTCTCTTATGTTATAAGCATGCTCAAAACATAAAAGCTACAAACATACCTCTTAACTTAGTGACCAACTCTTCTCAATTTTTGATCTTGAATTTTCGTCTTTCACTTTTTCTCATCTTCAACTACTACCATTGGTCATATGCATATCTCTGCAACGTTTGCCAAGTCGTATTCACTCTCATAAGGCATTCAACTGCATTTCATTTGAGACAATGTTGATTGTATTCAATAAACTCCATTAATTCTTCTTGATATGCACTTATAGAATATACATGTAACTTGTTCATTTGGATTTTCTCCATCTTTTGCACTTCCTCTAGTTGTTCTATAACTACTTACCTTTCCTCTTCATCTTCAATCTTGTTTTAATGAGGTGATTCCTTTCTAATGTTACCTCAATTGCATTCAATATTTCCACCATTTCCCTTGTCATGATTCCAAGGTCATCAACAACACATTCATATATTATTTTGTTGTCTCTTCCTCCCCCCATCATAACAAAATTCATTTCTTCCTATTGTGTTGTCTTCTTTAACATGTGAAATCTAAATAATAGTATTTTTTTAATCTCTTGCAAGCTACCTCATTTGGTGTTTTATCTACATAATTTCCTTGTTTCACAACAATGATCTTTTAGTCTTCTCACACATCTATGTTGAGTTTTTAAGTGCAATAGATTCAATCGCAATATTTATGAAATAATGATAATTACTTCAAATGATATATATATATATATATATATATATATATATATATATATATATATATATATATATATATATATATATATATATATATATATATATATATATATATATATATATATACAGTTTTAACAATTCCAGTTTATCATCAAGCAATTATACTTCAAAAATTCAACCATAAAACCATAAGGACAATAGAAATCACAATACATGAGAAGACAAGATTTACCTTAGGAAAGCCCACTTAGAGGAAAAACCCAACAACCTTTTTCTTAGAGAAATTATTTAGTCCAACAAGAGATATATCTAATGTAACTAGTCAACTATGACATCCAACAAGCTATGGTCAAACATGGTCAAGCGGCCCTATAGTCAAGTCAATTCAAGTCAAAATTTTTCCCTTCAAACTTTATCACTCTCAGATTTGCCCAAAATTTCAGCCTACCCATAATATGCTGCCCATAAAACTACCGATAATTTCGACCTGTCTAGAAACTACCCAAAATTTTAGCCTATCTAGAAACTTCTGCCTAAAAAATGTCCAAAAACACACATGTGAGCTAGGAGAGGGAGAAGTGTGTTAGGGAGAGAGAGAAAGATGATATTCATCCTTTTCATCCTTCTTGTCCTTATTGTACTTTGCTTGGATGCCCAAAAACTATCTTTCTTGTGTGGGTTCAAGTGGTGTCTTTGTGGAGGAGCTCAAATGCCTTTATATAGTGATTTTTCTATCAAGAATGAGTGTGTCTCTTCAATGTGTTGACTTGACTTGAGGGAGGCTTAACTTGACAAGTTTTGGAGCCAAAAATTAAAATTTAAAAATTCAAAATTTTCTCTTTAAATTCAACATGAAGAAAATCTCTTATATAAATTCTTTCAAGGGCTATATAATCAAAATGACATGAAGAACATTTCTTACAAATTCTTATACATTACAAGGCCAAAAATATAAATTATCAAGGCAGACAATAGCTACAAAATTCAACACTCCATATTAGCTAGGGAGATATTCATAATAACTAGCCAAATGTTCTTCATCTAAACAAGATTCTCTAAGAAAAGTTTATAACAAATCATCATCATAATTGGGTCAAAATTGTGACACATGTTAATCCAATAACATTAACCAATTACCATAATTCAAGTTAGCACTTTAGACCTATGGTATATCCTCACCATATTCAGGCTAGTGCTTCAGGCACATGGTAAATCAACTGCATCAAGTAATCACCATCATTTGGGTGAGTACTTTAAACCTATGGTGTGTGCTCACCGTAATTAGAGCTAGTACTTCAGAGACATGGGATATCACTTAGAATACAACTAGTCGCCATAATCTAGGTCAGTACTTGACACATGGCATCTTGACTAGTCTTGGTTCACCATCATTTGGGTCAATGACTGGTGAATCGCCAAAGGCCAAATTCTAGTTGCATAATCTAGGGCCTGATGCTGAATGAACATGATGCTCTAGGATCATTATTCCTCACTCAGGTCAACAAATTACACATAGGAAGAATAATTGTCCTCTACTAGACCATTCTCCATAATTCAGGTCAAAGTACTTCACACAGGGAGAATTCTAGTCCATGATGCTATCTCATTAGCACTCCCTCCCAATGAGAGAGGCATTCTCAATAAGTAAAAGCTTGTTTGTTAAGTATACAAACTTTGCTCGGGACAAAGGCTTTGTCATAATATCAACATTCTGCTCATCAATAGAGACATATTGAAGCATCATTGCTCCCTTCTGCACCATGTCACAGATAAAGTGGCACTTGATATCGATGTGCTTCAACATATCATAGAAAAATTGATTCTTTGTGAGCTTCACACAACTTTGATTATCACAATATATTATGGTTGGCTCAAGAACATGATCAAACAGTCCCACGAGTAACTTCTAAAGCCACAATGCTTCACAAATTGCCAAGCTAGCTGCAATATTTTTTGCCTTGGCAGTGCTGAGTGTGACAAATGTATGCTTCTTGTTCATCCATGAAATCATAGAAAATCCCAAACTAAATCAACCTTTAGGTGTACTATTTTCGTCTTCAACACTCACTACCTAATCTGCATCTAATTAGTCCTGTAGTTGTATATCACCATTTGAGACATAATTCAAACCATAATCAACCATACCACGTAAATATCTCAATATATGCTTTGTTGCAATCCAATGATCATGTATCAGTTCCACTTGGAACTAGCTCAATGTGTTCACTGCAAATAAAATGTCTGACCCGATATTAGCCAAATACATCAGCGAGACAATCAAATTTTAGTTCATGGATGGATCTATCAAATCAAATTCAGATTCTAGTTCAACTTTCTCAAATTTGTAACCATGGGAGTCACTATCGATTTAAAATCTATCATTCGAAACTTCTGCAGGATAGCGATGATATATTTTCCTTGACCAAGAAATATTTCGTTGAGATTTTTCTAGACTTCTAATCCCAAATAATAGTGCATCAAACCAAAATATTTCATATCAAATTCAGAGGCCAACTCCCTCTTCCTTCGAGTAATGAGATGCTCCACACCTATAAAAAATAAGAAATCAACATACAATAATGGAACCACAGGTTCATTCTCCTCAACCGTGGAGTACAAGTTTGGATCATCATCACTTTTGGAGAAACCAAGTCTTGTCAGATAACTTTCAATTCATGTATACTAATCTCTCGACGCTTTCTTAAGTCCATACAAGGATTTTTTCAATATGAAAACATGAGAATCTCTTCCATGGACCTCAAAACCTTGAGGTTGCTCTATGTATACTTCTTCCTCAACTATGCTACCAAGAAAAGTATTATTCACATCCATTTGATGTAAGTTCCAACCCATAGAAGAAGCAATGGAAATAAAAGATCTAATGGTTTTGTACTTGTTAACCAGAGCAAAAGTCTCATCATAGTCTTCTCCCTCTTTCTGGGAGAACCCTCTAGTCAAAAATCTTGTGTTGTATTTGTTATTACTACCATCCACTGCATGTTTGATCTTGTATACCCATTTGGAGGACACCACTAATTTTCTTTCAAGTCTAGGTACAATCTCCCATACACTATTCTTCATAATTGATTTGTATTCTTCCAACATTGCATCCTTCCAAACTTGTTGGTTAGCTACTTCTTCAAAGGTGGAAGGTTCAACATCAATGAGATTAGTCATCAATGTTGCATAACTAGAATACCTCTTTGGTCTCTATTTTTCCCTGAAGGCGCCATGTGGTGCTGCATCTCCTTCTGCCTTCTATAAGGTAGATCTCAACCAATTTTTTATCTTCCTAAATTAAGGAATAAAAATTGGATCCACTAGCTCGTTAGGCCCTTCTATCTCATCTTGTTGATCGTTTGGATGTCCTGTATTATTGGATGGACTAGTAGCTTTTCCTTGGAAGCTTCACATTCTTCACCACCATCTGAATCCATGGATGTGTTTTTAGATTTCCAATAGGAAACATTTTCATCAAAGGTGACATCCTTTCTAACTTCAACCTGCTTTTGTCTAGGAGCATATATTCTATAAGCCTTTGATGACTTATTGTATCTAACAAATATTCCCTTCTTTCCTGAAGGCTCTAGCTTCCTTTTCTAATCTTTAGGCACATGGATCTAAATAGGACAACCAAATATTCTTAAATGAACAACTTGTGGTTTCAGTATAGTGAAGGCTTCTTTAGGAGTCTTATCTTCAAAAATTTGATGAGGATTTCTATTTTGAATGTAGATAACTATCGTAAATGATTCACTCCATAGAAACATAGGAAAGTCTTGATTATGCATCATTGCATTAAAAAAATCTTCAATAGTCCTATACGTTCTTTTAACAACTCCCTTTTTTTTGTGGATTGTAAAGGACTATCAACTCCCTCTTAATCCCAACTTCTTTACAAAATATAATGAGCTCTTTTGAGGTGTATTCCCCTCCATTGTTTGATCTTAGAATCTTCATTTTATTTCCCTTCAAGTTTTCCACTTCAGCCTTGAATTTCTGAAGCTCGTAAAAGACTTCATCCTCGTCTTCATGAAGTAAATCCAGATTTTGTGAGAGAAGTCATCAATAAGTGTTACATAGTACAACAAGCCTCCAAGAGTTTTTACTGGCATTGGACCATATAGATCATAATGGATTAGATCCAAAACTGCCTTGGATCTACTTTCACTATTTGGAAAAGATTTCTTGACATTATTTTCAAGTGCACACCCTTTACAAACATCTTCATGCTCCACATTTAGTTTTGGAACACCTGAAATCATTTGTTTTAAAGCAGAAAAATCTCTATAGTGAAGGTGAGTGTATCTTCCATGTCAAAGCTCAAACAAATTAATATAATTATGTATAAGTTCTTGAGGAGGTTGTTTCAAGAGTCTATACAATCTTCCTTCATGAATTCCAATTATTCTATTAGAATCTATACTAGAGGTCTTTGGACATACAAGAAATTATCCATCCAAAAATTCCTCTCTATCTCCCTTATCTTCCAAACATGAAATAGAAACCATTTTTTTTTTCAAACCTAGCGTTAGTGTCTATCAGTCCTGCCAGTCACCAGTGACCAAAAGTGCTCTTTCAAAGTTTTTGTTAGGGTCTTAGGTCAAATTTTTATATTTTCAAGTCAATCCTCAAATAAAAATTTGGTCACTGGTTGGTGTTGGTCTAGGTCATCACTACTCCCTTGGTTTGCAAAGTCACCACCCTTAGCATGGTTAGGTCATTCCTTTTTGAAAGAGTGTCATGGTCATCATGGTCATAATTCATCTCATAAGTCCATGATGGGTCACCACTAGGTCATAGGGTTAATTTCCTGAAAATTGGTCATGTCACCATTAAAATCATTTTATAAAGGAGTAGTGAAAGTCAAGTTGTCAATAAAAGGTTTTAAAGCATGTTTTTTTTATCTCATTCATAATGTAATAATTTCATAAAGTTATGAAGCTACATTGTAAAGACACATCAAAGTCAAGTTATGAAAAATGATGGTGGGCCCACTACCATATGTAAGAAAAAATTGATTTCCACAAGCTATAAAGGAGTCAAACTCACTCTCCATTTGCTCATTCCACCCTCATAAGACATAACTCCACTAGAAAAGTGCATTCCAACCCTCAGAAGATTGAATTACTGCCTCTAGAGTATCATTCTTTCTCCCTCGCTGCATTTTTGGCATCCTTGTTGCACTTTTGAAAAGGGAGAAAAATCATTCATTGCAGAGGTTTTATCCATAAATTTACAGTTCCAGTAGATCATCAGCAGATAAGTGAACTTCATTCACTCCTCCTTCATCATTCCTTTCATCACATGCTTCACATGCTTTACATGGTCATCCCATGTCTTACTAAAAAAAAGAATGTCATCTAAATAAACTATTACAAAATCATCAATAAATGATCTAAATACATCATTCATAGCTCGCATAAATGTAGCAGAAGCATTAGTTAAACCAAAAGGCATAACCAACCATTCATAAAGTCCTTGCTTTGTCTTGAAAGCAGTATTCCAGGCATTCTATTCCACAACTCTGATATGATGATAGCCACTTCTTAAATCTAACTTAGAAAAGTAAACTGCGTCTTTCAATTGATCTAACAAATCATCTATTAGTGGAAGATGATAATGATTATTGATCGTTATTTTATTTAGAGCTCTAAAATCAATACACATTCGCCATGAACCATCTTTCTTTCTCACCAGCATGATTGGCGATCCACATGGTGATGTGCTTGGTCAGATAAACCCCTTGTCGAGCAACTCCTGTACCCACTTCTTTATCTCTACATTCTCTAAAGTTGATAACCTGTACATTCCAATGTTAGGTAGTGGAGCATCTTGCTATAAATGAATATCATGTACTATTTCCCACGTGGGTGGTAGACCTTTAGGTTCTTGAAATATAATATCATACTTCGAAACAACTTTAACTAAATCAACTTTCTGTTTAGGATCACAACCTTCAAATGCATTGGCTTTTTCAGGATCCTTTGCCTTTACAATCATTAGTAAAAATTGCCTACTTGAATTCACAATTCTTTTCATCTACCCTGAGTTTATGAGAGAGTAGTTATGTTTAAGTGTATGAGCCATTACAATGTATTCTATTCCATCTTTAGTGAGTTGATACTTATTCTCAGCTCTATAGAAAATAACTTTCCTATCATACAAGTATGGACTTCCTAAAACAATACCACATATATCCAATGGAACTATATCTAACTCAACCTCATCTACAAATGTTAATCCAATAGCAAACCTAAGTTTACATTGTCTCGTGACTTGTAGCTTTGTTTAATCACACACCCAACCTAATGGATATGGCTTCTTATGAGGCTTTGTTTCTAATCCCAACTTCTTTACAATTGTTTCAAAAATCAAGTTTACTTGTGACCCACTATCAAATAAAGTATCAATCTTATTATGCTTGGAAATTACTCTAATATGAAATAGCTCATTTCTTTTCCTCTCATTACTTTCATTATCAATAGATTGCGAAGAGTTACTTGTAGATGCTTCAGAATTTTTACCTTTAATACCTGTGGTTGTAACTGTTGTTTCATCACCTGAGTCTAACCCCAAGTCCTTCTGAATAGTAGCAACATTCTTTCTCTCCTTACCCCTGAACTTCTTAGGCTTCATTTCTAGATGCAAAGACTAGCAATGTGCTTTATCATGTCCTTCGTTCTTGTAATGAGGGCATGAAGGTTTATCCTTCTTTACAGTGTTTGATTTCCTCTCCTTCCATTTCAGTTTCTTCTTTTCTTTATTCTTGTTTACAAAAGATTTAGATGATTTCCCAACCTCTGGGTTTACATTCTTACCTCTAGCCTCTAGATGTGTTTCTTGAACTGATACATCATCTAAGCTAGTGGGATTAAACATAAGTATAGTATGTCTTAAATAACTATGAAGACCACCTATATACTTCAATAAAGTCTCAGGTGAGTCCAATGAAATACCTAGAGTTAAAGCTCTTTTCCTAAATTCCTGAGTATAGCTTTGTATACTTTATCCCTTTAATTGCCAAAGAGTTTGCCAACTCATCATTGCCTGCTACATGTAAGCTAAAAGATAGAATTGATTTTTGATAGTAGAAACAAATTCATTCCAAGTAGAAACGATTTTACCATGCTTTTGAAGATCAGCTTGTGTCTTGCCTTCCCACCATACCAGTGTAGTTCCTCCTAGTCGAAGGCTAGCTAGCTGGATCTTCTTCCTTTTCGATTCAACATTCTGCACCCTGCAATAAACATCAATTTGCCTTATCCAATTATCTAGATTCTCTGCATTAAGTTCTCCATCATAAATTGGCAAATCAAACTTTACATCTAATTTGATTAGAGAAGTTTTTTTCTTCTTCTTAGAAGAGCTAGTTTTATGCGGAGAGGATGAATTTGAGGATGATGATGATGATGGAGGAGATGGTGGAGGAGGCATTCCTCCTTTTCCTTTGTCTTCTGGAGGTACGAACAGAAAAGGTTCCCTTGCTCCTTTGTCTGGTTTAGGTGTTGAAGAGCTTTCACCTCGATCCTTCTTGAACTCCAGATACATCTCTTCCACCATAGATCTTGTGGTCATAAAACTATCTATAAACTAAGATTCTAATCCCAATGGATTTTCTTATGCCATTCTTCTTTGAGAAAACACTCTTCCGATATCTGGATTAGCCTCAACAAGTTCTCCTTCTCCTTAAATTCTGAGCTTTAATCTAGTTAGCATTCAAATTCCTACACAAACTTGTCTAACCTTAACAAAAACCTTAAGCTCTAATACCACCTGATCTGGAATGTGATCTTAAAGAAAGATTTAAGGTATTATATACTTATGTGTAGGAAATTCCTATATTACTTAGTGCAATGGATTGATAAGATTGTGAATAATATAGACAATCAACAGCTAAAAAGACATAAATAAAACACACATCAACACATTAACACAACCAAATGATAAAGTAGTTCACCAAACTTCCTAGCTACATCTCCTGGTCCAAGCCTTCAATGCCGACCTTTGTATGATGTCTTCAATTATGGGAATATTACAGTCAGTGAGCTCAATACTGAGTCTCAACACAACACATGGATTTATCACAGAGTTTGCTTGAAATCCTCGAGTCGACAAGAGTGACACGCCTCCAGACCCCCTGGATGGTTCCAAAGTCTTCTTTGGTTCTCGGCCGCTTTGCTTACTCTGCCTTTTCACCTCTGTACTATCCCTCTGGCTCTTTGGCTATCTCTATCTCTGTGTTTTTCAGTCCCCTGCCCTTTTTGTGGCTCTGCCTGCATCGTGTTTTTATAACATGTTTTTGTCACAAGAATCCGCCTATGGCATGAAAAATTTGTTCGAAATAGAAAATTTTTACCTGAAAGGACTAGTGGGCATGGACAATCCCGACCATCCGGCCTTTCTATGGAGCTAAAATCCCAAAATAGATCCATTCAACCATATACAACCATACATAGAAAATACACTGAAATACATTGAAAAATGGACTAATCTGGATCTCAAAATTCATCAACCTGCATCTATAATATCATCAGGTCTGTGCAAATCACTTTGGAAATGCTCCTTTTTCTTTGTATCCCCCGATTCTCTAATCTCTAATTGCTCTGATCGGCCTCATTGGCGATCGACATATCGACATATTAGCGTATCACTGTTTCACGGCTCCAGTCTTCAACTTTCCCCGAAAGCGATCGCTGATTCAATCTCAACCATTGATCATTGATGTTGACCTGACGACTGACAATATAAGTTCCCATAGCCTTAAGGTCCTTCCCCTTTGGTTCTTGCGATGTGATAAGTCACAAATCACATATTGCATGGACTTCGGGCCCGCAGCTTAAGTCCTCACTTTACTTTGCAATGCAATATTTGTAATGGATCTATACCGTTGATCTGTGCGCTCGATCCAACGGACCATATTAAATCACATTGATCGCAATTGCAATTCACTCATGGCCAAGGTCTTTAACGCTCCACTGGCTCTTCTCCGATGCGATAGTTAAGACTGCTCCATTGCTACGCTTTTGCTCCTGTTCGTTGATCTTTTGGATCCAACGGCCCCTGGGTATTATTGCTGCATTCTTTAAGGCACTACGCTTCATTGCATTTCTCCGTTTTTACTCTGTTTTGACTGTTTTTAAAAACATATCTTCCCATTTAACGCATACGTAAAATGTATTTGAAGACTTAAAAGGTTTGTTCAAGATCCATTTTGGATCACGCCTCCCCACTAAAAGGCTTTTGGACCACCAAAGTTTGGTTTTAGGAATCGATCAAGTGAGGATACCGTTTCTTCACTTGTCCAATTTGTATCCATCATGCCAATCTTGGATTTGAACCCTTGAGTCCTAATCTTAGGTACTCAACATCCCCTCAACGCGTAGTTCTTAGCTTCCTGTCCAGAACTGTGTCCTCCTACAACTCATTGAGATACTCAGGCAACAGATCCTCAATAGAAGGCAACTGACTTTGCTCTTCAGGATCTTCAATCATTGAAAGTTCATACAATCTCAAGTTTTCAACATTAACGATTGAATAGATCTACATATATGTTGGTAAATCAAGGTGAAAAGCATTTTCACCAACCTTTTAAAGTATCTTGAAAGGTACATACCTTATTGGTTTAAGCTTCTAACCTTCACTCTGCATTCTATCTTTGCTAATGTACAGCCAGACTTGATCATCAACTTGGAAACTCTGCTCAACCAGATGCTTATCATGCCTCACCTTGTACTTGGCTTGAATCCTTTCCAACTGTTCCTGTACTACCTAGTGAATTTCCTAGATTTGTTCAATGAACTTGGTTGCTTTGTCCACATCACTGTGTCCATCAACTGCTATGTCTTTACCAAAGACAAAATCCAAGGGAGACTTTGGTATACAACCAAAACAAGTCTCAAAAGGAGATCTATGAGTAGAAGAGTGTTTGGCATGGTTGTAAGCATGTTGCACATAACACAAATGCTCATCCAAAATCTTGGGATGCTTGCTGCAATAACCTCTGAGCAACTAGATCACAGACCTATTGACCACATCTATCCGACCATCTGTTTGTGGATGAAATGTTGTACTTTTCTTCAATTTGATGTCCATTAACTCCCATAGACTTGACCAAAACTTCCCAACAAATCGAGTGTCTTGATTAGATACAATAGAAGTGGGTAACCTAAAATGAACCCATACATTCTGAAAGAACAACTTCGTTGTTTGTTCAGCTATAACCTGCTTATTACATGGTATCAAAATACACTTTTTATTGAACCTGTCTACAACTACATACAAATAATCATGACCTTTCCTAGACTTTGGCAATCCCCCAACAAAATCCATGGAAACACTTTCCCAAGACGAGAAGGAATCGGGAGTGGAGTGTACAAGCCTAATTTTCTATTAATGGGCTTGCTTGTAGCACACATAGTACACCCTTTAATATATCTAGAAGTTGTTTCATGCATTCTTGGCTAATAACAGAACCTTTGCAACTGTGCAACTATTTTACTTACACCAAAATAACCTGATATGAGAGAAGTATGTGCTTCTCGAATTATGGTAAATCTTTTAGTTTGTGGAATGCATAGCTTTCCCAAATGATATAAGAGTTGGTCCTTTACATAATAATCCAATTCTTCTACTTGTTTTCCATGACTTAAAGTTGCATAGACATCTTTAAAATCTACATCTTGAGCATATTGTTCAATGTAACTTTCATGAATTACTGAATTATGCTTAAGTATAGTAGATGCATTTATGATTGGTCTTGATAACATATATGCAACCTTATTTTGTATGCCTTTCTTATATTTGATGACAAGATGACATTGTTGTAGAAAACCCATCCACCTATAATGTCTTGATTGCTGCAGTTTAATTTGTGAGTGAAAATATTGAAGTGGTTGATGATCTGTATGTATGATTGTTTCTTTACCCATTATGTAATTTTTCCACTTTTTCACACTTTGTACTAATGCATACAATTCTTTATCATATGTAGGATAATTAACTACTGCAGAAGTAAATGTCTCAGAATGATAACATATGGGCTTTTTGTGTTGCATCAACACTGCTCCCATGGCATAGTCACTGGTATCTATTTCAATCTCAAATGGATGTTGAAGATCTGGTAGTGCTAGTATTGGTGTTGTACTAATTTTCTCTTTCAAGATGTCAAAGGCTTTTTGTTGTTTGCCTCCCCACTGAAACACCTGTTTCAAACTTGTTAAATCATGTAAAGGAACTGCAATCAATGAAAATTTAGCAATAAACTTTCTCCAGTATTGTGACACCCCTAGGAAACTCCTAACTTTTGAAGCAGATTTGGCTTTAGGCCAATTCACAATGACTTCAACTTTAGAGGGATCTATCTTCAATTCACCACCCCCTAGAATATAACCCAAATAATTTAAAGATGTTCTGCCAAATTCACATTTCGACAGTTTCACATAGAGATTTTCTCTTTTCAAAACATCTAAAGTCTGCTTCACATGCTTTACATGGTCATCCCATGTCTTACTAAAAACAAGAATGTCATCTAAATAAACTATTACAAAATCATCAATAAATGGTCTAAATAAATCATTCATAACTCATATAAATGTAGTAGGAGCATTAATTAAGACAAAAGGCATAACCAACCATTCATAAAGTCCTTGCTTTATCTTGAAAGTAGTCTTCCAGGCATCCTGTTCCGCAACTCTGTTCTGATGATAGCCACTTCTTAAATCTAACTTAGAAAAGTAAACTACGTGTTTCAATTGATCTAACAAATGATCTATTCGAGGAAGAGGATAATTATTCTTGATCGTTTTTTTATTTAGAGCTCTAAAATCAATACACATTCGCCATGAACCATATTTCTTTCTCACCAGCATGATTCGCGATCCACATGGTGATGTGCTTGGTCGAATAAACCCCTTGTCGAGCAACTCCTATATCTACTTCTTTATCTCTACATTCTCTAAAGCTGATAACCTATACATTCCAATGTTAGGTAGTGGAGCATCTTGCTGTAAATGAATATCATGTACTATTTGCCACTTGGGTGGTAGACCTTTAGGTTCTTGAAAAATAATATCATACTCCAAAACAACTTTATCTAAATTAGTGTTCTGTTTAGGATCACAGCCTTCAAATGCATTGGATTTTTCAGGATCCTTTTCCTTTACAATCATTAGTAAAAATTGCTTACTTGAATTCACAATTCTTTTCATCTACCCTGAGTTTATGAGAGAGTAGTTATGTTTAAGTTTATGAGCCCTTACAATGTATTCTATTCCATCTTTAGTGAGTTGATACTTATTCTCAACTCTATAGAAAATATCTTTCCTATCATACAAGTATGGACTTCCTAAAACAATACCACATATATCCAATGGAACTATATCTAACTCAACCTCATCTACAAATGTTGATCCAATAGCAAACCTAAGTTTACATTGTCTCATGACTTGTAGCTTTGTTTTATCACACACCCAACCTAATGGATATGGCTTCTTATGAGGCTTTGTTTCTAATTCCAACTTCTTTACAATTGTTTCAGAAATCAAGTTTACTTGTGACCCACTATCAAATAAAGTGTCAATCTTATTATGCTTGGAAATTACTCTAATATGAAATAGCTCATTTCTTTTCCTCTCATTACTTTCATTATCAACAGATTGTGAAGAATTACTTGTAGATGCTTTAGAATTTTTACCTTTAATATGTGTGGATGTAAATGTTGTTTCATCACCTGAGTCTAACCCCAAGTCCTTCTGAATAGAAGCAACATTCTTTCTCTCCTTACCCCCGAACTTCTTAGGCTTTAGTTCTGGATGTAAAGACCTGTAGTGTGCCTTATCGTGTCCTTATTTCTTATAATGAGTGCATGAAGGTTTATCCTTCTTTACAGTGTTTTCTTTCCTCTCCTTCCATTTTAGTTTCTTCTTTTCTTTATTCTTGTTTACAAAAGATTTAGATGATTTCCCAACCTCTGGGTTTACATTCTTACCTCTAGCCTCTAGATGTGTTTCTTGAACTGATACATCATCTAAGCTAGTGGGATTAAACATAAGTATAGTATGTCTTAAATAACTATGAAGATCACCTATATACTTCAATAAATTCTCAGGTGAGTCCAATAAAATACCTAGAGTTAAAGATCTTTTCCTGAATTCCTGAGTATAGCTCTATACACTTTGTCCCTTCAATTGCAAAAGAGTTTGCCAACTCATCATCGCCTGTTGCATGTAAGCTAAAGGATATAATTGCTTTTTGATAGCAGAAACAAACTCATTCCAAGTAGAAATGATTTTACCATGCTTTTGAAGATCAACTTGTGTCTTGCCTTCCCACCATACCAGTGCAGTTCCTCCTAGTCGAAGGCTAGCCAGCTGGATCTTATTCCTTTCCGATTCAATGTTCTACACCTTGCAATATACATCAATTTTCCTTATCCAATTATCTAGCTTCTCTGCATTAAGTTCTCCATAATAATTTGGCAAATCAAACTTTATGTCTAATTTGATTAGAGAAGTTTTCTTCTTCTTCTTAGAAGAGCTAGTTTTATGCGGAGAGGATGACTCTGAGGATGATGATGATGATGGAGGAGATGGTGGAGGAGGCATTCCTCCTTTTCCTTTGTCTTCTGGAGGTACGAATAGAAAAGGTTCATCTACTCCTTTGTCTGGTTTAGGTGTTGAAGAGCTTTCACCTCAACCCTTCTTGAACTCCAGATACATATCTTCCACCATAGCTCTTATGGTCATAAAACTGTCTATAAACTGAGACTTTGATCCCAATGGAGTTTCTTCTGCCATTCTTCTTTGAGAAAACACTCTTCTGATCTTTGGATTAGCCTCAACAAGTTCTCCTTCTCCTTTTCTGAGCTTTAATGTAGTTAGCATTCAAATTCCTACAAAAACTTGTCTAACCTTAACAGAAACCTTAAGCTCTAATACCACTTGATCTGGAATGCGATCTTAAAGAAAGATTTAAGGTATTACAGACTTATGTGTAGGAAATTCCTATATTACATAGTGCAATTGATCGATAAGATTGCGAATAATATAGACAATCAACAGTTAAAAAGACATAAATAAAACACACATCAACACATTAACACAGCCAAATGATAAAGGAGTTCACCAGACTTCCTAGCTACGTCTCTTGGTCCAAGCCTTCAATGCTGACCTCTATATTATGTCTTCAATTATGGGAATATTACAGTCAGTGAGCTCAATACTACGTCTCAACACAACACATGGATTTATCACAAAGTTTGCTTGAAATCCTCGAGTCGACAAGAGTGACACGCCTCCAGACCCCCTGGATGGTTCCAAAGTCTTCTTTGGTTCTCGGCCACTCTTCTTACTCTACCTTTTCACCTCTGTACTGTCCCTCTAGCTCTCTGGTTGTCTCTATCTCTATGTTTTCTAGTCCTCTGCCCCTTTCACGGCTCTGCCTGCATCGTGTTTTTATAACACGTTTTTGTTACAAGAATCCACCTATGGCGTGAAAAATTTGTTCGAAATAGAAACAGTTTACTTGAAAGGATTGGCGGGCGCAGATAGTCCCGACTTTCTAGCCTTTCTACAGAGCTAAAATCCCAAAACAGATCCATTCAACCATATACATCCATACATAGCAAATACACTGAAATACATTGAAAAATGGACTAATCCAGATCTCAAAATTCATCAACTCGCATCTATAATATCATCAGGTCCACACAAATCGCTTTGGAAATGCTCCTTTTACTTTGTATACCTTGATTCTCTGATCTCCGATTACTCTGATTGGCCTCATCGGTAATCAGTGTATCGCTATTTCACGGCTGCAGTCTTCAACTTTCCCCGAAAGCGATCACTGATTCAATCTCAGCCATTGATCCTCGATGCTTATCCGATGGCTGACAATACAAGCGCTCACAACCTTAAGGTCCTTCCCCTTTGGTTCTTGCGATGCGATAAGTCGCAGATCGCATAGCGCATGGCCTTCGGGCCCGCGGCTTAAGTCCTCCCTTTACTTTGCGATGCAATATTTGTAATGGATTTGTACCGTTGATCTGCGTGCCTGATCCAACAGCCCATATTAAATCACGCTAATCACAATCACAATTTGCTCATGGCCAAGGTATTTAACACTCTATTGGCTCTTCTCTGATGCGATAGTTAAAACTGCTCCATTGTTGTGCTTTTTCTCCCGTTCGTTGATCTTTTGGATCCAACGGCCCCTAAGCATTACTACTGCATTCTTTAAGGCACTACGCTTCATTGCATTTCTCTGCTCTTACTCTGTTTTGACTATTTTTAAAAAAATATCTTCCCATTTAACACATACGTAAAACATGTTTGAAAAATTAAGAGGTTTTTTCAAGATCCATTTTGGATCAGGGAGATATGCAACTTTCCTAGAGGCCTATGTCAGAAAATAAAAAAAAAATCAAGTTAATTTCCTGTTTTAGTCATGATTTTGTGGCACAGATTCTGAGAAAATGAAAATAAATTTCCAAAAATGAGAGAGTTTTTCCTTCACAACATCCTTATCTACACAAACCTCTCTCAGTTTTCCAAAATGCCTTATGGTTAGAAAGATATTTGTCCATCTTTGAGCCCTATTGTTGTAAAAAAATCTAGAAAGTTTGACACACTGCTATAAGCCCAGCGCATTGGCATTACGCTTTTTCCTCGGTGCTCCTTTTGCCAGAAAATAACCACCATTGGATATATAATGTCCTAAGAATATCATCTATCCACTTTTTGAGACTTGTCAGCAGGAAGATTGAGAGAAAATGTCAAAAAAGGGGTCAAAAGTCACTTTCTACCACTATTTTGAAATAGGCGCTGCACATATTGGAGTAGTCATGGGAAAATCAATGTTTGTACCTTATGGAGTGTCCAACTCACTTTTTTTATGAGTCAAAAGAAAACTAGAGATCTAAAGCTTTCCAATGAGCTGTCAAGCTCATAATTTGGAGCACAGGAAGGCCTCCAAAGAATTCTTGCAAGCTAGGCCTCTTCTTGATCCATATCTTATAAAATCATTGGAACCTTCTATGATTTTATGAATGATATACATATCTCATTTCCATATATTATTTCTTTAGTGGTTTTCCTTAAATTTTATAATCAAAATTATTTTCATAAAGCTATGTTTTTATGGGAATATCATTTTGTGTCATTTTCCTTCTTACTTAATGAATTCATGGTGCACATGCTCATTAAGACCTTTTTCTTCCTTCAAACACTACACTACATCGAAAAACCCTAAAACCATCATAAAAGCATTTCTACCTTGCTCCATATCTTTGCTGTTGTAACAATTTTATCCTTTGACCTAGCTACCTAGTTTTCATCCCTTATCCAACATCAAAACCTAGAACTTTCGAAACCCTACTTGAGCCTAACATATCTAGTCTAAAATCTTTTCCCATTCCAGTCATCATTGGCTATGAATTCATAGAGAGATCCCTATATGGTTTAGCAGGGCTAGCTGCTGAAACATAAGTGGTTTGAGGTTACCTCCTTCGATTTCCCTTCTCAGCCTTGTAATATTATGGAGGACAACACCTAGAACATATAATATGTTGCTTATATGAACGTTTTCACCTAATTCTAGCTCAATAGAAGTCTTCTGAATGATTTTTATTGCATAGCTATTGTTTCCTCCAAGCTCTACATTTCAAGATAGTTTTCTTTCCATAACCTTGTGAGGTTGTCACAACCCCCCATCATGTGCCTTGAGAAACCACTATCTACTAGTCACTAATCATTTTTATCTGTAACAGAACCTATAAGAGCTTAAAAGTAAAAGAAATATTTGTCACCCGATTCTTCATTCTTGGGTCTCTTTGGAAGTTCTTAAAAATATTTTGTGGTGGCATGGTACTTTTCCATTCTCTTTCTATCATTCGATATTTTAGGACTGTTACATGGTAATTTGTCACTGCCTTCACTCCAGTCCTTCTACTGTGTCATGTGTCCAAGTCAAACATGCTCATATTGAGCAAATGCTCTCTTGTGCTGTCAAATGACCAATTTTTCCCAAGTTATCTGCCTCATCGTGACTGTGGACTTAATATACACGTTGAAGGGCACTCGTAAACAATCCAGATGCGCTGCCAGCGTGGAAGTACATCTGATTCTCGCTATCGTCCGATTTCATGCTCCAGCACAAGGTTACTTATTATATTTAGCGATGATCTGACTAGCTACATTGCTCATTAGCGATGTCAACGCTAAAGCTTAGTTATGCACCCACGATGATCCAGATTAGGCGAATTTGTTCCAACAGTCGGCCTTATGGATGACTCCAGACCTGGTTGTTCGCATAGTTTGAATCACCCTCCTTTCTCTCGCATGGCAGTTCCATCATTTGTGCTACCTTCCTTGGAGATAAGCTCACTTTTCCACCTTTCATGGAGACTCCTTCTCCTATTTAAACTCTCACCATTGCTATGCATTGCTAGTTTTGGATAGTTGGCTAGTTGAGTAGTGCTATTAGTGTTTGTGAGTTTGTTAGATAGTTGGTGTGAGTGTGACAAGTGTGGGATTGTTCATAGCTTGTGGAAGGTTGTGAAGTGCCCTTAATTTTGTGTAAGACTTATGAGTGAGAGGGACTTATGTGTTGGGAGATCCATCTTCAAAGAGTGAATGCTTGAGGAACATGCTGGCTAGATTCCTCTAAGAAGGTTTGTGACGTCAAGACTTTGGTTGTAAGCTTACTCTTATTTCATTATTAATACAATCAATGATGTTTTCCTATGTCTTGTATGTAATTTACTTGATAGCTCATGACTTCTTGACTTTGTGGGTAAATAGATCATTGTTGTTTTCCAGTTATGTGCTTTGTTGTATTTCCTTTACATTGTTTCAGGTTGATCACTCATTAGGAAGCGGAAGCTAGAGCAGTGCAATGGAACTCCATCGACCACCAATTGAGGTAGGCCTCCAACTATGACTGTTTAAGGAAAACTATTGTTGATATGTCCTTGTTTGTGACTAGACTCACTCTAGGGCTAGAGGGGTTGCCTCTATCCATAGAGGGAACACTTTCCTGCATCACAAGTTGGCGACTCCACTGGGGAGTTTGGCTTTTGTTCTTCCCTTGTTTGATCTTGTTTTGATTTTTGATTTGGTCTCTTTTGAATTTTGGGGATTAGTTGTTAGCCTTTTGATTTTCCTGGCTTGATCTGGGAAGTACCTCTATTTGATTGAACGATTAAATATATTTTATTTGGGAGTTTTGTTCGCCTGTCACTGTTTTGAACATCATCAAGGATTTAAATTTAACAGTCGCGCTGTCGTCGCACTCACCCTTTTGTAATATTTTGTGCATTGCGTAATTACGTCTCACAGTCACGACGGTTTTGAAAATCTGACCATCGCGGAAAAGTTGTGTACTTCTGTGCTAACACCGCTCTGTTGCTACGGTTAGTTCTTTATCAATGCTAGTTGCTTGTGTATTACCCGCACTGATTGCTGTAGAATTTATTTTCTCAATTATGCCTCCTGAGTCCATTAGTCCTGCTGGTCCCTTGCTTTTCTTGCTTGCTTAGTAGCTTGTTTTTCACTGTTTATGGTTAAGGCACTCTTTTGTCAGCTTTGTTGAATGAATCTTCTTTTTTGGCTGTGTGACCTAGTTCATTATTTCAAGTTTCTTGAATCATTTGGGTTGGTTACTGGTTTGTTCAAGGTTCATTTGTAGCTTTTTGTTGGTTTGATTGAGCCTTCCCCATTGCTTGTTTTTGGTTGATTGTTTAGTGACTATTATTGAACCAATCTTTGGTATTGATTCGATTTCTTTTCACTACCGAACATAGATCACAATTGTTTGGATCAACTAGTTTTTTCCACACTTGCTTGTTGCTGATTTGTTTCTTCCAAATTTAAAGACATCAAAATCAAAAGGATTGCATCTATCTAGTATACGAAAGTGAAAGTGAATTTGAATTTCAAGTTTGCATGATTAAAATCTCTCATTAGTAGTATCCGTGCACTTTAGGAATTGGTGTCTGTATGCATTGAGTGACTTTCTTTGTTTATCTTGGTTTTCTTGGTTTGGGAATGATCTCTCTACCCTCTCGTAGGTAGGTGTTCATTGAAGAAAAAGGATATTTCATTCATTCTAGCTGCATCCTAGGATTTGTTGTATACATACGGTAAGGCCTGAAAACTGAAACATAATTCAAGATCAACACTAAAATAAACTGAATAAATCTAACAATGCATTGGAACATAACACACACTATTTAGAGGTCTAGGCTAGAGACGTGCTCCGGCGTCGTTAAACCTAGTCACTTTTGTTTTTACTCAAGGTTGGGTGATTCCTCCTTCTGTGACTCAACAATGGTCTAATACGGAGTTGTGCTCCCATGTACCGTCGAGTATATGTCAGGAGACCCCACTAGGTTATCATCCTTTATCCTTAGGAAGCCATGTCTACTGCCTTGCAAACCGTAATGCACCGAACACAACATTCGGGAAGATTGACTGCCGTACGGAAATTCCTTGGTTTTCATATGACTGCTAAGGTGTATATGAAGTTTTACGGGTTGTTTGGTAAACCTTTTGCCTAGTTCTCTAGAGTAGTCACTTTCTTTCCTTTTCGGACTTCCTAAAAGAAAAGGTCCATCTGACCACTTGTCACTTCAGGCTCATTAAATATTCGAAGGCAACTAGAGTCATCTTTTCGTCCTTTTCTCGACTCTTTAAAGATGAAAAGGTCAAGTTCTGTTCCTGTGTCTTAAAATTTATTCGGCCACCTTCAAGTTTACCCTGTTAGATCTTGTTTGCGTTAGCTTGAGTAGGGTTCTTTCTCATTAGTTTTCCTAGGATTTTTGAATCAAATCATCTTGGTGGAATCACCGATCCCATCTCCCGTTCCAAGTGACCAAGGGTCTCCATCTTCTGTTGCTCCTGGGATACCAGTTGTTAGTGATACTCTCCCTGTTATTTCGAGTATGCAACCGATTAACTCTCGCGCTCTAGAAGACGAGTCTTATGATATTCATTGGAACCCCATTTGGGAGCCTTCTGAAGAGGATATTCCCGGTACTCCTCCTAGTGTTTTGGTCCCAATTTCTTCTTTGATATGGATGACACATCCCCATCACGAGTGAAGAATCCGTTGTGACAAGCGGTGAAATTCCTTTCCCAACGGAAACTACACCCTTCCATGTCACCCTTGTCAGTGTCACACTGCCTTTACGCTATAAGGCTTTGAGGGATGTCATGGGTTCTAGGACTTCCCTTACGAGTTCCATGTGGTCTCATACCGTTACTCCAACTTCAGAGTCTTTTATTCCTCAAATTCACAATGTGTCTGTCACCTCAGTCCCCACTATTCCAACTATCTGTGTGGCTTCTTCAGCCCCTGTTGTTGGTTTCATCACTGCATCCTCAGTTGTGACCACTGTTGCTGGACCTTCACCCGGATTGACAAATAGTGGCCCATCGACATCTACACCCGAAGTTGTCGATCCTACACTAAATTCCCCACCTTCTTCTGGTTCCATTCCAGCAGGGGGGGCATACAATCAATATTTACAAGCTCTTCAGAATCCGGACCCTCAAGATCCATTTCATTATTACAATTCTCGAGGAGCTCATATTTATTACCCTAGACCTTTGCCATCTCAACCTACGGTTGAGGTCACGGTTCCATTATCCATTGCTTGGGGTACCACCGGTTATCATGGTGGCCAAGTACCCCCTGCCAATTTTCAAGGACCACCTTATCAAGGTCAGCTGTCTTACACGCAGCCCTCTTATGGGCAGCAGTATTATGGACAACCTTATCCAGGGCAACCTGGAGGCCCACAAGGACAACCCTTCCAGGGACAACCTTCAGCCTCTGGTGGTTCATCTTTTACTTATTTCGGGCAACCTTCTAGTAATTCGGGACAAGCTTACATGCAACAAGGTCAACATGGTGTCCAGCAAGGCTTCCCCTCTAGGCAAGTTAGTCAACCTTATGTTCAGCAAGGCCAACCCAGTGTCCAGTCTGGTCAACCATCTGGACAAATTTGTCAGCCACAAATCCAATCAGGCCAACCGACCCTCCAGTCTACTCAGCCATCCGGTCCATCAGGACAACCCTAAGTTGTGCAAGGACAACCCAGTACCCAGCAAGCTCAACCTTCTAGGCAAATGGGTCAATCTCAATCTCAACTAGGTCAACCTTCTGGCTAGATGGCTCAGCCTCAATTCTCTAAAGGACATCCTTTTGGGCCTGCTCAACCCGGCACTCAAATGATTGTTGCTTCTCAAGCTCCACTTGGTTTTCAGCCCCAGTTGGGCTCCAGACCCAATCCGGTCCTCAAATGCAAGTTGGATCTCAATCTCAACCTGCCTATCAAATGCAGCCTGGTTCCCAGGCTCAGTTTGGAGCCCAACTACCTTATGGTTTCCAGCAATCCCAAGGGAAAACCCAATTTGCCCCATACCAAAATTATCAACAACTGCACGTGAGTCCTTATCAGAATTACCAGCAACCATATGTTGCTCCTGCAGGCCAAGTTGGTAATCAATGGAATGCTGGGGGGAAAATCCTGGGTCAGCCATCTAGTTATAGCTATAACCCCTATGGACAAAATCCCTACACACGGAACCCTCCAGGGCCAAGTCTGTCTGGACAAAATCAATGGGGGCAACAAGTAATTGGCTGGAATTCTGGTGCTACCTCCTACTCGCGACCTCAGATGTCCTTTAATCCTCAATTACCCTTCTTAGCAACGTTGGAGTTACCGGATGTGTCCAAACTGACCAATGATCCTATTCTTCATAATCCGTATTGGCCACCGGTTCCAACTAAGATTCCTGGTGATTGTCCCAAGTTTGATGGTAAAGATGGAGAAGATCCCCAAGCCCACGTTATGACTTATCATCTATGGTGTTTGTCGAATTCCTGGATTGATGATTCAATCTAGTTTCGACTTTTTCAATGGACCCTCACTGGCTCTGCTGCTAAATGGTATAATGAGTTAGCTCGCGGATCTTTTCAAAACTTTAACTCGTTGGCTATGGAATTTTTAACTCATTTTCAGTTTCCAATTTGATATGAAATGGGCACACACCTCCTGACATCCTTAAAACAAACAATGGCTACACATATCTCTGATCATATCCATGAATGGAGACGACGTCGCCGTTTGATTAAGTTTTGGATTCCTGATTAGCTTCTGATCAATTGGTTCACAACCTCTTTTGTTGGTCCGATAGCACAGGACATTGTTATGGGGGCATGTGTAATTGAAGAGCAGGCTATTGCATGTGCTCAATACCTTGACTTGGTTTACTTCCAGTCTAGTACACTATATGATTATTTTCCTAATGCCCCGAGGCCCGGAACTTCCAAAGCCCCACCAACACCATCTATTGATGGCATCATTGGTTCTATTAATTTGTCCTCTAAGAAATCTTTCGCAAACCCTGGGAAGCAAATGTCGAATGCTCCGAATGAAAATACTTCTCAGGCTGTATCCAATTCCAGTAATACTTCCAAGGTTAACGCCATCCAGTCCACCATGGTGAACAAAGCCTCGAAAGGAAAGAAGAAGGGAAAAGGAAAGAATAAAGTTGATCAACCCAAGCAGGATTCCCCTAAACCTCCACCTGAGGAAGGTACTGAACGCAAGACCAAGTATCCTTGCCTTATCTGTGATGAGGATCACTATACCAAAGACTGCCCGAGGCATTCTGAGGTTAGTCGTTTGTTGAAAGGTGTTCTTGGGACTCCTGCTATGCTCAAAGAGCCTTTTCCCTCGCAGCAAACACAAATGGTGGCTGATCCATCCCAATCCTCTTCTCCCTTTGGTTCTCAATTGTTTATGGCTAGGACGATTCCTATCCACATTAGTACTTGGGTGAAAGAGTATCCATCGCCTACCGGGAAAGAGCCTGAGGACCCCTATAGCGCTCCTCCGTCCAGTTCTAGTCCCCTCCATATTGAGAGACCTAACACTGAGACGCCTATCCGACCCCCTCCTAAAGGTGTACTTCAAAAATATTCTTACAACCCTAATGCTCGTGCTCCTCAACACTATAGCATCATTGAGGACTTAGCCCAGGCTACGTCAGCTATGTCCACTTTAGAAGTTCTCCAGAGATGACCCTCTCAGAGGAAGTCCTTGTTATTGACTATCGGTGGCATCGACCTGGCCAACTCGGATCTAATCAATTTTGACCTCGACAGTGATATACCGAGACTGCCTCACCAAATTTCCTTCCTTATCCAGGTCATCATCAATTCTAAAACGATCCATCGCACCGTCATTGATGAAGGCGTTTCGACTTGCATAATGTCTGTTGCTTGTTGGAAGGCTATCGGTTCTCCAACTTTGAGCCAGTCTCCTACGACCTTGGAAGCCTTTGATGGGAGAGAGTCTCGCGCTTATGGTATACTCCAATGCTTGCCTATTACTTTGGAAGGGAAGATGGTTGAAGTGAAAGTTGAAGTCGTTGATGCCAATCTAACTTACAACCTCCTCTTGGGATGAAGCTGGACATACGCCATGCGAGCTGTGGCTTCATCTCTATTTCGTGTCATTCGTTTCCCTCATCAAGGGAAGATCGTCACAGTAGACCAACTATTTTTCTTCACCTCCTCCTCTTTCGATGGAAACATGCCTTTTGTGGAGCATACCTCCATTCCATGTGAGAGTGTGGGAGCTGGACTCTTTAAAGATCTTACCCTTATAAGTGATTTTTCACTTCCACCTCCCAACATCACTCCTATTAATATGATTTCTGTTCGCTCTGATCCTTGGGTTCTTCCCCCTGTTGATCAGATAGAATCCTGGGGCGATGAGATGCCATTGTGTCCTACCAAGCTCAACTACATCGAAATTTTTGTTGCATTGGCTCCACCCTCTGAATCTGCTCCTTCAAGCAGAGCTCTGGACTCGTATGCTCATTCCCCTTGGCTTGGAGATGGCGCTTCTTCAGACCCTTTAAAGGAAATTTTTCCTACCGATGAAGTGATTATCGAGACCATGTCTCTCGAGGAACCCCCTTGGTTCGATCATCACCATTGTTCCTCGTTTCTCCTTGCCCACTGAGACATGCTTACCTGTCTCGAGCGGTCCACTCCGTTGCACCCTGTTGTTATCGTCGGCCCTTTTGCCAAATGGGGCATTGATTATATGACCTGTAACCCTTTCTTGGCTGGGGGGGATGGGTATATCATTGTTACCATTGATTACTTCAAAAATGGGCCGAGGTGATGCCTACACCATCCAGGGACGGTCACATAGCAGCGCAACGGGATAAGCCCCGAAATGGGCTATACTTGAAAAGATATTATGCGTGAATTTCATGCACTCTGATTTGTACATACGTGTGTTTTTAGCAGGTGTGTTATGTGTGTATTTTCATGTTTTGGCTTGGTGTGTAGGCATAATTGCTGCTTATTGCGTCTTTTGCTTCTTATGCAGATGTCTGGTACACCTTACGTTGGTTTCGCTTATGGTTCCTCCCGCAGTACCCGCAACCTGTCTTCTGTAGCATGGGTGATCTACGATCCTCACAGTGAGTTAGTAGACCTTCAAGGTGTTTGTCTAGGTTGTACCACCAACAATGTTGCTGAATATAGTGCTGTTATTGAGTTACTGACTGAGGCGATCAATCTCGGTATTCGTACATTGGTTGCGAACCTGGATTCTCAGCTTGTCGTCCACCAGCTCAATGGGCAATATTCCATCAGAGACCATCGTATTTGAAGGTTGTACTTACGTATTAAATTGTTAGAAAGGAATTTTCATTTTATCACGTATCAGCATATTCCACGGAGATTAAACACGTTAACTGATGCATTGGCAAACCATGTATTAGATAGACATTTGCGTAACATGTAATCAAAATAGCATATAAGAAGCATGCACAATAATGAACCATATATATATATATATATATATATATATATATATATCTCGTGTGGCACACCGATGCGTTCAAAAAATAAGTGTATATGTCCAAATAGAGTCTGTGTTATCCATACACTCGAGACACATGTCTCTCAAAACATCAGCAGGAAATAAAACCTAGGCATCTACTACGATGAGTTATGCTCCCTATAGCACACCACCACCCGTGCCACCCGCCTCAACAGGCGGTGCACTCTGGGTACCACTCCAACTATGTGAATCTGGAACGCTATGGGGACCTCCTTGATCCCCATGTAATCAGGGATCCTCGTCGTTAGGCCCTCAAGGTTTCGGGCCACTGTCTCCACTGGATCATCAGCTGGAGGAGCTAAGGCCAGCACTGCAATGCCTTGTGCATGCCTCCGTGCCTCTGGAGCCAGCCCGACAGGTCTCACTGGTCCCACATCTGCAGATACCATAGAGTTCGTCATTAGGACATATACATGAAAAAATCCAAAAAACATCATAAAAAATAAAATGCAAAAAATAATGTGATCAAGTGTCTTACCACCATCATCCCACTGCTCGCTAGCAGGCAACTACATGTCAGGATCTCCACGGAAGTCCATGCCAACATATGGCCAATCTTCAACGAAGATCATCTGGTGCTCCAGCCACTCTTGAAACAGTGTTCCCCATGACACTGGTCATCCGCCACCTCCTCGTGGCATAACGTGTGCCCACCGTGTGGCCTTGGTCTCATGTGGTCTAGGAAAATCCAAATCCATGTCCTATAACTGTAATGCCAGCACCCACTCCAGCATGAGCGGGACTAAGATGGACCCGTAGCCAAACTGCTTCGTCTCTCCTCAACGGCAGTTGGTAAGTTGTCTTTTCATATTGGCCGTCACTGCTTCTGCCCAGTTGAACAGGGTCGGATTGAGACACTCAAGAGCCAACCGGAGATGGTTCTTCGATGCCTCGTGTTGCGCCTGGGAGCTCGCTGCCTATGTCACCATAAATAAAATTGCATGAAGAAGCACATATTCCACTGTCAGGATTGCCACCTTCCCGCTTCTCGATTTGTGTGCCCGTGGGCACACTTGTGCCATCAGCATCTCTAGAGAATCGCCCCCGGGTCATTGCCCCTCTAAAATGGGCCTCTCACCGTGTCGGGACAGCCCAGTTAGAAAATACATGTCCGTGGCATCGAATTCGATGTCTCGGCCTTAGATTATGAATTTCCCATCTGTTGGATTCCAGGCCCGGATCAGTAGCTCTAGTAAATCGGGTTGGGACCAGAGGTGCGAAGTAAGGAAGAATTTTAGCAATCCACGTGCCCGTAAAGCATTTTAGCACCCAGCATCAGCAAAAGCCTCCACATCATTATCATCGTGCATTCGTTCTTGCCAGACAAATGCCATTATGGTTTGCATAATGAGAAAAAATGAATTAGAACTTCGTTTGCAAAATTCAATCTATAATTTGCACAAAAAAATAGTTTTACGTCGCCATCGCGACTGCTTTTAAAACAGTCACGATGACGCGAGGTTGCCAGTTCAATTTTCTCACAGTCATCGCAGAAGTACACTACATTCCTGCGATGATCGGACAACGTTACGTGTAAATATTTTCGGTCATCGCGGACCGGAGCAGTATAACCGCGATGACTGAGCAGCGGAGTCCGACTTAAAAAATCCGCCTAAACTCACATGCCTAACGCCAAAATGCATAAAAAAGACACTGAATTGAAGCGCAGGAAGAAGTCTATTTACCTTGAAGAAGTTTCAGGATGAACGATGGAGGAATGGGGCCGAAATCAGCTCGCCAACTTTGGTGCTTCAAGGTGAAATGAACAGTGCCAATGGTAAAAATGAATGAATTACCCCCCCTTTTATAGTAATTTTTGAAAATTAAAAAATTATATTTTATAAATGTGGGTTTTTTCTCATTTTTTATCACATGGTTAGTTAAAATCTAGCTTTTTAACTATGTTTCCACATATATTGTTCATTTTATGTCGAATGGTTTTATGTTTGACGTGTTTTGTGCAGAATTATAGGTAGTGGAATGCTTCGTGTACACTTGATCCGTAAAAGTCATCTTTAACGCTCTTTTCTGACTTAAAAGATGAAAAGATGGCCGGGTTATTCCTCTTGACTAGTTAAAACAAATAAGAGGCGATCACCTTTAATCTCTTTTTCGATCGTGTAAAAACGAAAAGATTGCTGGGCTTTTGTCGTTTCAAGCCCGTTATTGGTTACGAAATGACGTGATTTCAATCGCTTTTCTACTTTTTCGGGTCGAAGTCACTCATCACGAAAAGTACTCCTTGATCGTAATGGTCGAGCGGTTCTTTCGAGTATCATTTTATACTTTTTTGGGCTTGAGAGACACAAATCTATGAAAAAGGACACCCTTGGAGTTTTCTTTTCCGTGTCTTTTTCAAACTCTCTAAACATGAAAAAGACTCCGAGTTTTACCTATGTCGGACTCATTAAACCCTGACGACATTGGACTCATCACCATGATGAGACTCGAGCTTCTCCTTCGTAGGGCTCGTTAAATCGTTACTAGGTTGGATTCGACCAGCAGTCGAACTTATATTGCAAGCATATGCTATCCCCTTCAAGCTTGTTTTCAAAAATAATAGGGGTACTTACCAGCAATGGTGGGGAAAATTTGGAAATCATCATTGGCAGCTAGTCACTCTCGAACATCGACACTTTTGCTTCTTATCAGGTTGGGATATCCATACATCGTCATTTGGCCTTCTGTGGGTCTGGGTTGCCGTTTAGCCTCATTCCGTCCGATTCACACCGCCTCCATCGTGCCTCTTATCCCTTGGTACCTGAATGCTACCACCCTCCGGAGTCGTGTCGCTGACATGTTCAAAGTATAATCCTTCTGCAGTTTACACCCTTGCTTCCTCCTCTGATACTCTGTTTTTCCATCTACCACTTGTTCCTTATCCCATGTCATTGATGGGGGAAACATTATGGCCCTCCTACGACAGGTCGTCTCCTGTCGACATCAGCTCATTATCCGTGAGATTGATCTAGAGATCCCCTTTGGTACCTTAGAGCTTGCATGCCTCAATGGCAATTTCTTTGCACCTCACGGTCGACTTTCATCATTGGTCATCGATTGGGTGATTCCACGAGTGTTCGACTTCAGCTCCTTTTTCACACTTTGTGGACTGTGCTAGATAGTAACTTGAGAACCATTGAAATTATTGGTGGTTCCTCTCGCTCTTGTTAACGGTTTTCATCATTGACCGGTAATCATCTATTCGCATGCTAGAATTTGTACTATGATTGGTTGGGTTCAAGACCCCAAACTCAGATTACACATGTTCAGGCTACGTGGATTGGTTCATGATTACATGAATCATTGATGGATGGCTGCAACCATACCTGAGTCTTGATGGATGGCTGCGACCATACCTTTATCATTATCATGGTCTCATTAGCTGGATGGTTACGTCCATACCACAGACCTAGTTTGTATGTCTTTTGGATGGCTACGCCCATGCCTAGACTACATGTACTTCATTATCAGAGATATCAGTTGTACTTGCGTGCAGGTTCTTCCAGATGGTGTTCTAGCTCAGTCAGTTTCATAAAGCATTTCACCCCTCCCACTCTCTTGAGCTTCATACTTTAGGGGGCATCTGTTACACAGTAATTTGTCACTACCTTCACTCCAGTCCTTCTACTGCGTCATGTGTCCAAGTCAAACATGCTCATATTGAAAAAATGCTCTCTTGTACTGCCAAATGACCCATTTTTCCCAGGTTATCTGCCTCATCGCGACTTTGGACTTAATATACGCGCTGAAGGGTGCTCGTAAATAGTCCAGATGCACTGCCAGTGAGGAAGTACATCTGATTCTCGCGATGATCCGATTTCATGGTCCAGCGTGAGGTTATTTCTTATCTTTAGCGATGATCTGACTAGCTACATTGCTCATTAGCGATGTCAGCGTTAAAGCTCATTTATGCACCCACGATGATCCAGATTGGGCGAATTTGTTCTAACAGTTGGCCTTCTGGATGACTCCAGACCTGGTTGTTGGCATAGTTTATATCGCCCTCCTTTCTCTGGCATGGTAGTTCCATATTTTGTGCTACCTTCCCTGGAGATAAGCTCACTTTTCCACTTTTCATGGAGACTCCTTCTCCTATTTAAACTCTCACCATTGCTATGCATTTCTAGTTTTGGATAGTTGGCTAGTTGAGCAGTGCTGTTAGTGTTTTTGAGTTTGCTAGAAAGCCGGTGTGAGTGTGACAAGTGTGGGATTGTTCATAGCTTGTGGAAGGTTGTGAAGTGCCCTTAATTTTGTGTAAGACTTATGAGTGAGAGGGACTTATGTGTTGGGAGATCCATCTTCAAAGAGTGAATGCTTGAGGAACATGCTGGTTGGATTCCTCTGAGAAGGCTTGTGACGTTAAGAATTTGGTTCTAAGCCTAATCTTATTTCATTATTAATACAATCAATGATGTTTTCCTATGTCTTGTATGTAATTTACTTGATAGCTCATGACTTCTTGACTTTGTGAGTAAATAGATCATTGTTGCTTTCCGGTTACGTGCTTTGATGTATTTCCTTTGCATTGTTTCAGGTTGATCACTCATTAGGAAGCGGAAGCGGAAGCTGGAGCAGTGCAATGGAACTCCATCGACCACCGGTTGAGGTAGGCCTCCAACTATGACTGTTTAAGGAAAAATATTGTTGATCTCTCCTTATTTGTGACTAAACCCACTCTAGGGCTGGAGGGGTTGTCTCTGTCTGCAGAGGGAACACTTTCTTGCATCACAAGGACAATCGTGTCTATAGTGACCAAATTTGTGACATTGATAACATTGAACTTTTGACATATCTCTCTTTCCTTGAGGAGAATGTCTTCTTTCTTTTGGTCGTCTTCCTTCATTTCTTCTTCTTCCATTCTTCTATGAAAGCCAATCTTCTTTCTTTCTTCACTATTCCTTAAACATGTTGCATATGCTTGAGAGTCACCTTCTTTGGATCTCTGAATCTTTCCTCTTGATATGAGTCTTGATTTTTCTTAAGTACACATAGTCCATACCCAATAGTTCATGAAACTATGGAGCATCTTTTATAGCACATATTCCTACTACAAATGAATCCATGATTTAGGTAAACCATTAAGTGTTGTAGTTACTAGTTCTTTTTTTAGGAATGATTTCATCAATTACTTAAATCTGATCTCTCCATTGAGGAATCCTCATAAAATACGAGGCTATAATATTATATCTTATCATTCTAACACCATGAAGCTCATTCTTCAAACTCATTTCTTGACACATATTGTTGATAATGTATAATCCAATTAGGGAATCATACATTTTCTTTGAAGAATCATGATTTGCAATATATGGAATCAAATGAAATCTGACAAAATCAACAATGACACTTCCAGTTGCAATATCATATTTCTCAAATTTTAGTTGTTCTTCATCCTTTCCAAGTTTAGTGACCTCTCCTTTCACAATATCTAAAATATCGTTCTTTACAAGGAGCATATCAATCCTAGTTTTCCAAACCCTAAATTGTGTAGCTCCTTCTAATTTTTTTTCTTCCTTCATATAGGAACCCATATACAAGAAAATAGATCTAGATGAGGTCTTCTATAATGCTCTTCACTTTACCAAATCTTTCCAAGAGTGATCTCAATGTCCTATTTTTCACCAAAGCTCCGATACCATGTTTAGTTTTTAAGTCCAATAAATTCAAGAACAATATTTCTAAAATACTCATAATTACTTCAAATCATATATATCTTCTTTTAGAAATTCCAGTTTTTCATTAAGAAATTCCACTTCAAAAATTCAACCATAAAACCATAAGGACAATAGAGATCACAATACACAAAGACAACACAAGATTTACCCTAGGAAAATCCACTTAGGGGAAAAATCCAACAACCTTTTTCTTAGAGAAATTTTTCAATTCAACATTAAGAGATACATTTTATGCAACTATTCAATTATGACATCCAACAAGTTATGGTTAAACATGTTCAAGAATCCCTCTAGTTAAGCCAAGTCAAGTCAAACTTTTTCCCTTCAAACTTTGACCCTCCATGAAATTTATGATTCTAGAAATAATTGAAAACAAAGGGCCATCATGTCAAGGAAATCCTTATTAACACCGTTGGAATCTTGATAAACATCGTTATCATTTCAAATAATCAACACAACCATAATCAACTAAGTCAACCCATATCTACACTAGGTAGGCCTTATCTATTCCTTCAAGGGGCTCCTCTAACAATAGTGCGTGTCTCCCATCCATGCCATAGCCCATCCCTAAATCCCTCAACCAAGAAAATTGGCACAACAATTAATACACATTCATATAAGGTAGACTTTATCAGCTCTTATGAAGAGTATAATCCTCATCTACTCAGAACAACCATTAAGAGAACTGTGTGTGTCACACAACCATGCCATCCATGTCATATCTCATGCTCTAAATCCCTTCTTATCTCCATTGTTAGCTGTGAATCCAAATAATCTATAAGCTTAGCTTACGCAGACCTTCTAGAAGTTGTCGTCTCCAGCCACTCTCCAGCTGACCATGCCACTGTCTGTGGTGTCATTTGGGCCAATGACACATGGTGAATTGCCAAAGGCCAAATTCTAGTTGCATAATCTAGGGCCCAGTGTTGAATGAACATGATGCTTTAGGACCATTATTCCTCATTCAGGTCAACAAATTAAACACATGAAGAATAATTTTCCTCTACCAGACCATTCTCCCTAGTTTAGGTCAAAGTACTTGACGTAGCGAGAATTCCAATCCATGATGCTATCTCATTAGCACTCCCTCCCAATGAGAAAGGTATTCTCAACAAGTCCAAGCTTGTCTATGAAGTATACAAACCTTGCTCGAGATAAAGGCTTTGTTAGAATATTAGTAATCTGCTCATCGATAGAGACATATTGAAGCTTCATTGCTCCCTTCTACACCCTATCATAGAAGAAGTGGTACTTGATATGGATGTGCTTCAACCTATCATATAAAAATTGATTATTTGTTGGCTTCACACAACTTTAAATATCACAATATATTATGGTTGGCTCAAGCACACAATTAGACAGTCCCATGAGTAACTTCCAAATTCACACTGCTTACCAACTTGCTAAGCAAGCTACAATATATTTTTCCTCGGTAGTGCTGACAGATATATTCTGTCAGCACTATATGATGATCTTCAGTTTTGGCTCCATGAAATCCCCATAGTCAATCCCATGGTATTGTCTTCAGCACTCACTACCCAATCTGCATCTGAATAGTCCTATAGTTGTATATTTTTTCCTCAACAATGCCACCAAGAAAAGTGTTCTTTACATCCATTTGATGAAAATTCCAACCCATAGAAGAAGCAATGTAAATAATAGATCTAATGGTTTTGTGTATGGTAACCAGAGCAAAAGTTTCATCATAGTCTTATCCCTCTTTCTGGGAGAACCCTCTAGTCAAAATATTGTGTTGTATTTGTTATTGCCATCCACTGCATGTTTGATCTTGTATACCCATTTGGAGGACACCACTAATTTTCTTTTGGGTCTAGGTAAAATATCCCATACATCATTCTTCATAATTGATTGGTATTCTTCCAACATTGCATCCTTCCAAACTTGTTGGATAGCTACTTCTTCAAAGGTGGAAGGTCCAACATCATTGAGATTAGTCATCAGTGTTGCATAACTAGAATACATCTTTGGTCTCTTGTTTTTCTTGAACATGCCACGTGGTTCTTCATGTCCTTCTGCTTCCTACAAGGTATATCTAAGCCACATTTTTCTCTTCCTAATTTCAAGAATAACAATTGGATCCACTCGATCGCTAGGCCCTCCTATCTCATATTTTTGATATTTTGGATGTTATACATTATTGGATGGATCAGGAGCTTCTTCCTTGGGAGCTTCACATTCTTCACCACCATTTGAACCCATGGATACTTTTTTAGATTTCTAATAGGAAACATTTTCATAAAAGGTCACATCCCTGCTAACTTCAACCTTCCTTTGTCTATGAGCATATATTCTATAAGCCTTTGATGACTCATTGTATCTAACAAATATTCCTTTATTTCCTGAAGGATCTAGCTTCCTTCTCTAATCTTTCGGCACATGGATATAAATAGGACAACCAAATATTATTAAATGAGAAACCAGTGGTTTCAGTCTATTGAAGGCTTCTTAAGGTGTCTTATCTTAAAAAATTTGATGAGGATATCTATTTTGAATGTAGACAACTATCATAAATGCTTCACTCCACAGAAACATAGGCAAGTCTTGATTGTGCATCATTGCATTACAAATTCTTTAATAGTTCTATATTTTATTTTAATAAGTCCACTTTTTTGTGGATTGTATGGGACTATCAAATCCCTCTTAATCCCAACTTCTTTGAAAAATATAAGAGATATTTTGAGGTGTATTCTCCTCCATTGTTTGATCTTAGAATTTTCATTTTATTTCCCTTCAAGTTTTCCATTTCATCCTTGAAGTTATGAAACTTGTCAAATACTTCATCCTTGTCTTCATGAAGTAAATCCATGCTTTGCGAGAGAAGTCATTAATAAATGTTACATAGTACAACAAGCTTCCAAGAGTTTTTATTGGAATTGGAATACATACATCATAATGGATTAGATCCAAAACTTCCTTGGATCTACTTTCACTGCTTGGAAAAGGTTTCTTGACATTCTTTCCAAGTGCACACCCCTTACAAACATCTTCATGCTCCACATGTAGTTTTGGAACACCTAAAATCATTTGTTTTAAAGCATAAAAAGCTCTATAGTGAATGTGAGTGTATCTTCTATGTCAAAGCTCAAACAAATTAATATCATTATGTACAAGTGCTTGAGGAGTTTGTTTCAAGATTATATAAAATCTTACTTCATGAATTTGAATTATTCTAGTAGAATCTATACTAGAGGTCTTTGGCCATACCATAAATTTTCCATCCACAACTGCCTCTCTATTTCCATTATATTCCAAATATGAAACAGAAACCAAATTATTTTTCAAACCTAGTACATATAATATGTTGCTTATATGTACTTTTTCACCTAATTCTAGCTCAATGGAAGTCCTCCCAATGCTTTTGATTAAATAGCTATTGCTGCCTCCAAGCTCTACCTTTTGAGATAGTTTTATTTCTATTATCCTTGTGAGGTTGTCACGACCTCTCGTCATGTCCCTTGAGGCACAACTATCTACTAGTCACAAGTCATTGTGTTGACGGTGCTGGACCTGCCAACATGTCAGGGGATATCTCCGGTAAGAAGTCCCAGTTAGACCTTAGACAATTTGGTGTAGGAGTCCCAATAGTGGTTCATATGGTAATGCCTTGATGACGGTTTTGAACAGAGGCATGTAAGATGTCCCTATTGGTAGCAAGGGTGTGACAACTGTGGCAAGACAAGGAAGGTGCATGAACGGTTCTAACACACAGAGAGTGGGGTGAGTGCGCCCCTTGGAAACTTCTAATAACACATGGCTTCGAAGGGAACACATGAGCGGAAATGAATCACAAACTGGAAAGAAAGTTAGCTAACAATCCAAAGTTATGGTTAAACCAATCAACACATTTCAGTAAGATTCATACATACTTATACAGTATGGTCCATACATGCATGCGTAAGCAAATAGATACATATATCATTTAGAGTAAACAAGATAGCTAGAATACAATATGACATATGCATGAAATGTGTTGGCTCAGTTATATTGAGAAGTGTAAGTTCCAGTCATACAATACATCCATGTCCAAACACTAGTTCTGATAGTAGAATGTTATAGCCACAACCGCCTGCTCCTCCAAAGAGATGTACTAGCTCTGTGTAGTGGAGAAGCCAAGGAACATTACAATACTATCCAAGCTCTCTCTAAGATAGTCTTTTCAGAAGCTTGGCTGACCAAAAGCCTATACAATGAGTTATGAGGGACTATTTATAGCAAAATGTGGGGTGGCCCTTGACATTCCCCTTTGTGACAGTTCATCTACCCTCATGACTCTTCATCTATTCTATGACTGTTAGATCCATTATTGACACTTGAACTTACACTTGACAAGATGTTACAAACATTTGCACATGTACACATGTGAGACAAAATGGCTTGAGCAAGCCATGCAAGACATCACTAAAAATTAGACCATTGTGGTGAGACCAACTCTTTGACATCCTTGTGATGGTCGATGGTCGTGAACTGATGCCAAGGTTTTTCATCCGTGATAGTGTCCGTGAGCTCAACGGCGAAATCTTGCTGAAGCAAACTCTTGCCTCCGTTGCATCTGGGTACACTGATATGGATCCTCTGTCCAACTCATCTGATAGAATGCGCATGGTCATCCTGGGTGTGACCAGACTGACAACATGTTGATGCATAGTGTCTGCACTGATCTCCAGGCATGTGCTGGTTGTCATGCACATCGACTTGTCAAAATACATGTCTAGTTCCAGTTGGACTTGCTTCTTGTCTTCACCTTAGTGAGTGTGCCAAATGGGTGGCATCGCATGCGTGTGCACAATGACATGCATGCTGTTGAATTCCCTTGCATGCGATCAACAACACTTCTCACCTTGTCTTCTCCATGCCAGCTGTTGGGATGGATCCATAACTTGTACGTGCGTAGTTTCATTCGTCTGTGCATGTTATACCCCCTGTTGTACCTATTCCTGCTGCAACTCATTCTCTTATCTATGCAACTCCTGTTCTTCCTTGAGTTGTTGCTTCAACACAGGCAACTCCTTCTTCATTTCATTCTTTGCATTCATGCGATCTTCATGTTGTGTTATCACCTCATAGCCCCAATACCCAAAGCTACTTTCATCATGAGTGGATATGCTTTGAACTTGCAACTTTTCTCTACGTTGATGCTATCAACAACCTTCCTCTTGCATTTCTCACACGTAGGTGTGCTGCCTTCTACTGCTTCTAATGGTGTTGCTTTTTGTGGTGTTGTTTCTATTGATCTTGGTATCCTTTTCCATGAACAACTTGATGTTTTTGTGGATAAGAAAGTTCATAGACGCTTGATCGACTGCATCCCCAGTTGCACTCTTAATAGTGGCTATGACTCTGCTCTCTTGGAAGCCGTTATGCTTGTGCTGCTAAGAGATAAATGAACACCTGTGATTCCTGGAGACATAACAACACTCATGGAAAGAAATATATCAGTCGAAAACTAAAACAAACTTGAGGACTGACTTGCAACATACTTGTGTGATTGATTGTGAAGGTTGCATAATTTCCGCATGGAGGTTGGGAGA
Source organism: Pinus tabuliformis (assembly GCA_031772625.1). Classification (NCBI taxonomy): domain Eukaryota; kingdom Viridiplantae; phylum Streptophyta; class Pinopsida; order Pinales; family Pinaceae; genus Pinus; species Pinus tabuliformis. Next base: position 726,898,212 of record CM062820.1, on the reverse strand, counting down.
TTGACTACCAAAACTGTGCAAGGCACAGTCTGGGCTTTCAGGACGCTGACTGACTATTGGAATTTGGTAATGCACAGTCCAGCTTGGCCTACTAAGGACTGAAACTAGGCAATGTGCAATTTCAGTCAGTAGTGACATGCAACCAACAAACTGCATTGTGTAGTTTCTGGGGCCAATAGGACAATGCCTCCAAGAATTGCGCAATGCAAGCTTGGAGGTCAATTCTGGGCCAGAATTGCACAATTTCTGGAGGGAAGGCAGAGTCCTCGTTTCTGGAAATGTGTAGTGCTAGACGGGGAGGGCATGGTACAGGCCAAAGCAGCCTAGACCGGGCGACGGGCGACTGAAAACATGAGATGTATGGATGCATGGTGAGATGAGTGCAAACAAGAGTGAATGATCATTCATGCAAACATCAAATGCAGGATTCAGAAAACAGGAAATCATGCATGTGTTTGAAGTGAGTTACCACAACGAAACTGTCTGTGCAAAATAGTGTCATGCATGCGACATCAGTGAGATGTGAATGAAAACTAAAACGATGCTTCTACAAGCTAACATACGTCAAGCACTCACTAAAATCAAGAAAGAAACACTCACACAAGGCGAAACACAAAAAATGACATAAACACAACGCAAGACATGAAAGGCAGGCTTACCCCAAGATAGTTGAGTTGAATGTGCCGACGACTCCTAGATGCAATGTGGGATGTTAGAGCTACAAGGTCGATGTGAGGAATGAGCTCTGCAGTGTTCGGCTAATGAGTTTTGATAAAAGCAAGGTTGTGACATGCATGCCACAAATCTAGGAAAAGCGACACTTGGCGGGAGGTTTCTGAAATGATCCTTGAATTTAACCTCTAGGTTCTAAAAATAGATTCCTGAATCAAGGGAAACCTTCCTTGGGAGAAGCAGTCCATGCATGCAAATCTGTTTTGCTTGGTCTTGGAGGGAACCGATCAACCTGAAGGCACATGCATTGGTTTGCTCAGCTGAGGGGAGAAATGTGCATTTTTGGGAGGGAGTTGGGCTAGCTACCCAGAAGGTTTGCACAATTTGTGGGTGCAGCTGACTGCTACCCAGAATTGTGCAATTTATGGGTTGAGAAACCCTACTGGGAGGAATTGCATAATTTTATCAGTGAACAGTGATAGGAATATTTGCGCAATTCTGGAGCTTAGTAGGCTGCCAGACAGAATTGCGCAATTTCTTGAGGGAAGGCTAGTTGCCCTCCAGAATTGCGCAATTTATTGAGGAAGCTGCTCAGCCTACTGCTGGACCAAGTCCAATGAAACAACCTGTGAAGGGGATGCAACAAGCTTTGATGGATAGGCTATCATCCTACAAGAAAATCAATGAAGCTTGAGTACATGACAAGGCAAGACATGTTGATGTGAAAGGTTGGTAGGGAGGCTCCAAAACGAAGCTAAGGGAAAATTTTGGAGGGTGGTTGTAGCCGCTACAACACATTGTTATCTGCAATAGAACCTATAAGAGCAAAAAAGTAAAAAAAATCTTTGTCACCTGATTCTTCATTCTTGGGTCTCTTAGGAAGTTCTTCAAAATATATTGTGGTGGAATGTTACTTTTCCTTTCTCTTTCTATCATTCGATCTTTCAGGACAATCATGTCTATAGTGACCAAATGTTTGACATTGATAACATTGAGCTTTTTACATATCTCTCTTTCCTTGAGGAGCATGTCTTCTTTATTCTAGTCTTCTTCCTTCATTTCTTCTTCATCCATTTCTTATATGGAAGCCAACCTTCTTTCTTCCTCCACTCTTCTTGAAACGTGTTGCATATGCTTGAGAGTCACCTTCTTTAAATCTCTGAATCTTTCCTCTTGATATGAGTCTTGATTCTTTTTTAGTACACATAGTGGAAAAATGGCATTTTGGCACGTTTATTTATGAAAATAATGGAAATTAGGAGAAAAAGGAGGTGAAAGGTCACAGGTTGCATGTGAGGAGGAAAATTAAGGAAAATAATGGAAAATGAAGAAAATAGAGGCCTCATTCATAAAAAGGCTTATGAGGGTCAGTTGGTAATCTTTTGTCAGTTCAGTTTTGGAGCTCTCTCATTATTGTCTGTTTCTCTCATACTCTGGAGACTGAGAGTTTTCTTGGAGAACTCTTGGTGGGTGAGGTATACTTGGATTCTTGGAGCAAGAAGGAAAAGGAAGAGCAAGAAAGCGCAAGAAGGCAATGGGATCAACAACTACATCAAATTTTCTTGTAGGTATCGAGTTGCATGAATGATTTCTTCACTAGTTTTGGCAGGCATGACATATGCATGTTGTTGGTTGTGATATGTCATTGGCATGGAGGATGACTGGGATTGATAGTGGATTTCCTAGCCTTTCCATTTCCTGGATAACCATGGTGATTGTGGGTTTATGTTGGGTCCCTATAATACTAGTGATTACCCCATTAATGTTGTAGTTGTACCCCTTATTAATATTGTTGTACCCCTATTGTACCCATATTGTTATTACTGTGCCCCATAGAATCCCTCTATTGTTATTTTTGTGGCTTTTATATTATTATTGTTAGGTCAGCTGGGTTATATTGTGATTCCTTAGACTCCTACATATAGAAAGGAGGTTTTTTCATTTGAATCATCGAAGAATTGTTCATTTATGTAATGTAAAGGAGGTTTTCCCCCGAATTTCTAAGGCGTTGATCTATCTTTTTCTTGAGCTGGTTTCATAACATTTGGTATCAGAGCTTTGGATTCTAGGGTTTCATTGCTCCAAACAGGTCATAGTGGAATTTTCACTATAACTTTTTTTCTGTGACATTTCAGAAGCTAAAAAAGAATCCCATTTGAGAAGACATTGCGTTGAATCTTAGTTCCGAATTTTAGAGCTTTTTGCACTATATTTGCGGAGATATGATCTGAGGAAGTTGGTATTTTTGCAGACTCCTGAATTACATTCCAAACGAGTGACCTGGGGAAAATCATAATAACTTTCTCTCTGAGTATCAGATTGAAATTTCGTAAGAAGGTAAAGAAGGAGGACAGATTTTAGTTTCTTGTATATATTTTTTAGTGCCAAAGGTCGAAACAGTGACTCGTGGCATGTTGTACAAGTTCGCTCTACTGAACTAGTCTATAATTAGGTCACTGTGGGAGATTTCACATAACTCTTCCTTGGAGAATCCAATTTGGATCACACTGGTGGCATTAGAAAGAGGACATAGAGGGCCACTGCAGATCACAATGTCAGAACTGGATGATTCGAAGGTACAGAGATACATCAGAGGCAATATTGAGCTCCTACCAAGTGAAAAAAGGTGTGTAGATTTTTTTAAATTTTTGCTTAAGCTTGGTTTGAAAATTTATTTTGAAGGAATTCAAAGGGCTTAGTAGAGAATTATTATCGGTAACTGATGCCCCGAGGAAAGAAAATGCAAACGCCTAGTAAGCAACCTGAAAGCTCTAGCATGACTCATGAAGAAGAGGAAGAAATGCTACATGATATATTAAAATTACAAGACCAGGTGCAACAAATGTCACTCTCACAAAAGCTAATAGAAGCTAAGATAGAGGGCGTGGAAGCTAAGATGGGTGATTTGAAGATAGATTTGAAGACAGATTTGAAGAGAGACATGGCAGATTTGAAGACGTATTTGACAAATTTTCTACAAGAAATACTTACTAATGGTGAAAAGGTAGTAAAGGAAACTCATGATGCGAACAAAAGAAATGTTAATCATGATTTCAGAGACTCTAATGTGGGATTGAAGACCCACCATATTCCAAAAATCGATATGAGGAAGTTTTATGGCAAGGATCCTGCAACATGGATATTATAGATGGAGCAATTTTTCGATCTCAATAATGTGGAAAACACTCAAAAGGTACGTATTGCAACTTTATATTTGGAACCAAATCAGTTTGTATGGTATCAATGGCTTTGCTATCGTAAACAAATTATCACTTGGGCAATTTTTACAGAAGAATTGATAGCACATTATGAGGATACAAAAAGCAACACTTTTTTTAGCCAATTGATAAGTCTCAAACAAAAGGGTTCAATAATGGAGCACATTGAGGAGTTCCAAAAATTGAACATAAAGGTAAAAAATATTCCAGAGGAGCATAGGATTGATGTGTTCATAGGGACTTTAAAGGATAATATTCAACATGATGTTTGCCTTTGGGAACCTGATTCATTAGAGAAGGCATTTAGGTTAGCAAGAAAAATGGAAAGCAAAATTATGGAAACCAGGAAGCATACCACTCACAACTGTAAAGATGGAAGTGTTGGTGCCCCTAGTCTTCCACAACCTATAAGGTTGACACCACAACAATTGGAAGGAAAAAGAGCAAAAGGGCTTTGTTACAATTGTGATAGCAAATACACTAAAGGTCATAAGTGTGCTGAGAAGAAATTATTGTACATAGATTGTGATGAGGAAAAAGAAAAGGAACAAAAAGGTCAAAAGAAGAGGATATACTTCAGGAACAAAGCCTAGATAAAGAAGAAATGAATCCGACCATATCTTGTAATGCATTGGCGGGAATTACCACTCCTCAAACCATCAAGATAGAAGGACAAATCAAGAAGAAAAAGGTAATAGTGTTGATTGATTCAGGAAGTACCCACAATTTTATTCATTGTAAGGTAGCAAAAGAATTGAATTGCTTCTTATATCCAGCACCAGAGTGTCAAGTGATGTTTGCAAATGGAGGAACAATAAATTGCTCTGGAAAGTGCCATAATATCAAGCTATCCATGGGAGAATATGTATTGACTAGCCCAAAGCTTTCCATTCCAATGGGAGGTGATGATGTTGTACTAGGAGTCTAATGGCTACAATCCTTGGGTACAATAACTTTTAATTTTCAAGAACCTTTCATGAAATTTTCTGTGGAAGGAAATGAAGTTGAATTAATGGGTATTGCAGGGAAACCAGGAAAGATAATCAGCTCTAACGGTATGACAAAGCTTCTAAAAAAGGAACAAAGAGGTGTAATTGCACAATTATGTTTGCTAGATATTTCCACATTGGAATCATCTATTTCTCCAGATCTCCAAAAAGTCTTGGAAAATCATTCCAAGGTATTTGAGACTCCCAAAGGTCTCCCACCTATTCGTGATCATGATCATGCTATTCATCTGATTCCAGGAAGTGTTCCTCCAAACATCAGGCCGTACAGATATCCCTATGCCCAAAAGAGTGAAATTGAACGTATGGTTGCATAAATGCTAGAGGCTGGTATAATTCAACCGAGTCAAAGTTATTTCTCTACTCCAGTAGTATTGGTGCACAAGAAGGATGGATCATGGCGCATGTGTCCGGATTATAGGGAGCTCAACAAGCTCACTATTAAATATAAGTTTCCCATTCCTGTCATTGATGAATTACTGGATGAATTGCATGGATCAATTTACTTGACCAAGTTGGATCTTCGTTCAAGATATCATCAAATCAGAATGAAGACTAAAGACATTCTAAAAATAACATTTAGAACTCATGACGGTCATTATGAATTTTTGGTCATGCCTTTTGGCCTTACCAATGCACCTTCAACATTTCAAGGTTTGATGAATTCAATTTTCAAACCATTGCTTAGAAAATTTGTGTTAGTATTTTTTGATGATATACTAATCTACAACAAGTCTTGGAAGGATCATGTTGAACATGTTGACAGGTTGCTACAACTATTGGAGGAGAAACAATTATATGCAAAAAGATCCAAATGTTTCTTTGGAGTACAAGAGGTGGAATATCTGGGTCATATTGTATCTCATGAAGGAGTTAGCGTAGACCCTAGCAAAATTAAAGCCATTAAGGAATGGAAAATCTCCACATCCATAAAGCATCTACGAGGATTTCTTTGGTTGACAGGGTATTATCACAAGTGTTTTAAGAATTATGGGAGAATAGCAACACCTCTAACAACATTATTAAAGAAAGATGTATTTTCATGGACTCCAGAAGCAACAAAGGCCTTCAAATATCTTAAAGAGGCAATGTTCCAAGCACCAGTCTTAGCTACACCGGACTTCACAAAAACGTTATTGTGGAATGTGATGCTTCAGGAAATGGAATTGGTGCTGTTTTAATGCAAGATGAAAGACCCATTGCTTTTGAAAGTTGTCCAATCAAGGGAAAGTTTTTACACAAAGCTATTTATGAGAAGGAAATGTTGGCAATACTCCATGCACTTAAGAAAAGGTGACCCTACCTAATGGGAAGAAACTTCAAGGTAAAAATGGATCATGATAGCCTTAAATACTTTTTAGAACAAAGATTATCCTCTGAAGAGCAACAAAAGTGGGTCGCAAAGATGTTGGGTTATGACTTTGAAATCATCTACAAAAAAGGGAAGAAAAATGTGGTGGTAGATGCACTCTCAAGAAAGGATGAGGATGTGGAAGCATTGTTGTACGCCATTTCTATTATCCAAACAGATTGGATAAATGAAGCAAGGGAGGAATGGAAGAATGACGAAGAAGTGTGGGCACTTATTCGAAAGTTACAACAAGATTCCAGTACATTCGATACATTTAGCTAGCAAAATGATTCGTTATGGTACTAAGATCGCTTATACCTTTGTAAGAATTCCCATCTAAAACAAAAGATTCTTATGGAATTGCACACTTCTCCTTTAGGAGGGAACTTAGGATTTTTAAAAACTTACCACAGGGTTAAGAAGGAATTTTTTTGCGATGGCCTTAAATCATATATTCAAAAGTTTGTGGTGGAATGTTTGGTTTGCCAACAAAATAAAGTTGAAACAACTAAGACACCGGGTCTATTACAACCTTTATCCATTCCAAGCCAACGTTGGGAGGAGGTTTCAATGGATTTTATCACAGGTTTACCCAAGTCTGAGGGAAAGAGTGTCATCATGGTGGTAGTTGATAGAATTACCAAGTATGCACACTTTTGTGCATTATCACATCCATTTAAAGCCAGTACAGTTTCTACTGCATTTATGGAAACAATTCAAAAGCTACATGGAAACCCAAATATTATTGTAAGTGATAGAGATCCCATTTTCACTGGAAATTTTTGGACAGAATTATTTTCTTGTCTTGGTACTCAGTCAGCTCATAGCTCATCTTATCATCCTCAATCTGATGGGAAAACTGAGATAGTAAACAAATGTTTGGAAGGATATCTTCATTGCTTTGTATATGATAAATAGACACAATGGGTCAAATGGTTGCCTCTGGCTGAATGGTGGTATAACACTTCCTTCCATATAGCAACAAAAATGACCCCATTTATGGCATTTTATGGGTATCAGCCACCATCCATCACATCATATTTAAGAGAAAATTCTAAGGTTCAAGCAGTGGAACATCACATCGAACATCAACAACAAGTCCTCCAACTCTTAAAGGATAACCTCGTGTTGGCACATAATAGAATGAAACAACAGGCAGATCAACATCGCAATGAAAGAAGTTTTGATGTAGGTGATTGGGTATTCCTACGGCTACAACCATATAAGCAAATGTCCCTTAAGCAAGCTAAGAATGATAATAAATTATCACCAAAATATTATGGTTCATACAAGGTGTTGCAAAAGATTGGTACTATGGCATACAAATTGGAGCTTCTTGCAGCTTCTCGATTGCACCCAGTTTTCCATGTTTCATGTTTAAAGAAGGTTATAGGTGACAAGCTCCTAGCTGAAACAATATTGTTAGAACTTGACGAGGAAGGAAAAATTATATTGGAATCAGAAGCAATCACAGAAACAAGAACTTGATAGCTACGAAATCGATCAATTTCAGAGTATCTTATCAAGTGGAAGAACTTATTTGCTAAAGATTCCACATGGGAGGATGAAAATTTTATATAGAAGCATCCAGAACTACTCAAGCATTGAGGACACCACTTTTTTGAAGGAGAGGGGCATGTTGGGTCCCTAAAATACTAGTGATTACCCCATTACTATTGTAGTTTTACCCCTTATTAATATTGTTGTGCCCCTATTGTCCCCATATTGTTATTATTGTACCCCATAGAATCGCTCTATTATTATTTTTGTGGCTTTATATTATTATTGTTAGGTCAATTGGGCTATATTGTGACTCCTTAGACTCCTGCATATAGAAAGGAGGTTTTGTCATTTGAATTATCGAAGAATTTTTCATTTATGTAATGTAAAGGAGGTTTCCCCCTCGAAGAGGCTGAATTCTAAGGCGTTGATCTATCTTTTCTATCTTTTTCTTGAGCTGGATTCATAACAATTTATTTTCATTGTTGTGTTTTTGGTTGGTTATCATGTTTCCTTAGCTTGGGTTGAGTTATTAGTCTCATAGCCTTGGTTGGACAAGTGCTCTAGAGCCCTTGGTGGGTTGAGTTACTATTCCTGGGGCCTTGGTTGGACAAACGCTCTGGAGCTCGGTAAAAGTTGTGGGTTGAGTTACTAGTCCTGGAGCCTTGGTTGAACAAATGCTCTAGAGCCTTGGAAGGCTTTGACAGAGACCAATATGATAATGGTTTTGTGATGTCTAACCGTGAGGTGGAATCACTATTTGATGGGTTGAGGTGGATGGCCTCTGGAAGACCTGGATGAGTTTTGATTGATGTGTCCTATGAGATCCCACATTCATGCTTGGAATATGGCATGGAGGTGAATGGTTGAAGAAAGATTTTCTCAACCATTCTATGGATGGAATGGTTGTTGATGTGTTGAGGCATCAATGGTTCTTAGTGATTCTCATCTAAGTATGAGACCCCTATGCTCATAATTGTTATTTACACCTGTAGGTTACATATTCGTGATATTTTTGACGAAATGCATGTCATGGCTAGTAGGGGTCCAGTCAAGGTCTTAAACAAGTATTCGCTTTAGGACTGTCATTTCCATGTTATTTTACTGATCTGAAGTGATGGCTCAATTTTGGGCAAAGACTTTGGCTCTCAACTTGAAAAAGTGGCTCAAATCCTAGGGAAGCTAGTATAACACTGACTAAATGAGTCTCTGGATGCTGGTACGCAAGCCTATGAGAGTGACTTTGGGTTCTTGGACACTGTCATGCCTATAGCATGAGAGTGATTGAATCTAGACTCTCTCAGATTTAACTTTGTCTTTAAGGACCCTCTATAACATGGAATTATAACAGTGACCTTAGATAATGAGTGATCTTAGATAATGACGTTTTAGACTATGACAATAACGGTCCATAGGCTAAACTGTGATCCCCAAAATGAATAGAAAAAAGGCAAAGATAATTTGATCCCTAGACCCTAGGACCCTAACACATGGCACATGCATGTGGTTTCTTGGTATGATCTGTCATTGGCATGGAGTATTTCCTGGATTGACAGTGGTTTTTCTTATCTTTTCCATTTCCTCGATAGCCATGGTGTTGTGGGTTTATTTCCATTTGTTTCTAGTTGGTTCCCATGTTCCTTATGGTTGTGGGTTGAGTTACTAGTTCTAGGGTCCTTGGTTGGACAAATGCTCTGGAAGCCCTGTAACATCTTGGGTTGAGTTACTAGCCTCAGAATCCCTAGTTGGACAAATTCTTTGGAGCTCGACAACAACTATGGGTTGAGTTACTAGTCCTGAAAGCCTTGGTTGGAACGAACGCTCTGGAGTCCTGGACAACCTGGGTAGAGATCGATCAGGTGATGGCTAGTGATGTCTAGTTGTGAGTGTTGGGCCGCTAGTTTGTCATTATTATTATCACTCTTTAATGCCTATTTCATCCATTTCTACCATTCTTTATCATGTCATTTATCATACTTTATCATATAATTCCATTTTATAATTATTTATGCTCTTATGGATAAATATTATTTCTTCTCCTTTATTTTTAATAAATTATGCATGATTTTACTAATGATGGTTTATTAATAAATTTTTTGTAACATCGCTCAGAATTTTAGCCTCCAAGATACTTTCCAGATTGCAGATTTGATCTCCATCTAATGATTAAATATGCCAACTCAAAAATTCGTTGGAATAAGAAGTGTCAGTTTTGTATTGGGTTTTTCGGGAAAATGGAGAAGAATATCCAAAATCCGAAACATGGGTTTTGTCTAGAACGGGCTGAATTAGTTTTGTGATGTGTAGTTTTCCCAAATTTGGTCCGTATGAAGAGAAACAAAAGGTTCTCTGAAGACGATTTTCTCAGGTTTGTTGTTGCGGCTGTTTTCCAAATTATCTCAGTTGCAATACCAAATTTGACCTATTCCTGTTGAATGTTGATGGAGAGATATTTCAGATATGATCTTGCTGATCAATTTGTTGTGAACAATCCAATTTTGTAATGGGAATCATATTGTAATCATTTTAGTTGTAACTTCTCTTTTCTCTCTGTGTATTTAAATGAGAACATAGATCAAAGAGGGATATAGATTATTAGAGAGAGGGATCATGAGAGATATGATAGGATAGGATAAGAGGAGAGCGGATAATGGAGAGATTTTGATATATACATTTAATCATTGTTGAATTACAAACAGACTATGTTATATTATTTTCATTCAATGAAAGAGTCCGTTGATTTCCATTGACACATGCAGATCTAATCGAATGAGACGTGTTGATTAAGCATGAGTGGTTTTTAACTCTCCGGTCACTGTAAGTTCTTTCCTCCTAGAAGTAGCAAGGGCCTACCACAACTGGGAGATCTAGCTAGATTAGTACCAATGCTGTATATTTCCATTACCGGTTACATTTCAATTCTATCAATTCTGTAGGTTGTGAGTGTTAATTTCATTACAGAGCATGTGTTAATTTCATTATAGAGTATTTAATTTCTAGCATAAGTGTGAGTTATTTTTACATAGGCAGGCATGGATAAGGCATGGATGAGATAATTGATTTCATTTTCTTTCGTTTACAACATTGTAGAATAGGGCATATGTGAGAGTGTAGTTATTATAGAATCAGCTGAAAGAGATTGGTTAATGCTACTGAACTCTTGGTTGATATCATTTCCATTTGAATTGCTTAATTGATATTGAGTGTGATTTAGATAGAATCATCTAGAAGAGATTGGTTAATGCTACTATGCTCTCGGTTGATGCTATTTTCAATTGAATTGTTTGCTTTAGATTTGATTATGATTTCAGTTGAAGATTAAGTCTCGATGCTTGGATGTAATATTTTCGTTAACAGTTACAGCTTGAGTTTTATAAATGCATCAATTTAATCTTGTATCAAGTTTTATAGTTCAACGTAAAAAAAATTACTGTTTAGATTTATAGCTTGCACATATTGTGTACACTCTCATAATTCCACTCAAGTGGTGATGTAAGCACCACCAATTTCACTAACCAATTGACAGGAACATTTTAAGGAGGAGCCTCAAAGAAACACATGAATAACATCTTCTATTATGGTAAGAAATGGCTCACATTGAAACTTTTGAATTCCCTATCAAAGATCTAGGAGGAGTGACACAAATGTACATAATTCCCCCATCTTCTCTACCAAATTTTCATGGTTTGAAAAATGAAGATCCAGATACATTCTTATTTGAGTTCGAAATAATTTGTAGAGGATATGGTTATTGTACTAATGATCCAAGGTTGAAAGTGTTTCCTCTTACTCTAAAAGGAGTAGCTCTTCGAGGGTTCATGAGACTAGGTGGGAACTACATCCAAACATGGGAGGACATGAAGAGCATATTCTTGAAGAAGTACCAAGACTACCACAAATCCATTGAAGATATTTCCGATATGATACAAGGGGAAGATGAAAGCTTGGAGGACTATGTGGAGTGATTTCGATACAAACTTCAAAAATCAAAGCATAAGTATTTGGAAAAAGAGATCTTAAAAACACTCCTACTCAAAGGAATCAAAGATGAATTTTTAGAACTCTTAAATCTGATAGGAAAAGGTGATGTTTTTCAGTTGTCATATGATGATGTTTGTGAATTGTGCATAAGGTATTCAAGAGGAATCTCTAAGGCTGCTAAGAATTCTAGAGAATTTTCTTCTTTCTTTTCCAAATCTGCTACAAGAATAGGAGACATAAGAGCTGAAATCAATGTTTTATTTGAAAATTTTAAAGTTGATTTTATTAGCTCTCTATACTCAAAATTGGATGTTTTGTAGGTTCAGAAAATTCAAGAAATTGAAGAAGTGTTTTTTCCTCATTACCGAAAGGATCTTCTTCCTTATCTAGGATGGAAGTAGCATATCAAAGAGATAAGGAAGTTGAAACAAGGTCAAAACCATGGAAAGCATGGCCTACAGGTATGGTTCAAAACACTTCCTCTCCATCTTCTTACTTGCATAATCCATTATGGAATACTCATGTGTTAGGGCAGCCATGGCAATCTCAATATAACCCTCACAAATCTTGTCTACAAGTTTGGCATGGTTCATGTTATGATTGCATGACTACTCTCCCTCATCTTTTAGCACAAACACATCCTCCATATTCTCCACCAACTCTTCCACAACATCTTTCTTACCTATCAAAACCATCCACTCAACCCAATCAACTACATCATCAAAATGCTCCATTCCGTATACAATTTCCTGCTCAACTCATTCCACACCCTCACCGTAATAAACCAGTACAACATGCTTACAGTGTTGAACTTCAAAATTTACCCACCCTTCCCATCCATTCTATCTCACATGCACCATTGGAGAAAACTCATATTGAGATTCAGAATGTTTCAAATCCAAAAATTGTAGAGGTTATGGAAAAAAATGAGGTTTCTTCTAGTTTGCATCAACAAGCCATTTTGAAAACTCAAGAACTTCATGATATGATGGCTATGGGAAATCAAGAAAGTAAAGGATATATTGAAGATTTGTTTCACTCCATCATTTTTTTGTAGCATCACTCCATACTTCAACAATTTTTGATACCATCTTTTCAAGGGAAGTTAGCTTCTCATACCCTAATATTTATTAACATGCATTTTTCAAATTTGGGTATGTACATACTTGAAGCCTTATTTCAAAAATGGTTCCACTGGAAGTACTCCTATATGTAATCATATTCATTTTTCAAATCAGAGTAGGTTAGTGTAAAAAATAAAATAAATAAGGACATAAATAAATACATTTTGTTTTTATGTAAAAATAGTTGTTTTTGTTGCAACACGCTGTGGAAATCAACATCGGTGATAAATGTTTTAATTCATTTGTGTATGTAGATGAATTATAATGGAAATAATAGTTCTAAAAAAACTCATATTCATTTTTATCACTGATTCGAAAAAATGCTTGAATATCATATTTTTTGGCCTGTGGGCTTGATGAAATTTTTGAAAACACAGCCAGGACAGTCATGTTTTGAGGGACTAGAAGGGAATATTTTTAAAACTGGATTCTATCCTAATTAGCCCTTGATGTCTAATTTCCAACCCAATTTGAATCACTCAATTTGGATTCGAAACGAAAAAGTTATAACCAAAACATTCACTGGGTGTCTAGTAGGCATCTCAGGAACAGAGTTAGGACAGTCCATTTTTGGAGGCCTAAATGACTATATTTTGAAAAAATGTTTCTACGGTATATTCCTTTATGAATCTGGTTTACAAATCAATTTTAATCACTCAATTTTGATATCGTATGAGAAAGTTATGACCAAAATACTGTCTATCTATCGTAAATCAGCACTCTTAAAACTTTGTTTTTTCCGGCTGTTCACTAGAGTATTTGACCCATCAATTATTTTTGTTTTCAAAACATGTTTCTATTTGAGATAAATAAATGAATCTAATTTTATTTCCAATTTGAATCATTTGAATCCGTCATCAAATGAAAAATCTATGCTTAAAATATTCACTGTTGTTTTAAGTGGGGAAATCGAAAATGACTCCTTTATGCAGGGTGTTATAAGTAAAATTGACATATCATATCATTGAATTTTTAAAACCTATTTCTATTGGTGATATATCTTTGAAGTAGCTCTCATTTGGCTTTGGAATCATTCAAATTGGATGAAAAACAAATAAGTTATGATTAATACACTGTAGGTTATCATGATTGGCCACTGCTCTCCCGTAGGTAATAAATTAATTTTAGTTTGTTATTTTTCCATGGATTTGTTTTACAGAGTAACTACTTGTCAGTTTTTTTCATAATTCTTGGATTAGGGGAGCTCGATCACCTCTCTTTCTCCATGATTTAATGTTTTATTGCAGGTAGACACTCATTTTTTGCAGGTCTTAGGAAAATAAAGAAGGTCAATTTATGGACGAGTGATTCTTGAAATAAAGTTTAATGAAACAAAAGCATTTCATCCAATTCATTATCTAACAGATTCATAACAGAAGAAATGAAGAATCGATTTCCATTTGAAGATTCATGTCATTGCTGCCAATACAATTTTCTAAGAGATCATTTTTTTCTATTGACAGATTGATATTCCCTTAGGAAATGAAATCATAGTTGTTGTAACTTAATTCATTTATTTCTATATTGTTTCTTAAATAAAGTGTTGTTTCTTTTTTGATTTCTCTTATGTTTTTGTGTTTCAGGTGTTGCTTCCTTCAAATTGTAGTTTTCGCTCCATTGACAATTGAACAATGAGGACCCCACCATGCAAGTTTCAATTGCAGAAGGCAATCCTTCAACAACTTCATTTCTGTAAAAAGTTATTTCTTTATTTTTCTGTAAATACGATTGCTTTTCTATGTTTTTCTGTTTGTTTGTAGCTGTAAATATGATTGCTTGTCTATGTTTTTTTTCTCTCCCTATTTTATTTTGTTTTTCCCTCCAGGGAACAACACTTTTTTGTGTGTTTATTTGCTGTTCCCTACAGGGAATAGCTGTTGTTCCCTAAAGAGAACAACACTTTTTCATGTGTTGATTTGCTACTTCCCTATAGGGAACAACACTTTTTCATGTGTGTTTTTTTTTGTTGTTCCCTACAAGGAACAACTGTTGTTCCCTATATGGAACAACACTTTTTGCGTGTGTTTTTCTTTGTTGTTCCCTACAAGGAATAGTTTTTGTTCCCTAAAGGAAACACCACTTTTTCGTGTGTGTTTTTCTTTGTTATTCCCTACAGGGAATAGTTGTTGTTCCCTATAGGGAACAACGCTTTTTGCGTATTCTTTTTTGTTGTTCCCTAAAGAGAACAGCTCCTATTCCCTATAGGGAACAACACTTTTCATGTGTGTTTTTATTTGTTGTACCCTACAGGGAACAACTGCTATTCCCTATAGGGAACAACACTTTTCGCGTGTTTTTTTCTTTGTTGTTCCCTATAGGGAACAACACTTTTCGCGTGCTTTTTTCTTTTTTGTTCCCTATAGGGAACAACACTTTTCGCGTGCGTTTTTCTTTTTTGTTCCCTATAGGGAACAACACTTTTCGCGTGTGTTTTTCTTTGTTGTTCTCTACAGGAAATAACTATTGTTCCCTGTAGGGAACAACACTTTTCACGTGTTTTTTTCTTTGTTGTTCCCTACAGGGAAAAACTGTTGTTCGCTAGAGGGAATAGCTTTTGTTCCCTATAGGGAACAACACTTTTTGCGTGTATTTTTCTTTGTTGTTCCCTATGGGGAACACAATTTTTCGCGTGTGTTTTTCTTTGTTGTTCCCTACAGGGAACAACACTTTTCGCATATGTTTTTCTTTGTAGTTCCCTACAGGGAACAACACTTTTTGCATGTGATTTTCTTTGCTGTTCCCTCTAGGGAACAACACTTTTTGAGTTTTGTTGTTCCCTCAAGGGAACAACACTTTTTTTTAGTTTTTTTTTTTTGCTGTTTCCTCAAGGGAACAACACTTTTTAGAGTTTTGTTATTCCCTTCAGGGAACAACATTTTTAGATTTTTTACTGTTCCCTCTTGGGAACAGCTCTTTTTTTGAGTGTTTTTTGAGTTTTTGCTGTTCCCTCAAGGGAACAACACTTTTAGAGTATTTTTGCTGTTCTCTCTTCAGAAAAACATTTTTGCTTCTTGTGAAGTTTTGTGTGTTGTGAATAGCATCTCCTTCCCCTTGTGGGATTATTCCTAGTTGATCTCAATCTCATTTTACTGATTCCCTTTCATGGCATGAAGTACACTACTTTTATGAGGATAAGAATTATGGATTCTATTGAAGCGAGTTAATATCATTCACGTTATGATCTTTAACATGACAACTTCTGGATGAGAGATTCTTTTTAAGAAAAGGGACACAATTATTTATATACTACTTTACTGCATCATTTTCTGCTGTACATGATACTGATTGATCATCTTAATACCATGATGGTTCCACCCTTCCTGGTTATAATCTTCTCTGTCTGTAATAAATGATATTACGGGTATATTTTTCTTCTATTGACATCTTCAACTTCTTCCACCATCCATGCTCTTAAGGAGTATTGAGTCTCCCTTTATTTATCATAAAAATGTGTAATAACAACAAAATTTTGTTTGCAAATGGAGGATAGGGGATCTCATTAAGAGCCAGCCTACCATGTTCATAAGGCTGTAACAAAGTGACATTCCCATTATGGCCACCACACCAGGGTTATGATCCACTGGATAGCCAAAATATCCTTGGAACAGGAGGTCTCATCACGAGCTGGCCTGATCACTTTTGCTACATCCCAGTGAATGGCAGTGTGGTTATCTGGTTACCACGCCAGAACATTTATCTCTTCTATAGAACAACACTAGAACTCTCCATTTATAAATTGAGGATGCTGACTCATATGGGTTAAAAGAAAACCCCTGCCGAGGCTATGGACGTCTGCTGGTAGCAGAGGTTATGCTTATGGTATTGAAGTTATATCTTATCGTCAATTATTACTATAATACCCTTTTATTATTCTCTCTTTTTATTGGAGAAGTTATTTCCTTAATTTTTCTCTGTTTTGAACCTTTACGCATAAGAAATTTCATTCCAATCAATCGCATCATTCCTGGCTAGAATACTGTCAGCAAAGCATCTTTTTGGCATGTTGTTGTCCTTTTTCTTTTTCGCATAACTTATCATTGAACCAAAGTGTCCTATCTCTTATTCATAACTATCTTTACACACTCTGCTCTCATAACCATACCTCTTGTCATCCTATCATTGATATGTGTACTCTACTTCATTCACTATGGTACTATTCATTCCCTTGCCTTGCCATCAGAACAACACTTTTCCTATGCTTTATGGTCACGAACGCCCTTTTCCAATTGGAGGGGGAAGGTTATTCAAAAGTTTTTTTCCGATTGAACTTTTTTCATGCGGTTTATCTATTGCTATTCAAAAATAAAACTATGGATTCAAGAAATTTGCATGCAGCGTGGTGATTTGTTTACAAGAGAACAACAAGTATGGGGGGAACTCTATTCGCAGCAAATCCACTTTATTGCAACTAACAGAAGAGGCTCGAGCAACTCGTACACAGGATGTGATTGCATGGCTTCCACCTTTTGCATCACTTTCAGCATCATCTCAGCCAACATCAACTTCACCAAATGCCAGTCCATACTTGTCATTCCACATTTTTTCAGAGGTAAAACTTGAGGTAAAATAACATAAGTTTCTGATTTATTGAAAATTTAGGAGACTATCATGAAAATCCATTGAGCATTATTTATCATCATTCATTCCACATCTTTACCACTTCCCATTTTTCAGAGACATATCAGCTTTCAGTTTGGGGGAGTGTTACTTTCATTCAATTCTTCCTTATGACCATTCCATTAATATTCTTTATCATCCATTGATCTTCCTATTCATTCTCGCCACCGCCCTTATTCCATGTTGTTTCACGCCAAGCATTGATTTCAATGGATTGTAACAACCAACTCAATTTGTTTTCTAGCATTGCATGAGGGCATGCTAATTCTCCAGTTTGGGGTAGGAATTGCTACACGTGATGAATGTTTTCTACTTTCTTTATCATTTAAGGCATACAATTTCATTTTTATACAGTGAAAAAATTGATTTGCGTATATCTCTAAAACTATGAACATAATTCTTACGATTTTTGGATAACAAAGAGGTATCATTAAAATACACAAACCCAGACAATTTCAAGTTAAATTAATTTGTCAAATTTCCAAAATCATGCACTGTCACCTACAGCCATTTTGTTCATATCTCATGATCCGTGCATCAAAATGATCTGATTTTTGGATCATAGAAGCATTAATATAGTAGAAATCTACTTGCAAAATTTCAGTAAAATCTGGTTTGTAATTTTTGAGGAAATGGTTAATGAAGTTTGTTGTTACTTATATCATATTTTGCTGCAACTTCATATACATATAGTTAAACATCAATGTGAAAATTGTTATGCCTTTATCAACATTGTTAAAATTGAATATTCATTATTTGAGGAAGAAATCATTTGTTCCATCAATTTCATGACTTGGGATGAACATTTTTTTTATACAGCTTGGTTAATATAGAGGCTTCGGGTTGCATTAGGACATGCAATATATTCAGTTTGGTGGTATGTTGGGCGGATAGTTTGTCATTATTATTATCACTCTTTAATGCCTATTTCATCCATTTCTACCATTCTTTATCATGTCATTTATCATACTTTATCATATAATTCCATTTTATAATTATTTAAGCTCTGATGGATAAATATTATTTCTTCTCCTTTATGTTTAATAAATTGATGATTATTATGCATTATTTTACTAATGATGGTTTATTAATAAATTTGTTGTAACATCAATCGCCATTTTAGCCTCCAAGATGTTTTCCAGATTGCAGTTTTGATCTCCAGCTCATCATTAAATATGCCAACTCAGAAATTCACTGGAATAAGAAGTGACAGTTTTGTATTGGACGTTTCGGAAAAATGGAGAAGAATATGGAAAAATATGAAAAATGGGTTTTGTCCAAAACAATCCGAATTAGTTTTATAATGAGCGGTTTTCCTAATTTCGGTCTGTATTAAGAGAAATGGAAGGTTCTCTGAAGACTATTTTCATAGATTCGTTGTTGCAGCCGTTTTCCAAATTATCTCAGTTGCAATAACAATTTCGACATGTTCCTATTGAATGTTTATAGAGAGATATTTCAGATATGATCTTGCTCAACAATCCAATTTTGTAATGGGATTCATATTGTAATCATCTCGATTGTAACTTCTCTTTTCTCTTTGTGTATTTAAATGAGAACAGAGATCAAAGAGGTATATAGATTATTAAGGAGAGAGATCATGAGAGATTGGATAGGATAGGATAGGAGGAGAGGGGATAATGGAGAGATTTTGATATATACATGTAATCACTGTTGAATTATAGGTAGACTATGTTATATTATTTTCATTCAATGAAAGAGTCTGTTGATTTCCCTTGACCATACAGATAGAATCAAATGAGACATGTTGACTAGGCTTGAGTGGTTTTTAATTCTCCAGTTACTGTAAGTTCTTTCCTCCCAGAAGTGGCAAGGGCCCACCACAATTGGGAGATCTAGCTAGATTAGCACCAGCGCTGTAGATTTCCATTACCGGTTGCATTTCAATTCTGTCAATTCTGTAGGTTGTGAGTGTTAATTTCATTACAGAGCATGTGTTAATTTCATTACAGATTATTTAATTTCTAGCATAAGTGTGAGTTATTTTTACATAGGCAGGGGTGGATAAGGCATGGATTAGAGCATTGATTTCATTTTCTTTCATTTACAACATTGCAGAATAGGGCATACATGACAGTGTGGTTATTATAGAATCAGCTAAAAGAGTTTGGTTAATGCTATTGAACTCTCAGTTGACATCATTTCCATTTGAATTTCTTAATTTATATTGAGTGTGATTTGGATAGAATCAACTAGAAGAGATTGGTTAATGCTACTATGCTCTCAGTTGATGCTATTTTCAATTGAATTTCTTGCTTCAGATTTGATTATGATTTCAGTTGAAGATTAAGTCTTGATGCTTGGATGTAATATTATCGTTAATAGTTGCAGCATGAGTTTTATAAATGCATCTGTTTACTCTTGTATCAAGTTTTATAGTTCAACTTAAAAGGCATTACTCTCTAGATTTATAGCTTGTAGATATTGTGTACACTCTTGAAACGAAAAGACTTACCCAGGTTGATAATTAATGTGAGGCAATTAGGAGTTTTAAAAGTCACCTATTAGCATGGAACAATGAGATGGAATCACTATTGGAGGGTTGAGATGGTTTGTCCTCTAGAATACCTGGTTTGGTTTTGTTTGAGTTGTTTCATGAGATCCCACATTCATGCTTGGAATATGGCGCAGGGGTGATTAGTTGAAAGAGAGATTTGGTTCAACCCAGTTTATGGTTGGGTGGTATGTGGAAGTCCTTGACTTGGTTGGATTTTCATATGTTAATAAGAGATACTTTTCCTTTGGTATTTTCATGAGTAAATGTGCTTGTCAGTATGTGGATTTAATAGTTGTTCCACCATTGATATATCTCTGGTTATTTGCTGGTTATGAGCATGTTTTATGATAATATTGATGCATGTCTCTCATCATGTTTTGGTTAGTAGATGAAATAATAATGAATGAATGACATAATAGAAAACAATGCAGATATTTAGAGGATATATCTATCCTCCTTGATGATTCTTAGATAAGTATGAGACTCCTACATTCATATTTGTTGTATGACCTACAGATTTCATGTTTACGATATTTTTGATGAAATTCCTATCATGGATAGTAAGGGTTAGATCAAGTCCGTGGTCAAGTGTTTTTATTAGTAACCTTATCTCAATGTTAATTACCTTTTCTGGAAGTTTCATGAAGTTTTGGGAAGTGGCCTGAGTCTTGGCACTGAAAAGGTGGCACAGAATCCAGGGTCATTGGCACAAAACTGCCTAACAAATGCCACAGTCACATGTATGCCTTGCGGTGAGAGTGACTGGAGGGTCTCATTCACATGAATGTATTTTCATGGGAGTGATTGGGGCTCTATATTAGCAAAAAATCAAGTTGTCTAAGGGGTTGGGCACTTGGAAGGGTTGTCTCTTGAAGGTTCTGTAGCTCCTAAGGAAGGTCAGGTTAGTTTTGTCTTGTTAGTTCCACTTCCTTAATTGTACTTGGGGAGTTGAATCATATCATAAGAAATCTTCATGACATGTTTACCTCAGTAGACCAGTTAGCTTGGGTAAATGTGGGAGGATGGTGTTACAGAGTGGTATCTGAGCATGATTCCATTCTCCTTGGGTGATGTCTGGTTTCCGTTCTCCTTGGATGAATGTGTTGTCATGTGTACATGTTAGTTGCATATGTGTCCTTATGCTTATATTCTATGTGTTTGTTGTGTGTGCATGTTGGTGGTCATCATTGTAGAAATTTTGAATAATTTAACACATATTCACAGAGATTATCATGATCATACAATTATAAGAGGAACATGTATAATACATAATCTCCTCTACGTTGATCATCAATTTATAGAAGTAGAAACATTCATAGGGACACATAGAAACATCAATCAAACTCATTAACACAGTATGTATCCCGGGGAAAGCATCTCGCTAAAAACCCCACACTATCCATATATTATATTGATTGAATCATGTAACAATACATAGTACAATACTCCTCACAAGTACTCAGTACTATCTCCACATGCTACACACAATAAAACTCAGATCTGATCTCCAAATCTCCCCCGCTGCTTGCCTGCCTCCACAGCTCAATACCTACTCAAGAACTGATGAGAATGGCTTACCAAACTTGTATTTGACCTGCAAATAATCACTCACACTCTGTTGTACGTGAGAACAGGCTACAATTCTTGATATTGGCCAATTCATTGGCATACTCAATCCCTTTGATTGTGCAAATAATCATGCACAGCTATAGTCACAACTGATAGCAATCTGATCCTCTAACACCTGTCCCTGCTGAACTGAACATGCACTGACATGCAACTGAGTTAGCTGATGTATTCTATAGTTGCATTATGAGTTAATAAATTGTGAATTAATTTTCCTGCAGGCCCACTTAGTGAAGGCGACTCCTTTCCACTAAGCTCCATCATCTTGTTGCATTCTCAACAAGCATTTCTTGTTGCACACTTTTCAACACTCTGTCTCAACAAGAAAGGCTTCCTCTCAAACCTGATCCTGTAACTCTGGAATGTTCTCCATGCAACACATCTGGCTGGTCCACTTGCTCTGTCATCAAAGTCTTTGACTGCTATTGCCTCTGTCGACTGAAACTCTACATCTCTGTGCTCTTCATTATCTGACTGATCTAGCCTCTGTCACTTTGATCTCTGACTGCATCTGTGCTGATGTTGGTTCTATCTCCCAGCATTGCATCCGCACTGCACCTCCCAACTGACCTCCTTGTTGGGCTAGAAACACCCTTTGATGCTGAAGCTCTACCTGCTGTTGACAAGTGCTCCCTCTCTAACATCTGCACTACTGCAACATCTCCATGCATCTCGCACCATTTCACACCTCTCTATGCCACCTAGCACTGTGAAAAACACTTGTGCCTCTTGCATTGCTGCAGCCTACTAGCTATGTGCTGTCTTGGGATTCCCTGCACTATCGCTCTCTCTATCGCTCCATCTGCATCTGTATCTACCCAATCAGTCAGTTCCTGCTACTACACATTTGGGGCTCCCGTAGCAAGGTCTCATCCAAGAGGTTGGGTACCTCAAGGATCCTGCCCCTCCTCCTTGGGACAATCAATCCACATCAACCCACCTCCTACCTGGAGGTATGGCTGCATGCGATCCCTCAGCCCACCTGGCTCGAAGTTTCCCCCTATGGGAGGTCTCGGGATGAGTAGATGTCTCTACTCGATCTCCTCTCAGCTTCCCCTTGTTGTGGCTGCTCCACAACCTCCTGAAGCTGCTGCACCAATCGTGGCTCCTCCACAATCGTCTGAGACTTCTTTTGGCTCTGCATGTTGAGCGGTAATATACGCTCCCTCTCAACCACCAAGTCTCCATCAGTTGCCTCGCTGCTCAAGGCTTCGCATGCATCTTGAACCTCAAGAGCATACAGGTTCCTGACCCGTGAACCATTCTCATGACAACGAAAGCATCTCACCTTCGACTTGTCAACCTTCTTCCCATAATTGGAAGAACTGGATTCGGAAAGAGAAACCTTCCCCTTCCCCTTCTTCGCTTTACTCGCTAAGGCACAGTTCTCCTCATCATGCATGGATGAAGAACCGTCTCTGGTGCTCCGTCTAATCTCCTCCTGCATAAGATCCGACCAAAGTCTCTCCCATCCTGGCAGTTTCTCCCTTCCATTCACCGAGTCCTGGTAGCTATGCCAACTCTTAGGAAGGTCAAGGAGTGCTAGACTCACCATCCTCATCCGACAGTCACCCCCACACTTCCCAGCTCATCTCGGCATTGGGTGAACTTTGTGAGATATTGGGGCATACTGTCTCCATTCTCACACTAAATGTTTCTGAGTTTTATGTCTTGCTTTGGAATTAAATTCGAATTCCACCAGCTCAAAACTCAACCGCTTCTGATCTAGAATTCGTGAGAACAAAGTATTTCTTGTACAGAGATTGACTGTGTGGGAATTCACCGAATATCTCACCTTCCAAAAGAAGGATGAATCCAGAGGCTACCTGGTCCGATTACAGACTCTGCCTGAAGAAATAAAATGTAAACACTCTTTTAGTAATAGATCCGATGATCAATCCTCGCTTGATATCTTGTAAAAATCTCTTCTACAAATCAACTTGGCTCTGATACCATGTAGAAATTTTGAATAATTTAACACATATTCACAGAGATTATCCTGATCATACAATTATAAGCGGAACATGTATAATACATAATCTCTTGTACATTGATCATCAATTTACAGAAGCAGAAACATTCATAGGCACACATAGAAGCATCAATCAAACTCATTAACACAGTATGTATCCCGGGGAAAGCATCTCGCTAAAAACCCCACTCTATCTGTATATTATATTGATTGAATCATGTAACAATACATAGTACAATACTCCTCACAAGTACTCAATACTATCTCCACATGCTAGACACAATACAGCTCAGATCTGATCTCCAAATCTCCCCCGCTGCTTGCCTGCCTCCACAGCTCAATACCTACTCAAGAACTGATGAGAATGGCTTACCAAACTCGTATTTGACCTGCAAATAATAAATCACACTCTGTTGGACGTGAGCACAGGCTACAATTCTTGATATTGGCCAATTCATTGGCATACTCAATCCCTTTGATTGTGCAAATCATCATGCACAGCTATAGTCACAACTGATAGCAATCTGATCCTCTAACACCTGTCCCTGCTGAACTGAACATGCACTGCCATGCAACTGAGTTAACTGATGTATTCTATAGTTGCATTATGAGTTAATAACTTGTGAATTAATTTTCCTGCAGGCCACTTAGTGAAGGCGACTCCTTTCCACTAAGCTCCATCATCTTGTTGCATTCTCAACAAGCATTTCTTGTTGCACACTTTTCAACAATCATTGCCATTGTGATGTCATGTAGAAGTTGATGGTGTTGTTGTTGGGATATGTTCGTCATGAATGCATGTTTATTGTGTATGTATTGTTATGTGTGTGCATCATCCATTTCTTTTTTATGCATAGTACCTAGGCAATGTTATAATTGTAGCATTATTCATGTTAATTGGATGACGATTAAGATGATGTCTATATATTGTGATGATTATGATTATACATGTATTGTGCTAATCCGGTTTATCTTGCAGACAAAAGATCCTCCCCTGAACTACACTGAGGTACATTGGTTTGCTGATAATTTGGTTTAGCTGACATGATATACCTTGTAGGAAGAGAAGAATAAATATGACTAGCAAGATGGTAAACTACAACTCACAAGATACTCCCTATAGATCATATGAGCAGCATGGTGACGGATATTCTCTTGACATAACAGATCCATTGAGAAGTTTGAAGGAAAAAAAAGGAGTTGCAAAGAATATAATGACTGAATCATTCAATCACAAGAGATACTTGCTAGGGCACAAGAGAAACAAGCAGAAGTCAATACAATTATTCTTTAGATATTTTTAGAACTGCAGAGACAATGATCGCTTAGAGTCAATCATGGGTAGGAGGATAGGACTAATGGAGCATATGGTAGCATGTCACATGGTGGGCACATGTTGGATAAATATGTCATGGTTAGATATGGAATATTCTTAGATACACCTGATAGACAAGGCCATGAACATGGGATTTACTCTAGTTTTGGTTTAAACAAGTATCATGGTCATAATTGTTACCATCCTTGTAGGAGAAATTATAGGGGATATTTTCCGTATGATTTCAAGAAAACGAGGTAGCATACATTTGATGGGGAAATGAAGAAGTCATAGGATGCAAAAGCGTGGTTTCTTGGGATGAATAAATTCATCAGATTGCACGATTATTCAGAGAACATGAAGGCCAGAATAACTACATTCATCCTTAAAGGTAAAGCAAACATTTGGTGGAAAGGTGTAAATAATTTCATAGGTATTCATGAAGAAGATTTGACTTGGAGTGAGTTAAAGAGACTTTTCAGGAAGAAGTATCTATGAGAGAGATACTGTTATGGCCGTGCAAAGGAGTTCTATGAGTTGAAGATGGGATTTATGAATGATGAGGATTACACTAGCACATTCTTGGAGTTATTGAGGTATGTGTCTTATCTTAAGGAGGAGAAGGCCAATATTCAGAGATTCGTCAGTGGCTTTTTGGTAGCATTCAAGGACATGATTGATTTTGATGAGCCTATATCATTGGAGAAAGCCATCAGAAAGCTAAAGCATTGTTATGAGCAATCAAAGCGTAGATCTAAGACTAATCAAGTTTGGAAAGGTAACGAGAAGAATAAAGTAAAATGAGATAAGAAGTGAACAAGACCTCAAGCCATAGGTAACAAAGAGAATGCAACACCACCTAGGAAGTTCAATTCGTTTGACAGAGGACATCTATTTTGGTCTGAGGAAAAAAACAAGGGTGATCGTAGGAAACCTTTACAATGTTGGACTTGTGGAGGAGAGAATCGTAGGAGAGATTGTCCACAAAATCAAAGTGGTATACTGTAGATGTGTAGTGCTTAGGAGGCACATACAGTGGGGGATGTTGGACAAATTATTCTTCGGATCTATGAAACATTGGGTAATGGGAAAGAAGATCACCATGCATCTATTATTGATTAAGCTTGGTGTATGGTAAGCTTGGTGATTAAGTTGTTTCTATTTTAATTAGCCTTGAATCTAA
This sequence comes from Pinus tabuliformis, assembly GCA_031772625.1. Classification (NCBI taxonomy): domain Eukaryota; kingdom Viridiplantae; phylum Streptophyta; class Pinopsida; order Pinales; family Pinaceae; genus Pinus; species Pinus tabuliformis. The sequence continues at coordinate 726,872,128 of CM062820.1, read as the reverse complement.
CTATAATCATGTAAGTCCTAACCTAGTGGATAAGTGTGGTTTGAATAAATAAGTGAATGCAAAATCTTGGTTAATGGAGTTGGATACATGTAAAAAGAAGAGAGTTCATATTGGGTAAGATCTTGTGCATTTGAGTTGAATGGTATCCCTACATCAGCACATATGAATGTACTTCCATTGGGATCATATAGTATTGTTTTGGATATGGATTGGCTATATCTTCACAGGATTGAAGTGGATTTTTATGAAAAGGCTATTGAGTGCCTGGATGACAATGGGGAATAAAGAATATTTCAGGGTAGGAAAAAAAATACATTAGTTAGAGTGGTGATAGCTATGCAGGAAAAGAATAGTCATAGAAAAGGGTGTGTATTATTTGCAGATAATATTTCTAGTGACAAAGGTAAGGAAGTTGAGGACGCAGATGTCTTGAGGAGGTATTTGGTTTTACAACAGTTTCAGGATGTGTTCTCAAAAAATATTTCAGAGTTGTCACCTCATAAGGAAGTGGACTTTTCTATTGATTTGGTTCCAAGGGCAACACCAACATCAAAGGCACCATACAAAATGAGCACACTAGAGTTAGTGGAATTAAAGTTGCAGTTGAAGGAAATGATTGATGAAGGATACATTAGGCTAAGTGTATGACCTTGGGGTGCACCAATGTTATTTTTGAAGAAGAAGGATAATACTCTTAGGTTATGCATTGATTACATGAAGCTGAACAAGGTGACCATCAAGAACAAGTATCTATTATCAAAGATTGACGGCTTGTTTGACTAGTTGAAGGGAGCAACAGTGTTCTTAGAGATTGACTTTATATCCAGATATAATCAGGTATGCATTAAGGAAGAAGACATATACAAGACTACTTTCTGGACCAAGTATGGGAATTATGATTTTATTGTAGTTCCACTTGGTTTGAATAATGCTACAAGCACTTTTATGTGCTCGATGAATAGTATGTTGCATCCTTATCCATACAATTTTATTATTGTATTAATTAATGATGTATTGGTATATTCTAAGAATGAGGAAGAGCATTCCAAACACTTAAAAAACAATATTGAGATTGCTAAGAGAGAATCAGTTGTATGCCAAGGCCAGAAAATGCAGTTTATTTCAAACAAAGGTACATTACTTGGGACATGAGGTTTCCAAGGAAGGCATAGCAGTAAATCCAAAAAAGCTAAGGGCTATCATGGAATGGAAAATCTTAGAAATGTGGATGAGGTAATATCATTCATGGGGTTAGCAGGTTATTATAGGAGGTTCATGAGGAACTTCTCTAAGATTTCCTATCTGATTACATCATTGCAGAGGAAAGGTAAGAAATTTAAATGGATAAAGGAATGTGCAGCCAGTTTTGAGTAGTTGAAGTAGTTGATGATGCACAGACCTGACTCTGCCTTACGCACTTAGCTGCAGGGGTCCGCGCACTCAGCTGTGGACTCTACTAGGCCTCTGTACCCTTAGCTGCAGAGCCTCTTCCTACCACTACAACCAAGTACACTTCAACTTTCACTCTATCTTCTAACCATGCCTTCACTATTGTATCTCTTATTGTCTAATTCTTAGTTATCTTTACACTTATATCCTCACTCTATTTATACAATCCCATGGTCCACAGACCATGGGTAGGCCGACACAACTTTACATTAAATTACAATTCTTAAGGTGGAAAACCCTATGAATTGAATATACAATTCGCACTTTCCGCCCGTACTTCATGGAGTTCTACACCATATTTGACCAAAACTTTGGCTTTAAGCGTTAAATATTGCTGCGGGGGATCCCATGCCCAACAGGCCCCCAACACAATCATCATGAATCATCCAAAGTCACTCTATTGGTGGCGATATTTGCATAGAGTCCATCCAGCAAGTCTCATGCAGCTTTGGTGTCCGCGACACACTATTCTGCTGTTTGCTATACTTGTTGCACGCGTATCTATGAACCTTCATGAGAAAGGTCACATTCCTGTCTAACCGCATAAAGTCCCTACATTTATACCAACTTTCCTTCAATGGTAGCTGTAATTGTGAAAGCTTCACCGATCCACGGCTGGATGCTCGCTTTAAGCAAGGCTTCTGTTTGTCATGCGGCATCTAACTAGTTGTTCAGTGCCCTTTCCTGCTGCAGTTTGGTGAGTCGTTGAGTAAGGATGACCATCTGCATGGTCCCTCGGACACTGTCATACTCCTGCTACAACTCGCGCGCCTCTGTCTCTAGGCGCTGTAGGTTTGGATCTTCTTGCAAGTATGTAAGCATGGTTAGTGCTTAATCCAACATCCCAGTGTAGTCTTGTACCGCTTGGCCAATTTTCTCCAACCCCATTTGGATAGCGCGAGCACATTGCTCTCTATCTTCTGGGGGCGTGGAGGGCTGCACCTTTAACCATAGCTCAGAGATTTTCAAGTTCAGCTCCAACTGAACCTTCACCATTTCCTCCCTAGCTTCGTGGACTCCGGCTGCCAATTGGTGGACCCGCTCTGCTGTTGGTAGCTTTGCTGGCATAGCCAACTCTGGGATGCTCATACATGCATCCTCTACCACTTGCTCCAGTCTGTGAGCCTGGAAAACCAACTCATCATGCTGGAGGCTGAGCTGATCCATGTTGATTTTCTACTTGTTCAAGGACTAGATCGCGTGGCCTTCCCTGATGCGGAGCTCTGCGATGACCGCATCCTGTAATTGGTATAGGGTTTCACGTGGTAGGGCTGCCAAGTTTAAGCCGATGCCTTTCATGCTACTCATCGCAGCCTGGTCAACCTCGCTTGCTGCTGCTAAGGCGCCTTCAAGCAACATGAAAGGGTTGTCCCTACAAGCACGCAACATCTATTCGACCTCGACGATTCCTACTGTGACGTACATAGCCATTGTACCTATTTGGGGCGGCTATACCTATAAGCTTTGTAGCAGCGCGCTGAGCGCCCCCAACACAATGTTCTACTCCATCCTCATTTCGTGGAGTTCTTCCTTTGTGACATCGTGAACCATTTCGCCGATGTCAAATAGATCACCTTCTGTGAGCGTGATCGAGTCAACAGACGTCTTTGTCACCTTCACCTTCTTCCTGGGAGTTGTTTTCTCAGGGATGCGTGGTTGCTTGAGTTGGGTTGATGCTGAAATGGGGTCCGCGTGCTCTTCTGTCCTATCCACTTCCCTAGTCTACTACCTTGTGGACATCTTCTGCCTCTCCTCAGGCTCTTCTGTTGGTGCTGTAGTTTGTTATGCTGTTTGCGTTGCTGCTGCTGAATCGATTGTCTTTTGCTGTGTATCTGCTTCTTGTTCCTGGTGCCTTTTTTCAGCCAGCTGTGCGATGCACTGCTTGGTGTCCTTCTTCCTCTGTTGGGCTATGACCTTCTCCATTCCTGCCAAATTCGGGGTGTGCCACCTCAGAGGCCATGTTTCCAATGCGGTGAAGATGGTGTCATCCATAGCAATAAATGGAAGCTTTTTCCATTCCTTCAATGGGTCCTTCTGCACCTGGACATGAATGTTGTGCATGTTCGCTTTAAAATCTGCAAAGCTCTTTAGATTGGCATACACTGTGGGAGAAAAACACGACCTTCTATTTAGCCATATCCTGATGCTCACCTCCATCAGCACCCAAAACACCTTGAGTGCGTGAAGCCGCTTTGCATCCTTCATGGCCTAGAGCGAAGCGAACTTCACGGCCTCAGAAAGGTCCAAGTCGATCGACAAGAACTGGCTATCTGCTTGTAGTTTTCATGCTAATAGCACAATGGATAAGAGAAACCACGTGTAGTGGAAGGTATTACCTTGCTCTTGGGCCTCCTTGCAGTTTACCAGAAATTCCTCACTAAGGAACTTAGCCCAGTTGAATTGGACGCTCTTTGCGCACTGTTTGCCTAGCATAACCAAAGGCACTGGAACTTCATCTGCACGACACTTCCACATTACTTTTTCAGCCAGGAGCTGGGTGGCGACATGCACAACTTTTTCCTTGATGCTCGCGATTGCATAACTGCGCTTCTTCTTTTCCAGCTTATATTTGGTTTTCATGGCTTCCGTGAGAGCCCAATCCCTGCTTTTACTAGCTATTTTCCCGGGGTCCCTTCCCTTACATGGAAGCCGAGAAATATTGTGAATGAGTTCCGCCATGATGGGAATAGGCTCCTCCAGCAATAAATACCCATCATGCACCAGGCACAACAGCTGGCTGATGATGAAAATGGTGATGGGCATGCGGTGAAAGTGGGGTATCCATCGTAGATGAAGTATCCTGACTTTCTCCACACCGCGCAACCATTTTTGTGGCTCCAATGTGATCACTGGCCTCTCCACTTTCTGTTTCATCAAGCTTTCCATCATCATGTGTGGGAACTTCTCGCTGTCTGCGAGGTCCCAACCTTAAAATTTCATATTAGGCACCCATCCAAGGGGTAGACCTTCAAAAGTAATGCCGTCAGGGAGGAGCAGTGTCTGGAGCGCACTCTTTGTGGCCTTCAAGTCTTGGTTGCTTTAACTTTCCCCTTCCACAAAGGGACGTACGTGGGTAAATTTGTTGTGGAAGGCATTCATGGGACATCCTCCTCCTCATCGTCCTGCGTGTCTATTTGGTCAATTAGCACCTGTAAGTATTCCTCCTCTTCATCGGCTTCAACAGTGACGACTTTTCCTTTTTCTTTCATTGACAATTTGCTGAACCATGGGTTTCTTGGGGATACGTGGATTGGTCCCATCGTCTGCTTGTCTTTCTTCGGCTGCAACGTTCGTGATTATTGTGTAACTTTTGACGCAAGCACCGCATCTCCAGTCTCCTCATGTACCATATGGAGCTCCGCGGCCTCAACGGTATCTTCGGCGAATCACACTCCTAGTCTAATAGCAGTCATCATGTCTTCACAGGATTTGTTTGGTCGGGAACTCAAAGGTGATAAGAGTGCTTGGCGCTCAATGCTCTGTAACTGCTCAAATCTCAAACAACCAAGTGTTGTCTCGTGGCTAGCCCTAGGGGTTTTAAAGCATATTTTGAATTCAAATTTGACCATTCCCCCCACTTCTGAGACATTAATTCCTTCTTGGTGGCCGTTCGTCCCAAATCTAACTCTTAATTCGTGTCTTAATTTCCTGCCGCCTGCTCCTGTTTATCTTAAATTGGATATCTTATCATGAACAGTGACACCAACGGTCACTTCGTAGCCTACCCATGTGGTAGCGCAACCCCCTTTGCATGGGCGCGACCCTTGTGACATACCGATCCTACGCGCAGCTCCCACCCAGACTCTTTTATAGTCCCATGCTCTCTTTCAACTGCTCGGAGTGCTGAGACTGTGCTTCTAAGAGTTAGTCAGGTGGCCGCACCACCTGTGCGAGATTGTAATTCACCTTCTAGCCTAGCCCGTGGGCACTTCTCACTTATCCTTACGAAAGTCAGCCCCGCATGTTCTTCCTTCTATGGTACGCTCCTCTAGTTACTTTTTTTGGTAAGGTGTGGTCACAGCCATGGTAGTAGAGTCACAAATCCTTGGCGACAATCTTCTAATGCAAGAGTCTGGCTGTCCGTATCTTGTCTGGTCACACTGAGTCCATTGACGTGACATGCTTGTGGGATTTTTCTTTCTAGGTTTTTGATCTCCGCATCCATTAACATGCTTTTCTTCCTTAGTCGTACTTGATCTTCTTTGAGTTCATGAAGCTTAAGGTTCCTCGTTGAATGGCTTCCTGTAACTGCATAATTCCTTCATCCGGGTCCTCGCGTACTGTCCCAACTATGAGAGCTATTGTGTAAGGATTCCTTTCCTCCAAAATTATGATCTCAACCTTGCTCTTTAGCTTAGGAATCATCTCCGTGCTCAAGTTTTTGCACATGGCCCTATAGGCCCATCGAACCACTGGCACATCCAGGTCCCAATCAGTTCGTCTCGCCTGGTGAACCCTATTTAGGACTTCGCATACCTTCTTGAATGCTTTTATGTGGAACATTTGTGGTGCGTGTCACATTTCCTACTGTTGGGTCCTATTCTGATTTTTGATCCTTACTTTGGGGTGTTCTTGAGTGGGTTGCACAACACACATTTGTACCCATCGACACAAGTGGGCGCGCAAGTTGCTCCATCCTCGCTGCCTAAATCTCGTTCGAAGCTGGGGTCTCCAAAACTGTAGGCACATCATCCTCCTACATCCATGCCAGTCCTCAAAGTCTCCTTGATGTGTACCCCACCATCATGCGGGTGTTGTGCACAGTTCCCATTTCAACGCATCGAATCGCTGTGGTTCCGGTACTGCGCTTTCAAATTTTCTTAGGAATTCATCCACCGCTATCAATCCATCATATATTGACATCTCTCTTGCCTCTTTTGTCATGCAACGCAGTGATCTAACCATCATGTTGCAATTCAGCATTGTCACTTCATGCAACCGATTCTGCCATTGCTCTACTTCTTCATCTGAATCCGAAGTGCAGGAGCTTTCGTGCTCCCACGAGATCCTCCCATCTACAATTGGATTCAACCAGTCCTGGTCTCACACAGTTATCTTGTAAATATAATCAAGATCTTCATCGCTATCATCGTCGCGCACTGGTTTAGTGTAGTGCGCCCCTTCGGCTGGGTCCAGTGGGACTACTATGCGTAGTGACTTTTTCTCGAAGATCATTTTGTGCTTCTTCAAAATGATGACTCCATTCATATCGGTGGACCAGTCTATTCCTAATAGTGCGGGACAGGGATTGCTGTCATTGAGAATCTCTATTACCTCAAAATCTGCCTGCGCGCTCGTGCCTTCAATATCAACTGTTACCCCTTGCAACCTTCCCATGGGAAAGATCTTCTATTGGTTCACCATTCATAATTGAATAGGGGACCATTTTAATGTGGGCCTACCCATGCGTTCCCATGTTTGCTTTGGTAATACATTCGCAGCCGAACCCAGATCTAGGATTACCTTATCCATTTCATATTCACCAATCTATGCAGTCAACCTCATCTCCCTTCCAGTGCGCAATGTATGCTTCCCAAATTTCTGGACTATGTGCAATTCCCCTAATCTTGTGCACCTGGTGATCAATTCCTATAGTCCTTTAACTACCTTGTTGTCGCGCAGTAGTTTCATGCATGTCTCTAGAAAGGTAGTGAGCATTGAAGGATCCATTCTTGGATCTGGTTGATCCTTACTACTTGAAGTGGAGGACTCTACGAAGCTCTTCTTAGCTTCCATGAATGTTTGCTTTACGCGTTCTAAGTCCAACTCAGGTTCCTTTGTAGGAGCCTTGTGAAGCCACATACTTTCCTCTAGCTATTTCCCTGTATCTTCTCCCATGGTCGCACCACTTCTAAGCATCATGTTTACATTCGGGTCCTCTTCGCGTGGTTTAGACCTCATCATTTGTATATTTTGAGTCGGGGGAGGTTGGAATACTCCTTTTTCGCACATATTTGTGATCAACATAGGATAGTTTACTATTTCATGATCAAATTGAACACAATACGTACATGATATCCTCGTCGGGTTGGTACAGTTGCGAGCATAGTGCCCTGGTCATTTGCAATTATAACAAATTAACTGTCTGCGGCCCCTTCCTGGTCCCATTCCACCTCATCCCCGACCTCGCCCCTGAAATCCAGTGTGCAACATCCCTGCAATTGGGTCGAGGGCTCGCATTTCATTCTGCATCCTATAGGATGGGGTTTGATCCGTAATTAGCTCGTAACTGTGGCAAGTGCACTCATCGTGGCCTACTGACCTGTAGAAATTACAAAACAATTGCTGGGGTGTCTATGTATATTTCTACAGCAAAGGACAATTGTCCATCGTGTGTTTCCCTCCTATCTGACAGATCACGCACCATAAAGAGGGTGCCACAGTCGGCCCTACCTGTGCCTATGGTCTCAGCGGCATTGGCTCTCCTCTTGCCAAGTAGTTCACGAACACTAGACAGTGATCCTTGTCATGGCCTTGGCCTTTGCATTTTATGCACCATACTTCCTCGCGCACCTCTGGCCGTGGTGCCCTATCCTGCTTTAAGCTTTGCCTTTCCAAACACAGATTCTGTAGTTGCACGTGGATTTGTTGAACTCCCAATTCAGGGTCTTGTATCGGGGTTTCATTTAATCTCATCACCATTTCCAACACTTTGGTGTGGGTAGAAAGTTTCTTTTGTGACAGTGATGTCCTTAAGTGCGGTGCCAGAGATGCTACAAACCATGTGTGATGTTGTGCATCTGTCAATGTCATATTGGCTTCGCAGATCGTACTCTTCAGCCGTTGATCCAGATCTTAGGGAGTCTCACCTAGGAGCATCACAATTTCTTTAAACCAGATGATTGATTGTGTTTCTAACTTTGGTCTGCTAAATTCCCTGTTTAGCGCATTCTGGATTTCTGTTATCCCTGCATTTGGGTGGTCATTAGAATTTTTGATATACCATGTTAATGCGCGATCCTGCAGTGCGCTCACCAATGTAGCCTTCTTAATATTGTCATCTGTGACACCTTGTGCTTCCCATACTATTCTTACCATGAACTAGAGTTGGTCCAGATCCTCATTCCCTACTCCTCTGAACACTGGTAGTTTGATCGCGCTCGCCATACTGAACTGTGGAGGTGGTGGAGGTGGAGTGGGTGGAGATGGAGAGGAGGGAGGTGAAGCGGGTGGTGGTGCGGGTCGAGGTGGTAACCACAGAATCCACCATCTTATCAAACTGATCGCGCTTCTCGGAGAAGCCTTCACGAGCTCGTCCTTGCTCTCCCATGAGGGTGAAATTAAGGGACTGTTTTCTAATTCTTTGCTACTTCCGCTTCTGTAGATTTTTTTGCTCCACGTAGTCCCTGTTATCACTGACAAAATTTCAAAGAAAAAAAAGGGGATCTCCATAAAGAAATCTCACTTCAAGTAAGGATATGCTTCAAAGTTTTGGTAGTTATGCTTGGTATAATCTTTTCAAACATTTCCATTCAGTTTTGGAGGGCCTTGAAACATTTGAAAGAATGTTTTAATAGAAAATTTCTCAAATAGCAAAGTTTTGGGTTGAAACTATGATTTTTGAAACAACTCAGTAGTTTCGTAGCGCGCTACGAAACTACTGAAGGTGACAGTTTTGTTTTTTGAGGATCTACCTTGAAAGAAAAAGAAGATTATTTTGAAAGGGATGTTGCTGCAGAGGTGAAATAAGATCACTTGAGAAGGTTTGAGCCCTAATCAAAAGGAAAAATCAAGAAATGAAGATACATACGCATGCTAAACCTCGCGCTACGAAATCAGTGTTTTCGCAGCGCGCTGCGAAACCCCTGTAGCAGCCTGTTTCAGCAGTGAAAACTGTTTTACTAGGTAACTTCGAGAAGCTTTCCAGAGCAGCTGAGAACTAAATTTTGCAAACTGAAAGAGGCTTTTCTTCCTAACATGTTGAATTACAAAAACCTCTTTCCGTTTCTTCAATTCCATTCTGAGGTGGGAGAAATGTGTGGTCAAAATTGCGCTACGAAACTGCTGTAGGTGCAGTTTTTCATCTCCTGTTTTACACCTGTTTTTCAAAGACTTATTCTGGGCATATGGAGAAGTGTTTCAAAAAACAAAAAGAGGTTTTTGTTCATCATGAATTTTTTCACAAAAAACTCCTTCAGTTTTTACAAATACATTTTGTACGAGAAGTTATGACCTCTGTCCCAAGACCTATTTTTCAGCCAGAACAGAGCAAGGGACAGTTTCCTGTTTGACACGTGTTTTTCAAGGACAGATTCTGAACAGCTGGAGGCATGTTTTAAAAACCCAGGAGAGGTTTTTGTTCTAGACAACATGGGCTACAAAAAACTCCTTCAGTTTTGTAAAATGTGTCATGGATGAAGAGATAAAGGCTCTGTCCCACGTGCCATTTTCAGGGATCCTAAACCTAAAAACAAGGAAACATGTTCCCTAATTTCTAGGGTTTGTCTTCAGCAGTCAGATGACCACGTGGGAGGCTTCATCAAATTCGACTTCATGGAGTGTTAGGTGTCAAAGAATCTTTTAAATGTTTAGATAAGTTTGTTGTAATCATAATAAGGAGTTACACTCCTAGTTGTATTAGGTCTCTAGGACTGCTAGTTAGGTGTCATTTGCATTTAATAGTTAGTTTTGAGTGTCATTAGGTGTCAGGTCAGGTAGAATTCGAATTTTCCTCATCCTAGAAGAGGAATATAAGTTGTGTAAAGAGCTCTATATATAGCAGAAGAGCTGATGTACAAAGGGTTGGATATTTGATAAAACACAGGATTGTTTTGGCTTGTGTAAAAACTCAGTTTCAGTAATATAATTTGCTGCTTTTCTTCTCAGGATTCATACAGTATTTTTATGTTCAATATGTGTGGTTTTACTTTGTCCTTGATGTTTTTACAGTTTTATAAATACACAATCACTCAGAATTCACTTATGTTGCTCTGATTTCCTGTGTGTATTTGTAAACTGCGGTTTTCTATGAATTGTGTTTTGAGCATCTAAATGTCACATGCCCTGACTTCTATGTAAAAGCAGTGTTATTGTTTACTGAAGTATGAATGACTCCATAAGCCCAATGGAAACCTATGTAATGTTTGTCCAGCCTTCATATTTGTTAAGTTTACTTTACAAGAGTTAGCCATCTTACTCATAGTCAAAATCAATAACCTTTTGAGAGAGCCCTCTCAGGCTAAGGAGGCTAAGCCTTAGTCAAAAGATTGGTCTGAAATAGTTACTTGAAGTCTTCCTGGGTTGCAGCCTTCCAAGGCTTGATTTTGAGATAACATTTTGGTGCGTCTGCCGGGAGTCTGAAGATTATTCATTCCCGAAATCAATGGTTGAACTTCTGAAGGTAGCAGGAGCTCAGACATCTTTTTGAGGCTGCAAAACTACCTTGGCGACTCCACACATAGAATAAGAAATTGGAAGGTGACTCCACTACTAGAAGATCAGTAGCTTGATGAAGTTTCAAGATGAATTCCACTGTAAGAATGAATGCCAGGTATGCTCCTATGAATCGGTCTCGTATCCCTGGTTTTCCAAATCCTATGCCAAAGGTTGATTGGTTAGAGGATCTTCCAATACTCAAAGATGAAAAGAAAGATGATGCTGCTCTTCATTTGGTTAGGTTTCATATGCATGTACGTAGTCTTAAGGTTCATTTCCCTGAAGATTGTCTCATGAAGATGTTTATGACCACTTTAGAAGGAAAAGCATGGTCTTGGTATAAAAGTTTGGAAAATGGTTCATTATATTCTCTTGCTGATTTCCATGATGTGTTCTATGACATGTATAAAGAATGTCATCCCTCCTTATTGCTGCTCAAAGATTGCTGTAGACATTCTTTAAGTCTTATTCAATACTTGGAGGATTGTTATGATGATGATGAATTTATGGATGAAGAAATTTTAGAGGCTCTTCATAACAATGCATTTCAGCACCAAGAAGAAAGTATGACATCTCATGAAACGCAGCATGAAGAGCAGCAGGGGTTTACTTGTGAAAACCATGTTTCATCCTTTGATATGAATCATAATGAAGATAAAAATGATTACACACAGCAAGAAGAAATACATGAGGAAATTTCCTATGACCCTCAGGCGGAGGAAAAGGTTGTTCATTTTTGTGATTCCTTGCAGAAGCTTGCATCAAAGAATGACCTTTATAATGAAGAAAATTACATTGTTTGTGGGCATCATTTAGAAGGGCAGTTGGATAGCATATCTAAAGAATCTGGTGTGGTTGAGAATCAGTTGTCCAGAGATGTAGAATGTTATGATGATCATCAACATAACCATGTATTCTTTGACCCTATAAGTGAATATATGGACAAGCTTTGTACTCCGGTCTTTCATTTTCATTTGCATTATGAAGATCAAGTATATTATGAGTTGATGTGGTCATCTCACTACCATGGTTATTTTGAGGTTGAATGCAGTCAAGAGCCTCTAATATCAGAGAAGACAATTGATTGGCTTTATTGGAAATATCATGTTGCTTGAGCTACAAGTGGAGCTTGCAGCTAATAGGGTAGGTAGGTAGGAAAGTGCAAATAAGCTCAAGGTGAATGAGCATTTTTTTTTCAGTAGATATAGACTTCTTTCTCCTACAGTGATCATCAAGCTTAAGCCTGAGGTGAAGGCCCAAGGAACTTAAAGAAGATGTTTGTCAAATAAATTTTTGTTCATGATAAGAGGATAAGGCACTGGAACTGCAGGTTCTTAGTGTACCACAAGGGCACACTATCCCAAGTGGAGCCACTGTTATCACTGACAAAATTTCAAAGAAAAAAAAAGGGATCTCCATAAAGAAATCTCACTTCAAGTAAGGATATGCTTCAAAGTTTTGGTAGTTATGCTTGGTATAATCTTTTCAAACATTTCCATTCAGTTTTGGAGGGCCTTGAAACATTTGAAAGAATGTTTTAATAGAAAAGTTTTGGGTTGAAACTATGATTTTTGAAACAACTCAGCAGTTTCGTAGCGCGCTACGAAACTACTGAAGGTGACAGTTTTGTTTTTTGAGGATCTACCTTGAAAGAAAAATAAGATTATTTTGAAAGGGATGTTGCTGCAGAGGTGAAATAAGATCACTTGAGAAGGTTTGAGCCCTAATCAAAAGGAAAATTCAAGGTATGAAGATACATACGCATGCTAAACCTCGCGCTACGAAATCAGTGTTTTCGCAGCGCGCTGCGAAACCCCTGTAGCAGCCTGTTTCAGCAGTGAAAACTGTTTTACTAGGTAACTTCCAGAAGCTTTCCAGAGCAGCTGAGAACTAAATTTTGCAAACTGAAAGAGGCTTTTCTTCCTAACATGTTGAATTACAAAAACCTCTTTCAGTTTCTTCAATTCCATTCTGAGGTGGGAGAAATGTGTGGTCAAAATTGCGCTACGAAACTGCTGTAGGTGCAGTTTTTCATCTCCTGTTTTACACCTGTTTTTCAAAGACTTATTCTGGGCATATGGAGAAGTGTTTCAAAAAACAAAAAGATATTTTTGTTCATCATGAATTTTTTCACAAAAACCTCCTTCAGTTTTTCCAAATACATTTTTTACGAGACGTTATGACCTCTGTCCCAAGACCTATTTTTCAGCCAGAACAGAGCAAGGGACAGTTTCCTGTTTGACACGTGTTTTTCAAGGACAGGTTCTGAACAGCTGGAGGCATTTTTTAAAAAACCAGGAGAGGTTGTTGTTCTAGAAAACATGGGCTACAAAAACCTCCTTCAGTTTCGTAAAATGTGTCATGGATGAAGAGATAAAGGCTCTGTCCCACGTGCCATTTTCAGGGATCCTAAACCTAAAAACAAGGAAACATGTTCCCTAATTTCTAGGGTTTGTCTTCAGCAGTCAGATGACCACGTGGGAGGCTTCATCAAATTCGACTTCATGGAGTGTTAGGTGTCAAAGAATCTTTTAAATGTTTAGATAAGTTTGTTGTAATCATAATAAGGAGTTACACTCCTAGTTGTATTAGGTCTCTAGGACTACTAGTTAGGTGTCATTTGCATTTAATAGTTAGTTTTGAGTGTCATTAGGTGTCAGGTCAGGTAGAATTCGAATTTTCCTCATCCTAGAAGAGGAATATAAGTTGTGTAAAGAGCTCTATATATAGCAGAAGAGCTGATGTACAAAGGGTTGGATATTTGATAAAACACAGGATTGTTTTGGCTTGTGTAAAAACTCAGTTTCAGTAATATAATTTGCTGCTTTTCTTCTCAGGATTCATACAGTATTTTTATGTTCAAGATGTGTGGTTTTACTTTTTCCTTGATGTTTTTACAGTTGTATAAATACACAATCACTCAGAATTCACTTATGTTGCTCTGATTTCCTATGTGTATTTGTAAACTGCGGTTTTCTATGAATTGTGTTTTGAGCATCTAAATGTCACATGCCCTGACTTCTATGTAAAAGCAGTGTTATTGTTTACTAAAGTATGAATGACTCCATAAGCCCAATGGAAACCTATGTAATGTTTGTCCAACCTTCATATTTGTTAAGTTTACTTTACAAGAGTTAGCCATCTTACTCATAGTCAAAATCAATAACCTTTTGAGAGAGCCCTCTCAGGCTAAGGAGGCTAAGCCTTAGTCAAAAGATTGGTCTGAAATAGTTACTTGAAGTCTTCCTGGGTTGCAGCCTTCCAGGGCTTGATTTTGAGATAACAGTCCCAAACATTAATTGAGTCGCATAACCCTCTTTTCACATAACAACATCTTAATCCAGGTGTTCAAAGATTTAATATACTTACCTCGTGGTCCCTTGAGAAAACGTCGCTCTACCTCGCTGTAACTGATGGTCATGTCCACCGCGAACTCAATGATAAATACTCCTATTATTTGGTCGAGCTAGTGGTCCACAGCTCGCACTATCTTATCTTCGGAGGCTTCTAGTCTGCGCACTAGTTCCGGAGTCCACACTATTGGTTTGTCGAGCCTACACCTTCCTTGGCTGTCTGCTAACTTTGTGATCCACTCATACAGTTCCAATGGAAAAGAGGCAAAGAAAATCTCGTGGATTTCTATATACGCGTAGTGCTCCAACCAATTTTCCTCAGATACTTGCGGAGTTCTATTTTCCTGTGTCGCGAACTAGTGAATCTTCTTGTCCAACCACTCTTAAATTTCCTTCTTTGTTGGGTTCCAGTGGCATGACATCAGACATCCCTTATGTAGACCCAATCTTGACAATGGAACCATTTGTTGGCTTAGTGGGGCTTGACCTAGGTTCAGAAGTGATTTAGCCAAGAAAATCCCAGTACTACTGGCCCTTTCGGCAACAGTTTGTGGAGCGCGGACTGAAGTCTCACCTGAAGTAGTATGGGAGGGTACTAGAACTAGGTTTCAGCACCCTGGGGATGTCTAATATGTTGTGATTTGTACGCGGTCTAACCTTCACACTTACTATGCTACGTGCACCTATGGGTACCCCGTGCCCTGTGATACTATCTTTGCACAGTTCTAGCTGTAGCGCGGCCCATGTTATTTACCCAAGTCTTCCTTAATTAGTCTTTTTTCGCTGATTACTTAGATTAAATTCACATATAAGCATTCATACGAGTATAGTAAATAAATAGAGTAAAAGTAATACATAACATCAACATAAAGATTCCAAAACAGATGCACAGAATAAAAATCTCTTTATTATCTTTTAATCCTAAGCACAGACCTGACTCTGGCCTACACACTCAGCTGCAGGGGTCTGCGCACTCAGCTGTGGACTCTACTAGACCTCTGTGCACTCAGCGATAGAGCCTCTTCCTACCACTATGACCCAGTACACTTCAACTTTCACTCTATGCTCTAACCATTCCTTCGCTATTCTATATCTTATTGTCTACTTCTTAGTTATCTTTACACTTAGAGCCTCGCTCTATTTATACAATCCCATGGTCCGTGGACCATGGGTAGGTCGACACAACTTTACATTAAATTACAATTCTTAGGGCAGACAACCCTATGACTTGATTATACAATTTTCACTCTGTGCTTGTACTTCACGGAGTTCTACACCATCTTTGATCAAAAATTGGGCTTTAAGCCTCAAAAAATCTGCGGGGGATCCCATGCCCAACAAGGTACATTAAAGGTAAAGAGAACAAGGTTGCAGATTCTCTTAGCTAGAGGGTACAGCTAAATGACATAGCAGCTATGAGCTCCTACAGGACAGATCTATAGGATCATATATTACAGGCAAGTCCGCAGGATGATAGGTATAGGGAGCTTAGGTATAGGTTACAACAAGATACAGGTGATCAGGATGTGGACTATCATCTCACAATGAGTGGTTTGGTCAGATTTAGGGATAGGATCTCTGTGCCAGAAAACAGTGAGCTCAAGAAACTTATCATGAGGGAATTTAATGCTGAGCCATATTCAGGTTACCCAAGATATTAGAAGATATTGGCAACAATGAATAAGTTCCATTATTGGTTGAATTTGAAGAAGGAAGTGGCAGAGTTTATGGCTAGATGCTTGGATTGTCAAAAGTTAAAATCAAAGTGTAAGCATCTAGGTGGATTACTACAACTAATTTTGATTCCAAAGTGGAAATGTGAGGTAATTTCCATTGATTTCATTACATTTTTGTCGAGGACATCTAGACATCATGATTCTATCATGGTTGTGGTGGACCGGTCGACCAAGGTGGCACACTTTATTGCAGTGAAATCTACTTATCCAACTAATGATGTAGCACAAGTCTTCATCAAATATATAGTGAGGTTGCATGGTATTCGAAAAATATTGTGTCACACAGGGATGCGAAGTTCACTTCTAGGTTCAGGGAAGAGTTATTTGTAGGTTTGGGTACAAATTTGGCCTTTAGTACAAGTTATCATCCATAAATAGATGGACAGATAGAGAGGGTCAATAGAATTTTGGAGGACATGTTGAGGATGTATGTTATGCATCAATAGTGAAAATGGGAAGGGTATCTTCCATTGGTTAAGCTTACTTACAACAATGTGTATCAAGAGTCATTAAGGATGAGTCCATTTGAGGCACTCTATGGGCGAAGTTGTAATACTCCCATCAATTGGAGTCATCCGATTAACATGGTGTTGACAAGAATGGACATGTTGGTAGAAATGGAATAGGAAATGCAGGTAATCAGGAAGAATTTGAAGGCAGCAAAAGGAAGAAAGAAAATTTATGCATATCAGAACAAGTTGTTTAGGGAGTTTCATGTTGGGGAACAAGTGTACTTGCGCATCAAGCCTAAGAAGAGCTCCTTAAAGATTGGATCATGTGCCAAGATGACACCTAGAATTTGTGGGCCTTTCAATATACTTTAGAGGATTGGAATAATATCCTATTGACTTGCACTACCTTCGACAGGGAAATTCCATGATGTTTTCCATGTGTCATTGCATAAGAAGAACGTTAAAGATGTTGATCATGTGATTGAATGGTTTGTATTGTAAGTGGAGCCAAAAGGAGAATTCTAGTTGAAAGCTCAGTGCATTTTGCAGAGAAAGATGTTCATACTCTGAAACTAAGCAATCGAGCAGGTTAAAGTGTCGTGGAATCAGTTTGGGCCCGTTGAAGCTACATGGGAGATGGTTGATCAAATGCGGGATATGTATCCTTTTATATTCACTGGTTGCGAAGATATATTTTGGTATAGGCTTTGGTGTGGTGCTTTGGTATATGTATATATGTATATGGATGTAAATATCACCATGACATCTGTTATAAAGTTCTAATAAGATATATGGTTGTCATGCTATTATGATTTTCATGATTTTCATGTTGGTTTTCTTTTCAGTAGGTTTTCCATTGTAAATACTGCAATGAGATAAGTTATAAAGCTCCATGGGTAGTATATTTTTCTTTCAACAGTCTTGGTGGTTTTAGGTGTCATTGAACACTGAGGACGGCGTTCCACGAAGGGGGAGGGTTCTGTAAAAACCTAGTAAAAAATACATGTAATAAAGTTAATAAAGGAAAAATTATAGCCAAGGTCATGGGACATCTATTCAAAACTGAATGTTGGGAAAAAAACATAGTGATGGGGATCACTTGTGATTAATAAATGGTTATGGAAATTGGAAAAGGCAATGGAAAAGAGGCATTTATTGGGATTTTATCTATGAAAATAATGAAAAATTGGAGAAAATGAAGGTGAAAGGTCACAGGTTGCATGTGAGGAGGATAATGAAGGAAAATAATGGAAAATGAAGAAAATAGAGGCCTCAATAATAAAAAGTCTTATGAGGATCAGTTCATGGATTTTTGTCAATTTAGCTTGGAGCTCTCTCTTCTGTTCTCTTTCTCATCTCTTGGACACTTAAAGTTTTCTTGGAGCACTCTTGGAGGAGTGTGGCATACTTGGAATTTGGAGAAAGGAGGTGTTGATAGTGCTGGAACTACCAACATTCAAGGCATCTCCCTGATATGTGGTCCCAATTATACCTCACACTGTTTGTAATAGGAACGCCATCTGGAATATGGCCCGATTGGTGGTTTCTTAAAGATTTTCCTTGGCTCTAACTATCAACAATAGAGAGGGATACAAATGTGCCTTCAAAAGGCAAGTGAGTGTTCTTGGTGAGTGTTCAATTGTAAGTGTGTCAAGGTTCTTCTACTATGGATGGAGAAAAGAAAGTGATCCTCTAAGAGAGATGTAATAGGACCATCCTAGTAGAGACACATGTAATCAAGAAGGATCTATCTAACATCTAGTGGAATAGTCCACAAAGATGCAACAATCTTACAACAAATCAACAAGAGAGATCTGTCTAATATCTAGCGGAATAGTCCACAAGGATGTGACAACAATGGTAACTATTACAACACATTCTCAATATGATAACTACTAAAATGACCGAAATAGTTCAACTAATTTAGCACAGATGATAGAAAAAATGAACTACAAACATCTAATAAATAGTATTACAAATATTCAAAATCCATGCATGAAGAACATGTTGGCCATGAGGCTTTCAATATTAAGTAAAAGTTCCAAGACACATGTATACAATGAACACCACTAGTTCCAATAGTGGAGTGTTGTAGGGACTCCTTGCTCCCAAAACGAACTAGCTTGTCTCTTTAATGCCTTGTGGGAGGAGCCAAGATGAAAAGTCATTTTCTCATATAATGAGGGTGTATATATAACCAATGAGGTGATGCTTCACTTTCCTTTTGACATTTTTACTACCCTCATGACTATTTGACTTCCAATGACTTTTCAACTTTACATGACTCTTCATATTCTGAATGTGTCCTTTGGACTTCCACTTTACAAGATATTTTGAATAGATAACTACATGGTCCAGAATAATGATGTGGCATATGAAAAATCATGACATTACATGACATGACACTGCTGACATGGACTACTTGATGACATGGAAATTTCAAGCCACTTCTGCTACTGCTTGCTACATGTCTTCTTGAGGATGCTCTTCTATTCACCTCCTTATGGCTTAGATGTAAGGAGTATTCAATGATATCAAGTCATGAGCTGTGGTCACAAACTAATGTGCCTTTTATCTTCTATTGATTGATTAAATTGTATAATCAGCTACAAATATGTCCTTTAGCATGTTTCCCTTATTCATCTCCTTCATCATCATCCTGTCATGGTATGGCAGGTTACCTACGTCTACCATTCAGTCATGACGAGACAACATCAGTCCGATAAACCCCTAGTCTTAGATGGTACATGTTGATCCATTGACTTAGCCAAAACCAGGTGGTAGGCTGGGAGAGAGGCTCAGTGAGTGTGAAATTTCACATCTAAGGTGGTCAGGGGTGGATCTTGAGCCTTGAGACTATGCAATGAGCAGTTCAAGATGGAATGAGGAAGGGAATTGCATAGTCTGAGTGGTGAGTGTGATAGGTTGAGGGGATGGATACTAGTTCAACCTATTGTCGGCCGGATAAGTCGTTATTGCGGACAAGACCGACCTCCCTAGTATCTAATGATATCTAGCAACAAGCAAACCAAACAAATTCTATCTTTCTCTAAATATGCAATTTATAAATAAAGGAAAACAAGTGTTTTAGGCCTACCTCGGGTCGAGTGCAAGTTTGTGGAAGCCACACTCTGTTGATCCAAATGAGCTCCCTTGTAAAGAATCTGCAAAAATGAATAAGCACACACATTAAATAGCACCTGAAAAGCCAATATAATAAAGCATATTTATCATGATGATCAAGGAATTCATGAAACAAACCATATAAGACAATTTATTGAGAAAAATGAATCTGATTGTATTAACCTTAATTAAAGAAGAACTTTACAACCTTAGTGCCTTGATGCTGTACAAGCTCCTCCTAGGGTCCAGCAAGAATCTCCTCTACTTTGACAAGTTTCACTCTCTTCCCAATGAAGCCAAAAGGTATGTAATCTCTCCTCTCAAGCTTAACTAGGAAGTCTTAATTCCAACAACATTTACCCTAAAAAATGTTTAGCTTCTAACCTCCCTAGCAACCAACCCAATGCCTTAATTTATAGTGCAATGGAGGGAAGTTACTAGGTCCACCTTCAAAGGGATAAAGCCCTCCTTCAAAGGGATAAGCACTTCTCATCAAGAGATTAGCTCCTTTAGTTATGGGATGCATGAACCACCTAGGAGCGAACCATCCATGTCAAGATTCCTTCTAGAACCACCCAGAATTAACCACAAGTGAGTTTTTAAGATAAACTTGCGCCTTTTGACTTTCATAGGGGTCCGCACCCACTCCTTTAGAGATAGAGCAGGCAGGTCCACAGATAACATGACCAAGGGGTGCGGGACCACAGGTAACAGTAAGAGAAAGTGCAGAACTAGAGATTTATTGATTTTTAAGGACTTTCTCTCATTTTTAAAGCTTGACTTGAAGAGCTGAGGTTTGAGACTTGCTAAGGAGGATATTATGAATGATGATAGACCCATACTGACTGCAAATAGTCATGGTGACAATATTTTGTGTAACAGAATGCCCCCTAAAGTGCGAAGTCTGTAGTAGATGAGGATTTCATTTATCATCTAAGAAGAGTGAAGTACTTTATCATTTCGAGGATCATCTTGTGGAGAGCCCGGTTGGAACTTGTAAAAACATTCAATACAAAATATATATATGAGATCATATCATCACTGAGGTAGGCATTCCCATACTCAGATCAAAACTGACTAGAAAACTAACTACTGCTCTGATATAGGAATGATCTTGTAATACATCACAAGTATAGACACATGTAGACATAGTATGGACACAACCATATTTTTATGAATAGTCCACTGTATAATGAATACAAAATTCCTCGCAGTCTGGATGGTGGAAACTAGATCCAAGGTCTTGATTTCTACTTCCCGAAAAAGTACGATTCTATCCATGTGAATGAATGTGTCGAAGTCGAACATGGTAGAAACCACTTGATTACCAGTCAATGATGTAAACTATTAACAAGTGTGAGATAAACCACCAGTAGTGTCAATGGCTCTCAAAGTACTCAATACAATCCATGAGATGTGAATAGATGTGTTGATGTCGAACATGTCATGGAATCCTTTGATCGAAGGTCAATGATACAACCTATCGTCGAAGGCGAGAAACCTGCCATTGAGGCATCCAGATGCCAAGGTATTGACGATTTCTAGATCATCTTTCTAGATAATGAGCTGAAGTCGATAGAAAGCGATCCGTTGTAGGCAAGCCCACAACACGAAATCATAGATCAAGTTTGAAGAAATATAGTTGCAAGGACTGACTCAGGAATGGTCAAGATGGATGATAGACATTTTACAGATGAATGTTTTATTTGCACTGACCTCTTGAACACATAACGACACAACAGATGGTTTGGTGACAATTGACCCAAAGTTAATAACCAGAAACCAGCTGAAGACTTTCAATAGGGTTTGATCAACTGTTAGGCAAAGGACTTCCCAACCCAGGTGAATAAAAAGTGTCATGTTCAAGAGTGGTTAAATGTTTTTCTGAGACACAAAGTATGACAAATAGGCTCATTTTTCTCTCTTTTTCCCCACCATTTCTGGCAAGTACCTCTTTATTTTTAACAAGCTTGAGGAGGATAACATTTGCTTGATTATAAGCTCATCCTTTGGATGAGTCCAACTTAGTTTAAATTCGAACCCTAAGAAGGAGTGGTTTGTTCCTATTTGTAATTGAACAGGTCCTTCACTGTTAAATTTTAACGAGTCTAGTATAGGAGGAACTCGACGTTTTTCAATTTTAGGGAGTTTGAAAAAACTTAAGAAAACTCCATGGTTGTCCTTTTTCATAAATTTGTGTCTCCCAAGCCTGAAAAAGTATAAAATAATACTTGAGAGAACTTCTTGATCATTATGACCAAGTAGTAATTTTCATAATTAGTGTCTCTGATCCGAAAAAGTAAAAAAGCGATCAATGACACATCGTTTTATAACCAATATCGAATTTGAAACGATAAAAATCCGGTAATCTTTTCATGTTTTTACGGTCAGAAAAGGGCTGTATGTGGACCGTCTTTTTAGTCCCGTTTAACGAGCTTAAAAAGAAAAACTCGACAATCTTTTCATATTTTAGGAGAAAAGAGCTTAAAGGTGACTCTAATGTTTTTTGTCGAAAATGACAAAATTTTGCCTAAAAAATCTGTTATCCTGCACAAACACTCAAACATTACTCATCCCTGTTTAAAATAGATAAAAATGCTTCAAAAGATACCTCTTTAAAGTAAAAAATAAACAAATTAAAAACTCATTTATTCAAAAAAGCTTATAAAAAGGGCTTTTGTAAATTCATTTTTACCGTTCGAATTTAGAGTGAGAAAAGAGAGCTTTTGGTCAGAAACTTCCCGTGAAGATTGCAAAAAATCCGTCCGTTGGAATCGAACGCCGTCTCCTCCAGGTAATCCACATCATCTTACTCTTTCATTTTATCCATTTGAAAGTTGTTTTTAGGGCTTTTTTTGTTTTTTAGAAATTTTTAGGTTAAAAACCCGTGCATGGGGGTCCGCAGGCATAGCATAGGAAACCTGTGGACCCCAACTTTTTCGTAAAAGGAAAAAAGTCAGGGGCCCGCACCTGTCATTAAGGTAGAGTTCGGACCCACGCACTGCCTCTAACATAGAGGGTGCGGTCCCCACAGCAAACGTTTTCAAACTTAAAATTTTAAAATTACACCCAAAAATTTTGATTTTAAATATTCTAATCCGCCTTTTTACTGAATGTAGGGTATACATCATGCTTGATTGGCGGGAATGGGAGCACGAGGATGTGGATTTCGCCACGATTAATCATCAACCTTCGATTGATGCATTGAAGGCATGCAGTTTATACAAATTTTGGGCCATACCTGGCATGAGGGCCCAGTTGGACTTTTTGCAGTGGATGGTAGACAGGTGGAATATACAGGACCAGTGTTTCTTTATTGGTGGCCACCAGCTCGAAATGGAGCCGGAAGAAATTTACTTTTTGACTGGTTTGCCTAAGAGAGGTGAACATTTGACTCTATTTGGGACTAGGCCAGGTGGCCAGTATGTCGATAGCCTCTGGCTAGAGTTTTGTAACGACCAAACTAGAGACAAAGGGATTGATATCAAAACCATCTCCCATCTTGAGCTCAAAGTTATTGGGTTTACTGTTACTAGGCTCTACGGAAGTGCAGCACTACATGTGGCCACTGGATCCTAAATGCGGATGGCAGTAGACTGCTTTAGAGGCACCATCTTCAACTGGTGCGAGGCTATGTTGGCTAATGTAAAAGGCCAACTGACTAGAGAAAAGAATGGACAACTGAAGACCTTTGGATATGGTGCTTTATTTGTGAGCTTTGGTCTAGAGAGGGTCCCAATGTTGGTCCCACAACATCTTACCATTGGAGCTGGACTTCCTCGAGAGCCCAAACTGATGTGTTGGGTCGCAGTTATGGCCTGTCATCCTGAGGAGGGAACATAAGTCGTTCGATTTACTCCTGAGTATTTTCATTGGTTGGAGAACCAAGTATTTGCTATTCAGGATTTTCCTTATGTTGGGATAGATTATCGTGGTGACCTAGACATGGATCTTCCACCAGGAGAGCAATGGGATGACTCAGGTAAAGTCATTTTCAACATTTTCTATTTTTTTTTTTTTTTTTTTTTTAAATCGTCCAAAATTGATAGTAAAAGTTTCAAATGCAGATGTAGGTCCACGGTGACCAGCCACTCTCTAGCCCTATGAGAGGAAATAGCCAGTTGCAGCAGCACCAGCCCCACAGGGCGAATCTACAGAGACCTTGAACGAATTGGAAAGCCATCTAGAGTGTTTGACAGCAGACATTCCAGAGACCAGCATAGATGACATTCCTCTTAGGCTACAACGCTATGAGATTGGGGTCCTAGACCTTTCAGGAGGTTCCTTTGTAGGGTGGCCCATACAGTGGTTTCTTATCGTGATCATCACCAGTGATAGGATGATCGCCTGTTGTAGACTCATATGACATTTTTTGCTTTTTGTACTATCATTTTTTCCGATCATACGGTGTTTTTCAACCTATGATCGAAGACGATGTATATTTGACAAACTTCTATGCTATACTATATCACTATTACCTGCTTATCTAGTAAAACATGTTATGGAATGTTTTTAAATTTACTTGTTTGATTATTGAAAATGTCTACTTAACATTCTAGAAGCAATTGCATCTGCTAATGTATTTAAATATCTTGGAATATGCGGATATTCAATATAGTCAAATTCACATTCCAAGAGACGAACTCTCAAAAATAATCTCAATAACACTGGATTTCTAATGGCATACACTCTACTAAGCTGTAATACAACGCGTTCAGAATCTAACCTCACAATCAAACTCCGAATCCCAAATGAGATGGATTCAGATAATAACTCAATCACTGCACTATACTCTGCAATGTTGTTCATTGTTTGACTGAGGCTTACCCCATGCATAGATACCAACTCATCAGAGGGAAATAGATGACCCAAGCTGCGGAAGAAATGTTCCGGGTATTACGACAAGCACCATCAGCAAAACCAATGTATGTTTGGAGAGACGTCGACATCTGCAATATCAAGAGTAAAATCAAGATAAGCAGGAATAATGACAAAAAACACTCTCTATGCTAAGCACACATTTTAATCTAAAACACACCAACTAGAAAGAAAACTAACCTAACTAAAAATCTCCACACCCCGATTTAAGCATAATATCTCTTCAGGTAAAGACCATTTCAGGGTTTACCTAAAGAGACCCCGTCGAAGTCTACCGATTCATAGGCCCCTTTTGCCACCTTTCGCTTAACAACATAAGGACCATGCCACATGGGTACGAATTTTCCAATGCCTAATTTATTATTTGCTTGATCATACAATAAGACTAGGTCTCCTTCCGAAAGATTACGAGGGGTAACATTTCGATCATACTGAGCTTTAATACGTTTGGCATGAGATTCGGTTGCTAGTGCAGCATCACGTCGATTCTCATCTAGCTGAACCAAGTACAACAAACATTTTTCCTCTTTGGAAGTGGCTGGAAGTAATTCTATGGCCATTTGAAATGACGAGATTTCACATTCAATGGATAACACAGCTTCCAAACCATAAATTAGTTGGAAAGGAGTGAAACCGATTGACATTTTTAATGAGGTTCGATACGCCCAAAGTGCTGAAAATAGCATGTTATGCCAATTCGACCAATGAATCCCAATGATTCGTCGGATCATGATGAATAGAACTTTGTTGATGGCTTCAACCAGACCATTAGCCTGTGGATAATATGGAGTTGAACTATCGTGACACAAGCCAAGTTGGTCTGTAAGTTCAGTCATCATAATATTTCGAAAATGACGCCCATGATCAGTGATAATTGCTTGTGGAACACCAAACCTAGCAATTATATGATTTAACACGAAAATTGTAGCAGTTTTGCCGTCTGCCTCAAATGTAGGCATCGCCTCGGCCCACTTGCTAAAATAATCTACCGCGAGGATGATATACGCATGCCCCCCAACCGAGTGAGGGTTACATGTAATAAAATCAATACCCCATTTCACAAAAAGATCAACGGAAATTATATGGTGGAGAGGAGTAGGTGGAGCACACATCTTTCGATAAAAAATTTGGCAGTTGTGGCATTTTCGGACTGCGTTAATACAGTCTTTAAAAAAAGACGGCTAGAAATAGCCAGTGCGCAATATCTTTTGGGCTGTGGCAAACCCAGACATATGCCCGCCACACGCTCCAGAGTGACAGTAATTTAGAACCTTTCAGCTTCCTCATTAGTTAAACATCGTCAGAAAACAGAGTCCGCCCCACGACGATAAAGGGAATCTCCAATAATTTTGAATTGTTGGGACTGGAATCGTATTTTTCGATGCTCTGATCTTGAAATTTCTGGCCGAAAGGATTGGGTTTGGAGATAAAATATGATATCCCCATACCATGGATCTAAAGTGCTGATTAGAAACAAGGATTCGTCTGCAATGGGCTCCTCCGCCACAGTTTCCGTGTTAGCACGCGGGAAGTCACACATCAACTCCACAAAAACTAAAGATTTCTTTGACTTAGACTTTTCAAATTCTAAGTCAAACTACTACAGGATCACAATCCATTTGGAGTACTTGCCCCCTAGCAATTGTTTGGTCAAAATATAGATCATAGGGTTGCAATCGGAAATTACTATAGTTTTGCGTAGTAAAATGCAATGACGAAAACGTTGGACAGCTTGAACAACTACCAATGCCAATTTCTCCACATGTGAATATTTTAGCTTAGTTGGATTTAAGGTTCGACTAAGGTAATATATCACATGTTCACTACCGAATTCATCTTCTTGAACTAACACCATTCCAATGGTGGAATGTGAGGCGGCGAGATATAAGAAGTAGTCCTGGCTGTAGTTGGGAGGATGCAATAATGGTGCATGGGTCAACGTGCATTTTAGTGCATCAAAAGATTTGTCAGCTATCTCATCCCAAAATAATGGATTATTCTGTTTCAACAACTGGGTAAAACCCTTTGTGATCTCAGCGTAGTTAGGAATGAATCGACGTAAAATGTTTTCTTTCCCTTGCAAACTTTGGAGTTGGCGAAGACTCGAAGGAGGAGGCAATTTGAAAATAGCTTCAACCTTTGAGGGATCGACGTGAATGCCGACTTTTGAAACAACAAACCCCAGTAACCGACCCATTTCTATACAAAAAACACACTTGTGTGGATTCAACCTAATTCGATAATGCCTACACCTCATAAAGATTGCTCGTAAATGGATGAGATGATCAGCTCGATGTAATGAATGAGCAAGTAAATCATCGAGATAGGGTTGCACAATGTGCTTGATGTCATGAAATGCGTAAGACATGGTTCTTTGAAAAGTTTCCCCGGCGTTCTTGAGACCAAAAGGTAATTTGCAATAAGAAAATGTCCCCAATGGACAAATGAAATCCGGTTTTGGTTGATCAGCAGGTAGAATATTTATTTGATTGTATCCGGAAAAACCATCCATGAAGGAGAATATTTCACTGTCGGCACAATCATCAATGATCTGATCGATATAGAGAGTTGGGTAATTGTCTTTTGGATAGGCTCGATTACTATCCCTATAATCGATACATATTCTTATTGTTCCTTTCTTTTTTTTAACAGGAACAATATTCGATACCCAATTCGTTAACGGAATTGGATAAATGAAACCTACTTTAAGTAATTTTTCAACTTCTGCTTTTATAGCAGCAGCTTTTCGCGGGTGGATCTGACGCAAACGTTGCTGGACGGGTTTAGCATCCGGGTAAGTTTTGATTTCATGAACAACAATTGTTGGGTAAATTCCTGGCATTTCCTCATATGACCAGGCAAGCACGTCGCGGAAATCTTGAAATAGGGCCTTATATGTTTGAATTTCATCTTTCGTACAAGGGGCACCTATATGAATGTTTTTAACAATTTTGGGCTTAACCGAAATGTCAATAGGAATAGTTCGAGAAATGTTTCCCAAATTTAACTCAGAATCAGGATTTTTAATTGGATTCTGAGGTTCCTTGAAATAAGCAGTGATAAAAATAGATGAAAAATAATTTTCAAAGCGATCAATCTCAGGTAAAAACGAAGATCTATGATGAAGATCTTCCCATGGTAAATCATCAACACACAGGATTTCACGAATTTTCTCATCAGTGTGAACAAGTTCGGAAAACGTTGTTGAATCTGAGTTTGATGTTGAAAGTGATTCTTCATGGACCACATTCATTAAGTCAATTGTGATTGAAGAAGGGTTGGAAAACAACTACACGGCCTGATACGCAATTTTAGATGGACTCAAAGGCATAGCAACACCAAATGAATCTATCTCAGATTTGGAAGGTACGATCCAAGGATCATCATAAACAATAGTGTCTGATGAAATCATATGAATGGTTGCAATAAAAGACGATGCGTTTGGAGGAGGAAAGGAAAAAGTTCGTAGTAAACCAGAATCTTTAACTAATCCTACTCCGACATCCTTATAAGGGATAGTTGTTTTGCCGACATGCTGAATACTTTCAGAAGAGGCTGGGTCAGATGAAAAGTAAGTTAGCTGGTCTATAGTTACGATCTTTCCATTATGAGGGAACTTTATAAGCCGAAAGACTGATGAAACAACAGATGTCATAGCGTAAGACCAACTATGACCCAAGAGAAGGTTGTAATCTAGAGGGGCATCAACCACCTCCACATCTAGATTAACAATTTTGCCTTCAACCCTATACGTAAATCCTGTGGAATGCTAAAAGGATGGCTCCCTCATCAATCACAATCCTATCACAAGGTCTGTTTTTGACTAACACTGGAATTTGGAAAGCCATTTGATGAGGTAAGTGAGGTGTACTATTTTCTAGATCGAAAATTATAAGGTTCGAGTCCTGAATGTCAACAGCTCCTATAGCCGACAATAGCAATTTACGCTGTGCTGGACATGATTGCAGCACCTCCAAAGCCAAAATTGCTAAAGGTGAAATAGCCAAATCTTCAACAATGTTATAGTTTTGAGCCGCTCTCGCATGTGGATTGAAAGCTGACTTTCGAAGTATACCCTTGGTGGGTGGTTTGATTACTAAGTTTGGGTTAGGTTTCTCGATCTGTAGCGGATCGGAACCAGGAGTTGAAGTTGATGGGTTCGAATTAGAATATTTTGCTTCCTTACCACCAATAGGACTTTTACTTCCATAATCTTGCGATCGTGTCGCAATCCTAACATGGGACATCATCATTATGGGTTCTTCTGAGGCATTTGAGGAAGAACCTATCATCTTACTGTCTTGACTAGGAAAAGGATCCTTCAAAACAGTAGGCGTTTGAGAACCTTTGACGATTTTCGAACCTAAGCGCGATGAGGGCAGTGCCTTGTAAAATTTTCTTCATCACAAATGAGACAAGGATAACGAGGTTTGCGTTTCTCATCAGTAGATTCCATTTTTCCTGGTTTCTCTTTCGAATTTTTATCTGTTTATTTTTCTTCTTCCCTTTCTTTTTACCGCCAGATTTTGATTTGGCTGTAGATGACTCTACAAGATGAATATCGGTGGAAATTTCCGTGGAAGAATCTCCTGTCGAGGAATCTGGTAAAGTTATGATAGGAGAAGAATTCTTGGAAGATTTCTTCTTACTTTTGGTATTAACCGTACCAATCATACCATCAGCGGCATGAGACCCTGAAGGAGCTGCAGTAATTTGATTTTATTTAGGAAGGTTGGGGATTTTCTCGTGTAACGTACCTGACTGTGTATAAACTAAGTCAAGGTACTGAGCTTGAGCAATTACTTGCTCTTTAGGAATGACTCCTGCCTTAGCTACATCCTCAGTGATTTTCGGTAATAAAGATTTGACAAACCATTAAGCTAAGATTTGATCCGGGATAAAAACTTTCACTAAACGTCGCCGACGTCTCAATTCATGGATGTGATCTAAAATGTAAGTGTACGTTGACTGTTTTAATGAAGTTAATAATTCCGTGCCATTGTCATATCTGACTGGCAACTGAAAATGAGTTAAAAATGAAGTAGCTAACTGACTAAAGTTATAAAAAGTGGCTCGCGGTAACTCAATGTACCACTTGGCCGCAAGGCCAATTAGAGTGTGTTGAAAAAGCCTTAAACAGATTGAATCTTCTGAAATGGAGTTAGACGCACACCAGAGGTGATAAGTCATCACATGGTTTGACGGATCCTCTCCTAATTTACCTTCAAACTTAGGAATATCACTAGGCAACTTATTCAGCATTGGCGGCCAAAACGGAAGATAATTAATTGGATCATTCGTAAGGCGCAAAATATCAGGCAAGTCCAAAGTTGCAATGAACGGTAACTGACGATTAGGGTCCCTGAAACCCTGGGTTATGAGACCAGCCCCAGGAGGAGGATATCCAGGATAACTAGGAATTGGAATTGCATTTGGGATATTATATCCTCCTAGAAAACCAGGATTAATCGGACCGTACTGGGGTTGTTGAGGTTGTTGATATGTATATCCAGGGTATGGTTGATACTGATAGACTGGATACTGCACAGCAGGACCGAATTGGTACTGTCTCTGGTACGATTGATAAGTAAATTGAGGTTGACTTGTGACAACTGTACTTGGACCAGGTTGTCCTACAGGCATTTGAACCGAAGTATGAATTGTGGGTCCAGACTTAGGTAAAGATGCTTGAGGAGTTGATACAGGAATAGTAGAAACCGGAGCTGTCGATACTCCAGAAGTAGGTGGGGTAGATTGAACAGACATTACGGCAATTGCAGAAGTTGTTTGAGGTGGAGTTCGAGGCGAATTAGGCCCAGGCTGAGAAACTACAGAAGGTGTAGAAGTTTGAATAGTAGACTAGACAGGTTGCTGGGTTGAACCAGAAACCAAGGGTTGTCCAGATTGAGATGACAACTGCACATTCGGTTGCAAGATCTGTTGTGATTGAGATGGATCCCACACTAAGTTCATTTTGGGGTATGGACTCATAGTAGGTTGAGCATATTGAGGACCATAACCGGGTTGAGGGTAGTGTCATGCGGAAAGAGTCAATTTTGCGGATAAAACCGACCTCCCTAGAAGCTAAGGCTTTCTAGTGACAAACAAGACAATCAAGCACTATCTTTCCCTAAATATGCATTTAAAATACAAGCAACCAGGTGTTTAAAGCATACCTTTAGTCCAACGCTGTTTGTAGCGGCCAAGCCTCTCCGATCCAGATGAGCTCCTCCTTCTCTTTGAAACCTGCATTCACTAACAAGCAAACGATTACATAGCACATGAATAACTCATATAATAAAACATATTCATCATAAAGACCAAGGAGTATATGAAACAAATTATATATAACAACTTGTTGAGAAAAATGAACTTAATTGTATTAATTGGAAACAAAAGAAACCATTACAACCAGTGCCTTGGTGTTGTGCAGGTCCCTCCCAGGGTCCAGCAAGAGTTCTCCTTTACTTTGATCAGCTCACCCACTTCCAAATGAAGCTAAGAAAGGATGGGAATCTCTCCTCTCAAGCTCTATAAGGGAGTCCTAATTTCAGCAGCATCTACCCTTAGGAATGTTCAGCTTTCAACCTCCCCTCTCTCTGGCCCAATGCCTGTATTTATAATGCTTTAGAGGAAGTTAATGAGGTCCACCATCAATGGGATAAGCCCCTCTTTCAATGGGATAGCTCCCCTCTTGATGGGATAAGTTCCTCTTTCTTTGGGATGCATGAACCATCTGGAGGCACTCAATCCACGTAAAACCATCTTCTAGAATGCTCTAGAATCGACCACAAGTAACTTTTTTGAAGTAAAACTTGCACCTTTTGACCTTTACAGGAGTACGCACCCACCCCTTTACAGAAAGAGCATACAAGTACGTAGGTGTTATGAACTTGAGGTGCGTACACGCAGGTAAGGGTAAGAGAAACTGCGTAACCAGAATTATATTGACTTTTAAGGACTTTCTCTCTTTCTTGGAGTTTGACATGAGGAGGAGAGGTATAAGACTTGCCAAGGAGGATAGTATGACAGTTGATGGAGCCATACTGACTGCAAATAGTCATGGTGACAAATTTTAGTGTAATAGATTGCCCCCTAAAGTGCGAAGCCTTTAGTAGATTTAGGGTTTCATATCATCTAGGAAGGGTGAAGCACTTTATCATTTCAAGGATTATCTTGTGGAGAGCCCAGTCAGAACCTGCAAATATTCAACACAAAATACATATATAAGATCATATATCACTGAGGTAGGCATTCCCATACTCAGATTGAAAACTTTAACTAACAAACTAACTACTGCTCTGATATAGGAATGATTTCGCAGTACATCATAATCATAGACTCATGTATACAGAGTATGGACGCAGCCATCTTTTTATGATTAGTCTACTATATAATGAATACAAAACTCCTCGTAGCCTGGATGGTGGAAACGAGATCCAGGGTCTTCATTTCTACTTCCCGAAATAGTACGATTCTATCCATGCGAATAAATGAGTTGATGTCAAACATGGTAGAAACCACTTGATTACCAGTCGATGATGTAAACTATTAACAAGTGTGAGAGAGACCACCAGTGATGTCAATGGTTCTCAAAGTACCCAGTATAATCCATGAGATGTGAATGAATGTGTTGATGTCGAACATGTCACGGAATCCTTCGATCGAAAGTCAATGATGTAAACTGTCATCAAAGGTGAGAAACCTGCCATTGATGCATGCAGATTTCAAGGTACTAACGATTTCTAGGTCATCTTTCTAGATAATGTGCTGATGTCGATAGAAAGCGACCCGTTGCAGGCAAGCCCACAACACAAAATCATAGATCAAATTGAAGAAATGTAGCTGTAAGGACTGACTCAGGGATGGTCAAGATGGATGACGGGTATTTTGCAGATGAATGGTTTATTTGCAGTAACCTCTTGAACACATAACGACACAACAGGTGGCTTGGTAACAATTGACCCAAAGTTAATACCCAGAAACCGACTGAAGATTTTCAATGTGGTTTGATCAACTGTTAGGCAAAGGATTTCCCAACCCAGGTGAATGAAAAGTGTCATGTTCAAGAGTGGTGATAAGGTTTTTCTGAGACAAAGGATAACAAATATGCTCATTTTCCTCTCTTTTCCCCCACCATTTCTGGCAAGTACCTCTTTATTTTTTACAAGCTTGAGGAGGATAACATATGCTTGATTATAAGCTCATCCTTCGGATGAGTCCAACTTAGTTTAGATTCGAACCCTAAGAAGGAGTGGTCCGTTCCTGTTTGTAATCGAACAGGTCCTTTACTGTGAAATTT
This sequence comes from Pinus tabuliformis, assembly GCA_031772625.1. NCBI lineage: Eukaryota > Viridiplantae > Streptophyta > Pinopsida > Pinales > Pinaceae > Pinus > Pinus tabuliformis. The sequence goes on along the minus strand of CM062820.1, from coordinate 726,839,460 downwards.
TAACGAGTCCAGTATAGGAGAAACTCGGCGTTTTTCAATTTTAGAGAGTCTGAAAAACTTAAGAAGACTCCAGGGTTGACCTTTTTCTTAAATTTGTGTCTACCAAGCCCGAAAAAGTATAAAATAATACTTGAGAGAACCGCTTGATCTTTACGACCAAGGAGTACTTTCATGATTAGTGTCTCTGATCTGAAAAGTAAAAAGTGATCAAGGACACGTCGTTTTATTTCCAATATCGAATTTGAAACGACAAAAATCCGGCAATCTTTTCATGTTTTTACGGTCAGAAAAGGGTTGTAAGAGGACCGTCTTTTAATTCCGTTTTAACGAGTGTAAAAGAAACGCTCGGCAATCTTTTCATGTTTTAGGAGTCAGAAAAGGGCTTAAAGATGACTTTGATGTTTTTGTTTGTAAAAAATGACAATTTTCCCTGAAAATCCTTTATCCTGCATAAAAACCAACATATTACTCATACCTGTTTAAGATAGATAAAAATACTTTGAAAAATACCTTTTCATGGTGAAAAATAAACAAATTTACCATTTATTTACCCAAAAAACTATAAAAAGGGCTTTTACCAATTCATTTTTACCATTTTACTGTTGAGGAGAGAAAAAGGGCTTTTGGCAAGAAACTTCCCGTGGACATTGTGGAGAATCCGACCGTCGAAATCGAACGCCGTCTCTTTCAAGTATTCTACAACATACTCCTCTTCATTTTCATCCATTTAGAATTTGTTTTTAGGCCCTAGATTTTATTTTTGGAGGCTTTGGGGTTTCAAGATCTGCCTTTCGGGGTACGCAGGTGCCACACTAGGGACCCGCGTACCCCGACATTTTCTTAGTTGGGAAAATGTCGGGCGTACGCACCTTGCCTTAAGGGAACCTGCATACGCACGCTCTGTTCCTAAAGGCGGGGTGCGTACTCCACGCAAAGCGTTTTCAAACCCCAAATTCTCCAAATTGGACCAATTTTTTTTGATTTGATGGATTCTAATGGATGTTTTCTGGTGTGTAGATTGTTCACCATGCTTGATTGGTGCGAGAGAGAGCACGAAGATGTTGATTTGGCCGCCATTAGTCATCAACCATCCATTGATGCTTTGAAGGCATGCGGCCTTTACAAATACTGGGCCATACCTGGCATGAGGGCCCAAGTGCGCTTTCTAGAGTGGCTGGTAGAAAGATGGAACGTTCAGGACCAGTGTTTTTATATTGGAGGGCACCAGCTCGAGATAAAGCCCTCAGATATCTACTTCCTCACTGGTTTTCCCAAGAGAGGAGAACACTTGACTCTGTTCGGGACTAGGCCGGGTGGCCAGTCCATCGCTAGTCTCCGACTAGAGTGGTGTAACACTCAGTCTCAGGAGAAGGGGATAGAGATCAAAACTATATCCCGCCCTGAACTTATGGTGATTGCTTTTACAGTTACCAGACTTTGCGGGGCTGTTGCTTTACACATTGCCATTGGATCCCAGATGCGGATGGCGATTGATTGCTATCGAGGTACCATTTTCAACTGGTGTGATGCTGTGTTGGCCAATTTAAAGGGCCAACTGACTAGAGCCAAAAACGGACAACTAAAGACTTTTGGTTATGGGCCTTTAGTTATGAGTTTTGGCCTAGAGAGGGTTCCGATGCTGATCCCACAGCAGCTCACTGTTGAGGCTGGGCTTCCCCTAGAGCCCAAATTGATGCGATGGGTTGCGGTTATGGCTCGTCATCCTGATGAGGGCACGGAGGTTGTCCGATTTACTCCGGAGTACTTTCACTGGTTAGAGGACCAGGTCTTTTCTATACAGGATTTTCCTTATGCCGGAGTTGATTTTCGTGGAGATCTGGACATGGTTCTTCCACCGGGAGAACAATGGGATGACACAGGTAACTTCATTTTCCACAAGTTTTTTAAACTATCTATTTTTTATTTATTTTTATATCGTCTCAAAAATGATAGTAATAATTTTCAAAATGCAGATGTAGGCCCACGTCGTCCAGCCAATCTCCGGCCTTTCAAGAGGAGACTACTAGTTGCAGCGGCACTGTCCCCACAGGATGAGGCCACAGAGACTTTAGCTGAATTGGAACAAGACCTAGAGCGTCTTACAACAGATATACCAGAGATTACTATAGATGATATTCCTATCAGGCTTCAGCGCTATGTAGTCGCAGTCCCAGGACCTTTTAGAAGGTTCTTGTGTAGGGTAGCCCGTGCAGTGGTGTCATATAGAGATCATCACCAGTGATTGGATGGTCATTTTGTAGACACATGTGACATTTTGGTTTTTTGTACTTATCATTTTTGCCAATCATAAGGTGTTTTTCAACCTATGATCAAAGACGATGTATTTTTTGACACACTCCTATCTATATATATCATTATTACCGGCTTATCTGTTGAACATGTGTGATGAAATTTTTTTAAATTTACATGTATGATTATTGCAAATGTCTATTTAACATTCGAGAAGCAATTGCATCTGCTAATGTATTTAAAGACCTTGGAATATGCTGATATTCAATGTAATCAAATTCACGTTCCAAGAGACGCACTCTAAAAAATAACCTTAATAACACTGGATTTCTAATGGCATACACTGTATTAAGCTATAATACAACGAGTTCAGAATCTAACCTCACTATCAAACTTCGAATCCCGAATGAAATAGATTCAGACAATAACTCAATCACTGCACTGTACTTAGCAATGTTGTTTGTTGTTTGACCGAGGCTCACCCCATGCATAGAAACTAACTCGTCAGAGGGTGAATAGATAACCCAAGCTGCGGAAGAGATATTCCGTGTACTACGACAAGCACCATCAGCAAACCCAATGTATGTTTGGAGAGGCATCGACATCTGCAATATCAAGAGTAAAACCAAGATAAGCCAGAATAACGACGAAAAACACACCTTCTAAGCTAAGCACACTGTCTAAACTAACAAACACACCAGCTAGAAAGAAAGACCTAACCTAACTAAAATCTCCATACCCATCATTTAAGCATAATACCTCTTTAGGTAAAGTCCATTTCTGGGTTTACCCAAAGAGTCCCCGTCAAAGTCTACCAGCTCATAGGCCCCTTTTGCTAGCTTTCGCTTGACAATATAGGGCCCATGCCACATAGGAACGAATTTTCCAGCACTTAATTTATCATTAGCTTGATCATATAATAGCACTAGGTCTCCTTCCGAAAAATTTCGAGGGGTCACATTTCGATCATACTGAGCTTTCATACGTTTTGCGTGAGTCTCGATCGCCAATGCAGCATCACATCGAGTCTCATCTAATTAAGCTAAGTATAATAAACGCTTTTCCTTTTCGGAAGTAGCTGGAAGTAACTCGATGGCCATTTGCAGTGACAAGATTTCGCATTCAATGGGCAACACAGCTTCCAAACCATAAACTAGTTGGAAAGGAGTGAACCCTGTTGATGTTTTCACTGAGGTTCGATACGCCCAAAGTGCAGAAAATAACATGTTGTGCCAATTCGACCGATGAATACCAATGATTCATCGGATCATGATAACTAAAACTTTGTTGATGGACTCAACCAGACCATTCTCTTATGGATAATAAGGAGTTGAACTATCGTGACGCAAACCAAGCTGGCCTGTAAGTTCTGTCATCTTAACGCTTCAAAAATGGCACCCATGGTCAGTGATTATCGCTTGTGGGACACCAAACCTAGCAATTATGTGATTGAATACGAAAATTGCAGCTGTCTTGTCGTCTGCCTCGAATGTAGGCATCGCCTCGGCCCACTTAGTAAAATAATCTTCCGCAAGGATGATATACGCATGCCCCCCGGCCGAGTGAGGGTTACATGTAATAAAATCGATACCCCATTTGGCAAAAGGACCAATGGAAATTATAGGGTGGAGAGGAGCAGGTGGAGCACACATCTTTCAATCAAACACTTGACAGTTGTGGCATTTCCGGACCGCAGTAATACAATCTTTAAATAAGGACGGCCAGAAGTAGCCAGTGCGCAATATCTTTTGGGCTGTGGCATACCCAGACATATGACTGCCACACGCTCCAGAGTGACAGTCATTCAGAACCCTTTCATCTTCTTCGTGAGTTAAGCAACGTCGGAAAACCAAGTCTGCCCCACGACGATAAAGAGTATCTCCAATAATTTTGTACTGTTGGGACTGGAATCGAATTTTCCGACGTTCCGACTTTGAAACTTCGGGCCGAAAGGATTGGGTCTGGAGATAGATGATGATATCCCCATACCACGGATCTAACGTGCTGATTAGAAACAAAGATTCATCCACAATGGGCTCTTCTGCCACAGTTTCCATGTCAGCACGCGGGAAGTCACACATTAACTCTGCAAAAACTAAAGATTTCTTAGACTTGGATTTCTCAAACTCCAAGTCGAACTCTTGCAGGATAACAATCCATTTAGAGTACTTGCCCCCTAGCAATTGTTTAGTCAAAATGTAGATCATAGGGTTGCAATCCGAAATGACTGTAGTTTTACGGAGTAAAATGTAGTGACGAAAACGTTGGAAAGCTTGAACGGCTGCCAATGCCAATTTCTCCACATGTGAATATTTGAGCTCAGTTGGATTTAACGTCCGACTAAGGTAATATATCACATGTTCCGTTCCGAATTCGTCTTCCTGAACTAAGACCATCCCAATGGTGGAATGAGCGGCGGCAAGGTACTAAAAGTAATCCTGGTTGTAATTGGGAGGATGCAGCAACGATGCATGGGTCAACGCGTGCTTGAGTGCATCAAAAGATTTCTGAGCTATCTCATCCCAAGTGAATTGAGTGTTCTATTTTAACAACCGTGTAAAACCCTTTGTAACCTCGGCGTAGTTAGGAATGAATCATCGTAAAAAGTTTGCTTTCCCCTGCAAACTTTGGAGTTGGCGAAGACTCAAAGGAGGAGGCAATTTGATGATAGCTTCGACCTTCGAGGGATCGACGTGAATGCCGGCTTTCGAAACTACAAATCCTAGTAATCGTCCCACTTCTATACAGAAGACACATTTGTGAGGGTTTAACCGAATACGATAATGCCTACACCTCATGAAGATTGCTCGTAAATGGACAAGGTGGTCAGCTCGATGTAATGAATGAGCGGGCAAATCATCGAGATACGGTTGCACAATGTGTTTGATGTCATGAAACGCATAAGACATCGCCCTCTGAAAAGTTGCTCTGGCATTCTTTAGCCCAAAAGGCAATTTGCAATAAGCAAATGTCCCCCATGGACAAATGAAAGCCGTTTTTGGTTGATTGGCAGGTAGAATATTGATTTGATTGTAACCGGAAAAACCGTCCATAAAGGAAAATATTTCACTTCCGGCACAATCATCAATTATTTGATCGATATAGGGTGTTGGGTAGTTGTCCTTTGGACAAGCTTGATTAATGTCCCTATAGTCGATGCATATTCTTATTGTTCCCTGCTTTTTGTTAACCGGAACAATATTCGATACCCAATCTGTTAACAGGATCGGACAAAATGAACCCTGCTTTCATCAGCTTCTCAACTTCTGCTTTAATTGTAGCCGCTTTTCGTGGGTGAATCTGACGCAAACGTTGCCAGACGGGTTTAGCGTCCGGGTAAGTCTTGATCTCATGGACAACAATCGCGGGATCAATTCCTAGCATTTCCTCATAGGACCAGGCAAACACGTCGCGGAATTCTTGTAATAGGGCCTTGTATGTCTGAATTTCGTCATCTGTACACGAGGCACCTATATGAATGTTCTCAACAATTCCGGGCTTAACTGAAATGTCAATGGGAATAGTTCGAGAGATGTTTCCCAAATTCAGCTCTAAATCAGGATGTTTCATTGGATTCTGAGCTTCTTTGACATATTCAGCTGTAAAGATTGATGAGAAATCATTTTCAAAACGATCATCCTCAGGTGAAAATGAAGATCTGTGATGGAGATCTTCCCATGGTAAATCGTCTACACACAGGACTTCACGAAGTTGCTCGTCAGATGACACAACTTTGGGAAACGTTATTAACTCCGAGGTTGATGTGAAAAGTGATTCCTCACAGACCACATTCATTTGGTCAATTTTGGTTGAACGCGGGTCGGTAAAAGACTGCACGGCTTCATAGGCCATTTCATATGGACTCAAAGGCATAGCACCACCAAATGTGTCTATCTCAGCTTCAGAAGGAATGATCCAAGGATCGTCATAAACAATAGTGTCTGATGTAATCATATGAATGGATGCAAATGAAGACAATGTGTTGATTGGAGGAAAAGGAAAAGTTCCCAGTAAACCGACATCTCTAACTAATCCTACTCCAACATCCTCATAAGGGATAGTCGTTTTACCGACATGCTGAATACTCTTTGAAGAGGATGGGTCGGATGAAAAGTAAGCCAGCTGGTCTATTGTTACGATCTTGCCATTATATGGAAACTTTATTACTCGAAAGACCGATGAAACGACCGCTGTCATAGCATAAGACCAACTTCGACCCAAGAGAAGGTTGTAGTCTAGAGGGGCATCAACCACCTCCACATCTAGACTAACGGTTTTTCCTTCAACCCCTATAGGCAAATCTTGTAGAATGCCGAAAGGATGGAACCCACGGCCATCAAAGGCCTTAAGAATTGTTGGGGATTGATTTAGTGAAGGAGAACCAAGCGATCTCCAACACTGTATCGACATAATACACGTGGAAGCTCCCTCATCAATTACAGTCCGATGAATAGGCCTGTTTTTGACTATCACTGGGATCTGGAAAGCCATTTGATGAGGTAAACGTGGTGTACTATTTTCTAGATCAAAGATTATTAGGTTCGGGTCTTGAACATCAACAACTCCTATAGCCGACAAAAGCAATTTGCGTTGTGCTGGGCATGATTGCAGCACTTCCAAAGCCGACATTGCTGAGGGTGAAACAACTAAGTCCTCAACAATGTTATAATTCTGGGCCGCTCTCGCATGTGGATTGAAAGCAGACTTTCGAAGTATACCCTTGGCGGGCGGTTTGATTACTAAGTCCGGGTTAGGTTTCTCGATCTGTAGTGGATCGGAACCGGGAGCTGAGGTTGATGGATTAGAATGAGAAGATTCTGCTTCTTTTCCATCAACATGACTTTTACTACCATAATCTTGCGATCGAGTCACAATCCTTACATGAGACATCATTAATATGGGTTCTTCACTAGCACTCGAGGAAGAACCTATCATCTTACTCTCCTGCTTTGGAAATGGATCTTTCAAAACAGCAGGAGTTTGGGAACCTTTAACAATCTTCGCAACCTCTGCCCGATGAGGGCAATCTCTTGTAAAATGATCCTCTTCACAAATAAGACAAGGATATCGAGGTTTGCGTTTTTCGTCATTGGTTTCTGACTTTTCAGTTTTCTCCTTTGGAGTTTTGTCTGCTTTATTCTTCTTCTTGCCTTTCTTTTTCCCACCGGATTTTGATTTAGCTGTAGATGACTCTACAGTGTGAATATCAGCGGAAACTTCAGCAGAAGAATCTCCTGTTGGGGAGTCTGGTAAGGTTATGATAGGAGAATAATTCTTGGAAGACTCCTTCTTACTTTTAGTGTTCACCGTACCAATCATACCATCAGCGGCATGAGACCCCGAAGGAGCAGCAGCAATTTGATTTGACTTAGGAAGATCTGGGATCTTTTCGTGTAACGTACCTGACTGAGTATAAACTAAGTCAAGGTACTGCACTTGAGCAATCACTTGCTCCTCAGTAACTACTCTGGCCTTAGCTACGTCTTCAGTAATCTTCGGTAACAATGATTTAACAAACCATTCAGCTAAGATCTGGTCCGGGATAAAAACTTTCACTAACCGCCTTCGACGTCTCCATTCATGAATATGATCGGAAATATATGTGGACGTCGATTGTTTTAATGAAGTTAGTAACTCCGTGCCATTATCATATCTGACCGGCAATTGAAAATGAGTTAAAAACGAGGTAGCTAATTGGCTAAAATTATAAAAAGAGGCCTGTGGTAACTCAATGTACCACTTGGCCGCAAGACCAATGAGAGTACGCTGGAAAAGACGTAAATGGATTGAATCATCCGAGATGGAATTAGAGGCACACTAGAGGTGGTAAGCCATCACATGATTCGACGGATCCTCTCCAGACTTACCTTCGAACTTGGGAATGTCACTGGGCAACTTATTTGGCATTGGCGGCCAAAACGGAAGATAATTAATTGGATCGTTCGTTAGGCGTGACAAGTCTGGTAAATCCAAAGTTGCGATAAACGGTAACTGACGATTAGGATCCCTAAAACTCTGGGTCACGAGACCAGTCCCAGGAGGAGGATATCCAGGACAACTTGGAATAGGAATCGTGTTCGGGATATTGTATCCTCCTGGAAAACCAAGATTAACCAGATCGTACTGGGGTTGTTGTGATTGTTGATAAGTGTACCCAGGATACGGTTGATACTGGTAAACTGGCTGTTGGGCAGCAGGACCGAATTGGTACTGTCCCTGGTACGGTTGATAAGTGAATTGTGGTTGACTAGTGACAACCGTACTTAAACCAGGTTGTCCTACAAGCATCTGAACCGTAGTTTGAATCGTGGATCCAGACGATGGTAAAGACATCTGAGGAGTAGATACAGAGACAGTAGAAACCGGAGCTATCGATACTCCAGAAGTAAGTGGGGTAGATTGAACAGATGTTGCGGTAGTTGCAGCAGTCGTTTGAGATGGAGTACTAGGTGCAATAGGACCAGACTGAGAAACTACCGAAGGTACAGAAGTTTGAACATTAGACTGGACTGGTTGCTGGGGTGAACCAGAAACTAAGGGTTGTCCAGTTTGAGATGAAAACTGTACACTTGGCTGCAATACCTGTTGAACTTGCGACGGATCCCACACTATGTTCATTCCGAGGTATTGACCCATAACAGGTTGAGGATATTGAGATCCATAACCGGATTGAGGGTAGAATTGATAATTGAAAGGTACATTTCCCGTACCTTGAACATAAGATTGACCTTGGGGTGGTTTGAAACCTTGACTCGAGTACTGACCTTGGGGTAGATACCCTTGAGGCATGTACTGATACTGGGGTTGACCTTGAGGTATAAATTGATACTGAGGTTGACCTTGGGGTACATATTGAGTCTGGGATTGACCTTGAGGAATGTATTGTACCATGGGTACATACTGTCCATGGGGTTGCCCCCCAGACACAATTTGTGAACCTTGAGGTTGCCCCCCAGGCGTTAATTGAGGCTGCCCCCCAGGCGGTAACTGGCCACCTTGAGGTTGAGAATTGGGAATTGAACCTGACATCATGTAAATGTCTCCTACGCTCAATGGTTTATTACCATTGTTTCCAGTTAATAACCCATGTTCGATGGGTTGAGGAGATGCTCCCGTAAAAGTACCAGAAAGTGACTGATACCCAAAGGGAACAGAAGGACCACCGTACAAAAAGGATTCAGGTGATGGAGTAAACATGGACGACTGACCAAACATATTTACGGGAGTATAAAGACCTCCAGGTGGATAAGGAGCACGAGGTGGAGAAAAACTTAACCCTGAGTTGTCCAAATAATTAGTTAAAGAAAGATACCAAGTAGTACTTCTAGGTTGACTGTAAAAAATGGATTCACGCTCCCTTAGATCAATAGTAGGTTGATTTTTAGGGATAGGGATGCCTATTTCTTCTTCTGGAGCAAGTTCTTCAATAGCTATCAAACCAGAAGGAAGATTTTCGGTGATGACTCTTTCTACCCTAGGTGAATCAGGAGCACTAGAAGTTGGAGAGACTAACCCCGATGTTGGAGTAACAGGTTCAGATATCTCAGGTTCTTTGCCTATATCACTAGTAGATGAAAAACTACCAGCAAGTTCAGAAACCGAAATAGCTTCAGGATTATAACCTGTTTCTAGAGTTTGGTAATCAGGATGAACTACCAACGAAGACTCAGCTTCTTCAGGTGAACCTACTTTACTGCCACTAGGAGTTACGAGGACTTTCAAGCCTTCGTAATGACCCGGGATGTCTTCAGGAGGTTGGCCCCGAAGTCTACGGGACTTCCTCAACAAATCAGCCACAGTTACAACCTCAGGAGACTGGCCCCGAAGTCGACGGGACTGTCTCGGTAATTCAGCCACAGTTAAAACTTTTAACTACTGCACACGCAAACAAAGTAAAATCTCAAAGCAAACCGCCTAAAGTCTCTAAAGAACCAAACAAATTCGAATCACACGCCTAAAGAATCTAGGGCATCAAACCATACACAAATAGTAACCTTCCAGACCGAAAACACTAGTTGGTGATGAAATCCAACATCGCAGAATTCAGTACAGAAGTGGCGGGTGGAACAGTTACCCCAGCAACCTGCTTAATGAATAGACTGGCACAAGTTCCTCCACTTTAACCGTCTCGAGTGAAGTGAACCCCCCAGAAAATCCAAGTGATTCTAGCCGACGTCTGCTCCAAGTACAGTGAGATCTTCCCTCCACCATCACCTTGGGTAGAACCCTAAAGATAATGGTCACTAAGGTCACCAACAGCAACAAATATACCTGGGGGAACAGTCTACGATCCGATAGCACGCAAGGGCAGAGTAACAAGCTCAATCCCCTTGCCGGCTCCTTGACAATAATCCAAGGTTTACCGACAAGTGACCCCAGGCTCCTCAACAATGGTTAATCCGAGGTTTACTGTTTGTAGTACGTGCGTATCTGGTGTCGTTCCCAATGAAGGAGGATTGATCCCCTCACTGGTTCGGACACGATCTCGTGCTTCTCCTTTAAGAGGAGCTTTCCCAGAGCATAAATGTAACTATTGGATTTATCCTACCACAAGATGAGCTACTTATTTGGTTTTGCTGTCTTGGAGAGTTAATTACTCTCCTACTCCAAGACACTAGCCTGATCTATGTTGGTGTTTCAGAGCCCTAGTAAAATAAAAAGTTACTAAGTTAATTTTACTTTAAGAGTTAATTTTTATGGCTTTTCTTTAGGACAAAAGGTAGTGGAGATGAAACTGATGGTGTGTATACTCGACTCAAATCCACTAAAAAGATGCACCTAAGATGATTTAAGCTATCTTTCCTTTTCAATGAATTCCCTAGCTAAGAGAGTTGGAGAATGCAAAATTTATAAAGACAACTTTCTTGGCAATGAAAATCAAAGAAACAATCTCTTTATCTTTTCCAAAGCACACAACTCATGACCACTAATTATTTGCATGAAAACTTCCTTTCTCTTTTCAAAGACTTCAAATGCTACTAAAACAAACTTTTCTTCAAAAGAGATTTTTGTATTTTTCCCTATTTTAACAAAGCATGTAAAAATACTTAACAAAAAACAAGTTTAAGATCTATGAAAATTTAAGAGAAATTTACCTAAAAGAAAATCTAAGAGGAATTTACCTAAAAGCAAATCTAATGAGGTAAAAGCCTACAAAATATAATTCCAGGATGTTTTACTCAGTTACATTTCAACCAAGGACTAATTCATGCAGAATCATAAACTAGTCAAAAACAAAAATAAAAATCTTTTGTTCTTTTTCTTAAGAATGAAATTCACAGCTTAACCAACAAGCCTTCTCGAAATTCCGCAAAGAGACAACACAAAGGTAGGTTTCTCACAAAGGTGGATTTTATGAAAGGTCCGACTCCTAAGAAGACTGAAAAGACCAGGGATATCCAAGGTTTTTACAACTTCTAAAGCCAAAGTCACTACAAGACCAATACAAAAATCAAACCTAGGGCTAGAACTTCTATGAACTTCACTAAAACCCTTGATGCTAATGAAACAAGCTTAGATGAAAACCTTTGACAGGTAACCAGTGGATTTGGGCAGTAAAAAACAAATTATAAACCAAATCTAAGAGGCAAAAAAGAAAAAATTGAAATTTTCTAAACTTTTGACAGGGTACGCAGGTAGCCTGTTTGCACAGGTGTGGCCATGCTCTGTGTACAAAGCAGAAGTGCGTACAGGTACGCACTGTGCTTAACGTAGAGGGTGCGCACTGCTCTCAAAACCAAGGAAAATAAAAACTAACTCAACCCTAAGCTATTCCACCCAAATTCACAGTCAATCAGTCAAAAACCAGAAAGAAATCAAACTTTTCTGAAATCAAAGTATCAATCAAAAGAGAAATCAATCAAATCCATGGAGTCCCCAGTATGGTCGCCATTTTGTCATGCAGAAAGAGTCAATTTTGCAAACAAAATCGACCTCCCTAGAAGCTAAGGCTTTCTAGTGACAAACAAGACAATCAAGCACTATCTTTCCCTAAATATGCATTTAGAATACAAGCAACCAGGTGTTTAAAGCATACCTTTAGTCCAACGCTGTTTGTAGCGGCCAAGCCTCTCCGATCCAGATGAGCTCCTCCTTCTCTTTGAAACCTGCATTCACTAACAAGCAAACGATTACATAGCACCTGAATAACTCATATAATAAAACATATTCATCATAAAGACCAAGGAGTATATGAAACAAATTATATATAACAACTTGTTGAGAAAAATGAACTTAATTATATTAGTTGGAAACAAAAGAAACCATTACAACCAGTGCCTTGGTGTTGTGCAGGTCCCTCCCAGGGTCCAGCAAGAGTTCTCCTTTACTTTGATCAGCTCACCCACTTCCAAATGAAGCTAAGAAAGGATGGGAATCTCTCCTCTCAAACTCTATAAGGGAGTCCTAAGTTCAGCAGCATCTACCCTTAGGAATGTTCAGCTTTCAACCTCCCCTCTCTCTGGGCCAATGCCTGTATTTATAATGCTTTAGAGGAAGTTAATGAGGTCCACCATCGATGGGATAAGCCCCTCTTTCAATGGGATAGCTCCCCTCTTGATGGGATAAGTTCCTCTTTCTTTGGGATGCATGAACCATCTGGAGGCGCTCAATCCACATCAAACCATCTTCTAGAATGCTCTAGAATCGACCACAAGTAACTTTTTTGAAGTAAAACTTGCGCCTTTTGACCTTTACAGGAGTACGCACCCACCCCTTTACAGACAGAGCGTACAAGTACGCAGGTGTTATGAACTTGAGGTGCGTACACGCAGGTAAGGGTAAGAGAAACTGTGTAACCAGAATTATATTGACTTTTAAGGACTTTCTCTCTTTCTTGGAGTTTGACATGAGGAGGAGAGGTATAAGACTTGCCAAGGAGGATAGTATGATAGTTGATGGAGCCATACTGACTGCAAATAGTCATGGTGACAAATTTTAGTGTAACAGGTAGGGTTGATAATTCAAAGGTACATTTCCAGTTCCTTAGGCAAATGACTGACCAGAAGGTGGTTGGAAACCTTGGGTTGGGTATTGACCTTGAGGTTGATAACCTTGAGGCACGTACTGATACTGGGATTGACCTTGAGGTACATATTGATATTGGGGTTGACGTTGAGGTACATACTGAGTCTGGGGTTGACCTTGAGGAATGTATTGTCCCATAGGTATGTATTGTCCTTGAGGTTTCCCCCCAGGCGGTAATTGGGTACCTAGAGGTTGCCCCCCAGGCGATAATTGAGGACCTTGAGGCTACCCCCCAGGCGGTAACTGGCCACCTTGAGGTTGCAGATTTGGAATGGTACCTGACATCATAAGAATATCTTCTACACTCAACGGCTTAGTTCCGTTATTACCAGTTAATAACCCTTGTTCAATAGGTTGAGGAGATGCTCCCGAAAAAGTACTAGTAGGTGACTTATACCCAGAGGGAACAAAAGGAGCACCATATAAAAAGGTTTCTGGAGATTGAGAAAACATGGACGATTGTCTCGACATATTTAACGGAGGATAATAACCCCTATGTGTTGGATGAAAAGGAATGCGAGGTGGTGAAAAACTTAGTCCCGGGTTTTCCAAAAAATTGGTCAATGAAAGATACCAAGCGTCCCTCCTAGGTGGACTGTAAAAGATCGATTCAAGCTCCCTAAGTTCTATAGCTGGTTGATTTTCAGGGATAGGGATACCTTCTTCCAGCATAACAAGTTCTTCAATAGCAATAAGTCCAGAAGGAAGATTTTGGGTAATGACTCTTTCTACCCTGGGTGAACCGGGACCACTAGAAGTTGGAGAGACAAATCCTGATGTTGGAGTAGCAGCAGGTTCAGTTTCAGGTTCAGATATTTCAGGTTCCTCGACTAAATCACTAGTAGAAGAAAAACTACCAGTAACTTCGGAAAAAGAAACAGGTTCTAAAATATACTCTGGTGCTTGAACTTGGTAATCAAGATGTACAACCAAAGAAGACTCTCCTTCTTCAGGTGACCCAACTCTACTGTCACTAGGAGTTACAAGGGCTCGTAGCCCTTCAAGCTGACTTGGTGAAAATTCAGGAGGTTGGCCCCAAAGTCTACGGAACTTCCTCGGTAATTCAGCCACGATTAAATATTTTAACTACTTCACATGCAAAAAAAGAAAAATCTCAATGAAAACCACCTAAAATCTCTAAAGAACCAAACAATTTTGAATCACACGCCTAAAGAATCTAGGAGATCAAACCACACACAAACAGTAACTTTCCGTACCGAAAACACTAGTTGGTGATGAAATCCAACGTCGCAGAATTCATTACAGAAATGGCAGTTGGAACAGTTACCCCGACAACCTTCTTAATGAATAGACTGGTACAAGTTTCTCCACTAAACCATCTCGAGTGAAGAGAACCCCCCAGAAAATCCAAGTGAGTCTAGCCGACGTCTGCTCTAGGTACAGTGGGATCTTCCCTCCACCATCACCTTAGGAAAGAATCCTATAGAATATGGTCACTATGGTTACCAACGGAAACAAATATACCTGGGGGAACAGTCTGTGATCCAATACACACACAAGGGCAGAGTAGCAAGCTCAATCCCCTTGAAGGCTCCTTGACATAATCCAAGGTTTACCAACAAGTGACCCTAGGCTCCTCGACAATGGTTAATCCGAGGTTTATTGTTTTTAATACGTGTATATCTAGTATCATTCCCAATGAGGAAGGATTGACTACCCCACTGGTTCGGACATGATCTCGTGCTTGACTCCTATAAGAGGAGCTTCCCAGAGCATAGATGTAACAATTGGAATTTATCTCCTACCGCAAGATACAACTACTTGTTTGTTTTACTATCTTGGAGAGTTAATTACTCCCTACTCCAAGATACTAGCCTAAGCTATGTTGGTGATAAAGAGCCATAGAAATAAAAATATTACTAGATAGATTTTACTTTAAGCGTTATTTTTATTGGTTTTTTCTTAAGTCAAAAGGTGCGGAGATGAAACTTATGGTGTGAAGACTTGACTCCAAATCACTAAAATTGCACTTAAGATGAAAAAGGAAGACAATATGAATGATGATAGACCCATACTGACTGCAAATAGTCATGGTGACAATATTTTGTGTAACATCGATTATGTAGTTTGCGAAGGAAAAGGAGGCTAGGTAAATGCACAATTGCATAGCTCAGGAGCTTAAGTGTTGAGCTTGAGCTTAGAAACTGCACAATGTGTAGTTAAGGCTAGGCTAGAGGGCAAGATTGCACAATTATGGTGGCCAAGTTCCAGGCTTTAGCATAGGAACTACGTAGTGCACAAGCCTTGAAATAGGAAATGCACATTGCATAGTGTCAAGATACCAGGTTGTAGAGTGAGGGTTGGAACTGCAAAATGCACAGTTGGGGAAGGCTGGATGAGGCTAAGTTGCTGGGAAATTTCTAAAAATTGGCTACTAAGTGTGGGATTAGTGAACTAATGTGATTAGTGACATGAATTGAATGTGACCATACACTTAGAAACCTTGATGAAATGATAACATAAATCATCTATGACACATGAACCATACATTTCCCTTAGTGTGACAACTTTGCAATGGCTTATGACAAGTGTGACACTAAAGATACAATTTATGACAATCGCGACGACACTTGTGTGACAATGCTTAAAACTTTGGGAATAAGTGTGAAAAATGTTTACATGGTTAAATAAACTCATTTTCACAAATGTAACCCCTTGAAACCACCAAAACAAGCTTATACATATTGTGTGACAGCTAACATGCGAAAATATGACATTTTTCCTTTCTTGCAAACGAGACTAAAACACTTAAAGAACACACAAGGAATGGAATTAAATGTTTGCTACGACAACATTCAAGGCCAGGGAAGGTTCTGAAATTTGGTGCAGGCCAAAATTTTGGAGGGTGTTGTAGCAATGACAACACTTAGTGATGCACTGGTAGAATTCCAGCTTCTCTGTCTCAGTTAACTCTTTTGTGCAGGGTCTCAGTTCTTATGGGAGTATTTATTGATCATGCAAATCACTTTGGCTTCTTACCCTATGAATAAAAATGGTCCCCTTTGTTCCTTTCTCGGTTGAACACAAGAATAATATTTAGCATTATCACAATGTTTAGAATTGGAAAGGGTAGTGAAGTTCATGAGCTTTATATTTTTAGAGTATAGTTTTTCATCTTTGGTGTTATTCTGCTGCCAATAGGCCTAGACAATACCCCAACGGAGTCACTACAGGAACAAAAACATTGGTCCATTTCCAGCGAGCCTGGATAGTACCCCGATGGAGTTTCTTGCTTCACCTCGCTACACAGGAAGCCTTTCTCTTCTTTCACCTTTATTTATATATAATAAGAGGACTATGCATTGGCACTTATTCATTTTGTGGGAGGAAGAGGGATCCCGACTTATTGAGAGCAAGAGATGTTGTTCCTTCAGAGAATCATATTGAGACCTCTAATTTAGGTTTTCTCATTTATATTTTTCCCCTTTTCCTCATCTACTAATTAGATAAGCATGAAAATACCAAAACATAAGAAGAAAGCGTGGCATAAGGATTCCAAAATAGACACAAGGATCATAGTTCGACCAAAACTCTCCTTACGGATGGATCATATTTTACGCCGGAAATTAATCGACCAAAATATGTGACCCAAAACAAAGAAGGAGGATGAAAGTTCGCCAAATTTTGCAGTTTCACAAGACTCTTTTCAGTTCATCCACACACAAAGAATCCAAAAAACATGTTCACACATGACGCTTATTTACACCAATAAAACAAAACAAGAAAAAAAAGAAAAAATAAGCTAGGTACAAAGCCCAGATTGTCATTAAAAATAATGTTTTAAGTCTTGGCCATTAACAGGAAGAGAGTCAATCCTCTCATCTAGAGATTGCAGATGATATGTTTGTTGGCCAATATTTTTGGGTATGGTGAATGTTCTGATCCACAGGGATTGGAAGTTAGTTTGCTTTCGTTTTCGCTCATGGGCTTTTTCCCAATTGAAGACTAACTCACCCACATTGAATTCATTCTTCCCCACAGAATTCTTGTCAAACCACCTCTTGATATGACTCTCGTGAGGTGAAATTTTTTATTTTTATTTTTTCCTTTCCTCCTGTAGCTTGCGAATAATGTCTATCCTACACTAAACCAATAAGTATAGCTTACCCTGAGATTCTTGTGAAAGTTGAAGGGTAGGAAAGTAGATGTTCAGGATAGGAAGGCTTCTTTTCCATACGCCAAGAAGTAAGTAGAGATGTTTAGAGAAGGTTTTGGCATGACTCGGTCAACCCATAAAGAATTTACCAAAGCAGAGTGTCAATTCCTCTGATCCGAGAAAATGGCCTTCTTGATAATGTGGATAAGGTTTTTGCTTGTAGACTCGACAAGACCATTTCTTTACAGATTGTAATTATATGAATATTTCAATATGATTCCATTTTCCAATGTAAAATCATATAGTTTTAACGATGAAAAATATGTTGCATTGTAAAAAACATGTGAAGTAATCTTGAATTTGGAGGTGATATTCTGCTTAAGGAAGTTGATGACTTCCTGATTATTCACTAGTTTGAGTGGAAATGCTTCTATCCACAGTGTGAAATAGTTTGTAGTAGTGAAAATATAGTAGTCCTTGTTGGATGAGTGCATTAAAATTTCACCAATAACATCTAGGCCCCATTATTGAAATGATTCTTCGAATGCAATAGGCTGCAACAGGGCAGCTAACCTCTTTCCTCTATTGACACACCTTTGAAAGACTAAATACTTGTGGGCACAGGTGTGAGAATCTTTGAATAATGTGGACCAATAGAAATTGGATCGCATAACCTTGTGTGTAGTTGTGTTACGTGCAAAGTATCCCCCGGCTGGTCTGTCGTGGAGATCATGCAACACTTTCTCTAAGTCATGTGATTTTAAGCATCTGAGAAAATCTGTGTTATGGTGCTTCCTTGAAAACACCCCATGCACCAACTCATAAGATAATTATTTGAGTCTGAGTGCCCTCTCCTATCATGTAGATACGTGATAGGGAAAGGTGTCATGCTCAATATACTGGCGCACATCTGTGTATCAAGAGTTTGTGATGGTAGCGGGGAAATCTCACTCAAAATTATACATTTCGATTTCATGCTCCTAACTGGACGAATCTTATTCTTTTGTATCTACTACTTCTATTGCTAGCTGACATAGAATGTTGCCCTTAATTGTATGAATTGGCTTGAATTTTAAGTCATACTCCTATAAGCCAACCATCCATTTCGCTCTTCCCTCACCCAACTCTTGTTGAACAAACAATGGTTTGACTGTGGGTGTGGCACAAAGATAATGCAATGGTTCTTTAAGAGATAGGTCTGGAAGTGCTTCACCACCTTATAAACTACGTATGCCTACTTATCAATGGTGGCGTAGTTGAGTTCGGGTCCTTGAAGGATAACACTCATGAAAGATATTGGCCGCTCATTATTTTGATCATCCTTCTGAGTAACCAGTGTGGCAAGAGAAGTATCAGAAGCGAAGGTGTAGACCATAAAATATTTGCTGAAATGTGGGCTATACAAAGTGGGTATTCTGCAATAGCTTGCTTGATATGGGAAAATACATCCTTTTCCATTCTATCCCATTTGTATATCACGTCCTTCTTCACCATCCCTTGTATGGGTTTAACAATCTGAGCATAATCAGAGATAAAATTTCGGAGGAATTTAATCTTCTCGAGGAAAAACTGCATGGAATTCTTATTGATTGGGAAGGGAATATGCATGATGGTTTTGACCCTCTTAGGGTGTACCTTAATACCCTTCTTTTCAATAATATGGCCCAAGATATTTCCCTCATACACTGTGAAAATACTCTTTTTGGGATTAAGGGATATTTTGTATTTGCGACATCGATAAAAGTTTTTCTTCAAATGGCGTAGGTGGTCAGATATCCTGTTAAAGAACACTGTAACATCATCTAGATAGACCACTATGCTATGCCCAATGAGTCCACATAATGCGATGTCCATGGTGGGTTGAAATGTCACACTGTCATTGCCAACCCAAATGGAATTCTTCTAAATGTCAACATGCCCCACTTCATGCATAATGTTGTTTTGAGTTTGCCAGGTTTTGAGACCAGAACTTGGTTGTAACTTGAATATCCATCTAACAAAGAAAACATTCTGACCTTCATGCTATCCGCAATATCTACTCCATAGATGACACGGGGTAGTTATTCTTGTCTGAGGCGCAATTCAGGTTACGAAAATCTACACACAAGCGAATTTCCCCAGACTTATTTCTTACTGGGACTAGATTTTATACCCAGGTAGAATGTTAGACTTTATATATGATTTGAGTATCTTGCAACTTCCTAAACTCCTCTTGAATCAGAGGCTCAAGCATTGGGTGTACCTTTCGTAACTTATGTAAGAAAGGCTTGGCCCCTTTTTTGATTAGAATAACATGTTGGATTATTCACGTGTAATAAGTTTTGAGCTCGACATATATCCATGTAAAAACATCTCAGTACTTCTTGAATAAGTGGATGAAATCTTGTTGCTCCTGTGGTGTGAAACAAGTAGCGAGATTGACAAATTTCAAATAGTTTTCTATTCCAAGATTTATTTACTCATGTGACAATGTTGAACTATGGGTTTTTACTTTAACTAGCCCTCAGAAGTGATTCTATAGGTCGTACATATTCTCAAGTGATACCACGCCTTTTGGCATGGGGTTTTCCTTTCTTGTGCGGGTTGCATCCTGCAACACTTTCTCATTCTCGTATTCTTCGATAGTCGTGTCCTTGAATACATCAATGTTTTCCATAAAGGACAATATCTATTTTTCATCATTAAAAATGCATAAGTTAGTTATATTTCCATGGATGGATGTTTTATAAAGAATCTCTATAGAAAATTCATCCCTAAGTGATGATAACCTAGAAGCAGCATTTGCTAATGCATCCACAACTGCATTACACATTCTAGGAACAAAATTAATTTTGAAAGCTTGGAAATGAGAAATCAAATGCCATACCTCTTGTTGATAACCTTTTAGATGAGGTGACACACATTTTATAGTATCACATACTTGTCGTATGACAAATTTTGAGTCACCTAGTCAATGGATCTTTACAAACCCAAGATCAATTCTTTGTATTTCACAGTGTTATTGGTTCACTCAAATTCCAAGTGGATAGAGATCAAATGTTTTCTCTTCCACAGGTCTATTAAAATACGACCAGCTCTAGAGCCCTCCTGCATCTTAGAACCATCAAAATATAGTTTCCAAACATCGTATGTTCAAGCACTATGTACTACACTAGTACTACTATTACTACTACTACCAACTATAGAAATGCCATTTGTGCCAGTTGGACTAGGAAGGAGTTCCAATTTTGTGTCAGGTGGGATTAGGGATGGCTGAGCAAGATAACACCTCATATCAGTTTCAAGAAAGAAATTTCCAAAATTAAGATTCATGAAAGCAACTAGCTCATTGTTTCCTTCAAAGGGAGTAACCGTGTGTTTTATGTATGGCTTTGAGTTCACCCAGATCTTATTGTTCCTACCCTTTTCTCTAGGAAAATCGTCTCTGTAGATAGAGACGACCCCTCTAACCCAATGAGTGGGACTAGCAACCTACGTGACAATATACTAGACACTTTCCTAAGTTACAATTGAAATAGGAGAAGAGGAAGATGGCCTACCTCGTTCTGATGTTATAACGTCCTCCTTTGTTGAAGATCTTGAATCGCTTGTACCATAGGGTTGGTTCCACTGCTCACAACTTTTGAATTCCTACCCAAGAGATCAAGAGACAACAAAGCATACAAGTACAAATAACATAATCGAAAGTAACCCACTTAACAGATCAAGGAGCATTAAGGTAAATGATGCATTAACAAACACATTTATGGAATGTGAACCAACAGTTGTATATATTAATAGAATAAAGGAGGGAGCATACAACCAAGCCTAGATGTCAATAAGCTCTCCTTTAGTGAATGTCCAAGTCCAAGCTCAAGCTCTCCAAGCACTCCTTCTCCAAGCCAAATGAGTAGCATGTAGGCATAATCTCAGCATAAGGGTACAAATGGCCAAAGACTAAGCATTTGGGAATGGGAGAGGATGAATATATAGGTAGGGAAAGGGAGTTAGGATTTCTCCAAAGATAGGAGAAGGCCCTCATCACAAGGAGGTAGCTCATAGGGATAAGACCAAAGGGCCAAGTTGAGAGAACTCAACCTCATCCACAATGAACAACCTCTAGCTCGTTGTTCTGGAAGCCTCTAGATCACGAAGCTCCTTGTCCTCTTTGGGAAAAATTCACTTTTAGGGATCATCATGGGTATCCAAGCCAAAAGCGTACTAGCATTGTGAGGCTAGTGACCGTCATGGGTAGCTAATGTCAAGGGAGCGATGATCCTCAAATTAGGGTTTTAGAGCCCTTTTCTTCAAGGGAAGTTTAAGACATTTTTCCATCAGTGTTTTAGGGAGGATCTGAGATACATATCTGGATGAGCACACTGCATGATTTCCATGTTTCAAGCACGTCAAGATATGTCATGGGGAAGAGCGGGAGGTGTGACAAAATATTGTATAATAGATGCCCCTTGAAGAATGAAGGAAGAACAAGGAGTAATGGATGAGATGCTTTACGAGCTTTTGCAAGAATGACAACAAACATTGTCAGGAGACTTGTAAATGAAGGATGCATATACATAAACATATTTGATATCAAAACATGAATCCATGGTATGGATGCAACTATCCCGATAGTAAAGACTATGAAAACTATCCACGACATGGGCACAACCATTCAAATCAGAAGGATCATCTATAAATCTAAGATCCAAGGTATGGACACATCCACCTGATATATAAGGATCATCATAAATGTAAATTCCCATGGTATGGTATATAGAAGAAACATGTGTACAATCATGAAGAATACATAACTCCACGCAGCTTGAGCCATATCAGAGAAAACTCAGGGTCTTGCGCTCCATCCCAACCCGATCAAAGTATGAATTCTAATATGTGAATGAATGTGTCGAAGTCAAACATGCTAGAAAACCACCTGATTACCAGCCAATGATGTGGACTATTAACAGGCACGAGAGAAACCACTAATAATGATAATGGCCCTCAAGGTATGATAGTATAGTCCGTGAATGTGAAAAATGAAGTTGAATTTGAACACTCATGGAATCATCCGATTGAAGGCCAATGATGAAATCCTATTGTTGGATGTGAAGAACTTGCCATTAAGGAATGCAACCTCTAAGGTACTGAAAGGGAGTCTATAAGTCATCTTCCTAGATAATGAGATGAAGCTGACAGGAAGTGACCCATTGAAGTAGGGTCGTGATGAGTCCCCCATCATCAAAACGAAATGAGGAATAAAGTGGAATGAAATGAATAGGATCCAAGACTGTAACAAAGGGTCAGACAATGTATAGATAATAGACTATAGATGGGACTTCTCTTGAACATTGGTGACACCACTTCGGTGTGTGGCAGAATTTGACTCAACATAAGGCCAAGGGTCATGATGATGAAATGGAATAGTCAAATGAGAGGCAAAATGGATCACCCAAACCTAGAAGAACAAGTGACTGAGCGAGGATATTCCAAACCCGACATGAGAAGTAGATGTGTGTCATGTTTAAGAGCAATATGCTACCTATACAAAGGATGTTTCACTTTCATTTTCCCCATTATTTCTTGCAAATACCCCAATTATTTTTTATCACAAGCTTGAATGGGATAACATATGCTTGTAATATAAGTTCATTCTTCGAATCAATGCATCCTAGTAAGTTTTACGAGTCCTAGGAAGGAGAAACTCGATCTCATCATGGTGACGAGTCTTTCGCTGTAAATTTTTTAACGAGCCTGACATAAGGATAAATCAGTATCTTTTTCATATTTAGAGATTTTGAAAAATAGACGAAAAAGAAAACTCCATCATGTCCCTTTTCGTAATTTGTCCCTCGAACCCGAAAAGGTAGAAAATAATATTCGAGATAACCTCTTGACCATGTTGACCAAGGTGTACCTTTTTCGTAAATAGTCAATCTTAGCCTGAAAAAGTGGTAATATACTGAGATGACCTCAATTCATTTAATTTAACAAGTTCGAAAAGACAAGTACTTGGTGATATTTTCATGTTTCGAGAGTTAGAAAAGAGCTTAAAGATGACTCCACGGGGGTTCATTTTTCGTTTAATTTTAATGAGTTCGAAAAAGAGATAAAACAAAAACTCGTTGAATTAGTAAAAAATGATCATTGAATCCACCAAAAAGGACCTATAATTGCACAAAGACAACCACACATCACTGATATTGAGAAAAATAATAAAATATTGGCAAAAATGAGTTTAAAACTAATAAATAGACCAAAAGTAAAAACATTTTTATCATTTCACTTGGAGTAAATTGGAGAGTGCATTTTACCCCATTTTCTTCAGTTTTTTAGGCGAGTAGTGTGGGAGATCCATGGCATCATTTCACGAACCGTTAGTTGTAGGTAAGGGCTCTGCGTTTTCTATTGCATTTTATTGTGTTTTCATTCTTTTTCATTGGGTTTTAGCTTTCTAAAAGGAAGGATTTCAATTTTTTTATAGCAGGGGAGATCATCACGGGTCTTCTCATCAGACTTGCGATGGTCACCCCTGAGCCTGAAAGGCTCTCATGATGACATCGTGGGTTTAATAAAAAAATACCCGATGGCCGCAGAGCAGAAAATTTGAAGAAAAACTTCCCTTTAGAGCGAAATTTTTGAGTTTTTATCCATTGAAAAGCATCTAATTGATGTTTAATGATTGTTTTGCAGGAAATTTCAAAAACACGGTCACCAAATGGAAGGAGAGAGGCCATGAGGCAGAAGATCACCAGGAAACCCAAGATCCAGAATGCGTGAATTCTTTGAGGAAATGTGAGCTACTAAAATTCTTCCAAACCTGTTGTAGCGCCTACAACCATGCTCCAAAATTTTTCCTTAGCTTCATTTTGGAACCTCCCTACCAACCTTTCACAGTAGCATTGTTGTGGGGAAAAATGCCTATGCAGGACGATCCTATCCACTTAAGGTGTGACAGTGCCTTAGCAACAAACATAAACAGCTATTCTAGTATTCTTCCTTTATGAATTAAGAATGAAGAGAGATGGATGGACTAACCGGTGTCTTATGTTTGTCCCTCGATCCGGTTTCTCTTCTCTTTGGGAGTTCCCAGCTACTTGCCTTCTCGCTCGCCCAGCTTCAAGAGGTTTATGCAAGATCACAAGAAGAGAAAACTACAGAAAGACATAGATTCGTACTCATAACTAGTTCAGGATTAGAAATAAACTAAACATACTAATGCAATCATACATCAAAGATACACCAGTATATAGGAGAAACCAAGATAGCTTTATTGATGAATAACAAGGTTCAGGAAGAGATACAACCCAGAGGGCTCCAATCTAGCATCTCCTTCCCAGCAAATGAAATTCCTATATTCACCTTCCTTCAAAGCATTAAGCACCCAATGATTCCAGTCTCAAACCAATAGCAATTCTTTGCAATAACAAAATTCCAGCCTCTAGATCTCATGGAGGAGAGATCCATATATAGATGTTTGGAGAGAGGATGAGTTAGCTTGAGATCTGACTAGTGTCCTCTCTCTCTGTCAGTTCTTGCTTCCACTTGGAGGTTCTTGCTTCCACTTGGAGGTTGAGAACCTCTTACTCATCACTAGTCAAATTCACTGAGGCAAGTGTCATTGAGGAAGATTTTGGAAGCTTCCAGGGTCTTGACACCTTGTTGAATGAACTTGCCATTTGTCAATTCCCGCTCAACGCACCCTAGTAGTGCTTCTACCTACGTTGCAGTGCAGGTAGCCAGTGCAGACTTTGCATTTTAGTGCAGACAGCTAGTGGAGCCTCTGAATTGATCCTGAATTGACTTGTTTTTGAGCAGTTTCTGGTGGAGAACTTCTGTGAATTGCTGTGGTTTCCTAGCCTTGTTCCTCTAGGGGTAGGAACAACATGTTTAGGGACTTTGGATCCCTTAGATTATGGACATTTCATGCTTATAGCTGTAAGGCACAAAAATGTCTATAACAGTTGCCCCCTAAAGTATGAGGCCGTTTATCGGGTGAAATGCTTTATCAGGAGGATCCAAAGTTCATTCATTGCTGGGAGGAGACCTGTAATACAATACAATACAATACATTATTTTTCATACTGCTTTCATGATCTAGCTGAGGCGGGCATTCCCATGCTCAACTTTATAAATTCATTTTTCTATACATAGAACAGACAATCGTCTGATGGTAGACTGATAATTTTGATGAAATTATCATCCTTTGGGTAGGATAATTATCTGCTGCAATGATGTACAATGTCTTTATCTTTCCTGAATATATATCGCAGCCCGGATGGATGAAACTAGATCCGGGGTCTTCAAACTCGTTCAGTCTTCACTCTAAGTACAAGTCGATCCATGTGAGAAATGTTCTGAAGTCGAACATGGAAAGACATCGCTTGATTACCGGTCAATGAGGTAAACCGTTAACAAGCGCGAGAGGAATCACCGATAATGATAATGACCCTCAAGGTACTACAGTACAATTCACGTGGTGTGAATAAAGGACTTGGCGTCGAACACCACGCAAAATCTTTCGGTCGAAGGTCATTGATGTATACCTGTCGCCGGAAGTGAGAAACTTGCCATTGAGGCATGCAAGCTTCAAAGTACTGAAGGGGTTGTTCCTAGATCAACTTCTTGGATAATGAGTTGATGTCGACAAGAAGCGATCCATCAAAGGAGGGCCTTAATGAATCCCACATTAACGACACGGAATAGAGCTAATGATTTTGATGTTGGGTGTGGAGCCTGATTATCTTCTTTAGTACCGGCATATTGGACCCCAGTTCAAAATGGGGCGGCAACGCCGCCCGTAAAATAATCACTGCCGTGGGGGGTCCAGGGGGGGGTTCGAAGCTAAAAACAACTGTAAAATTGCCTTGTAAAAGTATAGTAATTTCTAGTCAATCTGGGCCGTTCATTAGGCGGATGATCTGACGGTAGAACTTATGTTTAGTTTAGGGTTTTTTTGCCCTAGAAGGCAACCCCTCTCTTTATATGAGGGCATTGTATTTGAGGCTGTGATATAGATGTGTATTCGGTGAGCGAGAAACATAGAGGTGAGACTGTGAGAGAAAACAGAGGATATTACAGCGGTTTTGCTGTAGGTTGTATCTCTTCATTTTGCTGGATAATAGAAAGGAAGGACTGGCTGTTCGGGGTGGACGTAGCCCAAACTGGGTGAACCACGTATATCTGTGTCTCTCTTGTTTTGTGCGTTTTCTGTGTTTATATTTCTGCAATATTTTATGTGTTCCATTGCTCCGTAATATATAATTTTCTAACAACTGGTATCAGAGTCGAAGGTCTATTTGGCTGATAAACTCGCAGGAAAGAAGGGTTCCTGGTTCGAGTGGGAGCAATGGCAAAAGATGGTAAGTTTAGGGTCGAGAAATTTAACGGCCAAAACTTCTCGCTGTGGAAGATGCAGATGGAAGATTATCTGTATCAGAAAGATCTATACCTACCATTGGGCGGAAAAACAAAGATGCCGACGGGTATGAAAGACGAAGAATGGAACCTTCTCGATAGAAAGGCACTCGGAACAATATGGTTGTGCCTTGCTGCGTCAGTCGCCTTCAACATTTCGAAGGAAACCACGACAGAGGGTTTGATGCAGACGTTGTCGAAACTATATGAAAAACCCTCGGCCTCAAACAAGGTATTTCTTATGAAACGGTTATTTAATATGAATATGTCGGAAGGTGGATCTGTTGCAAACCATTTAAATGATTTTAATACAGTTACAAGTCAGTTAAGTTCTGTAGGGGTAAACTTTGATGATGAAGTTAGAGCTCTGTTATTCTTGTGCTCATTACCAGAAAGTTGGAATGGGTTGGTAATGGCCATTAGTAACTCCGTTTCTGGATCTAGTACTTTAAAGTTTGATGATGTTGTCGGTGCTATCCTTAGCGAGGAAATGCGACGGAAAAGCTCCGGTGAGACATCGGGAAATGCTTTGAGTGCAGAGTCTAGAGGAAGAAAAATGGAAAGAGGAAAGAGCTCAGGATATCGCAGTAAATCAAGGAAAGGCAGATCCAAGTCCAGATCGGGGATAGTGTGCTGGAAATGTGGAAAGAAAGGACACCTAAAGAAAGACTGTAGATCTCGGAAGGGAAAAGAAGGAGATGCACAACAAGAAAACAATCATGAAGCAAATGTGACAGGTGAGGTGTTACAAGATGCTTTGATTCTTTCTTTCGAAAATATTACTGATTCCTGGGTGGTAGATTCAGGGGCCTCATTCCATGCCACACCTGAAAAGAAATACTTTTATGACTATGTTCAAGGAGATTTTGGACAAGTACGTCTGGGTGATGACAAACCCTGTAAAATTGTTGGAATGGGTAAGGTTCTTGTAAAACAGCAGAATGGAAACCAATGGCTACTAAAGGAGGTAAGGCATGTTCCAGATCTAAAGAAAAATCTGATTTCAACAAGGCAGTTAGGCATTGAAGGTTGTGTGACAACTTTCACAGATAAAGCTTGGAAGGTCACAAAAGGAGCCCTGGTAATAGCAAAAGGTGAAAAGGTTGGTACATTGTATTTATGCAATGGTATTTCTAACTCTGTTAATGCTTTGACTTCCAAAGGAGCAGATGCAACATTATGGCATCATAGGCTCGGACACATGAGTGAAAAAGGGATGAAGATTCTTCACTCAAGGAATTTGTTGCCAGGTTTGAAGAATGTTGATTTAGATTTCTATGAGAACTGCATTTATGGAAAACAGAAGAGAGTCAGATTTCTCAGAGTTGGGAAAGAAAAGAAGAACGAAAAATTAGAGCTTGTGCATACAGACGTATGGGGACCTGCTCAGGTATCATCTCTCGGTGGCTCTCGTTATTATGTTACCTTTATTGATGATGCAACTAGAAAAACTTGGATTTATTGTATTAAGAATAAATCTGATGTATTTGATACTTTCAAGAAATGGAAAGCTTTGGTTGAGATTGAGACAGGAAAGAAATTGAAGTGTCTTAGATCAGACAATGGAGGTGAATATTGCAAAAAGAGTTTGATAGGTACTGTTCAGAGCATGGAATTCGCAGAGAGAAGACAGTTCCAAGAACACCACAAGAAAATGGTGTGTCAGAAAGGATGAACAGAACAATCATGGAGTGTGCAAGGTGCATGAGATTGCATGCAGGATTGCCTTTACAGTTTTGGGCAGATGCTGTAGATACTGCTGTTTATTTAATAAACAGAGGACCTTCAAGTTCCTTGGATGGTGGTGTTCCAGAGGAAGCATGGAAAGGGAAAAAGGTAAACTACTCTATTTTAAAACCTTTTGGTTGTGAGGCCTTTGTCCATATTGATAAAGAAAATAGAACAAAGCTTGAGGCAAAGTCAAAGAAATGTACCTTTATTGGATATGGTGTTAATGATTTTGGTTATCGCTTATATGATTATGAAAATCACAAAATCATTAGGAGCAGAGATGTAATATTCAATGAAAAGGTCTTGTATAAGAATCAGTTGCAGGAAAAGAAATAAGAAAAAGAAAACAAGGAATACACAGTTCTTGATGAAATTACTGAAAAAGAAAAGGTGCCTGAAAATAATAATAATCAACAACCACAACATCAGCAACCATCACAACAACAACAGGCACCCCAAACACCTGAAAGTGGTGTTAGAAGATCTATCAGGACAAGTAGACCTCCTGAACGATACTCTCCTTCATTATATTATTTATTGTTGACTGATTCTGGTGAACCTGAATGTTATGAAGAAGCAATGCAGGTTGAAAGCAAGAAGAAGTGGGAGGTAGCCATGGAAGAAGAGATGGACTCCTTAATGCGTAACCAGACTTGGGATTTAGTCAGGTTGCCTGCAGGAAAAACTACATTGAAGAATAAATGGGTTTACAGGCTGAAGGAAGAGGATGGAGGAAAGCAAAGGCACAAAGTTAGACTTGTGGTGAAGGGGTTTGCACAGAAGAAAGGTATTGATTTTGATGAAATATTTTCTCCTGTTGTTAAAATGACTTCAATCAGAACTATTTTAAGTCTTGTAGCAGCTGAAGATTTGCATCTTGAGCAATTAGATGTAAAGACAGCCTTTCTCCATGGGGATTTGGAGGAAGAGATATATATGCAGCAGCCACAAGGATATGAGGTGAAAGGGAAGGAGAAACTTGTGTGCAGGTTGAAGAAGAGCTTGTATGGTTTAAAACAGGCTCCAAGGCAGTGGTATCTAAAATTTGACAAGTTTATGTCTGAACAAGGTTATATTAGATGTCACTCTGATCATTGTGTTTATCTGAAAAAGCAAAATGATGGCAGCTATATTATATTGTTATTGTATGTAGATGACATGCTTGTTGCAGGATCTAACATGCAGGAAATAAATGTGCTCAAAAGAAAATTGGCAAATTCATTTGCAATGAAGGATTTGGGTGTTGCAAAACAAATCCTTGGTATGAGAATAACTAGAGACAGGAAAAATTGAAAATTAACATTGTCTCAGAACGAGTACATACAAAAGGTTTTGAAAAGATTTAACATGCAAAATGCAAAACCAGTTAGTACACCTTTTGCTAGCCATTTCAAACTTAGCAAAGAAATGTGCCCAAAGACCCAAGAAGACATGGATTATATGTCTAAAGTTCCATATGCATCAGCAGTTGGAAGTTTAATGTATGCAATGGTCTGCACAAGGCCTGATATTGCACATGCAGTGGGAGTTGTAAGCAGGTACATGAACAATCCAGGAAAGGAACATTGGATGGTAGTGAAATGGATTCTCAGATATTTGAGAGGTACCACAAATCAGGCATTATGCTTTGGTGGTTCAAACATATCCCTACAAGGATATGTTGATGCAGATATGGCAGGTGACAGAGATAATAGGAGGAGCACTACAGGATATGTATTTACTGTCGGAGGAACAACTGTCAGTTGGGTTTCAAAAATCCAAAGTGTTGTTGCACTTTCAACAACAGAAGCAGAGTATGTTGCCGCTACAGAGGCTAGTAAAGAAATGATTTGGTTACAAAGGTTTATGGGTGAATTGGGTAAGGAGCATGATATGGGCACGTTATACAGTGATAGTCAAAGTGCCATTCATCTTGCAAAGAATTCAGCATTTCATTCCAGGACAAAACACATACAGCTCAAGTACCACTTCATACGATCAGTGTTGGAAGATGGAGAGTTGAAGCTGGAAAAGATACACACTAGCCAGAACCCTGCAGATATGCTAAAAAAAGTTGTAACCAGGGAGAAACTAAGAATATGCTCAGTTTCAGTTGGTCTTCAAGGATGATGATGAAGATGAGAAACAACCAGGTCCAAAGAGGAGTCATTGTCCAGCAAATGGAGCAGCGGTGGAGTTTCATTAATCTTTCAAACAAAACACTCCTTCGGCGATATCTACCGAGATATCGGACAGGGACATATGATTAATGAAATGATCTGATGACATATGATTCAGGGTGGCGGTCATGAAAGGATGAAGGATAATGTACGGCAGTGGATGGGACATGGTTGACTTCTCTGAACGACTTCTCTTGAACATATGGTGACACTTATGCGATGGATCGGTAGCATTACCCCAAATATGGATGGTATGGCGAGACCATGGTGATTTGACCGGTGAATGAAACAACCCAACCCGATTGTGGTATGGAGGAAAAGTGTCATGTTCAAGAGCGACTTGCTACCATCAAAGTTTTCTTGAGTTTCTCCCAATTTTCCCCAGTCATTGCTGACCAGTACCTCTTTATTTTTGTCAAGCTTGAGGAGGATAACATATGCTTGTTCTATAACTTGCCCTTCGGGCAAGCCCATCGCTATGTTTTAACGAGCCTAGCGATAGTGAAACTCGTTCTCGTCTAAAGACAAGTTTGTCGCTATTTAATGATTTTAACGAGTCTAGCGACAAAGATAACTCGGTCCTTTTCATTTTTAGAGAGTCTGAAAAGGTACGTAAAGTCAACTCCAAAAGTCCTTTTTCGTCATCTAATCCCTTAAGTCGGAAAAAGTATAAAACAATACAGAAGGGATGAGTTTTCGATAGTTTTAACGAGCCGAACAAAACAAGCGCTCGATCTTTTTGTGCAATAATCCCTCAGGTCCAAAAAGATTAAAATCTAGAGGAGGGATAGCACTTCTGGTTGCTTTAATGAGCTGGAAGGCCAAAACTCGGCAATATTTTCATATTTTACGAGTCAGATGAAAAGAGCTTAAAGAAGACTCGTCTTTTGAGGAACGAGTGATGAAACGGGTTAGCAGCTGATTCCAGGTAAGGCTTGGAATTTTCCAATCATGGCAGTGTCACAAGGATGGCTAAGTGAAATCACTCTTCGCAGTTTTTCCTCAAAATGGGTAAACAATCAAATGGAGGTGAATGATTGGCCAATGGAAAAGTGGAGGTGACGATGCAAACATGACCAAGGCTTTAATGGTTGATAATATTACATTCGCGGTGGTTATTTACCGGGATAGTTCATTTTTTAACGAGCTTAAACGTGGGTGGAAACATTTACTCGGTCTTATGTTTATTTTTTAATGAGCATGAACTATGTGCTAAAACTGCTCGGATCTTTGCGTTTATTTTTTAACGAGCATGAACTGTGTGCTAAAACTGCTCGAATCTTTGCGTTTATTTTTTAACGAGCATGAACTGTGTGCTAAAACTGCTCGATTACCCAGTCATATGATAAGAATGTCTCATTAAGATTCTACTTTTTATGGAGCTTCATCTTACAAAGCTTTGCTCTGGATCCTTTCGTTATGCAAGTTTGGAAACGACTAATCCTATGAGTTTAAAGGGTTAGACCTACAGGTTTAAAGGGAGGACCTAAAAATTTAAAAAATAAATAGCCGCCCCTTGCTTGCACTCCAAAAGGTTTGCATGCCCCCAGGTATAAAATATGATTTCAAGGTTACCCTTACTTTGTCCGCCAAAACATTTGTTTAAGCAGGAAAGGCCTACCTCTTTCAGGCTACCCAAAGATTGTTTCATTAATCTTTCAAACAAAACACTCCTTCAGCAATATCTACCGAGATAGACAAAGGTGAATGACCTCAGTGCCAAACACGTAACTTTGACAAAAGAATCTTATTCTAGAATAACCCCTCTTCCAAGACAGATAGGGTACAGACTAGTCATATTCTCCCGCGGAAACCTACCCTATACCCAAAGTTTTCCTGCCGAAGCAGACCAAGACGCATGCCCCCTGGGGTCCAGTCATATCCTTCCGGATTACTCGCGCTCATCGGGAGGACAGACCGTGGGTTGAGACATTTCTTGCGTGAAGAGACCATTTAGGGATGGTATATGACTATTTGCGATGCGTGATCCGGGAAATGAAAGCTGGTCCACGAGCTTGACCACTCTTCCTTCGTGCGGAAAACACATTACTCTAAAGAGTGAGGAGACGATGGCTCCCATGCAATATATATAGTCTCGTCCAAGGAGTAGGTTATAATCCAAGGGTCCTTGAACGACCATCACGTTCATTTGAACGGTCTTCCCTTTCAATGTTATAGGCACATTGGGGAGGATCCCTAAAGGTCGACTGGTTCCTTTATCAAAGCCTGTCAGATTTCTCATTTTAGGCAAAAGCGCTGGCGAACCAAGCGCTTTCCAAGCAATAGAGGAAAGGATAGTCACAGATGCCCCCTCATCAATGACGGTGCCAGCCATTACCATTCTGTATATTTGAACGATAATTCTGAATGGTATGCTTGCTGGCAAATGGGGTCTGCCTAGTTGGTTCCAGTCGAACGAGACAACCAGGTTGCTTGGTGGTGGGACCGAATAGACGGCCGAGTATGACTCTGACGAAGTTTCTTCCTGCGATAAAGGAATGGGCAAATTGCCCCCTTGTTCGTCGGAGTCTGTGTTGATGAAGAGAATTTGGACGGTGTCGTCTTTATTCTCCTCTGTGATGGTATCATTCAAAGATAGAGCCTCTGAAGACAAAATCGGGTCAACTGTCGCCTCAACCTTTTGACTTTCGTCAGGTATGGATTCAGACGGTTCATCCTCAATGATAGGTGCTTCGGCTGACCACCTGAGCGGGCCAGCCGGGTTCTCAACTGGTGAAGGACTTGGTAGGGGTTTTTGATATCCAGGAGGAAGTTGCGCTTGTAAAATCGGGCGATCTTCCAAAACCCTTTTAGCCTCGTCTAAGAAGGGACAACGGTGGATGGCGTGCTCGCCTTCACACAGTTTACAGGGAAATCTAGCTTTCCCTCTCTGTCCTGTGGCTTCTCTTTCACTAGCTGACGGTGTGCTGTCAACATGGCTATCAGAGGTTGACGCCACCTTAGTATCCGAGGGATGCAGGGACAATCTCTGTGGAAGTGGTGATCCGGATTTAAACAGGAACGCAACAAATTACAGAGATAACCATATACACAAAGATGCAGCGGAAATAATACTTCATTTCATTAATGGAAAATACTCAAATATGCTTACAACAGAAATGGAAATAAACTAGCTAGGGCGATGGTAGCTTATCTCTGAGAAGAGATGTGATGGCTACATGCCTCTGAACTGTCTTACAATGAGGCTCGGAGGCCTATTTATTGTTGAGAAACAATAGAAAACCCTTCACATTCCAAAACCTAACCCTAGAAGATGAAACGCCAAATTGTGGGCCCCGTTTTTGGGTAAGTTTTTTGTACATCAACTTCCCGGGGTTGCGAATTGGTCATACTATCTCCGTTTGACGTGCATGATAGCCCGTTGGAAAGATCTCTCCGAGGACTACGACGAAAAAGACGATTTTTATCATAAAAATCGCTGGTGGTAGATTTCCCAAAAAACGTCGTTTAGGGCCTCAAAACGGCTCCGGAAGTTCAGGACCCGAAAAAATTGCTAAAAATAGTAAGTTGTGCTACAATTAAGGAAACTGAAAATGCTGAGAAAGACAATGGTGGGGGTCCAGGTGGACTTGGCAGGTGGCCACCAATATCCACCTGGATCATTCCTCCCCCCTTAGGAAGCAATGGTCCCCATTGCGTTGAGATCCTCCATGAGATGAGGAAACTTCTGCTGAACTTGTTCCCTGGTGAGCCACTTGCCCTGCTGAAGGAGTTGGCCTGCTTTGACAACTCGATACAGTTGGATATTCTGTTGGCGAGTGTTCTTGATCTGTGTGTCCATGATCCGATCAGTTGCAGCTTGTTCCATGCAATCTGGATTTAATTCTGTGGGTTTGAGCTGTTCTGCAATGTCAGATGTGTCTAGCAATGGTGGAAAGTATGGCCGAAGGCGGTCCACATTGACCACTGGGTGCAGGCCAAGGAATGGGGGAATGCTGAGCTCAAATGCATTGTCTCCCATAGCCTTAGTAATGGTGTAAGGACCATATCGGAGTGGTCTCAATTTCCGATAGGCTCCAGTAAGGCGTTCCTTTTGCAAATGCAACCAGACTTTGTCGCCCACCTGAAACTTGTGTGGCACCCGATGTTGATCATGTCGCTGCTTGTACTTGGCATTTGATTTCTCAAGAATTTCATGGACCTGCTGGCGAATATGTTGGATGCGCTCAATGAAGCTGGTGGCCTTATCTGTTTTGGACTGGACATGAGCTGAATTCATGTGAGTAGCTGCAAGTGGCATGGCCACATCAATGGGGCATAGTGGCTGGAATCCCAAACCCACCTGAAAAGGGCTATGGCCAGTGGAGCTGTGAAGAGCTCGGTTGTAGCTATGCTGAACATAGGGGAGGCTCTCGTCCCATGTGCGTGGATGCTTTGAGTTATACATGCGCAGAATGTGCACAATCATCCTATTGACAACCTCTGTCTGGCCATCAGTTTGAGGATGGAAGGCTGTGGACTTCGTGAATTTGGTGTCCATCATTGACCAGAGACTGGACCAAAATGTGCTGAGAAACCGACTGTCCCGATCTGAGATGATAGACTGTGGGATCCCAAAGTGCACCCACACTCGTTCAAAGAAGAGTTTAGCAGTGGCTTCTGCTGTGATATTCTTCTTGCAGGCCATCATAATGGCCATCTTTGAGAACCTGTCGACGACCACAAAAACACAGTCATTTCCATGCTTAGTGGAAGGAAGGCCTGACATGTAATCCATGGAGATGGATTCCCAAGGTCGACTAGGGGTAGGCAACGGGGTGTAGAGGCCTTGCTTCTTAATGGTCGGTTTGGCAATGGCACAGGCAGTACATGATCGGATGTACTTCCCAACATCCTGTCGAAGATTCGGCCAATAGAAATAATTTTGCAGTACTGCCACTGTTTTCTCGACCCCGAAATGCCCAGCAGCCCGACTGTAGTGTGCTTCCCAAATCATCTTGGCACGCTCGCTTGAAGGAACACAAAGGTGACCGAGGTGGCATAATAGGGCATCCTGGAGGTGAAAATCTGCAACCTGCCGACCCTCCAAGAGTGTCTGGTATGTGTGGCCGAATTCTGGGTCGCTTTTGTAGAGAAGTGGCCAATCAGAAGTCTCGTGCCCGCAGGAGGTTAGCACGGTGGTTAGCGCCATGATCGGTGGTCGACTGAGGCAATCTGCAACATTATTGGTGCTGCCCTTTTTGTACTTGATATTCAAGTGAAACTGTTGCAGGTATGTAGACCACTTCTGATGGCGATCATTTTGCAATTTCCCTTGGGTCTGTATGAACTGCAGAGGTCGGTGGTCTGTGTGGATGACCATTTCCTTCCCCAAAATGTAATGCTTCCATTGTCGGCAGGCCTGTACAATGGAATACATCTCTTTATCATAAGTGGGGTACTTCCGGACTGTGTCTGAAAGTGTTTCACTGTGATATGCCACTGGATGTCCATGTTGAGTAAGGACTGCCCCAATAGCATAGTCAGAGGCATCTGTCTCGACCTCAAATGGTTGTTGTAAATCTGGTAACGCGAGCACTGGTGCCATGCAGAGGCGATCCTTCAACTCCCTGAATGCCTTCTGTTGAGATTCAGACCAAAAGAATTTTTCTTTCTCCCCGCCCTTGGTGACTTGACTCAAGGGCCAAGAAATATGAGAAAACCCCAACACAAACCTACGGTAGAAGTTGGCAAGACCTAGAAAGCTGCGTAGCTCTGTTAGAGTGGTTGGAGAGGGCCAATCCCAAATGACTTGGACCTTGGCTGGATCGACATGCACCCCCTGTTCATCAATGATGTATCCCAGATACTGAACCTCGGTCATGCCAAAAGTGCATTTCTCCAAATTGGCACATAGCTTGTGTTGCCGCAGTGTTTGGAGAACCTGTCGGATGTGGTGGAGGTGCTCTTCCCAACTCTGGCTGAAGATCAGAATGTCATCCAAGTATACTACTACAAAGGAGTTGGTGAATGGCCGCAAGATGTCATCCATTAGCCTCATAAAGGTTGCAGGAGCATTCGTCAATCCGAAAGGCATGACCAACCATTCAAAGAGGCCCTCCTTGGATTTGAAGGCAGTCTTCCACACATCTGAGGGTTCGATTGGTACCTGGTGATATCCTGACTTCAGATCGATCTTGCTGAAATATTTCGCCCCCTTTAGTTGGTCTAGGAGGTCATCAATCCGTGGGATCGGGTACCTATTACGGACAGTGATCTTGTTCAGCGCCCGATAGTCAATACAGAGTCTCCACGTCCCATCCTTCTTCTGTACCAACATGATCGGGCTCCCACAGGGCGATGAACTCGGACGGATGTGACCTTTCTGCAGGAGCTCCTGAATCTGCCTCTTGATTTCATCGTTCTCCAGAACGGAGCGCCGATAAATTGGTCCATTGGGTAGCGGTGCACCTGGGGTCAGATCGATGGAGTGCTTGACTTGACAGTGCAGAGGAACCCCTGCCGGGGAGGTGAAGATGTCCTCGTACTCCTCCACAATCTTGTCCATCTGTAGTTGTCGTGCAGAGGGGCCCCGTTTGGAGGCCGCGGCCACTGTTTTCTTCTTTCCTTGAGGGCGTATCATCAGGAAAACAAATTTCCTGGTTTTGGAAATGATCTTACTGCATTGTTTTGCAGTAATCAAAGAGAGGGCGGCAGGTGGTGCTACCTCTGGTATCCTGAACAACTTATTTCCCAATGTAATAATAACTGCACGGGGCCTCGATTCATACACAGCATGTCGCTTCCACAAGTATGGTTGTCCTAGTAATACATCACAAACTTCAAGGGGAGCAATGTCACACAATACCTCATCCGTGAAGGGCTTGATGTTGTATGGAAGGCGACACTGCTGGCTCACGCGAAGATCTCGTCCTTGGTGAAGCCACCCAATGGTGTATGGTTGTGGATGTGATGTGGTCGGTAAGCCCAACCGCTTCACGACCTCTGCCGAAATGAGGTTCTTTTGACTCTCGCTATCAACAATGAACTGTATCGGGGAGCCCTTTACCCACATCTGGGAGTGGAAGAGACGCTCCTCCTCCTCTGGATCTTCGGGTTCATTTTTCTGGATCTTTGCGGTAGCAACAGTGGCGCTGGAGTCCGCATCAATGATCTGCTTCCCTTTTTCATACCCCTTATCGGGTTCTGACTCCGTGTCGGAACATGCATCTGATTCTGAAACCTTTAGCTCAGCCACCAGTGACTGCTTGGCCCGACACTCACTTGTGTTGTGAGTGGAGCTCTTATGGAACTCGCACCATTTTCCAGTGTCCTTTCTCGGCTTCGCGGCGCTGTTCTTTGCTTGCAGCTTCGACTGGTTGTCTTGGGCTGTCCCGCCTTGGATTTGTCCTTTGTTCTGTGGTTTAGGGGCACCTTTCCCCTGCTTTGGATTCGCAGATCCAAAGTCTCGCTTCTTTTGTTTAAACTTCTGCTCGACCTTGACGGCATACCGGTATGCTGCGCCGAGCGAGGGGATGTTTAGGAATTGTATTTCTTCCTGGATGTACTTGTGCAGGCAGCCACGGTATTTGAGTATCAAATGTTGCTCCGAATCCTTGATACCCAACTTTGTGCGAAGGGTATGGAAAAGATTGGTGAACTCCGGCACGTCTTGGTCCCTTCCCTGCCGCAGCGTGGTCCACTTTATGTATTCATCCTCATAGCTCCCGACAGGGTAGTACTGCTCCTTGATAGCATCCCGGAACGAATCCCAGGTGGGTGCGGCTGAAAATAGTGAGCCAGTACTTTCATCCTTCTGCTCGCAGTAGGTTTCCCACCAGTCCTTGACGTGGGGGGCTGCTTTGAGGAGAGCAAAAACAATCTTTTCCCGACTCGAAAATTCATGAACAGAAAAATAACCCTCTAGCAGATTTAACCATTTATCTACGGCATCTGCGTCTATCTGACCTTCGAATATGGGGATTTCAAAATTAACTTGTACCTTAAAGGGTGTGGCGTTTCCAGAGTAGCTGCTGGAAGCCGATGCGTTGCTTCTCGGTAGCCGCTGAAGGATCTGGGCAAAACTGTCCATCATCGCGTTCCGTTGTCGCTCGAGGGCTTCTTCGAGCAAGATTTTGATGGGATCTCCTGCCCCCTCGTCTTTCTTCTCGTCCGCCATGGGAGGCCGTCGGGATTTGCGAGGCTGGTCTTGCAAAGGTTCAACCAGTTCAAGCCCTAACTCCTTATATCCCGACCTTGTTGGGGACATGCAAAGAAAAACAGAGAAAAAGCAGACCGCTCTGATACCACTGATCCGGATTTAAACAGGAACGCAACAAATT
This sequence comes from Pinus tabuliformis, assembly GCA_031772625.1. Taxonomy (NCBI): domain Eukaryota; kingdom Viridiplantae; phylum Streptophyta; class Pinopsida; order Pinales; family Pinaceae; genus Pinus; species Pinus tabuliformis. The sequence continues at coordinate 726,800,503 of CM062820.1, read as the reverse complement.
ACAGAGATAACCATATACACAAAGATGCAGCGGAAATAATACTTCATTTCATTAATGGAAAATACTCAAATATGCTTACAACAGAAATGGAAATAAACTAGCTAGGGCGATGGTAGCTTATCTCTGAGAAGAGATGTGATGGCTACATGCCTCTGAACTGTCTTACAATGAGGCTCGGAGGCCTATTTATTGTTGAGAAACAATAGAAAACCCTTCACATTCCAAAACCTAACCCTAGAAGATGAAACGCCAAATTGTGGGCCCCGTTTTTGGGTAAGTTGGTACATCAACTTCCCGGGGTTGCGAATTGGTCATACTATCTCCGTTTGACGTGCATGATAGCCCGTTGGAAAGATCTCTCCGAGGACTACGACAGAAAAGACGATTTTTATCAGAAAAATCGCTGCGGTAGATTTCCCAAAAAACGTCGTTTAGGGCCTCAAAACGGCTCCGGAAGTTCAGGACCCGAAAAAACTGCTAAAAATAGTAAGTTGTGCTACAATTAAGGAAACTGAAAATGCTGAGAAAGACAATGGTGGGGGTCCAGGTGGACTTGGCAGGTGGCCACCAATATCCACCTGGATCATTCCTCCCCCCTTAGGAAGCAATGGTCCCCATTGCGTTGAGATCCTCCATGAGATGAGGAAACTTCTGCTGAACTTGTTCCCTGGTGAGCCACTTGCCCTGCTGAAGGAGTTGGCCTGCTTTGACAACTCGATACAGTTGGATATTCTGTTGGCGAGTGTTCTTGATCTGTTTGTCCATGATCCGATCAGTTGCAGCTTGTTCCATGCAATCTGGATTTAATTCTGTGGGTTTGAGCTGTTCTGCAATGTCGGATGTGTCTAGCAATGGTGGAAAGTATGGCCGAAGGCGGTCCACATTGAACACTGGGTGCAGGCCAAGGAATGGGGGAATGCTGAGCTCAAATGCATTGTCTCCCATAGCCTTAGTAATGGTGTAAGGACCATATCGGAGTGGTCTCAATTTCCGATAGGCTCCAGTAAGGCGTTCCTTTTGCAAATGCAACCAGAATTTGCGCCCACCTGAAACTTGTGTGGCACCCGATGTTGATCATGTCGCTGCTTGTACTTGGCATTTGATTTCTCAAGAATTTCATGGACCTGCTGGCGAATATGTTGGATGCGCTCAATGAAGCTGGTGGCCTTATCTGTTTCGGACTGGACATGAGCTGAATTCATGTGAGTAGCTGCAAGTGGCATGGCCACATCAATGGGGCATAGTGGCTGGAATCCCAAACCCACCTGAAAAGGGCTATGGCCAGTGGAGCTGTGAAGAGCTCGGTTGTAGCTATGCTGAACATAGGGGAGGCTCTCGTCCCATGTGCGTGGATGCTTTGAGTTATACATGCGCAGAATGTGCACAATCATCCTATTGACAACCTCTGTCTGGCCATCAGTTTGAGGATGGAAGGCTGTGGACTTCGTGAGTTTGGTGTCCATCATTGACCAGAGACTGGACCAAAATGTGCTGAGAAACCGACTGTCCCGATCTGAGATGATAGACTGTGGGATCCCAAAGTGCACCCACACTCGTTCAAAGAAGAGTTTAGCAGTGGCTTCTGCTGTGATATTCTTCTTGCAGGCCATCATAATGGCCATCTTTGAGAACCTTTCGACGACCACAAAAACACAGTCATTTCCATGCTTAGTGGAAGGAAGGCCTGACATGTAATCCATGGAGATGGATTCCCAAGGTCGACTAGGGGTAGGCAACGGGGTGTAGAGGCCTTGCTTCTTAATGGTCGGTTTGGCAATGGCACAGGCAGTACATGATCGGATGTACTTCCCAACATCCTGTCGAAGATTCGGCCAATAGAAATAATTTTGCAGTACTGCCACTGTTTTCTCGACCCCGAAATGCCCAGCAGCCCGACTGTAGTGTGCTTCCCAAATCATCTTGGCACGCTCGCTTGAAGGAACACAAAGGTGACCGAGGTGGCATAATAGGGCATCCTGGAGGTGAAAATCTGCAACCTGCCGACCCTCCAAGAGTGTCTGGTATGTGTGGCCGAATTCTGGGTCGCTTTTGTAGAGAAGTGGCCAATCAGAAGTCTCGTGCCCGCAGGAGTTAGCACGGTGGTTAGCGCCATGATCGGTGGTCGACTGAGGCAATCTGCAACATTATTGGTGCTGCCCTTTTTGTACTTGATATTCAAGTGAAACTGTTGCAGGTATGTAGACCACTTCTGATGGCGATCATTTTACAATTTCCCTTGGGTCTGTATGAACTGCAGAGGTCGGTGGTCTGTGTGGATGACCGTTTCCTTCCCCAAAATGTAATGCTTCCATTGTCGGCAGGCCTGTACAATGGAATACATCTCTTTATCATAAGTGGGGTACTTCCGGACTGTGTCTGAAAGTGTTTCACTGTGATATGCCACTGGATGTCCATGTTGAGTAAGGACTGCCCCAATAGCATAGTCAGAGGCATCTGTCTCGACCTCAAATGGTTGTTGTAAATCTGGTAACGCGAGCACTGGTGCCGTGCAGAGGGTATCCTTCAACTCCCTAAATGCCTTCTGTTGAGATTCAGACCAAAAGAATTTTGCTTTCGCCCTGCCCTTGGTGACTTGACTCAAGGGCCAAGAAATATGAGAAAACCCCAACACAAACCTGCGGTAGAAGTTGGCAAGACCTAGAAAGCTGCGTAGCTCTGTTAGAGTGGTTGGAGAGGGCCAATCCCGAATGACTTGGACCTTGGCTGGATCGACATGCACCCCCTGTTCATCAATGATGTATCCCAGATACTGAACGTCGGTCATGCCAAAAGTGCATTTCTCCAAATTGGCACATAGCTTGTGTTGCCGCAGTGTTTGGAGAACCTGTCGGATGTGGTGGAGGTGCTCTTCCCAACTCTGGCTGAAGATCAGAATGTCATCCAAGTATACTACTACAAAGGAGTTGGTGAATGGCCGCAAGATGTCATCCATTAGCCTCATAAAGGTTGCAGGAGCATTCGTCAATCCGAAAGGCATGACCAACCATTCAAAGAGGCCCTCCTTGGATTTGAAGGCAGTCTTCCACACATCTGAGGGTTCGATTGGTACCTGGTGATATCCTGACTTCAGATCGATCTTGCTGAAATATTTCGCCCCCTTTAGTTGGTCTAGGAGGTCATCAATCCGTGGGATCGGGTACCTATTACGGACAGTGATCTTGTTCAGCGCCCGATAGTCAATACAGAGTCTCCACGTCCCATCCTTCTTCTGTACCAACACGATCGGGCTCCCACAGGGCGATGAACTCGGACGGATGTGACCTTTCTGCAGGAGCTCCTGAATCTGCCTCTTGATTTCATCGTTCTCCAGAACGGAGCGCCGATAAATTGGTCCATTGGGTAGCGGTGCACCTGGGGTCAGATCGATGGAGTGCTTGACTTGACAGTGCAGAGGAACCCCTGCCGGGGAGGTGAAGATGTCCTCGTACTCCTCCACAATCTTGTCCATCTGTAGTTGTCGTGCAGAGGGGCCCCGTTTGGAGGCCGTGGCCACTGTTTTCTTCTTTCCTTGAGGGCGTATCATCAGGAAAACAAATTTCCTGGTTTTGGAAATGATCTTACTGCATTGTTTTGCAGTAATCAAAGAGAGGGCGGCAGGTGGTGCTACCTCTGGTATCCTGAACAACTTATTTCCCAATGTAATAATAACTGCACGGGGCCTCGATTCATACACAGCATGTCGCTTCCACAAGTATGGTTGTCCTAGTAATACATCACAAACTTCAAGGGGAGCAATGTCACACAATACCTCATCCGTGAAGGGCTTGATGTTGTATGGAAGGTGACACTGCTGGCTCACGCGAAGATCTCGTCCTTGGTGAAGCCACCCAATGGTGTATGGTTGTGGATGTGATGTGGTCGGTAAGCCCAACCGCTTCACGACCTTTGCTGAAATGAGGTTCTTTTGACTCCCGCTATCAACAATGAACTGTATCGGGGAGCCCTTTACCCACATCTGGGAATGGAAGAGACGCTCCTCCTCCTCTGGATCTTCGGGTTCATTTTTCTGGATCTTTGCAGTAGCAACAGTGGCGCTGGGGTCCGCATCAATGATCTGCTTCCCTTTTTCATACCCCTTATCGGGTTCTGACTCCGTGTCGGAACATGCATCTGATTCTGAAACCTTTAGCTCAGCCACCAGTGACTGCTTGGCCCGACACTCACTTGTGTTGTGAGTGGAGCTCTTATGGAACTCGCACCATTTTCCAGTGTCCTTTCTCGGCTTCGCGGCGCTGTTCTTTGCTTGCAGCTTCGGCTGGTTGTCTTGGGCTGTCCCGCCTTGGATTTGTCCTTTGTTCTGTGGTTTAGGGGCACCTTTCCCCTGCTTTGGATTCGCAGATCCAAAGTCTCGCTTCTTTTGTTTAAACTTCTGCTCGACCTTGACGGCATACCGGTATGCTGCGCCGAGCGAGGGGATGTTTAGGAATTGTATTTCTTCCTGGATGTACTTGTGCAGGCAGCCACGGTATTTGAGTATCAAATGTTGCTCCGAATCCTTGATACCCAACTTTGTGCGAAGGGTATGGAAAAGATTGGTGAACTCCGGCACGTCTTGGTCCCTTCCTTGCCGCAGCGTGGTCCACTTTATGTATTCATCCTCATAGCTCCCGACAGGGTAGTACTGCTCCTTGATAGCATCCCGGAACGAATCCCAGGTGGGTGCGGCTGAAAATAGTGAGCCAGTACTTTCATCCTTCTGCTCGCAGTAGGTTTCCCACCAGTCCTTGACGTGGGGGGCTGCTTTGAGGAGAGCAAAAACAATCTTTTCCCGACTCGAAAATTCATGAACAGAAAAATAACCCTCTAGCAGATTTAACCATTTATCTACGGCATCTGTGTCTATCTGACCTTCGAATATGGGGATTTCAAAATTAACTTGTACCTTAAAGGGTGTGGCGTTTCCAGAGTAGCTGCTGGAAGCCGATGCGTTGCTTCTCGGTAGCCGCTGAAGGATCTGGGCAAAACTGTCCATCATCGCGTTCCGTTGTCACTCGAGGGCTTCTTCGAGCAAGATTTTGATGGGATCTCCTGCCCCCTCGTCTTTCTTCTCGTCCGCCATGGGAGGCCGTCGGGATTTGCGAGGCTGGTCTTGCAAAGGTTCAACCAGTTCAAGCCCTAACTCCTTATATCCCGACCTTGTTGGGGACATGCAAAGAAAAACAGAGAAAAAGCAGACCGCTCTGATACCACTGATCCGGATTTAAACAGGAACGCAACAAATTACAGAGATAACCATATACACAAAGATGCAGCGGAAATAATACTTCATTTCATTAATGGAAAATACTCAAATATGCTTACAACAGAAATGGAAATAAACTAGCTAGGGCGATGGTAGCTTATCTCTGAGAAGAGATGTGATGGCTACATGCCTCTGAACTGTCTTACAATGAGGCTCGAAGGCCTATTTATTGTTGAGAAACAATAGAAAACCCTTCACATTCCAAAACCTAACCCTAGAAGATGAAACGCCAAATTGTGGGCCCCGTTTTTGGGTAAGTTTTTTGTACATCAACTTCCCGGGGTTGCGAATTGGTCATACTATCTCCGTTTGACGTGCATGATAGCCCGTTAGAAAGATCTCTCCGAGGACTATGACGAAAAAGACGATTTTTATCATAAAAATCGCTGGTGGTAGATTTCCCAAAAAACGTCGTTTAGGGCCTCAAAACGGCTCCGGAAGTTCAGGACCCGAAAAAACTGCTAAAAATAGTAAGTTGTGCTACAATTAAGGAAACTGAAAATGCTGAGAAAGACAATGGTGGGGGTCCAGGTGGACTTGGCAGGTGGCCACCAATATCCACCTGGATCATTCCTCCCCCCTTAGGAAGCAATGGTCCCCATTGCGTTGAGATCCTCCATGAGATGAGGAAACTTCTGCTGAACTTGTTCCCTGGTGAGCCACTTGCCCTGCTGAAGGAGTTGGCCTGCTTTGACAACTCGATACAGTTGGATATTCTGTTGGCGAGTGTTCTTGATCTGTGTGTCCATGATCCGATCAGTTGCAGCTTGTTCCATGCAATCTGGATTTAATTCTGTGGGTTTGAGCTGTTCTGCAATGTCGGATGTGTCTAGCAATGGTGGAAAGTATGGCCGAAGGCGGTCCACATTGAACACTGGGTGCAGGCCAAGGAATGGGGGAATGCTGAGCTCAAATGCATTGTCTCCCATAGCCTTAGTAATGGTGTAAGGACCATATCGGAGTGGTCTCAATTTCCGATAGGCTCCAGTAAGGCGTTCCTTTTGCAAATGCAACCAGACTTTGTCGCCCACCTGAAACTTGTGTGGCACCCGATGTTGATCATGTCGCTGCTTGTACTTGGCATTTGATTTCTCAAGAATGTCATGGACCTGCTGGCGAATATGTTGGATGCGCTCAATGAAGCTGGTGGCCTTATCTGTTTCGGACTGGACATGAGCTGAATTCATGTGAGTAGCTGCAAGTGGCATGGCCACATCAATGGGGCATAGTGGCTGGAATCCCAAACCCACCTGAAAAGGGCTATGGCCAGTGGAGCTGTGAAGAGCTCGGTTGTAGCTGTGCTGAACATAGGGGAGGCTCTCGTCCCATGTGCGTGGATGCTTTGAGTTATACATGCGCAGAATGTGCACAATCATCCTATTGACAACCTCTGTCTGGCCATCAGTTTGAGGATGGAAGGCTGTGGACTTCGTGAGTTTGGTGTCCATCATTGACCAGAGACTGGACCAAAATGTGCTGAGAAACCGACTGTCCCGATCTGAGATGATAGACTGTGGGATCCCAAAGTGCACCCACACTCGTTCAAAGAAGAGTTTAGCAGTGGCTTCTGCTGTGATATTCTTCTTGCAGGCCATCATAATGGCCATCTTTGAGAACCTGTCGACGACCACAAAAACACAGTCATTTCCATGCTTAGTGGAAGGAAGGCCTGACATGTAATCCATGGAGATGGATTCCCAAGGTCGACTAGGGGTAGGCAACGGGGTGTAGAGGCCTTGCTTCTTAATGGTCGGTTTGGCAATGGCACAGGCAGTACATGATCGGATGTACTTCCCAACATCCTGTCGAAGATTCGGCCAATAGAAATAATTTTGCAGTACTGCCACTGTTTTCTCGACCCCGAAATGCCCAGCAGCCCGACTGTAGTGTGCTTCCCAAATCATCTTGGCACGCTCGCTTGAAGGAACACAAAGGTGACCGAGGTGGCATAATAGGGCATCCTGGAGGTGAAAATCTGCAACCTGCCGACCCTCCAAGAGTGTCTGGTATGTGTGGCCGAATTTTGGGTCGCTTTTGTAGAGAAGTGGCCAATCAGAAGTCTCGTGCCCACAGGAGGTTAGCACGGTGGTTAGCGCCATGATCGGTGGTCGACTGAGGCAATCTGCAACATTATTGGTGCTGCCCTTTTTGTACTTGATATTCAAGTGAAACTGTTGCAGGTATGTAGACCACTTCTGATGGCGATCATTTTGCAATTTCCCTTGGGTCTGTATGAACTGCAGAGGTCGGTGGTCTGTGTGGATGACCGTTTCCTTCCCCAAAATGTAATGCTTCCATTGTCGGCAGGCCTGTACAATGGAATACATCTCTTTATCATAAGTGGGGTACTTCCGGACTGTGTCTGAAAGTGTTTCACTGTGATATGCCACTGGATGTCCATGTTGAGTAAGGACTGCCCCAATAGCATAGTCAGAGGCATCTGTCTCGACCTCAAATGGTTGTTGTAAATCTGGTAACGCGAGCACTGGTGCCGTGCAGAGGCGATCCTTCAACTCCCTGAATGCCTTCTGTTGAGATTCAGACCAAAAGAATTTTGCTTTCGCCCCGCCCTTGGTGACTTGACTCAAGGGCCAAGAAATATGAGAAAACCCCAACACAAACCTGCGGTAGAAGTTGGCAAGACCTAGAAAGCTGCGTAGCTCTGTTAGAGTGGTTGGAGAGGGCCAATCCCGAATGACTTGGACCTTGGCTGGATCGACATGCACCCCCTGTTCATCAATGATGTATCCCAGATACTGAACCTCGGTCATGCCAAAAGTGCATTTCTCCAAATTGGCACATAGCTTGTGTTGCCGCAGTGTTTGGAGAACCTGTCGGATGTGGTGGAGGTGCTCTTCCCAACTCTGGCTGAAGATCAGAATGTCATCCAAGTATACTACTACAAAGGAGTTGGTGAATGGCCGCAAGATGTCATCCATTAGCCTCATAAAGGTTGCAGGAGCATTCGTCAATCCGAAAGGCATGACCAACCATTCAAAGAGGCCCTCCTTGGATTTGAAGGCAGTCTTCCACACATCTGAGGGTTCGATTGGTACCTGGTGATATCCTGACTTCAGATCGATCTTGCTGAAATATTTCGCCCCCTTTAGTTGGTCTAGGAGGTCATCAATCCGTGGGATCGGGTACCTATTACGGACAGTGATCTTGTTCAGCGCCCGATAGTCAATACAGAGTCTCCACGTCCCATCCTTCTTCTGTACCAACACGATCGGGCTCCCACAGGGCGATGAACTCGGACGGATGTGACCTTTCTGCAGGAGCTCCTGAATCTGCCTCTTGATTTCATCGTTCTCCAGAACGGAGCGCCGATAAATTGGTCCATTGGGTAGCGGTGCACCTGGGGTCAGATCGATGGAGTGCTTGACTTGACAGTGCAGAGGAACCCCTGCCGGGGAGGTGAAGATGTCCTCGTACTCCTCCACAATCTTGTCCATCTGTAGTTGTCGTGCAGAGGGGCCCCGTTTGGAGGCCGCGGCCACTGTTTTCTTCTTTCCTTGAGGGCGTATCATCAGGAAAACAAATTTCCTGGTTTTGGAAATGATCTTACTGCATTGTTTTGCAGTAATCAAAGAGAGGGCGGCAGGTGGTGCTACCTCTGGTATCCTGAACAACTTATTTCCCAATGTAATAATAACTGCACGGGGCCTCGATTCATACACAGCATGTCGCTTCCACAAGTATGGTTGTCCTAGTAATACATCACAAACTTCAAGGGGAGCAATGTCACACAATACCTCATCCGTGAAGGGCTTGATGTTGTATGGAAGGCGACACTGCTGGCTCACGCGAAGATCTCGTCCTTGGTGAAGCCACCCAATGGTGTATGGTTGTGGATGTGATGTGGTCGGTAAGCCCAACCGCTTCACGACCTCTGCCGAAATGAGGTTCTTTTGACTCCCGCTATCAACAATGAACTGTATCGGGGAGCCCTTTACCCACATCTGGGAGTGGAAGAGACGCTCCTCCTCCTCTGGATCTTCGGGTTCATTTTTCTGGATCTTTGCGGTAGCAACAGTGGCGCTGGGGTCCGCATCAATGATCTGCTTCCCTTTTTCATACCCCTTATCGGGTTCTGACTCCGTGTCGGAACATGCATCTGATTCTGAAACCTTTAGCTCAGCCACCAGTGACTGCTTGGCCCGACACTCACTTGTGTTGTGAGTGGAGCTCTTATGGAACTCGCACCATTTTCCAGTGTCCTTTCTCGGCTTCGCGGCGCTGTTCTTTGCTTGCAGCTTCGGCTGGTTGTCTTGGGCTGTCCCGCCTTGGATTTGTCCTTTGTTCTGTGGTTTAGGGGCACCTTTCCCCTGCTTTGGATTCGCAGATCCAAAGTCTCGCTTCTTTTGTTTAAACTTCTGCTCGACCTTGACGGCATACCGGTATGCTGCGCCGAGCGAGGGGATGTTTAGGAATTGTATTTCTTCCTGGATGTACTTGTGCAGGCAGCCACGGTATTTGAGTATCAAATGTTGCTCCGAATCCTTGATACCCAACTTTGTGCGAAGGGTATGGAAAAGATTGGTGAACTCCGGCACGTCTTGGTCCCTTCCCTGCTGCAGCGTGGTCCACTTTATGTATTCATCCTCATAGCTCCCGACAGGGTAGTACTGCTCCTTGATAGCATCCCGGAACGAATCCCAGGTGGGTGCGGCTGAAAATAGTGAGCCAGTACTTTCATCCTTCTGCTCGCAGTAGGTTTCCCACCAGTCCTTGACGTGGGGGGCTGCTTTGAGGAGAGCAAAAACAATCTTTTCCCGACTCGAAAATTCATGAACAGAAAAATAACCCTCTAGCAGATTTAACCATTTATCTACGGCATCTGCGTCTATCTGACCTTCGAATATGGGGATTTCAAAATTAACTTGTACCTTAAAGGGTGTGGCGTTTCCAGAGTAGCTGCTGGAAGCCGATGCGTTGCTTCTCGGTAGCCGCTGAAGGATCTGGGCAAAACTGTCCATCATCGCGTTCCGTTGTCGCTCGAGGGCTTCTTCGAGCAAGATTTTGATGGGATCTCCTGCCCCCTCGTCTTTCTTCTCGTCCGCCATGGGAGGCCGTCGGGATTTGCGAGGCTGGTCTTGCAAAGGTTCAACCAGTTCAAGCCCTAACTCCTTATATCCCGACCTTGTTGGGGACATGCAAAGAAAAACAGAGAAAAAGCAGACCGCTCTGATACCACTGATCCGGATTTAAACAGGAACGCAACAAATTACAGAGATAACCATATACACAAAGATGCAGCGGAAATAATACTTCATTTCATTAATGGAAAATACTCAAATATGCTTACAACAGAAATGGAAATAAACTAGCTAGGGCGATGGTAGCTTATCTCTGAGAAGAGATGTGATGGCTACATGCCTCTGAACTGTCTTACAATGAGGCTCGGAGGCCTATTTATTGTTGAGAAACAATAGAAAACCCTTCACATTCCAAAACCTAACCCTAGAAGATGAAACGCCAAATTGTGGGCCCCGTTTTTGGGTAAGTTTTTTGTACATCAACTTCCCGGGGTTGCGGTTTGGTCATACTATCTCCGTTTGACGTGCATGATAGCCCGTTGGAAAGATCTCTCCGAGGACTACGACGGAAAAGACAATTTTTATCAAAAAAATCGCTGGCGGTAGATTTCCCAAAAAACGTCGTTTAGGGCCTCAAAACGGCTCCGGAAGTTCAGGACCCGAAAAAACTGCTAAAAATAGTAAGTTGTGCTACAATTAAGGAAACTGAAAATGCTGAGAAAGACAATGGTGGGGGTCCAGGTGGACTTGGCAGGTGGCCACCAATATCCACCTGGATCATTCCTCCCCCCTTAGGAAGCAATGGTCCCCATTGCGTTGAGATCCTCCATGAGATGAGGAAACTTCTGCTGAACTTGTTTCCTGGTGAGCCACTTGCCCTGCTGAAGGAGTTGGCCTGCTTTGACAACTCGATACAGTTGGATATTCTGTTGGCGAGTGTTCTTGATCTGTGTGTCCATGATCCGATCAGTTGCAGCTTGTTCCATGCAATCTGGATTTAATTTTGTGGGTTTGAGCTGTTCTGCAATGTCGGATGTGTCTAGCAATGGTGGAAAGTATGGCCGAAGGCGGTCCACATTGAACACTGGGTGCAGGCCAAGGAATGGGGGAATGCTGAGCTCAAATGCATTGTCTCCCATAGCCTTAGTAATGGTGTAAGGACCATATCGGAGTGGTCTCAATTTCCGATAGGCTCCAGTAAGGCGTTCCTTTTGCAAATGCAACCAGACTTTGTCGCCCACCTGAAACTTGTGTGGCACCCGATGTTGATCATGTCGCTGCTTGTACTTGGCATTTGATTTCTCAAGAATTTCATGGACCTGCTGGCGAATATGTTGGATGCGCTCAATGAAGCTGGTGGCCTTATCTGTTTCGGACTGGACATGAGCTGAATTCATGTGAGTAGCTGCAAGTGGCATGGCCACATCAATGGGGCATAGTGGCTGGAATCCCAAACCCACCTGAAAAGGGCTATGGCCAGTGGAGCTGTGAAGAGCTCGGTTGTAGCTATGCTGAACATAGGGGAGGCTCTCGTCCCATGTGCGTGGATGCTTTGAGTTATACATGCGCAGAATGTGCACAATCATCCTATTGACAACCTCTGTCTGGCCATCAGTTTGAGGATGGAAGGCTGTGGACTTCGTGAGTTTGGTGTCCATCATTGACCAGAGACTGGACCAAAATGTGCTGAGAAACCGACTGTCCCGATCTGAGATGATAGACTGTGGGATCCCAAAGTGCACCCACACTCGTTCAAAGAAGAGTTTAGCAGTGGCTTCTGCTGTGATATTCTTCTTGCAGGCCATCATAATGGCCATCTTTGAGAACCTGTCGACGACCACAAAAACACAGTCATTTCCATGCTTAGTGGAAGGAAGGCCTGACATGTAATCCATGGAGATGGATTCCCAAGGTCGACTAGGGGTAGGCAACGGGGTGTAGAGGCCTTGCTTCTTAATGGTCGGTTTGGCAATGGCACAGGCAGTACATGATCGGATGTACTTCCCAACATCCTGTCGAAGATTCGGCCAATAGAAATAATTTTGCAGTACTGCCACTGTTTTCTCGACCCCGAAATGCCCAGCAGCCCGACTGTAGTGTGCTTCCCAAATCATCTTGGCACGCTCGCTTGAAGGAACACAAAGGTGACCGAGGTGGCATAATAGGGCATCCTGGAGGTGAAAATCTGCAACCTGCCGACCCTCCAAGAGTGTCTGGTATGTGTGGCCGAATTCTGGGTCGCTTTTGTAGAGAAGTGGCCAATCAGAAGTCTCGTGCCCGCAGGAGGTTAGCACGGTGGTTAGCGCCATGATCGGTGGTCGACTGAGGCAATCTGCAACATTATTGGTGCTGCCCTTTTTGTACTTGATATTCAAGTGAAACTGTTGCAGGTATGTAGACCACTTCTGATGGCGATCATTTTGCAATTTCCCTTGGGTCTGTATGAACTGCAGAGGTCGGTGGTCTGTGTGGATGACCGTTTCCTTCCCCAAAATGTAATGCTTCCATTGTCGGCAGGCCTGTACAATGGAATACATCTCTTTATCATAAGTGGGGTACTTCCGGACTGTGTCTGAAAGTGTTTCACTGTGATATGCCACTGGATGTCCATGTTGAGTAAGGACTGCCCCAATAGCATAGTCAGAGGCATCTGTCTCGACCTCAAATGGTTGTTGTAAATCTGGTAACGCGAGCACTGGTGCCGTGCAGAGGCGATCCTTCAACTCCCTGAATGCCTTCTGTTGAGATTCAGACCAAAAGAATTTTGCTTTCGCCCCGCCCTTGGTGACTTGACTCAAGGGCCAAGAAATATGAGAAAACCCCAACACAAACCTGCGGTAGAAGTTGGCAAGACCTAGAAAGCTGCGTAGCTCTGTTAGAGTGGTTGGAGAGGGCCAATCCCGAATGACTTGGACCTTGGCTGGATCGACATGCACCCCCTGTTCATCAATGATGTATCCCAGATACTGAACCTCGGTCATGCCAAAAGTGCATTTCTCCAAATTGGCACATAGCTTGTGTTGCCGCAGTGTTTGGAGAACCTGTCGGATGTGGTGGAGGTGCTCTTCCCAACTCTGGCTGAAGATCAGAATGTCATCCAAGTATACTACTACAAAGGAGTTGGTGAATGGCCGCAAGATGTCATCCATTAGCCTCATAAAGGTTGCAGGAGCATTCGTCAATCCGAAAGGCATGACCAACCATTCAAAGAGGCCCTCCTTGGATTTGAAGGCAGTCTTCCACACATCTGAGGGTTTGATTGGTACCTGGTGATATCCTGACTTCAGATCGATCTTGCTGAAATATTTCGCCCCCTTTAGTTGGTCTAGGAGGTCATCAATCCGTGGGATCGGGTACCTATTACGGACAGTGATCTTGTTCAGCGCCCGATAGTCAATACAGAGTCTCCACGTCCCATCCTTCTTCTGTACCAACACGATCGGGCTCCCACAGGGCGATGAACTCGGACGGATGTGACCTTTCTGCAGGAGCTCCTGAATCTGCCTCTTGATTTCATCGTTCTCCAGAACGGAGCGCCGATAAATTGGTCCATTGGGTAGCGGTGCACCTGGGGTCAGATCGATGGAGTGCTTGACTTGACAGTGCAGAGGAACCCCTGCCGGGGAGGTGAAGATGTCCTCGTACTCCTCCACAATCTTGTCCATCTGTAGTTGTCGTGCAGAGGGGCCCCGTTTGGAGGCCGCGGCCACTGTTTTCTTCTTTCCTTGAGGGCGTATCATCAGGAAAACAAATTTCCTGGTTTTGGAAATGATCTTACTGCATTGTTTTGCAGTAATCAAAGAGAGGGCGGCAGGTGGTGCTACCTCTGGTATCCTGAACAACTTATTTCCCAATGTAATAATAACTGCACGGGGCCTCGATTCATACACAGCATGTCGCTTCCACAAGTATGGTTGTCCTAGTAATACATCACAAACTTCAAGGGGAGCAATGTCACACAATACCTCATCCGTGAAGGGCTTGATGTTGTATGGAAGGCGACACTGCTGGCTCACGCGAAGATCTCGTCCTTGGTGAAGCCACCCAATGGTGTATGGTTGTGGATGTGATGTGGTCGGTAAGCCCAACCGCTTCACGACCTCTGCCGAAATGAGGTTCTTTTGACTCCCGCTATCAACAATGAACTGTATCGGGGAGCCCTTTACCCACATCTGGGAGTGGAAGAGACGCTCCTCCTCCTCTGGATCTTCGGGTTCATTTTTCTGGATCTTTGCGGTAGCAACAGTGGCGCTGGGGTCCGCATCAATGATCTGCTTCCCTTTTTCATACCCCTTATCGGGTTCTGACTCCGTGTCGGAACATGCATCTGATTCTGAAACCTTTAGCTCAGCCACCAGTGACTGCTTGGCCCGACACTCACTTGTGTTGTGAGTGGAGCTCTTATGGAACTCGCACCATTTTCCAGTGTCCTTTCTCGGCTTCGCGGCGCTGTTCTTTGCTTGCAGCTTCGGCTGGTTGTCTTGGGCTGTCCCGCCTTGGATTTGTCCTTTGTTCTGTGGTTTAGGGGCACCTTTCCCCTGCTTTGGATTCGCAGATCCAAAGTCTCGCTTCTTTTGTTTAAACTTCTGCTCGACCTTGACGGCATACCGGTATGCTGCGCCGAGCGAGGGGATGTTTAGGAATTGTATTTCTTCCTGGATGTACTTGTGCAGGCAGCCACGGTATTTGAGTATCAAATGTTGCTCCGAATCCTTGATACCCAACTTTGTGCGAAGGGTATGGAAAAGATTGGTGAACTCCGGCACGTCTTGGTCCCTTCCCTGCCGCAGCGTGGTCCACTTTATGTATTCATCCTCATAGCTCCCGACAGGGTAGTACTGCTCCTTGATAGCATCCCGGAACGAATCCCAGGTGGGTGCGGCTGAAAATAGTGAGCCAGTACTTTCATCCTTCTGCTCGCAGTAGGTTTCCCACCAGTCCTTGACGTGGGGGGCTGCTTTGAGGAGAGCAAAAACAATCTTTTCCCGACTCGAAAATTCATGAACAGAAAAATAACCCTCTAGCAGATTTAACCATTTATCTACGGCATCTGCGTCTATCTGACCTTCGAATATGGGGATTTCAAAATTAACTTGTACCTTAAAGGGTGTGGCGTTTCCAGAGTAGCTGCTGGAAGCCGATGCGTTGCTTCTCGGTAGCCGCTGAAGGATCTGGGCAAAACTGTCCATCATCGCGTTCCGTTGTCGCTCGAGGGCTTCTTCGAGCAAGATTTTGATGGGATCTCCTGCCCCCTCATCTTTCTTCTCATCCGCCATGGGAGGCCGTCGGGATTTGCGAGGCTGGTCTTGCAAAGTTTCAACCAGTTCAAGCCCTAACTCCTTATATCCCGACCTTGTTGGGGACATGCAAAGAAAAACAGAGAAAAAGCAGACCGCTCTGATACCACTGATCCGGATTTAAACAGGAACGCAACAAATTACAGAGATAACCATATACACAAAGATGCAGCGGAAATAATACTTCATTTCATTAATGGAAAATACTCAAATATGCTTACAACAGAAATGGAAATAAACTAGCTAGGGCGATGGTAGCTTATCTCTGAGAAGAGATGTGATGGCTACATGCCTCTGAACTGTCTTACAATGAGGCTCGGAGGCCTATTTATTGTTGAGAAACAATAGAAAACCCTTCACATTCCAAAACCTAACCCTAGAAGATGAAACGCCAAATTGTGGGCCCCGTTTTTGGGTAAGTTGGTACATCAACTTCCCGGGGTTGCGAATTGGTCATACTATCTCCGTTTGTCGTGCATGATAGCCCGTTGGAAAGATCTCTCCGAGGACTACGACGGAAAAGACGATTTTTATCAAAAAAATCGCTGGCGGTAGATTTCCCAAAAAACGTCGTTTAGGGCCTCAAAACGGCTCCGGAAGTTCAGGACCCGAAAAAACTGCTAAAAATAGTAAGTTGTGCTACAATTAAGGAAACTGAAAATGCTGAGAAAGACAATGGTGGGGGTCCAGGTGGACTTGGCAGGTGGTCACCAATATCCACCTGGATCAAGTGGTCTCCCTTGCATATGACACATGGCAATTTAGGCCTAGTCAGTGCTGTGTGTGGATTTTTGTTAGACGACACTTGTTTGCCCCCAGTCGCTTTTGGCTCTTTCTTCTTCTTCTCTTTCTTCTTCTTCTCCTTCTTCTCCTTAGGAACTTGGTTTTTTGTTTTACCAGTTCCGTCAAGTGAAGAGGAAGGAGGAGAGGAAGAATTAGATGAAGTAGAAGGCTGGTGGGCAACTCTGGTCTAGTCTAACTGTTGATTCGACTGTTCAGGAATAGTGGTGTTCTGAACGACATTGGTTGAGAAGAGCCAGACCGACAAGCCAATTTTCAGTCCTGGAAGCGACAATGTGGCCATGTGGGGCGCACCAACATCTCCCCAAGAGGAGAAGGGACTAGGATTTCCACCAAGGGGAATTCCTTGGTTGGTGTGCTCCATTTTCTCAACCTAAAGATCAACGCAAGAAGAAGGGGTGATTTTTCCGTTTAAAATAAATTTTAACGACGCTTTAGACAAAACTTGCTTTTTCAATTTTAAAGAGTAAAAAAAAAGCTAAAGATGACTCTAGTCTCCTTCGATGTTTTAACGAGCTCGAAGTGAAAAATGCTCGGATGGACTTTTTCTGTTATAGAGTCTGAAAAAGGCCAAAAGGAACTGCTCTGGAGTTCTAGGTAGAGGGTGTGCCAAACTTTTCGCAAAACCACAGAATACTTTTTAAGGTACGGGCGGTTGATCTTCCTGAATGCTGTGTTCAGTGCATTGCGATCAGTAGGGCGGCCGACACGGCTTCCTATGGATAAAGGTTATATGCCTATAGGGGTCTCCCAATATATACGCGACGGTACGTGGGAGCACAATCTGTACTGGCGCTATCGTCTCTCAGGAGGAATCACCCACCATCAGCGAGATTGGCAGTCACCAGGCTTTACGACGCCAGAACACGTCTCTAGCCTAGACCTCTATGTTGTGCATTATGTTGCAAAGCGTTGTTAAGTTCATTCAATTTATTTTAGGTTGATCTTTTTAGAAGTTTGCCTTTCTGGATCACCACGAGATGTATGATACAATTCCTAAATGCAGTCTAAAGATGATAATCAAGCTTTATATCTTTTCAACTATGAAAATCCTAGCTACAAAGGGAAAAGAAAGACACCATCTTTTCTCAAAGAGCAATCAGCACACTCTAATGCACTTTTCCTAAATCAAGCATGCAAACTATCAAGATGCAAATGCACAATGCAGGTGTTTGTTTTCCGCTTTCTTAATATTGATGCCTAAAAATAAAGCTTTTTGTACAACTTTGAATTTGCTTTTAAATGACAAATACAAACAAGTTTACTTTTTCGAAACCAGAAAGGGTAGAAGAGAATACAACACTTTACGACTTTCGAAATGAACACTTGTTTCGACACTTAAAAGAGACAAACTCAAACCAAAAGCAAAAGTAAATGTATAATCAACCGCAAACAGCCAATGAACTCTCTCCTAAGATCACAATCAACAGATCTGAATCAAGGGCTACAGGATGATTATTTCACTCTTGCAAAGGAAAACTGTAAATGACGCCACAAACACATAAAAACACTCACAGTATTTTTGTACAAAAGGAGGCGGAATTTAAGCAGAGAAAAGGAGTTATTAGACAGGTACCTATGCTGGTTACAGGCTGCAAAAATCAGAGATCAAAACAAGGAAAAACAAAGCAGAGAACCCCAACTGCACAAGGCCTAACTGGATCAACGCACCCTCAACACAGGGGTTTTAACATTCATCGCAGGTAGCCTTCATGGGACCTGCGTTGAAATGCAGAACCTCTTCACAGGGTCTGCGCTGAAGGAGAAACGAGAGTTTCTCATTGGGTTCTGGGTCATAGTTTGCTGATTAATCTACAGTTTCAGGCCAAATAAAAGCAACAAGCAAGGTACAATCAAAGGGATGCTTTGAGGGAGGGCTAAGATCTATCACAAAGGATCATCAAATCATTTCTGATTCCATTGTTCAGATCATAGACAAATCCAGTGATTGGATCAAAGCAGCAGCTCTCTACTTTGCATCTGAGAATAGCAGATGCAGTTCGATTGTTGCTGTTGAGTCTATGAAACAAACAATGATAGAGACACAAATAAAATGACTAAACAGATCTCCCCAGCGGAGTCGCCAATTTTTTGTGGGGAAAAATGCCTATGCAGGACGATCCTATCCACCTAAGGTGTGACAGTGCCTTAGCAACAAACAAAAACAACTATTCTAGTATTCTTCCTTTATGAATTAAGAATGAAGAGAGATGGATGGACTAACCGGTGTCTTCCGTTTGTCCCTCGATCCAGTTTCTCTTCTCTTTGGGAGTTCCTAGCTACTTGCCTTCTCGCTCGCCCAGCTTCAAGAGGTTTCTGCAAGATCACAAGAAGAGAACACTACACAAAGACATAGATTCGTATTCATAACTAGTTCAGGATTAGAAATAAACTAAACATACTAATGCAATCATACATCAAAGATACACCAGTATATAGGAGAAACCAAGATAGCTTTATTGATGAATAACAAGGTTCAGGAAGAGATACGACCCAGAGGGCTCCAATCCAGCATCTCCTTCCCAGCAAATGAAATTCCTATCTTCACCTTCCTTCAAAGCATTAAGCACCCAATGATTCCAGTCTCAAACCAACAGCAATTCTTTGCAATAACAAAATTCCAGCCTCTAGATCTCATGGAGGAGAGATCCATATATAGATGTTTGGAGAGAGGATGAGTCAGCTTGAGATCTGACTAGTGTCCTCTCTCTCTGTCAGTTCTTGCTTCCACTTGGAGTTCTTGCTTCCACTTGGAGGTTGAGAACCTCTTACTCATCACTAGTCGAATTCACTGAGGCAAGTGTCATTGAGGAAGATTTTGGAAGCTTCCAGGGTCTTGACACCTTGTTGAATGAACTTGCCATTTGTCAATTCCTGCTCAGCACACCCTGGTAGTGCTTCTACCTGCGTTGCAGTGCAGGTAGCCAGTGCAGACTTTGCATTTCAGCGCAGACAGCTAGTGGAGCCTCTGAATTGATCCTGAATTGACTTGTTTTTGAGCAGTTTCTGGTGGAGAACTTCTGTGAATTGCTGTGGTTTGCTAGCCTTGTTCCTCTAGGGGTAGGAACAACATGTTTAGGGACTTTGGATCCCTTAGATTATGGACATTTCATGCTTATAGCTGTAAGGCACAAAAGTGTCTATAACAAGCATGTCTTGGTTCATCATGTACACAAGCTTCAATGGTTTTCTTGGAGAAAGATAGCGTTTTTATCAAAGCTTGTTGCATCCCCCTCACATGATGTTTCTCTAGACTTGGTCCAGCTGTAGGATGAGTAGCTCCCTCAAGAAATTGTGCAATTCTAGAGGGTAACCATTGTTCCCTCCAAAAATTGAGCAATTCTATCTGCAGCCTGCTAGGCTCCAGAATTGCATAATTCTGCAAGTCAAGCTTCATCCATAAAATTGCACAATTCCTCCTAGTAGGGCTGCTCAGGCCAGGAATTGTGAAATCCTAGGCAACATTCAGCTACTCTACCCAGAAATTGTGTAAATCGCCTGGGAAGCCATCCTGTTTGGCCAAATTAATTTCCTTAAATTGTAAATAATAAATTATCGACCAGGGTAGGTATAATAATGAAGCATAGGTGCACTATTTTGTTCTAGAAGTTATTTGATGTTGTTATGTTCCTATTGGAGTCTAAACTTTAGAATTACTGTGGAGATGGTATTGTTGATTATATTAATGTATTGATCCCAAAAGTTGTTAGCTAGTCTTCTTAGGAATTATTCTCTATTGAATCAGTATATGGATGATATGAGAGTGATTCTAGACTTTACTTGTGTTAGATTGTTTTGGATTTTTGTCTTGAATTTTTATGTTGCAACTAGATTTAATTTGCTATGTGCAGGAGAGATCTATTCCATCAAATTGTAAATGAATAATGTTTGAATTTAATTGTTAAGGAAAATATTATCACTCTTTTACTTATTCAACTTCATCCAAACAACACATTCTGAAAATCAGCTATGATATGAAATGTAACAGTTGAACTACACTAAATAGAAAACAAATGAAAGTGGTCACATTGTACCAGATAAAAAGCAAATAAAATGATAGAGTTAAGATAGGTATAAAGCAAAGGAAATTGCTTATGCATGCAACGATTCAACGGTGAATTCATCATACTGCATTTCAACACATAAAATAGAGCATCTATGATTAAGTAATAAAAGAAATCTAAGTGCAATCGATTAAAGACCTGTACTAGTCGCAGGGGCCCTACACGAATAAGTTGATAATCTCCAACCAATGTAGCATACAGAAAAAATAAAACCAAGTCTATTACTTGCAGACGAGTCTTGACAAACTGTTCTAAAAAATTACATAAATCGGCCTGCACCCAAAACACAAAGAAGACATAGTTTTTATAAGACTTCTTGGCATAACATATGAGCATTTCAAGCCTAAATATATTTATTTCGATCAAACTATATCTCTAAACAATAAATTTTCTATTTGGAAAAGCAAATCGATAAGATTTCGTGAAAACTCGAACTCTGTCCCGTCGATAATCTTGCAGTTGACTTTGGGGTTGACCGTGTTATAATGTGACCTTCTTGATGAATTGGTTTGAGGGAATATGAAGGAAAACATGAAGGGATTATTCCTTATCCATTCATATCTTCCTTCGCTAAGTTGGAGCTTCTAAACCCTGTGAACAATGGAGGCAGCTGCGAAAATCTTGATTAGCTGCAGAAACAGGCCAATTCCATAACCGAATGCATACTTTAACAAAACAATAAGGTATATAGACAAATATGAAGATGAAGAAATTTATATTCTCACCTTTAACAAAACCATGTGTCTATTGCATTATTTAGGTGATAAGTATAGGAAAAAAGGGTGTATAGGTAAGATAGTCCTTGGACTCTACATTCCCCCATGCTGGAGGTTTTGTATGTCCTCATACAATTCATCATTGTTAGTCACTTGTGCCTTCTGATCATCGCCTATAGCATTCATTTTCTTCTTTTTTCTCGAAATCACTAGCATCCTCGGTTTCTCATGAGGATTTCATATTTTAGGTTGATAATTTCTCTTTGCATTGCCCTGTTTTCCTTCTTCCGTTTTTTTTTCTTTTATACCACAAACTCAAATGAAGGATGAGGTTGTCAATTTTTGCAATTTGAATCTCACTCTATGCTTTCAATGTCTGATTTTCATTCTTGAGATATATGTTCAATGTCCCTAGCTCAAAAATCTCTTGCTTTAAAACATTTGATGTTGAAGGTTATTGCGGTTCATGAACTGATTTCTCCCTTCTTCAGGGCTTGGACTATGCATTGGGCTCCTTAGAGGAGAACGGCAAGGTGGTGGTGACACTCTCGGTGATAATTTTGGTGATCCTATTGGGGAACCTTCAAGGTTTTTAGTTGGCTCATTTTCCTCAAGATCAATGTATTCTGTAGCTTCTGAGACTACTTGTTGCATTGTGCTCAATGTGGTACTCCTCCTTAGTCCCGAGGTTTATAATCCCTATGCTTTCCTTCTTTTGGTTTTTTGCTTTTCTTCTTGAGGAAGGGTCCTGGTTTGTGGTAAATCCTCTATTCTTTTTCTAGCTTTATTTCTTCTAATATTTCCATTTTTCATTTTTTGCAAAATATCCACTATGGGCAGTTCATCTTTTGATAATTCTGGTTGAGTACAGGGTTCCTGTTCTTTTATTACTTCCATTGTTCTCTTTCTTCCCTTGAGGGTCCTAATGCTGCTAGGCTGTTCAGGAGATATTTCTTCAAAATGGTCCCTCACCAGAAAATTTTCCCAGTTATCCCATACTGTCCAAAGGTGGAACTCAACCAAGATCTTTATCAAGCCATGATGATACATGGTATTATTTATGAATTGAATTTTCTTTTGAACGTTCATGGACATTTTCTTGAGACTATGCAAGAGATAATAAGGAAGATTCATCTGGTGATCTTTAGGAAAATGCATCATTATCCTAACATGTTAGAAATACATATATCCAAACCGACCCTCAGAAGTGATAATTTTTTGAAGTAAAAGTAGTAAATTCCTCCATTTACTCTTAAGGGTTGTACTAGGAATACCTTTCTTGAAGATAGTGGTGTCCATATTTGGATTTTTTAGGAATACCTTCTAATCTTCTCCATTGATTCCACTATTTTTGAACCATTTCTCTCCGCTTCTAGGAAATTAAGTAGCTTCTGCGATCATGGACTCCGTTATGGTTATCTTAATGTCTTCTATTTCAGCCTCTGTTCCATCAAACAAGCATGCAAAAGTCTTCATCACTTCCCTATGAAAACCGTCAAATTTTTCTATGAATTGCAATCTGTTTCTTCTGCAAGAACTCCGTGGTTTGAGGATATCCCTCTAAGAATTTCTTCCCTGCTGGCTTGGTTCAGACAATAACAACCATTATGGAGGATGCTTTACCTCAAGGACTGGTTAATTTGACAAGAGAATGGTGTTAGTAGGGTTTCGTTTAGTGGCCGAGAGACACAATGGCTATATGAGTTTGGAGAATTGCAAGAAGAGGTGGATTATAATGAGGGTTGTGGAAATGAATTTGACCATTCGGTGCATTTAAAATAATAGTTCGGTGATTTCTTCAGCATATTCAGAATGAGGACGTGACATGTTTTTTAAGTGGTGGATTATGATGTTTTTGATAAGCGACCATCTCCCTTAAATTGTAATGATTTTGTTTAATTTTTTGCAATACTATGTCCTCTTAGTCATATATGAAATATATCAATCCCTATTGCTAAATTAAAGTAGCACATAACTTTGATTCACTTGACTAGCCTTATTTGTTGTTCTGAGATCTCCTGTAGGTACTTTGCTTTGTCAATTACCCTTCAATTCGAATCACCAAGTGTCCCTGTTAAGTAGGCTTCAAAAAAATTTATTAGGCTGTAGAAACTCATCTTAGCTACAAAAACTTCTCCGAGTTGTGGAAAGTCGCTGATTCTGCAGTTGAGAAAAATACTTTAATAAAGAGAATTTGTAATTTTCTTTCTGAAAAGAAAATTTAAAGTGCCAACAAAATTGGTTTTCACTTCAATTTTTTTTTATAAACATGCCAACAACATGTTGGTTTTCATGCTTATACAATATTTATTTATTTTTTTTATATATATATATATATATATATAGATCTATCTATATGTAAAGTAAAACTGAGTAGACTTTCTAAGGTGGAAAAGAAGAAGGACTCTTCTTGACCATCTCTAGTTTTGAATTATCTTGGAACATTTTCACAAATTATTCTTTTTTCAATGGCTTTTGGTAAAGTTTGAGTTGATGTCCATGTACTAAAAGAGGAATTTTCTCTTCATCAATAGTCCTAATTCTGACAACACCATTTTCAAAGACACTTTCAACTTCATAAGGTCCAAGCCAGTGGGTTTGGAATTTTCCTTGAAAATTTTTGAACTTCGAATCAAAGAGTAATGCCCTTCGAATCTGGATGTAAGTTGTGTTCCTTGATCTGTTACAATCTCTCTTGGAACACCAAAATGAGTGAAAATATCCTCAAAAAGAAATGAAACTAGAACATTTTCAGTAGTAAAAGGAAGTGGTTTAGCTTCTACCCATTTAGTGACATAATTAGTACATACCAGAATATACCTCTTTTGCTTTGAAGGTGGGCTGATTTGTCCAACAAAATCTAGTTCCCACTTTTCAAATGGTTTAATGAGTACCTGTGGTTGTAGTGGCATTTCATTTCAAAGAGTGGGTTTTCCCATTTTATGACTGCTATCACATCTCTTAACATATTCCTTGGTGTCCCTGAAAATGAAAGGCCAATAATATCCTAAAATAAATATTTTATAAGTAGTTCTTCTGTCAGAAAAATGTCCTCCACATGGATCATTATGGCAAGATTTAAGTATTTCTGGTATTTCATCCTTTCTAACACATCTTCTGATGAGAAGATCTGGTCCTACCTTGTATAAATCTCCATTTATCCATGAATAAGATGTGCTATTGTGGAATATTCTCCTCATTTCTCTAGGAGACAAATGAAATGGCATTTTTCCTGTAGCTAAATAGTTAGCAATATCTGCATACCAAGGTGATTTAGTAGATACTGCAAAAATATATTCATCAGGAAATTTATCCTCTACAGGTTGATCATTATTATCATTTTGAATTCTAGATAAGAATTTGGCAATTGTGTTCTGTTTTCCAAGCCTATCTAGAATGGTTATGTTGAATTCTTGTAACAGTAAGAGCCATCTAGTTATTCTTCCATTAGTGAATGGTTTATTCATTAGGTATGTAATGGCAGAATGGTCTGTGTGAATGAAAGTTTCATAGCCAATTATGTAATGTATGAAATTGTTAATGACATGAACTATAGCTAAAAACTCCTTCTCAGTTACAGTGTAATTCAACTCTGCAGGAGTTAAATTTTTACTAGTATAATAGATTGCATAAGGAGTAATATCTTTTTGTCCTAAGGTTGAATTTGAAGCATCTATTGAGATATGGAAAGGCAACTTCCAATTAGGTCCTTTTAAGATAGGTGCTTCAGAAATTCTCTTTTTCAAAGTTTCAAAGGCAACTTGACATTTAGAATCCCCACTGATTTCACAGTCCTTGGTAAGTAATTTAAAAAGTGGAGATGCAATTTTTGTGAAGTTTTCTATAAATATTCTATAATATCTAGTAAAACCAAGAAAACTTCTAACATCTCATTGACAATTTGGCACTGATAACTTAGAAATGACCTCAAATTTAGATGAGTCCACCTTAATTCCTTCTCCTGAAATATGTTGACATAAAACAATTCCTTCGTTAAACATCATGAAACATTTTCATGGCTTAACGAGAGATTTATTTCTTTACATATTATTAATATTTTTTCTAAATTCTCCAGTGCTTCATTGAAAGAATCCCCATAAACTATGAAATCTTCCGTGTACACTTCCACACAATCATGAATAATATCAAAGAAAATTCCAAGGACTACTCTTTGGAATGTTGCTGGAGCATTGCATCATCCAAAGGGAAGTACTTGGTAAGCATAAGTTCCCCATGGACAAGTGAATGTGATTTTATCTTGATCTTCAGGGCCTGCCTGAATCTGGTTATATCCACTGAACCCGTCCAAGAAGGAAAAATATTTTTTTCCTGCTAATGTGTCTAAGACCTGATCTATAAAAGGTAGTGGAAAGTGGTCTTTCAATGTTTCTTTATTCAATTCCATTTAATCGATACATACTCTCCATTTTCTGTTTTCCTTGGAACGATTACTAGGGGTGAAATCCATTGATTATCGAATATCGGATAGATGAAATTTACATTTAACAATTTTTGCAATTCCTCCTTAACAATTTCTTTTAAATTTGGGTTCATTCTTCATTGAGGTTGTCTAACTGGTCTTGCCCTTTGTTCAATGTATATATGATGTATGCAAGTTTTACAATCAATCCCTCTCATATCAGTGTATTCCCATCCAAAAGAAGAAGAATGTTTCTATAAAACTTCAACCAATTGATTCTTTTGTAATTCTTCCAAGTTTTCATTAACATTCAAGGTTTTACTTGGAAAGATTTCTATCAAAGAATTCCAAAATTTTTCCTTGGAGAGAAATGATAGCTGTTTAGATGAGAGATACTCATTTCAACTATGATCATAATGTGAGGAAGGTTCATTATTTTCCAGTAGGCTTAAAATTTGGTCTTCCTCTCTTACTTGTTTAGTAGAAAAAATAGTTTGTATATCATCTTCATCATCTATCCATTCTTCATTATCTATGTGTATTGTTTTTCTTACAGGAGGGTATAATGTAATTTTTTTGTAGAATTTCCATTTGAGATAAACATGTCACCTGATCTACAACCGATGAAAGAATTAGCTGTGGCTAACCAAGGCCTTCCTAGGATTAATGGATGTCCTAAATTATTCTTGGGTGTTAGGACCATGAAATCAACAGGATATTCCCAAGAATCTAAGGATACACAAACATCTTCCAACACACCATCAGGTTTAATCACATACTTATCTTCTAATTGTAATAAGGTTGGTGTGTATTCAAGGTTAGGAAGCCTAAGTGTGTCCATAAATTGTTTACTCATTATGCTTATGGCTGCTCCTAGATCAATTAGTGTGTTTGGTATTTTAGTTCCATTGATGTGAATTTTTACAATGAGGCTTCCTGGATCTAAATATTTTTGAATTTTCGTCTTCCCCATCATAATGTCTACATTTTTTTTCTTAATTGAATTCTTTTTATTTATTTTATTTTTCTTCCTAATCTTTGGGTACTTATTTCCTTAATTGTTTTCGCAAATATTGGTATTTCTTTTATGGCTTGTAATAAAGGAATCTTGATACATACATTTCTCAATTTGTACATCATATTGTAATCAGGGAAGATAATTTGTTTTTCTACTCCTTCATCAATTTTAAACCGTCCAAGGAAAGGTGGTCTAATTGATACCGAGTGCTTTTCTATGATGGGAGTATTTATTGGAACATTTTCTATTTGTTTATTCTCTTTTTGAGGGAGAGATGTTTCTCCTTTTGATTGGTTTTTGTGATTTTGAAGATTTGGTATTGTTTCCTGTATGACAATAGGGGGATTTCTTTGTAACACTCTTCCAGAGTTTAATTGGACATTATTTAGATATAGTGGAGTTATTACATAAGTTTGAGGATTCTACCTTCCATGTTGTACACAGGTTGTTGTGGTTTTTTTTATTATTAGGATTAGAAAGTGGTTGAGCAGGTAGTTGATTTGGTTTTTTTGGAAATGGTAGGGAGAGTTGTGGGTTTTGATTTTGATCTTGAATTTGAGGTAATTGATTAGCTTGGGGAATTTGATTAGATTGGGATAGAAATTGTGGTGGAAGATAGGATGGTGAATATTGTTGATATTGAGCATAAGACCCATAAGGATTTTACCATCCTTGATTCCAAGAGGGATTCTAATTATTTTTTGAAGACTGATAAAATTGTTGTGGTCTGAACCCTTGCGGTTGATTTGGTTGGGCATTTTTCCATGGTCTCTTGGCTATAAAGTAAAGAGGGTCTACTTGTTTTGGTATTCCTTCATCATTAAATACAACCTTGAGACCTGGTAAAGAAGGACATTCCTTCGTATCATGATTATCAACACATATGACATAAGTTTCTATGGCTTTTGAATCTAAGGGACACTCTCTTAGAGCATGTTTCTTTTGACATTTAGGATAGAAAATAGATAATGCAACATTTTCAGAATTTTTCTTGATTTGTGTTTTAAGGGTGTCTATTTTTTCACTTAGGCTCCCTAAAGTATCTGTCTTAAAGGTATCAAACAAACTTCCTAATTCTGCCCCACTGACTGTCCCAACTACAGATTTATTAATTCTTGATAAGAGAGGGTCTCTAGGACTCCTTCCAACTCATGCTTTACCCCTTGAGATATGTACACATAAATAACAAATGTCTGCAAATGGTAGTTGAGAAATATCTCATTTCCTGGTTAGGTTGAGATCGATCCATTCCTCTTTAATAGCTTTGAGCAAGAGAGATTTTAAAG
The DNA here is from genome assembly GCA_031772625.1 of Pinus tabuliformis. Lineage (NCBI taxonomy): Eukaryota > Viridiplantae > Streptophyta > Pinopsida > Pinales > Pinaceae > Pinus > Pinus tabuliformis. The sequence continues at coordinate 726,772,599 of CM062820.1, read as the reverse complement.
TTTCCTCATCCAAATTGTCCATTTTTTCTCTTTTAACATTGTAGACAAATCTTTCTACTAAATATTCAACATTTTCCTCTTCCTTTTGTGTCATTTTGAAGAGTTCATCTTTAAGGTTGCTAGGTATACAATAATCTCTATATTTTCCTAAGAAAGCCTCTTTAATTTGTCCCCATGTTGTTATAGAATGCACTCCTAGACTCGTGAACCATTTTAATGCTGAGTCCTTTAATGTAGCAGGGAACAATTTTAGTTTTTGAGCATCATGCAGATAGTCATATGATCTACATAATACCTCAAATTGGAAGAGAAATGTCTGTGGGTATTAATTTCTTTTTCCATGGAAATTAGGAAGAATTGAGGGCGATATATTTTTCATTGTGAGGGTTTTATCTTCATAAAGAATAGGAAATCCAAAAGGATCTTGGTTTCCTCTACCTCTAACCCCTCCTCTGTTCCTATCTCCACCTCCTCCTCTACCTCTACCTCTACCTCCTCCAATCCCATTTTCCTCACCATTGACATTGTGTACCTCTCCTTCCCCTTCCTCAGCCATGATAGATTCCTCAGAACCAATATAGGGTTCTTCTAGTTCTTCTAGTTCTTCTATCAATGGTTGTTAAAATAAGTTTCATGTTCCCCTTCTTCACTAGGAACTTCTAATTCTTCTCCCAAAACTTTTTCACCAGTGGAGGATAGAAAAATTACTCCTTTAGTTGGATATGTAGGATTTTCTTCAATTACAGCTTCAATAGATGAAGTAGGTGAAGTTCTGGATTGGATTTTTGATCTTGAGACTTTAGGAAGTCTTTGTCGACCTCTAAATGGGATTTGGGTTTGAGTAGGTGGTGTGGAATATTGAAATCATGGTGAAGTGAGTGGATTTGTGGGAATTAGACTTCTTCCTCACCCTACAAATCTACATCTAGAGTCTCTACCCCTATACATATCAAGTTTTAAATTAATGATTTTTTTCTTAACTTCTATTTGTACTTCCCCGATAACGGCGCCAAAATGTTTGGCCAATTTAATGTCCTCAAATTTTCAATCATAAATTATCGACCAGGGTAGGTATACTGATGAAGCATAGGTGCACTATATGTGTTAGAATTTATTTGAAGTTGTTATGTTCCTATTAGAGTCTAAACTTTAGAATTAGCGTGGAGATGGTATTGTTGATTATATTAATGTATTTATCCCTAAATTTGTTAGCTAGTCTTCTTCGGAATTATTCTCTATTGAATTAGTATATGGATCATATGAGAGTGATTCTAGACTTGTGTTAGATTGTTTTGGATTTTTGTCTTGAATTTTTATGCTGCAGCCAAATCTAATTTACTATGTGTAGGAGAGATCTATTCTATCAAATTTTAAATAAATAATGTCTGAATTTAATTGCTAAGGAAAAGGCTCTCAATCTTTTACTTATTCAACTTCATCCAAACAAGACATTTTGAAAAGCATCTATGTTATGAAATGAAACAGTTGAAATTCACTAAATAGAAGGCAAATGAAAATGGTCACACTATACCAGATAAAAAGAAAATAAAATGAAAAATTTAAGGTAGGTATAAAGCAAAGGAAATTTCTTATGCATACAACAATTCAATGGTGAATTCAGCATACTACAATTTCAACACACAAAATAAACATCTATGATTAAGTAATAAAAGAAATCTAAGTGAAATCAGTTAAATACTTGTACTAGTCGTACGGGCCCTCCACGAATCAATCAACAATCTCCAATCAACACAACATATAGCAAACATAAAACCAAGTCTATTACTTGCAAACGAGTCATGACAAATTGTTCTAAAAAATTACATAAACCGGCGCACACCCAAAACACAGAGTGGCCATAGTTCTTATAATAATTCTCGGCATAACAATATGAGAATTTCAAGCCTAAATATTGTTATTTCAATCAAAATATATCACTAAACAATCGATTTGCTATTCGGAAAAGAAAATCGATATGATTTCGTGAAAACTCAGACTTTTTCCTAATGATAGTCTTGCAGTTGACTATGGGGTTGACCGTGTTATCATGCGACCTTCTTGATGAATCGGTTCAAGGGAATAGGAAGGAATCAATGAGGGGATTATTCCTTACCCATATGTATTTTCCTTCACTAATCTATAGCTTTTGAACCCTGTGAAAAATGGAGGCAACTGCGGAAGTCTGGATTAGTTGCAAAAATAGGCCAATTCCATAGCCAAATGCATACTTTAACAAAACAATAAGTTATATAGACAAATATGAAGAAGAATACATATAAATTCTTACCTTTAACAAAACCTTATGTCTATTGCATTATTTAGGTGATAAGTATAGGAAAAAGGTAAGAAATATAGGAAAAAATGGTGTCAAGGTAAGACAATCCTTGGACTCTACACAGCCGAGCTCCCTTCCAGAAATGCACATTTTCTCCCAGTAGTTGAGCAGGATTTTGCATGTGTAGTTGGTTTGACTAGTCCCACCCAGGACCAAGGAAACTTGACTTGAATACATGGGCTGCTTTTTCCCAGAATAGAAAAATAAACACAAAGAAAGCATCCTAGATTTTAGGGAGTTATTTTTAGCAGCTGGAGGTTACATGCAAAGATTGTTTTAGAATCTTTCCTCCAAGTGTCGCTCTTTCCTAGATTTGTGGCATGCGCATCACGAGGTTCAAAATTATTTATTCGACGCTTCAGAGCTCATTTCTTCACATCAATATTGGAGCTTTGACATCCGACAACATATCCAGGACTCTTAGACACATCCAGCACAACTATTCACGGGTAAGTGGTCTCAACTTGTCTTTTGCAACATTTTTGTCTCTTTTTGTGTGTTCTCTTTTTTGAGTGTTGTTTTCTTTATTTATTTGAATTCTTGCTCTCGTTTACGCATACTAGCTTTTACTAGCACCGTTTCAGTTTTCATTACTATCTCACTGTTGTTGCATGCATGAAACTATTTTGTACGAATGGTCGCCGATTTGGTGACTCGCTTCACCCACATGCATGTTGTTCCACTTTCTGAATATTTCATTCACTATTCGTATCCATGATCATTTTCTTTTGGTTATAGTCATTATCACCATGCATTCACTTTGACATTTCCTTCAGTTACCCATCGGCGGGTCTGGCCAGCCTTGTCTTGGACTCTGCCTCACCAAGAGAACATTGCGCAATCCTCATAGGGATGGATCATTCTTCCCCTCGGGAAATGTGAATTTCTACCCAATAACTATTCCCTAGGCCTGATTTGTAAAATTCTAAGGGACATTGATTGCTGGCCCAGAAAATTACGCAATGGAGTCACTGAGCCTGCAACCATTTCCAACTGCAATTGCGCATTGCGCAATTCCAGCAATTAGCAGTAAGCCTGGATTGTGAATTGTGCAATTCCAACAATTAGTCATGCCTACTCAATAGCCCATACTGCCTTTTTTGTAGTTCTAGTAGCCAGTCATCTATCCTCCTAGAAGAAATTGTGTAGTCCTTGCCTATCAATCCCCAGGTATGTGTTATGTCGTTCCTGAATTTTCTTTGGTTTTCGCTGACAGATTTCTTGCCATTCATGTTGATTTGTCTCCATATCTAGTAGGTGTTCATGCACCTCTTAACAATGCAAGATCAATGGCCTCTAAGAGAGCAGGATCAAAGGACACTGACGGAAGTGAAACTGGAGCAGTAGTTAAGCGAGTGTCTGCAAGTCTACTGATTTATGAAGACACCAAGATAATTCTAGACAAGAACATCAAGATGAAATGGCAAGAGGTCAATGATGCATTTACATGCACATTTTGGGAAGACTTTGAAGACCACCAAGTATACGTTAACATCCACAAGTCGGGCTTGTATCAGATTGCATGCAGATACCCTGTGTTCCCATGTGCAGACATGATACACTGGATCATCTTGCACACTAACCATGAGACAATGACCTTGAGCAGTGTCAACGGCACGAATATTTCAACCTTCAGGGCATAGGATTATGATGAGATGTATCAGATGTCAGAGCCCGTAACCATCATGGAGACTCCCTTCTGCTTACCTAGCAACAATTCCAACTCCAGGGACATTCTGAAGATCTGCATAAAGGAGCTGACTAGATTCAAGATGACATGCAACTAGATCTACAAGACAAAGATACTGCAGAAGGCACTTGGTAGTCTTTGCATGTGGACTGTATGGCTAGGAAAGCATGGAAACCTTCCCGCAGAGTTGGGTGATCACGCTGGACCAACTGGCCAGAGAGGGAAAACCATGAAACTTGTTCGACATTTTGGCTCATTAGCTGAAGTAAAAGGCAACGACGGCTCGATAGCCGCCCAAAGGTATGCACGTAGAAATCTACATGTTCACCTACATCTTAGATGTAGTCTATGCTCGACAGGAGTTCCTGGGCTTGAAGTGGGAATGGTCGCTAGCGGAGACTATTGTGAACACATATTGTAAGATGTTGTTCGAATGCAGCTTCACAGGAGTTATCGTACGGCTGTCCGATCATTTTGTCACCTCGGTTTACAGGATGATATTCGAGTGGGATCCACCCTGCATGTCAATGGAAACAATGGAGGCACTGATATACATAGCTGATTGGTATGCCTCACCGTCCGACACCTTCATATGGATGTACAGTGCAAAGAAGCCTTCACATGTTCTACCAATGTTTTCCTTGGACATGCTCGTCATGCAGGAAGTAGCATATCACATCTCAGCAAGATTGACAGCTACGTTGCACCAGAAGAAGAAGGCACCATGGCTTGCTATTCTGCTATGCATCAGGTTATACGATATCTAGAGTTTCAAGCATGCGAATGTCAAAGTGGAGGTGATGAAGAAGTATCCATTTGACCCTTGAAGTTACAACCTATATGATCCATATTATCTTGTGAAAGATAACTACACAAGAGTAGAGTTCAACTAGATCCATAGGGCATTTCATTGGGCCAACGAGGACCCATGGAGATATTGCTATAGTTTATCCAAATCCAATGAACAAGTTGGCTTCGCTGTGGAATGGTTAGTGAAGCAACGTGAAGCAGCATCCCAGAGAGCAACAAAAGCATCAACAATAGTAGAGGTAAACATACCAGTGCGCGACAAGGGAAAAAGGAAGATTGTCGATCACATGGATTAAGAGTGAAGCTACATGTTCCGAGAAGATCCACTTGTGGAGAAAGCATCTTTGGCCATAGAGGAAAAGGGGCAACAACGTGACAAGAGAAACGTCCAAAGGAAGAGAGAGAAACCAAGAATGGAGGAAACAAACACGGAGTTGCATGAGTTGAAGGAGCAACTTCGAAAGGAACAGGAGTTACACAAACAGGAGAGGGAAGCGCAACAAAAATAGGTACAATAGGGGGTGCAACATGTGCATACATATGAAACAATGCCCATACAGGTAGTGGAATCATCAGAACAACTGGCATTAGGCAAACAGGGTGAACCATCGCAGGAGCAAGACTTTGCTCAAGAGATAGAGCAAGCACTTGAACAGATGGATACAAACTTCACGGGTCCTCCACGAATCAATCAACAATCTCCAATCAGCGCAACATATAGCAAACATAAAACCAAGTCTATTACTTGCAAACGAGTCATGACAAACTGTTCTAAAAAATTACATAAACTGGCGCACACCCAAAACACAGAGTGGCCATAGTTTTTATAATACTTCTCGGCATAACAGTATGAGCATTTCAAGCCTAAATATTTTTATTTCAATCAAAATATATCACTAAACAATTTATTTGATATTTAGAAAAGAAAATCGATTTGATTTCGTGAAAACTCAGACTTTTTCCTGACGATAATCTTGCAGTTGACTTTGGGGTTGACCATGTTATCATGCGACTTTCTTGATGAATTGGTTCAAGGGAATAGGAAGGAATCAATGAGGGGATTATTACTTACCCATATGTATTTTCCTTTACTAATCTAGAGCTTTTGAACCCTGTGAAAAATGGAGGCAACTGCGGAAGTCTGGATTAGTTGCAGAAATAGGCCAATTCCGTAGCCAAATGCATACTTTAACAAAACAATAAGTTATATTGACAAATATGAAGAAGAATACATATAAATTCTTACCTTTAACAAAACCTTGTGTCTATTTCATTATTTAGGTGATAAGTATAGGAAAAAGGGAAGAAATATAGGAAAAAATGGTGTCAAGGTAAGACAGTCCTTGGACTCTACACAGCCGAGCTCCCTTCCAGAAATGCACATTTTCTCCCAGTAGTTGAGCAGGCTTTTTCATGTGTAGTTGGTTTGACTAGTTCCACCCGGGACCAAGGAAACTTGACTTGAATGCATGGGCTGCTTTTCTCCATAATGGAAAAATAAACACAAAGAAATCATCATAGATTTTAGGGAGTTATTTTTAGCAGCTGGAGGTTACATGCAAAGATTATTTTAGAATCTTTCCTCCAAGTGTCGCTCTTTCCTAGATTTGTGGCATGCACATCACGAGGTTCAAAATTATTTAATCGACACTTCAGAGCTCATTTCTTCACATCAATCTTGGAGCTTTGACATCTGACAACATATCTAGGACTCTTAGACACATCCAGCACAACTATTCACGGGTAAGTTGCCTCAACTTGTCTTTTGCAACATTTTTGTCTCTTTTTGTGTGTTCTCTTTTTTGAGTGTTGTTTTCTTTATTTCTTTGAATGCTTGCTATCGTTTAGATGCATACTAGATTGTACTAGCACTATTTCAGTTTTCATTACTATCTCACTGCTATCGCATGCATGAAACTATTTTGTACGAATGGTCGCCGATTTGGTGACTCGCTTCACCCACATGCATGCTGTTCCACTTTCTGAATATTTCATCCACTATTTGCATGCATGATCATTTTATTTTGGTTATAGTCATTATCATCATGCATTCACTTTGACATTTCCTTCAGTCACCCGTCGGCGGGTCTAGGCAGCCTTGTCCTGGATGCTGCCTCACCAAGACAACATTGCGCAAGCCTCAGAGGGATGGATCATTCTTCCCCTCAAGAAATGTGCATTTCTACCCAATAACTATTCCCTAGGCTTGATTTGTACAATTCTGAGGGATAGTGATTGCTGGCCTAGAAAATTGTGTAATGCAGTCACTGAGCCTGCAACCATTGCCAACTGAAATTGCGCATTGCGCAATTCCAACAGTTAGCAGTAAGCCTGGATTGTGAATTGTGAAATTCCAACAATTATTCATGCCTAATCAATAGCCCATACTGCCTTTTGTGTAGTTCTAGGAGCCAGTCATCCATCCTTCTATAAGAAATTGTGCAGTCCTTGCCTATGAATCCCCTGGTATGTGTTATGTCGTTCCTCAATTTGCTTTGGTTTTCGCTGACAGATTTCTTGCCATGCATGTCAATTTGCCTCCATATCTAGTAGGTGATCATACACCTCTTAACAGTGCAAGATCAATGGCCTCTAAGAGAGCATGATCAAAGGACACTAACGAAAGTGAAACTGGAGCAGTAGTTGAGCGAGTATCTGCAAGTCTACTGGTTTATGAAGACACCAAGATAATTCTAGACAAGAACATCAAGATGAAATGGAAAGAGGTCAATGATGCATTTACATGCACATTTGGGGAAGAACTTGAAGACCACCAGGTATACGTTAACATCCACAAGTCGGGCTTGTATCGGATTGCATGCAAATACCCTGTGTTCCCATGTGTGGACATGATACACTGGATCATATTGCACACTAACCCTCAGACAATGACCTTGAGCAGTGTCAACGGCACAAAGATTTCAACCTTCAGGGCATAGGATTATGATGAGATGTATCAGATGTCAGAGCCCGTAACCATCATGGAGACTCCCTTCAGCTTACCTAGCAATAATTCCAACACCACGGACATTCTGAAGATCTGCATAAAGGAGCTGACTAGATTCAAGATGACATGCAACCAGATCTACAAGACAAAGATACTGTGGAAGGCACTTAGTAGTCTTTTCATGTGCACTGTATGGCTAGGAAAGCATGGAAACCTTCCCGCAGAGTTGGGTGATCACGCTGGACCAACTGGCCAGAGAGGCAAAACCATGCAACTTGTTCGACATGTTGGCTCATTAGCTGAAGTAAAAGGTAACGATGGCTCGATAGCCGCCCAAAGGTATGTGTTAGCTACCTATATCAATAGGTTTCATATTTCATGATTGGCAATGAAAAGGTCCAAATATGCTTTGCTTTGATGATTCAAAGATCACATATTTCCAACAGAATACAATCTGTGCTTATAGCTTGATATGGACTCAAATTTTGATGGATGGTCCAACAGTCTAATCTGGATCATGCCATGTTTTGAATTTCCAGTTGCAGAATAGAGAAAGAAGTCTGTCCAAACTGTTTAACCTTGGCAGACAAGTAGTTTAGGTAGAGAAGAAAGGTTCCCAACAGCTTAATCTGGGACCTTGGAAGAAATAAGGGTAGAAGTAGATAGAAAAACAAAAGAAAAAGCCAAAGAAAAGAAAAGACAAGTAAGGGTCTGCAAGCCTAAATGCACCCTCCAAGAAGAAATAAAAAATGCTAGGCAAATAGATGGGTAGGCAGTTGGGGTTGCAGAAAGGTCATTTCTTATAAGTTGCATGTGTGCTAACTTTGTTTACCAAAGCAAAAATCAATGAATTGAGAAGGTGTTATTCTTCATCAAGTTGCAGCAAGCAAAGAAGCATGTCTAACCTCCCTTCTTCCCCTTTTTTCCATTTCATTACTAACACTCCCTCATCAGTTGAGATTCATGGAAGAAATTATGGTTTCATGGTGGTTCTTAATCTTTTTAGAAGCCACATTTCTTGTCTAAAAATTCTTTTCATTTTGATCTACTCCCTAAACTAAGTAAGTTTCAAGTAAACTTAGTGATTTTCCCCCCTCATTCACATATTCCCCCATATTAACTCTAACTCTATTATGTAATTCCCCTATGTTACCCTTTCCCTAGTATTATTAACACCATGGTGTATAAACCCCCAAGCATTCTATAAATATCCTCCTTTTAGCATTATAGCTAAATATGTCTGTCTAAAGGGAGACTTTAGTCCACCTGGGATTGTGGTCAACCCTGCCCTGGGGCTGCTCTAACCTCTGGTTATGAGCAACAACCTTTCCCCTAAGCTCTCACCTTCCCTCTGCTCAGAAAAACCCAAAAAATCCCCAAAAAACCTTGCTAAAAACCCCTTTTGTCCCTTTAACCCGCTTCATTGGCAAAAATACTCTAAAAACCCACTTTTCTCCTTTATCCAAAGTCTAAACACCGGACGCATTTTTACAAAAATATTCATAAAAAACCCATTTTTATGTTATCCAATGGTTCGGGCGCTATATTGGTTTTATTGAAAATACGCTAAAAACCATCGAAATCCTCCATACCCCAATGGTCTTCCGCTAAGCGCGCATCCCAAAAAATATATTTTTTAAATCCCGCCCCCCTTCCGTATTGCCCGATCACTTTATCAACCCGTCAGCCGTCCGATTGAGTGCCTCTGATCGGACGGCCCTTATACGTATCGGGTTGGTCCCGACGCCCGACAGTTAGTACCCGAGAAACTGACGAAGGGTTACGTCAGTCCTCGGCCACGCGTCACCTTCTCAGTCTCTCGGGTTGCCCTCTGACAAAACCACCTCCGTATCGTAGGCGGTCCGAGAAAACCATTACCGCCTTTTGTTGATTACCGCCAGTTTTGCCGGGCTTATGTCATCTCCGCGTCAGGGCCACGTCACTGACACCTCGCCGTCGCGCCAACTCCTTCGTCCGCCCCCGCGCTGATATGGCCGCCACCTCATTAACCCCGTGGACCAATCATAGCGTGCCACATCACTTGGTGACGTCATGCTGACGTCATCCGACTTCGACCCGACCTGATGACGTCATGCTGACGTCATCCCAAAAAGGCGCCAATATGCAAAAAATCCATATATTGGCCAAAATTTCGTGTTTTTTCTACTTTTGCCGAAAGAGACTGTTGTTGTTCCTGCATGTATTTTACGACCATACCAGCGTCAACCTGTGCAGTTCGACTCTGAAACCGCGGGCGCCTCCGTCGTACCTGCATTTGCAACTGTCGTTGGCAATCCGCAAGGTATTTCTCAAAATTATTCTCTGCACCTGGTTTTTATCCAAATTTCTACAAACAAACTGTTTAAGGGAGTGTTAAAACACTGAATTCACCATCTGGTATCCAGTAACCTGTACCTATTTCCCTTTGGCAAGGCAACAAACAGTCTGCAAAACCTGCATTTGACTCAATCAACCTGAATTCACAGGTAGTTCGCGCAATCGTGAGCTAGAAACCTCTGCTGGCTAAATTCACCATACAAAATTTCTGGTCAGCCCTGCTATTGTTTTTATCAATCCGTTAAACAGTATTTCAATTGTTGTTTGCTCAATTCACCCTCTGGTCCTTAAAATTCACACTTCCATTATAAGGAATCACCTCTGTGTTGTTCTGCTTACTTCAACCAGTTCACCTGCAAGTCAGAAGCTTAGTAAACCATGGAAACTCCAATTGCACTGAACATCAAGCCTCTCAATACCCCTCAAAGGGAGTTAGAATGGAAAGCTCTGGGAGATGTGGATTATCAGATGTTAGACTATTTTCCATTAGGCTCTAAATATAATATTCAGATGCTAAATGAGTTGAAAGCCCAGCACCTTAGTGGAGCTGATATCCTAGGGATTTGGGACTCAAACTTGCCCATCTACAACCTCCCTCAGGTAAATCCTATGCCAGAATTGATTCACAGATGCCAGGAGTGCTATGATCCATGCCAAAGAGCTGTTCTTACTCCTACAGGTTCAGTGTTGTTCTAGATCACTCCAGAAACCATTAATGAGATGCTCCACTTCTACACTGCAAGACCATTGACTCCCTTGTCCATGCTGGATTTAGTAAAGAAGGGAACTAATTTGTGACATGCCCAGATTGTCAAGATCAACCAGTTGTTTGTAGATTCAGGTTCTGAAACTGTAAGAACTCCTCCTATTGGATATGAGTACCTGAATGACTTGGGCAGAATGCTAGTGGACTTGATCAGTTATGTCCTGGGGTATAAAGGAATTGAAGATGTTGATGACACTATAATGGCAATGCTGTCCATATTTTCCCCAGGAATGCCTCCTGCTGTACACTATGACTATGCTACCTATATTGTAGAAAAGATTCATGAGCAGCTAATGAATCTACCAAGGGAAAGAGTGTTCAGATTCACTTCATACATCTACCATCTGTTCTTGTTCTATCAACCAGACAGCTTCCCTGTTCCCCTCAAGAAACTAAATGCTCAGGGAATTCCAAGATCAGTTGTCTTTTGGTCTTTAGTTTTTCATTGTGCTTCTCTCTCACCATACACATACTGTGAGTTCATAGACTTGTTCATTTTTCTAGCAATGACCTTGCTATATGGTGTACCTCCTCCAAGGCTAACTGATGAGATGCAAAGAGTCCTCCACCTCTCTAAAGCCTACAACATTGGTGATTGGTACTTCTACCAACACCACACAGTAATCAGAATTTATGGCTGTGAATTGGACCCTTTTAGGCTTCCAAGGTATGTCCCCATGAGGCTCTTTGCCCTAGAATACTTCAGACAGTTTGGAAATACTGACTACATCCATTTCCAAAGTAAAAACAAGAAGGTGCAACTGAAGGTAAGGAGCCAGCTAGGTCATTTCTTATATAACAAAAGAGAAGAGGGATGGAGGGAGGCAGATAGAATCCTAGAGAGCCTCAGATTTCAAACCAGCTTCAGATGGTCACCTTATGACCGTAATCACTTTATTTCCCTCAGAAGAATAAAACACAAATTAGGCACATATGCACATCTGAAGTTGCCCCATATTGAGAAGTATGCTAATGCCTTGAGCTGGAAAGAAGGCACTCTAGAAGAGCTAATTAGTAAAGAGCAGATGCTAGAGAATGAAGCTAGAAATCTACAAAAGGAGGCTGACTTCGAAACTTGTGGACAGGTCTCTTTCTCATACCAAAGGCAACTTGGAGAAGCTGCCTCATCTTCAACAACACATCAGCAAGCGGCCATGAAAACTCAGCAAGCATCCAGCAAAGACAAAGGAAAGCGTGTGGAGGAGGAACAGATACCTCCTATGACTCAAGAACAAACAGATAAAGAGATGGAGTAGCAGGGAGAAGTGCAGCAGCAAGAAGAACAGCAACAACAGCAACAACAGGAAGAACAAAGGCAGGAACAGCCTGTGCAGCCAGAACATACAGTGGAAGCCCCAAAATCCACTGAGCAACAGCCACAACAAACTGTGCCTCCAAGGCAAGAAACATCAGTTGATGCATCAATCCTCCAACCTCCATAAAAGGAGGATGTAAGCAGAAAGAGAGACAGAGAGACTCCCCTAACATCTTCTATAAATCAGGGATAAAAAAGGCAAAGATTGAATGATTTTGCTGAGGAGGATATGATAATAAGGCAGTCATTAGGCATGGGTCCACCAAGCAGGGAAGCATCTGCAAGTTGCTTCCAAGAGGAACAGAACAGAACTGTGGGAGGAGAAGTCAGCTCCTCTGGCCAGCAGAGGGAGGGTGAACTGAGCATCAAGCAGCAGTTCATTGAAATTAAGAAGAGGAGTGAGCCAATAAAAATACAGCTATATAACCATCTGTTGAAAATGGCTCCCACCAACCAGTAGCACTTAATGTCTGCATTTGATGTTAGTGAGGGAAAGATGATCATGAGCCACTTCATGCCAACTACATTGCAGCCACAGTCCCATGCTGATTACTTAAGGACCAATCTTGAGGTCCTTGCCAAGGACATTCACCCAATGGATAAAATTGAATTGCACAAGCAGACAGGTGAGATGGTGTATGCTTCCCTGGCAGACCAAACATTGGACAACTACAAGCTACAAAGTAGCCTTAATAATACAGCCTCTCAACTAGAGTTGGAGAGAACATCATCCCAGGCAAAGGACAACAAAATAAGGTCCTTAGAGGATATAATTATTGAGATTGGGCATGATCCTAAAGATATCAAGGGAATACAGGAAATATTGAAATTGAGGGATGCTGATATGGCAGCTCTAAGGAGAAAGATCAAACTCCCAGCCACGATTCACCCTCAAACAGATGAAGTAGCTCAACAAAGGCATGATAAAGATGCCACAGCTCTGCTGGTGACTCTCTATAAGCAGCTTATCCAGGTACAAGAAAAGCTGGGAGAATCAGAGGCTGCACAGGCAGCATTACAGGCAACCTTGAAACAAAGAGAAGAAGGCCAGACCTCTCAGCCTCCTCCTCAAATCATTAATCTTGAGGAAACTGCTCCCATTACTACTCCTCCTCCTCAGCAGACTGATCAAGCAGCACCTTCTACTTCAGCACCACCAACAACAGAACAGGCCCAAAGCCTGGATATGCAGAAGCTAAGGACTGAGATTCAAGCCCTGGAAGCTCAAATGACAGAATTAAATGAGACCAGGGAGAAATTGGCCAAAGTCAATGATAGATATGACAAATCAAAGCAGGCTGTGGCAGAAAAGGGCAGGGAAGTAAAAGCCCTCAAAGATAAGATCAAAGAGCTGGAAAATGAGCTCAAGTTAGATAAAATTGTGGCTGAGCTTAGAACAGTGTTGTGGGATAATATTGGCCAGTCTATTACTGACCAATGGCCGTATATTGAAACCATCCATGAGCAGCTAGAGCTCATTCCGAAGGCACAGGCTGAGATTCACAGATCAAGGAATGCCTTGAGCAATATGCCTGAAATTTCCACCAGAATGATTAATGTTCTTAATCATAAGACAAGTTCTCAGTTAGCTACCATGGGAATTCCCAACAGGACTGAGACCATTCAATTGATCAAGAGGGTTCTGACTCTGAGAAATCTAGTGCAGACATTAGAGAGAAGAACCCAAGACATGCAGACTGAGGTGAACAGGTTTATGGAGAAGTTCCAGGTGTTAGAAAACAGAGGGCTCCCTAGCTTACTGAACAGCGCAGGGAAATTGTTCACACATGAAAAATATTCCAAAAGGGTGAATGCATTTGCCACAAGTCAGATCAATGAGAAGCCCAACACCTCAGAAGAAACAGGGCCAGCTACAGGGCAGACTCTCTACAACAAAGTGGAAAGTTTATTTTTTATAATGAATGAAATCGAACACTTGTTTACGGTAGCTCCAAATTTTTATAAGTATACAGAGGCAGAGGAGACTATGGATGCAATCCTCAGGCATCAATTACCTACACAGGACTGGTGGACCAAGGCAATACAAAAGATTTTGTAAACAGTGAGCCATTCACCAAATTTTGTTCATAAAAATATGAATTGTCATGCACAGCACAGTTTAATAAAATCATCATGCATTAAAGATGAAAGCTGAGCCAACTCAGCAGAACCTACAGCCAACAAAGCAAGATGAAAAGTCACAGGTGGCAGGGCCGAGAAAATACAGCGCAGCAAACGTAAAGGCACATTTTCCAGCATTAAAGCAAAGCGTTCCAACCGACTCAGTGACCTCCAAAGGTCAAAATATCCTCTGACAGACTTAAAGAGCAGTTATGTTGTATTCAAAGCTGTAATAACTTCTTTTCTACTTTTTTGTACGAAGTAATGAAGATATTTCTCTCTCAGATGACTCAATGCCTGAGATATTTTGTATAAACATTTCTATAAAGTCCCCTTCGCATGAGTTTGCAAAGGGTTGTTGATTTCTCCTGAAGAAGTTCTTATGCTGTAATCCTTTCAGAGTTTAATAAAGAAAGTGATGGAATTTCTCGGATTTCTGAAGTGTTGAAAGCATTCTGGTGTCTGTTGAAAACTGCTGGATTCCTGTGTATTACAAAATACAATAAGTCTCTGTAACTCTCTCTGTTATGTATTTTTGATTTATTAAAATCCATATATCTTTCTAATTTCTAAGTGTTTGACAACAAAGAAAAAGAATAACCTTCAGGACTTATTCAAGGAATACCCTGAGTTCAATCTGTGTTGTTAATGAATGTTTTCCTCAGCTGTAATCTTGATAAGTGTAATTCTTAATTGCTACACTTTCAGAATACATCTTTCTCAGTGACCTTTGTCTCAGGAATTCAAGTTTGCTCCTGTGCAACATGTTTCACTTTCACATCACCAGCTCAATAGAGAATTCTTGATTGCTTTCTGTTGGCTGACCATGCATCACAACTTAAGTTTAAATTTGTTTGTTTAAGATACACAATAGGTCCTGCAGTCTGAACATCACCACACCTGCGTTTCAAAGAATTTCACAACTCCAGACTCCATTGCCCAATGATATACTATTCTCTGAACACTACACCGTAAGCCCTGAAAGAAGTCCTTCAACCAAAACATAAACCAAAACCTGAGCATAATAGCTAGCCTAAAACACTATCAAAACAGAGACAAATCATAAAGAGAGAGCCCTCTCTGATTACAGTTTGGCTAGAAACTGTGATCCAAAGATTGGTTAGTGGTTACCCCGGCCATATTCCCTTGGGAGTCAAAGGGAACAACCTGGGTGTTAACATAATTGGTGACTCCACTGGGGACTTCTTAGGATTTTCCAATTTCTATACATCTCTCAAAGCTGCAAATCGAGCCTGAAATCAGTCAGGAGGCCTTCAAAACTGTTTCTGTATTACACGAACAGCTTTTAGGGAAGAGTTTTTTTCAGTGAGTCTTCATCTCAGCTCTGGAATATATATAGCCATTCCAAAATCTTTATCTAGTCCTTGCAAATAATTCCTATAAAATCCTAAAAAACAGTTAGAAGCTGGCTCCTAAGAAAACTCCACGGCATACTAGGGCAAATCCTGACCCTAATCCACCCATCATTGTTGATAATCCAAATACCATCCCTAGAAACATTAAGAGGCAGCAAAGGCAGGAGCAGCCTGCTGATTTAACCTCAGATTCAGATCATCCCAGCCTTATCTCTGCCCCATGCAAGGTCCTTTTCCGGTCTTTCCCTAGTTCCCCTAGTTCACCATCCACATCTCAAAGTCCTCCTCTCACATCTTCATCCACTGCACATATCCCCTTGACCAACACTCTAGGTTCACCCTTACTTATCACCCCAGTGGTACCCACTGTTCCTATTATCCCAGCTACCCCTATTAATCCTCTAAACCCTGTAAATATGGCTAACAGATATGCACCCTTGCAGATACCAGCTAATGTTGCAGCTCTACCATAAGATTACCAAACCAAAATCTCATATTTTGACTCCAATGGCCCTCTGACAGCTGTCCAGCATGCTAAGAGGATGCAAGACCATTTTGTGACCTATGAAATAGATGATGACAGTGTCAGAATGAGGATGTTTGTTCAAAGCCTAACTGGGGATGTAAGAACTTGGTTTAGATCCCTGAATGCAAACTCCATCACAACTCCTGATGAGCTTTATCAAGCCTTTACTAGCAGATGGGAGAAGAAGAAGGATCCTCTGCACATACTTGGGGAATATGACACTATCAAAAGAGGTCCCCAAGAGACTGTTTTGGAGTATTGTGCACGATTTAACAATGTATATAACGCAATCCCACAAAATCTAAGACCCCCTCCTGATTTAGCTTTGTATAAATTTCCTGATGGTTTTGACCCTGACATGGCCTATCAGTTAAAAGAAAGAGATCCTCAGTCCCTTGCAGAGGCCCAAAGGGTTGCTGTCACAGTGGAAGCTAACCTGATTGCCAAAAGAAACAGAGCAAGGTTGGAAAAGAGGACTGTTTTCAAAGAGGAACCCTCTGCCTTTGATCAAAAGCTGGATGCAATACTCACTGGAATGAAGAGATTAGGTGACAGAGTGGAATCGGTTGAGAGAAAATCATCATGGGAAGCACCACAAAACAACCCTCCTAGGAATCCAAATTTTAGGAGAACTCAAAACCCAAATGTTGGCAAGGCCAGTGCTGACCAAGACATAAGACCCCCTTTTCAAGAAAATTATGCAAAAACTTCCACATCAACAGAGCCCAATGAAGATCCTGAGATTAATTTAATGGGTCTAGATGGTGAAAGTCAAGTTTTCTTAACACAAGAAGATCATGAGGATGATGAAATCAAACTGTTCCAAACTAAATCAGGTGAATCCTTTGACTTTAAACAAGGCTATGACACTGCTGTCTATGAAGTCCATAAACAATACAAGCTGAGGAGCAGAACTGTGAATGTAAAACAGCCTGCAAAGATAAAGGATAATCAGCAGCCTGAAAGAGTCATAGTCACAGAGCCTAATGACAAAACAAATTCACCTGCAGAAGAAGTGATTATTGAAGAGATCACTGAACCACTGTCCTTAAAACAGCAGCCTGTGGCCACTTCACCTTCTCAACCTAATTTAAATGTTACTCCCCAAGAGATGAGTAAAAGAGGCAAGTCCCAAAGTCAAGATAAAAATCAAGAAGAAGATTTAATGAACAAGGAAAGGACTGTTATCCATAACCCCAAGACCCAATCTGAAAAACCCTTTGACCTAGAAACTGAAATTGGCAAACTAAAAATAGCAATCCCTCTCTCAGAACTAGCCAAGCATGACATCTATAAACTACAGATCAAGAAGTCCCTTCAACTCACTAGCAACAAAGATGATGTCAATGTGCTGGATGGCACCCCAGAATTACTGTTCGGCCCAGAAGTGGATGGAAAAACAGTAGTCACAAGGGTGTTACCTTTCTATGTCAGCTTACATATTCATGATAAAATATTACATAATGCAATGTTTGACTCAGGTGCCTCTCACAATCTCATGCCAAAAGCAGTCATGGAGAGATTGAATCTAGACATAACAAGACCATACAAGGACCTGTTTTCCTTTGACTCCAGCCAAGTCAAGTGTTTAGGTCTCATAAAAGATTTATGTGTGTCTCTGGTTCAATACCCAAACAAGACAATCCTAATGGATGTGGTAGTTGCTGATATTCCACCTAAGTATGGGATGCTGTTATCAAGATCTTGGGGAGCTAAACTCCAAGGTTCCCTAAAATTAGACATGTCATATGCCACCATCTCTATTTTTGGGCAACCAAAAAGACTGTACAGAGAAACACTCATGAAATACATGGTCAGCAGTGAAGAAAAGCCTCAAAACTTTCCCATATATGCTGTCCATTCAGACATAGACTCATACATTCTCTTCAATGACAGCACAACTCCCTCAAAAGGTGAGGTTGAAACCAAGATACTCATACAGGAGGAAGACTCAAATGAAGCGACAATCAATCAAACACTAGATGCTGCTGCTGCCCTAGTTGTTAAGAATATCCAGTCAAATGATGAGACTGTCCTAAAATACAAGCCAGATGAAAAACCACAACTTCAACTTACTTTGCCAGCCCATGAACAGATTGTTAAATCTCCTTCACAACAAGATATTCTATGGTTCCTTGAATTTGATGGCTCAGTCAACAAGTTAGGGGCAGGAGCTGGAGTTTGGGTACACAACAAAGAAAATAGTCATGCAGAAGGCAGAGCCTATAGATTAAACTTCAGATGTACTAATAATATGGCAGAATATGAAGCTCTTTTACTAGGCCTCAAGTTAGTAAAGTTCTTAGAAGCTGCCAGGGTTTCAATCATGGGTGATTCAGATTTGGTTATCCAACAAGTGAAGGGAAATTTTGTCACCAATGACAAAAGACTAAGGACTTATAGGTCTGCTGTTGCTGAGGTACTAAACTTTTTCTCTGAATTCCAAATCACTAAAATTCCTAGAACCCACAATCTGCATGCTCATAGTTTAGCCACATTTGCAAGTACATGAAAGCTGCCTTTTGAGCCCCATCATTGTTTTACAGCTGAGGTAAAACACAGACCCTCCATTCCAAACAATGTTAATGATTGGCAAGTATTTGAGGATGACAAGCAAATAAACCATTTTTTAACTCTGCAACAAGAATTTGCAGGATTAAATATTGACACTGATACAGCAAGTCAATCACAAATACTTGATACAGCAAGTCAATCACAAATACTCGATACAGCAAGTCAATCACAAATACTTGAAAGAGCAAGTCCATCACAAATACAGTTTCAACAGATTACTCACCCAATATCACCTAGAACAACAAAACAAATGCTAAATCCAACTATTTTCAACAAGGACAACATTCAGCAAATTCAATCAATCAATTGTGAGGAAGTGGCCAATGCTGAAACTGAAATCATAGAGCTGAAAGACAATTTTCTACCAACAGGCCTAACTCCACTAGAGGACATCTTTGATTCAAATGATATCCCCAGAAAACCAAAAATGCAGCCATTAAATGCAGCCATTGAAGAATGCAACATAGGTACAATTGACAAACCCAAAATAATTAAATTGTCTGCATCTTTACCTCCTGATCAAAAACCTAAATACATTGACCTCTTTAAAGAGTTCCAGGATGTTTTTGCATGGAGTTATGAGGACCTAAAGTCCTATGACACCTCTGTTATCCAGCATACAATCCCTCTCAAGCCTGATCAAAAGCCCTTTAAACAAAAATTGAGGAGAATCAATCCTATGCTTCTCCCAGCAATGGAACAAGAAGTACAGAAAATGTTTAAGGCAGACATCATAGCACCAATCGGATTCTCTGAGTGGATCTCAAACTTAGTCCCTACAAGAAAGAAAACTGGTGAAATAAGGCTGTGTGTGGACCTAAGAAATCTGAACCAAGTATCCCTCAAAGACAACTATCCCTTACCCAAGATGGATCACATTCTCCAAAGAGTGGTAGGGGCCTCAAGGATCTCATTACTGGATGGATTTTCAGGCTTCAATCAAATCCTGGTACACCCTGATGATCAAGACAAAACAACATTCACAACCCCATGGGGAACTTTCAAATATGTAAAGATGCCTTTTGGATTGAAAAATGCAGGGGCAACTTTTCAAAGAGCAATGAATATTGCTTTTTCCAAAGAGATTCATGACTTCCTTGTCATTTACCTAGATGACCTTACACCTTTCTCAAAATCAGACCAAGAACATATAAAACATTTGAGACAGATCTTCCTAAAATGCAGAAAATATGGAATTTCCTTGAATCCCAAGAAATCCCTGTTTGGTTTAGAAGAAGGTAAGCTATTGGGTCACATCATTTCTAAAGATGGCATTAGAATTGACCCAGATAGGATACAGGCTATCCTACAAATGCCCCACCCAAGAAATGTCAAAGAGTTGCAAGGATTCTTGGGAAAAATCAATTTCTTGAGAAGGTTTATCCCAAACTTAGCAGAACTAATCAGATTATTAAATAACATGCTAAAGAAAGATTCAAAATTCAAATGGACTGTTGAAGCCAATCAAGCCTTTGAAGGTATAAAACTGGCCCTTACCCAAACCCCAGTGTTGACCAATCCTCAGTTTGACAGAGAATTTATCATTTTCTCTTTTGCCTCCCAGCATACTATTGCTGTTGTTTTGTTGCAAAAAGATGACCAAGGAAATGAGAAGCAAATTGCTTTCTTTAGAAGAGCTCTTAGAGATGCACCTTTAAAGTATCAAATCATGGAAAAGCAAGCTTATGCTTTGGTCAAAGCCATTAAAGACTTTAGGATTTATATCCTTTATTCCCATGTTATAGCATATGTGCCAAGTCCTATTGTCAAAGACATTCTCACCCAAGAAAATTTAGAGGGCAGAAGAGGAAAGTGGATTGCCAACATCTTGGAATTTGATATTGAGATAAAACCTACAAAGCTAATAAAAGGGCAAGGTTTGGCCAAACTAATGACAGAAGCAAATTTCCAAGCCTTAGACATCAACCAGCTGGACAGTGAACCGGAGCTGGCGACTCCAAAGATCAATGTAGCCTTTGAACAATCCCCTTGGTACTCTGATATATGTTATGTATTGCAAAACCTGTGTGCTCCCCCAGGATTGTCCAGAACTAAATGTAGGTTCTTAAAAATGAAAGCTTCCAAATTCTGTGTTATGGATGGAAATCTATTGTGGAAAAACCATGAAGGCATATTGCTAAACTGCCTAGTTGAGAATGAAACTGACAATATCATAAAGGAATTTCATGCAGATGACTGTGGTGGACACTTGTACTAGAAGTCCACTGTGGATAAAATACTAAGGGCTGGTTACTACTGGCCCACCATGTTCTCTGATGTCAAGAAATTCACTACCTCATGTCACAAATGTCAAGTGTTTGAGGGAAAGAGACAGTTGCTGCCACTTCCCTTGAGGCCTATTGCAATAGAGAGACCTTTTCAACAATGGGGCTTGGATTTCATTGGGGAAATTCATCCCTCATCTTCAGGCCAACATAGATGGATCTTAACAGCCACAGACTACTTCACCAAGTGGATTGAAGCTGTTCCATGCAGACAAGCAAATGATTCCACTATCATTCAGTTCTTGGAGAACAACATATTGGCTAGATTTGGCTGTCCTGATAAAATAATAACAGACAATGCTGCTGCTTTCAGATCCAAGAAGATGGTGAATTTATGCCATAAATTTCACATCACCTTGGGCCATTCTACTGCATACTATCCCCAAGGAAATGGCCTTGCTGAGTCATCAAACAAAAGCCTGGTGAACATCATAAAGAAAGTGCTAGAAGAGAACAAAAAGAATTGGCATAAGAAGCTTGTAAATGCTCTATGGGCAGATAGACTAACAACCAAAAGATCAATTGGGACCAGCCCATATGAGTTGGTTTATGAATTAGAAGCCAAATTTCCCTCATCACTAGGGGTACCTGTTATGAAACTTCTTCAAGAAAGCCAAGCAGAACCAAATGATATGCAAAGAAGAATCAATCAAATCATATGTTTACAGCAAACGAGAGACCAAGTTTTCAGCAGAGTTCAAGTTCTACAAGAAAAATTAAAGAAGGCTTTTGATAGAAGAACTAAGGCAGAAGATTTCAACATTGGTAACAAAGTCCTCAAGTGGGATTCAAGAAGAGAGGATAAGGGAAAACATGGAAAATTTGATTCCCTTTGGAGAGGACCATTTGCTGTCCAAGCAGTACAAGGAAACAACACTTATTTCCTTAAGAGTCTTAATGAAACTGATTTGGATGAAGGTCCTGTGAATGGCAGGATGCTGAAGCACTATTTTGAATATCACCCATAAGTGCAGCTTGAGTTTTCCCTTGTACATATCCAGATGTATATATTATTTTCTGTCAACATGTAAAGATGCAATTTCTCAAAGTTTTCTTAAAACTGCCAGCAAAAGGTAAATAGAATCAGAGGTCTACCAAGAAGAGAAGCACACAATTTTGGCATTTCAAAGCAGCAAACTTCAAGGTTGGCAAGAGCAGTCAAGGAGCAAGGCAATCTGACCTGCTGTTCTTGGTCTTTCAAATGAAAAACCTTCCCCATGTGGAGCCACTGTTAGCTACCTATATCAATAGGTTTCATATTTCATGATTGGTAATGAAAAGGTCCAAATATGCTCTGCTTTGATGATTCAAAGATCACATATTTCCAACAGAATACAATCTGTGCTTATAGCTTGATATGGACTCAAATTTTGATGGATGGTCCAACAGTCTAATCTGGATCATGCCATGTTTTGAATTTCCAGTTGCAGAATAGAGAAAGAAGTTTGTCCAAACTGTTTAACCTTGGCAGACAAGTAGTTTAGGTAGAGAAGAAAGGTTCCCAACAACTTAATCTGGGACCTTGGAAGAAATAAGGGTAGAAGTAGATAGAAAAACAAAAGAAAAAGCCAAAGAAAAGAAAAGGCAAGTAAGGGTCTGCAAGCCTAAATGCACCCTCCAAGAAGAAATAAAAAATGCTAGGCAAATAGATGGGTAGGCAGTTGGGGTTGCAGAAAGGTCATTTCTTATAAGTTGCATGTGTGCTAACTTTGTTTACCAAAGCAAAAATCAATGAATTGAGAAGGTGTTATTCTTCATCAAGCTATAGCAAGCAAAGAAGCATGTCTAACCTCCCTTCTTCCCCCTTTTTCCATTTCATTACTAACACTCCCTCATCAGTTGAGATTCATGGAAGAAATTATGGTTTCATGGTGGTTCTTAATCTTTTTAGAAGCCACATTTCTGGTCTAAAAATTCTTTTCATTTTGATCTACTCCCTAAACTAAGTAAGTTTCAAGTAAACTTAGTGATTTCCCCCCCTCATTCACATATTCCCCCATATTAACTCTAACTCTATTATGTGATTCCCCTATGTTACCCTTTCCCTAGTATTATTAACACCATGGTGTATAAACCCCCAAGCATTCTATAAATATCCGCCTTTTAGCATTATAGCTAAATATGTCTGTCTAAAGGGAGACTTTAGTCCACCTGGGACTGTGGTCAACCCTGCCCTGGGGCTGCTCTAACCTCTGGTTATGAGCAACAACCTTTCCCCTAAGCTCTCACCTTCCCTCTGCTCAGAAAAACCCAAAAAATCCCCAAAAAACCTTGCTAAAAACCCCTTTTGTCCCTTTAACCCGCTTCATTGGCAAAAATACTCTAAAAACCCACTTTTCTCCTTTATCCAAAGTCTAAACACCGGGCGCATTTTTACAAAAATATTCATAAAAAAACCATTTTTTATGTTATCCAATGGTTCGGGCGCTATATTGGTTTTATTGAAAATACGCTAAAAACCATCGAAATCCTCCATACCCCAATGGTCTTCCGCTAAGCGCGCATCCCAAAAAATATATTTTTTAAATCCCGCCCCCCTTCCGTATTGCCCGATCACTTTATCAACCCATCAGCCGTCCGATCGAGCGCCTCTGATCGGACGGCCCTTATACGTATCAGGTTGGTCCCGACGCCCGACAGTTAGTACCCGAGAAACTGACGAAGGGTTACGTCAGTCCTCGGCCACGCGTCACCTTCTCAGTCTCTCGGTTTGCCCTCTGAAAAAACCACCTCCGTATCGTAGGCGGTCCGAGAAAACCATTACCGCCTTTTGTTGATTACCGCCAGTTTTGCCGGGCTTATGTCATCTCCGCGTCAGGGCCACGTCACTGACACCTCGCCGTCGCGTCAACTCCTTCGTCCACCCCCGCGCTGATATGGCCGCCACCTCATTAACCCCATGGACCAATCATAGCGTGCCACATCACTTGGTGACGTCATGCTGACGTCATCCGACTTCGACCCGACCTGATGACGTCATGCTGACGTCATCCCAAAAAGGCGCCAATATGCCAAAAATCCATATATTGCCAAAATTTCGTGTTTTTTCTACTTTTTCCGAAAGAGACTGTTGTTGTTTCTGCATGTATTTTACGACCATACCAGCGTCAACCTGCGCAGTTGGACTTTGAAACCGCGGGCGCCTCCGTCGTACCTGCATTTGCAACTGTCGTTGGCAATCCGCAAGGTATTTCTCAAAATTATTCTCTGCACCTGGTTTTTATCCAAATTTCTACAAACAAACTGTTTAAGGGAGTGTTAAAACACTGAATTCACCATCTGGTATCCAATAACCTGTACCTATTTCCCTCTGGCAAGGCAACAAACAGTCTGCAAAACCTGCATTTGACTCAATCAACCTGAATTCACAGGTAGTTCGCGCAATCGTGAGCTAGAAACATCTGCTGGCTAAATTCACCATACAAAAGTTCTGGTCAGCCCTACTATTGTTTTTATCAATCCGTTAAACAGTATTTCAATTGCTGTTTGCTCAATTCACCCTCTGGTCCTTAAAATTCACACTTCCATTGTAAGGAATCACCTCTGTGTTGTTCTGCTTACTTCAACCAGTTCACCTGCAAGTCAGAAGCTTAGTAAACCATGGAAACTCCAATTGCACTGAACATCAAGCCTCTCAATACCCCTCAAAGGGAGTTAGAATGGAAAGCTCTGGGAGATGTGGATTATCAGATGTTACATTATTTTCCATTAGGCTCTAAATATAATATTCAGATGCTAAATGAGTTGAAAGCACAGCACCTTAGTGGAGCTGATATCCTAGGGATTTGGGACTCAAACTTGCCCATCTACAACCTCCCTCAGGTAAATCCTATGCCAGAATTGATCCACAGATGCCAGGAGTGCTATGATCCATGCCAAAGAGCTGTTCTTACTCCTACAGGTTCAGTGTTGTTCTACATCACTCCAGAAACCATTAATGAGATGCTCCACTTCCACACTGCAAGACCATTGACTCCCTTGTCCATGCTGGATTTAGTAAAGAAGGGAACTAATTTGTCACATGCCCAGATTGTCAAGATCAACCAGTTGTTTGTAGATTCAGGTTCTGAAACTGTAAGAACTCCTCCTATTGGATATGAGTACCTGAATGACTTGGGCAGAATGCTAGTGGACTTGATCAGTTATGTCCTGGGGTATACAGGAATTGAAGATGTTGATGACACTATAATGGCAATGCTGTCCATATTTTCCCCGGGAATGCCTCCTGCTGTACACTATGACTATGCTACCTATATTGCAGAAAAGATTCATGAGCAGCTAATGAATCTACCAAGGGAAAGAGTGTTCAGATTCACTTCATACATCTACCATCTGTTCTTGTTCTATCAACCAGACAGCTTCCCTGTTCCCCTCAAGAAACTAAATGCTCAGGAATTCCAAGACCAGTTGTCTTTTGGTCTTCAGTTTTTCATTGTGCTTCTCTCTCACCATACACATACTGTGAGTTCATAGACTTGTTCATTTTTCCAGCAATGACCTTGCTATATGGTGTACCTCCTCCAAGGCTAACTGATGAGATGCAAAGAGTCCTCCACCTCTCTAAAGCCTACAGCATTGGTGATTGGTACTTCTACCAACACCACACAGTAATCAAAATTTATGGCTGTGAATTGGACCCTTTTAGGCTTCCAAGGTATGTCCCCATGAGGCTCTTTGCCCTAGAATACTTCAGACAGTTTGGAAATACTGACTACATCCATTTCCAAAGTAAAAACAAGAAGGTGCAACTGAAGGTAAGGAGCCAACTAGGTCCTTTCTTATATAACAAAAGAGAAGAGGGATGGAGGGAGGCAGATAGAATCCTAGAGAGCCTCAGATTTCAAACCAGCTTCAGATGGTCACCTTATGACCGTAATCACTTTATTTCCCTCAGAAGAATAAAACACAAACGAGGCACATATGCACATCTGAAGTTGCCCCATATTGAGAAGTATGCTAATGCCTTGAGCTGGAAAGAAGGCACTCTAGAAGAGCCAATTAGTAAAGAGCAGATGCTAGAGAATGAAGCTAGAAATCTACAAAAGGAGGCTGACTTGGAAACTTGTGGACAGGTCTCTTTCTCATACCAAAGGCAACTTGGAGAAGCTGCCTCATCTTCAACAACACATCAGCAAGCGGCCATGAAAAATCAGCAAGCATCCAGCAAAGACAAAGGAAAGCATGTGGAGGAGGAACAACTACCTCCTATGACTCAAGAACAAACAGATAAAGAGATGGAGCAGCAGGGAGAAGTGCAGCAGCAAGAAGAACAGCAACAACAGCAACAACAGGAAGAACAAAGGCAGGAACAGCCTGTGCAGCCAGAACAAACAGTGGAAGCCCCAAAATCCACTGAGCAACAACCACAGCAAACTGTGCCTCCAAGGCAAGAAACATCAGTTGATGCATCAATCCTCCAAACTCCACAAAAGGAGGATGTAAGCAGAAAGAGAGACAGAGAGACTCCCCTAACATCTTCTATAAATCAGGGAGAAAAAAGGCAAAGATTGAATGATTTTTCTGAGGAGGATATGATAATAAGGCAGTCATTAGGCATGGGTCCACCAAGCAGGGAAGCATCTGCAAGTTCCTTCCAAGAGGAACAGAACAGAACTGTGGGAGGAGAAGTCAGCTCCTCTAGCCAGCAGAGGGAGGGTGAACTGAGCATCAAGCAGCAGTTCATTGAAATTAAGAAGAGGAGTGAGCCAATAAAAATACAGCTATATAACCATCTGTTGAAAATGGCTCCCACCAACCAGCAGCGCTTAATGTCTGCATTTGATGCTAGTGAGGGCAAGATGATCATGAGCCACTTCATGCCAACTACATTGCAGCCACAGTCCCATGCTGATTACTTAAGGACCAATCTTGAGGTCCTTGCCAAGGACATTCACCCAATGGATAAAATTGAATTGCACAAGCAGACAGGTGAGATGGTGTATGCTTCCCTGGCAGACCAAACATTGGACAACTACAGGCTACAAAGTAGCCTTAATAATACAGCCTCTCAACTAGAGTTGGAGAGAACATCATCCCAGGCAAAGGACAACAGAATAAGGTCCTTAGAGGATATAATTATTGAGATTGGGCATGATCCTAAAGATATCAAGGGAATACAGGAAATATTGAAATTGAGGGATGCTGATATGGCAGCTCTAAGGAGAAAGATCAAACTCCCAGCCACGATTCACCCTCAAACAGATGAAGTAGCTCAACAAAGGCATGATAAAGATGCCACAGCTCTGCTGGTGACTCTCTATAAGCAGCTTATCCAGGTACAAGAAAAGCTGGGAGAATCAGAGGCTGCACAGGCAGCATTACAGGCAACCTTGAAACAAAGAGAAGAAGGCCAGACCTCTCAGCCTCCTCCTCAAATCATTAATCTTGAGGAAACTGATCCCATTACTACTCCTCCTCCTCAGCAGACTGATCAAGCAGCACCTTCTACTTCAGCACCACCAACAACAGAACAGGCCCAAAGCCTGGATATGCAGAAGCTAAGGACTGAGATTCAAGCCCTGGAAGCTCAAATGACAGAATTAAATGAGACCAGGGAGAAATTGGCCAAAGTCAATGATAGATATGACAAATCAAAGCAGGCTGTGGTAGAAAAGGGCAGGGAAGTAAAAGCCCTCAAAGATAAGATCAAAGAGCTGGAAAATGAGCTCAAGTTAGATAAAATTGTGGCTGAGCTTAGAACAGTGTTGTGGGATAATATTGGCCAGTCTATTACTGACCAATGGCCATATATTGAAACCATCCATGAGCAGCTAGAGCTCATTCCGAAGGCACAGGCTGAGATTCACAGATCAAGGAATGCCCTGAGCAATATGCCTGAAGTTGCCACCAGAATGATTAATGTGCTTAATCATAAGACAAGTTCTCAGTTAGCTACCATGGGAATTCCCAACAGGACTGAGACCATTCAATTGATCAAGAGGGTTCTTACTCTGAGAAATCTAGTGCAGACATTAGAGAGAAGAACCCAAGACATGCAGACTGAGGTGAACAGGTTTATGGAGAAGTTCCAGGTGTTAGAAAACAGAGGGCTCCCTAGCTTACTGAACAGCGCAGGGAAATTGTTCACACATGAACAGTATGCCAAAAGGGTGAATGCATTTGCCACAAGTCAGATCAATGAGAAGCCCAACACCTCAGAAGAAACAGGGCCAGCTACAGGGCAGACTCTCTACAACAAAGTGGAAAGTTTATTTTTTATAATGAATGAAATCGAACACTTGTTTGCAGTAGCTCCAAATTTTTATAAGTATACAGAGGCAGAGGAGACTATGGATGCAATCCTCAGGCATCAATTACCTACACAGGACTGGTGGACCAAGGCAATACAAAAGATTTTGTAAACAGTGAGCCATTCACCAAATTTTGTTCATAAAAATATGAATTGTCATGCACAGCACAGTTTAATAAAATCATCATGCATTAAAGATGAAAGCTGAGCCAACTCAGCAGAACCTACAGCCAACAAAGCAAGATGAAAAGTCACAGGTGGCAGGGCCGAGAAAATACAGTGCAGTAAACGTAAAGGCACATTTTCCAGCATTAAAGCAAAGCGTTCCAACCGACTCAGTGACCTCCAAAGGTCAAAATATCCTCTGACAGACTTAAAGAGCAGTTATGTTGTATTCAAAGCTGTAATAACTTCTTTTTCTACCTTTTTATACGAAGTAATGAAGATATTTCTCTCTCAGATGACTCAATGCCTGAGATATTTTGTATAAACATTTCTATAAAGTCCCCTTCGCATGAGTTTGCAAAGGGTTGTTGATTTCTCCTGAAGAAGTTCTTATGCTGTAATCCTTTCAGAGTTTAATAAAGAAAGTGATGGAATTTCTCGGATTTCTGAAGTGTTGAAAGCGTTCTGGTGTCTGTTGAAAACTGCTGGATTCCTGTTTATTACAAAATACAATAAGTCTCTGTAACTCTCTCTGTTATGTATTTTTGATTTATTAAAATCCATATATGTTTCTAATTTCTAAGTGTTTGACAACAAAGAAAAAGAATAACCTTCAGGACTTATTCAAGGAATACCCTGAGTTCAATCTGTGTTGTTAATGAATGTTTTCCTCAGCTGTAATCTTGATAAGTGTAATTCTTTCACAGTGACCTTTGTCTCAGGAATTCAAGTTTGCTCCTGTGCAACATGTTTCACTTTCACATCACCAGCTCAATAGAGAATTCTTGATTGCTTTCTGTTGGCTGACCATGCATCAAAACTTAAGTTTAAATTTGTTTGTTTAAGATACACAATAGGCCCTGCAGTCTGAACATCACCACACCTGCGTTTCAAAGCATTTCACAACTCCAGACTCCATTGCCCAATGATATACTATTCTCTGAACACTACACCGTAAGCCCTGAAAGAAGTCCTTCAACCAAAACATAAACCAAAACCTGAGCATAATAGCTAGCCTAAAACACTATCAAAACAGAGACAAATCATAAAGAGAGAGCCCTCTCTGATTACAGTTTGGCTAGAAACTGTGATCCAAAGATTGGTTAGTGGTTACCCCGGCCGTATTCCCTTGGGAGTCAAAGGGAACAACCTGGGTGTTAACATAATTGGCGACTCCACTGGGGACTTCTTAGGATTTTCCAATTTCTATACATCTCTCAAAGCTGCAAATCGAGCCTGAAATCAGTGAGGAGGCCTTCAAAACTGTTTCTGTATTACACAAACAGCTTTTAGGGAAGAGTTTTTTTCAGTGAGTCTTCATCTCAGCTCTGGAATATATATAGCCATTCCAAAATCTTTATCCAGTCCTTGCAAATAATTCCTATAAAATCCTAAAAAACAGTTAGAAGCTGGCTCCTAAGAAAAATCCACGGCATACTAGGGCAAATCCTGACCCTAATCCACCCATCATTGTTGATAATCCAAATACCATCCCTAGAAACATTAAGAGGCAGCAAAGGCAGGAGCAGCCTGCTGATTTAACCTCAGATTCAGATCATCCCAGCCTTATCTCTACCCCATGCAAGGTCCTTTTCCGGTCTATCCCTAGTTCCCCTAGTTCACCATCCACATCTCAAAGTCCTCCTCTCACATCTTCATCCACTGCACATATCCCCTTGACCAACACTCTAGGTTCACCCTTACTTATCACCCCAGTGGTACCCACTGTTCCTATTATCCCAGCTACCCTTGTTAATCCTCTAAACCCTGTAAATATGGCTAACAGATATGCACCCTTGCAGATACCAGCTAATGCTGCAGCTCTACCCCAAGATTACCAAACCAAAATCTCATATTTTGACTCCAATGGCCCTCTGACAGCTGTCCAGCATGCTAAGAGGATGCAAGACCATTTTGTGACCTATGAAATAGATGATGACAGTGTCAGAATGAGGATGTTTGTTCAAAGCCTAACTGGGGATGTAAGAACTTGGTTTAGATCCCTGAATGCAAACTCCATCACAACTCCTGATGAGCTTTATCAAGCCTTTACTAGCAGATGGGAGAAGAAGAAGGATCCTCTGCACATACTTGGGGAATATGAAACTATCAAAAGAGGTCCCCAAGAGACTGTTTTGGAGTATTGTGCACGATTTAACAATGTATATAACGCAATCCCACAAAATCTAAGACCCCCTCCTGATTTAGCTTTGTATAAATTTCCTGATGGTTTTGACCCTAACATGGCCTATCAGTTAAAAGAAAGAGATCCTCAGTCCCTTGCAGAGGCCCAAAGGGTTGCTGTCACAGTGGAAGTTAACCTGATTGCCAAAAGAAACAGAGCAAGGTTGGAAAAGAGGACTGTTTTCAAAGAGGAACCCTCTGCCTTTGATCAAAAGCTGGATGCAATACTCACTGGAATGAAGAGATTAGGTGACAGAGTGGAATCGGTTGAGAGAAAATCATCATGGGAAGCACCACAAAACAACCCTCCTAGGAATCCAAATTTTAGGAGAACTCAAAACCCAAATGTTGGCAAGGCCAGTGCTGACCAAGACATAAGACCCCCTTTTCAAGAAAATTATGCAGAAACTTCCACATCAACAGAGCCCAATGAAGATCCTGAGATTAATTTAATGGGTCTAGATGGTGAAAGTCAAGTTTTCTTAACACAAGAAGATCATGAGGATGATGAAATCAAACTGTTCCAAACTAAATCAGGTGAATCCTTTGACAGCCTGTGGCCACTTCACCTTCTCGACCTAATTTAAATGTTACTCCCCAAGAGATGAGTAAAAGAGGCAAGTCCCAAAGTCAAGATAAAAATCAAGAAGAAGATTTAATGAACAAGGAAAGGACTGTTATCCATAACCTCAAGACCCAATCTGAAAAACCCTTTGACCTAGAAACTGAAATTGGCAAACTAAAAATAGCAATCCCTCTCTCAGAACTAGCCAAGCATGACATCTATAAACTACAGATCAAGAAGTCCCTTCAACTCACTAGCAACAAAGATGATGTCAATGTGCTGGATGACACCCCAGAATTACTGTTCGGCCCAGAAGTGGATGGAAAAACGGTAGTCACAGGGGTGTTACCTTTCTATGTCAGCTTACATATTCATGATAAAATATTACATAATGCAATGTTTGACTCAGGTGCCTCTCACAATCTCATGCCAAAAGCAGTCATGGAGAGATTGAATCTAGACATAACAAGACCATACAAGGACCTGTTTTCCTTTGACTCCAGCCAAGTCAAGAGTTTAGGTCTCATAAAAGATTTATGTGTGTCTCTGGTTCAATACCCAAACAAGACAATCCTATTGGATGTGGTAGTTGCTGATATTCCACCTAAGTATGGGATGCTGTTATCAAGATCTTGGGGAGCTAAAATCCAAGGTTCCCTACAATTAGACATGTCATATGCCACCATCTCTGTTTTTGGGCAACCAAAAAGACTGTACAGAGAAACACTCATGAAATACATGGTCAGCAGTGAAGAAAAGCCTCAAAACTTTCCCATATATGCTGTCCATTCAGACATAGACTCATACATTCTCTTCAATGACAGCACAACTCCCTCAAAAGGTGAGGTTGAAACCAAGATACTCATACAGGAGGAAGACTCAAATGAAGCGACAGTCAATCAAACACTAGATGCTGCTGCTGCCCTAGTTGTTAAGAATATCCAATCAAATGATGAGACTGTCCTAAAATACAAGCCAGATGAAAAACCACAACTTCAACTTACTTTTCCAGCCCATGAACAGATTGTTAAATCTCCTTCACAACAAGATATTCTATGGTTCCTTGAATTTGATGGCTCAGTCAACAAGTTAGGGGCAGGAGCTGGAGTTTGGGTACACAACAAAGAAAATAGTCATGCAGAAGGCAGAGCCTATAGATTAAACTTCAGATGTACTAATAATATGGTAGAATATGAAGCTCTTTTACTAGGCCTCAAGTTAGTAAAGTTCTTACAAGCTGCCAGGGTTTCAATCATGGGTGATTCAGATTTGGTTATCCAACAAGTGAAGGGAAATTTTGTCACCAATGACAAAAGACTAAGGACTTATAGGTCTGCTGTTGCTGAGGTACTAAACTTTTTCTCTGAATTTCAAATCACTAAAATTCCTAGAACCCACAATCTGCATGCTCATAGTTTAGCCACATTTGCAAGTACATGCAAGCTGCCTTTTGAGCCCCATCATTGTTTTACAGCTGAGGTAAAACACAGACCCTCCATTCCAAACAATGTTAATTATTGGCAAGTATTTGAGGATGACAAGCAAATAAACCATTTTTTAACTCTGCAACAAGAATTTGCAGGATTAAATATTGACACTGATACAGCAAGTCAATCACAAATACTTGATACAGCAAGTCAATCACAAATACTCGATACAGCAAGTCAATCACAAATACTTGAAAGAGAAAGTCCATCACAAATACAGTTTCAACAGATTACTCACCCAATATCACCTAGAACAGCAAAACAAATGCTAAATCCAACTATTTTCAACAAGGACAACATTCAGCAAATTCAATCAATCAATTGTGAGGAAGTGGCCAATGCTGAAACTGAAATCATAGAGCTGAAAGACAATTTTCTACCAACAGGCCTAACTCCACTAGAGGACATCTTTGATTCAAATGATATCCCCAGAAAACCAAAAATGCAGCCCTTAAATGCAGCCATTGAAGAATGCAACATAGGTACAATTGACAAACCCAAAATAATTAAATTGTCTGCATCTTTACCTCCTGATCAAAAGCCTAAATACATTGACCTCTTTAAAGAGTTCCAGGATGTTTTTGCATGGAGTTATGAGGACCTAAAGTCCTATGACACCTCTGTTATCCAGCATACAATCCCTCTCAAGCCTGATCAAAAGCCCTTTAAACAAAAATTGAGGAGAATCAATCCTATGCTTCTCCCAGCAATGGAACAAGAAGTACAGAAAATGTTTAAGGCAGGCATCATAGCACCAATCAGATTCTCTAAGTGGATCTCAAACTTAGTCCCTACAAGAAAGAAAACTGGTGAAATAAGGCTGTGTGTGGACCTAAGAAATCTGAACCAAGTATCCCTCAAAGACAACTATCCCTTACCCAAGATGGATCACATTCTCCAAAGAGTGGTAGGGGCCTCAAGGATCTCATTACTGGATGGATTTTCAGGCTTCAATCAAATCCTGGTACACCCTGATGATCAAGACAAAACAACATTCACAACCCCATGGGGAACTTTCAAATATGTAAAGATGCCTTTTGGATTGAAAAATGCAGGGGCAACTTTTCAAAGAGCAATGGATATTGCTTTTTCCAAAGAGATTCATGACTTCCTTGTCATTTACCTAGATGACCTTACACCTTTCTCAAAATCAGACCAAGAACATATAAAACATTTGAGACAGATCTTCCTAAAATGCAGAAAATATGGAATTTCCTTGAATCCCAAGAAATCCCTGTTTGGTTTAGAAGAAGG
This sequence comes from Pinus tabuliformis, assembly GCA_031772625.1. Classification (NCBI taxonomy): domain Eukaryota; kingdom Viridiplantae; phylum Streptophyta; class Pinopsida; order Pinales; family Pinaceae; genus Pinus; species Pinus tabuliformis. The sequence continues at coordinate 726,738,613 of CM062820.1, read as the reverse complement.
TAAGCTATTGGGCCACATCATTTCTAAAGATGGCATTAGAATTGACCCAGATAGGATACAGGCTATCCTACAAATGCCCCACCCAAGAAATGTCAAAGAGTTGCAAGGATTCTTGGGAAAAATCAATTTCTTGAGAAGGTTTATCCCAAACTTAGCAGAACTAATCAGATTATTAAATAACATGCTAAATAAAGATTCAAAAGTCAAATGGACTGTTGAAGCCAATCAAGCCTTTGAAGGTATAAAACTGGCCCTTACCCAAACCCCAGTGTTGACCAATCCTCAGTTTGACAGAGAATTTATCATTTTCTCTTTTGCCTCCCAGCATACTATTGCTGCTGTTTTGTTGCAAAAAGATGACCAAGGAAATGAGAAGCCAATTGCTTTCTTTAGCAGAGCTCTTAGAGATGCACCTTTAAAGTATCAAATCATGGAAAAGCAAGCTTATGCTTTGGTCAAAGCCATTAAAGACTTTAGGATTTATATCCTTTATTCCCATGTTATAGCATATGTGCCAAGTCCTATTGTCAAAGACATTCTCACCCAAGAAAATTTAGAGGGCAGAAGAGGAAAGTGGATTGCCAACATCTTGGAATTTGATATTGAGATAAAACCTACAAAGCTAATAAAAGGGCAAGGTTTGGCCAAACTAATGACAGAAGCAAATTTCCAAGCCTTAGACATCAACCAGCTGGACAGTGAACCGGAGCTGGCGACTCCAAAGATCAATGTAGCCTTTGAACAATCCCCTTGGTACTCTGATATATGTTATGTATTGCAAAACCTGTGTGCTCCCCCAGGATTGTCCAGAACTAAATGTAGGTTCTTAAAAATGAAAGCTTCCAAATTCTGTGTTATGGATGGAAATCTATTGTGGAAAAACCATGAAGGCATATTGCTAAACTGCCTAGTTGAGAATGAAACTGACAATATCATAAAGGAATTTCATGCAGGTGACTGTGGTGGACACTTGTACTCGAAGTCCACTGTGGATAAAATACTAAGGGCTGGTTACTACTGGCCCACCATGTTCTCTGATGTCAAGAAATTCACTACCTCATGTCACAAATGTCAAGTGTTTGAGGGAAAGAGACAGTTGATGCCACTTCCCTTGAGGCCTATTGCAACAGAGAGACCTTTTCAACAATGGGGCTTGGATTTCATTGGGGAAATTCATCCCTCATCTTCAGGCCAACATAGATGGATCTTAACAGCCACAGACTACTTCACCAAGTGGATTGAAGCTGTTCCATGCAGACAAGCAAATGATTCCACTATCATTCAGTTCTTGGAGAACAACATATTGGCTAGATTTGGCTGTCCTGATAAAATAATAACAGACAATGTTGTTGCTTTCAGATCCAAGAAGATGGTGAATTTATGCCATAAATTTCACATCAACTTGGGCCATTCTACTGCATACTATCCCCAAGGAAATGGCCTTGCTGAGTCATCAAACAAAAGCCTGGTGAACATCATAAAGAAAGTGCTAGAAGAGAACAAAAAGAATTGGCATAAGAAGCTTGTAAATGCTCTATGGGCAGATAGACTAACAAACAAAAGATCAATTGGGACCAGCCCATATGAGTTGGTTTATGGATTAGAAGCCAAATTTCCCCCATCACTAGGGGTACCTGTTATGAAACTTCTTCAAGAAAGCCAAGCTGAACCAAATGATATGCAAAGAAGAATCAATCAAATCATATGTTTACAGCAAACGAGAGACCAAGTTTTCAGCAGAGTTCAAGTTCTACAAGAAAAATTAAAGAAGGCTTTTGATAGAAGAACTAAGGCAGAAGATTTCAACATTGGTAACAAAGTCCTCAAGTGGGATTCAAGAAGAGAGGATAAGGGAAAACATGGAAAATTTGATTCCCTTTGGAGAGGACCATTTGTTGTCCAAGCAGTACAAGGAAACAACACTTATTTCCTTAAGAGTCTTAATGAAACTGATTTGGATGAAGGTCCTGTGAATGGCAGGATGCTGAAGCACTATTTTGAATATCACCCATAAGTGTAGCTTGAGTTTTCCCTTGTACATATCCAAATGTATATATTATTTTCTGTCAACATGTAAAGATGCAATTTCTCAAAGTTTTCTTAGAACTGCCAGCAAAAGGTAAATAGAATCAGAGGTCTACCAAGAAGAGAAGCACACAATTTTGGCATTTCAAAGCAGTAAACTTCAAGGTTGGCAAGAGCAGTCAAGGAGCAAGGCAATCTGACCTGCTGTTCTTGGTATTTCAAATGAAAAACCATCCCCATGTGGAGCCACTGTTAGCTACCTATATCAATAGGTTTCATATTTCATGATTGGCAATGAAAAGGTCCAAATATGCTCTGCTTCGATGATTCAAAGATCACATATTTCCAACAGAATACAATCTGTGCTTATAGCTTGATATGGACTCAAATTTTGATGGATTGTCCAATAGTCTAATCTGGATCATGCCATGTTTTGAATTTCCAGTTGCAGAATAGAGAAAGAAGTCTGTCCAAACTGTTTAACCTTGGCAGACAAGTAGTTTAGGTAGAGAAGAAAGGTTCCCAACAGCTTAATCTGGGACCTTGGAAGAAATAAGGGTAGAAGTAGATAGAAAAACAAAAGAAAAAGCCAAAGAAAAGAAAAGGCAAGTAAGGGTCTGCAAGCCTAAATGCACCCTCCAAGAAGAAATAAAAAATGCTAGGAAAATAGATGGGTAGGCAGTTGGGGTTGCAGAAAGGTCATTTCTTATAAGTTGCATGTGTGCTAACTTTGTTTACCAAAGCAAAAATCAATGAATTGAGAAGGTGTTATTCTTCATCAAGCTGGAGCAAACAAAGAAGCATGTCTAACCTCCCTTCTTCCCCTTTTTCCATTTCATTACTAACACTCCCTCATCAGTTGAGATTCATGGAAGAAATTATGGTTTCATGGTGGTTCTTAATCTTTTTAGAAGCCACATTTCTTGTCTAAAAATTCTTTTCATTTTGATCTACTCCCTAAACTAAGTAAGTTTCAAGTAAACTTAGTGATTTCCCCCCCTCATTCACATATTCCCCCATATTAACTCTAACTCTATTATGTAATTCCCCTATGTTACCCTTTCCCTAGTATTATTAACACCATGGTGTATAAACCCCCAAGCATTCTATAAATATCTTCCTTTTAGCATTATAGCTAAATATGTCTGTCTAAAGGGAGACTTTAGTCCACCTGGGACTATGGTCAACCCTGCCCTGGGGCTGCTCTAACCTCTGGTTATGAGCAACAACCTTTCCCCTAAGCTCTCACCTTCCCTCTGCTCAGAAAAACCCAAAAAATCCCCAAAAAACCTTGCTAAAAACCCCTTTTGTCCCTTTAACCCGCTTCATTGGCAAAAATACTCTAAAAACCCACTTTTCTCCTTTATCCAAAGTCTAAACACCGGGCGCATTTTTACAAAAATATTCATAAAAAACCCATTTTTATGTTATCCAATGGTTCGGGCGCTATATTGGTTTTATTGAAAATACGCTAAAAACCATCGAAATCCTCCATACCCCAATGGTCTTCCGCTAAGCGCGCATCCCAAAAAATATATTTTTTAAATCCCGCCCCCCTTCTGTATTGCCCGATCACTTTATCAACCCGTCAGCCATCCGATCGAGCGCCTCTGATCGGACGGCCCTTATACGTATCGGGTTGGTCCCGACGCCCGACAGTTAGTACCTGAGAAACTGACGAAGGGTTACGTCAGTCCTCGGCCACGCGTCACCTTCTCAGTCTCTCGGGTTGCCCTCTGACAAAACCACCTCCGTATCGTAGGCAGTCCGAGAAAACCATTACCGCCTTTTGTTGATTACCGCCAGTTTTGCCGGGCTTATGTCATCTCCGCATCAGGGCCACGTCACTGACACCTCGCCGTCGCGTCAACTCCTTCGTCCGCCCCCGCGCTGATATGGCTGCCACCTCATTAACCCCGTGGACCAATCATAGCGTGCCACATCACTTGGTGACGTCATGCTGACGTCATCCGACTTCGACCCGACCTGATGACGTCATCCCAAAAAGGCGCCAATATGCCAAAAATCCATATATTGGCCAAAATTTCGTGTTTTTTCTACTTTTGCCGAAAGAGACTGTTGTTGTTCCTGCATGTATTTTATGACCATACCAGCGTCAACCTGCGTAGTTCGACTCTGAAACCGCGGGTGCCTCCGTCGTACCTGCATTTGCAACTGTCGTTGGCAATCCGCAAGGTATTTCTCAAAATTATTCTCTGCACCTGGTTTTTATCCAAATTTCTACAAACAAACTGTTTAAGGGAGTGTTAAAACACTGAATTCACCATATGGTATCCAGTAACCTGTACCTATTTCCCTCTGGCAAGGCAACAAACAGTCTGCAAAACCTGCATTTGACTCAATCAACCTGAATTCACAGGTAGTTCGCGCAATCGTGAGCTAGAAACCTCTGCTGGCTAAATTCACCATACAAAAGTTCTGGTCAGCCTTGCTATTGTTTTTATCAATCCGTTAAACAGTATTTCAATTGCTGTTTGCTCAATTCACCCTCTGGTCCTTAAAATTCACACTTCCATTGTAAGGAATCACCTCTGTGTTGTTCTGCTTACTTCAACCAGTCCACCTGCAAGTCAGAAGCTTAGTAAACCATGGAAACTCCAATTGCACTGAACATCAAGCCTCTCAATACCCCTCAAAGGGAGTTAGAATGGAAAGCTCTGGGAGATGTGGATTATCAGATGTTAGACTATTTTCCATTAGGCTCTAAATATAATATTCAGATGCTAAATGAGTTGAAAGCCCAGCACCTTAGTGGAGCTGATATCCTAGGGATTTGGGACTCAAACTTGCCCATCTACAACCTCCCTCAGGTAAATCCTATGCCAGAATTGATCCACAGATGCCAGGAGTGCTATGATCCATGCCAAAGAGCTGTTCTTACTCCTACAGGTTCAGTGTTGTTCTACATCACTCCAGAAACCATTAATGAGATGCTCCACTTCCACACTGCAAGACCATTGACTCCCTTGTCCATGCTGGATTTAGTAAAGAAGGGAACTAATTTGTCACATGCCCAGATTGTCAAGATCAACCAGTTGTTTGTAGATTCAGGTTCTGAAACTGTAAGAACTCCTCCTATTGGATATGAGTACCTGAATGACTTGGGCAGAATGCTAGTGGACTTGATCAGTTATGTCCTGGGGTATAAAGGAATTGAAGATGTTGATGACACCATAATGGCAATGCTGTCCATATTTTCCCCGGGAATGCCTCCTGCTGTACACTATGACTATGCTACCTATATTGCAGAAAAGATTCATGAGCAGCTAATGAATCTACCAAGGGAAAGAGTGTTCATATTCACTTCATACATCTACCATCTGTTCTTGTTCTATCAACCAGACAACTTCCCTGTTCCCCTCAAGAAACTAAATGCTTAGGGAATTCCAAGATCAGTTGTCTTTTGGTCTTCAGTTTTTCATTGTGCTTCTCTCTCACCATACACATACTGTGAGTTCATAGACTTGTTCATTTTTCCAGCAATGACCTTGCTATATGGTGTACCTCCTCCAAGGCTAACTGATGAGATGCAAAGAGTCCTCCACCTCTCTAAAGCCTACAGCATTGGTGATTGGTACTTCTACCAACACCACACAGTAATCAGAATTTATGGCTGTGAATTGGACCCTTTTAGGCTTCCAAGGTATGTCCCCATGAGGCTCTTTGCCCTAGAATACTTCAGACAGTTTGGAAATACTAACTACATCCATTTCCAAAGTAAAAACAAGAAGGTGCAACTGAAGGTAAGGAGCCAGCTAGGTCCTTTCTTATATAACAAAAGAGAAGAGGGATGGAGGGAGGCAGATAGAATCCTAGAGAGCCTCAGATTTCAAACCAGATTCAGATGGTCACCTTATGACCGTAATCACTTTATTTCCCTCAGAAGAATAAAACACAAATTAGGCACATATGCACATCTGAAGTTGCCCCATATTGAGAAGTATGCTAATGCCTTGAGCTGGAAAGAAGGCACTCTAGAAGAGCCAATTAGTAAAGAGCAGATGCTAGAGAATGAAGCTAGAAATCTACAAAAGGAGGCTGACTTTGAAACTTGTGGACATGTCTCTTTCTCATACCAAAGGCAACTTGGAGAAGCTGCCTCATCTTCAACAACACATCAGCAAGCGGCCATGAAAACTCAGCAAGCATCCAACAAAGACAAAGGAAAGCGTGTGGAGGAGGAACAGCTACCTCCTATGACTCAAGAACAAACAGATAAAGAGATGGAGCAGCAGGGAGAAGTGCAGCAGCAAGAAGAACAGCAACAACAACAACAACAACAAGAACAAAGGCAGGAACAGCCTGTGCAGCCAGAACATACAGTGGAAGCCCCAAAATCCACTGAGCAACAACCACAACAAACTGTGCCTCCAAGGCAAGAAACATCAGTTGATGCATCAATCCTCCAAACTCCACAAAAGGAGGATGTAAGCAGAAAGAGAGACAGAGAGACTCCCCTAACATCTTCTATAAATCAGGGAGAAAAAAGGCAAAGATTGAATGATTTTGCTGAGGAGGATATGATAATAAGGCAGTCATTAGGCATGGGTCCACCAAGCAGGGAAGCATCTGCAAGTTCCTTCCAAGAGGAACAGAACAGAACTGTGGGAGGAGAAGTCAGCTCCTCTGGCCAGCAGAGGGAGGGTGAACTGAGCATCAAGCAGCAGTTCATTGAAATTAAGAAGAGGAGTGAGCCAATAAAAATACAGCTATATAACCATCTGTTGAAAATGGCTCCCACCAACCAGCAGCGCTTAATGTCTGCATTTGATGTTAGTGAGGGCAAGATGATCATGAGCCACTTCATGCCAACTACATTGCAGCCACAGTCCCATGCTGATTACTTAAGGACCAATCTTGAGGTCCTTGCCAAGGACATTCACCCAATGGATAAAATTGAATTGCACAAGCAGACAGGTGAGATGGTGTATGCTTCCCTGGCAGACCAAACATTGGACAACTACAGGCTACAAAGTAGCCTTAATAATACAGCCTCTCAACTAGAGTTGGAGAGAGCATCATCCCAGGCAAAGGACAACAGAATAAGGTCCTTAGAGGATATAATTATTGAGATTGGGCATGATCCTAAAGATATCAAGGGAATACAGGAAATATTGAAATTGAGGGATGCTGATATGGCAGCTCTAAGGAGAAAGATCAAACTCCCAGCCACGATTCACCCTCAAACAGATGAAGTAGCTCAACAAAGGCATGATAAAGATGCCACAGCTCTGCTGGTGACTCTCTATAAGCAGCTTATCCAGGTACAAGAAAAGCTGGGAGAATCAGAGGCTTCACAGGCAACATTACAGGCAACCTTGAAACAAAGAGAAGAAGGCCAGACCTCTCAGCCTCCTCCTCAAATCATTAATCTTGAGGAAACTGCTCCCATTACTACTCCTCCTCCTCAGCAGACTGATCAAGCAGCACCTTCTACTTCAGCACCACCAACAACAGAACAGGCCCAAAGCCTGGATATGCAGAAGATAAGGACTGAGATTCAAGCCCTGGAAGCTCAAATGACAGAATTAAATGAGACCAGAGAGAAATTGGCCAAATTCAATGATAGATATGACAAATCAAAGCAGGCTGTGGCAGAAAAGGGCAGGGAAGTAAAAGCCCTCAAAGATAAGATCAAAGAGCTGGAAAATGAGCTCAAGTTAGATAAAATTGTGGCTGAGCTTAGAATAGTGCTGTGGGCTAATATTGGCCAGTCTATTACTGACCAATGGCCGTATATTGAAACCATCCATGAGCAGCTAGAGCTCATTCCGAAGGCACAGGCTGAGATTCACAGATCAAGGAATGCCTTGAGCAATATGCCTAAAATTGCCACCAGAATGATTAATGTGCTTAATCATAAGACAAGTTCTCAGTTAGCTACCATGGGAATTCCCAACAGGACCGAGACCATTCAATTGATCAAGAGGGTTCTTACTCTGAGAAATCTAGTGCAGACATTAGAGAGAAGAACCCAAGACATGCAGACTGAGGTGAACAGGTTTATGGAGAAGTTCCAGGTGTTAGAAAACAGAGGGATCCCTAGCTTATTGAACAGCGCAGGGAAATTTTTCACACATGAACAATATGCCAAAAGGGTGAATGCATTTGCCACAAGTCAGATCAATGAGAAGCCCAACACCTCAGAAGAAACAGGGCCAGCTACAGGGCAGACTCTCTACAACAAAGTGGAAAGTTTATTTTTTATAATGAATGAAATCGAACACTTGTTTGCGGTAGCTCCAAATTTTTATAAGTATACAGAGGCAGAGGAGACTATGGATGCAATCCTCAGGCATCAATTACCTACACAGGACTGGTGGACCAAGGCAATACAAAAGATTTTGTAAACAGTGAGCCATTCACCAAATTTTGTTCATAAAAATATGAATTGTCATGCACATCACAGTTTAATAAAAACATCATGCATTAAAGATGAAAGTTGAGCCAACTCAGCAGAACCTACAGCCAACAAAGCAAGATGAATAGTCACAGGTGGCAGGGCCGAGAAAATACAGCACAGCAAACGTAAAGACACATTTTCCAGCATTAAAGCAAAGCGTTCCAACCGACTCAGTGACCTCCAAAGGTCAAAATATCTTCTGACAGACTTAAAGAGGAGTTATGTTGTATTCAAAGCTGTAATAACTTCTTTTTCTACCTTTTTGTACGAAGTAATGAAGATATTTCTCTCTCAGATGCATCAATGCCTGAGATATTGTGTATAAACATTTCTATAAAGTCCCCTTCGCATGAGTTTGCAAAGGGTTGTTGATTTCTCCTGAAGAAGTTCTTATGCTGTAATCCTTTCAGAGTTTAATAAAGAAAGTGATGGAATTTCTCGGATTTCTGAAGTGTTGAAAGCGTTTTGGTGTCTGTTGAAAACTGCTGGATTCCTGTGTATTACAAAATACAATAAGTCTCTGTAACTCTCTCTGTTATGTATTTTTGATTTATTAAAATCCATATATGTTTCTAATTTCTAAGTGTTTGACAACAAAGAAAAAGAATAACCTTTAGGACTTATTCAAGGAATACCCTTAGTTCAATCTGTGTTGTTAATGAATGTTTTCCTCAGCTGTAATCTTGATAAGTGTAATTCTTAATTGCTGCACTTTCAGAATACATCTTTCTCAGTGACCTTTGTCTCAGGAATTCAAGTTTGCTCCTGTGCAACATGTTTCACTTTCACATCACCAGCTCAATAGAGAATTCTTGATTGCTTTCTGTTGGCTGACCATGCATCACAACTTAAGTTTAAATTTGTTTGTTTAAGATACACAATAGGCCCTGCAGTCTGAACATCACCACACCTGCGTTTCAAAGCATTTCACAACTCCAGACTCCATTGCCCAATGATATACTATTCTCTGAACACTACACCGTAAGCCCTGAAAGAAGTCCTTCAACCAAAACATAAACCAAAACCTGAGCATAATAGCTAGCCTAAAACACTATCAAAACAGAGACAAATCATAAAGAGAGAGCCCTCTCCGATTACAGTTTGGCTAGAAACTGTGATCCAAATATTGGTTAGTGGTTACCCCGGTCGTATTCCCTTGGGAGTCAAAGGGAACAACCTGGGTGTTAACAGTATGCACGTAGAAATATACATGTTCACCTACATCTTAGATGTAGTCTGTGCTCGACAGGAGTTCCTGGGCTTGAAGTGGGAATGGTCGCCAGCGGAGACTACTGTGAACACATATTGTAAGATGTTGTTCGAATGCAGCTTCACAGGAGTTATCGTACGACTGTTCGATCATTTTGTCACCTCAGTTTACAAGATTATATTCAAATGGGATCCACTCTGCATGTCAATGGAAACAATGGAGGCACTGATAGACATAGCTGATTGGTATGCCTCACCGTCCGACACCTTCATACAGATGTACAGTGCAAAGAAGCCTTCACATGTTCTACCAATGTTTGCCTTGGACGTGCTCGTCATGCAGGAAGTAGCATATCACATCTCAGTAGGATTGACAGCTACGTTGCACCAGAAGAAGAAGGCACCATGGCTCATTTTTCTGCTATGCATCAAGTTATACGATATCTGGAGTTTCAAGCATGCAGATGTCAAAGTGGAGGTGATGAAGAAGTATCCATTTGACCCTTGAAGTTACAACCTATATGATCTGTATATTCTTGTGAAAGATAACTACACAAGAGTAGAGTTAACCTAGATCCATAGGGCATTTCATTGGGCCAAGGAGGACCCATGGAGATATTGCTAAAGTTTATCCAAACCCAATGAACAAGTTGGATTCGTTGTGGAATGGTTAGCGAAGCAACGTGAAGCAGCATCCCAGAGAGCAACAAAAGCATCAACAATAGTAGAGGCAAACATACCAGTGCGTGACAAGGGAAAGAGCAAGATTATCGATCACATGGAGTAAGAGTGAAGCTACATGTTCCAAGAAGATCCACTTGTGGAGAAAGCATCTTTGGCCATAGAGGAAAAGAGGCAACAACGTGACAAGCGAAACGTCCAAAGGAAGAGAGAGAAACCAAGAATGGAGGAAACAAAGAAGGAATTGCATGAGTTGAAGGAGCAACTTCGAAAGGAACAAGAACTACGCAAATAGGAGAGGGAAGTGCAACAAAAATAGGTACAATAGGGGGTGCAACATGTGCATACATATGAAACAATGCCCATACAGTTAGTGGCAAACAGGGTGAACCATCGCAGGAGCAAGACTTTGCTCAAGAGATAGAGCAAGCACTTGAACAGTTGGATACAAACATCACGGGCCCTCCACGAATCAATCCACAATCTCCTATCAAGGCAACATATAGCAAACATAAAACCAAGTCTATTACTTGCAAACAAGTCATGACAAACTGTTCTAAAAAATTACATAAGCTGGCGCACACCCAAAACACAGAGTGGCCATAGTTTTTATAATACTTCTCGGCATAACAGTATGAGCATTTCAAGCCTAAATATCGTTATTTCAATCAAAATATATCACTAAACAATCGATTTGTTATTCGGAAAAGAAAATCGATATGATTTCGTGAAAACTCGGACTTTTTCCTGACGATAATCTTGCAGTTGACTTTGGGGTTGACCATGTTATCATGCAACCTTCTTGATGAATTGGTTCAAGGGAATAGGAAGGAATCAATGAGGGGATTATTACTTACCCATATGTATTTTCCTTCACTAATCTAGAGCTTTTGAACCCTGTGAAAAGTGGAGGCAACTGCGGAAGTCTGGATTAGTTGCAGAAATAGGCCAATTCCGTAGCCAAATGCATACTTTAACAAAACAATAAGTTATATAGACAAATATGAAGAAGAATACATATAAATTCTTACCTTTAACAAAACCTTGTGTCTATTGCATTATTTAGGTGATAAGTATAGGAAAAAGGGAAGAAATATAGGAAAAAATGGTGTCAAGGTAAGACAGTCCTTGGACTCTACACAGCCGAGCTCCCTTCCAGAAATGCGCATTTTCTCCCAGTAGTTGAGCAGGCTTTTGCATGTGTAGTTGGTTTGACTAGTTCCACCTGGGACCAAGGAAACTTGACTTGAATGCATGGGCTGCTTTTTCCCAGAATAGAAAAATAAACACAAAGAAAGCATCGTAGATTTTAGGGAGTTATTTTTAGCAGCTGGAGGTTACATGCAAAGATTATTTTAGAATCTTTCCTCCAAGTGTCGCTCTTTCCTAGATTTGTGGCATGCGCATCACGAGGTTCAAAATTATTTATTCGATGCTTCAGAGCTCATTTCTTCACATCAATCTTGGAGCTTTAACATCTGACAACATATCTAGGACTCTTAGACACATCCATCACAACTATTCATGGGTAAGTGGTCTCAACTTGTCTTTTGCAACATTTTTGTCTCTTTTTGTGTGTTCTCTTTTTTGAGTGTTGTTTTCTTTATTTCTTTGAATGCTTGTTGTCATTTACATGCATACTACATTATACTAGCACCGTTTCAGTTTTCATTACTATCTCACTGCTGTCGCATGCATGAAACTATTTTGTACGAATGGTCGCCGATTTGGTGACTCGCTTCACCCACATGCATGCTGTTCCACTTTCTGAATATTTCATACACTATTTGCATGCATGATCATTTTATTTTGGTTATAGTCATTATCATCATGCATTCATTTTGACATTTCCTTCAGTTACCCGTCGGCGGGTCTGGGCAGCCTTGTCCTGGACGCTGCCTCACCAAGACAACATTGCGCAATCCTTAGAGGGATGGATCATTCTTCCCCTCAAGAAATGTGCATTTCTACCCAATAACTATTCCCTAGGCCTGATTTGTACAATTTTGAGGGACAGTGATTACTGGCCTAGAAAATTGTGTAATGCAGTCACTGAGCCTGCAACCATTGCCAACTGAAATTGCGCATTGCGCAATTCCAGCTGTTACACAGTAATTTGTCACTGTCTCCCTGTCAGTCGCCTTACTGTGTCAGGAGTTCACAATAATCAAGTTCATGCCTTCTGAACTGGCCAAAAACCCACTTTTCTAAAGTTTTCCTCATCAGCGCGTCTGTTTCTAAAATACCCACGATGACTGGCGCTTCATAACAGACCGCGTGCGCTGCCAGCGCGGAAGCACACGACTTTCTCGCGCTGATCGAATTTCATGACCAGCGCAGCCTCTGTTTGTATTGACCCGCACTGACATGGCCCTTTCCATTATGTCTTTGCGACGTCAGCGTGCCAAACCAGTTATGCACCCGCGCTGATCCAGTTTGGGCGAATTTGTTCCAACAGCCAGCCTTCCAGATAACTCCAGACTTGGTTGTTGGCCTTGTGAGTATCGCCTCCCTTCTATGGCATGTCTGTTCAACCCTTTGCAACTGCTTCCCTTGAAGATAAGCTCATCCTTCCACCATTCAAGGAGACTCCTTCTCCTATATAAACCTCTACCATTACCATGAGCAGCTAGTTTGGAATAGCTTGGATTGTGTGGAGCTTATAGTGCTCAGATTGCTGCTACTATAGGTAGTTGGTGTGATAAGTGTGGAAGTGTTTGATAGCTTAGGGAAGGTTTTGTTGTGTTGCTTGTGTGAGAGAGAGAGTTTCTTGGCTTGGGAGAATCATTTCCAAAGGTGAATGCTTAAGAGACTTGCTGACTGGCCCCTCCTGAGAAGGATATCGACGTCAGAACATTTGGTTGTACTCTTCTCTGTTATTGATTAATAATAGATGACTACTATTATTGTTCCATTCTCATTTGTCTCTGTAATGATTAATGTGAATTACATCCTTTCTGACTGATGTATGGTTGCTTTTATTAGATTTCACGCTTGTGTTTGTTTTCTCTTCGTGTGTGCAGGTATCTATTCGCAGAGATCGCGGAGGATCATGACCAACCAGAGCGAAGGAGCGAAGGTGGCATCTATTCATCAAACAACAGCGCTGGAATCCAAGTAGGTGTTCTTTGCCCACCTTTTAATTGCAACTAGGAACTTGCATAGTAGCATTGACCGATTGTTGCTAGACCCACTCTGGGCTAGTAGGGATCACCTCTATCCGTAGAGGGGATTTGCCTCTCCAACACCAGCAGTTAGCAGTAAGCCTGGATTGTGAATTGTGCAATTCCAACAATTAGTCATGCCTACTCAATAGCCCATACTGCCTTTTGTGTAGTTCTAGCAGCCAGTCATCCATCCTCCCAGAAGAAATTGTGCAGTCCTTGCCTATCAATCCCCAGGTATGTGTTATGTCGTTCCTGAATTTGCTTTGGTTTTCGCTGACAGATTTCTTGCCATGCATGTCGATTTGCCTCCATATCTAGTAGGTGTTCATGCACCTCTTAACAGTGCAAGATCAATGGCCTCTAAGAGAGCATGATCAAAGGACACTAACGGAAGTGAAACTAGAGCAGTAGTTGAGCGAGTGTCTGCAAGTCTACTGGTTTATGAAGACACCAAGATAATTCTAGACAAGAACATCAAGATGAAATGGCAAGAGGTCAATGATGCATTTACATGCACATTTGGGGAAGACCTTGAAGACCACTAGGTATACGTTAACATCCACAAGTCAGGCTTGTATCAGATTGCATGCAGATACCCTGTGTTCCCATGTGCGGACATGATACACTAGATCATCTTGCACACTATCCCCGAGACAATGACCTTGAGCAGTGTCAACGGCACGAAGATTTCAACCTTCAGTGCATAGGATTATGATGATATGTATCAGATGTTAGAGCCCGTAACCATCATGGAGACTCCCTTCTGCTTACCTAGCAACAATTCCAACTCCAGGGACATTCTAAAGATCTGCATAAAGGAGCTGACTAGATTCAAGATGACATGCAACCAGATCTACAAGACAAAGATACTGCAGAAGGCACTTGGTAGTCTTTCCATGTGGACTATATGGCTAGGAAAGTGTTACACTAAAATTTGTCACCATGACTATCTACAGTCAGTATGGCTCTATCAACTGTCATACTATCCTCCTTGGCAAGTCTCATACCTCTGTTCCTCATGTCAAACTCCAAGAAAGAGAGAAAGTCCTTAAAAAAATCAAATAACTCTGGGTACGCAGTTTCTCTTAACCTTACCTGCGTGTACGCACCTCAAGTTCACATTCCATGCGTACTTGTATGCTTTGTCTGTAAAGGGGTGGGTGCGTACCCCTGTAAAGGTCAAAAGGCCCAAGTTTTACTTCAAAAATGTTACTTGTGGTCAATTCTAGAGTATTCTAGAAGTTTGTTTAACGTGTATTGAGCGCCTCCAGATGGTTCATGTATCCCTATGAAAGAGGAACTTATCCCATCAAGAGGGGAGCTATCCCATTCAAAGAGGGGCTTATCCCATTGATGGTGGACCTGATTAACTTCCTCTAAAGCACTATAAATACAGGCATTGGACCAGAGGGAGGAGAGGTTGAAAGCTGAACATTCCTAAGGGTAGATGCTGCTGGAATTAGGACTCCCTTATAGAGCTTGAGAGGAGAGATTCCCATCCTTTCCTAGCCTTATTTGGAAGTGGGTGAGCTGATCAAAGTAAAGGAGAACTCTTGCTGGACCCTAGGAGGGACCTGCACAACACCAAGGCTCAGGTTGTAATGGTTTCTTTTGTTTCCACTTAATACAATTAAGCTCATTTTTCTCAACAGATTGTTATACATGATTTGTTTCATATACTCCTTGGTCTGTATGATGAATATGTTTTATTTTATGAGTTATTCAGGTGCTATGTAATCTTTTGTTTGTTAGTGGATGCAGGTTTCGAAGAGAAGGAGGAGCTCATCCGAATCGGCGAGGCTGAACTACTACAAATCATTGGACTAAAGGTATGTTATAAACACCTGATTACTTGTATTCTAAATGCATATTTAGAGAAAGGTAGTGTTTAATTGTCTTGTTTGTCACTAGAAAGCCTTAGCTTCTAGGGAGGTCGGTTTTGTCCGCAAAATTGACTCTTTCCGCATGACAAAATGGCGACTCCGCTGGGGAACTCCATTGATGTGAATGATTTTTCCTTTGTGTGAAACTTTGATTTGAGAAAAGTCGTTTCTTTTCTGGTTTTTGGCTGTTTGACTGTGCATTTGGGTGGGATAGCCTAGGGTTAAATTAGATTTTAGTTTTTCTTGGTTTTGCTAGAAGTACGCAACCTCTGTGTTGAGCACAGTGCATACCTGTACGCAATGCAGCTTTGTACACAGAGAGTACACGCACCTGTGCAAACAGGTTGCCTGCGTACCCTATCAAAATTGAGAAAATTTCAATTTTCTCCTTTTTGCCTCTTAGATTTTGTTTATAATTTGTTTTTACTACCCAGATCCACTGGTTACCTGTCAGAAGTCTTCACCTAAGCTTGTTTCATTGGTGTCAAGGGTTTTAGTGAAATTCATAGAAATTCTAGCCCTAGGGTTTGATTTTTGCATTGGTCCTGTAGTGACTTTGGCTTTAGAAGTTGTAAAACCTTGGATCTCCCTGGTCTTTTCAGTCTTCTTAGGAGTCGGACCTTTCATAAAATCCACCTGTGTGAGAAACCTACCTTTGTGTTGTCTCTTTGCGGAATTTCGAGAAAGCTTGCTGGTTAAAGTTGTGAATTTCATTCTTAAGAAAAAGAACAAAAGATTTTGATTTTTGTTTTTGACTAGTTTATGATTCTGCATGAACGAGTCCTTGGTTGAATTGTGACTGAGTAAAACATCCTGGAATCATACTTGGTAGGATTTTTCCTCATTAGATTTACTTTTAGGTGATTTTCTCTTAGATTTGCTTTTAAGAAAACTTGTTTTGATTGTCATAGATTTTTAAAATTTGATTTTTGATTTTTATATGCTTTGTTAATATAGGGAAAAAACCCAAAAAATCTCTTTTGAAGAAAAGTTTGCTTTAGTAGCATTTGAGTCTTTGAAAAGAAAAGGAATTTTCGTGAAATAATTAGTGGTCATGTGTTCTATGCTTTGGAAAAGATAAAGAGATTGTTTCTTTGATTTTCATTGCCAAGAAAGTTGTCTTTATATCAATTTTGCATTCTCCAACTCTCTTAGCTAGGGAATTCATTGAAAAAGAAAATTAGTATAAATCATCCTAAGTACATCTTTTTAGTGGATTTGAGTCGAGTCTACACACCATCAGTTTCATCTCCGCTACCTTTTGTCCTAAAGAAAAGCCATAAAAATTAACGCTTAAAGTAAAATCAACTTAGTAACTTTTTATTTACTAGGGCTCTGAAACACCAATATAGATCAGGCTAGTGTCTTGGAGTAGGAGAGTAATTAACTCTCCAAGACAGTAAAACCAAACAAGTAGCTCATCTTGTGGTAGGATAAATCCAACTGTTTCATTTGTACTCTGGGAAAGCTCCTTTTAAAGGAGAAGCACGAGACCGTGTTCGAACCAGTGAGGGGATCAATCCTCCTTCATTGGGAAAGACGCTAGATACGCACGTACTACAAACGGTAAACCTTGGATTATTGTCGAGGAGCCTGGGGTCACTTGTCGGTAAACCTTGGATTATTGTCAAGGAGCCGGCAAGGGGATTGAGCTTGTTACTATGCCCTTGCGTGCTATCGGGTCGTAGACTGTTCCCCCAGGTATATTTGTTGCTGTTGGTAACCTTAGTGACCATTTTCTTTAGGATTCTACCCGAGGTGACGGTGGAGGGAAGATCCCACTGTACCTGGAGCAAACGTCGGCTAGACTCACTTGGATTTTCCGGGGGGTTCACTTCACTCGAGACGGTTAAAGTGGAGGAACTTGTGCCGGTCTATTCATTAAGCAGGTTGTCAGGGTAACTGTTCCACCCATCAGTTCTGTACTGAATTCGGCGATGTTGGGTTTCATCACCAACTAGTGTTTTCGGTCCAGAAGGCTACTGTTTGTGTATGGTTTGACGCCCTAGATTCTTTAGGCGTGTGATTCGAATTTGTTTGGTTCTTTAGAGACTTTAGGCGGTTTGCTTTGAGATTTTACTTTGTTTGCGTGTGCAGTAGTTAAAAGTTTTTAACTGTGGCTGAATTACCGAGACAGTCCTGTAGACTTCAGGGCCAGTCTCCTAAGATTGTTACCGTGGCCGATTTGTTGAGGAAGTCCTGTAGACTTTGGGGCGAACCTCCTGAAGACGTCCTGGGTCATTACGAAGGTTTGAAAGTCCTTGTAACTCCTAGTGGCAGTAAAGTAGGTTCACCTGAAGAAGGAGAGTCGTCGTTGGTAGTCCATCCAGATTACCAAGGTCTAGAAACAGGTTATAATCCCGAATCTATTGTAGTTTCCAAGCTTGTTGGTAGTTTTTCATCTACTAGTGATATAGGCGAAGAACCTGAAATATCTGAACCTGTTACTCCAACTTCTAGTGCTCCTGATTCAGCAAGGGTAGAAAGAGTCATCACCGAAAATCTTCCTTCTGGTTTGATAGCTATTGAAGAACTTGCTCCAGAAGAAGAAATAGGTGTCCCTATCCCTAAAAATCAACTTACTATTGATCTAAGGGAGCGTGAATCGATTTTTTACAGTCTTCCTAGAAGTACTACTTGGTATCTTTCGTTAACCAATTATTTGAACAACTCAGGGTCAAGTTTTCTCCAGCTCGTACTCCTTATCCACCCGGAGGTATTTATACTCCTGTAAATATGTCTGGTCAGTCGTCCGTGTTCACTCAATCTCCTGAATCTTTCTTGTACGGCGGTCCTTCTGTTCCCTCTGGGTATCAGTCACTTTCTGGTACTTTTGTGGGAGCATCTCCTCAACCCATTGAACATGGGTTATTAATTGGAAACAATGGTAATAAACCGTTGGGTGTAGGAGACATTTACATGATGTCAGGTTCAATTCCCGGTTCTCAACCTCAAGGTGGCTAGTTACCGCCTGGGGGGCAGCCTCAATTAACGCCTGGGGGGCAGCCTCAATTAATGCCTGGGGGGCAACCTCAAGGTACACAAATTGTGTCTGGGGGGCAACCTCAAGGACAGTATGTACCCATAGTGTAATACATTCCTCAAGGTCAACCCCACCCTCAATATGTACCCCAAGGTCAACCTCAGTATCAATTTATGCCTCAAGGTCAACCCCAGTATCAGTACTTACCTCAAGGGTATCTACCCCAAGGTCAGTACTCGAGTCAAGGTTATCAACCACCCCAAGGTCAATCTTATGTTCAAGGTACAGGAAATGTACCTTTCAATTATCAATCCTACCCTCAATCCGGTTATGGATCTCAATATCCTCAACCTGTCATGGGTCAATACCCTGGAATGAACATAGTGTGGGATCCATCGCAAGTTCAACAGGTGTTGTAGCCAAGCGTACAGTTGTCATCTTAAACTGGACAACCTTTAGTTTCTGGTCCACCCCAGCAACCAGTCCAGTCTAATGTTCAAACTTCTGTACCTTCGGTAGTTACTCAGTCACCCATTGCGCCTAGTACTCCATCTCAAACGACTGCTGTAACTACCGCAACATCTGTTCCATCCACCACACTTACTTCTGGAGTATCGACAGCTCCGGTTTCTACTATCTCTGCCACTACTCCTCAGACATCTTTACTATTGTCTGGATCCACGATTCAAACTACGGTTCAGATGCCTGTAGGAAAGCCTGGTTTAAGTACGGTTGTCACTAGTCAACCACAATTCGCTTATCAACCGTACCAGGGACAGTACCAATACGAGTCTGTTGTCCAGCAACCAGTTTACCAGTATCAACCGTATCCTGGGTACACTTATCAACAACCACAACAACCCCAGTACGGTCCGGTTAATCCTGGTTTTCCAGGAGGATACAATATCCCGAATGCAATTCCTATTCCAAGTTATCCTGGATATCCTCCTCCTGGGACTGGTCTTGTGACCCAGAGTTTTAGGGATCCTAATCGGCAATTACCATTTATCGCAACTTTGGATTTACCAGACTTGACGTGCCTAACGAACGATCTGATCAATTATCTTCCGTTTTGGCTGCCAATGCCGAATAAGTTGCCTAGTGACATTCCCAAGTTCGAGGGTAAGTCTGGAGAGGATCCATCAAATCATGTGATGACTTACCACCTCTGGTGTGCCTCAAATTCCATCTCAGATGATTCGATCCGCTTACGTCTTTTCCAGCGTACGCTCATTGGTCTCGTGGCCAAGTGGTACATTGAGTTACCACGGGCCTCTTTTTATAATTTTAGTCAGTTAGCTACCTAGTTCTTAACTCATTTTCAGTTGTCGGTCAGATATGATAATGGCACGGAGTTACTAACTTCATTAAAATAGTCGACGTCCACTTATATTTCCGATCATATACATGAATGGAGACGTCAAAGGTGATTAGTGAAATTTTTTATCCCGGACCAAATCTTAGCTGAATGGTTTGTTAAATCATTATTACCGAAGATTACTGAAGACGTAGCTAAGGCCGGCGTAGTTACTGAGGAGCAAGTGATTGCTCAAGCGTAGTACCTTGACTTAGTTTACACTCAGTCAGGTACGTTACACGAAAAGATCCCAGATCTTCCAAAGTCAAATCAAATCGTTGCTGCTCCTTCGGGATCTCATGCTGCTGATGGCATGATTGGTACGGTGAATACTAAAAGCAAGAAGAAGTCTTCAAAGAATTCTTCGCCCATTATAACCTTACTAGACTCCCCGACAGGAGAATCTTCTACTGAAGTTTCCACTGATATTCACGCTGTAGAGTCATCTACGACTAAATAAAAAAACGGTGGGAAGAAGAAAGGCAAGAAGAAGAATAAAGTAGACAAAACTCCAAAGGAGAAAACAGAAACGTTGGAAACCAATGACGAAAAGCGCAAACCTCGATATCCTTGTCTTATTTGTGAAGAGGATCATTTTACAAGAGATTTCCCTCATCAGGCCGAGGTTGTGAAAATCGGCAAGGGTTCCCCAACTCCTGCCGTTTTGAAAGATCCATTTCCAAAGCAGGAGAGTAAGATGATAGGTTCTTCCTCGAGTGCCAGTGAAGAACCCATATTGATGATGTCTCATGTAAGGATTGCAACTCGATCGCAAGATTATGGTAATAAAATTCCTGTTGATGGATTGAAAGAAGCAGAATCTTCTCATTCAAATCCATCAACCTCAGCTCCCGGTTCCGATCCACTACAGATCGAGAAACCTAACCCTGACTTAGTAATCAAACCGCCCGCCAAGGGTGTACTTCGAAGGTCTGCTTTCAATCCACATGCGAGAGCGGCACAGAATTACAACATTGTTGAGGATTTAGCTGTTTCACCCTCAGCAATGTCAGCTTTGGAAGTGCTGCAATCATGCCCAACACAAAGCAAATTACTTTTGTCAGCTATAGGAGCTGTTGATGTTCAGGACCCGAACCTAATAATCTTTGATCTAGAAAATAGTACACCGCGTTTGCCTCATCAGATGGCTTTCCAGATCCCAGTGATAGTCAAAAACAGGCCTATTGATCAGACTGTAATTGATGAGGGAGCTTCCACATGTATTATGTCGATACAGTGCTGGAGATCGCTTGGTTCTCCTTCACTAAATCAATCCCCGACAATTCTTAAGGCCTTTGATGGCCATAGGTTTCATCCGTTTGGCATTCTACAGGATTTTCCTATAAGGGTTGAGGGAAAAACCGTTAGTCTGGATGTGGAGGTGGTTGATGCCCCTCTAGACTACAACCTTCTTTTGGGTCGAAGTTGGTCTTACGCTATGACAGCGGTCGTTTCGTCAGTCTTAAGAGTAATAAAGTTTCCACATAATGGCAAGATCGTAACCATAGACCAGCTGGCTTACTTTTCATCCGACCCAGCCTCTTCAGAGAGTATCCAGCATGTCGGTAAAATGACTATCCCTTATAAGGATGTTGGCGTAGGATTAGTTAAAGATGCCGGTTTACTGGGAACTTTTCCTTTTCCTCCAATCAACGCCGTGTCTTCGTTTGCATCTATTCATATGATTACTTCAGACACCATTGTTTATGATGATCCTTGGATCATTCCTTCTGAATCTGAGATAGACTCATTTGGTGATGCAATTCCTTTGAGTCCATATGAAATTGCCTATGAAGCCGTGCAGTCTTTTACCAACCTGAGTTCAACCAAAATCGACCAAATGAATGTGGTCCGTGAGGAATTATTTTTCACGTCAACCTCGAAATTAATAACGTTTCCCGAAGTTGCGTCATCTGACGAACAAATTTGTGAAGTCCTGTGCGTAGATGATTTACCATGGGAAGATCTCCATCATAGATCTTCATTTTTACCTGAGGATGATCGTTTTGAAAATGATTTCTCATCAATCTTTACAGCTGAATATGTCAAAGAAGCTCAGAATCCAATGAAACATCCTGATTTAGAGCTGAATTTGGGAAATATTTCTCGCACTATTCCCATTGACATTTTAGTCAAGCCCGGAATTGTTGAGCACATTCATATAGGTGCCTCGTGTTCAGATGACGAAATTCAGACATATAAGGCCCTATTTCAAGAATTTCGCGACGTGTTTGCCTGGTCCTATGAGGAAATGCCAGGAATTGATCCCGCAATTGTTGTCCATGAGATCAAGACTTACCCGGATGCTAAACTCGTCCGGAAACGTTTGCATCAAATTCACCCACGAAAAGCGGCTGCAATTAAAGCAGAAGTTGAGAAGCTGTTGAAAGCAGGTTTCATTTATCCGATCCCGTTAATGCATTGGGTATCGAATATTGTTTCGGTTAACAAAAAATAGGGAACAATAAGAATTTGTATCGACTATAGGGATATTAATCGTGCTTGTCCCAAAGACAACTACCCAACACCCTATATCGATCAAATAATTGATGATTGTGCCGGCAGTGAAATATTTTCCTTTATGGACGGTTTTTCCGGTTACAACCAAATCAATATTCTACTTGCCGATCAACCAAAAACGGCTTTCATTTGTCCATGGGGGACATTTGCTTACTGCAAATTACCTTTTGGGCTTAAGAATGCTGGAGCCACTTTTCAAAGGGCGATGTCTTATGCATTTCATGACATCAAACACATTGTGCAACTGTATCTCGATGATTTGCCCGCTCACTCATTACATTGTGCTGATCACCTTGTCCATTTATGAGAAATCTTCATGAGGTGTAGGCATTATCGAATTCGGTTGAACCCACACAAATGTGTCTTCTGTATAGAAGTAGGAAGATTGCTGGGATTTGTAGTTTCAAAAGCCGGCATCCGCGTCGATCCCTCGAAGGTAGAAGCTATCATCAAATTGCCTCCTCCTTCGAGTCTTCACCAACTCCAAAGTTTGCAGGGGAAAGCAAACTTTTTATGCCGATTCATTCCTAACTACGCCGAGATTACCAAGGGTTTTACCCAGTTGTTGAAACAGAACACTCAATTCTCTTGGGATGAGATAACTCAGAAATCTTTTGATGCACTCAAGCACGCGTTGACCCATACACTGTTGCTGCATCCTCCCAACTACAACCGGGATTACTTTTTGTACCTCGCCGCCGCTCATTCCACCATTGGAATGGTCTTAGTACAGGAAGACAAATTCAGAACGGAACATGTGATATATTACCTTAGTCGGACCTTAAATCCAACTGAGCTCAACTATTCACATGTGGAGAAATTGGCATTGGCAGCCGTTCAAGCTGTCCAACTTTTTCGTCACTACATTCTACTCTGTAAAACTACAGTCATTTCGGTTTGCAACTCTATGATCTACATTTTAACTAAACAATTGCTAGGGGGCAAGTACTCCAAATGGATTGTTATCCTGCAGGAGTTCGACTTGGAATTTGAAAAATCTAAGTCTAAGAAATCTTTAGTTTTTGCCGAGTTAATGTGTGACTTCCCGCGTGCTGACACAGAAACTGTGGCAGAAGAGCCCATTGCGGACGAATCTTTGTTTCTCATCAACACTTTAGATCTGTGGTATGGGGATATAATCGTCTATCTCCAGACCCAATCCTTTCGGCCCGAAGTTTCAAAGTCGGAACGTCGGAAAATTCGATTCCAGTCCCAACATTACAAAATTATTGGAGATACTCTTTATCGCCATGGGGTGGGCTTGGTTTTTCGCCGTTGCTTAACTCACGAGGAAGCTGAAAGGGTTTTGAATGACTGTCACTCTGGAGCGTGTGGCGGTCATATGTCTGGGTATGCCACAGCCCAAAAGATATTGCGCGCTGGCTACTTCTGGCCGTCCTTGTTTAAAGACTGTATTATTGCGGTCCGGAAATTCCACAACTGTCAAGTGTTTGATCGCAAGATGCGCGCACCACCTGCTCCTCTCCACCCTATAATTGCCGTTGGTCCTTTTGCCAAATGGGGTATCGATTTTATTACATGTAACCCTCAATCGGCCGGGGGGCATGCGTATATCATCCTTGCGGTTGATTATTTTACTAAATGGGCCGAGGCGATGCCTACATTCGAGGCAGACGGCAAGACAGCTGCAATTTTCGTATTCAATCACATTATTGCTAGGTTTGGTGTCCCACAAGCGATAATCATTGACCATGGGCGCCATTTTCGAAACGTTATGATGACAGAACTTATAGGCCAGCTTGGTTTGCGTCACGATAGCTCAACTCCTTATTATCCACAAGCGAATGGTCTGGTTGAGTCCATCAACAAAGTTTTAGTTATCATGATCCGACGAATCATTGGTATTCATCGGTCGAATTGGCACAACATGTTATTTTCCGTGCTTTGGGCGTACCGAACCTCAGTGAAAACATCAACAGGGTTCACTCCTTTCCAACTAGTTTATGGTTTGGAAGCTGTGCTGCCCATTGAATGCAAAATACCGTCACTTCAAATGGCTGTCGAATTACTTCCAGCTACTTCCGAAGAGGAGAAGCGTTTATTATACTTAGCTCAATTAGATGAGACTCGACGTGACGCTGCATTGGCAATCGAGACTCACGCAAAATGTATGAAAGCTCAGTATGATCGAAATGTGACCCCTCGAAATTTTTCGGAAGGAGACCTAGTGCTATTATATGATCAAGCTAACGATAAATTAGGTGCTGGAAAATTCGTTCCTATGTGGCATGGGACCTACATCTTCAAGCGAAAGCTAGCAAAAGGGGCCTATGAGCTGGTAGATTTTGACGGGGACTCTTTGGGTAAACCCAGAAATGGACTTTACCTAAAGAGGTATTATGCTTAAATGATGGGTATGGAGATTTTAGGTTAGGTTTTTCTTTCTAGCTGGTGTGTTTGTTAGTTTAGACAGTGTGCTTAGCTTAGAAAGTGTGTTTTTCGTCGTTATTCTTCTTATCTTGGTTTTACGCTTGATGTTTGCAGATGTCGATGCCTCTCCAAACATACATTGGATTTGCTGATGGTGCTTGTCGTAGTACACAAAACATCTCTTCCGCAGCTTGGGTTATTTATTCGCCCTCTGACGAGTTAGTTTCTATGCATGGGGTGAGCCTCGGTCAGACAACAAACAACATTGCAGAATACAGTGCAGTGATTGAGTTATTGTCTGAATCTATTTCGTTTGGGATTCGGAGTTTGATAGTGAGGTTAGATTCTGAACTCGTTGTATTATAGCTTAATAGAGTGTATGCCATTAGAAATCCAGTGTTATTAAGATTATTTTTGAGAGTGCGTCTCTTGGAACGTGAATTTGATTACATTAAATATCAGCATATTCCAAGGTCTTTCAATACATTAGTAGATGCAATTGCTTCTCGAATGTTAGACAGACATTTGCGATAATCATACATGTAAATTTAAAAACATTTCATCCCACATGTTTAACAAAATAAGCCGGTAATAATGATATATATAGATAGGAGTGTGTAAAAAATACATCGTCTTCGATCATAGGTTGAAAAACACCTTATGATCGGCAAAAATGATAAGTACAAAAAACCAAAATGTCACATGTGTCTACAAAAGTGACCATCCAATCACTGGTGATGCTCTCTATACGACATCACTGCATGCGCCACCCTACACAAGAACCTCCTAAAAGGTCCTGGGACTGCGACGACATAGCGCTGAAGCCTGATAGGAATATCATCTATAGTAGTCTCTGGTATGTCTGCCGTAAGACGCTCTAGGTCTTGTTCCAACTTAGCTAAGGTCTCTGCGGTCGTGTCCTATGGGGCTAGTGGCGGTGCAACTGGTACTCTCCTCTCGAAAGGCCGTAGATTGGCTGGATGCCGTGGGCCTACATCTGGTCACTGTCAGCTTTGAGACGATATAAAAACAAAAAAAATAGATAATTTAAAAACTTCTGAAAAATGAAGTACCTGTGTCATCCCACTGTTCTCCCAATGGAAGAATCATGTCCGGATCTCCACGAAAATCAACTCCGGCATAAGGAAAATCCTGTATCGAGAAGATCTGGTTCTCCAACCAGTGAAAATACTCCGGTCTAAATTGGACAACCTCTGTGCCCTCGTCAGGATGACGGGCCATCACCGCAACCCATCACGTCAACTTAGGCTCTCGGGGAGGCCCAACCTCAACAGTGAGCTGCTGTGGGATCAGCATCGGAACCCTCTCTAGGGCAAAACTCACAACTAAAGGCCCATAACCAAAAGTCTTCAACTGTCGTTTTTGGTCCTAGTCAGTTGGCCCTTTAAGTTGGCCAACACAGCATCGCACCAGTTGAAAATGGTACCCCGATAGCAATCAATCGCCATCTGCATCTGGGATCCAGTGGCAATGTGCAAAGCAGCAGCCCCACAAATTCTGGTAACTGTAAAGGCAATTACCATAAGTTCAGGTCGGGATATCTTTTTGATCTCTATCCCCTTCTCCTGGTTCTGATTATTGCACCACTCTAGTCAGAGACTAGCAGTGGACTGGCCACCCGGCCTAGTCCCGGACAGAGTCAATTGTTCGCCGCTCTTGGGCAAACCAGTGAGAAAGTAAATATCTGAGGGCTCTATCTCGAGCTGGTGCCCTCCAATGTAAAAGCACTGATCCTGAACATTCCACCTTTCAACCAGCCACTGTAGAAAGCGCACCTGGGCCCTCATGCCAGGTATGGCCCAGTATTTGTAAAGACCGCATGCCTTCAAAACATCAATGGAAGGTTGGTGATTAATGGCGGCCAAATCAACATCTTCGTGTTCTCTCTCGCACCAATCAAGCATGGTGGGCAATCTACACACCATAAAACATCTATTAGAGTCCATAAATTTAAAATTTTTTGGTTCATTTTGGAGAAATGAGGGTTTGAAAATCCTCTCCGCGGTGTACGCAGCCCGCCTTTAGAAACAGAGCGTGTGTACGCAGGTTCTCTTAAGGCAAGCTGCGTACGCCCGGCATTTTCCCAACTGAGAAAATGTCGGGGTACGCAGGTCACCAGTGGAGCACCTGCGTACCCCGAAAAGCGGACCTTGAAACCCCAAGGCCTCCAAAAAATGAAACTAAAGCTTAAAAACAAATTCTAAACGGATGGAAATGCAAGGGAGGATGTTGTAGAATACCTGATGAAACGACGTTCGGTTTCGACGGTCGGATTCTCCGCAATGACCACGGGAAGTTTCTTGCCAAAAGCCCTTTTTCTCTCCTCAACAGTAAAATGGTAAAAATGAAATGGTAAAAGCCCTTTTTATAGGTTTTTTGAGTAAATAAATGTTAAATTTGTTTATTATCCACCGTGAAAAGGTATTTTTCAAAGTATTTTTATCTATCTTTAAACAGGTATGAGTAATGTGTTGGTTTTTGTGCAAGATAGAGGGTTTTCAAGGAAAATTATCATTTTTCACAAACAAAAACATCAGAGTCATCTTTTAAGCCCTTTTCTGACTCCTAAAACATGAAAAGATTGCTGAGCGTTTCTTTTACACTCGTTAAAACGGAATTAAAAGACGGTCCCCTTATAGCTCTTTTCTGACCGTAAAAACAGGAAAAGATTGCCGGATTTTTGTCGTTTCAAATTCGATACTGGAAATAAAACGATGTGTCCTTGATCGCTTTTTACTTTTCAGGTCAAAGACACTAATCATGAAAGTACTCCTTGGTCGCAAGATCAAGCGGTTCTCTCAAGTATTATTTTATACTTTTTCGGGCTTGGGAGACACAAATTTACGAAAAAGTTCAACCCTGGAGTCTTCTTAAGTTTTTTCAGACTCTCTAAAATTGAAAAACGCTGAGTTTCTCCTATACTGGACTCGTTAAAATTTCACAGTAAAGGACCTGTTTGATTACAAACAGGAACGGACCACTCCTTCTTAGGGTTCGAATCAAAACTAAGTTGGACACATCCGAAGGATGAGCTTATAATCAAGCATAGGTTATCCTCCTCAAGCTTGTAAAAAATAAAGAGGTACTTGACAGCAATGGTGGGGGAAAAGAGAGAAAAATGAGCCTATTTGTTATCCTTTTTCTCAGAAGAAGCCTTATCACCACTCTTGAACACGACACTTTTCATTCACCTGGGTTGGGAAATCCTTTGCCTAACAGTTGATCAAACCACATTGAAAATCTTCAACCGGTTCCGGGTATTAACTTTGGGTCAATTTTCACCAAGCCATCTGTCGTGTCGTTATGTGTTCAAGAGGTCACTGCAAATAAACCATTCATCTGCAAAATACCCGTCATCCATCTCGACCATCCCTGAGTCAGTCCTTACAGCTACATTTCTTCAACTTGATCTATGATTTCGTGTTGTGGGCTTTCTTGCAATGGGTCGCTTTCTATCGACATCAGCACATTATCTAGAAAGATGACGTAGAAATCGTCAGTACCTTGAAATCTGCATGCATCAATGGTAGGTTTCTCGCCTTTGACGACGATTTCCATCATTGAATTTCGATCAAAGGACTCCGTGAAATGTTCGACATCAACTCATTCATTCACATCTCATGGATTGTACTGGGTACTTTGAGAACCATTGACATCACTGGTGGTCTCTCTCACACTTGTTAACAGTTTACATCATCGACTGGTAATCAAGTGGTTTCTACCATGTTCGACATCAACTCATTTATTCGCATGGATAGAATCGTACCTTTTCGGGAAATAGAAATGAAGACCCTGGATCTAGTTTCCACCATCTAGGCTGCGAGGAGTTTTGTATTCATTATACAATAGACTAATCATAAACAGATGGTTGCGTCCATACTGTGTCTACATGAGTCTATGATTATGATGTACTGCGAAATCATTCCTGTATCAGAGCAGTAGTTAGTTTGTTAGTTAAAGTTTTTGATCTGAGTATGGGAATGCCTACCTCAGCGATGATATGATCTCATACATGTATTTTGTGTTGAATACTTGCAGGTTCCAACCGGGCTCTCCACAAGATAATCCTTGAAATGATAAAATACTTCACCCTTCCTAGATGATATGACACCCTAATCTACTACAGGTTTCGCACTTTAGGGGGAAATGTGTTACACTAAAATTTGTCACCATGACTATCTACAGTCAGTATGGCTCTATCAACTGTCATACTATCCTCCTTGGCAAGTCTCATATCTCTGTTCCTCATGTCAAACTCCAAGAAAGAGAGAAAGTCCTTAAAAAAATCAAATAACTCTGGGTACACAGTTTCTCTTAACCATACCTGCGTGTACACACCTCAGGTTCACATTCCATGCGTACTTGTATGCTCTGTCTGTAAAGGGGTGGGTGCGTACCCCTGTAAAGGTCAAAAGGCATGAGTTTTACTTCAAAAAAGTTACTTGTGGTCGATTCTAGAGCATTCTAGAAGTTTGTTTAACGTGTATTGAGCGCCTCCAGATCGTTCATGTATCCCTATGAAAGAGGAACTTATCCCATCAAGAGGGGAGTTGTCCCATTCAAAGAGGGGCTTATCCCATTGATGGTGGACCTGATTACCTTCCTCTAAAGCACTATAAATACAGGCATTGGGCCAGAGGGAGGAGAGGTTGAAAGCTGAACATTCCTAAGGGTAGATGCTGCTGGAATTAGGACTCCCTTATAGAGCTTGAGAGGAGAGATACCCATCCTTTCCTAGCCTTATTTGGAAGTGGGTGAGCTGATCAAAGTAAAGGAGAACTCTTGCTGGACCCTAGGAGGGACCTGTACAACACCAAGGCTCAGGTTGTAATGGTTTCTTTTGTTTCCACTTAATACAATTAAGCTCATTTTTCTCAACAGATTGTTATACATGATTTGTTTCATATATTCCTTGGTCTGTATGATGAATATGTTTTATTTTATGAGTTATTCAGGTGCTATGTAATCCTTTGTTTGTTAGTGAATGCAGGGTTCAAAGAGAAGGAGGAGCTCATTCGGATCGGCGAGGCTGAACTACTACAAAGCGTTGGACTAAAGGTATGTTATAAACACCTGATTACTTGTATTCTAAATGCATATTTAGAGAAAGGTAGTGTTTAATTGTCTTGTTTGTCACTAGAAAGCCTTAGCTTCTAGGGAGGTCGGTTTTGTCCGCAAAATTGACTCTTTCCTTATGACAGAAAGCATGGAAACCTTCCCGCAGAGTTGGGTGATCACGCTGGACCAACTGGCCAGAGAGGGAAAACCATGCAACTTGTTCAACATGTTGGCTCATTAGCTGAAGTAAAAGGTAACGATGGCTTGATAGCCGCCCAAAGGTATGCACGTAGAAATCTACATGTTCACCTACATCTTAGATGTAGTCTGTGCTTGATAGGAGTTCCTAGGCTTGAAGTGGGAATGGTCGCCAGCAAAGACTACTGTTGTTATAGACATTTTTGTGCCTTACAACATTGAGCATGAAATGTCCATAATCTAAGGGATCCAAAGTCCCTAAACATGTTGTTCCTACCCCTAGAGGAACAAGGCTAACAAACCACAACAATTCACAGAAGTTCTCTACCAAAAGCTGCTCAAAACAAGTCAATTCAGGATCATTTCAGTGGCTACACTAGTTGTTTGCGCTGAATGTCAAAGCCAACACTGGCTACCTACGTTGAATGTCAACTGGAACACTAGCTACCTGTGCTGAACGAGAATGGACAAGCGGCAGGCTCATTTCTCAAGGTGTCAAAACCTAGGAAGCTTCCAAGATGACACTTACCTCAGGGAATTCGACTGGTGATGAGTAAGAGGTTCCAAATCTCCAAGTGGAAGCAAGAATCTCCAAGTGGACTCAAGAACTGACAGAGGGAGAGGACACTAGTCAGATCTCAAGCTGACTCATCCTCTCTCCAAACATCTATATATGGATCTCTCCTCCATGAGATCTAGGGGCTGAAATTTTGTTATTGCAAAGAATTGCTGTTGGTTTGAGATTGGAATCATTGGGTGCTTAATGCTTTGAAGGGGGAAAAGAGAGGAATTCCATTTGCTGGGAAGGAGATGCTGGATTGGAGCTCTCTGGGTTGTATCTCTTCCTGAACCTTGTTATTCATCAATAAAGCTATCTTGGTTTCTCCTATACACTGATGTATTTTTGATGTATGAATGTATTAGTATGTTTAGTTTATTTCTAATCCTAAACTAGTTATGAATGTGAACATCTGTCTTTGAGTAGAGTTCTTCTCTTGTCGCAAGTAGCTGTTCTCTTGTGATCTTGCAGGAAGTTGAAGCTGGATAAGCAGGAAGACAAGTAGCTGTGAACTCCCAAAGAGAAGAGAGACCAGATCGAGGGACAAACGGAAGACATCGATAAGTCTATTGATCTCCCTTCTTTCACATTTCATAAAGGAAGAAACCAGAATAGCTGTAGTCGTTTGTTGCTAAGGCACTGTCACACCTTAGGTGGATAGGATTGTCCCGCATAGGCATTTTTCCCCACAACAAATTGGCGAATCCACTGGGGAGATCTGTTTAGTCATTTTATTTGTGTTTCTATCATTGTTTGCATCATAGACTTGACAGCAACAATCGAACTGCATCTTTCCCGGATGCACAGTAGACAGTTGCTGCTTTGATCCAGTTGCTGGACTTGTCTATGATCTGAACAATGGATTCACAAATGATTTGATGATCCTTGTGATAGATCTTAGTAGCCCTTCAAAGCATCCCTTTGATTACACCTTGCTTGTTGCTTTTATTTGGCCTGAAACAGTGAATTAAAGAGCAATCTGTGACCCAGAACCTGAGGGAAACGAGAGTTTCTCCTTCAGCGCAGACCCAGTGAAGGGATTCTGCATTTCAATGCAGGTCCCGTGAAGGCTACCTGCACTGAATGTCAAAACCCCTGTGTTGAGGTTGCGCTGAACCAGTTTGTCCTTGTGCAGCTGGGGTTCTCTGCTCTGTTTTGCCTTGTTTTGATCTCTGTTTTTTGCAGCCTATAACCAGCATAGGTACCAGTCTGGTAAATCCTTTTCTCTGCTTAGATTCTGCCTCCTTTTGTACAAAAAGACTGTGAGTGTTTTTATGTGTTTGTGGCATCATTTACAGTTTTCATTTGCATGAGTGAAATAGTCATCCTGTAGCCCTTGATTCAGATCTGTTGATTGTGATCTTAGAAGAGAGTTTATTGGTTGTTTGCAGATTGATTATACATTTACTTTTGCTTATTGGTTTGGATTTGTCTCTTTTAAGTGTCGAAACAAGTATTCATTTCGAAAATCGTTAAGTGTTGTAATCTCTTCTATCTTCTCTGATTTCGAAAAAGTAAACTTGTTTGTATTGATCATTTAAAAGCAAATTCAAAGTTGTACAAAAAGCTTTCTTTGTAGGCATCAATACTAAGAAAGCGGAAAACAAACACCTGCATTGTGCATTTGCATTTGATAGTTTGCATGTTGGATTTAGGAAAAGTGCATTAGAGTGTGCTGATTGCTCTTTGAGAAAAGATGGTGTCTTTCTTTTCCCTTAGTAGCTAGGATTTTCAAAGTTGAAAAGATATAAAGCTTGCTTATCATCTTTAGACTGCATTTAGGAATTCGTATCACACATCTCGTGGTGAACCTTGAAAGGCAAACTTTAAAAAGATCAACCTAAAATAAATTGAATGAACTTAACAACGCTTTATAACATAATGCACAACATAGAGGTCTAGGCTAGAGACGTGTTCCGGCGTCGTTAAGCCTGGTGACTGTCGATCTCGTGGATGGTGGGTGATTCCTCCTGAGGGACGATAGCGCCAGTACGGATTGTGCTCCCACGTACCGTCACGTATATATTGGGAGACCCCTATAGGCATAAAACCTTTATCTTTAGGAAGCCGTGTCGGCCGCCCTACTGATCGCAATGCACTGAACACAACATTCAGGAAGATTGACCGCCCGTACCTTAAAAAGTATTCTGCGGTTTTGCGAAAAGTTTGGCACACCCTCTACCTAGAACTCTAGAGCAGTTCCTTTTGGCCTTTTTCAGACTCTATAACGGAAAAAGTCCATCCGAGCATTTGTCACTTCGGGCTTGTTAAAACATCTAAGGAGACTAGAGTCATCTTTTGCTTTTTCTCGACTCTTTAAAATTGAAAAAGCAAGTTGTGTCTAAGCGTCGTTAAAATTTATTTTAAACGGAATAATCATCACCATTCCCTCTTTGATCTTCGAAGTTAGTCTCTTTTCATCGTAAGTTCTTATAGAATCGCTAGAAAATCTTTTGGATAGACTAGATATGTCTGAACAACCGTCGACATTCAGGACTGTGTCATCCAACACAGCAGCGGCAGAGCCTCCTGCTGCTTCCCAACGATGTTCAATGGTAGACCATCTGTCCCGGCAAGTTATCAACAACAAGCCGGAGTCCCATCAGGGACTGCTTCGACGACATGGTTAGTTCCTATTTCTTCATCTGGATTATCATCTGGTATTTCTTATGTTCAAACTCAACAAATTGATCCAATGTGTCTTCAAAGGCCAATCTTCCCTTTAAGTACGGGATTGCCACCATATGGAGGGCAGTATGCCTTTTCATTGTTCCCTCCCGGAGAACAACCATATGGGAGTTTACAACAAAGTTCAGGTCGAACTGGAATTACATCCAGCGGTTGGGTACCAATACTGCCTCAGCAACCAAGGGTTGCATATTCAATGCAACCAGTCCACCCTGTGTCGAATATTCCCACTATACCTGGTATGGTGATTGCGTCGAAAGTACAAGCGCTACCTGTTGTATGTCAACCCCAAGTTTCTCAGGTTGCAATACAACAACCTCTTGTCTTGACAACTCAATCACAACCTCAGGTTAGTGCCTCCTTATCTGGAGCGACTCAAGCTCAAACAAGTACTATGACTCCTCATCTTGGTCAATCATCTAGTATTGGACAACAGCAAATGGTCCAACAACCAGGGCTGGTTCAATCTCAACAACCGCAATTCCAGCAATCATATCAAGGACCTGAGCAACAAGTCTTTGTAAGTAATGGGCAACTGCATTTCCAAAGCGGTTATCAACAACCATACTATAATGGTTATGCCCATCAACCTTGTCAAAGTTGCCAACATCAAATACATTATGTTGGTATGCAAAGACCCACTGCTCAGGCGATTCCATCTTATCTTGGGTATGCTTCACCTAACCTGAATCAACAGTTGCCCTTTGTAGCAACTCTAGAATTACCAGATCTAAACCGGCTGAAGAATGATCCAATTGCTTATGCCCCTTGGTGGCCAGCGATTCTGCATAAACTTCCATCAGATATTCCTAAGTTTAATGGAAATCCGGGTGAAGATCCATCGAATCATGTGATGACATTTCATCTGTGGTGTTCATCAAACACCCTGAATGATGATTCGATAAGACTTTGCCTTTTTCAGAGGACGTTAACGGGTCCAGCGGAAAAATGGTATATTGAATTGCCTAGAGCTTCGTTCGACAATTTCAGTACCTTAGCCACGACTTTCTTAACCCAATTTCAATTACCGATAAGGTATGAAACGGGAATGGAACTCCTATCCAATTTCAAACAGACAACAACCACTCACATATCTGATCATATACATGAGTGGCAACGTCGTCGTAGGATGGTAAAAACGTACGTTCCCGATCAGCTATTAGCTGAATGGTTTATCAAGTCGTTACTTCCTGCCATAACGGAAGATGTGGCAAAGGGGGGAGTCGTAACGGAAGAGCAAGTTATCGCTCGTGCGCAATATCTAGACTTGGTCTATACTCAGTCTGGCACGCTCTACCACAAAATACCTGACGCCCCTAGACCGGAATTCTCAATTCCTCCTCCTCCTAAATCAAACAATGACTCTCATGCCATCGATGGCGTGATTGGCGCGACAAACACGAAATCGACAAAGGCTACATCTAAAAAGGCCCGTAAGATTTCCAATCAAAATGCAAATGAGGAACTTCTTGCCTCGGAAGTAAATGCCGTGTCGACCGACAAGGGCAAACAACTGAAGCAACCAGGGAGCAAGAAGAAAAAGAAAGGGAGAAAAAGGAAACCCCCTGTGGGGTGTCATATATGCGATGAGGATCATTGGACGAGAGATTGTCCACATATAGCTGAAGTTAAGAAACTCTTTAAGAGTTCAAAAACCTCAGCAGTATTGACTGATCTCTTTCCAAGCTCGGGTACCAAACTGGTTGCTAATCAAAATGCTTCCCGATCCCAAGTGCTTATGTTGTCTATCTCAAAGCAGCAAAATGATGCTTTGACAAGGAATAAAGATTACGGGAATCCACAAGTGTCGAATAACAAGGCTAATGAACAACCTAGTAGTTCGACAACAACTTTGACCAAAGTTGTGCCACCCATCATTCCTGAACAAATGATAAAGTTGCCAAAGGGTGTAGTACACAAGTCGACATTTAATCCTCGTGCAAAAATAGCACGGAATTATAATATAATAGAGGACCCGGCCCAATCGTCGTCCGCTATGTCGATGCTCGAGGTACCGCAAAATTGCCTCTCCCAAGAGCAAGCTTTATTATCAGCAATAGGTGGGATTGACCCAATGGATTCCAATCTTGTGGCCTTTAATCATAAAGGATATGACCCTCAGTTACCAGCTCAACTAGCTTTCCTTATTCAAGTGAAAGCCCTCAACAAACTGTTCATCGAACAATTATTGATGAGGGGGCATCTACATGCATTATGTCGATGAGTTGCTGGAAAACTTTAGGATCTCCAACCTTGTCGCGATCTTCGACGACATTAAAAGCATTCGACGGAAGGACATATACACCATATGGTATCCTAAGTAACTTGAAAGTTGAACTAGGAGGAAAAACAGTAGAAATTGATGTTGAAGTCATCGATGGAAATCTTGATTACAACATCCTACTAGGAAGACCATGGATATATGCCATGGCAGCTGTTCTGTCGACCTATTTTAGAAAGATTGCATTCCCTTTCCAAGGAGGGATTACAATCGTCGATCAACAAAACTTCCTCCCCAACAGTTCTCAAGTTACTGGAAGCATTCCAATGATCCATGGAAGCAATCATTCGTTCCAAAATATCGGAGTAGGTCTCCTAAAAGACCCTGCCTTAATGGGTACTTTTGCCCTACCGCCTCCGAGTAATCTGGCGGAAGTGGCCACAGTGGAATATGAAACCTTCTATATCTAATGGATTTGGACTCCGAGGACGGTTCTTATCTTATGTCAACCTCGTTAAAAAATGAAACAAGGAGTCATGAGGGTAGTTCTTTTACTGTGTCAACCTCATTAAAAAATGAAACAATCCCCTTTCCAAATCTCAAAGGTAAAGCTTCATTCCAACCACCGAGTTGAATGCAATGAAGCTTGGGGGGCATGCACCTCGATTTGCGTTGTTATGTTGGGGGCATGCAAACTTATCGAGTAGTTTTAGCACACAGTTCATGCTCGTTAAAAAATAAATGCAAGATTCGAGCAGTTTTAGCACATAGTTCATGCTCGTTAAAAAATAAACATAAGTCCGAGCAGTTTTAGCACATAGTTCATGCTCGTTAAAAAATAAACATAAGATCGAGCAAATGTTTCCACCCGCATTTAAGCTCATTAAAAAATGAACTATCACGGTAAATAACCACTGTGAATGTAATATCATCAGCCATTAAAGCCTTGGTCGTGTTTGCACCGTCACCTCCACTTTTCATTTGGCCGATCGTTCACCTCCATATGATTGTTTACCCATTTTGAGGAACAGCTGCGAAGAGTGATTTCACCTAGCCATCCTTGTGACACTGCCGTGATTGGAAAATTCCAACCTATACCTGGAATCAGCTGATATCCCTGTTTATCACTCGTTCCTCAAAAGATGAGTCTTCTTTAAGCTCTTTTCAACTGACTCGTAAAATATGAAAAGATTGTCGAGTTTTGGCCTTCCAGCTCGTTAAAGTGACCGGAAGAGCTATCCCTCCTCTAGATTTTAATCTTTTTGGACCTGAGGGATTATTGCACAAAAAGATCGAGCGCTTGCTTTGTTCGGCTCATTAAAACTATCGAAAACTCATCCCTTCTGTATTGTTTTATACTTTTTCGGACTTAAGGGGATTAGATGACGAAAAAGCACTTTTGGAGTTAACTTTATGTACCTTTTCAGACTCTCTAAAAATGAAAAGGACCGAGTTATCCTTGTCGTTAGACTCGTTAAAATCATTAAATAGCGACAAACTTGTCTTTAGATGAGAACGAGTTTCACTATCGCTAGGCTCGTTAAAACATAGCGATGGGCTTGCCCGAAGGGCAGGTTATAGAACAAGCATATGTTATCCTCCTCAAGCTTGACAAAAATAAAGAGGTACTAGTCAGCAATGACTGGGGAAAAATTGGGAGAAACTAAAGAAAACTTTGATGGTAGCAAGTCGCTCTTGAACATGACACTTTTCCTCCGTACCACAATCGGGTTGGGTTGTTTCATTCACCGGTCACATCCATGGTCTCGCCATACCATCCATATGTGGGGTAATGCTACCAATCCATCGCATCAGTGTCGCCATATGTTCAAGAGAAGTCGTTCAGAAAAGTCAACCGTGTCCCATCCACTGCCATACATTATCCTTCATCCTTTCATGACCGCCACCCTGAATCATATGTCACAGATCGTTTTCACCTCCATTAAAATCATTAGCTCCGTTCTGTGCCACTGATGTGTGATTCATCAAGGCCCTCATTTGACGGATCGCTTCTTGTCGACATCAGCTCATTATCCAAGAAGTTGATCTAGGAACAACCCCTTCAGTACTTTGAAGCTTGTATGCCACAATGGCAAGTTTCTCACTTCCGGCGATAGGTATACATCAATGACCTTCGACCGAAAGATTTTGCGTGGTGTTCGATGCCAAGTCCTTTATTCACACCACGTGAATTGTATTGCAGTACCTTGAGGGTCATTATCATTATTGGTGATTCCTCTCGCGCTTGTTAACGGTTACATCATTGACCGGTAATCAAGCGATGTCTTTCCATGTTCGACTTCAGAACATTTCTCACATGGATCGACTTGTACTTAGAGTGAAGATTGAACGAGTTTGAAGACCCCGGATCTAGTCTCATCCATCCGGGCTGCGATATATATTCAGGAAAAATAAAGACATTGACATGTACATCATTGCAGCAGATAATCATCCTACTCAAAGGATGATAATTTCATCAAAATTATCAGTCTACCACCAGATGATTGTCTGTTCTATGTAAAGAAAAATGAATTTATAAAGCTGAGCATGGGAATGCCCGCCTCAGCTAGATCATGAAAGCAGTATGAAAAATAATGTATTGTATTGTATCTTATTACAGGTCTCCTCCCAGCATTGGATGAACTTCGGATCCCCCTGATAAAGCACTTCGCCCGATAAACAACCTCATACTTTAGGGGGCAACTGTTATAGACATTTTTGTGCCTTACAGCATTGAGCATGAAATGTCCATAATCTAAGGGATCCAAAGTCCCTAAACATGTTGTTCCTACCCCTAGAGGAACAAGGCTAACAAACCACAGCAATTCACAGAAGTTCTCCACCAAAAACTGCTCAAAACAAGTCAATTCAGGATCATTTCAGTGGCTACACTAGTTGTTTGCACTGAATGTCAAAGCCAACACTGGCTACCTGCATTGAATGTCAACTGGAACACTAGCTACCTGCGCTGAACGAGAATGGACAAGTGGCAGGCTCATTTCTCAAGGTGTCAAAACCCAGGAAGCTTCCAAGATGACACTTGCCTCAGGGAATTCGACTGGTGATGAGTAAGAGGTTCCAAATCTCCAAGTGGAAGCAAGAACCTCCAAGTGGACTCAAGAATTGACAGAGGGAGAGGACACTAGTCAGATCTCAAGCTGACTCATCCTCTCTCCAAACATCTATATATGGATCTCTCCTCCATGAGATCTAGGGGCTGGAATTTTGTTATTGCAAAGAATTGCTATTGGTTTGAGATTGGAATCATTGGGTGCTTAATGCTTTGAAGGGGGAAAAGAGAGGAATTCCATTTGCTGGGAAGGAGATGCTGGATTGGAGCCCTCTGGGTTGTATCTCTTCCTGAACCTTGTTATTCATCAATAAAGCTATCTTGGTTTCTCCTATATGCTGATGTATTTTTGATGTATGAATGTATTAGTATGTTTAGTTTATTTCTAATCCTAAACTAGTTATGAATGTGAACATCTGTCTTTGAGTAGAGTTCTTCTCTTTTCACAAGTAGCTGTTCTCTTGTGATCTTGTAGGAAGTTGAAGCTGGATAAGAAGGAAGGCAAGTAGCTGTGAACTCCCAAAGAGAAGAGAGACCGGATCGAGGGACAAACGGAAGACACCGGTAAGTCTATTGATCTCCCTTCTTTCACATTTCATAAAGGAAGAAACCAGAATAGCTGTACTTGTTTGTTGCTAAGGCACTGTCACACCTTAGGTGGATAGGATTGTCCTGCATAGGCATTTTTCCCCACAACAACTGTGAACACATATTGTAAGATGTTGTTCGAATGCAGCTTCATAGGAGTTATCGTACAGTTGTCCGATCATTTTGTCACCTCGGTTTACAAGATGATATTCGAATGGGATCCACCCTGCATGTCAATGGAAACAATGGAGGCAGTGATAGACATAGTTGATTGGAATGCCTCACTGTCCGACACCTTCATACGGATGTACAGTGCAAATAAGCCTTCACATGTTCTACCAATGTTTTCCTTGGCCGTGCTCGTCATGCAGGAAGTAGCATATCACATCTCAGCAGGATTGACAGCTACGTTGCACCAGAAGAAGAAGGCACCATGGCTCGTTGTTCTGCTATGCATCAGGTTATACGATATCTGGAGTTTCAAGCATGCAGGTGTCAAAGTGGAGGTGATGAAGAAGTATCCATTTGACCCTTGAAGTTACAACCTATATGATCCGTATTATCTTGTGAAAGATAACTACACAAGAGTAGAGTTCAACTAGATCCATAGGGCATTTCATTGGGCCAAGGATGACCCATGGAGATATTGCTACAGTTTATCCAAACCCAATGAACAAGTTGGCTTCTCTGTGGAATGGTTAGCGAAGCAACGTGAAGCAGCATCCCAGAGAGCAACAGAAGCATCAACAATAGTAGAGGCAAACATACCAGTGCGCGACAAGGGAAAGAGGAAGATTGCCGATCACATGGAGTAAGAGTGAAGCTACGTGTTCCGAGAAGATCCACTTGTGGAGAAAGCATCTTTGGCCGTAGAGGCAAAGAGGCAACAACGTGACAAGCGAAACATCCAAAGGAAGAGAGAGAAACCAAGAATGGAGGAAACAAAGAAGGAGTTGCATGAGTTGAAGGAGCAACTTCGAAAGGAACAGGAGCTGCGCAAATAGGAGAGGGAAGTGCAACAAAAATAGGTACAATAGGGGGTGCAACATGTGCATAAATATGAAACAATGCCCATACAGGTAGTGGACTCATCAGAACAACAGGAATTAGGCAAATAGGGTGAACCATCGTAGGAGCAAGACTTTGCTCAAGAGATAGAGCAAGCACTTGAACAGATGGATACGAACATGGAGCAACAAGATTTAGAGTAGGACATCAACCTCATGCCTCACCACCAAGGGGTTGACCCACCATCTTCACCACATCCAGAAGATGAGCAAGTCCCAAGTGACCAAGGAGACACTGAGATCCTTGGAGATCAGCTGGAAGGAAAGATGCACAACATCTCATTTGACGAGTCTCAAAATAGAGTTGTGAAACCTCACATAGTGTCAACTCCAGAAGATCATACATCTCCTTCACAGTATGGGGAATGAGTGATCATGTCTAACATGTGAAAACATCCAATAGCCTTGGACGATGCCACTATAGAATATGCTGAAGCCACTAGCTCAAGTGTTCACTTATTGATATCTGAGAATTATCGAATGACTAAGGAGCTATAAACGGCCAAGCAAGGAGGAGAGTTGGTGATAGCGTCCGCCTGAGCAGAATTGAAGAAGGCAATACTAGATGAAGTATTGTCCCTTGACACAGTTATGCGGGTGTTGTATTCCAAATTTGGTATTGTGCATAAGGCAGTCATCCATCTGAACGGATGGAAATAGCAATGTGCTAGAAGAGAATGTATCTTGTCGAACGTGCATGATGTTGTCGATTACATGCAAGTGTAGATGATGAGATATAAGGGAGCCCCACCTCAC
This sequence comes from Pinus tabuliformis, assembly GCA_031772625.1. NCBI lineage: Eukaryota > Viridiplantae > Streptophyta > Pinopsida > Pinales > Pinaceae > Pinus > Pinus tabuliformis. The sequence goes on along the minus strand of CM062820.1, from coordinate 726,697,747 downwards.
TTGCCTAAGATGATGAAGCCCAGAGTGGTCGAGCTGAAGGCACACATTTAGAGTCAATTCTAGAACTATGAAGAGCTCTGACAGCGCATCACTAGCCTACATGCTTCCCATGCACATGTATTCAAGAGTTTGGATATTGTGGTGCACGAACATGTGATCCCATCTATTGGGACTCTTGTCCAGGTGAAGACAAAGCCATAGGTATGAATAGAGATTGACTCATACTTTGATGAGTTTATGTGCATAGCCACCAGCCTAGACTTTCTAATCAGTGTAGACACCATGCACAAGTATGTTGTTGGTCCGACTGTATTCAAGACAATGATGTCCATGCTTTTAGAAAATTTGGATAGAAGAGCCCAAGCAGTGTACCCAGATGGTATGTAGGCAAGAGTCAGGTTTCAAAAAGATGTCACCTTGGAGTACACAAACACCATCACAGACTACTGATATTGGCATCAGTACGCTACTATTGATCATCACGAGGATGTTGAAGGGTTGGAATTCCCATGGTTTTCCAAGTCATAGTGATGTCTTGCATTGCTTTCTCAAGCCATTTTGTCTCACATGGGTACATGTGCATTATAATGTAACATCTTGTCAAGTGTAAGTTCAAGGGTCGATAGTTGGATGTAACAATCATAGAGTAGATGAAAAGTCATGAGGGTAGATGAACTGTCACAAAGGGGAATGTCAAGGGTCACCCCACCCTTTGCTATAAATAGTCTCTTATAACTCATTGTAAAGGATTTTGGATAGCCAATCTTCTAATAGGACTATCTTAGAGAGAGCTTGGATAATATTGTAATGAGCCTTGGATTTGCCACTGCACATAGATAGTACATATTTTTGGAGGAGTAGGCGATTGTGGCTATAACGTTCTACTCTCAGAACTAGTGGTTGGACATGGATGTATTGTATGACTCGAACTTACACTTCTTAATATAACAAGAGCCATCGCATTTCATGCATATGTTGTATTGTATTTAAGCTATTTGTTTACTCTAAATGATATATGTATTTCTTTACTTACGCATGCATGTATAGCTATTTATGTGTATGTATGTATGAATCTTTCTAAAATGCGTTGTTGGTTTAACCATCACTTTGGATTGCTAGCTAACTTGCCTTCCATGTTGTGATGCATCTTTTCTTGTGTGTTCCCTTCTTAACTCCATGATATCACAGGTTTCCAAGGGGTGCACTCATCTCAACCCCTGTGTGTTAGAACCTCTCATGCACCTTCCTCGGCTCACTACATATGTCACACCCTTGCTACCAATAGAGTTATCCTACTTTCCTCTGTGTGAAATCACGGTCAAGGGATTACGTACGACCCACTGATAGGACTCCTACACCAAATAGTATGTGGTCTAATTGGGACTTCTTATCAGGGATATCCCCTGACATGTTGGTGGGTCCAGCATCATCAACATTTTTGGTGCTAGAAGGAGGGCTAGATGACAAGTTGTGTCCTCTCATCTAGTTTTGAACCTTTTCATATCTGTCATGGAGTCTTGCACTCTCCTCCCTCCACGATGTTTTTCGCATGCCGAATATGTTTCCATTATGAGGGAGTTTTTAAATCACTTGTCCACATACACGTATGATGGTGAAGGCGGAGTGTCCTGGCCTGAGTTTTTGTTTGAAAATATTTCCATGCTTCATGAGGAAGATGGATGTTTTGACAAACAGGCCAGTTTGCTGCTTGCATACACACTTCACGAATCTCCACATTGATGGCTGTGCAACCTACCAGCTGACAGCGTGCACTCACTTGAGCACTTCTCTGATCTCACTGAAGACACTTTCTATCATTTTGATCTAGATCATCATGACCAAAAAATAATACAACAATGAAAGGCTCTGCATGAATCAACTATGGATTTTTGGCAGCGCTTTTGTGATTTGCAGTTTCAAGCTCCGAAGAGCCAGATGAAAATTTTCTATCTTTGGGACCGATTCAAGTATTGCATTAATAAATCTTATCATCCCAAGAAGAAGTTTGAAATCAATCCTCGCTCAGTATTCTTCAGTGATGGAGCAATCACAGATAGATGCGATCACTATCATAAGTGATTCTCCACCATCCCCTCATCAAACAACTTCGCCAATGCAGAGTGATTTGGTTGTGAGTCCACCGAGTTGTCATATGAATTTTGTACTACAACCTTCGTCTTTGTACTCAGCTAATCCTCTAGATGATACTATATTGTGTTCTTCCATTCCAGACTCTACACTTGGTGTGAACGAGAATCAAGCCACTGAGTGGGTTGGTGTTGCACAACCAACATGCGATATCATTCATGAAGAGTATGAATGGGAGCTTGAGCATCAACACTCAGTGAAGGATGTCTCCCTTCAATCTAAGCCCCCTCTATTCTTTCCAAACATTTTTGGTGAACCTGTTGTCCATGATTTCACATGTGTATCTTCATCTACAGATGCACCCATTGTTGATCACTCGTAGCTCACACCGGATGTCAGTCCATCATTCGAAAATGGAGAGGATGAGTTATTCATTGAAAATCCACTTTATTTTTCATCTACTTTTTCTAGAAATAGAGAGGATGAATTTGTTCTCTTCTCCTCTACCCATTTGTTTGATTCATCAGATCATGAGGATGCCGCTGAAATCATTGATTTTTCTGATCATGGTTGTCATGATCCATTTACTCCCATATTCGATCACGATCATGATTCTATCATAGTTGATTTGTCGAAGCCACCGTTTATGATGATCTACCTGACGATGAAGTCGAAATGCCCCAGACTGTCGAGGCACTTCAGCCCAAGCTAATGGTTATGTGAGGACCTCATTGTCCTGATGTTGGTTTCACTTTCAATCAGGAAATTGTTCAATCACCTGAGGCTCCTCATGACTCACCTGTATGCATTGAAGATCAATCTCACACACAGATCATGCTTGCTTCATTCGAACTACACGATCCCATCGCTCATGCATTGGAGGAATCTTACATTGCAAGCACAAGTGCGTGACGCAAATTGTATTTGTTTCTTTCATTTTCTTACATTTCATGTCAAGAGTATGGGTATGCTCCAAAGATGCATGCGGTGTTGCACAACACCATGACAAGTCCATGGACTACTTGTCATGTACTTATACTCACTTATGTCCCATGGACACTTTGAAACATGAAGTGTGTTTGTCTTCATTGTTATATCTTTCTTATTTGTTGGTTCACACAATTGGGTTGCTCGCAAACTAAGCCTTCACCAACATGGGTCAACCAATGCGCCGATGGCTGCATTGGAAATATCACTTCACTTGATCAGGCCCATGCACCGTTAGCTTGGGAGTAGGAGTATTTTTTGGTTTCAGTTGTTTTCTTTCTTTCTCGTTTGATTTCTTGCTTGTTTGCTTACTTTGATTTCACATTTTCTTATGCTTCTGATTTTCTTTATTGTTTGTTTGCTTGTTTTGTTAGTAGGTTAGTTTCGCATGAAACCATGTATGACTCTTGAAGCAAGCTGGGTAAAGTACAAGAGGTCTTGTACTACTATCACTACTTGGTTATCTGTCATCCTACCTCTATATGAAGAACTTGTTACTTTTAGTCCATGATATGTTGAAGGAAAATACGTACTATTCAAAGTGAACCTTGGTGAAAACACAACACGTGTGCACTAACTAGTGTCACCTACTCTAGTCGATTGTTGTTGGGTTAACCCTTGTCAGCTCAGTCAAGTAGAGGAAGGTGAGGGGAAAACCTTAACAAGCACGTCAGAGGTATATAATAAAATACTTCTCCGAAGGAATAACCTCTTCTAATCTCAATAAGTCAGGATCCCTCTTCCACCTCTAAAATGAAGAAGTGTTATGCACAGTTAAAAAAAAAAGTGAAAAATTTTCAAAAAAGAAAAATGAATAAGGTGAAAGAAGAGAAAGGATTCCTGTGTAGAGGGACGATGCAAGTAAATCCACTAGGGTATTGACCAGGCTTGCTGGCAGCAAAGCAATGCTTGTGTTCCTGCATGACTTTGCCGGGGTACTTTCTAAGCCTGCTAGCAGTGGAGCAACACCAGAGATGAAACTAAGACTCTGAAGACTATATTGCTTGTGCACCAATATCCCCTCAACCCCAATAAAAAAAACTATGTTTCCTTGGCTTGGAATGTGTGTCAATCGAATAATAGTGTGGTAGATGCTACATCGTACAATCAGGCTAGTGTGAAACCAAGACGAACTAAGAACTGAACAGTACTTCTGGAGGTGTTAGACTTGTTTTTCATGAACAAGGTCCTTTCAGAGAGATGGAGTTCTACCAGTGTGTCACCAAGTGTTGTAGCGGCTAAAACCACCCTCCAATTTTTTTCCTTTGCTTCATTTTGGAGACTCCCTACCAACCTTTCGTAGTGGCATGTCTTGCTTTGTCAAGTACACAAGATTCAGTGATTTTCTTGCAGAAAGAAAACCTGTCTATCAAAGCTTATTACATCCCCCTCATAGGATATTTCTTCAGAATTGGTCCAACTATAGGCTGAGTAGCTCCCTCAGGAAATTACGCAATTGTGGAGGTCAACCAATGTTCCTTCCAGAAATTGTGCAATTCTATCTGGCAGCTTGCTAGGCTCCAGAGTTGCGCAATTATTCCAGTCAATCTTCATCCTGAAAATTGTGCAATTCCTCCCAACAAGGCTACTCAGCCCAAGAATTGCGGAATCCTGGGTAGAAGTCAGCTTCTCTGCACAGAAATTGTCCAAATCTCCTAGGCAGCCAACCCAACTCCCTTCCATAAATGCGCATTTTCTCGCAGCAGTTTAGCAGGCTCTTGCATGTGTAGTTGGTTTGATCAGTTCCACCCGGGACCAAGGAAACTTGACTTGCATGCATGGGCTGCATTTTTCTAGAATAGAAAAATAAACATGCAAAAAATAATCCCTAGATTTTAGGGAGCTATTTTTAGCAGCTGGAGGTTACATGCAAAGATTGTTTTAGACTCTTTCCTCCAAGTGTTGCTCTTACCTAGATTTGTGGCATGTGCGTCATGAGATTCAAACTTATTTATTCGATGCTTCAGAGCTCATTTATTCACATCGATCTTGGAGCTCTGACATCCCACATCACATCCAGGACTCTTTGACATATCCAACCTAGCTATTCATGGGTAAGTGGTCTCAAATTGTCTTTTGCAGCATTTCTGTCGCTTTTTATGTTTTTTCTTGTGTGAGTGTTGTTTTCTTGATTTCTCTAAATGCTTGCTATCGTTTACATGCATACTAGCTTGGACTAGCATCGTTTCAATTTTCGTTACTATCTCACTATTGTCGCATACATGAAACATTTTTGCACGAACGGTCACTAATTTGATGACTCGCTTCACCCACATGCATGTTGTTCCGTTTTCTGAATCTTTCGTTCATTATTTGCATGCATGATCATTTTCTTCTACTTACACTTAGTATCACCGTGCATTCACTTTCACATTTGCTTTTAGTTTCCCTTTGGCGGGTCTGGGTAGCCTTGGCCTGGAATCTGCCTCACCAAGAAATCATTGCACAAACCTGAGAGGGAAGGCTCTATCTTCCCCTCAGGAAATGCACATTTCTTCCCAAGAGCTATTCCCCAGGCCTGCTTTGTACAATTTTGAGGGGCAGTGACTACTGGCCTAGAAAATTGCGCAATGCAGTCACTGAGCCTGCAACCATTGCTAGTTGAAATTGTGCATTGCGCAATTCTAGTAGTCAATAGTCAACCTAGATTGTGCTTTATGCGATTCTAGCAGCTAGCCATGACTCCTCGACAACCCAGACTACCTTTTGTGTAGTTCTGGCAACTCGTCGGCCATCCTCCAAGAAGAAATTGTTCAAAACTTGCCTATCAATCCCCAGGTATGTGTTATGGCATTCCCAAATTTTCTTTGGTTTTCACTAATAGATATTTCGTCATGCATGTCACTTTGTCTCTAGATCTAGCAGGTGTTTGTCCACCTCTTAACAATGTAGGATCAATGGCCTCTAAGAGAGCAGGATCAAGGCACACTAATAGAAGTACAACTGGAGCAGCAGTTGAGCAAGTGTCTGCAAGTCTACTGATCTATGAAGACACCAAGATGATTTTAGACAAGGACATCAAGCTGAAATGGCAAGAGGTCAATGATGCATTTGCAGGCACATTTGGGGAAGACCTCGAAGACCTCCAGGTATAAGTGAACATCAACAGGTACAACTTGTACCTAATTGCATGCAGATACCCCGTGTTCCCATGCACACACATGATACACTAGATCGTCTCGCACATTGACCCTGAGATATGACCTTGAGCAGTGTCAGTGAGATGAAGATTGCAACCTTTAGGGCACAAGATTATGATGAAATGTATCAAATGTCAGAGCTCGTAACTATCATGGAGACTCCCTTCAGCTCACCCAGCAACAATGCTAGCTCTAGGGACATTTTGAAGATTTGGGTAAAGAAGCCGACTAGATTCAGGATGACACCCAACTAGATTTAGAAGACGAAGATACTGTGGAAGGCGTATCAATACTTGGTCATATTTGCATGTCAATTGTATGACCAGGAAAGCAAGGAAACCTTCACACAGAGTTTGGTGATAGAGCTAGACCAACTGGCCAAAAAGGGCAAACCATGCAACTAGTCCGACATGTTGGCTCATCAGCTGAAGGAACATGTAACGAGGGCTCGAAAACTGCCCAATGGTATGCAAGAAGAAATCTACATGTCCACCTACATCTTGGATGCAGTCTGTGCCTGATAAGAGTTCCTGGGCTTGAAGTGGGCATGGTCACCAGCAGAGACAACTGTGAGCACTTTTTGTAAGATCTTGTTTGAATGTAGCTCTAGAGGAGTTATCACACAGTTGTCCAATCATTTTTTCACCCCAGTTTACAAGATGATATTCGAACATGATCCACCCTGCATGTCGATGGAAAAATGGAGGCATTGATAGACATAGCTAATTGGTATGCCTCACTATCTGACACCTTCATATAGATGTACAGTGTGGAGAAGCCTCTACATGTTCTACCGAAGTTTGCCTTGGATGTGCTCATCATGCAGGAAGTAGCATATCACATCTTTACTGGATTGACAGCTCGGTTGCACCGGAAGAAGAAGGCACCTTCGCCCCTCTTCCGCTATGCATCAAGTTATACGAGATCCAGAGTTTCAAGCATGCAGATGTTGAATCAAAAGAGATGAAGAAGTATCCATTCGACCTCCGAAGTTACAATCCATATGGCCCGCATTGTTTTGTGAAATATCACTACACGAGAGTATAGTTCAACTGGATCCATGGGGAATTTCATTGCGCGGAGGAGGATCCATGGAGATATTGCTAAAGTTTCTCCAAACCCAATGAATAGGTCGGCTTCGTTGTGGAATGGTTAGCAAAGAAACGTGAAGCAACATCCCTGAGAGCACCAGAAGAAACAACAGCATTAGAGGCAAACATACCAATGCGTGACAAGGGCAAGAGGAATATTGTCGATCGCATGGAGGAAGAGAAAAGTTGCAAGTTCTGAGCTGATCCACTTCTGGAGAAAGTATCTTTGGCCATAGAGGAAAAGAGAAAACGATGAGAAAAGAGAAACGTGCAAAGGTAGAGAGAGAAATAGAGAATGGAGGAAATGAAGAAGGAGTTGCATGAGTTGAAGGAACAACTCTAAAAGGAATAGGATCTGCGCAAATAAGAGAGGGAAGCATAGCGACAACAGGTATAGCAGGGGACACAACATGTGTGGACGGATGAAACAGAGCCTGTACAAGTAATGGAATCATTAGAATAGTTGGCATTAGGTGAGCAGGGCGAACCATCGTAGGAGAAAGACTTCGCTCAGGAGATATAGCAAGAACTTGAACAGATGGATACTAACATGGAGTAGTGGGAGTTAGAGTAGGACATCGACCTCATGCCTCACCACCAAGGGTCAAATCCAGAAGATCATATATCTCCTACATAGTTTGAGGAACGAGTGATCATGTCTGACGTGCACAAACATCCAGTAGCCTTGGCTAATGCCACTAGAGCATATGTCGAAGCCACTAGCTCAATTGTTCTCTTTCTGATAGCTGAGAATGAGCGAATGGCTAAGGAGCTACAGATAACCAAGCAAGGAGGAGAGTTGGTGATAGCGTCCGCCTGAGAATAACTGAAGAAGACAATACTAGATGAAGTATTGTCCCTTGACATAGTTATGCGGGCATTGTATTCCAAGTTTGGTACCTTGCATAAGGCAATCGTCCATCTCAACGGATGGAAGCAACAATGTGCTAGATGAGAATGTATCTTGTTGAATGTGCATGCTACTGTTGATTACATGGAAAAATGGATGATGAGATACAAGGGAGCCCTGCTTCACTTGCCTAAGATGATGAAGCCAAGAGTGGTCGAGTTGAAGGCATGCATTCAGAGATAGATCCGAAACTATGAAGAGCTCCCACAGCTCATCACTAGTCTATAGGCTTCCCATGCATGTGTATTCAAGAGTATGGATGTTGTGGTGCATGCACATGCGATCCCATCTATTGGGACTCTCACCCAGGTGAAGCCAAAGGCACAAGTCCGACTAAAGCTTGACTCATACTTTGATGAGTTGATGCACATAGGCACCAACCTAGACTTTCCAATCAGTGTAGACACCATGTACAAGTATGTTGCTGGTCCGACTGCGTTGAAGACAATGATGTGAATGCTTTCAAATGAGTTGGAAAAAGGAGCCCGAGTAGTGTACCTAGATGCTATGGAGGCAAGAGTCAAGTTTCAGAAAGATGTCACCTTGGAGTACACGAAAACCATCACAGACTATCGATATTGGCATCTGTACGCTACTATTGATCATTGTGAGGATGTTGAAGAGTTGGACTTCCCATGGTTTTTTGAGTCATAGTGATGTCTTGCATGGATTCCTAAATCCATTTTGTCTCACATGGGTATATGTGCATTGTAATGTAACATCTTGTTAAGTGTAAGTTCAAGTGTCGAAAGTTGGATGTAACAATCATATAGTAGATGAAAATTCATGAGGGTAGATGAACTGTCATAAAGGGGAATGTCAAGGGTCACCCCACCCTTTGCTATAAATAGTCCCTCATAACTCATTGTAGAGGCTTTTGGTCAGGAAAGCTTCCGATAGGACTATCTTAGAGAGAGCTTGGACAGTATTGTAATGAGCCTTGGCTTCTCCACTACCCAGAGCTAGTACATCTCTTTGGAGGAGCAATCGGTTGTGGCTGTAATGTTCCATTGTCAGAACCAGTGGTTGGACATGGATGTATTGTATGACTAGAACTTACACTTATTAATATAAGAAGAGCCAACACGTTTCATGCGTATGTTGTATTTTATTTCAGCTATCTATTTTCTCTAAATGATATATATATTTGTTTGCTTACACATGCATGTATAACTATTTCTATGTATATCTTTCTGAAATATGTTGTTGGTTTAACCATCACCCTGGATTGCTAGCTAACTTTCCTTCCATGTTGTGATGCATATTTGCTCATGTGTTCCCTTCTTAACTATGTGCTATCATACGTTTCCAAGTGGCGCACTCATCTCAACCCCCATGTGTTAGAACCTCTCATGCACCTTCCTCGGCTCACTACATATGTCACACCCTTGCTACCAATAGAGTTATCCTACTTGCCTCTATGCAAAATTGTGGTCAAACCATTACTGTAGGACCCCCTGTTGGGACTCCTACACCAAACGGTCTGAGGTGTAATTGGGAATTCTTATTGGGGAGATCCCCTTACATGTTGGTGGGTCCAACACCGTCAATAGAACCATAAGACTCAGATCCCAAAACGAGCTGCTACACTACTTGATCAGTTTATGGCATGTTGATCAGGAGATCTTCATTATTGGAGATCAAGAACTAGAGTTGGAGGTAGCAGAAATCTACTTCATTACTGGATTGTCTATAAGAGGGGAAAGGTTTCAACTCTTCAGATCTTGTCCTAGAGGTGAGAGCACGAGTGCCCTAATCAAGAGACATTTCTTGGGTGCTGACTGTCAACAATATTTTCTTGAGGACGATTATACACACCATGGCTCGTATAGCCAGGTCACAGCCTTTACACGAGATTTCAAAATCTCAATTCTAGTATGCGGTAGATTGTCTCATTCCAATAGTATTCAACTGGTGTGATGGGTTATTGGCCAATATAAAGAGGCAATTGACCAATGGTAAGCGAGAAAACCTGAATCAGTTCAGCTTCGGTTCGATATTGGTCACTTTCTTTCTAGAGCATGTGCCCCTATTTTGGTATCAGTGGACAGAGGTGACAGATCCTGCTCCACAAGATCTCAAGCTATTCAGATGAAGTGAACTCATGCCTTGTGGAGGAGGGAGCCAAGAGATGCACGTCTCTAGTTGGTTGTATCACCAACTGATCATTGTGGATGACTATGCCTATGAAGGCACATATTTTAGATGGGATCCAGATCTACCTCTGCCATCGGATGAACAGTGGAGTGATGTAGGTAAGACTTGTTTTTTGGATTTTTCTTTTATGATTTTTTTTTTTTAATATTAAAGTTTAAATGAGATTTAACTTGTGATAAATTTGTAGATGTTGGACCAGAAAGGCCTCATGGAATGTCACTAATAGCACGGTGAGTAGAACATCAGGTAGAAGATGCTCCATATGAGGAAGGAGTAGATCCCATGGTGGAGGTGGAACACAATATGGAAGTGATCACTGACGTGATTCTACAATATGCGACTATAGACAATGTGACACTGCCATACCAGAGGCATACAGTTCGAGTGTCTGCGAGATTGCATCGGTTATTAGGCCAACTGATTAGAATGGTATCATGTTATTGCAAGCATCATGTGGGTGAATAGCCTTTCTAGTTATTTTTTGCACTATTATAGGCTTTGAAAGCCATGTGTCTCGGAAGAATTTATTTTTTGAGATTTTGAAGGAAAATTTTTGACAATATATATATATATATATATATATATATACACACACATACATGTTTTACTTTCTACTTATGTGTTCATATATCATGATGATATTATCAGTTTTATAAATTATGCAAATGTCTATCAAGAACATAATTTCCTAATGCATCTGTTAATTTATTCGAGTTACATGGAATGTGTTGATATGTGATAAAATCAAAATTTCTTTCGAGTAATCAAACACATAGACACATATGCAGAATTTGTGGATTTCTTACTAAGTAATGATTATTCAGTTGTAACACAATGATTTGTGAATCTAATTTAACAACTAAATTTATAATGCTAAGAGAAATTGCTTTTGATAATAGTTCAATGATTACATTATATTCGGCAATATTATTAGTTTTACATGCCAGGAAAATACCTTGTAAATCGATCAACTCGCCATTAGGGGCAAAGAGTTCACAAGATGCGGAAGACAAGTTTCGTGTGCTATGACGAGCACCATCAGCAAAACCAACATAATGGTATGGTGACATCTACAAACTAAGTGGAACACAAGGTAAGTAGAAAAAACATGTCTGCAAAGAAAAAAATCACACCAAAAAAATCAAAACCACACACCAATGAATTCACACACTAATGTACCAAAGTAATTACATCGAATTCATGCATAATACTTTTTCAGATGTCATGAAAAGCATATGAAATTACTCTCTAAAAGGTAGAAACAACATTTTTCAAGCTGAAAGGGAGCTTCTTATAGGCAAAATTCCCCCATGGATAGGTGAAGGCCATCTTGTGTTGATCAACAAGTAATATGTTGATCTAGTTATAACCAGAAAATCCATTCATAAAAGAGAAAATATCACTCCCAACACACTCATCGATGATTTGATCAACAAATGGAGTGGGATAATTATCTTTTGGGCATGCAGGATTGATGTCACGGTAATCAACACAAACTCCAATTGTGCCCTACTTTTTAGTAACAGGTACAATGTTAGAAAACCAATCTATCAATGGGATAGGGTAAATAAAACCATCTTTTAGAAGTTTTTCAACTTCTGCCTTAATAGCAACAACCTTCCTATGATGCACATGAGAGATCCATTAGCGAACCAACTTCGCATCAAGATACGTGGGTATTTCATGTATTATAATAGCTGGAACAATACCAGGAATTTCCTCATATGACCAAGTGAAGACATCACAAAATTCTTTGAAAAGGTCATTATAAACCTTGATATCATTAGGAGAATAGGAAACCTCAATGTGGATGTTCTCAACAATTCCAGGTTTAATGGAAATGTCGAGTGGCATGGTTGCAGTAATATTTCCTATGTTACCTTCAGGCAAGACTTCGTTCACAAAAATAGGTGTTTAAAGTGGGTGTGTTGGGTTATGAGAAATCAAAGCTTCAAGACACGAAGGAATCTCACTTAGGCTTGGAAGAAATGGAGAACAATGATGAATATTGTTCCAAGGAGTTTCATCAAGAGACATAACCTCAACAATACTCTAGTTAATGGGGAATACCCTGTTCAAAGGACCTGGGGAATCCCAAGAACCAAGCTAAGGAGATTGCGAATAGGTCAAAATAAAGGTATTTTCAAAATAAAGGTGTTTTCTAAAGAAGAAGATCTTTTTGATGACATGTTCCAACAGAAAAGTACACTTGAAGAAGTTCTGCATTCAGCCCAAATATGATTTCCTCTAGCAGAATTTCAGCAGTTCAAGATATATAGGGAAAGGAGGTTAGCTAGTATCCCTGTGGAAAAACTATGCTTGGAAGCCGTAAGAGAACCAACTCCAAGTATTAGTCTTAGTGGAAGTTCAGGCACAAATAGATCTAAATCTAAGTTCGGGAAAGAAACATCTGAACATTCCAAGAGATCAGAAAGTGAGCATGGTAAAAGCGAGGGGTCAGTAAAGGATACTTCCCAATCAAAAAAGCTCCCACAACAACACGCTTTTACCTCCCGACAAATAGATCCTCCCCCTCTCATTGTTTAGCCACCATCAAACAGAACTGAGCTAGATAAAGAATGGGAGACCTTCAATGATTTGATAAATCAAGAGGGACCAAGCACAAAGACACCTGCAAGTGATGTACAGGAAACAAAAGATATAGTCACAGGAACAATTAGCAATGTCCCAGAGATGGAACATATTCCCATCACCCCATCCTCTGAACTTATCCTCAAGATAGAATAGATTCCTCCTCTTGATGTATTTTATAGTCCACAACACAAGGCAGTAGTGAGAAGACAAAGGAAGAAAATGAAATTGGAAAATGTGCTCTCTCATGATGTAGAGCAATTAGACATCCTATGGCAAGATCCTACTACCGATCCCATTGAGAATCTCACCAAATTATCTCAGATCGCAGGAGCATATGCCTCTGCAACCATTGATAAAGCATCTAAGGTACAACAACTGCTAAAAGAAAAGGAAGACTAGATACAAGTTTTGCAACAACAGTTGCAACAAGCCAACGCCAACAACGAAGCACAGAAATAGCTTGAAAGACTACAACAGGACTTCCAACGAATGCAGATAGGCTACCAGAATAGTTTGGCTGAGAAGGAAAAACAGCTGTAGGATATGCAGGAGATGCACAAGGATGATCCTAAACTTACAGAATTCATCACAGAATCCATTTCCTTGAATGATCAACTACTACAGCAACATGAAGCATTGTGCCAAAGAATATCACAGTGGAACTCTTATTGTGAAATAAGCCATAAAATCACTAATCAAGTTGTAGATTTACGAAATGATTATGATTTAATTGATAAACGAGTTACTGAATATTTGGCTTGGCAAGAAACAGTGGAGGGAAAAAGAGCAGGCACACCAATAATCAACGACAATCACAAAGAAATGCTATTTAACAAATGGGATGCACAACTCAGGAAAGTAGAACAAGTCGCAGAAGAAGCGGCCACGACATCAAACAACGTTACTGATTGTATAAATGAAAGTTTGCATAGAGCAAACCTGATCTCAGAAACCACTACAGGGTATCTACCTAAAGTACATCAACTACAAACAGATTGGAGATAGAAGGCTCAAGAAAAGGCAGAATCAATTCAAAGGTTAACCAAGTTGAATTGGGATTGTTACTGGATGTACTTGGTAAAGCCACACAGCTAGTGGATGACTCTCAAGCGTATCATCAATTCTGCCGAGAAGATAACGCCAACACAAATAAAATCGGAAGTCGGCCAACCAAATCTTCTCAAACAGATGCTGAACGCGTGCAACTTCAAGGAGTAGATACATAAATAGTTAGTAATTTTAGTTTTAGATTCAGCTTTAGTTTTAAATTTTGTTTTATTTTTGCCCAAAATGAGGACAGTCATTTAAACCACATCCTACATTTTTGTAATAATTTATTTTTAGATTTAGTTAGTAGTATTTAAACCCTTCTCATGCATTTAGAGAAGGGTCCTGAAATTTGTCAAAAACTTTTCCCCAAAACATGCACTTTTGTACCCTCTGAGGAGGTTTTGATGAATGAATGGAACAAGATTTATTGAAATCTATATTTAATATCTGCTACTGATGTTGCACTTCTGTACTCTTAGTGGATGTTAGATTACGAAGAGATAAATCATTATTGCTTGAAGCTCATGAGTAGGACTAGTTATAAATGGTACTTCTATCTCTTAACTATTTCTGCCTTTGTGTTAAAAGTGATATTCAAGTTTAGTTGTTTATATATTGATGCGTGAATTCTTGAGTTATCATTTGGCACTTTTGTACGGTGATAGCTATTTATTTATGCTTAATGTATGAATAGCTTATTATGCGATATGCCTTTCACAACTGTTTCGTCTAACTTTTTATATGAAGTGGTTTATCTGTATTGAATTCTTTTCTCATAACAGTTGAATGATCTTTATTACCAATTGTTATCTGAAATCATTTTAGATCGCATAACAGAAGGATTACACCTCGGGTTAGTGTAGACTTAGATATTTCTGCTTATTAGAATACCATTTACATGTTATTAGATTAGAATTAGAATTAGAGCATCTCACTTAGGAACTTTTAGAAGGGAAATATCAATTCTTCACACACACACACACATAAATTGGGAAACTAGTCCCATATCCCCAGTTGGACCCACTATACCGAACGGAAAAGGAGCTGCTAACCAAGGTCTTGATCGGGTGGGTATCCCCGTTGTTGTAGACCCGATTTTCGGGGCTTCAACATATTTGGCACTAGAAGGAGGGCCTAGAATTGTGAATGGCAAGTAAATCCAAATCTAAATACCATTCTGAGAGTAAATTTCCCTCACCATCTCCCACGGCTTCTCCATCACATTTGGAATCTTTAAATCTAGAGCCAGAAGTCGCAGGAGCAACAACTGTTGCTACAAACCCTGACATTTTAGAACGATCTACTATTGAACCTCCTGAAGTTGAATCTTTGATTCACAAACTTCAGCGATTTTCTATATCTCCAAAAAAATATGATAAATCTCAAGGCAGCGTGACTTCGCAATATAACCCTGCTCATCCTCTTACCAGATTAAAGAGAAAAAAATTTGGTGTTCGGTCAACCAAGTTACCTCTACCTACAAGGAAGAGATCAAGGAAGTCTCCTAAAGGGTTCGATAGCGAGACTCTTTCATCATCATCATCCATCTCAACCTCTTCACCGCGAAGTCAACCATTCACTCCTCCACTTTAGATCATTGTCCATCAGTCCACTGGTACTCCCACATCTCCTTCTCAATCATCTAGAGTCGTAATATCCTTATCTTCTCAACCACAGGGATCATCTTTTGCACTTTCCTCTGTTAGTAGTTCAGCAATGGCCCAATCTCGATGGAATAACCCAGGGGCAGTCTTAATGCCTGCACCCTTGAGTTAGTTACCGGCCCATCCTGAAAAATGGCTGCCTAAGTTTAATCTTGAGGTAGGCATGTTAGCGGAAGAACATATAAATAAATTTATGCTATCCATAATTCTCAATGGAGTTACCAACGAAGATGCTGTTCTTCGACTTTTTCCTTATACTCTGCAAGGAACAACTGGATCATGGTATTTCTCATTACCGTCAGGATCTATTACTAGTTGGTAGATTTTCCAAGAACAATTCCTGACTAAGTTTGGTGATGATAGGTCTACGGAAACATTGATGAACGACTTGTCTAACCTTAAGGCCAAGTCAAAAGAACCTATCAAAGATTTCAATTTATGATTCAATAAAATCTTAAACAAAATTCCTACTGCTTCCCAGCCTAGCGAAGAAGTGCGAAGTGAATGGTACATCACCGCTTTACCATCAAGCATAGCAATCTTTGTTGATAGGGCCAACAAAACAACTTTAGTCAAAAATATGAAAGAAGCGATAACAGTAGAGAAACTTATTATGGCCTTAGAAAAGAAAAACGAGATAGAAGAATGAAAATCCAAGAAGGTTACTTTCAAGGAAGATCCCAAGAAAAAACAATCAAAAGATCCATTCGATTTAGAAGGATTGAAAAAAGTTTTGAAGACCATGTCTAACGAGATGGTCGAAATTAAGAAACAAGTGGCAGAAACTTCTTCTAAAAATCCATACAGACCTTTTAAAAGGAACCCTTCAACAGATTCCAAACCCCCTAATGCTATTACAAGTGCTGAATCCGAAGAAGAAGAAGAGGAAATCACTACTGAAGAACATACCGATGAAGAAGAAGTTGTGGAGTTACAAGGTATGTGGGATTTCATCCTCCCAGATGAAGAGGATCAAGAGGCATCCCTGGTCAGTACTCACAGTAGGAATCAACTTGATCCTCCTCAACCTACACCTAAGCCAAATACCGCAAGCTCGATGACGAAGGATAAAGTCGCAGTCAAGAAAACGACACCTAAAGCGACTCAAACCAGCCCAGTCCAAGCAGACTCATCAACTCCATCTAAAACGCTGATCATTTCGGATGAAATGGAGTATAATATCATCGAAGACATGAAAAAGACTAGGGCCAATATCACTTTTTATGAATTGAGCAAGTTAAAACACCATCAAAAGATACTTTTGAAAGAATTACATGCTATACCAGTTGCACCTTTACACGCCACTGTAATCTCTCAAGCTTCCGATGACATGGGAAGACCTCCAAATAATGCGATCAATAAAGTTGATCCAAATGATATCTCCTTAATTGGAGTAAGATCAAGATCTCATACTCCCCCATTTCTTCTTACTTATGAAATTTTCAATAAAAATTTGCATAATTGCTTAGTGGATTATGGAGCTTCATCGAATAGCTTACCAAAGTCTATATGTGCAAAATTGAACGTTCAACCACAAAAATCCGCTGTGTGCATAGTCCAATTAGATCGATCGAAAGTCGAAGTGATCGGTGAATTAAATCAGGTTACCATAAGGCTGTCATCCAACCCAAAGGTATGTCAAGTTATCAATATTTTAGTTGCCGATATTCTGGAATTTTATGGCTTAATTCTCAGCAAGCATTAGTCAAAAAATATTCATGGATATTTTGCAACTGACTGGTCGCACATGTGCTCCCTTACAATGGTAAACCAAATCAAATAAAAGTTGAGCGGGAAAGACATCAGAAATACATAGTAATAGAACTAGAGGGAGAAAATGAACCAGTAGCACACAACAATAACATCATTGGAAACTACTTAGTAGATTCTTTCCTAGGAAATTTTAATGCTCATACCTCACCTTACTTAGAACATTTTGTTTTATCTCAATTAGAAAATTTCTCTCAAACATATAGTTCTAAATGTATTAATTTTATAGATAGTCCTGTAAATAAATCTTTATTTTGGAAATTATTTTTTGACGGTTCTAAGTTTAACGAAGGAGCAGGAGCAGGATGCGTGTTAATAAGTCCAGAGGGAGATAATACTATACTAATTTGCAGACTCAAATTTGATTTCACTAACAATACCGCAGAATATGAGGCTTTAGTCCAAGGGTTATACAAAGCAATCGGATTAGACATCAAATACCTTCAAGTTTTCGGAGATTTTGAAATTGTAACCAGACAGGTACGTAATACTATACATTGTTTATCAGGTCATTTAAAACATTACCAATATTTAGTTCAAGATCTGACTGAACACTTTATAGAATTTAATATTTCATCAATTCCTAGACTCTGGAATGCTAGTGCATACCTCTTAGCCAACGTAGCTTCCAAGCTCATTCCTTCAGAATATTTTAGCCTTGATCGGTTTTCAATTGAATTAATTTTTAGACCATCTATTCCTGATAACATTACCAATTGGAGGATTTTCAACAACGATCATGATATCATGAGTTTCCTCACATGTGAAGGATCCTATACCAATCAAATAATTGTCGAAGACCAACATGACCAACAATTGCAACAGGATAGCACTAACAATGCCATACCTAAGTTAGTAGTCAAGTTAGAAGATCTTTATGATTTGAAAGATCAGTTTAAAAGATCTACCAATTCAAAACTCCAAAGTTCAACTTTGAACTATGAATTAGTAAATCTAGGAAGTGATACCAAACCACAAAATATCAATCTAGGCCTTGGTCTAGCTCCTGAAGAAAAATTAGCGTATATTTGTCTCTTGAGACAAAACAAAAGTGTCTTTGCTTGGAATTACGATGAACTCGAAACGTATGACACATCCATCATCCAACATACTATTCCAATGATAGACGATGAAAAACCTATCCAACAAAAGTTGAGAAAGATCCATCCCAATCTAGAAAACCAGATCAAATCTGAACTCAATAAGTTATTGAAAGCCAAAATAATTTTTCCCGTTCGAAATTCCAAATGGGTTTCCAATATGGTCCCTGTTAGAAAGAAAAAAGGAGACATTAGAATCTGCATTGACTTTCGAAATCTTAACAAAGCCTGCCAAAAGGATAATTTTCCTTTGCCTCCCATGGAACAAATACTGCAGGCGGTTGCGGGCTCAGAATTGATGTCCTTCTTGGATGGATTCTCAGGATACAATCAAGTGTTGGTATATCCTGATTATCAATTAAAAACCACATTCAGAACTAAATGGGGCACATACGCATATCAAAAGATGCGATTTGGTCTGATTAATGCTAGTGCCACATTTCAGAGAGCCATGGACATCGCATTCAAGGGGTTAGTTAATAAATCAGTGGTAATATATTTGGATGATATAACTTCATATTCCAAGCAACGAGACAATCATCTTAAAGATATAAAACAAATCTTCCAATGTTGTCAAAGGTATGGAATTTCACTTAACCCGAAAAAATCCTTTTTCGCATTAAGTGAAGGAAAAATTCTCGGATTCATAGTGTCAAAATCTGGAATTCACATTGATCCTGACAGAATCAAGGAGATTTCCACAGTTCCTCTACCTCACAACAAGAAAGCCATGCAATCTTTTCTTGGCCAGATTAACTTTGTAAAAAGATTTGTTCAAGATTTTTCAAGAATTGTGTCTTCTTTACAAGCAATGATTAAAAATAACTCAAACTTTAAATGGGGCCAAGATGAACATGAGGCATTCAATCTAATCAAACAAGCAATTGTTAATGCTCCATCTTTAGCAACTCCAAAATTTTCCGATCCTTTTATTTTATATACATTTGCCTCTGATAGATCATATGCTGCGATACTCACTCAAGCAGATCAAGAAAGGGCAGAAGCCCCAATTTCTTTTTTCAGTTCCAATTTACAAGGGGTTGAGTTGAATTATTCAGATGTGGAGAAACAAGCTTATGTTGTTTTCAAATCAATTAAGTATTTCAGACCTTTTTTACTCAAAACACATACAAAAATCATAGTACTGTTTCGAGCGGTAAGAAATCTTCTATTACAGAAGGATGTGGGTGAGAAAAGAGCCAATTGGGTTACTGCCTTATAGGAATATGACGTAGAAATCAAACCAGCAATTATTGTAAAAGGTCAAGGCTTTTGCAAAATGCTGGATGGAGCATCGCTTATATCCAAAATTCCATTTGTAGAGATACAAATGTACGAGGTAAGCCTAAACGATGCTGAGTCATTATACACTGATATCATTTATTATCTAAAAAATGGATACGCTCCTTCAAACCTCGATCATACTAAGAAAAGAGCTCTAAGGTTGAAAGCCAAACAATATCAGCTCGTAAATGATGTTATTTTTAGAATAAATTATGATTATGTTCTCCTTAGATGTCTTGAGAAACCTGAAGCTGAAAAAGTCTTGCAGGAACTCCACGATGGGCCAGCAGGTAGACACTATGCTGGAGACGCCACTACTCATAAAATCTTACATGCAAGCTATTACTGGCCCACATTATTCAAAGACTCACATAACTATGTGAGGAAATGTCAAGTCTGTCAAACTGCTACTGGGAGACAAAAGAAACCATCCTTGCCACTACAACCAGTTAACATTGAGCAGCCTTTCGATCGATGGGGATTGAACGTAATAGGTGAGATCGTTCCTCACTCTTCTAAACAACATAGGTATATTCTTATAGCAATAGATTACTTTACTAAATGGGTAGAAGCAGTGCCACTCAAGATGGATAATGTTGAAAATATCATCAAATTCATAGATTAGTTCATCATCACCAGGTTTGGGTTGCCTTTTGCTTTAATGTTTGATAATGCATCATATTTTTCTGGTAATGCAATGACTGAATTTGCAATCAAAAGGGGTTTCAAGCTTAAATACTCTGCCAATTATTACCCATTAGCTGAATCCACAAATAAGAACTTAATCAGAATTATTAAGCGAACCATTGACCAAAATCATAAAAATTGGCACAAATCTTTAATATATGCTTTATGGGCAGACCGGATAATGCAGAAAGCCTCCATCGGCACTTCCCCCTTCAATTTAGTTTATGGGAAAGAAGTGGTTCTTCCAACTCATTTGGAAATTCCTTCTTTAGCCTTGGTTCAATATATCGATGAAGCACCAACTTCCTCCTTACAACTAAGGCAGTTGGAAATAATTAAGTTATAAGAACAACGAGAACATGCTAAAATAACTCATGCTCATCACCAAGAATTAGTGAAGGCTTCTTTTGATTCAAACATGATATCCAGAAATGATTTTTAGATGGGAGATCTATTTTTAAATGGGACAAGGCTCATGAGGAAAAAGGGAAACATACAAAATTTCAAAGAATGTGGCTTGGCCCTTTTCAAATCATAGAAGTCATAGGTCCGTCTACTTTTATGTTACAGGATTTAACAGGAAAAAGAGATTGTTTACCTGTTAACAGACAGATCCTCAAAAAAATATTTTCCATAGGAGATCATTCTTCTATTTTGTAGAGTAGTTGTTTTAGTTTCCTAATAAAATCGGTTGTAAATGGTTACATTTGAGATTTATGAAAAAGACACAAATTCTATTTTAGATTTTGTTTTTTTTTTTTCACTTGTATAAATAGAATTCTTTTAGAAAATTGATCTTTATTATTGAAAGATACAGTTAAAGGCTCTAGGCCTAGAAATGATACTAGTTTCGACTTTGTAAATTTTGATAAAGAATGACTTTTAGTGGGAAATTGTTTTGTATTAGTCCAATGAAAGGTACCAATAACAAAAATGAAGATTCTTTGTAGAAAATCTCTTTCCAAAAACTCTACTATTGTCATCCAGAGCTATCTTAAGGAAACAATGACTTCCTCCCCACCTAGGAAACTACAATGTTTAGAGAATGATCCAAAGATACACTTTAACTTAAAGAGTAAGAGGTCTCATCATGAGCTGACTTATCATGATCATAGATATTATAGCTTGCTGACTTTGCCAATACTGCATATCATAACAGGGCAATGACTCAAGATTGTTGCAATCAAAAGACAAGGGGTCTCATTACAAGCCAGCTTGTTTAGAAAAGCTATAAATAAGTGAATGACTGTGTCATAAATTGGCTACCAAACCAAGACATTGTTCTTTAAGGGTTAAAAAAAAAAATGAAAGCAATAAGTGTGTATATGGATTTCTCTTTGAAAATTGTAAATTTCTCTAAGTAGGATACAGGATCATTACTAGGTAACAGGTAACCCTGTCGAGGCTATTAACGCCTACTGTCAGTAGAGGCTCTACCTGCGACAAATGAGCATATTCAAAACTGATTTACAGAGAAGGCTTTGTTTTTATCTTTATAAACCAAGTAATGACTGATGTAGATACAAGGACTAGCTTAAGGGAGTAAATAATCAAAGTTGAAAAGTAGAAGAAACAAAATATCATTGATAGGTAAAAGCATGATGTACTTTGTCTTTCTATAATAAAGTTTAATTTTCTAGAAAATTTTCTGTTTTGGAAGTTTAGAAAATTCAAAAGAAAAGCAGAGATAACCAATTCTTCCAAGTGAATCACCAATTGTTGTGGCGAGCAACAACCCCCCTTCGTATTTGGTGTTATTACTAATACTAAATAAGTGGGGACCCTTAGTAAAAAATTTAAAAAATCAATTATTACTTGTATTTCCTTTTTAATAAAACTTACCATCATAAACTTAAGAAAATACCCTTGAAAAATCTAAAAAATCTTAAGTTTTATGATAAAGTAGAATTATTCCTTAGGAAATATCGCATCACAAAAGGATAATAGGATACCTCCATGCAAGCCGAATTCTAAGACTGTGAGATCACGATACGGGACTACAAAATTATATCGCATCACATGCATCAAAGACCGCTCATGTTGAAAAAATTTAAACTACCGATATGCGATGGCGCATATCACAAATCGCATTTCGCAGAAAACAGATTAACGAAAATGGTCATATGTCACGTTCCTGCAATATTGCGATATTGCGATATTTTGATATTGTGATTTTATGATAGAGCGGCAAAGCGATAATGCAATAATGCGATATAGTGAGCTAGCAACCTTGTGATGCTGTGATGTTGCGATCTGTGATATTGCGAAGAAAATCGCAAAATCGTTTCATCGCAGATCTTTTAGGCTCGTTGTTCAAAAAGAAGTATTTTCCATAAACTGACACCTGGTTATGCGCTTTAATGCTAATTAATAAGTTAGTTTCCAGTTATTAATGGAATATGGTTTTGCTCTTATCGAAAAGACATTTCACATAAGGTGGTATATTTTATACGTCTGCAACATTTAAGACTTTCCCGTCACCTTTTCCATATCATTATTCTCACTTCACTTGTAAATTACAGGAACAAAGAACAAAGAACGATACAAAGCAGTACGCAAGATACCATGGGGAAGAAAGGCAAAGCCCCGAGCTCTGAAGAGAAGGAAATGGCGACCTTGTATACAGACACCGCCTGTAATATGGACGCTGGTTTTCTACTTGGGAAGGCATGTATAATATACTTGAGGAAGAGAATCTGAGAGTAATGGAGGTTTTCTCTTGAAGCAGAGGTAGATATACTCCCTGTTGCGAGATGGTTCGGAGAAGAATTGTTTACATATGTTAGGGTATTCGGAAGTATTGCTCCCCCTCACGTCCTACCTTTATATGTTCCTGATAAACTCTTGGCACGAGAAATTGCTTATCAAACCTATGGAGATGGAGGTTTGACTAAATATTTGAAGGAAAAGAAGAAGGTTATTTGGCCACAATTTCCTTTAGCCTGTGGGGCCTTCTCACTACTTGATGTAGGCCATGCATTCAACGAAGTAAACAACATAACGTGTCTACAATTATTCAAGTTTCTAGGAAGACCGTTCGACCCTCATGATATTGCTAATAATTTTACTACTGCAGTCAAAATAAAGGTGTTTTCTAAAGAAGAAGATCTTTTTGATGACATGTTCCAACAGAAAAGTACACTTGAAGAAGTTCTGCATTCGGCCCAAATGCGATTTCCTCTAGAAGAATTTTAGTAGTTCAAGATATATAGGGAGAGGAGGTTAGCTAGTATCCTTGTGGAAAAACTACGCTTGGAACCCTTAAGGGAACCAACTCCAAGTATTAGTCTTAGTGGAAGTTCAGGCACAAATAGATCTAAATCTAAGTCCAGGAAAGAAGCACCTGAACATTCCAAGAGATCAGAAAGTGAGCATGGTAAAAGCGAGGGGTCAGTAAAGGATACTGCCGAATCAAAAGAGCTCCCATAGCAACAGGCTTTTACCACCCCACAAATAGATCCTCCCCCTCTCATCGTTCAGCCACCATCAAACAAAATCAAGCTAGATAAAGAATGGGAGACCTTTAATGATTTGATCAATCTAGAGGGACCAAGTACAAAGACACCTGCAAGTGATGTACAAGCAACAAAAGATGTAGTCATAGGAACAATTAGCAATGTCCCAGAGATGGAACATATTCCCATCACCCCATCCTCTAAACTTATCCTCAAGATAGAAGAGATTCCTCCTCTTGATGTATTTTATAGTCCACAACACAAGGCAGTAGTGAGAAGACAAAGGAAGAAAAGGAAATTGGAAAATGTGCTCTCTCATGATGCAGAGCAATTAGACGTCCTATGGCAAGATCCTACTACCGATCCCACTAAGAATTTCACCAAATTATCTCAGATCGCAGGAGCATATGCCTCTGCAACCATTGATAAAGCATCTGAGGTACAACAACTTCCAAAAGAAAAGGAAGACCAGATACAAGTTTTGCAACAGTAGTTGCAACAAAGCACAGAAACAGCTTGAAAGACTACAACAGGACTTCCAATGAATGCAGATAGGCTACCAGAACAGTTTGGCTGAGAAAGAAAAACAGTTGCAGGATATGCAGGAGATGCACAAGGATGATCCTAAACTTATAGAATTCATCACAGAATCCATTTCCTTGAATGATCAACTACTGCAGCAACAAGAAGCATTGTGCCAAAGAATATCAAAGTGGAACTCTTATTGTGAAATAAGCGATAAAATCACTAATCAAGTCGTAGATTTACGAAATTATTATGATTTAATTGATAAATGAGTTATTGAATATTTGGCTTGGCAAGAAACAGAGGAGGGAAAAAGAGCATGCGCACTAATAATCAACGACAATCACAAAGAAATGCTCTTTAACAAATGGGATGCACAACTCAGGAAAGCAGAACAAGTAGCAGAAGAAGCCGCCACGACAGCAAACAACGTTATTGATTGTATAAATGAACATTTGCATAGAGAAAACCTAATCTCAGAAGCCACTCCAGGGTATCTACCTAAAGTACAATAACTACAAACAGAATGGAGATAGAAGGCTCAAGAAAAGGCAGAATCAATCCAAAGGTTAACCAAGTTGAATTGGGATTGTTACTGGATGTACTTGGTAAAGCCACACAGCCAGTGGATGACTCTTAAGTGTATCATCAATTCTGTCGAGAAGATAGCACCAGCTCTTGCCGATTCTATTTTCGTAGCACAACTTAAATCGGAAGTCGGCCAGCCAACTCTTCTCAAATAGATGCTGAACGCGTGTGACTTCAAGGAGCAGATACAAAAATAGTTAGTAATTTTAGTTTTAGATTCAATTTTAGTTTTAAATTTTGTTTTATTTTTGCCCAAAATGAGGACGGTCATTTAAACCGCATCCTACATTTTTGTAATAAGTTATTTTTAGATTTAGTTAGTAGTATTTAAATCGTTCTCATGCATTTAGAGAAGGGTCCTGAAATTTGTCAAAAACTTGTCCCCAGAACATGCACTTTTGTACCCTCTGAGGAGGTTTTGATGAATGAATGGAATAGGATTTATTGACATCTGTATTTAATATCTACTACTGATGTTGCACTTCTATACTCTTAGTGGATGTTAGATTATGAAGAGATAAATCATTATCGCTTGAAGCTCATGAGTAGGACTAGTTATAAATGGTATTTCTATCTCTTAACTATTTCTGTCTTTGTGTTAAAAGTGATATTCAAGTTCAGTTGTTTATATATTGATGCGTGAATGCTTGAGTTATCATTTGGCACTTTTGTACGGTGATAGCTATTTATTTATGCTTAATGTATGAATAGATTATTATGCAATATGCCTTTCACAATTGTTTCGTCTAACTTTTTATATGAAGTGGTTTATCTGTATTGAATTATTTTCTCATAATAGTTGAATGATCTTTATTACCAATTGTTATCTAAAATCATTTTAGATCGCATAACAGAAGGATTACACCCCAGGTTAGTGTAGACTTAGATATTTCTGCTTATTAGAATACCATTTACATGTTATTAGATTAGAATTAGAATTAGAGCATCTCACTTAGGAACTTTTAGAAGGGAATTATCAATTCTTCACACACACACACATAAATTGGGAAACTGGTCCCATATCCCCAGTCAGACCCACTATACCAAACGAAAAAGGAGCTGCTAACCAAGGTTCGGACCGAGTGGGTATCCCCCTTGTTGTGGACCCGATTTTCGGGGCTTCAACAGGTTGTTGCACCTGTTGACCTTTGATATGAAGTCATTGGCCTTGATTCTGCAGGGGTTGACCTTGTGTCTATAAGGTTTGACCTTGCTACTGCAAAGGTTCGCCTTGTAGATACAAGGGATGATTAGGTTGTTGATCAAACTTCATTTGCTGTTGCAAATGTTGTAGATACTACTGCAAAGGTTGCCCCTACTACTGCAAAGGTTGCGCTTGTTGTTGTAATGGTTGTTGGTCAGTTCCTTGAGGGATTCCCTATGGGTATGGGTAAGTTCCAAATGAGATTTGACCATATGCAACGAGAATAACAGATTGACCAGGTTGCACATGAGGACATGCTTGTGGAATATAGGGTGGATTTTGCAGTGCTTGTGAACCATATGGAACATAAGACTGTTGGAGTGGTATCTGGGCCATGTAAGACTATTGATACTAGATATTACCTGTCCTAGATGAACCAACGAGATAAGGAATACCACTAGAATTAGATTGACTTACTTCAACCATGTGAGGTTGTGATACACTCACATAGGTTCCAGCTGACACAAGAGGAATGTGTGGATTCGCCCCCCCAGGATATGAATAAGGCGGTGGTACATTTTGTCCACTTGACAGAGGGACTGAGGAACTTACAGAAGAATGAACAAGAACAATCAGTTTTACAGGAATGGAAGGTTGAAACGAAAGTAAAGATTGAGATGGAATCGTTGGTTGAATGGGAACTTACGTAACGGAAGTTTGTACAGGTATCTAAGAGGTCACGTTAGGAGTAAATGGACCAGAAGTAGGCATAGCTTTTGATGACCAAATAGGATTTTGCTACAAAGAAGAAGCACTGGGAGTTCTTGAAACTAATTGAGCCAAGGTTGTATAACCATGTGGAAGCATAGGCCCACTAGTTTCAGGAATTGTTTGAGATAGAACTCTTCCTGTAAAAGGAAAGACTTCAGGAGGAAAGTCATATTCAAGCTCTTCATCAACATGAGGAGTTTGGGTAGCAAATAATTCCAGAAGATCTTGAGGAGAGGTCAAAATCTCACCTTCTGTGTCAATGGGTGGAAACAATTGGCGAGGAGGACTTCGAGATGTACATGGAGGTAACTGCAAAGGAACACCAGGTTGATCGTATGGAATGTATGGACGTTGAGCAGATATCAAAAAAGGATAAAATAATGGATTCATATGGTATAAGAAAAACATTTGTGGACTCCCAGGGGTTTACTGATTAGACTCTTGAGGTGACAAAGAATCTGGAGGTGGTGGACGGGAAGGGTTGGATGCTCGAGACAATTCCAGGTTCAAAGCCTTGAGCTTCAAGTGACTGTGGAAGTTCTGAATGAACTCCTTGTGACAACCCTTTAGTATCAGATAACGAAGGGGAACTATGGGGTGAGTTCAATGGTTCATCCATGATGGCTTTCTCTTAAGAGTAGAAGAAGAAGAGGTGATTTGTTGAGGGCTGATTGAAAATAAAATTTACAAGGAATTACTCAATATGGGGCTAAGAAGCAACTGCATGGGTTAGACATGTTATCATTGGAAGTTAATTTTATGACACAAAACAAAAATAAAAATAAAAAAAGGGTAATACTATGCAAGAGGGTTTGCCAAGTAACCGTGAACCATTATATACACCTTAGCCAAAACCAAGGACTTGATGTATGACAACTAATCTCCCCGAATGCTGTGTTTGATGTACCGCATTTAGAAGGTGGATGACTTGGTTACATGTGGCTAAAGGATAGCAACCTAATGGGGTCTCCCGATATATACTCGACAGTACGGGAAGCAAAAGTCCGTGTTAGCGCTGTCTAATGTAGGACCATTTGATGAGAGCGTCCCTATATACTTATCATACTTAAGTGCCTCTATATACGCGAACGTACTAGAGAACCTTATATATACTTCCATACTGGGATGGGATTTCACCCTTGGGATACACAACAAGCAGTTAATGATAGCTACTATGTTTAAAGATGCTGGAACACATCTCTAGCATAGACCTCTAGATATTTTCGTTAGGTGACAAATTCTCCTTAGGTTAATTGAGGTAAATTTTATGTTTATCTTGGATTAAGTATCAATTTGATGGCTAAACAATTTCACCTATATTCCTATAATGAAACTAAATGATAAAAATGAAATATTTTCATTCGATGAAGGCTAAACTAATGAAGGAAAAGAGACAACCAAATAATGCATCAAACAAGCAAACTGCATCAACACAATTCTTTCTAATGCAAAATGTAAAAATGAAATCTAATCTTTCATTTCACTAACAAATGCAATGCCAAGATGCAATCCTATAAGAAATGAAAATCACTTTCCTTTCACTAAGATGCACTAATGATTTTTCTTTCACTTTGATCCAACCATGCAAACTAATGCAATAAGCAAAGGAAAATGCAATCAACTCAACTCAATGAAAATTTCTTTCACTTTATGGTTTCGAATGCAAAAAATGTATCAAAAATACTTAAATGACGAAATCTTTCACTTTTTTATTTTTGAAACATAAGAATGAAAAAAAGTACTCTCTTTCAGTCCAACCAAAGAAAACAATTTGTAATCTATGCTTGACGATAGAGCTAAAGCAATCTTCAAAGCATCAATATGAATCAACAGTAATGAAAACAACTTGACATCAATGAAGCAAAAGCAACTTGAAAAAAGATGTCCTGATTGTAGGAAGAATCCTGAATGGAAGAAATAAATCTTAGGAAAGCAGACCAAACAATGAGTGGAGGGTGACCTAGAAGCCCCAGAAACCCTAGAAAGCAATGAAGCCTAAAAAAACATTAACAAATTCAAGAGACAATTGAAATCAAACAAGCATAACAACCAAGACAAATACACTGTAGACACACTGGAAAATCATTGACAGAGGCCAAAAACACTAAAACAAGAAGAAACAATAATCTTTCTTCTATCCTCTGAGATCAACACGCTTGCTATAGTCAAAATAGCGATGCAAGGAATATCAGCGTGACTATAATTAAAAAAGAAGCGATGACAACGTGACTACTGAAGAAAAACATGCGATGGGGGAAAAAAATAGGAAAAAAAATAAAAAAATCTTCAAGACCAGAATAGACTGGGTGTCCTCAAGTAATAACCAATGAGTACAAATAGCTACAGTGAGACAAACTGGCAAAGAAACGAATGGTTGGTAAAGCTCGTCATAGAATCTAATTGAAAGAATGGATTGAAAGAGTTATAGCTTCCCTAGTGGAGACGCCATTTTGTTGTCTAGGAAAATCCTCTCTATGGACAGAGATGATCCCTCTAGCCCAATGCATGGGACTAGCAACCTACATGACAATCTACTAGACAATTTCCTAAGTTATAATTGAAATAGGAGAAGAGGAAGATTTCCTACCTCATTCTGATGCTATAACATCCTCCTTTCTTAAAGACCTCGAATTTCTTGCACCACAGGCTCGGTCCTACTGCTCATAGCATTTGAATGTTTGTACAAGAGATTAAGACACAACAAAGAATACAAGTACAAATAGCATTATCGAAAGTAACCTACTTAACAGATGAAGGAACATTAAGATAAATGATGCATTAACACACACATTTATGGAAAGTGAACTAGTAGTTGTATATATTAATAAAATAAAGGAGGGATCATACAACCAAGCCTTGATGTTAATAAGCTCTCCTTGAGTGAATGTCCAAGTTCAAGGTCAAGCTCTCTAAGCACTCCTTCTCCAAGCTAAATGAGTAGCATGTAGGCACAATCTCAGCATAAGGTGCAAATGGCAAAAGAGAAACCATTTGGGAATGGGAGAGGATGAATATATAGGCAAGGAAAGGGAGTTAGGATCTCTCCAAAGATAGGAGAAGGCCCTCATCTCAAGGAGGTAGATCATAGGGATAAGACAAAAGGTCCAAGTTGATAGAAGTCGACCTCATCCATGTCGAACAACCTCCAGCTCATTATTTTGGAAGCCTCTAGATCATGAAGCTTCTTTTCCTCTTTGGGAAAAATTCCCTTTTAGGGATCATTGTGGGTATCCAAGCTAGAAGCGCACTAACAGTGCCAGGCTAGTGAAGTGAAGCTAGCAACCAACATGGGCAGCTAATGTCAAGGGAGTGATGATCCTCAAAATAAGGTTTTAGAGCCCTTTTCTTCGGGGGAAGTTCAAGGAATTTTCCATCAGTGTTTTAGGGAGGATTTGAGTGGCATATCTGGATGAGTACACTACATGATTGCTATGTTTCAAGAACTTTGGGGTATGTCATAGGGAAGTGTGGTAGGTGTGACAAAAGACTGTGTAACATGCCCTTATATGGAAGCACAAATGTGACCATTCCATAGAAACATACCCTTGTAACTTGTTAGACCAATATCTATTGAATAATACATTATATGCTTCTGGGATATCCATAATTACTATATTTATACATTGGTAAACTCATTGGTCAAATGATAAGCGAATAAGCACATTTTTGAGTTCATTAATCACATGGACAAGAGTCCTATCTAGCTGAATGATATATGCATATGTTTTATCCCATTTTGCATTTATTTCTTTGCTACATATAGAGGCATTATGTTTATAGATTCACTAGAATCAATTAAGTAATTGTGCACATTATAATTAAAAATTTTGAACGTTAATAGAAATGGAGGGCACAATGCGTTTGCATAACGTTAAAGCATTAATTATAGATTTAAGGGAATCATAGGACTTACTAGATCCCTTATGTGAAGAAGCACCATTACCTGAGGCAGACTATTCGAGTGCACAGAAAAGCAGTTCCATCTGGCTCATGATCTTTATAAGTTCGAAGAATGAAATATTCACACAAGATTTCTTCATCTCATCAACTATGTTGTAATATAGTGAGGGAGACAATGTTGAAGTGTCTGGCATAGTTGTTTTGTCTTCTAATTAAAAAATTATGGGCATACTCTTTTTGTTCACAGAAGTACTTTTCATTGTAGCCTCATTACCAAAATTTCTCTGAGTGTTGTGGGATGATTTGGCGGGTGGTATGATCTTCCTCAACAAATTCTCTTTCAATTTCTGCTTTGTCAACTCTTGTGTGGAGACCAAACCTTGGATTCTCAAGTTGTATCGAGTGTTCTGCTATTGAGCCAGGGCCTCACTCAATGGATTTTCTTCGACACTATTCTTCTCAGCCGTGAAAAAAAAACTGAGTATATTCATTGTGTTTCAAACATTCACAGTTTTCTTTGGCAAAAAGATTCTCTTCCTTCTCTTCCACCGAATTAGTCTAGTCATCTAAAAGTATTGTATCAATCAAATGCATAGTAAGAGCGTTCATGCTGTGGTTCCATTGTGTGCATTTTTTTTATTGATACCATACTCTCAACATTCAACACAACGTTTGATATTTATGTAGACCTTCGAGGATGGTTTCTCCTAAAGCTAAAGTTAGTAGAACTTCTCAAAAATTTGAAATTAGGAGGCTTGATTCTCAAGGTGGTCTCACTTGACCTTTTTTTTTAACTCTACCAATTCATTGGACAAAGATTTGATGGTGTGGGTTAAGCTCTCAAAGTCAGTTGCTTCTTTATCCTTGGCCTTATTTGTGGAGGCCTGAGACCTTTTACCTGTGTCATTGGAGTCCTTTGTTGGTTCATCATCTTTGATGACTGCAATTGTGTGGAAGTCATTTTCAACTGTGATCGCTTCTTTGTAATTTTCCGTTAATGTTGGATTCACAGTTCTTTTTGTAAACTATGCAATGCTTGTTGGTAAGGAAAATGTGTAATAATCACTGGTGATGTAGTCACAAGGTTTTTTGTCTACCATAAATACATTCAAGATATGGTTAAACCTATGATTCAAATCCTTCTCTTTCTCCTTCTGCTTCATATTAAGACTGCCCAGTTCTCTTAAAAGCATGGAGAGGGTATTATAATTAACAAATTTATGAAGAAGTAGTTTCTTAAAACCCCTCCAATTCTAGATTGCGTTTAGAGGAAGGCTGTGATACCATACAACTACTCTGTCATCTATGGTACATAGAAAAATTTTACATGCAACATCATCGTAACGTACCTCAAGTACTTTCAGATACAGGTAAAAGTTGTCCAAGTGGTCCTCTGTCTTCACTGCTTTGTCAGGGTCATACTTTATTAACAACTTCTCTTGGTGCCTCGACATCTTGTATAACACACTCGATAGTGCAAGTGGGCCCTAAGTCATCCAGTCCAGATCTCAGTCCACCATGTCTTCATCACTATTCTCCTCCTCTTTGTCAGAATTTGATGGGTCTTCTTCTTCTTCACTACCTAACCCGTGGAAACTATCATCTGAGAGTACCATGTTATCACTATCACCACCATTGAAAGATGGAGGTTTCTTTGGCTTTTTTGCATTCTCTTCAGAGTCTACTAACTCTTCAAGGGTGGTGAGAACCAAACCTTCAATTGTTGAAGCCACTATCCCAGTGGGGGTGTTGTTGTTGGGAAAAGTATCCAATACGGAATGACCCTATCCCACTCTAAGGGTGATAGTACCTCAGCAACAATCAAAGCAAAGCTATTCAAGATTATTTCTTTATGAGATGTAAGAGAGAGGAGAAAGAGATCCACTAACCGTTATCTTCCGCTAATGATTGATCCAATCTTCCCTCTTTGCTGCTTGCTCCCAGCTCCTTGCTCTTTCACTGGCCCAGCTACACAAAGATCCTGCAAAAGCACAAGAAAGGGAAACTACAAGAAGCATACATCCATAATTGATTCAAGGATTAGAATAAATCAAATATACAAGCATCAATACGCCACAGAGACACATGCATATAGAAGAACCTCAAATGCTTTATTAATGGAAGAAGTAAAGTTCTGAGAGTGTTACAACCATAAGAGGCCCAATCCAGCAACACCTCCCAGCAGAAAGAAATCTCCTCTTCACCTCCTTCAAAGCAATCACCCAATAGTTCTATACTCAAACCAACAGCACTTCCTTACATTCACAAGATTCCAGCCTCCATAGACCTCATGAGAGAGCTCTATATATAGGAGTTTTGGAGAAAGGATGAGTCAGCTTGAGGCTGGCATGAAGCTGACTAGTGTCCTCTCCCACTTCAGTTATTCTTCAGTTCTTGAGTCCACTTGGAGTTTCTTGCTTCCACTTGGAGATCTAGATCCTCTTACTCATCACAAGGCGAATTCCCTGATCCAAGTGTCATTTTGGAAGCTTCCTGGGCATTTGACACCTTGCAGAATGACTGTGCCACTTGGCCAATCTCGCCCAGCGCAGGTAGCCTTCATTAGATTTGACATTCAGCGCAGGTACAGAGTGGAGCAGTTGACATTCAGCGCAGATGCTCAGTGGAGCAGCTGACATGATCCAGAATTAGCTTGTTTTTTAGTGTTTTCAGGTGGAGAATTGATTTTCAGTGCTGTGGTTTGCTGACCTTGTTCCTCTAGGGGTAGGAACAACATGTTTAGGGACTTTGGATCCCTTAGATTATCGACATTTCATGCTTCATGCTGTAAGGCACAAAAATGTCTATAACAGGTGGTTGGGTTCTTCTTTGGAAAATATGGAAGATTATGTAGTTCGGATATCAATCCAATAACTCTTGCAAACTTACGAGTGATAGGAGAATGGCTCATATCTAGTCATAATATATCTCACGAGTTTGTTTAGTCTCAAGCTCAGAAGGATTACCAACTTCAGGAATATGTGCATGGGAGGTGTTGGGAATATTACTACCTTGACCAGAGGAAGTAGGAATTGGGTGGGTGAGGTTATCAGCCATAAAAAACTGTCTTTCCTCCTTCTAGTGCCACAAATTTTTATGGCGCTGGAGCTATCAACATTCAAGGGGTATCCCCGATATGTAGTCCTACTTATACCTCACACTTTTTGGGATAGGATCCCCATTTGCCTGGGTTCCGATTTCTTAAATATTTTGCTTGGATCTAACTCTCAACAAGAGAGAGGGATAGAAATATGCCTTCAAAAACTAAGTGAGTGTTTGGTTGTAAGTGTGTGAAGGTTCTTCTACTGTGGAAGGAGAAAAGAAAGTGAGCCTCTAAGAGAGAGGTAATAGTAACAACCTAGTAGAGACACTCGTTACCAAGAAGGATTTGTCTAACATCCAGCGGAATAGTCCACAAAGATGTGACGGGAAATACAATGAATCAACAAGAGATATCTATATAATATCCAATATAATAGTCCACAGGGATGTGGCATTAATAATAACTATTACAACACATTATCAATATGGTAAGTACTGAAATAACTAAAATAGTTAAACTAATTTAGCATAGGTGAAAGAAAACATGAATTACAAACATCCACATAATAGTATTAAAAATATTCATAATCCATGCATGAAGAACATGATGGTCATGAGGCTTCTAATATTAAGTAAAAGTTCCAAGACACATGTATACAATGAACATCACTAGCTCCAACAGTGGAGCGTTGGATCCACTCCTTGCTCCCCAAAAGAACTAGCTTGTCTCTCTAATGCCTTGCGGGAGGAGCCAAGGTGAAAATTCCTTTGCTCATACAATGAGGGTGTATATATAACCAATGAGGTATTGCTTCACCTTCCTTGTGACTGTTTGACTACCCTCATGAATATTTGACTTCCTATTTATTTTTGACTTTACATGTCTCTTCATATTCTGAATGTGTCCTTTGGACTTCCACTTTACAAGATATTTTGAATAGATAATTACATAATCCACAATAATGATGTGGCATATGAAAAATCATGACATGACATGACATTGTTGACATGAAATTCTTGAGGAAATGGAAATGTCAAGCCACTTCTGCTCCTGCTTGCTACATGTCTTCTTAAGAATTCTCTTGTATCCACCTCCTTATAGCTTAGAGGTAAGGAGTCTTAAATGATATCAAGTCTTGATCTCTAGTTGCAAACTAGTGTCCCTTTTATCTTCTCTTGATTAATCAGCTTATATAATCAGCTACAAATATGTCATTTAGAATGGTTCCCTTATTCATATCCTTTATCATCATCCTATCATGGTATGGTAAGGTACCAACATCTGCCATTCACTCTTGACAAGATGACATTAGTATGATAAACCCCTAGTCTAAGATGGTACATGTTGATCCACTGACTAAGCCAAAACCGGGTGGAAAGTTGGGAAAGATGCTCAATGATTGCACAAATATGAAACTCTGGTAGTCAAGGGTGGAGCTTGAGCCTTAAGACTATGCAATTCGTAGTTCTAGTTTGAATGAGGAAGGAAACTACACAGTATTGGAGGTGAGTGTGACAGGCTGAGGGAATGGGCATTGGTTCAACCTATTGCATAGTTCTAGAAGGAAATGGAGGCTGGGTAGCTATGAAATTGCTCATCTCAGGAGATCAAGGGTTGAGCTTGAGCTCAGATTGTGCAATGTGCAGTTAAGGCTATGATGGAGGGCTAGATTCACAATTTTGGGGGCTAAGGTATGAGCTTGAGCACTGGAACTGTGTAGTGCATAGTCCTAAAGATAGGAACTACACATTGTACAGTTTCAAGGGATAAGGTTTCAACTTGAGTACTGGAACTACGCAATGCATAGTTGGGGAAGGCCAGATGAGGCTAAGTTGCTGGGAAATTTATGAAAATTGAATTTGTGTGGGATCAATGAACTGATGTGATCAATCACAGGAATTGAATGTGAGCACACACTTAGAAAAATTGACGACATGAGATCATATATCATTGATGACACATGAAGCAAACATTTCCCTCACTACGACAAATTTTCGATGGATTACGACAAGTTCAGCACCAAAGATACACTTTGTGACGATTGTGATCACACTTGTGTGAAAATGTTTAAAACTTTTTGAATGAGTGTCAAAAATGTTTACATGGTTAAATCAACTCATTCACACAAAGATAACTGCTTAAAACCACAAAAATAATCTTATACATATTATGTGATAGTTAACATGCGAAAATACGACAGTTTTCCTTTCTTGCAAAAGGGACCAAAACAATTCAATAAAACACATGGAATGGACTTCACTTTTTGTGATGAAAATATGCAAGACCAAGGTAGGCTTTGAAATTTGGTGCAGGCCAAAATTTTGTAGGGTGTTGTAGCAATGAAAACAAGAGGCAAAGGAAAGTAAGGAAAGTGCAAGATGACATCAGGATCAGTAGATACAACGGGTTTTTCTTGCAGGTATTCGTTGCCTCTATGATTTCCTTTCTATCTTTGGCATGCATGGAACATGCATGTGGTTTCTTGGTTATGATATGTCATTGGCATGGAGGATTGCCTAGATTTACAATGGTTTTGCCTAGTCTTTCCATTTCTTGGATAGCCATGGTTTTTTTGGTTTCTTTCCTTTTACTTCTAGTTGGTTCTCATGTTCCTTATGTATGTGGGTTGAGTTACTAGTTCCTAGAGCCTTGGTTTGAAAAGCACTCTGGAAGCCCTATAAGAGCTTGGGTTGAGTTACTAGTCCGGAAGCCTTTGTTGGAAAAATGCTCTAGAGCCCTTGGTGGGTTGAGTTACTAGTCCTAGAAGCCTTGGTTGGACAAATGATCTAGAGCCTGACAACAGTTGTGGGTGAAGTTACTAGTCATGAAAGCCTTGGTTGGAACAAACACTTTGGAGCCCTAGATAGCTTGGGTAGAGACCAATCTAGTGATGGTTAGTGATGTACAAACATGAGTTTGAATCACTAGTTGAGGTTTGAGATGTTTTGGCCTTTGGAAACCATGGTTTGATTTTGTTTTAGTTGTTTCATGAGATCCCACATTCATGCTTGGAATATGGCACGAGGGTGATTGGATGAAATAGAGATTTGATTCAGCCCAATCTATGGTCGAGCGGTACATGGAAGTCCGTGACTTGGTTGGATTTCCATATGTTAATAAGAGCTCCTTTTCCTTTTATATTTTCATGAGTAAATGTGCTTGTCAGTATGTGGTGTTAATAATTGTTCCATAATTGATATATCTTTGGTTATTTGTTGGTTATGAGAATATTTTATGATAATATTGATGTATGGCTCTCATAATGTTTTATTTAGTAGATGAAGTAATAATGAATGAATGACCTAATAGAGAATAATGAAAATGTTGGGAGGATATATCAATCCTCCTTGATGATTCTCAGATAAGTATGAGACTCATGTGTTCAGTTCTAATGTTATGACCTTTAGATTTCATGTTTACGATATGTTTGACAAAATTCCTGTTATGGCTAGTAGGGGTTAGATCAAGTCCATGGTTAATTGTTTGCATTAGTAACCTTATTTGAGTATTAATTATCATTTTTGGAAGTTTCATGAAGTTTTGGGAAGTGGCTTGAGTCATGGCTCTGAAAAAGTGGCACAAAATTCGGGGTCGTTAGGCACAAAACTACCTTAAAAAGGCCACAGTCACATGCATGCCTTGTTTTGGGAGCAACTAGGGGGTCTCAGTTACATGCATGGCTTATCATGGGAGATAATGGGGATCTAGATCAACAAAACATCAATTTCTCTAAGGGGTTAGGCACCTGGAAGGGTTGGTTGTATCCTGAAGGTTCTATAGCTCTTAAGGAAGATCAAGTTGGTCTTGTCTTGTTGGTTCCACTTCCTTAACTATACTTGGGGAGTTGGATCATATCATAGTAATTTTTTGTCACATGTTTACCCCCGTGGACTAATTATCTTGGGTAAATGTGGGAGGAGGGTATTACAATTTGGCCCAATATTTGTAGTTTATCCTTATAGGTGAATTGGATACAAATAATGGAAAGGTTTTAAAGAGACAAATTAAAATCACACTTGGATAGAAATTAAATCTTATATTGTATGGAATTAAAGCACTCTTTTTGGAAATTAAAGTCAATCTTGCATAGAAAATAAATTGCTTAAGAAATAGAGCACTCTTATTGAAATTAAAGTTGCACTTGCATGGAAAGGAAATTATTACAACTAACCTTTGACAATTTGTTAATTGATGACACCTATAGATGGATTTAATTTATTGATCTCTTAGAGGATTCATTGTCACTCTAAATCATGACTAGAAAATTAAATTAATTATTTTAGCTCACACTAATAAACTTAACAACATTGATTCTAGAATATGATGTAGAAAGTGCAGAACAACAAATACTAAATTCACACAAATGACATGATGGTGATTTGATTAATTTATTTGCATCAATAAATACAATTATAATTCCAACTTAGAGGAAACAATATCAAAACTTTTCATGGAAGCTTTAAAGACTCAATGGACTGCTTGAAGAATAATTAATAAGTACTAACTAATATAGCCATATTTGGCCTGGGGAGAGAGCCATGCCTCCTTAGACAAGGTATTGTGAAAAACAACAACAATTATTCTATGAAATCCACATCCACATGATTAATAATTGAGAAACCAAATGAAAGAATGTTTAGATTAAAATGCAAGCTTAATATACGGGAAATAGAGCAACATTTCATTTCTTTTCATAATAATATTCATTTTCCTTGAAGAAGGGGCTCACTTCTCTATATAATATCCACCTTACAATCCAAATCAAGCTCACTTAACAATGATACAAACAAGATATATATATTTTTTTACATGTTTTCGAATTCAAGCTCAACTAAATTTGTGATCAGATAGGTTAGATGTATGTCTAGATACACAGTTGTAATATACAATTCCCATCACCAATATCTCCTCATGATCACTATGCTTACATCTTAGTTTATTTTTCCTTGAATATCGATTCTCTAGATTCTTGATGGAAATGGTTAATATTGCATTGTCATGTTTACTATTTTGAAACCAACAACATAATCCTATAGTTTATAAAGAGTTGGTTGTGGATTGGTATATATTTCTTGCAACTGGCTATGGCTACAAGATATAGCTATGGGATTCCCATGTCTTTCTTAGACATAACACTTAAAAATCTTGCAACTAAAGTAAGTGTACAAACTACTCTTAATTACTACCTAATAGGTAACAAATAATGACAAAATATAAGCCAATAATACCTTCTATTGAAAAGGGTAATCCAACCACAAAAAGTGTGTAAAGTGTGGAAAATTAAAGTGAAGAGGGAACAGAATGTTTCCAAAAGTATGAAAAAAGGATGCCATAATTGTGGTCTATCATCTCCCCTCAATGATTCCTATTGCATATCCTTATGAAATTTAATTTGTTCCATAGCTTATGATGAGTCTAGTTTTGGGGATGATAGAAACGAAACACCCCAATTGTATGAAGAATGCCTTCTTCTTCCTTGTAGTATCCCAAGTTTCGATTGATAGTAGCCCATAAGTCTTCCTCATCTTCCCCTTCCTCTATTGGGTTGCACAAAATAGGAAAATGGAACCCCAATCCAAAATAATGAATATCATGCTCCTTTAAAGAATCAATGTATCATGAAAATTTATCCAAGGTAATTTCAAAAGTAGAGACTTCACAAATTTTATTTTACTGTAGGTTGTCAGTGAGAAATTCATCCCTCTTTTTATGGCTAGGACGGAATCTAGTATGTTAAGGGCCAACCACTATTCACAACCTGAAATGGACAAATTTTGTGTACTCTAGATTGACGAAATAAATTTATGAACTTTTAGTATCTCATCTTTTTCTTGAGTAATTTTGTAGGTTTTGGGGCCCGTCAAATCTATAGCTCATCGCCCCATTCTAAATATTTCATAAAGGAGAGTGCATCGGTCCATTTAATATTATTTCTCACAAAGGAGATAAATATTTAGAGTTGGACATATCTAACAACCTTCTTAGGGTCCCAATCATTATAACAATCCATGATTATATTACGTTGTTATCATTCAAATAATAATCCCTAGTATTCTTCATTATTACTACAAAACATGATTGAAAATTGTTATGGAAGCTTGATGCAACAAGGTTTCATATAGTGGTGGAGCTAATTTGAAAAGAAATAAATTTCTCCTTCAAATAAATTGAAGAACTGAGTGAACACAATTGATTGTATTTGAGCTTATGTGCTAAGAGGCACAAATATTGCTTGTCATTCTTTAGCTGCTATAACGCACCCCCTTATTATATATATATATATATATATATATATATATATATATATATATATATATATATATATAAAGTCTAGGTGTATTGAATGGCATAATCCTCTCTTCTTAGTAGGTCTCCTTTTATACTTGGGGTGCTCACCCTGTAACACCATTCCTTGAAGAACTAGTTGCGTTAAACATTATATGTCTATGGAGATGAAAGTAAATGAGCCAATGTGATGCACCATGGGTGACATTATTCCCCATAGATAATGGAAATGAATGTCAAATGGTGATGACCATGTTTAATAAGTGGAGATTGCATTGCATACAAAAAATCTCCTTCTACCTACGTATATAAAACAAGGAGGTTTGGATTGTGGATATGGCTAAAATATCAACCAATTCCCCTGATTGAAAGAGAGTATGCCCACATAATTTACATCTAATACATAAAGGATATTATTTCTAATGAAAATGTTAAATATCAACAATGAAAGCATCGTTAATGAGCTATGGGAAATACTTCCATTCAAAAATTCACATCTCTTATGAAAACTATAGACATTCATAATGTCATTGCAACTAGATTTAAACTAAAGAAATTTACCATTGTAGATCTGATGGCTACGAAATGATATTCATTAGTTTCCTACATAATGCATTAATATTATATATAGGACAAGTTATAAGAAACCTAGAATTAAAACAATTGCATGCCCAGTGGCGAATTAACATGCACAACAGCTCTTTTACAACTATATATGGAAACACATTATTGGAATGTGAGCAGGTGAAAGGCTTGACCTATACAATCAGAAGCCATTGAATACATGAAATTCCATACTTGTCAAGTTACATATGCTTCATACAAATATCTCTTTACTATGTATGTAAGAATGCCAATTATTGGTGCAGAAATCATTCTAGAATTTAAATTTTCTTCACTACCACACACACACACACACACACTTACATATAAGAAAACCAAACAACAGTGCAACAATTAGTAAGAACATATGTCAACAGAACTTAAAGAAAATACTATGAAAAAAGGTGTATAGGTAAGGTGGGCCCACAATCAACGTGTTAGATGAGATAAGTTTGTTGCATAAAACAGGCAATTACAATCAAGATGCCATCAAACTACCCGATTTGGTTCCAATGAGAATTTATTGCAACAATATTGAAGTAAGGAACCTAAAATTCTTGTGGGTACCATTTAAATGTTATGCATGAGGCCTTTAAAATACCATATCATTATTGTAACACCTGGTGGCCCAAATTTAAGAAAATCTAAGACCTTCATTCTTTAAAGTAGAATACAACATATGTAATCTCAACCATAAGTCTTGCCTTATATCATATCACCTAAGAGTGCTACTACCTAGGAGGTTTGGAAATTTAACCTATGCATCTACAAACGATGCCTTGTGAGATTTAACAATGGAAACACATATGTTAGCCTATGATGAGTTTAACACTTGCATATGACTATATGTTGCGACAATACTTTATGCATGTTTGATAAATAACACAATGTTGGAATATGAATAGGTGACAAGTTACCAACAATATCATATATATTACCCTTAATGGGTTTAACAATTACATATGCTACGATATTACATTATGTGATTGGATAACAGATTATTGGACTATGAATAGATGACAAATAGAACCCATTTAAACACAAAAAATGCACACTATTATTGCCATGTGTTTTGATGAAAGCTCTCTTTTCTTCTAGTAAGTATTTATGTAGTAGTGAGGGCATACATAAGAAGTTGTGTAAGAAAATGATAGAAACAATGGTACAATAGATGATACAATAGTTGATTTTAACCAATTAAGTGGCCCACAAAACCATACCAAATAGGAAATTCCCTAGGAAAATGAAAATCCTCTCAGAGAACTATGTTATATCATAATAATGTGACAATTCCAAGACATTACAAAAGATATAATATATACTAAAATTTATGGTTTGTGAATCAATGAAAAATAATATTTTGTAATCAACAAAACACATAGATATCATTTAATAACTGAGGGACTTATTGACAAAATAA
The DNA here is from genome assembly GCA_031772625.1 of Pinus tabuliformis. NCBI lineage: Eukaryota > Viridiplantae > Streptophyta > Pinopsida > Pinales > Pinaceae > Pinus > Pinus tabuliformis. Next base: position 726,655,490 of record CM062820.1, on the reverse strand, counting down.
AAATAATACTATTTAGATGACAATTAGGTTAATGCAGGAAAAATACATTCCTTCAATTTGCAATGCTGCACCATGTTATGATCTTGAAGTAATGAAATCAAGAAAATACTATACATGAAGTGTTTTGAGGTGTCAATACACTATCTTGATACCTGGTGGCCCAGACTTAAGGAGACATGAGACCTTCTTGGATCTTGCATTATATCAATTTCAAGGAGGTTTGTATGTTGTTTGAATGAGGCATCTATAGCCATCCACTTCAATAATGCCTAAACATACAACATTTGATTTTGACAAACACTACATATTAACATCCATTAATCCACTTCCTTAATTAACAATAGTGCCTAAACACACAATAATGAAATTTGGTAACCTTGCATAGATAGGTAAGTTGGGTACAGTTCAGATTTATTTGGACAACATAGTAAAAAAATACAACTAAATTTTCTTTCTGAGGGCAAAAACTCGGAACCCTCACTTCTTCTTCCAAATTGTTTTTATACAAAATTTCAAAAGGGATGAAACTGTCAACTGCCAAAAACTTCTAACCACCTAAACTACTTTGAGATTATTTGTTCTTTTGAACATTACATTCTTAAATGAAAAGAAAACATAAATACATAATTTTCAGAAATGTTTATAAAAAGACTCCTGCAATGACAGGTGGCATTGGTTCACGGAGTAAGATGGAAATCTGGTGCAGTTGAGGGTCCAACTTGTGCACTTGTTGCTATTGGTGACATTCATTCTTTGCATTTTTTCCAAATGTTCATGTATGAATTCAAACTCTTGAAAAATCTAGTATGTGCCATTTTGAAATTTGTGATCCTGTTGTATGTTGTCTTGTCAACAAAGAGGGTTATCATTAATCACAATAGCTAAAAATATCTATGCAAGTAGTTTACAATTGTTTCCTCATTAAGCAATATTATTTTCTCATGTGTAGAGCTGATTTTTCTCTTGGCCTCCACCTGTAAGGTATCATAGGTCTTCTAGTGTAACTTTGTCAATGACAGTTGTGCCTTCTCTTCACAAAATCTTAGCAATAATATGAAGAATGGGTTTGACCTCCTCAAAAAAGGTATCCAAAGGGAAATGAGTGGGTTCCAAAGGAAAATGCTTCCCAATGGGCATTAAAAATAAGGTTAATTGAGCATAATTTGGTCAAGGGAGGTTTTGGAAGGCAGACAACAAGGTTTCTTCTAAGAAAGAGATGTAGGAGTTCAAGGAAAGAAAACACAAGGTCTGCTGTATTAAAAGGGAAGAAACTTGGAAAATATTCTCTCCAAATTTTTTCATGACAAAGCATTTATATGGATATAGGGCAAAGACTAGCCAATGAACAAATTCTGGGAAGACATATATCTGAGGGATCATTGCAGCTAAAATAGAAGACCTAACAACTGCAACATACATAAGAGACTCTGCTTGATTCAGTAAGACATGTTGCTGGAATTCTATGAAATCTAGAGAGAAAATTAGGTCAAAGACGTCCCTTTCAGAGTCCATTAAGGAAATATGAGAAGAGGATGCTACTAGAATGGTTTCTTGGACATTTTGACAGTTAGAATGAAGGAGACGATGTGTAAATACCTGGTTACCGGTGATGGATGCTGACTAGAGCTATGAGTTTTACAATCCCCATCTATGGAAGTAGAATAGAAGGACAATGGTAAAATGAAATGACCAATGGTAATGAGATTTATGGGAAAAAAATGGAAAATGGGGTGAAAATGGAAATAAATGCATCCATGGGGTGTACGAATTAGTGATGTGGCGACAAGATGGGATGATGTGATGGGGTGATGTGGTTGATGAGGTGGTGAAGAAATGATGGTGACAGGGTGGCGACGGGGTAATGAAAAAACAAATGAATAGAAGTTTCATGCTTGCTTGTCAATGAACTACGGGGGCATACTCCCATATGAAGGAAATTCGATAGAGTCTCCCTATAAAGCTCCTTCGACATTGATCTGTGGTGAGTGTATATAGTTGAAAATTCTTACAGAGGCACATGGTGGGCTAACCGTCGGGCATGTAGTTGTTGGGATGGGGTCCCCCAGGCTAGTTTTGTCTAAGTTTTGATTCAATTTTGATGTAAGATTATAAAGTCTCCACATTTTGAGGAGCGAAGCACGAATAACGTAGAACATTAAGAGTCAAAGGGGCTTTTAGGTAGGTAAAAGCCCCTTATTTTGTAAAGGGATGGGCTATTTTGATTAAATAATGAGCTCCGCCAATGGTTCACGGACCATGGTAATGTAATGTAAAAATAATAAAAGGGAGTCATTAGGCAGCGTTTTGAAAGTTGATGGCTAATATTTTGAGTATGTAATTCTATATTCTGGTGAAGGGGAAGACTCCTGCAACTGAGTGCATAGAGACCTTGGCAAGTCTGTAGTTGAGTGTGCAGGCCCATGCAACTATGTGTGACGGGTTAGAAGAAGTGTATTCATTGAGTATTCGAGGTAATAAAGCATAATTGAAGAAATTCCATATTTTCTTTGTATATTCACATGTTTCTGTGTTTATGCTTGGTTATGATTCGATTCTCTGTAATATTGTTTTAATTTCATCATGAAGATCTATATCTACTTTTGTATTATAACTTATGCATGTAGAACTCTTAGGCGAAGCTCATAGATCTATTTAAATAGAAATCTCTTTAAGTCTGTGATTATGAAGATAAGGGTTTGCAAACGTCAGATTGGGCCCTAGATTAAAGAAACACCTCGCTGCTACATCACATGGCCTTATGGATGCAGAAACCTCATTCTAGCATCCCCTAATACTATCTCATGTGAGCCTATAGTCTGCACTAAGAGGAGTGTTGCCGAAAGGGCCGATAATGTAGGGTTTTGTTGGTTAGCGCAACTAACTCTGAACCTGGGTCCAAACCCCCTCAAGCCAAAAAATTCTTGCATTTCCGGGGCCGAGATCTATATGAGGGATGTGTGATGTCATATCCGTGGATACCAACTAAGAAAGAACTCTAGAAGAGGATACATCGGAAATTAAACGAGTTTATACCTCGGGAAAATGGGAATCCGCGTTGGTTAAAAGAGATGTGGTTACATAGATATCTATATACAGAAGAGCACAAGATATTTTTTGCATCATTCGCTAACGAACTAAATGAGTGGATTTGAAAGTTAGCAGACATCGAACCTACTTGGAAACACGAAAATCCTATTGTGTGGACTCTTGTACTGATCAAGTGTCTTGAATAGTATGATTATAAGGTTGCAAGGGATGTCGAATATTGGATCAATAGTATTTTTGGAGGTTTCACCACTGAATTTCCAATTGACACATCTGTATCTTATAGCGAAACTGAATGCCGATTATTTAAGGATCCGAGAGGTAAGTACCTGAGATCGATAAAAAATTAGATTAAAATTCTATTGTATGAAAAGGGTGTTATTCCTTTGAATTGATGTTTAAAAGAGGTTAGACTGGATCTACATGAAGCAGAAAAAAGATTTAGAGCTGATTGGGATAAATATATTGAAGGCACGTATAGTCCATTATTGGGTGAATCAGACAGCGAAGAAGAAAGGACAAACCATAACACACTTGGAGGTGTTCTCTAGAAAAAAGGTCATGGCACTTCTGGGATTCCGCATCCATCCACCCCATCTCCACCTTCATCACCACCTCATACACCTACACTTCCACCTCGACTTCCACCTCCACCTTCATTTTTCAGCATGGAAGATATAGTGAAAATGCCTGTATTCAAGGGTCAGTGACTAGAGGATCATGATCAGTTTTTGTTCATAGCAGAAGCTATGTGGAAGGTGCAACAAATCAATGATAATGACATGAAGAAAGTGCAACTGGTTACATCGCTATAGGATAGAGTGCTTACATGGTATATCAAATATAGTACAACCAATCCGAATGCTACGTTGGTTGAGACAAAGACTATGTTGATCATAGAATTTAGAAAGCCGAAATCAGAAGCTCAGTGTGTTACTGAAATAAAGGGGATCAAGAAGAAAACTAAGGAGTCTACATGGGATATAGATAAGAGGTTTAAGTGCTTACCTGTTGAAAATAATACTAAGAGGGGGGAGGTGAATTAGTATTAACAATTCAACAATCTTTCATTTCCATAAACAAATTGTTATACGCTACTTCTGTTAATTAAACCTGCGTATATATGCAACTGCGTTTAGAGAAAACCACGTATATCTTGTAGACTTCTAATTTAGTTAGCTGATCTTAATCTGTGAATCAAAACCATAAAAAGGTAATCAAGTGCAGTAAATATTACAAGCAATCACACATATGAACACAATATATAAGGTGAAAACCTAATGTGGGTGAAAACCACCTGCTGCAATTTGTCTCTATCTTCTTTTAATAAGAAACTTCTTTTTACAATATTTCTGTACTGGTGCAGTATTATAATAGTATGTAGGCTTCTACCTACAGGAGGCTACAACCTCCTCTCATTCTCCAGCTTCTTCTGGAAGGGAGATACAACTCCCTTAGCTCTTGTACTAGCTGATGTACTAGTACGTAGGTGCTGATGTACAGAAGGCTACAACCTTATCTTTTCTTCCAGGGACCATGTTTCATAATTTTTCAGGCTGGATCCTTCACTAACATTCATCAACCATCAAATACATCTGCATCAACCGATCTTCTTTATGCCAACCAAAACTGGATCAAACAATCTTTTCCCTGAAAGATGTAACCAGAATACAGTAACAGTAACCAGAAACCAATCTTGAACCCAGAACACTGTAGCAATAAACAAAAGTAGCTAAAACATATTTCATGAGACATACGCTACTTCAATATGTATAACCTGCATGCATACACTGTTATATTAAGGCAAAGCTACATATATGCAGTTTTGATATACCGAACCAGGATGCATACACGCCTTTGCTATGCTGAACCTATGTACAGATCTGTAAAAGATAATTTATCCTTTTCAACTATTCAAACATCATTTATACACAGATCATCAGATTTACAGATCAAGACATGTGCCTAATATAACATATCAAAATCACACAAAGATACTTCTCTTCAAGCCTTGAGATCTTGACCCATCAATAGAACTTATCCTTCTTCTAGTCCTCAAGTTCCTCCTTGATTCATATCCAGCTTTGCACCATAACCCAATGACCAGTATTCTAGATCTTTCTCTTCATAAGATATTCAATACTTGAGTTCCTTTGCCTAATGATCTCCTTCCCCTTTTATAGTCTTAGGCCTTACTGAATACCATGGTCCAAAACCACTTAGAACTAATACTTGGGACCCAATACCTAGGTTCAACACTTCAGATGAGATACCATGGACTAAAAACAAGTTTTTCCACATGTACGCACTTTTCCTTGCATGAAAGTGCGTGCATACACATACGTGCCTTTTGATCGGCGATCCCGCATGTATACGCGACTTCGTCAAAGGGAACCTACGTATACCTCCTTTTCCTTTATTTTGAGAGCCTGAACTATGATTTATCATTTTAGTGAGTTGCCATCAAGGACAACACCTGTGTCATAGTGCCAAAATTGTTTCATAATGCCAACAATCTCCCCCTTTGGACTTGATGGCAACCCCAAGTCTCTCAAAGTCATTCTCCCCCTTTGTCATCGAGGGCAAAGGGTTATACTCTGCTCTGCTATGCTATCCATGCTCCGCCTGACTGTAGGCAAGGTCTACAAAAAGATGTTATACAAGAAGGAGCAGGGATTTATACATCATAAATGACCTTCATATCACCAAAGACTCATACATACATCCATCTCCCAACCAAGTGGGGATATACCAATATTGAATCATCCACCCAACCAAGTGGGGATACACCAAAAGTTTACTCATGATAACCATGAACATTACATCATCCATCCCAGGCATAGTGGGGAAACCAAAATAGGCCATTACATGACCTTGATAATAAAATAAATACATGACATAGAGAAAAAATTTATAAAACAAGATTGTGATAGATATCAACAACTATCATGAGTAGCATCTGTCAATCATCATCCAGACCAACAACCATGATCTCCCTCTGCACTTGTTCCCCCTGAAACAAAAACAACTATGAAATTAAACCAAGATCTTCTAAGATAATGACAACAATGCATTATTAGAAGTATATGCTCCCCCTGAACCTGTGCTAGATGGTCTCTGTCAGACCCACATCAGACTCTTTTCATCCTGAGTCTATCCCACTGTTTTTCTTCAAACCAACATATACACGACTATATCTACAAAAACCAGCATATGTACGTGGATACACTTCATGAAACTCACATACAACCACTGCTCTCTGAACTAGATAAGTGTCAATAGCAAGATGATGCATCAAATACTCCCAGCTTCTGTCTGAGGTATTCAAATGTCTCCCTGGGCAGTGGTTTGGTGAATATATCAGCAACCTGTTCCTTGGAGGGAACATACACCAGTTTGACCTTTTGTTCAAGCACATGTTCCTAGAGAAAATGATATTTGATAGGTATGTGGTTGGTCTTTGAATGCATGACTAGATTCTTTGAAATACTGATTGCCCTTGTATTATCACAAAAAATGGAGATAGGTGGAGTACAAGTGATTTGAATGTCTTGCAATGTTTGCGTCATCCAAAGGAGTTGTGTGCAACAAGATGCAACAACCACATATTCTGCTTCAGCTATAGATAATGCAATTGAACTTTGTTTCTTGTTGAACCAAGATACTAATATGGATCCCATAAAGAATGCACCACCACTAGTGCTTTTTCTGTCATCCACGCTTCCTGCCCAATGTACATCTGTATATGCATGAAGTGTGAGATCTGTGTCTCTAGGATACCATAAGCCATAGTTTTGTGTTCCTTGAAGATATTTGAAAATCCTCTTAACTGCCTGAAGGTGTGATTCCTTTGGATTTGTCTGGAATCTTCCAACTATTCCCACTACATGCATGATGTCTGGTCGGGTACCTATCAGATAGAGCAGATTACCAATCATGGATCTATAGGATGGTTGATGTACTACTGCTGATTCATCATTTGCACTGAGGCTGCATCCTGTTACCATAGGGGTACATAATGGTTTCGAATCCTCCATCCCATATTTCTTCAAGATCTACTTGAGGTACTTGGTTTGTGATAGAAAGATACCATATTTGTTTTGTTGGACTTGTAAACCAAGAAAATATGTGAGCTCACCAAGCAGGGACATTTCAAATTCTTTCTGCATCACCAAAGCAAAGTTTTGACTCATGGTTTCTTCATTGCTACCAAAGATGATATCATCAACATACACAACAAGTATTAGCAATTTATCATTGTCAATTTTTATATATAGATTGCTATCTATTGATCCTTTTGAAAAGCCTTGTTGATGGAGGTATTTGTCCACATGATAATACCAAGCCCTTGGAGCTTGTTTAAGGCCATAGAGAGCCTTTTTGAGTCTGCAAACAAGTTTTGTATAATTCCCAAGGATGAATCCATCTGGTTGCTCAATGTACACTTCTTCTTCTAAGTCTCCATTTAAAAAGGAATATTTCACATCCATTTGATATACATTGAACTTCTAAAAGCTAGAAAGAGCAAGAAACATTCTTATGGCTTCAAGTCTAGCAACTGATGCAAAAGTTTCTTCAAAGTCTACACCTTCTTGTTGAGCATACCCTTTACAAACAAGTCTAACCTTGTTTCTAATAACATCTCCATTTTCATTTAGCTTGTTTTTGAATATCAATTTGGTCCCTATGATATTCTTATCATTAGGTCTAGGAACCAATTCCCAGGTGTTATTCTTTTCAATCTACTCAAGTTCTTCATTCATGGCCTTGATCTAGCATTCATCTTTGCATGCTTCACTTACATTTCATGGTTCAATGGAGGAGAGCAATGCTAGATAACTTGAAGCTTTTGTAATAGTTCTTCTTTTTTGAACACCTGCCTCTTTTTGCCCCAAAATTTTAGTCTCTGGATGATTCTTCTGGACGTACCTGGATGGAGTCTTTTCTTCTACCCTTATCTGTTCTTCTAGTGCTTCATAGGTTTCTTCTTCATCATTAGCTGATTTGAAGTTGAAGGATAGTCATATTCATCTTTAAAATCTTCGGTTTTTATCTGCTTTGGATTGTCGCCTACTTCATCAACCACTACATAAATACTTTCAAGAAATTTTCCAAGTCTTTTATTGTAACACTTATATCCTTTACTTTGGGAAGAGTAACCAAGGAGAATGCCTTCATCTGCTCTAGGTTCAAACTTGCCAAGGTTTTCATTAGTCCTTTTTATGTAACATTTTCTTCCAAAAATTTCGAAGTATTTTACTGTAGGAGTCTTACCATATCGAATTTCATGAGGAGTTTGAGTGTTGTTTACCCGGATGCTTGCTTTGTTGAGAATAGTAATAGCAGCAAATGCAGCTTCACCCCAGAAGCTTGCAGGAGTTCCAGACTCATCAAGCATAGCACGAGCCATTTGTTGAACCATTTTGTTCATCCTTTCCACTACTCCATTTTGCTGAGGAGTCCTTGCAATAGAGAATTCCATTCCATGTTCTTCACAAAAGTCGAAAAATTCATCCGAGGTAAATTCCCCTCCTCGGTCAGTCCTGAGGCATTTGATTCTGCAATTTTATTCATTTTCAACCAAGGATTTGAAAGCTTTGAACTTTTCGAAAGCTTCGTCTTTATGCTTTAGAAGTCCTATCCTACACATCCTGGAAAAGTCGTCAATGAACAATATAAAGTATACTTCTCCACGAGGTGACTTTTTCCTTGATGGACCACATAATTCAGTATGGACAAGTTCAAGTGGCTTACTGGCCGATTGTTCCTTCTCAAGGAAATGTGTTCTGGTTTTCTTACCAAACTGACATGATTTGCATATTGTAATGTCTGGAATTTTGATGTCAATAAGATCATGAACAGCCTGATATTTGCATGCTTTCCTTATCTGAGGGAAGCTTAAATGCCCCAATCTTTTGTGCCATAGCCGGTGTTCAACATTATTACTTAGATAGCATTATTGTTGTCCTCCCTTGAGTATGTATAAATTATTTGGAGTTCTTATGCCTTTGATCAATGTTTCTCTTGTATCAAGCTCACGAACAATACATCCATTTGATCAAAATATTACCTCATTCCCTTGATCACACATTTGGCTAACACTCAATAGATTATGCTTTAATCCATCAACATACATAACATTTCCAGCTTTGACCTTTTCTTTCAAAATTACAGAGCCTTTAACTTTTATGAGTGTAGGAGTGTCATTTCCAAATGAGACCTTCCTTTCCTTTTCTAAGGCACTATATGACTGAAGTTTTTCTTTATCACCTGTCATATGTTTCGAGCATCCACTATCGATGTACCACTGATTTTCTTGTCCTTCCACATATAAGGCTATACCACATCTTTTTGGTTGTGGTTCTCTCTTCCTCCATGTTTTGGGACCCAATGAAACTTGCTCCCTCTGAGATGTTTGCTGAAACCTACTCCTGCATTTAGAATCTTCATGACCGAAGTTGTTACAAATAGAACATTATATTTTATTTTCAAGACCTGAAATGTTATTTTCAATCCTTTTCATGATCCCAGTCACGCTCCTTTGATTTCATGCTTCTCTAGTCATGATGGTCTTGTAGGCAACACATTCAGCAGTTTTGTGTCCAAAGTTATGACAAGAGAAACATTGGCCATTAAGGAAATTCCTGCGATTATCAAATCTACTGACCAGGAGATTGTAGTTTCCATTGACATTCATTCTTGAGGCAAATTGAGAATTATTCACCTGCTGTTGGTTGTAGCTTCTCTTCATCCTTGAAGTAGATTGAACCCGATTTACTTGGTGATCCGCTTCATGCCTTTGCTAAAAATATTCAACTTGTTCACTTTTCCTTGTTGCATCAAGATAACTTTTGGAGGTGGATGGCTTCTATGCTTGAGATGCTTCTTCAGTATATCCAAGACCTGTCTTAATTAGAGGAGAACGCTACACTTTTATAATCTCATCTAAAGTTTCAGATCCTTTAGCAAATCTAAGATTAAGAGCTTTTTTTTTCTCAATATTTTTTTTCTAAGTCCCACAATTTCACATTCTAACTTTTTATTGTGTTTTTCCCTTTCAGCAAGTTGGAATGCCAGAGTATCTATAATCATACTCTTTTCTTCTAAACAAATTTTAAGTTTAGAAATTTCTTCATAGAGACCTTATTCATCTATAGCATCCAAGAAATCATCATCTTCAAAAGCCATCAAAAGTCTATAATCATTACCATGTTCATCTTCATCACTATTTGAAAATCCATTGCTGTCTTCATGTGTATAATAGCTCTTCTTACTTACGTTCTGTTTTCTGTTCCATCTAACTGGTTCCTTACCTTTATCAAGCTTATCTTTATGAGGACATTTGGTTGCATAGTGACTGACTCTTCCACAAGCAAAGCATTTGAAAGGTAGCTTACCTCTAAATCTTCCAGATCCCCGTTGAAGGTTCTTGACAAAGTTTGATTCTTCCTCTCCTTCTGACATATGTCCTAACTCATTGTATTCTCCTTTTCCTAAAGCTTTGAATGCGGCTTCTCTCCTATTTGATGGACCCCCTTTTCTCATTTCGAAAGCAGTTAGGATTCCATGCAGCTGTGACATGGTAATACTCTAAAGATTTTGATTTTATTCTATGGAAGAAACTTTTGATTCAAACATAGAAGACAAAGATCTTAGAACCTTTTCAACTAAAGTAACTTCTTTTATCTCTTCACCCAAGTTTTTTATGCGATTAACAATCTCATCTATACGTAAGAAATAGTTAGCCACACTTTCATCATTTTGCATTCTAAGAGTTTCATATTGAATTTTGAGAGATTGTAGTTTTGCACGTTTTACCCAATCGTCTCCTTCATAACTTAGAATGATCTTGTCCCATATTTCTTTGGCGGTTTTTAGCTGCATAACCTTGATGAATTCTGATTGAGATAGAGTCCCCAATAGACTATTGACAACCTTTGCATTTGTTTCATACTGCTTTTTACCAGCCATATCTGTAGGAGTTGCTGATGGAAATGTGTATCCTCCTTCCATGATATCCCAAACTTATGTACCAAGAGATTGAAGATAGGCTGCGGTTCTTACCTTCCAATAGACGAAGTTGCTCCCATCAAAGATTGGTGGCTTGATGGATGCCTCCTTTTCGTAGTTGCTCATGATGATATATCTTCCTTCAAGCGATCAAGCTTCTTCTAAAGGACCTGCTTTGATACCAATTGTTGAAAATAATACTAAGAGGGGGGGGGGTGAATCAGTATTAGCAATTTACAAAAAATCTTTCATTTCCATAACAAATTGTTATACGCTACTTATGTTAATTAAACCTGCGTATATATGCAACTGTGTTTAGAGAAAACCACGTATATCTTGTAGACTTCTAATTTAGTTAGCTGATCTTAATCTATGAATGAGAACCATAAAACAGTAATCAAGTGTAGTAAATAGTACAGGAAATCACACACATGAACACAAGATATAAGGTGGAAACCCAATGTGGGTGAAAACCACCTACTTCAACTTGTCTCTATCTTCTTTTAATAAGAAACTTCTTTTTACAATATTTTTATACTAGTGCAGTCTTATACCAGTACGCAAGCTTCTACCTGCAGGAGGCTACAACCTCCTCTCATTCTTCATCTTCTTCTGGAAGGGAGCTACAACCCCATTATCTCTTGTACTAGCTGATGTACTAGTACATAGGTGCTGACCTACAGAAGGCTACAACCTTCTCTTTTCTTCCAGGGACCACGTTTCATAAATTTTCAGATTGGATCCATCAATAAAATTCATCAACCATAAAATACATCTGCATCAACTGATCTCCTTTGTACCAACCAAAACTGAATCAAACAATCATTTCTCTGAAATATATAACCAGAATATACTAACAGTAACCAGAAACTAATCCTGAAACTAGAACACTACAGTAATAAACAGAAGTAGCTAAAACATATTTCATGAGAGGTACACTACTTCAATATGTATAGCCTGCGTGCATACGCTATTATATTAAGGCAAACCTACGTATATGCAGTTTTGATATACCGAACCAGCGTGCATACTTGCCTTTGCTATGCTGCGTACAGATCTGTAAAAGATAATTTATCCTTTTCAACTATTCATACATCATTTGTACCCAGATCATAAGATTTACAGATCAAGACATGCACCTAATATAACATATCAAAATTACACAAAGATACTTCTCTTCAAGCCTTGAGATCTTGTCCCACCAATAGAACTTATCCTTCATCTAGCGCTCAGGTTCCTCCTTGATTCAGATCAGCTATGCACCATAACATAATGACTAGTATTCTAGATCTTTATCTTCATAAGATATTCAATACTTGAGTGCCTTTGCTTAATGATCTCCTTCCCCTTTTATAGTCTTAGGCCTTACTTAATACCATGGTCCAAAACCACTTAGAACCAATAATTGGGACCCAATACCTGGGTTCAACACTTCGGATGAGATACCATGGTCCAAAAACATAGGTCCAAATACCAAGGACTAAATACCATGGACTAAAAACAAGTTTTCCCACATGTACACGCTTTTCCTTGCATGAAAGTGCGTGCATACGCATACGTGCCTTTTGATCGGCAATCCTACGTGTATACGTGACTTCGTCAAAGGGAACCTGCGTATACCTCCTTTTCCTTTATTCTGAGAGCTTGAATTGTGATGTGTCATTTGTGTGAGTTGCCATCAAGGACAACACCTATGTCATAGTGCCAAAACCGTGTCATAATGCCAACGTTACTGAGACAAGCTAATCTTCATATTTCAGATGAACAACATAAGGAATGGTACATAGCTTCGATATTGCCACATTTAAGATTGAATTTGTCTCAACGAAAGATCGGATCTCAGGCCAAAGAATTAGAGATCTCGATGAAGATGGAGGCTTCGCCAATACTAGATACGAATATATGAGTCCAATAAATCCAGTCATAGTTAGCAAGCCTACATATGGAGTTGTAGGATCTGAAGAAGGGAAAGGAGGTTCAGTCAGGACTGTGCCCTGAAGTTTGTTGCATGAAATGCAAATATGTAGGCCATTATGAGAATTAGTTCCCTTTGTACTGAGATTATACAGTTGTAGGAGGTCCCAAGCCACTGAAACTAGAGTCTCCTGCTGGATCAAGCGCAGGTTCAAGTGTCTGGTGTAGTATATGCCAAGTGTCAGGAATGCATCCGAAAGACAATCATTATCTGTTACAAAAGTTTGTATAGTCACCAAAGAAACTATTTTTCAAATTTTGTAAATCGGTTGGCCATGATGAAAGAGACTTTTGAAGCTATGACTTTATGATAGATAAAACCCCAATGTATAGGATGCAAGTTGAAACATGTGCGCAGAACAATCAAGGCTCACCTGCGGCTCGTGGAGGATTCCATGGATGAGGAAGAGGATGAGGAGGAGGCACTAGAAGAGGTTGGGGCCAGATCATCTTCTACAATAGTGGAGAACCAAGACATTTTGCGTGTGACTATTAGAATCTAACTCATCCTTCTTGTAAATACTGTAAGCAATTTGATCATGTTATAGAATATTTTCCTGTATTAATAGAAAATATGCAGGAAAAGATTAACCAAAAACCCACACAAAGGATTCATATGTTGAGATCCGAACCATGTGAAGACAATCCTAGTGTCAATGTAGTCATGTGAAGTGGTATATCCACTGGTGAAGACAAGGTAGAAGGAAAATTCGATACATGGGTTCAAAAGGTTGGTGAAAAGAGTGTTGGATTTGACTTACAAAGAGAAAAGGGGACGTTTATAGAGGCAAGAATGTTTTTTATGGATCCATTTGCTTCTATGTCTAAAACTTAGATACCAATAGTCCCATGACAAGGGAAATCTGAAGAAGGTACTGTGATGGAGAACTCTGATCCCATAGTGCTGAAATTGTTTCTACAGATATGAATGAATTTGTTGAGGAATCAGAAGGCAGTTGAAGGACCATAAGAACTGATAGATAACTATGCTAGCAAGGAAAAGCCATTACCAGATTAACGTGTAGTAAATAAGGTGAACCGAAGCAAGAGATGGACTAGTAGGGAAATGCAGTTGACAACACAAATTGGTTATTTTGATAAGGACCAGATAATTCTAGACTTAGGATCTGACGCTAATGTACTACCAAAAAATTCTTGGGAACTTATGGGGAAACCTAAGTTGCAGTGGTCGCTAATCGAGCTGTGCATGGAAAACCAACAAAAGATAATTTTGATGGGTCACCTCCATGGAGTGACTGTAGATATTGAGGGAGTTAGTGTGCTCCCATATTTTGAACTTATTGAAATAGTAGATGACCATAATCCATACTGAGCATTAATCGAGACTGATTGGGCTTTAAACATGAATGCTATTATTAATTTGAAGAAGCGAAGCATGGCGTTTGAAAAGAAAGACCTTAAGGTGGTTGTTACATTAGATCCGTCTGAAGGTGCGAGATACATAGAGCCAGTCCATGATGAGTCGATGACTATAATGACAAAGATAGTCATCACATATATAAGATCATTGTGCAAGACAAAGACTAGACTAATCCCACTGTAGATGGAAAGATTAGTTGGGAGAAGGGTAGTTCGTGCCAATCAGACTTAGATGAAGAATTAGAAAATTGGTAGAATCGGTTGCATAAGGTGTCTACACTATGATGCCATAGGATTACAAAGTCTATGCATTGTATATCAACTGAGGTACGTAAATTACCTTATCATGTTGGGCTAGATGATGTCAGTATTTTTCTTGACCATTTTGAAAGAGTCGTACCAGAGCACAGATTCCAAGCTCTAGATTTGCCTTGAAGAGGTATGCTTGTGAGATGGTGGGAACCCACAAGGATAATATTGCTTATTGGAAGGAATATCGTAGACTGATGAGATTAAGCTTTGGATCTGCAACAACGCGGCTCAGTGAAAAGTACACAGGTAAGAATGACCCGCTTGAACGTCTAGCTCGATGGACTAAGGCTTGGGGTAAGGTACCTCAACCAGAGTGGGTACATATCTTTACTCATACCTTAGATGTTATACCAATGAAATGGTATTTGAGATGAAGGTGCAACACAGGACTGTTGATTGGGATGAAAATAAGGAGAGATTCCTACTGACATTCAACTTTGAAGATGTGCTCGAATGCATTGATGGGACACTTCAGGTGATTAAGGCAGTGATATTACGGACACCAACAGAATCTATAACTTGGATGCATCCCAACTGGAGCACGCATCTACAACATGTTTTGGAATGCTATAGTGTTACAATGGATTAAGGTGATGAGGATCTGTGAAATATAAATATTCTTGAGTCAGAGGGACAGTGCAAAGTTGTAGGACCTGATGTAGAGATCACTTATATATCATAACTGGTAAAGACAAAACAAGTAAATATTGGCTCAGAAACAGAACCAAAGTTCACACATATTGGTGACTATTGGGATGAAGACACGGTAGCAAGGTTTCCAAATGACTGCATGAATAACAAGACTTATTTCCAACAAAGTTCTCTAAATCAAAGGGTATGTTATGGCCTAAATCTACCTCAAGCTGAGAAAGGCAGGTCTAGGGTAACATCAAACCACGCTGGGAGAGGGCTCTCTCTTTCTCAATCTCAGGAAAATATAGCAAATGAGACTTGAGATGACTGATGTAAATACTAATTTTAGGCTAGGTATAAGCTCAGAGGGGTTTGATTGAGTTTTATGTTGGTTTGTTGGATCAAAAGTGAAAGGCAGTTTTGGGTCCGGGGAATGGACTCAGTCTTGCAGAGGTTTCTGTGGGGAAAGGTAGGAAAATTCTTTAGTACTTTGAAATTAAGTGAAATGGAGATTCTTAAGACTGGTGATGAGCTAGAGAGGGCATGAAAGTGTCATGATTCCTCTTCAAATAGTAGAAAACATGTAAAGCTAAACAAACCCTAGGTAGAGCACTGCAAAATCAATGATTTCTACTTTTATCCTTGATTCATTTAGTTAAGCAGAAAAGAGAGAGATAATGGTACACATAAACACATGATAACTTGAATCACAGAAGGAAAAAAAATAATAAATCACCTTGCCACAAGAATCCCACAAAATGCTGCAAACCCTGGTCTATTTCCTTGCCAAACTGTAGAGATGAATGTACAATAATGCTCAAAGCATTCACAAGAGTCCAACCTTGACAAATGACTAAGAAAGTACAAGATATAGGCAAAAAACCACCCATGCTAGCCTTTAGGGGTCGAATCCATGAGTCTAGGAGTTGTTTCAACAAGATCTAAACTAGGAACTAAAAAATAGGTAGTGGAACAACTTGCCTCTAAAACTATGGAAACTGATTCATTCAGTTCAAAACCACCTATACATGATGTATCTACCTCTTTGAGTCAATTTTCATAATTTTTATATCAAATTACATCAATTTACATCATGAGTTTGACCATGAGAGAGAAAAAGTCAAACTGAGAAAAAACTAGGAAAATTTTTTGAGTTTTGACCAAAATTGAGCAAATTGTGCCTGATGCGCAACGCCTTTTCCCAGCTGAATTTGGAGGCCTTCCCCTTCATCAAATTTTCTCCAAGCTGGCTTTTTGGAAAGGTATATCCAGCTACCTTCTAGGACAAGTGGAATTTTTGAATTTGGTGTTCATTTTACCCTCCAAAAATCAGTTCTCCCAACACTTCTTCCTGTGGGTCCAAAAAGTGGCAGAAAGGGCAATTTTGAGGTGTTTTTTGCCCTTTTGGTGACCCAAAAATCCTCGAAAATTCATGAAATTTTTTGGGTCTTCATATTTTTTCATGATAAATCCAAAAATTTAAGCCATTCCTCAAAATTCCTTACCATATCAATGCACAACACTAGTGGCACTGTGCATCATAGGAAAATCCCTGTATATTGCAATTAAAAATTTGAAAATGACAAAAAGTTCTCCAAACTTCTTCAAAATTGGCAAGAAGCAAGGTCATTAACTACTTTTCTGGGCCAAGGAAGCTTCAACCAATATTCTAAGTTTTTCTTACTCCTTTTTGTCCTTTAATTCTCTCCTTAGCTTGGCTTTTAGGTACCTTATCCTTGTCTTGCAAATTTTATTCCGGGCCAAGTAGTGATAACCATGTGGTGCAACATGTTCTTTTCCTTGTTTTCCTTGTCCAAAAACTTCTCAAGGTGGGCATTCACCTTCTCCAACAAATATTCCCAGTCATTTTCTTGTTCAATGGATGTCAACTTGCCCTTTGCCCTCTTGGACCTTTGCTGGTTTTCTTTGATGATCTATAGCTCCAGGAGTTCTTGTTTGTTGGTAAGCTGCTTGTTTTCTTGCTCAAGGAAGTTAATGATCCACTTAGCCTTCTCCATAATTTATATTCATTTCCCTTGTGATCACTGAGATGAGTATGAATAGATTGATAAAATAAAGAACAGTGAGGGTGTGACAAGGCTATGATGTGAGTGTGAGGTGGGGAGTGAGTAGGATTTGTATATAGGCTAGGGTTCGATGTGTGGAAGTTTTAGGGTTTATAAAGGGTTATATTTTTGTATGTAAGGGATTAGGGTTCTGGGAGAATGGGGAAGGGGACTTAGGGAAGATGGAATTAGGAGGAAGATGAAATTAGGAGAATGAAAACCACTGTGGTTTGAAATGTATATGGTTACTTAGAGACAAATTAGGGTTTAGCTTTTAGAGAGGTATAAACCACCAAAAATTCATGTAAACCCTAGTTTCAACTAAAAAGAGGCTCTACTTACTTGATGGGAGGTGACATGAGGCAATGGCAGTGATTGAAGATGATTTTTTATAGGTTTGGAAGCTTCACAGCCCAATGCGCAATGCCTCCCTGATGCGCAACGCCAGTGTATTTTTCTTAAGGAAGTTTGGCTCTGATGCGCAGCGCCTTTTTGCAGACCATTTTTGGAGGCCTTCCTAGTGTCCAAATTGGGTTCAATGATATGAAATAACCTCATACCTTATGATATCTCTCATGCCTCCTCTTCTCATATATCTCTAATCCCATAACCAACCCTAGCTCAGTGGGAGAGGAAATTAGGGTTTGTACTCTTTTGCTTTTGCAGGCGGATTGGTGCTCAAGATGACTTGATTTTTGCAGTGGCAGGTGCTTGGCAATTTCACCAGGTGACTAGGAGTATCATGTGAACATTTATTACATATAGAAACCATAAAATTACATCCAATTACATGAAATGAAATGATAAAAATACAAATGCTCTGCTTTACTTCAAAACAGGTTTTGATGTTAAAGAGCTTTATTAAGCTTACAAAAATGTAAATTATGATTTTATGAATTGTGTTAACCTCCTCATGTGTCTACTGACCCTTTTATTCATTTTGCATTACCATGGTGAAAAAACCTAGACCTAATGAGACCTGAAACCCTAAAAATGATTTTGTCAAATGTAATGACAAAAAATGACTGTAAATGACCTAAACTTGTTAAAATGGAACAACAGGTAAAGACCATGAGGAAAATTTTAATAATGAACCACTACCATCAGATGATCCATGATCCTAATGGAATGCAACTGATCAGATGGGACACCTAATATGAATGCAAAAAGAGAAATTTTGATCACTGATGGAGGGATGAAGATATCAACACTAATAGGGTATAATAGGTGTTTTGGGTATGATGAAGACCAATTTAAAGCTATATGTGGAGCCAGATAAGAAATGTCTGTTATCACCAAAAATTGATCATCTAGCCATAACTTACTAGATGGATTGAATTACACCATGTAGGGCCAATTTTACCATACTAAAATTGATTTCACTATAATAAATTATGTAATAAACCACATTTGCTAAGTTATTTCTGGTTAAACCCATGAATAATAATTAAATAAATCAACATTCATTTAATTATCTTCTAGGAATAATTAATTAAACCATTGTTTAACTAATATTCCTTGTCATATTTGACACAATCATGAGAAATAATTAGATAAATTATTATTTTTCTTATTTTTCTCTAGGAATAATTAATTAATCATTATTTAGTTATTATTCCTTGTCAAATTTGACTAAATCCTCTAGGATTACTTAAAAAAATAATTATTTGTTTATTACTACTCAACCACATTCTCGGAGATGATAAACAAATAATTTATTTATTTATTATTTCTAAATAAAAGTATTTAACCAATTTAAATACTTTTTCCCTTCAACCAAATATAATAAAATATTCAAAATGGTTAATTCTAGAATTTGGCTAATAATATTTTATTGTTTTCCATTATTCGTGAACGTCTGGCTCAATGGACTAAGGCTAACATAGCGACAGTATGCGGTGAAGGAGGCTCATGGTTTTACATCCATTCTTCACTTTTGATCATTTTTCATTGTTGCACTCACTGTTCTAGCTCCGATTATTATAACTGTCACTCACTATTCACCTTTTTCTTTTGAGTTCCCATTGAGCTCAAACAATTTGTTTGTTGGGTTTACACATTGTGGAGAAAAGAGAGACTCTTTAAAGTTAAAGACATCGAGGAGAGCCAAGAACCCATCCCATAGAGGGGGATTGTTAGAGCATTATTTGTTCCCTTCATAGGTGTCATCTAATAAAACATATTCTTTATATCTAGTTTCCATTAGATTATTGAAGTTATTTGTGCTTATTTTCTTATTCCATTTTGCTATTTAACTATTTCTGTTGCATAGATCAGGACTTTGGTAGGTTTTGTTTCTATCATTTGCTGTAGATCCACATAATTTTAAAACCATTTTTACTATTAAGGTTGTTTGTCATCCAGAACCTAAAGTTGTTTCTTTTCGTACACATTCAAGAAGAACTCTACAAAATAGATGGTGACTCCACTGGGGATTTTCTGATTGTCACTAATAGATGGCGACTCCACTTCTTTTTTAACTCTGATTTAGAAACCTCGGTGACCTTCATTTTTCAACTTATGGTTTTTCTTTTTTCAGTCTCTTAATGTTGTTACTAGTATTCTAACCTTAGATCAATCAAATTTCTAACATCTAAAAGTTTTATGGTTATTTCCGCAGGTGACAGGAACCAGCTGCACTAGAGATGACAAATTTTTCTGCGACTTTCTGCTCGAGAATTGAGGAGAATAAATCATACTTTTCATTCCCAAACCTACGATGCAGTGGTCCAGATGCACTTTCTGGCCCAAAAAGTGTGAACTCCCCTAAAACAAGTTAGTACCTGCGATTTTAGGGTTTTCAGGAATTTTTTTGATCATTTTTTGGGTTTTGCCAAGAGCACTCTGCTGGGTTGGTTGACCACCATCTTAGCCTACTTAGGCCTTGATCTACTCTATTTTTCTCCTCGAAGTGGAATTTATCCCTTAGGGCTTCTAGTACACTTCCACCTTTGTAGGAGGAGTTCAGCTGAGTAAGAAGTCTCAATTTGTTTAGAGCTTTCAACCATACATTTTAGATTTGTAACTTTCCTATTCAAATCGTTAAATATAGGTTGTTTCCATACAAATTTCCCTCTTGAACCTTGTTTGGTCATTTTCTTTAGGGTGCCACTGCTTGCCCTAGGTTCCACACCCATCACCATATCTTTTGCAATGATTTTCCTCACTAGTTTTTTGCTGTTACTGCACCACTTTCCGGTAGCATAGTGTCATTTGAGCCTAGTCACACTGACGCTTAGATCTTTTGGCCATTTTAGTGTGTTTTCAGTTGATTTTGCAACCAACCAACACAGTGTTTGAAAACCCATTTTGGGTGGGGTTTAGATAGTTGATTTGTTATTTATTTTCTGTTTTTTATTTCAGTTTATTTAGAGTGTTTCAACAATTTATTTCTTTTTCTTTTTTCAAACACGATCTGGGCTTAATTAATAAACAAACATATTTTCACACACAAGCACAACTTAAGCGAAGGGTGCTTGGTTAACACTGGCAAGCCAAGACTTAACTTAATTAATTTATCTCCCCAACAGAGACAAAGACAATTTTTTATCTCCCTTCACCATTTTCATGTCACTTGCCTTGTAACCATTGTGCCACCAAGGCATTTTTTGTGAAGACTTTTAGGTCTTCATCCTTAGTTTTCGTTTGGATGTATTACTCCTCCCAAAAAGGTTTGAGTTATTCATCCCCCTGAGTCCCCATACCGACGCTTCTTCCATTTCATCTAATTCCTCATCTAATTATGAGCCTCCTTCACCGCATACCGTCACCATGCCAGAACGCATTGTAGGTGTAGGAAAATAACATGCTGGTGGCTCTGGTTCTATCCCTGTAGTCACATCTAGCGGAACCATTACAGGAACCATCCCGACATCCCCTTTTATACCTTTCATGGCTGGGTTAAGTCTCCCGGATTTTAACCAGTTGATTAACAACCCATACACCATGATGTTGGTTGGCCAGCTATGCCGACTAAGCTTCCCTCAAACATTCCCAAGTTTGAGGGTAATTATGGAGAGGACCCGACTAATAATGTCGGCTCCTTTCATATGTGGTGTCCGTCTAATTCCATCACTGATGACTCCATTTGTCTTCGGTTGTTCCAATGTATGCTCACTAGAGATGCTATGAAGTGGTACATTAACCAACCCTCCACTTCTCATTCCAATTTCGTGATGCTTGCTAAAGAATTCCTTTCATATTTTTAGTTATCTCTCCGTTACGACACTAGTAAGAAGCTCTTGACCACATTTTACTAATCCTCTACCACCTGTATTTCCAACCATGTCCAGGAATGTCATAGAAGGAGGAGCATGTTTCATGTTGTTTCCTTCGAAGACCATGTCTACCTCAATTGGTTTCTTAGGACTCTTTTAGCGCCCATTGCCAAATATGTCGCATCTCACCTTCCTCAAACAGAGGAAGAGGCTCTCCAGATTGCTCTAATATATTACTTGATTTATGATCAATCCGGTTATGTATATATCGTTATACCATACCTTCCTCGTCATGGTGGTGCCAATGCACTATGGGAATCTCACACCACCGACAATATTGTTGGATCTATTTCACATCCTTTGCTGTATACTTAACAAAGTTATGGCTATACGCAGGGGGGCACTAGTTCCTCCAACACTTATCCGCCTCATGCCGGCAACATGTATTTAAGAAAAAGCACATCTTATGCATTCACCCAACCACATTAGCAGATGTCAAGGCCATCTAGTACTCAACCTATTTGCCAAACCGTTGTCCCCTCACCATCTAACACCTATGCACGTCGATTTCTCTAGCCCCTTAGGCATTAGCACCATAGCCTCCCATGCATCCTTAGCCCTAGCAGCCACCACCTCCTCAGGGTAAAGTGTATGTACAACAGATTGTGACCAATCTCCAAAATTAAAGGAAAAATAATAAGAGGAAGGGTAACAAGGGTAACCGGGGTAATCAACCTAATCAACCCGAGGGGAACCAGTCTAACACCAACAACAAGCAACAGGGCAAAAATCCCATGTAGAAAAAGGTTGTTCGTATGAAGAAACCTTGTGGATGTTGTGGTATACATGGCCATTATACTCAAGAGTGTTTCCTTTTACCTCAAATGCGCCAAATGTAGGAATCCCAAGCAACTTCTAGAGGTCAACCGCCCATGCAGCAACCGCCTTAGAATCCTGCGCCATCTCAACCGGCTATGCTTACGAATCCTTTCCCTCAGTAAGGATTTGTTGCTACTCAACCTCAGCAAGGTCAAGCAGCCCACCCTCCCCAACCTTCTGGTCTTGGTGACTACTATATTCTCATGATGAATTTTGAGGGGGTCAGTACCTCCGATATCAAGTTGTAAACTCAATCATGTCAATACGACAAGTCATCAACTTTTTCTGGAACCGATCCCAAAACCAAAGAGTTTACTGAGCCTTTTATGACACCAAATGGTCCCTTATAGTCCCAAGATATCCAAAGGGCCATTGCATTGTAATGCGACTTCTAGCTGAGATGCCCACATGTACAATATAGTTGACGACTTGGCGCAATCACATGCCACCATGTCGATGCTGGAGGTCCTCCAGTCGTGCCCATCTCAGAAGAAAGCACTACTAACTGCTTTGGGCACAATATATCCTTCAAATGATTGTTTGATTGTCTTTCATGTTTATGTGTCAGAACATCCTCCATTACCATCATCTGTTGCTTTCCAAATACCAGTCTGAGTTCGTAATGCCATCATCTACTGATGCATTATTGACTAAGGTGAATCCACCTGCAGGATGTCCGCTGCCATTTGGAAGAAAATAAAGCCACCTAAACTATCCCCATCCACCATCACTTTGCGTGCTTGGGACGGTCACCCCTCCTAGCCTCTCAGCGTGTATTACAATTGTCTAATGACTCTAGAAGGCAAGATTGTTTCTGTATACATTGAGGTTATCGATGACCCTCTAGATTACAACATGCTATTGGGTCATAGTTACACTTATGGCATGTCAGCCATCACGTCTGTGGTTTTCCACAAGATATGTTTGCCCCATGAAGGGAAGATTGTCACTATCGATCAATTGATGTACTACGAGCCATCATCCTTGACCTTCCCTAAGTCAATTATCTTATCGATGTTAAACAAGTAGTCTTCCATGGATTTCATCAGTATTTCACCTGGAGTCTATTAGGGTCCTATAATTTATAGGATCTCAAGGTGATTAAGTATTTCACAGTTGGCAGTTTTCATATTGTTCGTAGATTTCAATATTAAATTGATTTCAAAAAAAAAAAAATTAAAAAAAATGAAAAGAGGGTATATAAAAAAAATAAGAGAAAAAGAACAAAAGAGAAAAAAAATCAGAAGAAAAGAAAACGCAAATTTTGTTCAATTCATATAGTTTAAGGATGATTGAACAAATTTCAATTTCTATTGATAGGGTAGAAAATAAAGTTTTTCCAAACAATTTAAGCTTGGCAAATTAGTAGTTAGGTAGAAATGAAATTGGTTCAACTGTTTAATTTGTACCAATGGGAGAAATAAGTGATAGAGTAGGTTAGAAATAAAAAGAGGTGAAGAAAGGGTCTGCAAATCCAAATGCACCTTGCAAATTCAAAAAGAAAGAAAAAATGTTAGATTAGAAAAATAAGGGTAGGTAGCTTGAGAAAAATTACAAAGGGAAAAAACATGAAAAGTTTTTTTTTTAAAACGTTTTATGACATATCTCAATGTTTTTCCTAATGTCAAGAAAAGAAATTAAAAAGGGGAAGGGTCTTATGTTATTTTCCTTGACCTTATTCTATACCCCTATATTCAATATTCTCCCCCCTATTAATTCTCCTACCCCACCACTCACGTACCCATCGCATTAAACATAACCCACCCTCACCTCTCATCGAATATCCGAACCCACCATCCAATATAACGACCCATATCATTTTCCGGCCCCACCTCACCCTCTAAACATTAATGTCGGTGGGGTTCGAAATCAGTGGTTTCAAACCATTGACCTGTCACACTCTCGGAATTTCGCACCCCCCCTCGCTCATTCCTCTTACCACTCCTAGGCCCCCTCAAAAATTGGTTTCCGCCTTCTCTAAACCACTTCCCCCATTCTAACCATTTACCAGTCCTACCACCTCACGACGCCATTCTGTCCCATCCACCTATCACCTCCATTCTAGTTGCTGTGCATTCAATTGTATGGACCATTAGCCAACGGACCCATGCCACTTCAGGCCCATCCAACAGGAACACAACAAAACTACAAATGCACCATTTCATGCCATTTATAAATTTTAACGTGCTCTATCTACTTATAGGTGCAATTCAAAATTCATGCAGGCATACATAGAGGAAGTATAGAGCACACTTAAGTAGTAGTACAGGTGTGGAAAAATCTATTTTTCTGTAATTATCAAGCATTCCCCTTCTTGAATACCACTTCCTATTCATTCCTTTTCTTTCTCCCTCACTGAGTTCCCATTTCTTGTCAACCCTTTCTGTTGTAGTTTAACTGCAAATCCGTCACAGTTTAGGTTTAAAGGTTTTTTGCAAAAGACAACCATGCTACCAAAGAAGAAAGAATAAGAGGTGTTTACTCCAATGGTGCACCCACCATTGGATTTGGATCACATACCCCTTGCAGACAGAGACTTCAAAATGCACGAGAAACTCTCAGAATTTGATCTGTTTGACATCTACTGCTAGTGGGAGGATAAATTTGTTGATGAAGCAAATGACATAGGGCTCTGGGACACCAATTTTCCTTATTATATCTTTCCTAAAACCCATAGTTGCCCAGAACTAATCAGAAAATGTCACTCATGCTATAATCCACAGAAAAGGGTAGTGATAGCCCCAGTAGGAGACATATTGTTTACCATTGATGCCAAGTCTATTATGTAGATGATGCAGGCTCTTATCATTGAAGGAACCACTCCTTTTTCCCATGAGATCCTTAGTGAAATGTATCAGAGGCTAGATTTCATGAAAAGAGATAAATCCTTAGAACTCTTCATGAATGAACAAACGCCACTGCCTAGAAAGAATCCTCCTTATTCCTCCTCTATTTTCCATGATAGAACTAGGCATATAGTGATTGTACTTTCATATTTTTTGGGATATTATTTAGATCAGTGGCTTGATGAGGCTATTATACGTTTCATGTCCATCTTATTAGCAGAATCAAAGCCCTTTGTCCTATTCAATTTCAGTCAATTCATAGCAGATGCCATTCATGAGAAATTTTTAAATTTCATCACAAAGGAAGTGTTTCAGTACTCTTCAGTACTTGTATACATGTTTGTTTATTTTCATGTAGTCAGGATTCGATTTAAAATGACCAAGTTAAATGAAGAAGGTGAAGCCCAATTTGTTATTTTCTAGACCACCTTAGTAATGAGGGATCAAAATCACTTCACCTACAAGACATTTGTGGAAATGTTTGTTCATCCAGCTATGAGCCTCTTCAGTGGGACTAAAAAACTCAAAATCAATGGAGAAATTAAAAGGATCATGCAGTTGATAGATCAAGCAAGAACAATAGATTGGCACTTGTACCAAAATTATACTGAATTAAGAGTATATGGATGTGAGTTGGCCCCTTACAAGCTGCCAAAGTTCCTCCCCATGAGGATCTTTGCACTTGAATATATCAGACAAATGATCAATGCAGATGAAATACATTTTGTAGCATCAAAGAAGAAATCACAATTTAGGATCAAATCTCATATTGGTCCTTTCATTTGCAACAATAGGGCAGCAGGTGAGGAGGCAGACAAGAGATTCAAGGAAATGAAATGAAATAATAGTTTTACATGGTCCTATAACCCATGGGGCATCATCTCCAAGAAAAGGGTAGACAACAAGTCAACACCCTACATTCACACTCAAAGGCCCAAAATAGAGAAATTTATGAACCAGATTGAGTGGATGCTTGAAACACTGCAAGAGGCTGGTGAACAAGTAATTTCTTCTTCAAGTGCATAGACCCCAAGACAACAGGAAAGGCAGAGAACAAAAGACACATCAGACGAGGGAAAGGAACAAGAAAAATTAGCAACTGGGAAAAGGCCAAGAGAAGATTAGTCACGAGGGACTGATACTTCTATTAAAGAATTCAAACTGAAATTTAGAAAAATAGCCAGGAATCACATGCACATAGACAAGGAAGCACTGCAACAAACAATCATTAATCTCAGTGATATTCCAGATTCATCCCCAACATGAGGTCAATCTCTTTCTTCCACTCCAATTTCAAAAAGACAACAACCTCTTCAATTTTCCACATCTAAAAATGTAACTGGAGAAAACGAGGAGTCTATCTTTGACACTTTCAGTGAGATTAAAATTAGGAAGAGCATGTATGCTCAATTTTGGAAATAGAGTGCAACCTCTCAAGGCAGACTTCTCTCAGCCTTTGATTCAGAAAAAGGAAAAATGCATATGGAATTCTTGGAAGCATAGGTAGAAGAACCTAAAACTCCAACCGATTACAAACAAACCTCTTTTGAGTTTGATGTCAAGAACGTTCATCCTATTGATCAGCTGGAAATGCACAAGAAAATAGGTGAAATGATTTCCTCTACTCTAACCAGTACTTCCATGAGTTTGTCTAAAATGAAGGTGGCCTTATCAAATGCCCAATCTGAACTAAAGATGGAAAAGATTTCATCTCAATTAAAGGACAACAAAATAAAGTCTTTGCAAGACTTAGTAGTGAGAATTGGGTATGATCCCTCAGATGTAAAAGTAGCAGAAGAGATAATTAAGAAAAATGAGATGGATATAACATCTTTGAAGAAGTAGCTCAAAATAGCCACTACACATGATCCATTGACCAAGGAGATAGAGGAAACAGAGAGTCAGAAGGCTGAAATGATGAAGTTAATAATAGAGCAATCTCTCCAAATTAAACAAATGGAAGCAGAGATGGAGAAAATGGTACAAGAGAATGAAAAGACAACACAAATGGCCAACACCACTATGGAGGCTCTTCCTCTTACAACAATTACTACAACCACTCCAGCCACTGGTATTACTGGGGCAAGAAGCAATATAGAATAGCTAGCTAGGTCCATGAAAGGCATGAATCTTCAGAGTGAGGAAATCAAGAGACTAAAAACCCAAGTCAGTGTTTTGCAGGACCAAATCAAAAGAGCTGGAAGTGACCACTCAGTGGAGATGCAGAGGGGACAAACCTTAATTTAAAGGTTACAAAAATCTGAAAAGGAATCATCCATTGGTAACTCTCTAGGAAGGGTGAAAGAGATCATTTGGCACAACATCATCAATGGCATGAATGAAATTTGGCCCAACATACAAATTATCTTTGAACAAAAGGAGTTAGTTGAAAAAGCTAAAGAAGCTATTTCAGCTATTAATCTAAAACTGGGAGACATGCCAACAACAACCAATAGGATAATCAAATTTCTCAATTCAAGGAATAGGTATGAGCTAGAATAGCTGGGAGTAGTAGATAAAACAGAAACTATTCTTCAGGTGAAAAAGGTGTTAACTAAAAAAAACCTGAATGTACAACTAGAAGAAAAATGTCAGAGTTTGGAGCTAATAGTGAATAGGTTTTTTAATAGAATTGGGGCTTTAACCTAGAAAGGTCTCCCTTCTCTATTTGATATCAATGAAAAACTCATGGCCAAAGAAGATTATGTCAAGAGGCTCCAAGGCATAACCCTAGATGTTGTGAATCTCTCTAATATTAAAGGAAACATAATAGGAAAAGCATTGCTGGAAGCTATCAACAATCCAATTTATATCGAGCATGAGCTGAAACATGTTTTTGTGGTCAAACCAACTTTTTCAAAATAGACTAAAGCTGATGAAATATACAGGAGGTTAATTAAGATCAAGATTCCAGATGAAGAAGCATGGAGTGACCTATGTGATTATTAATAGGAGAAAGACAAGGATGATTGAAGTGACAACGTAGATTTGAGTCAACACTAGTCATGTCAGCAGAACCACTACAACAAAATTAATTTCTCAGCAACACCAACCCTAAAAAAGAGGACTAGGTGTCCCAGTTTTCTCATCATGGCCACTTTGTGGTTACACTAGTCAATTTTCTTTAAGTGTAATTAATAACAAATTGCAAAGTATATAATGCAATCGTTGTAGGTTTTTGTTAAATACTTCATGCATTGGAAGTATTAGGGGTTGGACTCGAGTCATTTGAACTCTCTATTTTTTTGGAGCATTGTAATTTTGAGCTAGAGCATCAATAAAAGGACCTTTTGCGAGATACTTGAACTGTGTTAACTTGGTGATGTATTCCTTTTTGTGATTGAACATGTATTGTTATTTATTCATTGTGCATCATTAAGTCTTATTGTAAAGCAAGAATTCTAGATTAAGATATGTTGTTGGATAACCTTATTTCTATCTGTGTTTACAATCTAAATGTTTTCCTCTGATGTATTATTAAGAAATACTTAATTTATTTTTAATCATTACTGAAATCATTATTCTATCATCTCATTTCTCATTCTAATTTTAGATCCAGTAAATATAGTTAGCTTGCCTTGCAAATGCTCTGTAAAATTGATGTTACCACCTAGCCTTTGACTCCATAGCCCAATGGAAAGGATTCAAATATGACCCACCCCAACCAAACAAGAAAACAACCAAGCAATCAAGTAATAAATCTCTTTAATTATTACATCTAACCTAACACATTAAAACACTGGAAATAAAGCTAAATCATAAATATACAGAGAGAGCCCTCTCTGAGTCTAGGAGGGTTAGATCCTAGACTCCTAAGAGGTTTGATGTATCTTTTGTGACTTTGTCTTTCCAATATTCAAAATCATAGAACAATAACAGAGTCTACAAATATTCCACCTTGTTGGGTGCTTTTCCTGGTCCTTCTCCTCCGATCTTTGAGCTGAACTCATTGATTTTTTGCATGTTATAAGCATCACGGGCTACTCAAAAGTATTTTGGTACCTCTAGTCAACATTCAGTTCCACAACATCCTATTGTTGTGGCTTCAGCCAAGCCATCCAGATCCACCCGTCTAGGATGCCCTCCTTTTGTGGGTGCCCCTCCTTTGTTCCCACCAGGAACTCTTCCTCTAGGTCTTAGCCATCGAGAAATTGTTCCCCTGGGACATTATCCTACCAGATAGATACCTTTCTTGTTTCCTCCGACTCGAATATTTTCTGTCCCTGTCATGGCTTCATTGAGTCTCCCTAATATGACTTTGGGGATCCCAGTCTAGTACATCAATCCCCCAATGAGTACTCTTCTTGGTTAGCTCAGCCATATCATTCTTTGACCCTGTTTCAACCAGTCCCTACGATCCTTGTCGCTACTCCAGTTCCACTGCTACCTTAGCAGGAACCCACTCCTATTGCAAAAGCATCTGGATAGGGGGAAAAGCTAAGAAGAATGAACCTAAGGACAAAGCTCCCCAAGCACCTCTAACTCCCAAGTTTCCAAAGTTGACACCTCCGTGTGCTTTGTGTAATGTTTTTTGGCATGCCACCAATAGTTTTCCCGAGCTTCCTCGTCTCAAACCATTAGTCAATGATACATTTCCTAAGTCTAACATAAATAAGGTCCATGTTACCTTACCTGATTTAGCCAAGAGACTTAAATCGTTGCGCACGAATCAACCTTGTGCTTTGTGCGATCATTATGGTCACTATTCCCATTGTTGCCATCATCTCGATGAATTTTACCACTACCTCCATGTGCTTCATGAATTCGACGACACTCGTAGTGGGTCATCTAGCCCTCTACTTGTGAGTTACGGTACCACTAGTACACCAAAATAGGGGGAATCTAGTCCCACCATCGTGATCCCTCCCCCCAATGTCGATATGACGAACTCCACAGTCCATATCCTTTACATGTTGTCATCCTTGAGATCTTCGCAAGAAAACTTTTTTGAGGTTCCCTCGTGTCCTTTTGTCGAACCACCCTCATCAGAAACCTGGGTCTCAACATCAGTAGATATTCTATATACTATCTCATCATCTACCACCTCAGATGATGCATATGTGAACCTTCTTTCTTAGGATGATGCACTAGGTACTGCCGCCACATCATGTAGTTAATATTCCTCCCATGTACCCATCTTCCATTCTAATGAGGACATCATGGAAGCCATAACTACCCTTGATTACCCTTGGGATGATATGAAACATTGTGCATAATTCCTTCGATATTTGATAACCCAAAAGTTTTCTCCTTCTCTTAGTGGTGATGATCGATGACGCATTCGATACCAAGCCCCCGCTATCTTCTCATCGAAGATGACCTTTATCGTCACAATTTTGATTGCATCCTTTGTCATTTTCTCACTCATCATTATGGCTAGGACCTTACATCATTCGTAAGGGGGCATATCTCTTGGAGGATTTCATGGGCCAACTTATTCCTAATCCTCACAATGCACTCTACCTTAAGAAAGTTTACCCATAACATATCCCATTGATTTCCGTGTATTTATTTATGTTATGCATTTAGGTAGGTTGCATCATCTCATTTGTTGTCTTTTGGACCTTTCAGATGGATACATCAACAACACTGTACATCAGTTATGCTGACGATGCGATTCATTTCTCTAGGAATCTATCCTTGGCAACATGGGCCATTTTCACCCCCTTGCATATGTTAGTCCATGCTAATGGTGTGTGCATTGGACCAGCCACCAATAACCAGGCCGAATATGATGCAATGATAGGTTTGTTAGTCAATGCCCTTTCTCATTGCATCCTTCACCTTCATGTATTTATAAAGTCCTTGCTACTTGTCATGTAATTGAATAGTGTGTATCATGTGCATAACAAAGTCTTTGTTAGAAAATATCTACGAGTTAAGATGTTAGTATGTAAATTTCAAACCATTACTTTCAGTCATGTTCCTAAAGCCCAAAAAACTTTGTAGGTACCATTAAAAATAACATTCTAGATTGGCATTTAATGTATACCACATAAGACAACCATAAACACAACACATGGAAAACCATCATCTTCATATAAAAGATGCATAATCAAATTATGTATCACATAAAACATATAATTGTTTGGAGCCCATAGCTCTAAATACATCTAACATGCCCATAGCATGTTACAAAAATCAAAACAAAGGGACCCACATTTCCCCATCCCTAGTCACTGTCTGATGGATGCCGTGCCAAAGGCTCTACTACACCTACCTGTAGATCACGTATCGCCTGACTGACCATCTCCATGTGCCGTATGATCCCTCGCCACTCTGAGGGAAGACCTGTACACTCATGTGCGTACTGATCGTCTAGCTCATGCCACCATCACTTGAAAACTCTAGCCATGAGCACATCACATCTATGACATATGTCAACGAGTAGAGCACTGTCATCTGGACCTTGGCATGACGATGATGTTCCATGATCTCCAATCCCAATAATTGTATCTTGACCCATGTATCCTTTCAGCTTCACTGATGCTATATCTGCATACCACATATTTTACACTAAGTACCATATACATGTGATAAAAATATTAAATGCACCATAAAAATAGCAACTTAACAATTACCGTCTAGTCCCCATGCTCGTCCGGGTCGAAGTGGTAGGTCAGTATCACCTTGGTAGTTCATCCCACTGTAGGGATAGTCATTTATGTAAAGAGGCATCTGATCCTAGTGTATGAAAACTTCGTATCAGAACACACGCCCTACCCCCCCCCTACCCCTCCCCACAGTAGCTTCCCCCAGCAGCGCATCCTAGGTTCGTGTGGGCCCCCAACCTAGATCTGTACATGAGGGCAGATGGTAGGTATATTCTCAAAGAAGAAAGCACATAACACTGTACCAAATGCATAGTCTTGGTTCACCTATCTCCTACATAGACTCAACTTTCATTTCACCGATGATAGCATCATTTAGGCCCACCCATAGTTGGTCCCTGCCGATACACTCTCAAGAAGCATCATCTGCCCACCAATAATGTGGTGGAACCTGTGGTTGCCTAGAATATATAGCAGTGTTGTGACAACAACCCATGTCTCTAACCTATCTAAATCACTAATCGGGATGGTTGTGCCCTTCACACGAACACCCCATGGACAATGACAATCCAAAAACTCTGTAATGTTCCACCCACGAGGCAAAACCGAATGTATATACCCCACCACCCCTAACAGGGGGAGTCCAATCAAGAAATAGATGTCCTAGAAAGTGAACTCGATCCTGTACCCCTGCACCATAAATACCTCCTAGTCAGGATCCCAATAGATCACAATCCTCGATAACAAGGGATCACTTGCCCTCATTAATGTGTTCTCTAAGAATTTGAGAACCCTATAGCATGCTAGCACCCCTCTAACCACCCAATCCCCAAGAATCTTGTATTTAAGGGTGTCCAAATATCATTCATGCCAGTTGATTTTAAAATTTTCCATACTTGCCAAACACCACTGTTGAGCTAATTTATGTTCCTAAACTAACACAATTATTTACTTATCAATCCGGGTTGTTTATTCTTGGAGGCAAATTCACTATTTGTGAAGATCAATTACAATCAAACTTTGAAAGATAAATGATTAAAAACTAAGAGAAAATATATCTTAAAACTCTTGATTCAATCAGCTTAAAAGAGGAAACATTGAAAGAGTTCTTGAACTCAAGAAGTCTACTTCCAACTCAACTATTACTTCATGAATTAGAGATGATAACCAGAAACTCAAGATGCATAAATCATACACGAAAAAGGCTCTTAACTTAAGAGACACTTAAAGTTTTCCATAATAACTCATTCATCTCAAGATATAAATCTAAATGGAAACAAACTAGTTGCATGTAAACAAAAGAGACTACTTCTAATTCACCATTTCATAGAGAGAATGCCCAACTTGAACATTTGTTTCCCAACTCAATTAGATGATGAATAAACCAATAACAACTAAAATCAATCACTATTCATAATCATGATGCAATCTGAAATAAGACTTTGAAAAACTAAAGCTACCATCAACCAGATTTGCAATGAAATAAATCTAGTGTAACTTGAAAGTGTACTTAGCTTGGAGTGGGGGCCCTCCACCCTTGCCTTGCACACTTATGAAGATGATATCAGAAGCTTTATATCAGCAAAACATCCATGTATTGATCAGAAAAATGAAAGTAACACAAGTCTCCAACTTAAGTCTTCACACCAAAAATATTACAGCATAAAAGTATCATATGTCAAGTGTTTTGAGCCATCAAAGTGTGGCTCTTAAATAAGAGGTTCATGAAACCAACTGATCTAAAATCACTCTAACAAACATATCTACTCTAATCCACCTCTCCAAGTCGAATCCACCTTCCTCATCCCAAGAAATATGACTAATATCTTGGAATCCCAAAATAGCCCTATTTAGATGGGATTTCTGGATGACTAGTCATGATTGACTAGCTCCAAAAAGGCATAATAAAGCTCGATCTGGTTGAACCAAGTGTTAACACCCAGGTTGTTCCCTATGACTCCCAAGGGAATACGGCTGGGGTAACCACTAACCAATCTTTGGATCACTGTTTCTAGCCAAACTGTGATCAGAGAGGGCTCTCTCTTTATGATTTGTAACTGTTTATGACAGGGTTTTAGGCTAGCTATTATGCACAGGTTTTGTTTATGTTTTGGTTGAAGAGTTTCTTTTAGGTCTTAGTGATGTAGTATTCAGAGAGTCAAGTATCATTGGTCAATGGAGTCTATGGCTGTAGGTGTCTAGAAACCTTGAGGTGAACTGGTGAATTTTGCAGGGCCATTTGGATACTTCATACAACGAAATTTTTGTTTTATAACACGAACAGGTGAAAAAACCAGTGAAAGCAATTAAGAATTTTCACTAAAGTATTCGAGTATTTCCACCAAACTAGGTATGAGAAACAGATAGATGCCTCAGGAGCAAAACTTGAATCCCTGGGGATGTCTGTCACTGTAAAAGATATAGTTTTAAAGTGCAGCAATTAAGAATTACACTTCATTCACTATATCTGAAGAAAACATGGATAATAGCTCAGTTTGAGTTCAGGGTAATCAGTGATTAAATCCTGTAACTATTCTTCTACTTTGCTATTAAGTGTAAAACATTTAGACAATAAAAGAGAACAAAAGACTCGAAAACATGTAACACAGAGATTTAAGAAAACTTATTGTTTTATGAAACACTCTGGAATCCTGCCACATTCACCATTCATCACAACGCATCAAATACACCAAGCTTCGGAAATTCCATTCTCCCTTTGCATTACTTCTCTGAGAATTTTACAGCAAGTGAGACTTCCCAAAGGAAAATAACAACAACCCCCTGAGCTTCTGCCAGGGGTGAATATATACTTGCGATTTTTACAAAAATATCTGAGTTCTGAGTTATCTCAGACTTAATATTCTCACCAACTTTCGAGATATTATGATCAGAAATTCATTACAGCATTGAATACAAAATAAAGGCGCCTTAATGTTCTGTCAGAAGATATTTTGGCCTTTGGGATCTGCTGAGTCGGTTGAGATACTTTGATTAAATGCTGGGGAACCCGACTTTATGGCTTGTACGCTGTATTTTGGGTTTGTCACCTGTGATTGTGACTGCTGCTGTGGTGAGTAAATAGCTCTGCTGAGTTGGCTCAGCATCTGCCTCTTCCTTGTAGATTTTATTCATCAAAATTGTGCCTGTGCATGACTGCTCATATACTGGAGAAAATTAGCGCTACAGGTTCTGGCCTGATAAAATTATCTGTGTCAAATTCCTCCATACTTCCTGTGTGGGCAATTGATGATTTATGATTGCCCCCATAGTCTCATCTGCCTCGGTATACTTAAAGAAATTTGGTGGTGTATCAAACAGATGATCAATTTCATTCATAATAATAAAAAACAGATTATCCACCCTATCATACAGATTCTGCCCTGATGCTGGCCCTGTGTCTGTTGAGGTACTGGGCTGTTTTGCAATCTGTGCTACTGCATGGGCATCAATCCTTTTGTTGTAATTTTCTAGGGTGAGAAGTCTTCCTACACTGCTTAAAATGCTGTGGAGGCCTCTGTTCTGCAATGCCACAAATCTGTCCAGGAACTTGTTGATCTCGGTCTGCATATCCTGTGTCCTCCTATCCAGCGTACCAACTAGACTTCTTAGTGTCAGGACTCTTTTAACTACTGAGATTGTTTCAGTCCTGTTAGTATATCCCATGGTAGCTAGTTGAGAGCTAGTTTTGTTATTTAAAACGTTGATCATTCTACTGGCAGCATCTGGCATGTGGCCAAGGCTTGCTCTGGCTCTGTGTATTTCCTTGTTTGCCTTGGTGATGAGTACTATTTGCTCATCCATAGTCTCAATATACTGCCATTGATTGGTGATGGACCGACCAATGTTGCCCCAGAGGACTGCTTTCAATTCTGCTGTTACTTTTTCTAGTGCAAGCTCTTTTTCTAGTTCAGCTATTCTCTTTTTTAGAGCTTTTATCTCTCTCGCCTTTGCTGCTTCATTCTGCTTGCTTTTGTCAAATTTTTCATTTACCTTGGCCAAAGATTTCTTGACTTCATCAAGCTCTTTCATTTGGGATTCAAGAACTTGGATCTCAGCTTGCAGCTTCTGCATATCCAGACTGGGAGTCTGTCCTGGTGTTGGTGTAGTTGTTGCTGTAGATGGTGCTGTAGATGGTGCTGTAGTTCCCGTTTGCTGAGGAGGAGGAGTAGTTGTTGGAGGGACTTCCTCAAGATTAATTATCACAGGAGGAGGCTGGGAGGGTTGGCCCTCTTCTCTTTGCTTCATTGCTGTTTGTAGTGCTGCCTTTGCAGCTTCTGATTGTCCTAGCTGGTCTTGAGTTCGAACCAGCTCCTTGTATAGGGATATCAGCAGGTCTGTAGCATCCTTTTCCTGCCTTTGCTGGGCAACTTCATCTGTTTGAGGATGGATGGTAGCTGGGAGCTTGATTTTCTTTCTTAAGGCCGCCAAGTCTGCATCCCTTAGCTTCAAGAGTTCTTGGATACCCTTAACATCTTTAGGATCATGTCCTATTTCTATAATTACCTCTTCCAAGGACTTAATCCTGTTGTCCTTGGCTTGTGATGATGCTCTCTCCAATTCCAGCTGAGATGCTGTGTTATCAAGGCTGCTCTTCAATTTGTAGTTCTCCAACGTTTCATCTGCCAAGGAAGCATACACCATTTCACCAGTTTGTTTATGTAATTCAATCTTATCCATAGGGTGTATGTCTTTGGCCAGAACCTCCATGTTGATTCTTAGGTAATCCGAGGTAGATTGAGGATGCAGCGTTGTGGGCATGAAGTGACTCATGATCATCTTGCCTTCACTTACATCAAAGGCAGACATGAGTCTTTGCTGATTGGTAGGAGCCAGGTTCAGCAAATGATTGTACAGTTGTACTTTAATAGGATCACTCCTCCTCTTAATGTCAATAAATTGCTGTTTGATGCTGGACTGTCCTTCTCTGTGCTGGCTGGAGGAGCTGACCTCTCCTCCTATAGTTCTATCAGGTTCATGCTGGAATGAACTGGCTGAAACTTCTCCACTGGGTGGGCTCATGCCCATTGCTTGCCTTACTGCTATATCCTCCTCTTGAGAGTCATTTAGTCTTTGTCTTTTCTCTCCCCGATTAAAAGACGAGGTCAGGAGAGTCTCTCTATCCCTTTTCCTGGTTAAGTCCTCCTTTTGTGGGGTTTGGAGGACTGAGGTATCAACAGTAGTTTCTGCCCTAGGAGGCACTATTGTCTGAGCCTGTTGCTCAGTGGAGCTTGGAGCATTCATCACTTTTTCTTGCTGCAAGGGCTGCTGTTCACTAAACTGTTCCTCTTCTTGTTGCTGCCCAAGTTCCTGCTGCTCCATCTCTTCTTGCTGCTGTAGCAATGTGTCCACTTGTTCTTCTGTCAATGGAGGTGGCTGTTCCACCTGCTTCCCTTTATCCTTGCTTGTTGTCTGTGGTGCTTTCTCGGCAGTTTGCTGCTGTGCTGTTGATGATGTAGCAGCTGCTCCAAGTTGCTTTTTGTAGGAGAGGGGCACCTGTGCACAAGTTTCCAAGTCAGCTTCCTTTTGCATATTTCTAGCCTCTCTCTCAAGTAACTCTTCATTAGTAATTTCCTCCTCTAGGGTACCCTCTTCCCAATTTGATGCATTGGCATACTGTTCAATCTCGGGTTGTCTCTTGTGTGCATAGCTACCCAATTTGTATCTAATCCTCCTGAGGGAGATAGCATGATTGGGGTCATAGGGTATCCATTCAAAGCTGGTTTGCAGTCTGAGGCCTTCCAGGATAGTGTTTGCCTCTTTCCATCCCTCTTCTTTTCCGTTATATAGGAAAGGACCCAGCTGGTTCCTTACCTTCAACTGTGACTTCTTGTTGTTGCTCTGAAAATGAAGATAGTCTGAGTTCCC
Source organism: Pinus tabuliformis (assembly GCA_031772625.1). Classification (NCBI taxonomy): domain Eukaryota; kingdom Viridiplantae; phylum Streptophyta; class Pinopsida; order Pinales; family Pinaceae; genus Pinus; species Pinus tabuliformis. The sequence continues at coordinate 726,617,712 of CM062820.1, read as the reverse complement.
AAACTGTCTGAAATATTCCAAGGCAAAAAGCCTCATGGGGACATACCTTGGCAACCTAAATGGGTTCAACTCACAGCCATATATCCTGATGACTGTGTGGTTTTGGTAGAAGTACCAATTACCAATGCTGTAGGACTTATTCAAATGGAGAATTCTTCTCATGTCATCAGTTAGTCTAGGAGGAGGAGTACCATGCAATACTGTCATGACTGGATAGATGAATAAGTCAATGAACTCAGTGTATGTGTAAGGTGATACAGAGGTATGATGAAAAACAGAAGTCCAGAACACAACTGACCTTGGAATTCCCTGGGCATTGAGTGGCTTCAAAGGAACAGAGAAGGTGGCTGGCTGATAGAACAAGAATAGGTGGTATATATATGAAGTATACCTGAATAGTCTTTCCCTCTTCAAGTTCATAAACTGCTCATGGATTTTATCTGCAATGTAGGTTGCATAGTCATAATGTACAGCTGGGGGCTTACCAGGAGAGAATATAGACAGCATTGCCATTAGGCTATCATCCACGTCCTCCATCCCCCTGAATCCTAGGACATAACTGATTAAATCCACTAACATCCTGCCCAAATCATTCAAGTAGTGATACCTAATAGGAGGGGTTCTGACTGTTTCAGAGCCTGGTCTTACAAACAACTGATTGATTTTAATGATTTGGTCATTTGACAGCTTGGTCCCTTTGTTTATCAAATTCTGCATAAAGAGGGGGGTCAATTGCTTGGCAGTTTGGAAGTGCAGCATTCCATTTATACTCTCTGGGGTAATCTGGAACAGGATTGAGCCTGTGGGGCTGATGACAGCTCTTTGGTTTGGGTCATAACATTCCTGGCAGCTGTAGATCAGTTCTGGCATAGGATTTACTTGGGGAAGGTTGTAGATGGGCAAATTTGAGTCCCAAATTCCCAAGATGTCTGCCCCACTCAGGTGCTGGGCTTTTAACTCATTCATCATCTGGATATTGTATTTGGTTCCCATAGGGAACCAGTCCAGCATTTGGTAATCCATGTCTCCCAGGGCTTTCCATGCTAATTCCTGGTGAGGAGCATTGAGGGGCTTGATATTTAGAGCAATAGGAGTCTCCATAGTTCTTCAAAGTGCAACAATTGTAGGTGAATAGTCAAAATGGAAGCAACACAGAATAGAGGTGATTCTCTGTAAAGACAGTTTGTATTTAGATACCAGAGGGGATTTACACAACAGCAGTTGGAATACTGTTTGTTTTGGGAGCAGAGCTTTTCTAAGGTCTGACTATGTCCTCTTTTAGCGGGTAAATTGAGACCAACTAGGAATTAGCCGAGAATACGCAGTGAGTGTTGCTTTCTGGGCGAAATTACAGGTATTATGGCTCGGCTGGTGCTTTTGGACTTCACAGTTACAATGGTGGACGTGCAGAGGGAAATGGGCGGTGTAAATGTAGTTTCAAGGTGTCTTAAGCCTTCTGAGCAACTTAAATTTCAATAACAGTCGTATGGAGGGCAGAACAATGGTAAATACCTGTTAATTGACGAACAGAGGTTGCGCAGGTGTGCACGGTTGATGCTGAGGAGGTCGCCCGGGTTAACTCAGCAGGTTGGCGGAAATTCGAACGTAAACGGTCATGCAGAAAAAACAATAGCGACAGGAGAGAAAAGTGGGAAAAACACGGTTTTTTGGGTAAATATAGACTTTTTTACCATTTTGGCGCTTTTTAGTGATGACGTCAGCATGACGTCATTGGTGGGTCAAGGTGAGGTGACGTCAGCTGACGTCATCGGGTGACGTGGCGGTAGACTATTGGTCCAAGGGGGCGATGAGGTGGCAGCCATGTCAGCGGCCAGGTGGACAAATAGCGGGAGCGAGTACAGGTGGATGTGACGTGGTGATTCGTTGGCGGAAAAGAGTTGGCGGTTAGGACCGTAGCGGTTACGGTTAAGGTTAACCGCTACGGTTTCTCGGGGCGGTTTAGGTACGACGCCGAATGTGTCAGGCCTTGCTCCGAGAGGCTTTAGCGTTTGACGCGTGGAGAGGTACTGACGTGACGCAACGTCACCTTCTCGGGCGGTAAAGGACAGCAGTGGGGGCCGTTCCGATATTAACGTGGATCGTCGGATCTTCGGGCCTCGATCCGACGGTGGGCGGAGCAGCAAGATGCTCGAGTTGTATGCGGGCGGAAAACTTTGGGCAGAGGGTTTTTCGTTGGTTTTTCATTGGTTTTTCAATGTTTTTTATTTAAAACAAACAATGCGCTAACTTTTGGAAATGCGCCAGAGGCGGGTTTTTGGCTTTGGTAGTTTTTGCAAAGGATTCAAAGGCGGAAGAGGGTTTTATAAGGGTTTTTTCAATGCAAATGATGGTTTAAGGAGCAATTTGACTTGCAGCAAGGGGGAATGGGATGGAACAGGTTCACCAAAGTGACCAGATGTCATTTTGGTCCCTTTTGAAGAATATATGGCTATAATGCCAAGGGGAGGGAGTATTTATAAGATTTGGGGCTTTATACACCATAGTGTTAATATTATTAGGGGAAAGGGTAAAATAGGGGAGCTATATAGTAAAATTAGAGGTTAATATGAATGAAGGGAGCAAATGGAGGGGATTTTACTGAGTTTATCTGAAATTGACTTGGTTTTGAGAGTAGATCAAAATGAAAGATCTTAGACCAGAAATGTGGATTCTGAATGAACTAGAACCACCATAAAACCATGATCTCTCTTCATAAATCTCAGCTAAAGAAAGGGAGTGTTAGTAATGGAATAGAGGGGAAGAGGGAGGTTAGTCATGCTCCTTGCTGTAATATGATGGAATTAACCACTTTGTCCACCGACAGATTTTTTGCCTTGGCAAAACATCTCTTGACATATGAGTGGTGGTGAAAATATCCTTTCTGCAACCACAACTGCCTACCCAGCTATTTTCCTAGCATTTTTTGTTTCTCCTTAGAGGGTGCATTTGGACTTGCAAACCCTTACTTGCCTTTTCTTTTCTTTGGCTTTTTCTTTTTTTCTTTTCTATCTACTTCTAACCTTATTTCTTCCAAGGTCCCAGATTAAGCTGTTGGGAACCTTTACTCCTCTACCTAAACTACTTGTCTGCCAAGATTAAGCAGTTTGGACAGACTTCTTTCTCTATTCTATAACTCAAAATTGAAACATGGCATGATCCAGATTAGACTGTTGAATCATCCACAAAATTGAAATAAGGTCCTCAATACTTGAAACACTTTACCCACCTCTTGTTCTCTAGGAAATATGGGATCTTTGTAATACCAAAGCAGAGCATATTTGGACTTTCTTTGGTCAATCATGAAATATGAAACCTATTAGTATAGGTATCCAACAGTGGCTCCACATGGGGATGGTTTTTCTTCTGAAAGACCAAGAACAGCAGGTCAGATTGCCTTGTTCTTTGACTGCCCATCTCAATCTTTGAAATCTGCTGCATAAATGTGTCAAACTTGTGTGCTTTTTCCTTGGAGAACCTCTGATTCTATTTGCCTTTTACTGCTTGGTGAATCACTTGGGAAAACTGCTTTTTACAATCTAAGACAGAAAACAATATGTACATCTGCATATATACAATGAATCCTTGGATTCCACTCATAATGAACAGTCAAAGTAGTGCTTCAGCATCCTGCCATTGACAGGACCTTCATCCAAGTCAGTTTCAGTCAAACTTTTGAGGAAGTAGGTGTTATTACCTTGCACTGCTTGGACAGCAAATGGTCCTTTCCATAAAGAGTCAAACTTTCCATGTTTCCCTTTCTCTTCTCTTCTTGCATCCCACTTTAAAACTTTGTCCCCTACATTGAAATCTTCTGCTTTGGTTCTCCTATCAAAGGCCTTTTTCAGTTTCTCTTGTAGTATCTGTACTCTGCTGAAAACTTGTTCTCTGGTCTGTTGTAAACAAATTATCTGGTTAATCCTTCTTTGCATGTCATTTGGCTCTGCTTGGCTTTCTTGCAGAAGTTTCATAACCGGCACTCCTAGTGATGACGGAAATCTGGCCTCTAATCCATAGACTAACTCATATGGGCTGGTCCCAATTGATCTTTTAGTTGTTAGTCTGTCTGCCCATAAAGCATTTACTAGTTTCTTATGCCAGTTCTTTTTGTTCTCTTCCAGTACTTTCTTTATGATATTTATTAAACTTTTGTTTGATGATTCAGCAAGGCCATTTCCTTGAGGATAGTAAGCTGTAGAATGGCCCAAAGTAATGTGAAATTTATGGCAGAAGTTCACCATTTTCTTGGATCTGAAAGCAGCAGCATTGTCTGTTATTATCTTGTCTGGACAGCCAAATCTAGCCAGTATATTGTTTTCCAAAAACTGAATGATTACTGAATCATTTGCTTGTCTGCATGGGGCGGCTTCAATCCACTTGGTGAAGTAATCTGTTGCTGTCAGAATCCATCTGTGTTGCCCTGAAGATGAGGGATGAATTTCCCCAATGAAATCCAAGCCCCATTGTTGGAAAGGTCTCTCTGTTGCAATGGGCTTCAAAGGGAGTGGCAACAACTGTCTTTTGCCTTCAAACAGTTGGCATTTGTGGCATGAGGCCGTAAATTTCTTAACCTCAGAGAACATAATGGGCCAGTAGTACCCAGCCCTCAATATCTTGTCCACAGTGGACTTCCAGTACAAATGTCCACCGCAATCTCCAGCATGGAAATCTTGCATGATTTTGTTAGTTTCATTCTCTATTAGACAGTGCAGCAAGATACCTTCATGGTTTTTCCAAAGTAAATTTCCATCCATCACACAAAATCTAGATGTTTTCATTTTTAGGAACCTACACTTAGTTCTGGACAGTCCTGGGGGAGCACACAGGTTTTGTAACACATAACAGATATCAGAGTACCAAGGAGATTGTTCAAAGGCTACATTGATCTTTGGAGTCGCCAGCTCTGTTTCACTGTCCAGTTGATTGATATCTAAGGCTTGGAAATTTGCTTCTGTCATTAATTTGGCTAAACCTTGCCCTTTTATCAGCTTTGTAGGTTTTATTTCAATGTCAAATTCTAGTATATTGACAATCCATTTTCCTCTTCTGCCTTCTAAGTTTTCTTGGGTGAGAATGTCTTTGACAATAGGACTTGGTACATAAGCCACAACATGAGAGTAAAGGATGTAAATCCTAAAGTCTTTAATAGCTTTGATCAAAGCATAGGCTTGTTTCTCCATAATTTGGTACTTTAGGGGGGCATCTCTAAGAGCTCTGCTGAAAAAGGCAATAGGTTTCTCACTCCCGTGGTCATCTTTCTGTAATAAAACAGCAGCAATAGTATGTTGGGAGGCAAAGGAGAAAATGATAAAGTCTCTGTCAAACTGTGGATTAGTTAACACTGGGGTTTGAGTTAAGGCCAATTTTATGCTTTCAAAGGCTTGTTTTGCTTCAACAGTCCATTTGACCTTTGAATCTTTCTTTAGCATATTGTTTAGTAATCTGATTAATTCTGCTAAATTCGGGATAAACCTTCTTAGAAAATTGATTTTCCCTAAGAATCCTTGCAATTCCTTGACATTCCTTGGATGAGGCATTTGTAGGATAGCTTGTATCCTATCTGGATCAATTCTTATGCCATCTTTTGAAATAATGTGTCCTAAAAGTTTCCCTTCTTCCAAGCCAAATAATGACTTCTTGGGGTTTAAGGAAATGCCATATTTCCTACATGTTATGAAAATCTGTCTCAAATGTTTCAAGTGTTCGTGGTCAGATTTTGAAAAAGGTGTGAGGTCATCCAAATAAATGACAAGGAAATCATGAATTTCCTTAGCGAAAGCAATATCCATTGCTCTTTGAAATGTTGCCCCTGCATTTTTCAATCCAAAGGGCATTTTCACATACTTGAAAGTTCCCCATGGGGTTGTAAATGCAGTTTTGTCTTGATCATCAGGGTGTACTAGGATTTGGTTAAAGCCTGAGAATCCATCAAGCAATGATATCCTTGAAGCCCCTACTACTCTTTGAAGAATATGATCCATTTTGGGTAGAGGGTAGTTATCTTTGAGTGATACTTGATTCAAATTCCTTAAGTCTACACAAAGTCTAATCTCACCAGTTTTCTTTCTTGTAGGGACCAAATTTGAAATCCATTCAGAGAATCTGATTGGTGCTATGATACCAGCTTTGAACATTTTCTGTAATTCTTTTTCAATGGAAGGAAGGAGCACAGGATTGATTCTTCTCAATTTCTGTTTGAATGGTTTTTGATTAGGCTTGAGGGGAATGGTATGCTGGATAACAGAGGTATCATAGGACTTTAGATCCTCATAACCCCAAGCAAAAACATCTTGAAACTCTTTAAAGAGGTCAATATATTTGGGTTTTTGATCAGGGGGCAAAGCAGCAGATAGCTTTATTATTTTAGGCTTGTCAGTGGTACCAATGTTGCATTCTTCAATTGCTGCATCTAATGGCTGCATCTTTGGTTTCCTGGGGACATCATTTGAGTCAAAAATGTCCTCTAGTGGGGTAAGGCCTGCTGGAAGGAAATTGTCTTTGAGTTGTATGATTTCAGCTTCAGCGCTGCTCATCTCTTCGCAGTCAATTTGGTTGATTTGCTGAATGTTTTCATTGTCGAAAATGGTTGGACTCAGTAATTGTTTTGCTGTTCTAGGTGACATTGGGTGAGCAGACTGTTGAAACTGTATTTGTGATGGACTTGCTTCATCAAATATTTGTGATTGACATGCTCCATCAAGATCAATACTTAATCCTATGAACTCTTGTTGCAAGGTCAAGAAATTGTTTATTTGCATGTCATCCTCAAATACTTGCCATTCTTTAACATTGTTTGGAATAGAGGGTCTGTATTTGACCTCGGCTGTGAAACAATTATTGGGTTCTAATGGGAATTTGAAGGTGCTGGCAAATGTTGCCAAGCTGTGTGCATGGAGATTGTGGCCCCTTGGAATTTTTGTGATAACAAACTCAGAGAAGGTTTCTAATATTTCAATTACAGCAGATCTGTAGGACCTCAATCTTTTGTCATTGGTGACAAAATGTCCTTTCACTTGCTGAATTACTAGATCAGAGTCTCCCATAATGGAGAGTTTAGGAGCTTGTAGTGATTTTGCTAGCTTTAGGCCCAGCAAGAGAGCTTCATATTCTGCCATGTTGTTAGTGCACCTAAAATTCAATCTGTAAGCCCTACCTTCTGCATAGCCTTTCTCTTTGTTATATATCCATGCTCCAGCTCCTGCCCCTAACTTGTTGACTGACCCATCAAATTCTAGGACCCACAGGATATCTTGCTGAACAGAAGATTTAAAATTCTGTTCATGAGATGGCAATGTGAGCAGGAGTTGGGGTGTCTTTTCCCATTTGTTTTCTAGGACAGCTTTATCACTTGTTTGACAATCTTTAACAACTAGAGGAGGGTTAATGTGTATTGTTGGACTGATTGATGTTTGGCAGGTGCTACTTGTCTGATCAATGTTTTGTTCTTGTATGAGTGTTTCGGTCCTAATCTCATTGTTTGAAAGGTCTGCGCTATCATTGAAAAGGATGAAGGAGTCTATGTCCGAATGGACAGCATATATTGGAAAATTTTGGGGCTTTTCTTCACTGCTGACCATATACTTCATGAGTGTTTCCCTATAAAGTCTTTTTGGTTGCCCAAAGACAGAGATAGTTGCATATGACATGTCTAATTGCAGGGATCCTTGGAGCTTGGCTCCCCATGATCTTGATAACAGCATCCCATATTTGGGTGGGATATCATCAACTACAACATCCATTAGAATAGTCTTGTTGGGATATTGAACCAGAGACACACACAAATCTTTTATTAGGCCTAAACATTTGACTTGGCTGGAATCAAAAGAAAACAGGTCTTTGTATGGTCTTGTTATGTCCAAGTTCAATCTTTCCATGACTGCTTTTGGCATAAGATTGTGAGAGGCACCTGAGTCGAACATTGCATTATGCAGTATTTTATCATGAACATGCAGGCTGACATAAAACGGTAAAACCCCTGTGACTTCTGATTTTCCATCTACCTCTGGGCCAAACAGTAATTCTGGAGTGTCATCTAGCACATTTACATCATCTTTGCTATTGGTGAGCTGTAGGGATTTCTTTATATGTTGCTTATATATGTCATGCTTGGCTAGCTCTGAGAGGGGGATTGCTATCTTTAACTTGCCAATCTCTGTACCTAGGTCAAAAGGTTTGTCAACTTGGGTTTTAGAGTCACAGATAGCAGTCTTTTCTTTGTTCCCTAAATCTTCTTGTTGGATTTCATCTTGATTTTGAAACCTGCCCCTCATACTCATGTCTTGAGGGGTAATGTTCGGATTTGGGTGGGAGGACGAGGTTGCCATGGGCTGTTGTAGTGGGGACAGTAGTTCAGTAACCTCCTCAACCACTACTTCTTTTGTAGGCACGTTTGTGTTGTCATTAGGTTCAGTGACCATGGTTTCTTTGGACTGTTGTTTCTCCTTTACCTTTTCAGGCTGATTTACATTTACAGTCCTACTCCTTAGTTTGTATTGTTTATGGACTTCATAGACAGCAGTATCATATCCTTGTTTAAAGTCAAAGGATTCTCCTGATTTAGTTTGGAATGTTTTGCTTTCATCCTCCTCATGGTCTTCTTGTGTTAAGAAAACATGGCTTTTACCATCCAGACCCATTAAGTTAATTTCAGGATCTTCATTGAGCTGATTGGCTGTGGAGGTTTCTGCATAGTTTTCTTGAAAAGGGGGTCTAATGTCTTGGTCAGCACTTGTTTTTCCTATGTTTGGGTTCTGATTTCTCCTAAAATTTGGGTTTCTAGGAGGGTTGCTTTGTGATGTCTCCCATGATGATTTTCTTTCAACTGATTCCACTCTTTCACCCAATCTCTTCATGCTGTTTAGTATTGCATCCAGCTTTTGATCAAAACCCGAGGGCTCTTCTCTGAAGCCAGCCTTCTTTTCCAGCTTTGCCCTGTTTCTCTTGGCAATTAGGTTGGCCTCTACAGTGACTGCAACTCTTTGAGCTTCTGCAAGGGTTGGGGGATCTCTTTCTTTCAGCTGATAGGCCATATCAGAGTCAAAACCGTCACGGAAGTTATACAGGGCCAAATCAGGAGGGGGTCTTAAGTTCTGGGGGATAGCATTATATACATTGTTAAACCTAGCACAATATTCCAAAACTGTTTCTTGGGGACCTCTTTTGATAGTATTATATTCACCAAGTATGTGTAGTGGATCTTTCTTTTTCTCCCATCTGTTGGTAAACTCTTGGTACAGGACCTCAGGGGTTGCAATGGAATTTGCATTCAGGGATCTAAACCAAGTTCTGACATCCCCAGTTAAGCTTTGAACAAAAATTCTCATCCTGACACTGTCATCATCTATTTCATAGGTCTCAAAGTGGTCTTGCATCTTCTTAGCATGCTGGACAGCTGTCAAAGGGCCATGGGAGTCAAAAAATGAGATTTTGGTTTGGTAGTCTTGGGGTAGAGCTGGAGCATTGGCTGGTATCTGCAGAGGTGCATATCTGTTAGCCATGTTTATGGGGTTTATGGGGTTAATAGGAACAAATGGGACAGCTGGGATTACAGGTGTAACAGGGTTAATAGGATGGGTAACAAGCGGGGGGCTGGTTAAAAGAGTATGTGCAGATGGTGAAGATGGGAGAGGAGGGCTTTGAGGTGTTGATGATGAACTAGGGGAATTAGGTGTGGAACGGAAAAGGACTTTGCAAGGAGTTGGAATGAGGATAGGTTGGTCTGAACTTATATCTGAATCAGCAGGCTTCTCCTGCTTTTGCTGTCTCCTTATGTTCTTTGGAATGATATTTGGATTATCAACAATGATGGGTTGATTAGGGTCAGGGTTTGCCCTAGTGTGCCTTGGATTTCTTTTGGGAGCCAGCTTCTAAATATTCTTTTGAATTTGTACAAGAAGTTTATATATGCAAGGACTGGATGAAAATTTTGGAATGGCTATATATGTTTCAAAGCTAGGATGAAGATTCCCTAATCAGCTCTTCCCTAAAGCTGTTCCTGTGGCACAGAAACAGTCCTAAGGCCTCTTGGCTAGTTCAGGCTTGATGGTAGCTTTGGAATATAGATAGTAATTGAAAAATCTTTAAGAATCCCCAGCGGAGTCGCCAATTATGTTAACACCCAGGTTGTTCCCTATGACTCCCAAGGGAATACGGCCGGGGTAACCACTAACCAATCTTTGGATCACTATTTCTAGCCAAACTGTGATCAGAGAGGGCTCTCTCTTTATGATTTGTAACTGTTTATGACAGGGTTTTAGGCTAGCTATTATGCACAGGTTTTGTTTATGTTTTGGTTGAAGAGTTTCTTTTAGGTCTTAGTGATGTAGTATTCAGAGAGTCAAGTATCATTGGGCAATGGAGTCTATGGCTGTAGGTGTCTAGAAACCTTGAGGTGAACTGGTGAAGTTTGCAGGGCCATTTGGATACTTCATACAATGAAATTTTTGTTTTATAACACGAACAGGTGAAAAAACCAGTGAAAGCAATTAAGAATTTTCACTAAAGTATTCGAGTATTTCCACCAAACTAGGTATGAGAAACAGATAGATGCCTCAGGAGCAAAACTTGAATCCCTGGGGATGTCTGTCACTGTAAAAGCTATAGTTTTAAAGTGCAGCAATTAAGAATTACACTTCATTCACTGTATCTGAAGAAAACATGGATAATAGCTCAGTTTGAGTTCAGGGTAATCAGTGATTAAATCCTGTAACTATTCTTCTACTTTGCTATTAAGTGTAAAACATTTAGACAATAAAAGAGAACAAAAGACTCGAAAACATGTAACACAGAGATTTAAGAAAACTTATTGTTTTATGAAACACTCTGGAATCCTGCCACATTCACCATTCATCACAATGCATCAAATACACCAAGCTTCGGAAATTCCATTCTCCCTTTGCATTACTTCTCTGAGAATTTTACAGCAAGTGAGACTTCCCAAAGGAAAATAACAACAACCCCCTGAGCTTCTGCCAGGGGTGAATATATACTTGCGATTTTTACAAAAATATCTGAGTTCTGAGTTATCTCAGACTTAATATTCTCACCAACTTTCGAGATATTATGATCAGAAATTCATTACAGCATTGAATACAAAATAAAGGCGCCTTAATGTTCTGTCAGAAGATATTTTGGCCTTTGGGATCTGCTGAGTCGGTTGAGATACTTTGATTAAATGCTGGGGAACCCGAATTTATGGCTTGTACGCTGTATTTTGGGTTTGTCACCTGTGATTGTGACTGCTGCTGTGGTGAGTAAATAGCTCTGCTGAGTTGGCTCAGCATCTGCCTCTTCCTTGTAGATTTTATTCATCAAAATTGTGCCTGTGCATGACTGCTCATATACTGGAGAAAATTAGCGCTACAGGTTCTGGCCTGATAAAATTATCTGTGTCAAATTCCTCCATACTTCCTGTGTGGGCAATTGATGATTTATGATTGCCCCCATAGTCTCATCTGCCTCAGTATACTTAAAGAAATTTGGTGGTGTATCAAACAGATGATCAATTTCATTCATAATAAAAAACAGATTATCCACCCTATCATACAGATTCTGCCCTGATGCTGGCCCTGTGTCTGTTGAGGTACTGGGCTGTTTTGCAATCTGTGCTACTGCATGGGCATCAATCCTTTTGTTGTAATTTTCTAGGGTGAGCAGTCTTCCTACACTGCTTAAAATGCTGGGGAGGCCTCTGTTCTGCAATGCCACAAATCTGTCCAGGAACTTGTTGATCTCGGTCTGCATATCCTGTGTCCTCCTCTCCAGCGTACCAACTAGACTTCTTAGTGTCAGGACTCTTTTAACTACTGAGATTGTTTCAGTCCTGTTAGTAATTCCCATGGTAGCTAGTTGAGAGCTAGTTTTGTTATTTAAAACGTTGATCATTCTGCTGGCAGCATCTGGCATGTGGCCAAGGCTTGCTCTGGCTCTGTGTATTTCCTTGTTTGCCTTGGTGATGAGTACTATTTGCTCATCCATAGTCTCAATATACTGCCATTGATTGGTGATGGACCGACCAATGTTGCCCCAGAGGACTGCTTTCAATTCTGCTGTTACTTTTTCTAGTGCAAGCTCTTTTTCTAGTTCAGCTATTCTCTTTTTTAGAGCTTTTATCTCTCTCTCCTTTGCTGCTTCATTCTGCTTGCTTTTGTCAAATTTTTCATTTACCTTGGCCAAAGATTTCTTGACTTCATCAAGCTCTTTCATTTGGGATTCAAGAACTTGGATCTCAGCTTGCAGCTTCTGCATATCCAGACTGGGAGTCTGTCCTGGTGTTGGTGTAGTTGTTGCTGTAGATGGTGCTGTAGATGGTGCTGTAGTTCCCGTTTGCTGAGGAGGAGGAGTAGTTGTTGGAGGGACTTCCTCAAGATTAATTATCACAGGAGCAGGCTGGGAGGGTTGGCCCTCTTCTCTTTGCTTCATTGCTATTTGTAGTGCTGCCTTTGCAGCTTCTGATTGTCCTAGCTGGTCTTGAGTTCGAACCAGCTCCTTGTATAGGGATATCAGTAGGTCTGTAGCATCCTTTTCCTGCCTTTGCTGGGCAACTTCATCTGTTTGAGGATGGATGGTAGCTGGGAGCTTGATTTTCTTTCTTAAGGCCGCCAAGTCTGCATCCCTTAGCTTCAAGAGTTCTTGGATACCCTTAACATCTTTAGGATCATGTCCTATTTCTATAATTACCTCTTCCAAGGACTTAATCCTGTTGTCCTTGGCTTGTGATGATGCTCTCTCCAATTCCAGCTGAGATGCTGTGTTATCAAGGCTGCTCTTCAATTTGTAGTTCTCCAACGTTTCATCTGCCAAGGAAGCATACACCATTTCACCAGTTTGTTTATGTAATTCAATCTTATCCATAGGGTGTATGTCTTTGGCCAGAACCTCCATGTTGATTCTTAGGTAATCCGAGGTAGATTGAGGATGCAGCGTTGTGGGCATGAAGTGACTCATGATCATCTTGCCTTCACTTACATCAAAGGCAGACATGAGTCTTTGCTGATTGGTAGGAGCCAGGTTCAGCAAATGATTGTACAACTGTACTTTAATAGGATCACTCCTCCTCTTAATGTCAATAAATTGCTGTTTGATGCTGGACTGTCCTTCTCTGTGCTGGCTGGAGGAGCTGACCTCTCCTCCTATAGTTCTATAAGGTTCATGCTGGAATGAACTGGCTGAAACTTCTCCACTGGGTGGGCTCATGCCCATTGCTTGCCTTACTGCTATATCCTCCTCTTGAGAGTCATTTAGTCTTTGTCTTTTCTCTCCCCGATTAAAAGACAAGGTCAGGGGAGTCTCTCTATCCCTTTTCCTGGTTAAGTCCTCCTTTTGTGGGGTTTGGAGGACTGAGGTATCAACAGTAATTTCTGCCCTAGGAGGCACTATTGTCTGAGCCTGTTGCTCAGTGGAGCTTGGAGCATTCATCACTTTTTCTTGCTGCAAGGGCTGCTGTTCACTAAACTGTTCCTCTTCTTGTTGCTGCCCAAGTTCCTGCTGCTCCATCTCTTCTTGCTGCTGTAGCAATGTGTCCACTTGTTCTTCTGTCAATGGAGGTGGCTGTTCCACCTGCTTCCCTTTATCCTTGCTTGCTGTCTGTGGTGCTTTCTCGGCAGTTTGTTGTTGTGCTGTTGATGATGTAGCAGCTGCTCCAAGTTGCTTTTTGTAGGAGAGGGGCACCTGTGCACAAGTTTCCAAGTCAGCTTCCTTTTGCATATTTCTAGCCTCTCTCTCAAGTAACTCTTCATTAGTAATTTCCTCCTCTAGGGTACCCTCTTCCCAATTTGATGCATTGGCATACTGTTCAATCTCGGGTTGTCTCTTGTGTGCATAGCTACCCAATTTGTATCTAATCCTCCTGAGGGAGATAGCATGATTGGGGTCATAGGGTATCCATTCAAAGCTGGTTTGCAGTCTGAGGCCTTCCAGGATAGTGTTTGCCTCTTTCCATCCCTCTTCTTTTCTGTTATATAGGAAAGGACCCAGCTGGTTACTTACCTTCAACTGTGACTTCTTGTTGTTGCTCTGAAAATGAAGATAGTCTGAGTTCCCAAACTGTCTGAAATATTCCAAGGCAAAAAGCCTCATGGGGACATACCTTGGCAACCTAAATGGGTTCAACTCACAGCCATATATCCTGATGACTGTGTGGTTTTGGTAGAAGTACCAATTACCAATGCTGTAGGACTTATTCAAATGGAGAATTCTTCTCATGTCATCAGTTAGTCTAGGAGGAGGAGTACCATGCAATACTGTCATGACTGGATAGATGAATAAGTCAATGAACTCAGTGTATGTGTAAGGTGATACAGAGGTATGATGAAAAACAGAAGTCCAGAACACAACTGACCTTGGAATTCCCTGGGCATTGAGTGGCTTCAAAGGAACAGAGAAGGTGGCTGGCTGATAGAACAAGAATAGGTGGTATATATATGAAGTATACCTGAATAGTCTTTCCCTCTTCAAGTTCATAAACTGCTCATGGATTTTATCTGCAATGTAGGTTGCATAGTCATAATGTACAGCTGGGGGCTTACCAGGAGAGAATATAGACAGCATTGCCATTAGGCTATCATCCACGTCCTCCATCCCCCTGAATCCTAGGACATAACTGATTAAATCCACTAACATCCTGCCCAAATCATTCAAGTAGTGATACCCAATAGGAGGGGTTCTAACTGTTTCAGAGCCTGGTCTTACAAACAACTGATTGATTTTAATGATTTGGTCATTTGACAGCTTGGTCCCTTTGTTTATCAAATTCTGCATAAAGAGGGGGGTCAATTGCTTGGCAGTTTGGAAGTGCAGCATTCCATTTATACTCTCTGGGGTAATCTGGAACAGGATTGAGCCTGTGGGGCTGATGACAGCTCTTTGGTTTGGGTCATAACATTCCTGGCAGCTGTAGATCAGTTCTGGCATAGGATTTACTTGGGGAAGGTTGTAGATGGGAAAATTTGAGTCCCAAATTCCCAAGATGTCTGCCCCACTCAGGTGCTGGGCTTTTAACTCATTCATCATCTGGATATTGTATTTGGTTCCCATAGGGAACCAGTCCAGCATTTGGTAATCCATGTCTCCCAGGGCTTTCCATGCTAATTCCTGGTGAGGAGCATTGAGGGGCTTGATATTTAGAGCAATAGGAGTCTCCATAGTTCTTCAAAGTGCAACAATTGTAGGTGAATAGTCAAAATGGAAGCAACACAGAATAGAGGTGATTCTCTGTAAAGACAGTTTGTATTTAGATACCAGAGGGGATTTACACAACAACAGTTGGAATACTGTTTGTTTTGGGAGCAGAGCTTTTCTAAGGTCTGACTATGTCCTCTTTTAGCGGGTAAATTGAGACCAACTAGGAATTAGCCGAGAATACGCAGTGAGTGTTGCTTTCTGGGCGAAATTACAGGTATTATGGCTCGGCTGGTGCTTTTGGACTTCACAGTTACAATGGTGGACGTGCAGAGGGAAATGGGCGGTGTAAATGTAGTTTCAAGGTGTCTTAAGCCTTCTGAGCAACTTAAATTTCAATAACAGTCGTATGGAGGGCAGAACAATGGTAAATACCTGTTAATTGACGAACAGAGGTTGCGCAGGTGTGCACGGTTGATGCTGAGGAGGTCGCCCGGGTTAACTCAGCAGGTTGGCGGAAATTCGAACGTAAACGGTCATGCAGAAAGAACAATAGCGACAAGAGAGAAAAGTGGGAAAAACACGGTGTTTTGGGTAAATATAGACTTTTTTACCATTTTGGCGCTTTTTAGTGATGACGTCAGCATGACGTCATTGGTGGGTCAAGGTGAGGTGACATCAGCTGACGTCATCGGGTGACGTGGCGGTAGACTATTGGTCCAAGGGGGCGATGAGGTGGCAGCCATGTCAGTGGCCAGGTGGACGAATAGCGGGAGCGAGTACAGGTGGATGTGACGTGGCGATTCGTTGGCGGAAAAGAGTTGGCGGTTAGGACCGTAGCGGTTACGGTTAAGGTTAACCGCTACGGTTTCTCGGGGCGGTTTAGGTACGACGCCGAATGTGTCAGGCCTTGCTCCGAGAGGCTTTAGCGTTTGACGCGTGGAGAGGTACTGACGTGACGCAACGTCACCTTCTCGGGCGGTAAAGGATAGCAGTGGGGGCCGTTCCGATATTAACATGGATCGTCGGATCTTCGGGCCTCGATCCGACGGTGGGCGGAGCAGCAAGATGCTCGAGTTGTATGCGGGCGGAAAACTTTGGGCAGAGGGTTTTTCGTTGGTTTTTCATTGGTTTTTCAATGTTTTTTATTTAAAACAAACAATGCGCTAACTTTTGGAAATGCGCTAGAGGCGGGTTTTTTGGCTTTGGTAGTTTTTGCAAAGGATTCAAAGGCGGAAGAGGGTTTTATAAGGGTTTTTTCAATGCAAATGATGGTTTAAGGAGCAATTTGACTTGCAGCAAGGGGGAATGGGATGGAACAGGTTCACCAAAGTGACCAGATGTCATTTTGGTCCCTTTTAAAGAATATATGGCTATAATGCCAAGGGGAGGGAGTATTTATAAGATTTGGGGCTTTATACACCATAGTGTTAATATTATTAGGGGAAAGGGTAAAATAGGGGAGCTATATAGTAAAATTAGAGGTTAATATGAATGAAGGGAGCAAATGGAGGGGATTTTACTGAGTTTATCTGAAATTGACTTGGTTTTGAGAGTAGATCAAAATGAAAGATCTTAGACCAGAAATGTGGATTCTGAATGAACTAGAACCACCATAAAACCATGATCTCTCTTCATAAATCTCAGCTAAAGAAAGGGAGTGTTAGTAATGGAATAGAGGGGAAGAGGGAGGTTAGTCATGCTCCTTGCTGTAATATGATGGAATTAACCACTTTGTCCACCGACAGATTTTTTGCCTTGGCAAAACATCTCTTGACATATGAGTGGTGGTGAAAATATCCTTTCTGCAACCACAACTGCCTACCCAGCTATTTTCCTAGCATTTTTTGTTTCTCCTTAGAGGGTGCATTTGGACTTGCAAACCCTTACTCGCCTTTTTTTTTCTTTGGCTTTTTCTTTTTTTCTTTTCTATCTACTTCTAACCTTATTTCTTCCAAGGTCCCAGATTAAGCTGTTGGGAACCTTTACTCCTCTACCTAAACTACTTGTCTGCCAAGATTAAGCAGTTTGGACAGACTTCTTTCTCTATTCTATAACTCAAAATTGAAACATGGCATGATCCAGATTAGACTGTTGAATCATCCACAAAATTGAAATAAGGTCCTCAATACTTGAAACACTTTACCCACCTCTTGTTCTCTAGGAAATATGGGATCTTTGTAATACCAAAGCAGAGCATATTTGGACTTTCTTTGGTCAATCATGAAATATGAAACCTATTAGTATAGGTATCCAACACCAAGCATAGGTGGCTTGGTCCTAGTTCCCAAGCTTTCCATTCATGCATCCCATTCGTGCTAAGGTGGCCTTCATCCATATCAACCATAAAGTGATTACGGGAATTTCTGAAATTGCCAAAATTGCACTTAAAATCAAACTTTTATAAAAACTCTAGAAATTGACAAATTAAAGTTAAATACCTGATTATACTTCAAATATTCATTAAAATGAGATGGATGAAGTGAAAATGAAGGATAAATGGATAGTTAGATAAGTTTCTCAAAGCAAAAAGAGATCAAAACTGAAGCCCAACATCTCTCCCATGCTTATGATCAAGCATGTCCCCATGCTTGCTTGCTCCTCTTGGACCTTCTGCCCTCTGAAGTAGATGCTGTACCTGTAGCTGGTTCCCTGTTCACACAATCAAATTCTGATTCCTGCCCTGCCTTTAACATTGCTGCCTTCACCTTTTGTTTTTCATATTTAGCTTTCCACATGTTTTTATCTTTTAACCACTGAAATTCCTGTTTGGAAAGCAATTCATTTCTCCTTTTTAGCCTGCTTATTTCTTCTTGCAACTTTTCATTTGTTTTCATTAGTTTTGCATTGTCCTTTTTCTGTGCCTTGTTTTCTGATTTCAATTCCTTTTCCACAATTTTGCTTATTTCTATCTGATCTGTTAAGTCTTGGATTTTGGCCAAATGAATTTCTTTTTCAAAATCCTGAGTGGTTTTCATTAAGGATTCTCCTGCATCATTATATATGGAATCTCTTTCAAGGGGCTCTTGTGCTATATCCTGCTCTTCTGGTTTTCTAGGAGAATAAGCTTCTACTTCTTTCTCAAGATCAATAGAAGTTCTATTCCTATGAACAAACATAAAAGATGTTTTAGTCTCATGCATGGCCATATTCCTAGCTCTGGTCCTTGGATATAGGGGAGAATTCATCATGCTTCTACTTTCCTGTTCTACCTTTTCTTGTATATCAATAAGATGTTCTATAAAATGATTTTTATGCATGAATTCTTTCCATTCTAGGCCCTTTGATTTTACCTGGTATTCCACTAAGATTTTAATTAGCCCCTGATGATAGATTTGTGCTGACTTTGGCTTATTTTCTTGTTTCACTGATTCAATCATTTTTACAAGACTTTTGTGCAGGAAATATGGTAAATTGATTCTTTCATCCCCTTTAATATGCTGTAGTAATCTAACATGATATAAATGAGCAATGTTGTAACCACGATCACATGTTAAAAACTTCTGAACAACCAAGACTAGTTCCTTCCATGGTTCATTGAACCATTCCCTGGGTATCCCCTTAGTTCTATCAAATGTTCCTTTTCGGTTCTTTTCAAGGAAGAAAGTCCACCCTTTCTCCTTGAAATGTACACCTTTGTGATAATTTTCCCCTATCATCGGTAACTCTAAGGCTTTGGACAAGTACTCTTGAGTTACTGGGATATTGACTTCTCCTACTTGAGTTTGGTCATGACTGAAATTATGGATGAAGTCTTTAGTTATCT
Organism: Pinus tabuliformis; assembly: GCA_031772625.1. Classification (NCBI taxonomy): domain Eukaryota; kingdom Viridiplantae; phylum Streptophyta; class Pinopsida; order Pinales; family Pinaceae; genus Pinus; species Pinus tabuliformis. The sequence continues at coordinate 726,598,832 of CM062820.1, read as the reverse complement.
GATCAGAATAGCCATTAAATTTCTGTAGGAACCCTATCATTCCTGACTGATACAGTTTCTCTACAGTTTCTTTGCTCCAACTCTCAATTTGAAATTTTGGTTCTACCCGGTTTGTCATGTTTTCTGTGAACCAATCAATATAATCCTCTGCTGTTACTAACTTCATTTGAACAAAAATTATGGCTATTGTTTTTAAATGAAATTGTAAAAGCAACGAGGCTTACCTTCCCCCTATGACTCAACTGTTAATCTGCTTGACTCTGTCCTCTGTAGCCTCTGCTGTCTTTCCTCTGCACAAACTCTGTTTCAAATCCCTGTTTAAGGCACACAACACCTGAATATCTTCGATCAATTACTCTGTTTTCTGTTTGTTTTGAAAATTAAATACACATAAGCAATAACCATGTTCCTTAACTCAAATTAACACGCGTTACTGTGTATTTAAACAAACAAAAAATTAAAAAAAAAAATTTGCTCTCGGCCTCTCAACAGATCCTTAAAACATTCTCTGATTTTCCCATTTTATCGATTTCAAAAACATGACTGTGATACAACAAATTGCTCTCGGCCTCTTTAAAAAAAACACATTCTTTGCCCATAAAAATGACTGTGTAACACACAAATTCTCTCGGCCTTTTCAATAAATTCTTAAAAACGTGACTGTATAAACAAGCAAATTGCTCTCGGCCTCAATTCTTTCATCATTTTTGCAAAATATCACTGTGTTATAAATACTGCAGACAACGTTATGAGCCTAGAGGGCTATTCACATGCGCTCGGCCTCATATTCTTACTACTCATAACAAATGGCAAACAAAATTTAAAAAAAAAAAAATGCAGTCTATGAAACCCTCGGCCTCAAGGCACAAACAATGCAAAGTCAATTTTTTCAACTAGGATTTGCAGTCAATACAACATGTTTGCAGACAATCCTACACATTTCAATGGCACAAACATATGAATATATAGGCGCAAAGTGAAACATGAACGCGTTTGACTCGTTTTGACATGCACCCTACAACATTCCTCTGTTCCTTTTGACAGTCCTTACGGCATATCTCAATGCGCATCTGTTACAGCTCATACATATATACAACAACCTTCAAAATCTAATTTAATGCATTCTACAACGCATATCACAACACTCTGTTTGGTGGCAACCACGTATTCACAAACCCTCATGGCTTAGGCGTTCTCTGTTTGACAGCCGATGACAATGGCACATATTGAAAACGTATTCACATGCATATGAAGACTTGGCTCTCGGCAAACAAATAAATGCAACCATAGTTCAAACAAACAGTGTTTATAAATACAACAACCCTCACGCTCAGCATTCAAACTACCTCTCCGCGTTGGATGCATTTGATTCCTCATTTTCCTCTATCGTGTGATGCATGCAACATGAATCTTTAAATGCTGGCCGATTATCATTGTTTTCACGCCACAGTCTATGCATTAATATTTATTCAATCCTTCCCTACGTGCTGTATACTGAGAGTTATCCTGGATTTTTAGAGTTACCTAGCTGTCACTGGCCGCGTGGGACGCAAACAAACCTTTGAATCCCTTCTTTCTCGGTCAGTCGCACTGGTGTCAAACAATGAAACCTTGTGAGTAATGGCGGACTCATTCTTATCTACAGTCGCCGAGCGAAAAGCATTCGAGTTCTTACCTTGTTTGTTTGCTAAACTCGGCTTCTTTGACTCATATTTTCCCTTTAAAATTCCTCTCAACTCACTCCTTCCGCCTTTTGCTTTGTTTTGGTATCAAACCCGACTCTCTGAGCTCTGGCAATGAAGAAGTGGAGGTTTGAACAGCGCAGGGATGGTTATTTCATGACCGTTTCCTGCGGTTCATTGTTGGTAGACGTGGGCAGATGGCCGTCCTTATTGACTCTGTCTCCCGACTGAGTTATGAGGATGGCCGTATGGCTATTTCAAATACTTATTCTCCGCCGTTTCCATCAACCAATACCTTCTGACGGCCATAACACCGTGTCACCTACCGTATCATGTGTTGGTCTGCGTGGCGCATATGGTTTCTCATTCCATTCACTGCTGCTGTATTGTTGATTACGGCCGCTTCCATACCCTTCACGATAATGATATCACTTGATTATTATCGTTTGTATTACCTGGCTGCAGCACTGCTGTGTGATCATTGTCATATGGCGTATGCAATTGTGCCGTAAACTCATTCCTTCCATTCCATACGATTTATACATAAAGTTTATGGCTTAACTATATAACCTTTGCATGCGCAATGTTATATCATAGCTTTGTTCATAACTTTGTTTATATCTTATTTCTCCTTTACTATCGTATTGGAATGTTACGGTTTGGTGCGTTTGATATATATATATACCATAACGTTGCAATATATATACGCCATACCATAGTTTCACTTACCATTATCGTTGAATGCTTACGGCCTCCCTTATATCATCACATGTTCCACTTGCACCATTACATTATCCGCGGCCCTTTCATCACTATGTTATATGCTTTTGATTGTTTAGATATGTGCATTAGGTTATATATTTATGTCTCCATATTGTATGCGCATTACTTTTATACCCAATTCCTTTGATATATGCGCATACTATATTCCTTTTTGCAACATTATTAGGGTATGCATATTTGAAATAACTTTAGCGCCTTATAACCTATGATGTATATGTTCAATACTTGCATATTTTAGCGCATATCTTTTATAACATAGCTTTATAATTTTAAAATGACCATTGAGGTCATATTTAAAATTATAATCATTCTAATGCTCTGAGTTCATGTGCAGGTGAAAAGAGTGGTCCCAGTTTGATTCTTTTGCTTTTAAGAAAAATACCTAGGGAAATTTATGTGAGATGAAATGAAATGGAATATGAATAGGGAATGTAGGGTATATATACTGGGAATGAATATCAATGAATATTTGCAGATACTCACTTCAATTAGATCAAAACTAGAAGTTTCTAAAAAAAATTTGAATTTCAAGCACAAAATGGCTATGAATATACTCCCTTGCTGTTGTTTATACAGGTAGAATGTTGAATGCTGTTTGTACAGGTGGAATGCTGAATGCTGTTTGTACAGGTGGAATGCTGAATGTTGTTTGTACAGGTGGAATGGAAAAAGTAGACTTTTATTACTGCTCCTTATTTACTATGCTCTATTTCTTGAATTGTTCAGGTCCCTTTGAATAATGTTTCTCTTTTCAGGTCCCTCTGCAATGCTTCTGATAGATTATGTCGGCTCTGATCTGGTTCTGCTGCAACTATGTTTGCTTCAGGTCCCACTGAATAATGTTTCATCTCAGGTCCCTTCTGCAATGCTTCTAGAATGATTTGATCTGCTGCAACTGAGTTTGCTTCAGGTCCCACTGAATAATGTTTCTTCTCAGGTCCCTTCTGGTTCTGCTGCAACAAATTTGCTTCAGGTCCAAAGTGAACAACACAATCCCTTAGCTGTGGTAGCTAAAAGCTTGCTACAAGACTCTCCCTTGTTGAATGTTTGACTTGTCCTCAAGTCAATTGTGGAAAGGTCCTGCATTGAAATTGTGAGAGTAGTAAAACAAGAATACTGAATTCATAGAGTCCAAGTTTCCCTGGTTTTCCCCTATGAATTCGTGTTTGCTTAGTGCCAGTTGCCTGGTTTTCACCAGCAAACAATTTTTTTTTTTTTTTGTCATATATCTTTTTTTCCTTTTTTTTTTATATTTTTTTTTAATAGATATTTTTTACTATTTATTTTTTTTATTCTTTTTCTGAATTGGAAGATGGCAGAGCCATAATTTCCAGTCCTGATTCTTCTACCAGTTGTTTCATGAATGTCTCTTTACTAATAGGCTGATGATAAACTTTCAGCCTATGACCATTTACAACAAATGAGGTGGGGGCCTAGTCAATGGTCTTTATTCTCACTGCTCCGTTATCAAAGATCTCCTCGATTTCATATGGCCCTAGCCAGTGTGTTGTAAATTTTGCCTTAAAATCCTTGAATTTGGAGTCAAATAATAAGGCCCAGTCTCCCTTATGAAATGTCTTTGTCTTTATGTATCTATCATGCCATTTGATTCTCTGTTGCTGTACTAATGCTGTCTGTTCAATTGCTTGTTGACGATGTTCATCCAATTGGTTGAGTTCCATGATCCTTTGTTGCTGTGCTTCAGTCAGGTCCATGCCCAATTCTGCTGCTAGTCTATAGGTTTGTATCTGAAATTCAATAGGCAACAAGGCTTCTTTCCCATAGACTAACTGGTATGGACTAAAACCAGTTGTGTTTTTCCATGTGATTCTGTAGGCCCATAATGCGTCCTTCAACTTTTCAGACCAATCTTTCCTATTCTGCTGCACTGTCTTAGTCATGATGTTTTCTAAGACTTTGTTTGTGGATTCTACCTGACCATTTGCCTGAGGATGATATGGAGTAGACTTCCTATGCTTTATCTTATATTTCTCTGTCAAATCCCGCACTAACTTTGAGGTAAACTGCGTTCCTTGATCTGTCACTATTTGTCTTGGAACTCCATATCTCACAAAAATTTCTTCAAAGAGGAAGGTAACCACTGTGTCTTCTGTCGCTCTGCTCACTGCTTTAGCTTCCACCCATTTTGTTACATAATCCGTGCACACTAGGATGTATCTTTTTCCATTTGATGGTGGATTAATGGGTCCAACAAAATCAAGTGCGCACTGTTCAAATGGCTCAATGAGGACTTGTGGCTTGAGTGGCATTTCATCTGACATGATGGGTCTCCCTATTCTTTGGCAACTGTCACACTGTTTGACATATGCCTTAGAATCTTTGAAGATAGATGGCCAGTAATAACCCAATTGCAGCACTTTATATGTTGTTTGCTTGTCTGCAAAATGACCACCACATGGTTCGTCATGACATGCCCTGAGAATATCTAGTATTTCATCTTCACGCACACACTTTCTAATCATTAGATCTGAACCTGTATAAAACAAATCACCATTCACCCAACTATATCTAGAACTTTCTCTAACAATTTTCTTTCTTTGCTTGCTAGTGAATTGAGTTGGAAATTTTCCAGATGACAAGTAATTGGCAATATCTGCAAACCAAGGTGTTTTAACTGCTATGGCAAACAGATGTTCATCAGGGAAGTTGTCTATAACTGGATTTGGGTCTTCAGGTGATTGGATGCGGGACAGAAAGTCAGCCACCTGGTTTTCTTTACCTGGCCGGTCTTGGATTGTAATGTTAAATTCTTGCAATAACAGGAGCCATCTAGTAATTCGTCCATTAGTGATGGGTTTGTTCATCAAGTATTTTATTGCTGAGTGATCTGTGTGAATAAAAACTTGATATCCTATAATGTAATGCCTGAATTTGTTTACTGCATGTATAACGGCTAACATTTCCTTTTCAGTGACTGTATAGTTTGTTTCTGCAGGTGTCAAATTCTTACTGATAAAGTATATTGCATAGTTGAACAAATTTTCTTTCTGCCCCAAAGAGGCACCTATTGCAGTGTCTGATGCGTCAGTGGAAATATGAAAAGGCAAAGACCAATTTGGCCCTCGAAGTATGGGTGCCACTGACAGTTTATCTTTTAAAATTTGAAAAGCATTTTGACAGCTATTCGTCCATTGGAATTCAACATCTTTTGCTAAAAGTTTAAACAGGGGTTGAGCTAATTTGCTGAAGTTTTCTATGAATCTTCTGTAATAGCCCGCATAGCCCAAGAAACTTCTAACCTCCTTTGGAGTTGTAGGTGGCATTAAGTTAACTAGGACTTGAATTTTGGCTGGATCCACCTTAATTCCGGAGCCGGAAATATGGTGTCCCAGAACTATACCCTCTGTTAACATCATATAGCATTTTTCGTTACTTAATGACAGATTTGTTTCAATACATCGCTTCAAGACTTTCTCAAGATTGTTCAAACAATCTTCATATGTGTTTCCATACACTGTGAAGTCATCCATATAAACTTCCACACATTCATGGACTAGATCAGCAAATATCGCAAGCACTGCTCTTTGAAAATTTGCAGGTGCATTGCATAAACCAAAAGGCAAAACATTATATGCATAGGTTCCCCAAGGGCAAGTAAATGTAGTTTTGTCTTGGTCTTCTTTTGCTATTCTAATCTGATTGTACCCACTAAACCCATCCAAGAAAGAGAAGTATTTCTTTCCAGCCAAAGAATCTAGCACCTGGTCAATGAATGGTAGAGGAAAATGGTCTTTCAATGTAGCCTTGTTTAATTCTCGGTAATCTATACATACCCTCCATTTTCTGTTTTTCTTTGGTACAACAACCAGTGGTGAAACCCATTGACTATCTGAAATAGGATAGATGAATCCAACATTTAGCAATTTTTGCAGTTCTTCTTTCACTATTTCTTTCATCATTGGATTCATTCTTCGTTGTGGTTGTCTAACAGGTTTAAGTTTGTCATCTGTATAGATGTGGTGGATACATGTGTTAGGATGGATTCCTTGCATGTCAGTGTAATCCCAGGCAAATGCTTTTGAGTATTTTTGTAGTAATGCAATTACCTCTTGTTCTTGTTTTGATTGCAGCTGGTTTCCAATATTTAAATATTTTCCAGGATGTACCTCAATTGTTTTGATTATTGGGTTGCTAATTGTGTTTACAGGAAAGATGTCTCCCAAAGAGTGCTACAAAGTTCTAATAGTACATGTTTCCTGAAAACATTGATTCAAAAGTTCATTTGCAGCTTCATATTGAACTTTCCTAAGCTGCTCTGAAATATTTGGTTCTGAGATAAAGAGATCCATCAGATCTTCATTCTCCTATTCTTCTCTAAAATCAAAGAATTGATTGATACTTAAAACTGCTTTTGTTTGTTGCTTTTCCTGGGTTTCGAGTATTGATTTTAAAGAAGTGGTTTGTGCAGGTGAATAAAGAGTGACATGCTTCCTCTCATCTCCATGTGAAATTATCATACTTCCAGATCTGCATCCTATGAAGGCATCTGCAGTGGCTAACCATGGTCTGCCTAATATCAGAGGATGTCCTCCCAAGTTTGTCTTTGGTTGCAAGATCAAGAAGTCAACAGGATACTCCCATGAATCCAAGGAAACTATGATATCTTCTAACATTCCTTCAGGAACAACCTTAGATCTATCTGCTAATTCCAATACCGTTGAGGTTGATCTAATGTTGTTTAATTGCAAAGTTTTCATTGTTTCCATTGTCATTACGTTGATAGCTACTCCCAAGTCTATTAATGTATTAGGTACAGAGAAATTATTTATTGATATGGTAACCATTGGGATACCAGGATCAATATATTTTTCTATTACAGTTTGAGTAGACATGAGACTTGCTAATTTACCAATGACTTGGATTGTTGCAGGATCCTTTTTCTTTCTTTCTTTCCTAATGCACAATTCCTTTATTGTCTTTGCATATATTGGTATTTCTTTGATGGCTTTTAATAAAGGAATCTTAACATATGCATTTTTTAACTCATCTAAGATATCAAATTCAGGAAGGGTTATTTGATTTTGAATTTGTTGTTCTACCAACCTTTCAGGATAAGGTGGTGTTTGTGTAATATTTGCTCCTTTCTGATTTTGTACCTTAGTTTGTGTTGTTTTAGATGATTCCCCCTATTCAACTGGTTCTTCTATAATTGGAGGAGAATCTTTCTTAAGTACTTTTCCAGACCTTAAGTGGACATCATCAAGAGGAAGAATTGAATATGCAGGATAATATGCTGCTTCCTCTACTGTATATGCAGATTTGTCCGCTTTGTTATTTGGATTTGCCACCGGTTGGGATGGTAATTGTGTTGGTATGGGTTGATTTGAAGGTAACTGTAACTGTTGTGGTTGTGACAAGAATGGTGGTGGATTCTGCTGCTGGAATGGATATGCAGAATTTTGTTGCGGAAATGGCATGGATGGAGGATATTGCGGATATGAAAATGGTTGTTGGTACTGTTGCTGGTATTGCTGTTGATATTGTTGAGACTGTTGTGGCTGTTCGTTTCCATAACCATATCCTCTCCAACCTTGTGCAGGTTGTTGTGGATATTGTTGTGGAGGCCAAGCTTGCCATGGCATTGGAGGGGTCCAAGGATTATAGGATGGATAAGCAGAATTTTGCTGAGGGACTTGTGGCTGATTCGGTTGTGGCATTCTAGGTGGCCATGGTCTCCTTGGTGCAACATAATAGAAGCCTTCTGCTCCTTGCATTTCTTCCATTGAATTAGTTTGTAAGTCTTTTAATGTTACACAATTTTTAGTGGAATGATTGCCTGTACAAAGACCACACACTTGAATGCTATCTAAAGGACAATCTCTCAAAGGATGTTTCTTTTTACATTTTGAACAAAATATTGCTAAGGCTTGTTCTTGTTCTTCCTTTTTCTTGTTTTCCTTTAGCACATCTACTTGTGTCCCTAATGTACTCAAAAGATCTGTTTTGAAATTTTCCAATAGACTTCCTATTTCAGCCCTTGTTATCCCTCCTGCAGCTGACTTTGCTGCTTTGGAACTCACTTCCCTTCTTCCGGCTTTTGATCTTCCTCTAGAATATTTCTGACATAACTCGACAATTTCATCAAATGGAAGATTTGAAATATCTCCTTTACCCATTACATTTAAAATGTCAAGGTACTCATCTCTTATGCCTTTGAGGAAGATTGTTCTAACAGTTTCTTGGTTTAGGGAATGTTGTTTAGATTTCTGCAGATTATATGCAAACCGTTCTAAATATTCTTCCAGATTTTCATCGTCTTGCTGTGTCATTCTAAACACATCTTCCTTTGAATCTCTAGATCTACAATAAGGCTGATATTTCTTAAGGAAGACAGTTCGCATATCATCCCAGGAGGCTATTGTTTGTTCTCCTAAACCCATAAACCATTTTAAAGCTGCTGCTTTTAATGTTGCAGGGAAAAGACGGAGCTTATGGACATCATCAGTATAACCATATGTTCTACATAAGATATCGAATTCAAACATGAATGAATCCGGATCTTCTGTAGACATTCCATAGAAGTTTGGCAACACAGAAGGTGGAATGTTTTTCATCTTTACTTCTTCTCCTAGTATTTCACTTGTATCTATTATTGGAAAACCAAAAGTAGATTCTTGGTCAAGTCCATCTTCTTGTCTTTTCCTGTCATTTTCTAACTTCCTATCATTTTCATGTTTCCTTTCTTCCTCTCTCTTCCTTCTCATTCTCTTTCTTGTCTTTCATTTTCAGCTCTTTGTTCTTCAGGAGTAAGATGAATGGATCCATGTCCCTCTTCTTCTGCCATTTGTGGATTTGTTTCAATTTCAGGTGGAGGTTCAAGTTGCGGGAAGATAGGAGGATCGATGGGTGGAAAAACAACTTGTTTCCCTTTTTCTTTTAGTTTTCCGGAAGTGGAGAATTTTTGCTTTGTCTCCCAAGCTGACAAAGTTTGCCTTTCAATCAAGGTTAATCTTTGGCCACTCCTTTGTTTTTCAATCAGCTCTTCAATAATTGGATTACCAGTAACAGGTGTCTGTGATGATCCTATTTCTACTTGTGGGGGGTTTTTGATAAATCTACCTTGAGGATCTCTAACTCTAGGCATAAAGAAACATAATTAAAGAAATGAAATGTAACTAATGTTTTTGTGTATTTTGGATTTTATCTCTCTATTGACTATGTTGATATTTGCCTCCCCGGCAACGGCGCCAAAATGTTGAGCTAATTTATGTTCCTAAACTAACACAATTATTTACTTATCAATCCGGGTTGTTTATTCTTGGAGGCAAATTCACTATTTGTGAAGATCAAATACAATCAAACTTTGAAAGATAAATGATTAAAAACTAAGAGAAAATATATCTTAAAACTCTTGATTCAATCAGCTTAAAAGAGGAAACATTGAAAGAGTTCTTGAACTCAAGAAGTCTACTTCCAACTCAATTATTACTTCATGAATTAGAGATGATAACCAGAAAATCAAGATGCATAAATCATACACGAAAAAGGCTCTTAACTTAAGAGACACTTAAAGTTTTCCATAATAACTCATTCATCTCAAGATATAAATCTAAATGGAAACAAACTAGTTGCATGTAAACAAAAGAGACTACTTCTAATTCACCATTTCATAGAGAGAATGCCCAACTTGAACATTTGTTTCCCAACTCAATTAGATGATGAATAAACCATTAACAACTGAAATCAATCACTATTCATAATCATGATGCAATCTGAAATAAGACTTTGAAAAACTAAAGCTACCATCAACCAGATTTGCAATGAAATAAATCTAGTGTAACTTGAAAGTGTACTTAGCTTGGAGTGGGGGCCCTCCACCCTTGCCTTGCACACTTATGAAGATGATATCAGAAGCTTTATATCAGCAAAACATCCATGTATTGATCAGAAAAATGAAAGTAACACAAGTCTCCAACTTAAGTCTTCACACCAAAAATATTACAGCATAAAAGTATCATATGTCAAGTGTTTTGAGCCATCAAAGTGTGGCTCTTAAATAAGAGGTTCATGAAACCAACTGATCTAAAATCACTCTAACAAACATATCTACTCTAATCCACCTCTCCAAGTCTAATCCACCTTCCTCATCCCAAGAAATATGACTAATATCTTGGAATCCCAAAATAGCCCTATTTAGATGGGATTTCTGAATGACTAGTCATGATTGACTAGCTCCAAAAAGGCATAATAAAGCTCGATCTGGTTGAACCAAACATAGGTGGCTTGGTCCTAGTTCCCAAGCTTTCCATTCATGCATCCCATTCGTGCTAAGGTGGCCTGCATCCATATCAACCATAAAGTGATTACGGGAATTTCTGAAATTGCCAAAATTGCACTTAAAATCAAACTTTTATAAAAACTCTAGAAATTGACAAATTAAAGTTAAATACCTGATTATACTTCAAATATTCATTAAAATGAGATGGATGAAGTGAAAATGAAGGATAAATGGATAGTTAGATAAGTTTCTCAAAGCAAAAAGAGATCAAAACTGAAGCCCAACAACCACATGTATTGTTAGTTCAGAGATGAAAACACTGGTCTTGACTATTCAACCTACAAACCCTACCAGGGCAGCAGATCACCCTCCCTCTCAAGTCCAGCTCACACCTTTTAGCCAGAAAAGTATGAGCTCATAGGTTTCTGACCAATCCCTATGAGCCAGATTGCACTTCAGGCCCAAAAATTTGCGAGCCAGGCGTGAGGAGAAGAAGGGGTCTCCCAGGGAGCCGTGGGGCATGAAAATCAACAAGTAAACCACTGAAATTGAAAAGATGAGTAAGGCCACCTACCTGAAAGTCACAGATCCTAATTCTAACTGTCGATTTGTCCATTACGATCTTCAAAATATTTAGGGCCTTCTCCTCCTCTCCAAATTGAGCACATCTCACTTAGAAATTGAATTAAATTGGAGGAAAAGGTCCCTTTTCTAGAAAAACCCATAGTTTTTTTGTCACCCGTTGCGACCAAATCATAGCTCAGTTCAAAAAACCATCAGTATCATTAGAAATCTCTCATTGAGCACTATAATGGGAGTCTCTTCATTTTTGATGATTTGACACTTGACCCAGAAGCCATTTTTCGAAGAAGAGTCACTTCGTTGCCTCTCAAAATAGAATTTCTTGATATGCAATGCTTGTACTTTGGGGACCACTTTCCCTTGGTACTTGTTGTCTCACGTGTGCATTTTCGTCATGAGAAACCATAATTTTCACTTGTTTTCATGGTCTCCACTGAGCCTATTCTGTGTGGTAGCATGATTGAGTCGCCCTTGTTCAGAGCATCCACGATTAGTCACCTTTGCATCCATGGAGTATGTTTCATGTCCCATTGTATCATGTCACATTATTCCATCCATATTTGCATACCATTCATCCCATGTTTCCCATTTTGGCCTTCAGTCATATTGTCCACCATCCCCTCAATTTTTCCCATTTTCCCTGGTGTTAGTCCATCAGTCACATTACTATTTTTCCTCATGCCTTAGTTGAGGATCCTCATTGCCTCACCTATGGCGGGCCCTATTCTGTTGACATCAACACATCTATTCCATAAGAACGGCCTAGAGGGCAGTTTATCTTGGTTCCAACTTCCACTTTTGTTTGGTGCCTCAGATCAAGCAAAGGGACTCAACATTGCCCTTGAATTTATTGTTTCAAGCTCGTGATTCAAACACTTGATGGTCCAGTGATGCAGTAGATTGTACCAATGATTCTTGTGTGTGTGTGAGATGTTTTAGATCTCATGAGGGGGTGACCCTTTAGGTAGCCCCCCACATGTCCAGATGACTTCACATTATGCTAAAGCCTCAGATGTAGTTCCGTATATTTGATGGGTTCGATTCTTGCCACTTGCAACATTCATAGCATGCATGTCTCCTTCAGATGATCCATTCAGTTTTGCAGAGCCCTTTCTTGTTCAACAGGGCTTCTTTGGTTGTTATACCCTCCCTCCTACCTATTTTTTTAGGGAATGGCCATTATGTCTCATGTACTTAGATGTTATTGTATTCAGTCCTAGCTCATGTTTTTCTAGGTGCATTATGTATATGGGATACATTGTATTATTTTCTAGCTCATTTATGGCAACATGTCATGTACCATTCAAAATGTACTTTAGTGCTCAGTTTCATTTTTTCCTAGGCACATTACAATTTTTTGTATTGATTTATCTTGGCGGGTATAGGTATGCCTTCCCCACCTCGCTGATATCAGGTACCATAGCATAAAATGATACTTACATCAATTAGTTGGTCTCGACCCCTCAGTCACTATCTTCTTTTGATTTATCTCCATTCGTCTCTCTCTCTCTCTCTATGACTCCCATTTGGTGTCTAGTGATTGTATCCTTACAACGTACTTTGGTCATACATTTGCTCCTAACACTCATACGTTGGGGCAATCTGTTATCACCAAAAATTGATCATCTAGCCATAACTTATTAAATGGATTGAATTACACCATGTAGGGCCAATTTTACCATAGTAAAATTGCTTTCACTATAAGAAATTACTTAATATACGACATTTGTTAAGTTATTCTAGTTAAACCCATGAAGGATAATGAAATAAATCATTATTTATTTAATTATCTTTCAGGAATAATTAATTGAACCATTGTTTAACTAATATTCCTTGTCATATTTGACCCAATCATGATAAATAATTAGATAAATCATTATTTATCTTATTTTTCTCTAAGAATAATTAACTAATCATTATTTAGTTATTATTCCTTGTCAAGTTTGACTAAATCCTCTAGGAATACTTAAACAAATCATTATTTGTTTATTATTCCTCAACCACATTCCTTGAGATGATAAATAAATCATTCAATTTATTTATTATTTCTAAATAAAAGTATTTAACCAATTTAAATACTTTTTCCCTCCAACCAATATATTAAAATATTCGAAATGGTTAATTCTAGAATTTGGTTAATAATATTTTAGTTTTTTTCATTATTCATGAATAACCTAATATTTTTTTATAAATTGGAGGATTTTACATCCACTCTTCACTTTTGATCATTTTTCATTGTTGCACTCACTGTTGCAGCTCTGATTATTATCACTGTCGCTCACCATTTTCTTTTTGCTTTTGAGTTTCCATTGAGCTCAAACATTTTGTTTGTTGGGTTTACACATTGTGGAGAAAAGAGAGACTCTACAAAGCTGAATACACTTAGCATAGCCAATAACTCATCCCATAGAGGGGTACTGTTAGCATTATTTGTTCCCTTCACATGTGTCATCTAATAAAATATATTCTTTATATCTGGTTTCCATTGGATTATTGGAGTTATATGCACTTATTTTCTTATTCTAATTTTCTATTTACCTATTTCTATTGCATAGATCAAGACTTTGACAGGTTTTGTTTCTATCATTTTCTACAGATCCACACTGTTTTACAACCATTTTTACTGTTAAGGCTATTTTTCATCCATAGTCTAAAGTAGTTTCTTTTCGTACACCTTCAAGAAGAACTCTACAAAACAATTCTCATATCGACTGAACCCCAAGTACAAGGAAAAGGTAAGAGAGGAGTTGGATAAGATGCTTGTGGTAGGTATAATTGAGCCAGTAGAAGAGTCAGAATGGGTCAGTCCAATGGTGGTCCAGGAAAAGAAAACAAAGGGTGATATAAGGATCTAAGTAGATCTATAGAAGTTCAATGATGCATGTGTGCATGACCCCTTTCCTATGCCTTTTACATATGAAGTTCTAGAAAATGTTGGTAGATAGGAGGCTTATTCATTCACAAAAGGATTTTCAGGATATCACCAAATTAAGATTACGACAGAGGATCGAAGCAAGACTACCTTTGCTACTGAGTGGCGGTCATTCCAATATACAGCTATGACATTTAGACTAAAAAATTCTCCTGCAATATTTTCAAGGATAGTAGTCGCAACATTCAAGGAATTTGGGATTTAAGACATCTGCGGTATATATCTTTCGACTTAGTTACCAAAGAATCCACAGTAAAAAAAACCATTTTCCATCAATGTTTCAAATCCCAACCGGGATCCATCATCAGGACTTCTTGAATGTTAATAGTAGAAGAGCTTAATTGAGGGATTTAAATAGTTATGAGGAGAGTAGATTGAAGGATGAGATGCATGTCGGCTTGTTTAATAATATTAATTGTAGATTTTGAATAATTTTTTGATTAATTATTGATGAGTTAGTTTATTAATTTAACTTATTAATATAATTCAAGGAATTTATTCACAAGTTTCGGGAGGTCTACCTTGATGATTGGACAATATTTGTGCTAGTTAAGAAACATGTTTCTACTCTACGCCTAATGTTAGATACATGCAGGAAGTATCAGATTACCTTGAATATTGAAGAAATGTATTTTCTGTGTACCTTATGGAATCCTATTGGGACATGTCATATGTAAGAAGGGATTGATGGTAGACTATGCCAATATCGCTACAATTATCAATTTGGATCCACCCAGGAATGTAAAGAAGCTACACACAACTTTGGGTCATACAGAAGTTTATAAAGGCATATGCGCAGATAACTGCACCAATGGAGAGGCTGTTGAAGAAGGATGCTACATTCTTTTGGGATGACATCTATTAGAAGAGATTGGATGTTCTTAAGGAGAATATGGGCACTGCGCCAATCCTAGTATTCCCAGATTGGAAGAAATAATTTCATGTGCACGTGGATGCATCTTGTATAGCGTTGGGTGTTTTTTAAACTCAACCAGGTGAAGGAGATAGTGACCAACCGATTTCCTTTACGATTAGGAAGCTATCTAAGGAAGAGAGAAACTATTCAACCAAAGAATGAGAAGGATTGAATATGGTATATGCACTACAAAAATTTAGGCATTATCTACTAGGTGCGCACTTTAAAATGTACACAGATCTATCTACATTGAAATACCTGGTCAATAAGCTTGTGTTGGGGGTCAATATTTGTAGACGGTTTCTTCTCTTCCAGGAGTATGATTTTGAAGTGATAGCAAAGCCAGGGAGGTTAAATGCTAGACCTGATCACCTATCTAGGATCGAGAACGACGAAGAACCCACTAATATTGATGAGGGGTTACCTGACGCAAAACTCTTCACTATCAGAGTTGCTGATGAACATTTTGTAGACATTATTTATTTTTTGTCTACGAACGTAGCTCTTGAAGGATACACAATGCAACAAAAGAAGGAACTAGTAGTTAGGGTTGCAGACTTTTTAGTGATTTCAGGACACTTATATAAGATGAGAGTGGAAGAAGTTCTATGCCAATATGTACTTGATTATGAAAGGAACCATATTCTGGCTAAAGCACATGGTGGTGTCAAAGGAGGACACTATGCAGGTAAGGCAACTGCGCAGAAGATTCTGCAAAAAAGATTATGATGGCCTATGGTACATAAAGATTATAAGGAGTATTGTAGTGTGTTCTATGTGTGCCAGAGGACTTGAATACCATTGCAAAGTGATGAATTTCCCTTAACGCCATAGGTCACACTGCAAGCATTTTATAAATGGGAAATTTACCTCATTGGACCAATTAATCCACTAGGGAAGAAGACGGGTGCAGGTTATATTATCACTATGACAAACTACTTGACAAAGATCCTGATGAATAACCAAGGTTCACACTTCTTGATTGAAACATTTAAGGCACTGGTAGAGGACTTCCAAATGCACCATAAGAAAAGTACACAATATCATCCCCAAGAAAATGGAACTGTCAAAGATTTTAACAAAATATTGGAGAATGCATTAATGAAGATCTGCAATGTTAATAGGCATTGTTAGAGCCTAGATCAACCTCAGGCTAAAGGAAGGTAGGTCTAGGGTAACATCAAACCACGCTTAACCTGGTAGCTAGCCCTACCAGGTCGGGAGAGGGCTCTCTCCTTGTCAATTTCAATTAGAATATTGGCAACTAGGGCTTGAGATGACTGAAATGAATGCTGATTTTAGGGTAGGTATATTAGATCAGAGAATTTGATTATATTTGTTTTGGGTTGAAAATAGGAAGAGAAAGGGTGATTGGACTATGGAATCGATGTCAGTTTCTGCCGGCAAACCTGGGGCAAATTAAGTGCCATGTTCAGCCAAGTGAAGATTGTAAATGTGAGAAGTGTGAGGGAGAAAGCCCACTACCCTGCAGGCATCAGAAAAAGGATGGATCTGTTGCAACAACTTTAGATGAAAGAGAATAACGAAGTTGCTCAACAGAGCATCTAGCAACGAATGAATTCTACTAAGACAACCATTACAACTAACAACAAAATCATCATGAAAGGAGCATCATTATGGATGAATTCCTAAAATATCACTTCGATAATGCTGAAACAAAGGAGAAAAACATATTGTGTAAATGAATTACAGGAGAAAAAACATATTGAACATTTAAGCACCGTGATGAATCCCAGGCCTAAAGGGAAAAAACTGCTTTATTATGATATTCAATAAAACTTTACACAGTCCAAATACTTCTTTTCTGCCAAAATCCAACCTATACACTATGAAATTCATAAAATATATACATTTTCTCATCCTTGTACTAAGGGAATTGAGCTCAACCATTTTCTTCAAAATAGAATTAGTTACATTAAACTTGGATCGAATTTATGAAAATAGGTGTTGAAGATGAACTCGCATCTCCTACACCATAGAATCTCTTACAAAATTGAAACCAATTTTTGTAGATAAGGTCATTTTGGAGAAAAACCTCTCTCAAATTTTGGAAATTTGTTCCCAGTTGCTCGTAATCTGTGCCACAAAATCATCTCTAAAACAGAAAATCATTAAAAATTTAAATATGTGAAAATGAGCTGTAAATATCTAGTCACATATCCCAATTCATGACACTTGTGAATAAAATGAAAGAGGTTTTTGTTATATGGCCTGTGGTTAAAAAAAAACTCCATGAGTTTTGTAAAATTATTTTCCATATGTTGTGAAATGGCACCACACTAAAATGACTAAAATAGTAAAATAAATGAAAAATTTGCTTTGTTTTAATGCAGGCTCCAAATATCACTACATATCTCCCACATAGTAGCACTTGTGCATAAACTGAAGGATGGTTTTGTTATTTGGTATGTGATGGACAAAAACCTCTTTCATTTTTATAAAATTCCCATCCAAACTGATTTTGTAGTAAACTTTTCCCTGTGTGCAGCAACTGACCTCAAAACATGCATAACCAAGAATCAATCATTAATTTCGATCATATCTTATGATACAAAAACCGGTTACAGGAGTGTGATATACCATTGGAAATATTTTTCCAAGATTCTTCTGATAGAAACATTGTTACATGTTTTTTGCTAAATATCATGTGCAAAACATGTAACCAGGCCAAACCTAGTAAGAGCTCATGTTGAACCCTGGTGACAAGCTACGGAGATTGGCACTAACATCAGCCTTATTGGGGATGGCAGCTCCTTGGAGGTGTCAAGAACACCATAGATCAAGTGCCTCATCCATTGGGAAATATGGTCAAACATATGCAAACTCAAAACAACTCATACCAATCCAAACATACACATACTGCAACCTGTACATAACAAATATCGGAAACTGAAATGTTGCCTTTGGCAGCTTATATATTTACAAATCTACCCTACTTTGCTGCAAAACCAATAGATCAAGTGATGTTGTAACGCCATTTCAACCAATCAAGTAACTGTGACAATGATGTTGTTTTTTGATAGTGTTTGAACCAGAACATAGTTGGAAATCCTACCAGCAATATATACCCATAGTACCTCTGGCTCTGTAACAGGCAACCTGCTTTTTCTTTCAACTTAAAAATATATTCCATATATGCAGCTATAGGATCATAGAAACCAGATTCTATCTGCTACCCCATCTCATTAACATATGCTCTTGGCTGGAGATTGTCACATCCTCACTGTAAATCATAGCATCCTTCCATCCAACCATCTAAAGGCATCCTTATCTTTTCTTCTTTGGGAGGAGGGATAATTTCCAAGAACTGTTTAGGGTCTTGGAATTCATGTGATTTCATTTGGACATCCAATAGTTAAATTTCATTTTCTAATCTTTCAACCACTAAGACAAGAAAACAATATTTATTCTCAGGTGTGAGTCGACTAGATTTCAAGCTAAGAAGCAATGATGTTAAAAAACTCTGATCAATCTAAAATTTTTCTATCTCATCCCTTGAAATCAATAACATTTCACTACATAATGGATTTTACACATACCCTATCATCAGTGATTACCATCAACGTTCTAAAAGCTGGATTCTTTGGCAGTGAAGTCAAAGCTCGGGATCCTGAACATTGGAGTCATCAGGTAGATGATTTCAGCCTTCATATGTGTCTGACTACTGTCCACCATCAGCGATTAGATCTGCAACTTGAATGATCTTTACCGGAGAAGATTTTTCACCTCGTCCCCAGTAGAGTTTCCACTATGTTAGAGCCTAGATCGACCTCAGGTTGAAAGAAGGTAGATCTAGGGTAACATGAAACCACGCTTAGCCTGGTAGCTAGCCCTACCAGGTCGGGAGAGGGCTCTCTCCTTGTCAATCTCAATTGTAATATTGGAAACTAGGGCTTGAGATGACTGAAGTGAATGTTGCTTCTAGGCTAGGTATATTAGATTAGAGAATTTTATTGGATTTGTTTCGAGTCGAAAACAACAAGAGAAAGGGTGATTGGACTATGGAATCGATGTTATTTTCTGCCGACAAACCTGGGGAAAATTAAGTGCCATGTTCAGCCAAGTGAAGATTGTAAATGTGAGAAGTGTGAGGGAGAAAGCCCACTGCCCTGCAGGCATCAGATAAAGGATGGATTTGCATAAACAACTTTAGATGAAAGAGAATAACGAGGTTGCTCAATAGAGCATCTGGCAACAGATGAATTCTGCTAAGACAACCATTACAACTAACAACAAAATCATCATGAAAGGAGCATCATTATGGATGAATTTCTAACATATCACTTAGATAATTTTGAAACAAAGGAGAAAAACATAATGTGTAAATGAATTATAGGAGAAAAAACATACTGAACATTTAAGCACCGTGATGAATCCCAGGCCAAGAGGGCAAAAACTGCTTTATTATGATATTCAATAAAAATTTACACAATACAAATACTTATTTGCTGCCAAAATCCAACCTCTACACTATGAAATTCATAAAATATATACATTTTCTCATCCTTGTACTAAGGGAATTGAGCTCAACCATTTTCTTCAAAATAGAATCAGTAACATTAAACTTGGACCGAATTTCTGAAAATAGGTGTTGAAGATGAACTCGTATCTCATAAACCTTAGCACCTGTAACAAAAATGAAAGAGGGTTTTGTATATAAGGTCATTTTGGAGACAACCCTCTCTCAAATTTTGGAAATTCATTTCCAATTGCACGTAATATATGCCACAAAATCATCTCTAAAACAGAAAATCATTAAAAATTTAAGTGAAAATGAGCTGTAAAGATCTAGTCACATAGCCTAATCCATGACACTTGTGAATAAACTGAAAGAGGTCTTTGTTTTATGGCTCATGGTTAACAAAAACGTCCTTGGTTTTTTCAAAATTACTTTCCATATGTTGTAAAATCGCACCTCACTAAAATGACTAAAATAGTAAAATAAATGAAAAATTTGCTTTGTTTTAATGCAGGCTCCAAACATCACTATATATCTCCCACATAGTAGCACCTGTGCATAAACTGAAGGAGGTTTTTGTTATCTGGTATGTGATGGACAAAAGCCTCTTTAAATTTTGTAAAATTCCTATCCAAACTGATTTTGTAGTAAACTTGTCCCTGTGTGCAACAACTGACCTCAAAACATGCATAACCAAGAATCAATCATTCATTTCGATCATATATTATGATCTAGAAACCGGTTACAGGAGTGTGATATACTGTTGGAAATATTTTTCCAATATTCTTCTAATGGACACATTTGTGACATGTTTTGTGCTGAATATCATGTGCAAAACATCTAACCAAACCAAACCTAGTAAGAGTTCATGCTGATCCCTGGTGACAGGCTATGAAGACTGGCACTAACAGGCATGATTGGGATGTGTGCATACCAATGGTTCTATGGGAATATAGGACAAATTGTAAGAAATTGACAGGGAAAACACCATTTAGACTGGTATATGGACAAGAAGCAGTGATGCCAATGGAGTATATAGTGCCTAGATTAAGGATTTTAGCAGTGACTGAGATGTTATATCGCGACTTCATGGAGGAATGCTTAGCGCAACTACTTGCATTGGAAGAGGACAAATTTTTGGCTAGTATTCATCAGCAGGTGCAGAAAGCTAGGGAAAAGGCATGGCATGATTGTCACATTAAGTAGCGTACTTTTGAGAATGGAGATTTGATCTTGATGTATGACAACAAGTTCACAAAGTTTTTGGGGAAGTTTCAGATGAATTGGCTGGGACCCTACATGATCAAGGATATTTCGGATGCTGGAATAGTTCAGATCATAAAGCTAAATGAGGAGTTGTTTCCTAGAAGGATCAATGGGAGCAGATTGAAGGTCTACAAGGATGATCCCACCCCTGCAAGGGTGCAATGACTATATGATAGAAGGAGAGTCATAGTGATTCAGGCAACTGAAAGGAAGCACAGGACTATAAACTACTCTACCGAGAAATGGTTCCATCGACGAAGGAGGGCTGCACAATGTTTAGCGAAATGGCGTAGGTGGAGAAAGTGCGACAATGTAGCTGTGAAATAAGGGAGGGTTTAGCGCAGCCTACCTAAAATGTGACCGTTGGAAAATCTATAGTTGATTTGAATACGATTTTTCTGTTCAAAGGAGTGGGGGAAGTGCATTTGAGGAGAATATCTATGAAAATTTGCTACCAAATTCACATTTATGAGGAGGATCTAAAGGCATTCAAGGAATTTAAATTTAAACTTGGCTATAAATATGGAATCTCGCTCTACATTAAGGCATTTTGCCTCTTGAATAAATCTTGTGAGCTTTTGCACCTAAGGCTGAGCCAAGAGAAGTGTTGCATGTTTTCTAAGGATTGGTAGAATGTCTACTAGGAATTTCTAGAATGAGGTTTAACAAACATCGTGACTGCTACCCCTCCTACATGTTATCACTCAGGTTGTTCCCCAAAAGTTGTAGAAAAGGGAATACGGCTGAGGTAACCACAGACCAATTTTTTAGATGCAGGTTCTAGCCAATCTGCATCTAGAGAGGGCTCTCTCTTTATAATTTAGCTTTTTTTTAGTGTATATTAGGCTAGTTATGAAGTAGGAGGGTTTTTTTTATTTTTGGATGGTGATATTCTATAGAACATGGTTGCAAATCTGAGAACTTCAGTCCATTGGGCTAATGGAATCTATGAAGATGAACTGCTAGATATGGTTTCTTTGATAGAGGGTGGTACTACAGAGCAAGGTAATCAATCATGGAACCATTTATAAGTTGGAATTAGGTGGGATGTAGTCAGTGGGTGAAGGGAAATTAAGAATCCTTCATCATGTTGACAGAGGGAAAGTGGATGAATATTGTCAAGGAGCAGTCAAGAATTCCTTAGCTAATATTCAAGATGTAAGAACTAGGGGAAACAGGAGAAGTTAAGAATTCCTGTTTATGCTAATTCTGAAGAAAACATTGATAATAACAGAGATTGAACACAGAGTAAAGTTAAGCAAGTTTTGAGTTATTCTTTTTCCCTATTATTTAGATTATGATATATAAATGATATATAAAACAAAGAAATAGTAAAACACAAGTTAGAAAGACTTATTGATCCATGCAATGATTCAAGAATTCTATAACATGGTCCTCTGCCATCAATTCCACATCTAGATAGTCCAGCTACAATGGATTCCAATAGCTTTTGTATTCAGAAGATTTTCAGAGTTACAACACAGTCTCAGAAATGTATCACCAACCCCTAATACTTCGCTTGGGGAGGTATTTGTACAAAAATGTTTACAAAATATCTCAAAGAGATAATATCTAGTAATAACTTCTTCTACCTACTCAAAAGGAGAAATAAATGATCTTGGAAACAGGGAGAAATAAATGCAGAAGTGAATGTTGTTGTGTTGGCTGCTCAATTGGTGAGATGCGTTGACTGTAAGCTTGGTGAGTCAGCTGGTAGCGGTTTCCCACTGATATTCCACGTTGTTGGCTCAGCTTTCTCGGGTGTATTTTTTTTTGATTTGATAGACTACTACCCCGCACAACTCTCATCCGTTTCCTCCCTCCGCTTTATGGTATCTGCTGTATCTTGGATAAAGCAAAAGTTGAAGCATGCCTATAGGATTTCCAACATGCTTTTCCACCACTGCTCTTCTTGTAACGGATGCCTTTGCAGCTTTCTGAAAGTCTCATCAGCGTCGGTGTACCTATAGAAGTTAGGATGGACTGTAAAAAGATGTTTCACTTCATGCTCTATATAAAATAGATTTTCCAAGTTGCTGTAAAGAGTTTGGCCAGATGGAAGGGCCTTCTCTGCTGAAGTACTTGATGATACATTTTGTTGATCAGCAGCATGTCTATTCAACCTGAGCGTGTACTCAGCTTGTCTCAGCAGGCATTCATTTCTTCCCACCAGACTTGGCAAGCTCTTTTCATGCAAAAATACAAATCTTTATATAAAAGAGTCTATCTCCACTTGCATGTCCTGGCACTTCCTCTCCAAATTCTGCATCAGGGTTCTCATGGTCAGTACTATTTTGACTGTTAGAATGGTGGCTGTCCTGTCTCTGATGTCCAGTGCTGCTAGTTCTTTGCTGGTTTTAGTGTTCAAAAAATGGACTAGCCTGTTGGCTTGTTCGGGCTTATGTCCCAATAGAGTTCCGGCATTTTGAATTTCCACTTGGGCTACTGCTATCAAGTCAATATGCTCATAAATGGTCTGAATAGACCTCCATACATCACTAATGGATTGACTGATGTTAGCCCACAAAATGCCTTTGATTTCTCCCAGAGGCTTATCTAAAGAGAGGTCCTTTTCCAATGCTTTTACTTTGTTCTCCAACGCTTTCACCTCTCTTGTTTTTTCTGCCATAGTCATTTTGGATTTGTCATAACTTACTTCTAATTTTTCCATTTTCTCTTTGGCCTCTTTCAATTCTGGTACTTGCAGTTTTAATTCCTCCATAGCCTTTATTAACTCCTCAATGGTCATGGTAGTGCTGCTGCCTGCTGCTGTTGTTGTTGCTGAAGTACCTACTGTTGATGCTGGGCCAGTGGGAGGCACTGCTATTGTAACAACTGGAGTTACTTCAGGTGGCTAGGAGGTCGACACTCCTTGCTTTTCTTTTAATGCTTTCTCCAATTCCTGCTCTGTCTCACTTAGTCTTTGATTCATTCTCATCAGCAAGTCCATCATGTCCTCCTCTTCTTTTTCCTGCACAACCTCTGTAGTTTGTGGATGCATGGTAGTAGGCAGCTTTAACTGTTTCCTGAGGGCAGCAATGTCCTCTTCCTTTTTCTTAATCAATGCTTTTATTCCTTTGGCATCTTTGGGATCATGTCCCAACTCAATGATAATATCCTCCAAGGACTTTATCCTATTGTCCTTAGATAAAGAATATGCCTTCTCCAAATCTAGTTGGGCAAATGTGTTGTTCAATGAGTTCTGCAATTTGTGAGCTAACATTGCCTTATCTTCCAATGTAGAGTAGACCATCTCTCCAGTTTTCTTGTACAACTCAATCTGGTCCATAGGATGAATGTCTTTGGCAAGGACCTCTAGATTTGTTCTAATGTAGTCAGCTACTGACTGTGGTTGCTACACTTTGGGCTTAAAGTGGCTCAAGATCATTTTTCCTTCTTTAATGTCATATGCCGACATTAAACTTTGCTGGTTGGCTGGTGTCATCTTGAGAAATTGGTCATAAAGTTGCATCCTCAATGGATTATTTCTAGCTTTATTCTCGGTGAATGTTTTTTTGACATCTAAGCGCTGCTTGCTTGATGGTCTTGTGGATGAAACTTCCACACTATGCTACCTTTCTAGGTCCTACCTATGAGAGCTGGTGGATGCTTCTACTACTGGGGATGTTTTTGGGCTGGTTGCCCTCTCACCTCTTGGGCTTTCTGTGGTTTCTTCAATAATTTCCTCTTCAGGTAGAGGACTTATTCTTTGTCTTTTTGCCCCTGGTTGCTCTGCTAGTCCACTTACAAGTGTGGCTTATTCTTTGTCTCTTTTCCTGCCCTTTTCCTCATTTAGAGGAGTTTGTAGTGTTGGTATCTCTAGCGCTTTGGTCTGGACGGAAGGAATTTGGCCTTGGCCCTGTTCCTTTAATGATGCTGGCTGATCTGTCATTATCTGCTACTCTGTATCTAGCACTTCTTTTCCCTTTTATGTCCCTGCAACTGGTGTAGTACTTTTTTGGGTAGGTTACTGTGAAGTTCTAGCAGATGATATACCCACTCCAGTCTGCTGAAGCAGCTCAAAAAATGCATGTCCAAAAGAGTCCAGGTCAAGAGTCTTTTCAAGATTTTTCATAGTTTGTTCCATCTTTTCTTCCTCAGTGAATTCTTCAATTAATGTTCCCTCTACCCACTCATCCTGATTAGAAAATTTCTCTATTTCAGGGATCCTACAATGTTTATAGCCTAATAGCCTATTTTTTTACTTTTCTTTCAGTGATAAAGCCATTTGGGTCATAGGGTACCCACCAAAAGCTCCTCTTTAATTTGAGTTGTTCACCCAATATCTTGTCAGCATCTTGCCATGCTTCCTTTTTGTTAATGATGAAAGGGCCTAACTGGTTTCTTAATATCAGTTGAGCTTTTTTCTTTTCACCGTAAAAGTGAGCGAAATCTGAGTTGATAAATTGCCTGAAATATTCTAGAGAAAACAGTCTCATAGGCACATATTTGGGAAGTTTATAGGGGCACAGCTCACAGCCATATATCCTTATCTCAGTGTGATTATGGTAGAAGTACCAATCACCTATTTTGTAGCTTTTGGAGAGCTGTAATTTTTTTTGCATATCATCAGAGAGTCTAGGAGGAGGAGTTCTCATCAGTAGAGAGGAGATCAGATGTATAAACAAATCAATGAATTCAAAATAAGTGTAAGGAGAGTTATGGACTTCATGGAAAACTAAGGTCCAAAAGATCACAGACCTCCTTTCTCCTTTAGAATCCAATTTTCTGATGGGAAACTGAAAATTGTCTGTTTGATAGTACAAGAACAAATGATATATATATGATGTGTACTTAAAAACTCCTTCCCTGTCTAGATTCATGAATTGGTCATGGATCTTGTTGGAAATGAAAGTAGCAAAGTCATATTTGACAGCAGGAGGCTGTCCTGGAGTAAACATGGACATCAAAGCTAAGATGGTCTCATCAACATATTCACTTGTCTTAAATCCCAGGACATAGGATATCATATCAATAATGAATCTTCCAGCCTCATTGAACCAGACATGGTGAAAGGGAGGTGGCTCTTTGGGCTGGCAATTTGGTCTCATAAATGTTTGAGCAACACGGGTTATCTCTACATTGGTCAGTTTAGAGCCCTTCTCAAGCAAGAATCCCATAGAAAGAGGAGCCAGAGGCTGAGTAGGTTTGAAGTGTAGCATTTCATTTATGGACTCAAGAGTTATATGAAAGAGAACAATTCCAGATGAAGTCATAACTATTCTTTTGACCGGTTCATAATTGGCACAACAGAGGCGGATTACATCTGGGAATACATTTACTGAGGGGAGGTAGTATCTGGGTAGATTGGATTCCCATATCCCATAGAGATTAGTTTTGTTTAGGTGACTGTTCCTAATTTCACAGAATGATTGGAGGTGGTTTTTGTACCCAGTTAAGTCTTGTATTTGAAAATCCCTATCAGCCAAGGGCAACCACTCCAGGTCCTTATGAGGTGCATTGAGGGGAGCAATGTTCAGGGCCACCGGAGCTTCCATTGTTCGATTTTCTGTGATTTTAAAATTGGAATTTGGGTTTTTGTAGCAAATTAGGTAAAATAACAGTTATGGGGCTTTTCTCAAGGAATTGCAGACCAAAATCGATTTGACTTTAGCTCACTAGGTGAATTTTACAGAGGAAAACGAACTTGGAGGGTTTTTGGTAAAAATGGGTGAAAGAGCAGTGGTTCTAGTGAGCTTATTCGAAGGCAGTACGGTTAATTGAACTCGGATTTGGGTGCTTTGGACAATTTGTAGAGAAAACTGAAATTCACAGGGTTTGGAAACAGCATTAAGGTAAATACCTGTTTTTAATAGCGCACTGTGCAGATTGCAGGTTGCGGGACGAGCTGGAAGACCAGACTGTGAACTCTGTTTAGCTTGGTGGCGGAATGTATGGTCGAGCACTGCTTTGGACGTAAATGACATGCAATATTCATGGAGAGAAAACACGTGAAAATGATGTTTTCACGTCTTTTTCAACAAAAAATTGACTTTGGCGGGCTTTTGGCACGTTTCAGTCAGATGATGTCAGCATGACCGAGTATTTTGTCGTGTAGCAGGATGACGTGGCACTGATGCAACTATGATGAGGAGGTGACGTAAGCGGATGACATGGTCATGACATCAGTAGGGGGGTCAGCAGGGGCGGTAAGCGGTTTTGGCCCCGCACTGCTTTTGAGCGAAGGTGGTATCGAGTTGGAGGGCAGCAAGAATTATAGGCCAGCGCCACCTGTCCCAAGGTACGGCAGGAATACCACCATCCCCCGGGCGCTAAATTTTGCTATGGAAGGGTGCCGCGATATGGATCTGGGTCGTTGGATGGGTGGGCCCAGATCTGACGGCTAGCGGTAACTGAAGTTGCTGGAGGGCTATGGCGCGGGGCCCAATCAAACAAACAACGGGTTTAAAACACATCGGGACGCGTTGATTGGCTGTCGGGGCGTTTAATGGTTACTTGACCAGACATCAATTAACTTTGGCATATGCGCGCGCGGAGGGTTATTACATAGTTCCAAGTGAACCTATAATTCCCAAAAATAGAATAACATGGCTTATAACTAAACCGAGGCCGGATATTAATTTTCTTGGGGTTTTTAATATATTTTATATAATACGGGCATGGGGGAAAATATAAGGGTTTATATATTATGGTTAATATGTTAGTATGAAAGATATGTTTGAATCAAAAAGCACTAAGTTGTAACATCAAAAAATTAGGCTTAGGGAGATGAAAGGCACCAAACTATGAAGTTAGATAACTTAGGATAATGGATCAAGAGGATTTTTACACAGGAAATGTGGCTTCTTTGTATTTAAACAGGAATACCATTTCCCTCTGGTTTTCTCATGAAATGGAGTGATTTAAGAGTATTGAGCAGATCCCAACATCTTTAGAGGGGAGGTTAGTGTGTGATTTTGGGAGAAGTATGGAGGGAAGTTAGACATGCATCACCTTATTTGTAGCCACACCTTACCATGATACTTATGATATGCATGAGATGAATCACTTTTGAAAGACAAAATTACTCATAAGCCTGCTTCTGCAACATCAAAAACTGCCTACCTAGCCTATTATACCTAACATTTTTTCTTCCTTTTTCCTTGTGTGTATTTAAACTAGCAAACCCTTA
The DNA here is from genome assembly GCA_031772625.1 of Pinus tabuliformis. NCBI lineage: Eukaryota > Viridiplantae > Streptophyta > Pinopsida > Pinales > Pinaceae > Pinus > Pinus tabuliformis. The sequence goes on along the minus strand of CM062820.1, from coordinate 726,570,820 downwards.
CTCTCTTATTTTCTTTTAACTGCCATTCTATCTAAATCTGCCCTTATTTCTTCCAGGGGATCAAATTTAGTTGTTGAGCACCTTTGTTTCTCTATCTAACTATTTAGCTGCCAAGCTTGAACTGTTTGGACAGATTTTATTCTCTATCTCTAAAACAAGAAATTTAAACATGAACTGGCCAAGATCAAGCTGTTTGGCCCTCCATCAACTGTAGCAAGAGTCAACTAATTGCACACAATGAGATTCTTTGCAAAAATAGAATAGTAGTGGCATTTTGGACTAGCACACTTTCTCGGCCTTCTTAATTTGGGGTTCATTTTCTTTCTTCTTTGACCATTTCATTCTTTTTTCCCTTTGATCTTTCTTTTAGGGCATACCCTCTTTTCATTTTTTAATTTTTTGATTTTTTTTAAATATGGAACCTTTGCAGCATGGAAAGGATGAACATATTTGGCATTTTACCAGTCAATCATGAAATATGACACCTATTGGTATAGGAGCATAACACTGGCTCCACTTGGGGATGGCTTTTCTTGGTGAAAAGCCAAGAATAGTAGGTCAGATGGCCTTATATCCAATTCTTGCTGCATTCTAAAATTTCTCCTTTACTGTAAATAAACAACACTGTACTCCTGCAACATATATACATTTCTCATGAGGTCATTCAAACAATTGCAGCTATGTTTTGGATAGTTTTTCTGGATGTTTGTTCTCCTATTTTCAGCTCCCAAATCTTCTTCTTCAGCTTTTGTTTGAAGAAAAAGGTAACATAAAAAGGTGGCACAGTTCCTTGACTTTTTCTCAAAATTTGATACATATCCCTTCCTATCTAATTGTTGTAATAAACTGCAGAAAGTAAACATTTTTATGTACAAGTCAGAGTCCTGGCATATCAATAAACTGGATCAAGATAATGCTTCAAGATCCGACCATTGACTTTCCCCTCTTTTGCTTCTGTACCATCCAAGCTTTTCAAAAAATAAGTGTTGTTTCCTTGTGAACCTTGAATAATAAAAGGTCCCTTCCATAGGAAGTCAAACTTCCCATGTTTTCCTTTATCTTCCCTTCTGGAATCCCATTTCAGTACTTTGTCTCCTATGAAAAAGTGCTCTGCCTTAGTCCTCTTATCAAATATATTCTTAAGTTTTTCTTGTAGAATTTGAGATCTTTGATACACCTCTTCTCTAGCCTGCCGCAAATATATTGTCTGATTTATTCTTCTCTGAATGTCATTGGGTTCTGCCTGCACTTCTTGCAACAACTTTATCATAGGGACTCCCAAAGATGAAGGGAATACAACCTCCATGCCATAAACCAATTCATAGGGGCTTGTTCCAATGGATCTTTTTGTAGTCAATATGTCTGCGCAAAGTGCATTTATAAGCTTCTTATGCCAGTTTTTCTTGTTTTCCTCCAGTACTTTCTTAATGGTATTGATCATGCTTTTATTGGACGATTCATCTAGACCATTACCTTGAGGGTAATAGGCTATGGAGTGGCCTAACGTAATGTGGTATTTATGACAAAAGTTGATCATTCTTTTGGATTTAAAAGCAGCAACATTGTCAGTTACAATATTTTCCAGACAGCCAAATCTAGACAGGATATTGGTCTCTAAGAATTGCATGATCACTAAATCATTAGCTTGTCTATGTTGGAAATAATACTGAGAGGGGGGGTGAATCAGTATTATCAGATCAATAAAACCTTTTCAATTTCATACTCAGAAACATATACGCGACTTCAGTTAAGTGAATCCGCGTGTACACGCGACTGTGTCTAAAGCAACTAGCGTATATGCAGATATCTTATGATTCAGTTAATCTTATCTTCAGTAAATGCATCAGAACATTATTAAGCAATTTAACAGTAAACAGGTGCAGTATAACAGAACAGAACATCACACAAGAGCCACACACATGAACACCATGATATAAGGTGGAAACCCAATGTGGGTGAAAACCACCTGCTGCAATTCGTCTCTTTCTTCTTTAATGAGAAACTTCTTTTACAATATACTGGTGCAGTCCTTTACCAGTATGCAGGCTACAACCTGCAGAGGGCTACAACCCTCAACTACTTCTGGAAGGGAGCTACAACTCCCTCAGCTCTTGTACTAGCTGATCCATTTACTAGTACGTAGGTGCTAACCCTACAACCTTCAGGGACCACGTTTCATCAATTTTCAGACTGGATCCAAGAGTACAAAGCAAACATTACCGCAATACAATCATCAACTTATACTTGCATCATAATTCATTAAACAACCCAATACCGAATCACTGAAACCCTGTCATCAAGAACACAGAACCCAAACCAGAATCTAGAACTCTGCAACAACCACCAGAATCAGCAACAACCTGAAATATCAACCCTTATCATGCATACGCTACTTCACTATACCAAAACCGCGTGTATATGCGCTTTCTCCAAAGGCAACCCGCGTGCAGATCTAGAAATGATTACTTCTGCCTTTGCTGTCAGATCCGACCCTTGCCAAGCGTCTCGAACAGATAACCAGCAATACCAGATCCTCTCACTGCGTCAGACACCCACACACATATCTTTGCCTAGTGATCTTCTCCTTATATAGCCTTAGGCCTTGTTCAATACCAAGAGCCAAAACCATAGAAACACAATACCATCAACTTCAAAACTAGGGATCGACACGCCCGTCGAGACACAATGGTCCGAAACCATAGGCACAACTTCCAAGGACTAACCGCCATGGACCAAAGGTACTTTTCCACATACACGCGCTTTTTCTGAAGCCAACCTGCGTGTACACGCGACTTGGGCTTAACAAACCTGCGTGTATGAACTTCCTTGGTAAGCTGTACTAGGATCTGTCTTCTGATTAAGTTGCCATTACCTGTACCAACTTCTGAGCATCTGTACCAACCTCTGAGTGAGTTGCCATCAAGGACAACACTTGAATCATAATGCCAACAATCTCCCCCTTTGGACTTGATGGCAACCACTACACCAAGTCACTCTCCCCCTTTGACATCAAGGGCAAAGGGCGGACCAAGATATTCTCTTCTTTGGTATACCTTCTGCTGTCCATACTCCCCCTGAGTACTTGCTGAAATCTCCAACTGTGCTCCCCCTTTGTGTATGCCAAAGTGTACCAATCTATCCATCCTACTCTTGCTGAATTGTGCTGTTCAGGCTCCCCTTGACTGTAGGCAAGATCTGCAAAAGATCTTCTTCAAGAAGAACAAGGACTTATACATCATAGAAGACCTTCCTATCACCAAAAGACTCAACATACATTCATCATTCATCCCAGGCATAGTGGGGAAACCAACATAGGCCGTTACATGACCTTGACACCATAAAAAGAGATATCACAAGAGATACATGACATAGAGACGAAATATCTAGACCAAGACTTATGAAAGCCACCAACAGCATCATGATCTGTACCAAAAGACATCAGCCTGCAATCCCATTCCTAAACAGTAAGATGTATCATTTAGCTTCATAGACTTTATCAACAACTTCTAACCATAATGCCAACAATGCATTATTTGAAGAATATTCTCCCCCTGAGTGTGAGCCAACCATGTCTGAACCATTTCCTGAGTCTGTTCTGCTCCCCCTGAGCCTGAGCCAACCATGACTGAACCTGGGTCTGTTCTGCTGCCCTTTCTCCATATACGTGACTTTGCAGCCTGTAACTCGCGTATATACGCGACTTGTCTTCATTATCTCAGCGTATGCAGGATGGAATACTGAATCTCATCACTTTCAGATTCCCCTGTGTCTGTTATGTCAGCTGACTGAGTTGTCCCACACCTTTCTGTCTCTGTCTTCTTCAATTCCTGCAACTGTGATGATGTATGGTCCCCTTGTCTTGAATTTTGAAATCTGCTCCTGCATTCCCTTGCTTTATGCCCATAGTTGTTGCATGTATAACACCTTATATTTTTCATGTTCCTTCTATCACAATCAATTGCTTTGTGTCCATATGCATTGCAGGCAAAGCAATACCCTCTGAAATACTTGGGATGCGATGATCTTTCTTGAACCATTCTACTTCTGCATCTGGCTGCAACATGTCCAAGATTATGACATACATAACATTCAACATTATTCAGCGGAGGAAATAATCGTCTATCACGTCCATAGTTAGGAGTAAAGGATCTTCCTTGAGGAATTTCTTTCCTTGGTTGTTCCTTGAGCATTTCAGATTTCTCATTATAGTTTCTTGCCTCACCTTGTGAACTAGATTCACCTTCACCATATTCATGAAAACCAAGACCATTCTTGATAGCAGGAGATCTTTGACTATTAAGAATATCATCCAAGACTTTAGAACTATCTTGAAATCGTAAGAGCTTATCCTTTTCTTCTAGTTTACCTTTCAAGATATTTACCTCAACCTGATGTTGTTCTTCCTTTTTCAGATACTGCTTCCTTAGGTCTTCTTCAACTTTTCTCCCTTCTTCCACTTGTCGCTTTAGTTTGATCACTTCATGTTCTTGATCTTCAAGATCTTCTTTTAGAGAGAGGATCTTTGATTCAAGTCTCTGAATAGTTGTGCTCTGATCTTTTGCTATATCCTGCAATCTTTCCCTTACCCTGGTTTCTGTTTCCAATAGTTCTTTTAATTTGGCAGCTTCTTCAGTTTCTGCATTCTTCTCTTCATGTGCCATGAGACTTTTAATATCCTCGCTATTATTGGATGAAGCATTCTTCTTCTTGTGCGCCATGAGACTTCTAATATCTTCACTATCATTTAATGAACTTTTAATATGGGAATAATAGCTTCTACCATCTTCTTCATATATCCTTTCTTTGTTATGAGGACATCTAGCAGCATAGTGACCAACTCTACCACATAGAAAACATTTGAAAGGTAGCTTATCTTTGAACCGTCCAGTTCCCCGTTCAAGATTCTTGACAAAATTTACCTCATCTTCTTCCTCTGACACTTCGAATGCGGCCTCTGGTGGTACCTCTTGTCGCATTTCAAAAGCAGTTAAGATCCCGTGAAGCTGTGACATGGTAATTTTCCGCACATTCTCCTTTTCTTCTATGGCAGATACTTTAGAATCAAATTTAGTAGACAGAGATCTCAAAACCTTTTGAACTAAGACAACTTCCTCAAATTCTTCACCCAGATCCCTCATACAATTCACAATCTCATCCATACGCAGGAAATAATTAGCTACGCTTTCATTACTTCGCATCTTAAGAGTTTCATACCGGATTCTGAGAGTTTGAAGCTTCGCTATTTTTACCTGATCATCTCCTTCGTAGCTTGTAACGTTTTTGTCCCATATTTCCTTAGCTGATTTGAGATGCATGATCTTCATAAATTCTGATTGAGTCAAAGTACTCAATAGGACATTAACTACTTTGGCATTGAGCTCATATTGCTTTTTCTCTGCTGGATCTGTAGGAGTTGCTGATGGGAATTTGTATCCTCCTTCTACGAGTCCCCAAACTTCTGCTCCAAGAGACTGTAGATATGCAGTGGTTCTTATCTTCCAGTGAGTAAAATTGTTCCCGTCAAAGACTGGTGGCCTGATGTGTGCCTCTCTTTCTGGATTAGCCATTTTGATGGATCTTTTCCTTCAAGCGATCAAGCTTCCTCTGAAGGACCCGCTCTGATACCAATTGTTGGAAATAATACTGAGAGGGGGGGTGAATCAGTATTATCAGATCAATAAAACCTTTTCAATTTCATACTCAGAAACATATACGCGACTTCAGTTAAGTGAATCCGCGTGTACACGCGACTGTGTCTAAAGCAACTAGCGTATATGCAGATATCTTATGATTCAGTTAATCTTATCTTCAGTAAATGCATCAGAACATTATTAAGCAATTTAACAGTAAACAGGTGCAGTATAACAGAACAGAACATCACACAAGAGCCACACACATGAACACCATGATATAAGGTGGAAACCCAATGTGGGTGAAAACCACCTGCTGCAATTCGTCTCTTTCTTCTTTAATGAGAAACTTCTTTTACAATATACTGGTGCAGTCCTTTACCAGTATGCAGGCTACAACCTGCAGAGGGCTACAACCCCTTCAGCTCTTGTACTAGCTGATCCATTTACTAGTACGTAGGTGCTGACCCTACAACCTTCAGGGACCACGTTTCATCAATTTTCAGACTGGATCCAAGAGTACAAAGCAAACATTACCGCAATACAATCATCAACTTATACTTGCATCATAATTCATTAAACAACCCAATACCGAATCACTGAAACCCTGTCATCAAGAACACAGAACCCAAACCAGAATCTAGAACTCTGCAACAACCACCAGAATCAGCAACAACCTGAAATATCAACCCTTATCATGCATACGCTACTTCACTGTACCAAAACCGCGTGTATACGCGCTTTCTCCAAAGGCAACCCGCGTGCAGATCTAGAAATGATTACTTCTGCCTTTGCTGTCAGATCCGACCCTTGCCAAGCGTCCCGAACAGATAACCAGCAATACCAGATCCTCTCACTGCGTCAGACACCCACACACATATCTTTGCCTAGTGATCTTCTCCTTATATAGCCTTAGGCCTTGTTCAATACCAAGAGCCAAAACCATAGAAACACAATACCATCAACTTCAAAACTAGGGATCGACACGCCCGTCGAGACACAATGGTCCGAAACCATAGGCACAACTTCCAAGGACTAACCGCCATGGACCAAAGGTACTTTTCCACATACACGCGCTTTTTCTGAAGCCAACCTGCGTGTACACGCGACTTGGGCTTAACAAACCTGCGTGTATGAACTTCCTTGGTAAGCTGTACTAGGATCTGTCTTCTGATTAAGTTGCCATTACCTGTACCAACTTCTGAGCATCTGTACCAACCTCTGAGTGAGTTGCCATCAAGGACAACACTTGAATCATAATGCCAACAGTCTACACGCGATGGCTTCTATCCACTTGGTGAAGTAATCTGTGGTAGTCAAAATCCATCTATGTTGGCCAGAAGAGGGAGGGTGAATTTCCCCAATGAAATCTAAATCCCATTGTTGAAATGGTCTTTCAGTGGAAATTGGTTTGAGGGGTAGAGGTAGAAGCTTTCTCTTACCTTCAAAGATTTGACATTTATGGCAAGAAGTTACAAATTTCTTTACATCAACAAACATGGTGGGCCAATAAAATCTAGCCCTTAAGATTTTATCATCAGTTGATTTCCAGTACAAATGTCCACCACAGTCCCCTGCATGAAATTTTTTCAGCACTTTGTCAGTTTCATCCTTTTTTAAGCAATTCAATAAAATGCCTTCATGATTTTTCCAAAATAAAACATTATCTATAATAAAGAATTTTGAAGCTTTCATTTTCAGAAATCTCTTTTTAGTTCTAGATAACCCTGAAGGAGCCTGTAGGTTGAGCAATACATAAATTATATCAACATACCAAGGTGATTGTAAAAAGGCTTGATTGATCTGTGGAGTCGCCATCCCCTGTTCATTATCCAGTTCATTGACGCTAAGGTCTTGAAAGTTGGTTTCAATCATAAGTTTAGCTAATCCTTGTCCTTTTATTAGCTTTGTTGGTTTAATTTCAATGTCATATTCCAAAATGTTAGCTATCCTTTTGCCTCTTTTGCCTTCAATTCCCTCTTGAGTTAGAATATCCTTGACAATAGTATTTGGCACATAAGCTATTATATGAGAGTATAAGATATAAACTCTGAAGTTCTTAATAGCTTTTACAAGTGCATAAGCATGTTTTTCCATGATTTGATATTTTAAAGGTGCATCTCTCAGCGTTTTGCTAATAAAATCTATGGGTTTTTCACACCCTTGGTCATCTTTCTGCAATAGGACAACAACAATAGTATGTTCTGATGCAAATGAAAAGATTATAAAGTCTCTATAAAATTTTGGGCTTGTAAGGACCGGTGTTTTGGTTAAAGCTATTTTTATTTCTTCAAAGGATTTTTTAGCTTCTATTGTCCAGTTAACTTTGGAATCTTTCTTCAACATGTTGTTCAACAATCTTATGAGCTCAGCCATGTTGGGTATAAATCTCCTTAGAAAATTGATTTTCTCTAGGAAAGCTTGAAGTTCTTTGATATTTCTAGGTTGAGGAACTTTCAGAATGACTTATATTCTATCTGGGTCAATTCTAATGCAATCTTTTGAGATTATGTGACCTAACAGTTTGGCCTCTTCTAGGCCAAATAATGATTTCTTTGGGTTTAGTGATATGCCATGTTTTCTACAGATTAAAAACACTTGTCTGAGATGAACTAGGTGTTCCTGATCTGATTTGGAAAAAGCAATGAGATCATCTAGGTATATGACCAGGAAATCATGAATTTCTTTAGCAAAAGCTATGTCCATGGCCCGTTGAAAAGTTTCCCCTGCATTCTTGAGTTCGAATGGCATTTTTACATACTTGAAAGTTCCCCAAGGCGTTGTAAAAGCAGACTTATCTTGATCATCAGGGTGAACTAATATCTGGTTGAAGCCCGAGAACCCATCTAGTAGTGAAATTTTAGAAGCTCCCACTACCCTCTGTAAAATATGGTCCATCTTAGGTAAGGGGTAGTGGTCTTTCAAAGAGAATTTGTTTAAATTCCTTAAATCAACACACAATCTTATTTCACCTGTTTTATTCCTAGTGGGCACTAAATTGGAGACCAATTCTGAAAATCTAATGGGTGTAATTAACCCAGCTTCATACATTTTCTTGACTTCTTTTTCAATTAGAGGAAGGAGTATAGGGTTGACCCTTCTAAGTTTTTGTTTGAAATATTTTTGATTTTCTATGAGGGGTATGGTATGTTGAATGACAGAAGTGTCATAGGATTTAAGATCTTCGTAACTCCATGCAAAAACATCATGAAATTATTTCAACAATTCAATATATTTCAGCTTTTTTTCAGGAGGAAAAGTTTTGGACAATTTTATCATTTTGGGATTTGATTTGACTCGAGATAGGTTTCATTTTTACAAAAGCTTGAAACAGAGAAAAACTATGCTTCAAAGTAGCTTCATTTTTACACAAGCTTGAAACAGAGAGAAAATTGTGCTTGATGCTCCCTAAGCATAACTGCTAGAGTGCATGCCCCCCAAATTCATTTCATTCAACTAAGTACATTAATTATTAGCTGGATGGAATGAAGGTTCAATTACGAGATCATTTGAAAGAATCGACCTACAACTGTAAGAAAATTATGCAAAAAACTGAAATAACTAACCTAAATATAAAACTTAACATTTATGAGATCTAGTCAAACTCTTGACTCTATTAGAGGAGGATTTGTTTCATTTTTTAATGAGCTTGACATAGGAAAAGAACTATGCTCAGATCCAGTTTCATGTTTACACAAGCTTGAAATGAAAAACTATGCTTTTTATAGGTTTGCATGCCCCCAGCATAATGATGCAAATCCCCCCAAGCTTCATTGCATTCAACCAAGTGGATGAAATGAAGGTTTACTTTCGAAATCTTTGAAAGACTCGACTCGAAAAGGGAGTTGTTTCATTTTTTAGTGAGGTTGACACAGGAAAAGAAGTATCCTCAAAACCCTTGTTTCATTTTTTAAACAAGCTTGACATAAGATAACGAACTATGCTCATGACTCCTTATTTCATTTTTTAACGAGCTTGACACAAGACAAGGAACTATGCTCATGACTACTCTCTACAATCTACCTAACAAGGAACTATACTCTAAAAACCATGAGCACATTTTTATCATTTTTTCGAACTTGTTAAAACTTACAAAAAAGTGAAACCTTAGGGTCACCTTTAAGCTCTTTTCTAACTCCTAAAACATGAAAAGATTGTCGAGTTTTTCTTTTTAAACTCGTTAAAACGGAACTAAAAATATGGTCCACTTACAACTCTTTTCTGACCGTAAAAACATAAAAAGATTGCTGGATTTTTGTTGTTTCAAATTCGATATTGGTTATAAAATGACGTGTCGTTGATCGCTTTTTTACTTTTTCAGATCAGGGGCACTAATTACGAAAAGTACTCCTTGGTCGTAAAGATCAAGCGGTTCTCTCAAGTATTATTTTATACTTTTTCGGGCTTGGGAGACACAAATTTACGAAAAGGTCAACCCTGGAGTCTTCTTAAGTTTTTTCAGACTCTCTAAAATTGAAAAACGCCGAGTTTCTCCTATACTGGACTCGTTAAAATTTTACAGTAAAGGACCTGTTCAATTACAAACAGGAACAAACCACTCCTTCTTAGGGTTCGAATTTAAACTAAGTTGGACTCATCCGAAGGATGAGATTATAATCAAGCAAATGTTATCCTCCTCAAGCTTGTCAAAAATAAAGAGGTACTTGCCAGAAATGGTGGGGGAAAAGAGAGAAAAATGAGCATGTTTGTCGTACTTTGTAACCACCCTTGAACACGACACTTTTATTCACTTAGGTTGGCAAATCCATTGCCTAAAAGTTGATCAAACCACATTGAAAGTCTTCAGCTGGTTTCTGGGTATTAACTTTGGGTCAATTGTCACCAAGCCATCTGTTTTGTCGTTATGTGCTCAAGAGGTCACTGCCAATAAGCCATTCATTTGCAAAATATCTGTCATCCATATTGACCATCCCTGAGTCAGTCCTTGCAACTAAATTTCAACTTGATCTATGATTTCATGTTGTGGGCTTGCCTGCGACGAATCACTTTCTATCGACTTCAGCTCATTATCTAGAAAGATGATCTAGAGATCGTTAGTACCTTGGGATCTGCATGCCTCAATGGCAGGTTTCTCGCCTTTGACGACAGGTTGCATCATTGACCTTCGATCAAAGGATTCCGTGACATGTTCGACATCAACACATTTATTCACATCTCATGGATTGTACTGGGTACTTTGAGAACCATTGACACCACTGGTGGTTTCTCTCACACTTGTTAACAGTTTTCATCACTGACTGGTAATCAAGTGGTTTCTACCATGTTCGACTCCAACACATTCATTCGCATGGATAGAATCGTACTGTTTCGGGAAGTAGAAATGAAGACCCTGGATCTAGTTTTCACAATCCAGGCTGCGAGGAATTTTGTATTCATTATATAATGGACTATTCATAAACAGATGGCTATGTCCATAATGTGTCCACATGAGTCTATACTTGTGATGTTTTACAAGATCATTCCTATTTCAGAGCAGTAGTTAGTTTTCTAAGTCAGTTTTGATCTGAGTATGGGAATGCCTACCTCAGCGATGATATGATCTCATATATATATCTTGCATTGAATGTTTTTACAGGTTCCAACCGGGCTCTCCACAAGATGATCCTCGAAATGATAAAGTACTTCACTCTTCCTAAATGATAAATGAAATCCTCATCTACTACAGACTTCGCAATTTAGGGGGCAATCTGTTACACAAAAATATCTTCACCATGATTATTTGCAGTCCGTATGGGTCTATCATCACTTGTACTGTCCTCCTAAGCAAGTCTCAGACCTCAACTCTTGAAGTAAAGCTTTGGAAATGAGAGAAAGACATTGAAAGTCAACAAAGCTCTGGTTCCGCACTTTCTCTGACTATTGCATGCAGTCTCGCACCTCCTGTTTACAAAAACTGCAGACCTGCCCGCTCTGTCCCTAAAGGTGTGGGTGCGGACCCTTGTGAAAGTCAAAAAGGCACAAGTTTATTCTAAAAAATTCACTTTGGGTTAATTCTAGATGATTCTAGAAGGAATTTTGATGTGGATTGGCCGCTCTTAGGTGGTTCATGCATCCCAAAAGAGAAGGAGCTAATCCCTTGATGAGAGGAGCTACCCCTTTGAAGGAGGACTTTATCCCTTTGAAGGAGGACCTAGTAACTTACCTCCATTGCACTATAAATTCAGGCATTGGGCTGGTTGCTAGGGAGGTCAAAAGCTGAACATTTTTGAGGGTAAATGCTGGTGAAATTAAGACTTCCTAGTTGAGCTTAAGAGGAGAGATCACATACCTTTTTTGCTTCATTGGGAAGAGAGTGAAACTTGTCAAAGTAGAGGAGACTTCTTGCTGGACCCTGGGAGGAGCTTGTACAGCCTCAAGGCTTAGGTTGTAAAGTTCTTCTTGATTTGAATTAATACAATCAAACTCATTTTTCTCAACAAATTGTCTCATGTCATTTGTTTCATGAATTCCTTGACTTTCATCTTAAATATGTTTTATGATATTGGCTTTTCAAGTGCTATTTAATTTTTTTGCTTATTTGTGTTTGAAAATTCGCTTCAAAGGAGCTCATTTGGATCAAAGGAGTGAAGGCTTCCACAAACTTGCGTTGGAGCTAAGGTAGGCCTAAAGCACTTGTTTGCCTTTTTTTATAAAAGCATATTTAGAGAAAGATAGTGTGTGATTGGTTTGCTTGTCATTAGGTCATCTTTAGATTCTAGGAAGGTCTATCAGTTTTCTTTGATTTGACTCGAGATAGGTTTCATTTTTACAAAAGCTTGAACCAGAGAAAAACTATGCTTCAAAGTAGTTTCATTTTTACACAAGCTTGAAACAGAGAGAAAACTGTGCTTGATTCTCCCTAAGCATAATTGTTAGAGCGCATGCCCCCCAGCTTTGTTCCATTCAAATAAGTACATTAATTGTTAGCTGGATGGAATGAAGGTTCAGTTACGAGATCATTTGAAAGACTCGACCTACAACTGTAAGAAAATTATGCAAAAAACTGAAATAACTAACCTAAATATACAACTTAACATTTATGGGATCTAGTCAAACTCTCGACTCAATTAGAGGAGGATTTGTTTCATTTTTTAATGAGCTTGACACAGGAAAAGAACTATGCTCGGATCTAGTTTCATGTTTACGCAAGCTTGAAATGAAAAACTATGCTTGTTATAAGTTTGCATGCCCCCAGCATAATGATGCAAATCCCCCCAAGCTTCATTGCATTCAACCAGGTGGATGAAATGAAGGTTTACTTTCGAAATCTTTGAAAGACTTGACTCGAAAAGGGAGTTTTTTCATTTTTTAGTGAGGTTGACACAGGAAAGGAAGTATCCTCAAAACCCTTGTTTCATTTTTTAAACAAGCTTGACACAAGGTAAGGAACTATGCTCATTACTCCTTGTTTCATTTTTTAACGAGCTTGACACAAGACAAGGAACTATGCTCATGACTACTCTCTACAATCTACCTAACAAGGAACTATACTCTAAAAACCATGCGTACATTTTTATCACTTTTTCGAACTCGTTAAAACTTACAAAAAAGTGAAACCTTAGAGTCACCTTTAAGCTCTTTTCTGACTCCTAAAACATGAAAAGATTGCCAAGTTTTTCTTTTTAAACTCGTTAAAATGCAACTAAAAAGACGGTCCACTTACAACCCTTTTCTGACCGTAAAAACATGAAAAGATTGCCGGATTTTTGTCATTTGAAATTCGATATTGGTTATAAAACGACATGTCGTTGATCGTTTTTTTACTTTTTCGGATCAGGGGCACTAATTACGAAAAGTACTCCTTGGTTGTAAAGATCAAGTGGTTCTCTCAAGTATTATTTTATACTTTTTCGGGCTTGGGAGACACAAATTCACGAAAAAGGTCAACCTTAGAGTCTTCTTAAGTTTTTTCAGACTCTCTAAAATTGAAAAACGCTGAGTTTATCCTATACTGGACTCGTTAAAATTTTACAGTAAAGGACCTGTTCAATTACAAACAGGAACGAACCACTCCTTCTTAGGGTTCGAATTTAAACTACGTTGGACTCATCCGAAGGATGAGCTTATAATCAAGCAAATTTTATCCTCCTCAATCTTGTCAAAAATAAAGAGGTACTTGCCAGAAATGGTGGGGGAAAAGAGAAAAAAATGAGCCTGTTTGTCGTACTTTGTAACCACCCTTGAACCCGACACTTTTGTTCACCTGGGTTGGGAAATCCACCGCCTAACAATTGATCAAACCACATTGAAAGTCTTCAGCCCGTTTCTGGGTATTAACTTTGGGTCAATTGTCACCAAGCCATCTATCGTGTCGTTATGTGTTCAAGAGGTCACTGCCAATAAGCCATTCATCTGCAAAATATCTGTCATCCATCTTGACCATCCCTGAGTTAGTCCTTGCAACTAAATTTCTTCAACTTGATCTATAATTTCGTGTTGTGGGCTTGCCTGCGACAGATCACTTTCTATCAACTTCAGCTCATTATCTAGAAAGATGATCTAGAGATTGTCAGTACCTTGGGATCTGCATGCCTCAATGGCAAGTTTCTCGCCTTTCACGATAGGTTGCATCATTGAACTTCGATCAAAGGATTCCGTGACATGTTCGAAATCAACACATTTATTCACATCTCATGGATTGTACTGGGTACTTTGAGAGCCATTGACATCACTGGTGGTTTCTCTCACACTTGTTAACAATTTACTTCATTGACTGGTAATCAAGTGGTTTCTACCATGTTCGACTCCAACACATTCATTCGCATGGATAGAATCGTATTGTTTTGGGAAGTAGCAATGAAGACCTGTTGTGGGGAAAAATGCCTATGCAGGACGATCCTATCCACCTAAGGTGTGACAGTGCCTTAGCAACAAACATAGACAGCTATTCTAGTATTCTTCCTTTATGAATTAAGAATGAAGAGAGATGGATGGACTAACCGGTGTCTTCCGTTTGTCCCTTGATCCGGTTTCTCTTCTCTTGGAGAGTTCACAACTACTTGCCTTCTCGCTCGCCCAGCTTCAAGAGGTTTCTGCAAGATCACAAGAAGAGAACACTACACAAGACATGGATTCATATTCATAACTAGTTCAGGATTAGAAATAAACTAAACATACTAATGCAATCATACATCAAAGATACATCAGTATATAGGAGAAACCAAGATAGCTTTATTGATGAATAACAAGGTTCAGGAAGAGATACAACCCAGAGGGCTCCAATCCAGCATCTCCTTCCCAGCAAATGGAATTCCTATCTTCACCCCCTTCAAAGCATTAAGCACCCAATGATTCCAATCTCAAACCAACAACAATTCTTTGCAATAACAAAATTCCAGCCCCCCTAGATCTCATGGAGGAGAGATCCATATATAGATGTTTGGAGAGAGGATGAGTCAGCTTGAGATCTGACTAGTGTCCTCTCCCTCTGTCAGTTCTTGATTCCACTTGGAGGTTCTTGCTACCAATTGGAGATTAGGAACCTCTTACTCATCACCAGTCGAATTCACTGAGGCAAGTGTCATTGAGGAAGATTCTGGAAGCTTCCTGGGTCTTGACACCTCTTGGAATGAACTTGCCATTTGGCAGTTCTCGCTCAGTGCAGGTAGCCAGTGTTGGCTTTGACATTCAGCGCAGACAGCCAGTGTTGGCTTTGACATTCAACGCAGACAGCTAGTGGAGCTACTGAATTGATCCTGAATTGACTTGTTTTTGAGCAGTTTCTGGTGGAGAACTTCTGTGAATTGCTGTGGTTTGTTAGCCTTGTTCCTCTAGGGGTAGGAACAACATGTTTAGGGACTTTGGATCCCTTAGATTATGGACATTTTATGCTCAATGCTATAAGGCACAAAATGTCTATAACAGTTGCCCCCTAAAGTATGAGGTCATTTATCGGGTGAAATGCTTTATCAGGGGGATCCGAAGTTCATCCAATGCTGGGAGGAGACCTGTAATAAGATACAATACAATACATTATTTTTCATACTGCTTTCATGATCTAGCTGAGGGGGGCATTCCCATGCTCAACTTTATAAATTCATTTTTCTGTACATAGAACAGACAATCGTCTGATGGTAGACTGATAATTTTGATGAAATTATCATCCTTTGAGTAGGATGATTATCTGCTGCAATGATGTACATGTCAATGTCTTTATCTTTCCTGAATATATATTGCAACCCGGATGGATGAAACTAGATCCGGGGTCTTCAAACTCGTTCGATCTTCACTCTAAGTACAAGTCGATCCATGTGAGAAATGTTCTGAAGTCGAACATGGAAAGACATCGCTTGATTACCGGTCAATGAGGTAAACCGTTAACAAGCGCGAGAGGAATCACCCATAATGATAATGACCCTCAAGGTACTGCAGTACAATTCACGTGGTGTGAATAAAGGACTTGGCGTCAAACACCACGCAAAATCTTTCGGTCGAAGGTCATTGATGTATACCTGTTGCCGGAAGTGAGAAACTTGCCATTGAGGCATGCAAGCTTCAAAGTACTGAAGGGGTTGTTCCTAGATCAACTTCTTGGATAATGAGCTGATGTTGACAAGAAGCGATCCGTCAAAGGAGGGCCTTAATGAATCCCACATCAATGACACGGAACGGAGCTAATGATTTTGATGGAGGTGAAAACGATCTGTGACATATGATTCAGGGTGGCGGTCATGAAAGGATGAAGGATAATGTATGGCAGTGGATGGGACACGGTTGACTTTTCTGAACGACTTCTCTTGAACATATGGCGACACTGATGCGATGGATCGGTAGAATTACCCCAAATATGGATGGTATGGCGAGACCATGGATGTGACCGGTGAATGAAACAACCCAACCCGATTGTGGTACGGAGGAAACGTGTCATGTTCAAGAGCGACTTGCTACCATCAAAGTTTTCTTTAGTTTCTACCAATTTTTCCCCAGTCATTGCTGACTAGTACCTCTTTATTTTTGTCAAGCTTGAGGAGGATAACATATTCTTGTTCTATAACCTGCCCTTCGGGCAAGCCCATCGCTATGTTTTAACGAGCCTAGCGATAGTGAAACTCGTTCTCGTCTAAAGACAAGTTTGTCGCTATTTAATGATTTTAACGAGTCTAACGACAAGGATAACTCGATCCTTTTCATTTTTAGAGAGTCTGAAAAGGTACATAAAGTTAACTCCAAAAGTCCTTTTTCGTCATCTAATCCCTTAGGTCCGAAAAAGTATAAAACAATACAGAAGGGATGAGTTTTCGATAGTTTTAACGAGCCAAATAAAACAAGCACTCGATCTTTTTGTGCAATAATCCCTCAGGTCCAAAAATATTAAAATCTAGAGGAGGGATAGCACTTCCTGTCCCTTTAACGAGCTGGAAGGCCAAGGACTCGACAATCTTTTAATATTTTACGAGTCAGATGAAAAGAGCTTAAAGAAGACTCGTCTTTTGAGGAACGAGTGATAAACAGGGTTAGCAGCTGATTCCAGGTACAGGTTGGAATTTTCCAATCACGGTAGTGTCACAAGGATGGCTAGGTGAAATCACTCTTCGCAGCTGTTCCTCAAAATGGGTAAACAATCATATGGAGGTGAACGATCGGCCAAATGAAAAGTGGAGGTGACGGTGCAAACACGACCAAGGCTTTAATGGCTGATAAGGTTACATTCACAGTGGTTATTTACCGGGTAGTGGTTCATTTTTTATTTTAAAATGAGCTTAAACGCTGGCGGAAACACTTGCTCATTGCTTATGTTTATTTTTTAACGAGCATGAAGTCCGCGTTAAAACTGCTCGGATCTTGCGTTTATTTTTTAACGAGCATGAACTGTGTGCTAAAACTGCTCGATTACCCAGTCATATGATAAGAGTGTCTCATTAAGATTCTATTTTTTATGGAGCTTCATCTTACAAAGCTATGCCCCGCATCCTTTCTTTATGCAAGTTAGGAAACGGCTAACCCAAAAAACAGATAAATAACCGCTCTTTGCTTGCATTCCAAAAGGTTTGCATGCCCCCAGGTATAAAGTACAATTTCAAGGTTACCTCTACTTCTTTTCCGTCAAAACAATTGTTTTAACGAGAGAGGCTTACCTCTTTTAGGTTACCCAAAGATTGTCTCGTTAATCTTCCAAACAAAACACTTCCTCGGCAATGTCTACCGAAATAGACAAAGGTGAGCGACGATGCCCCCCAACTCACAAAACTTTGACAAAAGAATCTTATTCTAGAATAAACCTCTTCCACCATGGGCGGGGTACAGACTAGTCATATTCTCCCACGGAAACCTACCCTATACCCAAAGTTTTCCTGCCGAAGTAGACCAGGACGCATGCCCCCTGGGTTCCAGTCATATCCTCCCGGATTACTCGCGCTCATCAGGAGGACGAACCGTGGGTTGAGACACTTCTTGCGTGAATAGACCATTTAGGGATGGTATATGACTATTTGCGATGCGTGATCCGGGAAATGAAAGTTGGTCCACGAGCTTGACCACTCTTCCTTCATGCGGAAAACACATTACTCTAAAGAGTGAGGAGACGATGGCTCCCATGCAATATATATAGTCTCCATCAAGGAGTAGGTTATAATCCAAGGGTCCTTGAACGACCATCACGTTCATTTGAATGGTCTTCCCTTTCAATGTTATGGGCACATTGGGGAGGATCCCTAAAGGTCGACTGGTTCCTTTATCAAAGCCTGATAGATTTCTCATTTCAGGAAAAAGCGCTGGTGAACCAAGCACTTCCCAAGAAATAGAGGAAAGGATACTCACAAATGCCCCCTCATCAATGATAGTGCCAGCCATGACCATTCTGTATATTTGAACGATAATTCTGAATGGTATGCTTGCTGGCAACCGGGGTCTGCCTAGTTGGTTCCAGTCGAAGGACACAACCAGGTTGCTTGGTGGTGGGACCGAATAGACGGCCGGGTATGACTTTGACGAAGTTCCTTCCTGCGATAAAGGAATGGGCAAATTGCCCCCTTGTTCGTCGGAGTCTGTGTTGATGAAGAGAATTTGGACGGTGTCGTCTTTATTCTCCTCTGTGATGGTATCATTCGAAGATAGAGCCTCTGAAGGCAAAACCGAGTCAACTGCCGCCTCAACCTTTTGACTTTCGTCAAGTATGGATCCAGACGGTTCATCTTCAATGATAGGTGCTTCGGCTGACCACCTGGGCGGGCCAGCCGAGTTCTCAACTAGTGAAGGACTTGGCAGGAGTTTTTGATATCCAGGAGGAAGTTGCGCTCGTAAAATCGGGCGATCTTCCAAAACTCTTTTAGCCTCGTCTAAGAAGGGACAACGGTGGATGGCATGGTCGCCTTCACACAGTTTGCAAGGAAATCTAGCTTTCCCTCTTTGTCCTGTGACTTCACTTTCACTAGTTGACGGTGAGCTGTCAACATGGCTATCAGAGGTTGACGCCACCGAATTGTGCAAACGGGGAGACCAGTCCCTTAGTATCCGAGGGATGCAGGGACAATCTCTGTAGAAGTGGTCTCCCTTTCATATGACACATGGCGATTTAGGCCTAGTCAGTGCTGTGTGTGGATTTTTCTCAAACGACACTTGTTTGCCCACAGTCGCGTTTGGCTCCTTCTTCTTCTTCTCTTTCTTCTTCTTTTCCTTCTTCCCCTTAGGAACTTGGTTTTTTGTTTTACCAGTTCCGTCAAGTGAAGAGGAAGGAGGAGAGGAAGAATTAGATGAAGTAGAAGGCTGGTGGGCAACTCTGGTCTGGTCTAATTGTTGATTCAACTGTTCAGGAATGGTGGTGTTCTGAACGACATTGGTTGAAAAGAGCCAGACCGATAGGCCAATTGTCAGTCCTGGAAGCGACAATGTGGCCATATGGGGCGCACCAACATCTCCCCAAGAGGAGAAGGGACTAGGATTTACACCAAGGGGAATTCCTTGGTTGGTGTGCTCCATTTTTTCAACCTAAAGATCAACGCAGGAATAAAGGGTGATTGTTCCATTTAAAATAAATTTTAACGACGCTTTAGACACAACTTTCTTTTTCAATTTTAAAGAGTCGAGAAAAAGCTAAAGATGACTCTAGTCTCCTTCAATTTTTTAACGAGCCCGAAGTAACAAATGCTCAGATGGACTTTTTCCATTATAGAGTCTGAAAAAGGCCAAAAGGAACTGCTCTGGAGTTCTAGGCAGAGGGTGTGCCAAACTTTTCGCAAAACCGCAGAATACTTTTTAGGGTACGGGCGATCGATCTTCCTGAATGTTGTGTTCAGTGCATTGCGATCAGTAGGGCGGCCGACACAGCTTCCTATGGATAAAGGTTATATGCCTATAGGGGTCTCCCAATATATACGCGACGGTACATGGGAGCACAATCCGTACTGGCGCTATCGTCCCTCAGGAGGAATCACCCACCATCAACAAGATCGACAGTCACCAGGCTTTACGACGCCGGAACACGTCTCTAGCCTAGACCTCTATGTTGTGCGTTATGTTGAAAAGCGTTGTTAAGTTCATTCAATTTATTTTAGGTTGATCTTTTTAGAAGTTTGCCACAATTCCTAAATGCAGTCTAAAGATGATAAGCAAGCTTTATATCTTTTCAACTTTGAAAATCCTAGCTACTAAGGGAAAAGAAAGACACCATCTTTTCTCAAAGAGCGATCAGCACACTCTAATGCACTTTCCCTAAATCAAACATGCAAACTATCAAAATGCAAATGCACAATGCAGGTGTTTGTTTTCCGCTTTCTTAGTATTGATGCCTACAAAGAAAGCTTTTTGTACAATTTTGAATTCGCTTTTAAATGACAAATACAAACAAGTTTACTTTTTCGAAATCAGAGAGGGTAGAAGAGATTACAACACTTAACGATTTTCGAAATGAATACTTGTTTCGACACTTAAAAGAGACAAACTCAAACCAGTAAGCAAAAGCAAATGTATAATCAACTGCAAACAGCCAATGAACTCTCTTCTAAGATCACAATCAACAGATCTGAATCAAGGGCTACAGGATGACTATTTCACTCTTGCAAAGGAAAACTGTAAATGACACAAAAACACATAAAAACACTCACAGTCTTTTTGTACAAAAGGAGGCGGAATTTAAGCAGAGAAAAGGAGTTATCAGACTGGTACCTATGCTGGTTACAGGCTGCAAAAATCAGAGATCAAAACAAGGCAAAACAGAGCAGAGAACCCCAGCTGCACAAGGCCAAACTGGATCAGCGCAACCTCAACACAGGGGTTTTGACATTCAGCACAGGTAGCCTTCACGGGACCTGCGTTGAAATGTAGAACCTCTTCACAGGGGTCGTGCTGAAGGAGAAACGAGAGTTTCTCACTGGTTCTGGGTCACAGATTGCTATTTAATCCACTGTTTCAGGCCAAATGAAAGCAAAAAGCAAGGTGCAATCAAAGGGATGCTTTGAGGGAGTACTAAGATCTATCACAAAGGATCATCAAATCATTTGTGAGTCCATTGTTCAGATCATAGACAAGTCCAATGATTGGATCAAAGCAGCAACTGTCTACTTTGCATCTGGGAATAACAGATGCAGTTCGATTGTTGTTGTCGAGTCTATGAAACAAACAATGATAGAAACACAAATAAATGACTAAACAGATCTCCCCAGTGGAGTCGCCAATTTGTTGTGGGGAAAAATGCCTATGCAGGACGATCCTATCCACCTAAGGTGTGACAGTGCCTTAGCAACAAACAGAGACAACTATTCTAGTATTATTCCTTTATGAATTAAGAATGAAGAGAGATGGATCGACTAACCGGTGTCTTCCGTTTGTCCCTCAATCCGGTTTCTCTTCTCTTGGAGAGTTCACAGCTACTTGCCTTCTCGCTTGCCCAGCTTCAAGGATAATTTTAGGGGCGAATGTTCGCCCTTTGGCGAAATTAAGCGGTTTTAAATTTTTAGTGGGCGAATATTTTGTATCATAGTAGATTTTTACAAATCACCTCAAATAGCCCACTTTATTTTAAGGGAGAGGGTAAAAAAGGTAAATTTAGCCCTTGAAATTAGGACTTACAACCTTCCATTGGCCCATTTTCAAGAATAGGTTTTATTTAAGTGAATCCTATGGGCCAAATACATATTTATAAAAGAGGTATGGTAAATTAATAAAAATATAAATAAATGAGAGGTATGGTAAATAAATAAAACATTTTTTATATTTACTCCATAAGTCACCTTATATACATGTAAGGGTGTAAACAAATAAAAATATAAGTAAAGTGGAGGTATGGTAAATAAATAAAACATCTTTTTATACTTACTCAAAAGTTATGGTAAATAAATAAAAATATAAATAAACTAGACGTATCGTAAATAAATAAAACCTCTTTTTATATTTAGTCCATAACCCTCGTTCTATTTATGAAGGCTCAAGAAAGAGGTTTTATTTAAGTGAATCCTATGGGCCAAATACCATATTTGTAAAAGAGGTATGGTAAATTAATAAAAATATAAATAAACGAGAGGTATGGTAAACAAATAAAACATTTTTTTATATTTACTCCATAAGTCACCTTATATTTATGAACACTCAAAAAATGGGTTATATTTAGGTGAAACCTATGGCCAAAATACTATGGGACAAATACCATGGACTAGATTGTTATTAATACCATGCAAAAAACCATTATTAACCCTAATATTAGAATTAATAAAAATAAAAATGGCACATGGTATTGACCCATGGTATTCACCAAAATGGCACATGGTATTGACCCATGGTAGTCACCTGGAATGTAGCCAATTTAAATGGGGGAATTAAACCATCATGTAGCCTATGCTAAGATTCACTACAACTTTACAAAGTTTTATTATTTAGTGAAAGACTCGCCAAGATCTTAGAAGATTTTATAATTGAGTAAAATATTCGCCATGCCTGGTGAGAGATTCGCCAAAAAATTATATATACATATTATATTATTGATAAAATCGCCTTCCATTTTTCCTATATACCATGGAGATTCGCCCATTTATTATATTTATAAATTTAGGGGGGGTTCTTAAAATTTTCCCTGCGCAGCTTCAAGAGGTTTCTGCAAGATCACAAGAAGAGAACACTACACAAGACATGGATTCATATTCATAACTAGTTCAGGATTAGAAATAAACTAAACATACTAATGCAATCATACATCAAAGATACATCAGTATATAGGAGAAACCAAGATAGCTTTATTGATGAATAACAAGGTTCAGGAAGAGATACAACCCAGAGGGCTCCAATCCAGCATCTCCTTCCCAGCAAATGGAATTCCTATCTTCACCCCCTTCAAAGCATTAAGCACCCAATGATTCCAATCTCAAACCAACATCAATTCTTTGCAATAACAAAATTCCATCCCCCCTAGATCTCATGGAGGAGAGATCCATATATAGATGTTTGGAGAGAGGATGAGTCAGCTTGAGATCTGACTAGTGTCCTCTCCCTCTGTCAGTTCTTGATTATACTTGGAGGTTCTTGCTTCCACTTGGAGATTAGGAACCTCTTACTCATCACCAGTCAAATTCACTGAGGCAAGTGTCATTGAGGAAGATTCTGGAAGCTTCCTGGGTCTTGACACCTCTTGGAATGAACTTGCCATTTGGCAGTTCTCGCTCAACGCAGGTAGCCAGTGTTGGCTTTGACATTCAGCGCAGACAGCTAGTGGAGCTACTGAATTGATCCTGAATTGACTTGTTTTTGAGTAGTTTCTGGTGGAGAACTTCTGTGAATTGTTGTGGTTTGTTAGCCTTGTTCCTCTAGGGGTAGGAACAACATGTTTAGGGACTTTGGATCCCTTAGATTATGGACATTTTATGCTCAATGTTGTAAGGCACAAAAATGTCTATAACAAGACCCTGGATCTAGTTTTCACAAGCCAGGTTGCAAGGAATTTTGTCTTCATTATATAATGGACTATTCATAAACAGATGGCCGCGTCCATACTATGTCCACATGAGTCTATACTTGTGATGTTTTACAAGATCATTCCTGTATCAGAGCAGTAGTTAGTTTTCTAAGTCAGTTTTGATCTGAGTATGGGAATGCCTACCTTAGCGATGATATGATCTCATATATATATCTTCCATTGAATGTTTTTACAAGTTCCAACCGGGATCTCCACAAGATGATTCTCGAAATGATAAAGTACTTCACTCTTCCTAAATGATAAATGAAATCCTCATCTACTACAGAATTCACACTTTAGGGGGCAATCTGTTACACAAAAATATCGTCACCATGATTATTTGCAGTTAGTATGGGTCTATCACCACTTGTACTGTCCTCCTAAGCAAGTCTCAGACCTCAGCTCTTCAAGTAAAGCTTTGGAAATGAGAGAAAGACATTGAAAATCAACAAAGCTCTGGTTCCGCACTTTCTCTCACTATTGCTTGCGGTCCCGCACCTCCTGTTTACAAAAACTGCGGACCTGCCCGCTCTGTCCCTAAAGGTGTGGGTGCGGACCCCTGTGAGAGTCAAAAAGGCGCAAGTTTATTCTAAAAAACTCACTTTGGGTTAATTCTAGATGATTCTAGAAGGAATTTTGACGTGGATTGGCCGCTCTTAGGTGGTTCATGCATCCCAAAAGAGAAGGATCTAAACCCTTGATGAGAGGAGCTACCCCTTTGAAGGAGAACTTTATCCCTTTGAAGGAGGACCTAGTAACTTCCCTCCATTGCACTATAAATTCAGGCATTGGGCCGGTTGCTAGGGAGGTTAGAAGCTGAACATTTTTTAGGGTAAATCCTGTTGAAATTAAGAATTCCTAGCTGAGCTTAAGAGGAGAGATCACATATCTTTTTTTGCTTCATTGGGAAGAGAGTGAAACTTGTCAAAGTAGAGGAGACTTCTTGTTGGACCCTGGGAGGAGCTTGTACAACGTCAAGGCATAGGTTGTAAAGTTCTTCTTGATTTGAATTGATACAATCAAACTCATTTTTCTCAACAAATTGTCTCATGTCATTTGTTTCAAGAATTCCTTGACTTTCATGTTAAATATGTTTTATGATATTGCCTTTTCAAGTTCTATTTAATTTGTTTGCTTGTTTATGTTTGCAAATTCGCGACAAAGGAGCTCATTTGGATCGAAGGAGCGAAGGCTTCCATGAACTTGCGTTGGACCTAAGGTAGGCCTAAAATACTTGTTTGTATTTGTTTATAAAAGCATATTTAGAGAAAGATAGTGTGTGATTGGTTTGCTTGTCATTAGGTATTCTTTAGATTCTAGGAAGGTCTATCCGTTTTTTTTTATTTGACTCGAGATAGGTTTCATTTCTACAAAATCTTGAAACAGAGAAAAACTATGCTTCAAAGTAGTTTCATTTTTACACAAGCTTGAAACAGAGAGAAAATTGTGCTTGATGCTCCCTAAGCTTAACTGTTAGAGTGCATGCCCCCCAGCTTCATTTCATTCAACTAAGTACATTAATTATTAGCTGGATGGAATGAAGGTTCAGTTATGAGATCATTTGAAAAACTCGACCTACAACTGTAGGAAAATTATGCAAAAAACTGAAATAACTAACCTAAATATACAACTTAACATTTAAGAGATCTAGTCAAACTCTCGACTCAATTAGAGTAGGGTTTGTTTCATTTTTTAACGAGCTTGACACAGGAAAAGAACTATGCTTGGATCCAGTTTCATGTTTACGCAAGCTTGAAACGAAAAACTATGCTTGTTATAAGTTTGCATGCCCCCAGCATAATGACACAAATCCCCCCAAGCTTCATTGCATTCAACTAGGTGGATGAAATGAAGGTTTACTTTCGAAATCTTTGAAAGACTCGACTCGAAAAGGGAGTTGTTTCTTTTCTTAGTGAGGTTGATAGAGGAAAAGAAGTATCCTCAAAACCCTTGTTTCATTTTTTAAACAAGCTTGACACAAGATAAGGAACTATGCTCATGACTCCTTGTTTTATTTTTTAACGAGCTCGACACAAGACAAGGAACTTTGCTCATGACTACTCTCTACAATCTACCTAACAAGGAACTATACTCTAAAAAACATGAGTACATTTTTATCATTTTTTCGAACTCGTTAAAACTTATGAAAAAGTGAAACCTTAGAGTCACCTTTAAGCTCTTTTCTGACTCCTAAAACATGAAAAGGTTGCCAAGTTTTTCTTTTTAAACGCGTTAAAACAGAACTAAAAAGACGGTCCACTTACATCTCTTTTCTGACCGTAAAAACATGAAAAGATTGCCGGATTTTTGTCATTTCAAATTCGATATTGGTTATAAAACGACGTGTCGTTGATCGCTTTTTTACTTTTTCGGATCAGGGGCACTAATTACGAAAAGTACTCCTTGGTCGTAAAGATCAAGTGGTTCTTTCTAAAATTGAAAACGTCGAGTTTCTCCTATACTAGACTTGTTAAAATTTTACAGTAAAGGACCTGTTCAATTACAAATAGGAATGAACCACTCCTTCTTAGGGTTCGAATTTAAACTAAGTTGGACTCATCCAAAGGATGAGCTTATAATCAAGCAAATGTTATCCTCCTCAAGCTTGTAAAAAATAAAGAGGTACTTTCCAGAAATGGAGGTGGAAAAGAGAGAAAAATTAGCTTGTTTGTCGTACTTTGTAACCATCCTTGAACACGACACTTTTATTCACCTGGGTTGGGAAATCCATCGCCTAACAGTTGATCAAACCAAATTGAAAGTCTTCAGCCGGTTTTTGGGTATTAACTTTGGGTCAATTGTCACCAAGCCATCTGTCGTGTCGTTATGTGTTCAAGACATCACTGCCAATAATCCATTCATCTGCAAAATATCTGTCATCCATCTTAACCATCCCTGAGTCAGTCCTTGCAACTAAATTTCTTCAACTTGATCTATGATTTCGTGCTGTGGGCTTGCCTGCGACGGATTACTTTCTATCGGCTTCAGCTCATTATCTAGAAGGATGATCTAGAGATCGTTAGTACCTTGGGATCTGCATGCCTCAATGGCAGTTTTCTCGCCTTTGATGATAGGCTGCATCATTGACCTTCGATCAAAGGATTTCGTGACATGTTCGACATCAACACATTTATTCACATCTCATGGATTGTACTGGGTACTTTGACAGCCATTGAAATCACTAGTGGTTTCTCTCACACTTGTTAACAGATTACATCATTGACAGGTAATCAAGTGGTTTCTACCATTTTCGACTCCAACACATTCATTCGCATAAATAGAATCGTACTGTTTCGGGAAGTAGAAATGAAGACCCTGGATCTAGTTTTCACAATCCATGCTGCGAGGAATTTTGTATTCATTATATAATGGACTATTCATAAACAGATGGCTGCGTCCATACTGTGTCCACATGAGTCTATACTTGTGATGTTTTACAAGATCATTCCTGTATCAGAGCAGTAGTTAGTTTTCTAAGTCAGTTTTGATCTGAGTATGGGAATGCCTACCTCAGCGATGATATGATCTCATATATATATCTTGCATTGAATGTTTTTACAGGTTCCAACCGGGCTCTCCACAAGATGATCCTCGAAATGATAAAGTACTTCACTCTTCCTAAATGATAAATGAAATCCTCATCTACTATAGACTTCGCACTTTAGCGGGCAATCTGTTACACAAAAATATCGTCACCATGATTACTTGTAGTCATTATGGGTCTATCATCACTTGTACTGTCCTCCTGAGCAAGTCTCAGACCTCAACTCTTCAAGTAAAGCTTTGGAAATGAGAGAAAGACATTGAAAATCAACAAAGCTCTGTTTCCGCACTTTCTCTCACTATTGCCTGCGGTCCCGCACCTCCTGTTTACAAAAACTGTGCACCTGCCCACTCTGTCCCTAAAGGTGTGGGTGCGGACCCCTGTAAAAGTAAAAAAGGTGCAAGTTTATTCTAAAAAACTCACTTTGGGTTAATTCTAGATGATTCTAGAAGGAATTTTGACGTGGATTAGCCGCTCTTAGGTGGTTCATGCATCCCAAAAGAGAAGGAGCTAATCCCTTGATGAGAGGAGCTACCCCTTTGAAGGAGGACTTTATCCCTTTGAAGGAGGACCTAGTAACTTCCCTCCATTGCACTATAAATTTAGGCATTGGGCTGGTTGCTAGGGAGGTCAGAAGCTGAACATTTTTGAGGGTAAATGCTAGTGAAATTAAGACTTCCTAGTTGAGCTTAAGAGGAGAGATAAAATACCTTTTTTGGCTTCCTTGGGAAGAGAGTGAAACTTGTCAAAGTAGAGGAGACTTCTTGCTGGACACTGAGAGGAGCTTGTACAGCGTCAAGGCTTAGGTTGTAAAGTTCTTCTTGATTTGAATTAATACAATCAAACTCATTTTTCTCAATAAATTGTCTCATGTCATTTGTTTCATGAATTCCTTGACTTTCATGTTAAATATGTTTTATGATATTGGCTTTTCAGGTGCTATTTAATTTGTTTGCTTGTTTGTGATTGCAGATTCGCAACAAAGGAGCTCATTTGGATCAAAGGAGCGAAGGCCATGAACTTGCATTGGACCTAAGGTAGGCCTAAAACACTTGTTTGCCTTTGTTTATAAAAGCATATTTAGAGAAAGATAGTGTGTGATTGGTTTGCTTGTCATTAGGTCTTCTTTAGATTCTAGGAAGGTCTATCAGTTTACTTTGATTTGACTCGAGATAGGTTTCATTTTTACAAAATCTTGAAACAGAGAAAAACTATGCTTCAAAGTAGTTTCATTTTTACACAATCTTGAAATAGAGAGAAAACTGTGCTTGATGCTCCCTAAGCATAACTGCTAGAGCGCATGCCCCCCAGCTTCATTTCATTCAACTAAGTACATTAATTGTTAGCTGGATGGAATGAAGGTTTAGTTACGAGATCATTTGAAAGACTCGACCTACAACTGTAAGAAAATTATGCAAAAAATTGAAATAACTAACCTAAATATACAACTTAACATTTATGGGATATAGTCAAACTCTCGAGTCAATTAGAGGAGGATTTGTTTCATTTTTTAATGAGCTTGACACAGTAAAAGAACTATGCTCAGATCCAGTTTCATGTTTACGCAAGCTTGAAACGAAAAACTATGCTTGTTATAAGTTTGCATGCCCCTAGCATAATGACGCAAATCCCCCCAAGCTTCATTGCATTCAACCAAGTGGATGAAATGAAGGTTTACTTTCAAAATCTTTGAAAGACTCGACTCGAAAAGGGAGTTGTTTCATTTTTTTAGTGAGGTTGACACAGGAAAAGAAATATCCTCAAAACCCTTGTTTCATTTTTTAAACAACCTTGACACAAGGTAAGGAACTATGCTCATGACTCCTTGTTTCATTTTTTAACGAGCTTGACACAAGACAAGGAACTATGCTCATGACTACTCTCTACAATCTACCTAACAAGGAACTATACTCTAAAAACCATGAGTACATTTTTATCATTTTTTCGAACTCGTTAAAAATTACAAAAAAGTGAAACCTTAGAGTCACCTTTAAGCTCTTTTTTGACTCCTAAAACATGAAAAGATTGCCGAGTTTTTCTTTTTAAACTTGTTAAAATGGAACTAAAAAGAAAGTCCACTTACAGCTCTTTTCTGACCGTAAAAACATGAAAAGATTACCAGATTTTTGTTGTTTCAAATTTGATATTGGTTATAAAAGGACGTGTCGTTGATCGCTTTTTTACTTTTTCGGATCAAGTGCACGAATTACGAAAAGTACTCGTTCGTAAAGATCAAGCGGTTCTCTCAAGTATTATTTTATACTTTTTCAGGCTTGGGAGACACAAATTTACAAAAAAGGTCAACCCTGGAGTCTTCTTAAGTTTTTTCAGACTGTCTAAAATTGAAAAACGCCGAGTTTCTCCTATACTGGACTCGTTAAAATTTTACAGTAAAGGACCTGTTCAATTTCAAACAGGAACGAACCACTCCTTCTTAGGGTTCGAATTTAAACTACATTGGACTCATCTGAAGGATGAGCTTATAATCAAGCAAATGTTATCCTCCTCAAGGTTGTCAAAAATAAAGAGGTACTTGCCAGAAATGGTGGGGGAAAAGAGAGAAAAATGAGCCTGTTTGTCATACTTTGTAACCACCCTTGAACACAACACTTTTGTTCACCTGGTGTTAGAGGGAAAAGTGTCTATTTAGAACTGCTCTATCCCACTAAGGTGTGACAGCTGCCTTAGAAACAAACAAAGAAAAACTACATTTGTTTTTCCTTTATGAATTATAGATAGAGAGGAACAGAAAGACCAACCTCTGTCTTGCGCTAATCCTTCGATTCGATCCCTCTCTTATTTGATAGGCCTCAGCTACCTGCTCCCTTGCACGCCCAGCTTCACAAAGTACCTGTAAGATCACAGAAGCATAGCACTATACAAAGACATGGATCTATAATCATAAACAATCTAGGATTAGATGTAAATTGACCATACAAATGTAACAAGCATCAATGATACAAAAGCATGGAGGAAAACTCAAATAGATTTTAATTATAAACAAGAAAAGATCCAGGAGGAGTTACAACCAGTTGTTCCAACCCAGCATCAACCTCCCAACAAAGAAGCCCCTCTTCACCTCAAACAAAGCTTAGATCACCCAACAATATGATGTTTGTCTCTAGAAACCAACATCAATTCCTTACAATATGCAAAATTCCAGCCTCCAACCTCTGGATCTCTGGGGTGAGAGATCTATATATAGATATTTGCAGAGGTGTGAGTCAGCTCTGGGTTTTTGATTAGTGTCTTCTCTCTGATAGTTCTTGATGCCACTTGGAGATCTCATTGATCTCTTACTCATCCTTGGGCGATTCTGAGAGGCAAGTGTCCTAGGAGAAGTTTCTGGAAGATTCCATGATCATCCACCTTGCAAACTGTCTCCGCCACTTGTCTTTTCCCATCCATCGCACCCCATAGAAGGGCTTTTTGAAATGCAACACACTTCCCGTGTGTACAAGGTGTGATGCATCGCACGCTGGCCATGGAGCAAGTGAAATGATCCAGTTTTGACCAGTTCTGAGTAGTTTTTCATGGAGAACTTCTGGGAGAAGCTGTAATCAGTTGACCTTGTTCTTTTAGGGGTTGGAACAACACCTTTAGGGACTTAGGAGCCCTTAGTTTATGGACATTTATGCTTGGGGTTGTAGTGCCCAAAGATGTCTATAACAGTTGCCCCCTAAAGCATGAGGTCGTTAATCTTTTGATGTCGGGTGAAATGCTTTATTATGAGGATCCGAAGTTCTTTCAAGCTGGGAGGAGACCTGTAATAAGATACAATACAATACATTATCTTCATTATATTTTCATGATCTAGCTAAAGTGGGCATTCCCATACTCAGCTTTATAAATTCATTTTCATGTACATAGGACAGACAATCGTCTGAGTGTAGACTGATGATTCTGATAGAGCCATCATCCCTTTGATTGGATGATTATATGTGCAGCAATGATGTACATTTGATGTCTTTATTTTCCTTAATATATATCGCAGCCCGGATGGATGAAACTAGAACCGGGGTCTTCAATCTCATTCGATCTTCACTCGAAGTACAAGTCGATCCATGTGAAAGTTGTTCTGGAGTCGAACATGGAAAGACATCGCCTGATTACCAGCCAATGATGTAAGTTGTTAACAGGCACGATAGGAATCATCGATAATGATAATGGCCCTCAAGGTACTGCAGTACAATTCACGTGGTGTGAATAAAGGATTTGGTGTCGAACACCACGCAAAATCTTTCGGTCGAAGGCCATTGATGTAAACCTGTCGCCGGAAGTGAGAAACTTGCCATTGAGGCATGCAAGCTTCAAAGTACTAAATGGGGTGTTCCTAGATCAACTTCTTGGATAATGAGTTGATGTCGACAAGAAGCGATCTGTCACAGGAGGGCCTTAATGAATCCCACATCAATGACACGGAACGAAGCAAATGACTTTAATGGAGGTGAAAATGATCTGGTGATATAAGGTTCAGGGTGGCGGTCATGAAAGAATGGAGTATAAATGTATGGTAGTGGGTGAGACACAGGTGAATTCGCTGAATGACTTCTCTTGAACATATCGGCGACACTGATGTGATGGATTGGTAGCATTAACCCCAAATGTGGATGGTATAATGGGACCATGGTGATGCGACCGGTGAATGAAACAACCCAACCTGACTCAGACACGGAGTGGAAGTGTCATGTTCAAGAGCGACTTGCTACCAACAAAGTTTCTTCAAGTTTTCTTCCCAATTTTCCCCAGTCATTGTTGACCAGTACCTCTTTATTTTTGTCAAGCTTGAGGAGGATAACATGTGCTTGTTCTATAATTTTCCCTTCGGGCAAACCCATCGCTATGTTTTAACGAGCCTAGCGATAGTGAAACTCGTTCTCGTCTATAGACAAGTTTGTCGCTATTACACTTTTAATGAGTTTAACGACAAAGATAACTCAGTCCTTTTCAATTTTAGAGAGTCTGAAAATGAACGTAAAGGTAACTCCAAAATTCCTTTTTCGTCATCTAATCCCTTAAGACAGAAAAAGTATAAAACAATACAGAAGGGATGAATTTTCGATACTTTTAACGAGCCGAACAAAACAAGCGCTCGATCTTTTTGTGTAATAATCTCTCAGGCCCAAAAAGATTAAAATTTAGAGGAGAGATAGCACTTTCGGTCCCTTTAACGAGCTGGAGAGGCCAATGGCTTGGCAATATTTTCATATTTTACGAGTCAGTTGAAAAGAGCTTAAAGGAGACTCGTCTTTTGAGGAACGAGTGATAAAATGGGTAACAACTGATTCCAGGTAAGGTTTGGAATTTTCCAATCACGGCAGTGTTACAAGGATGGCTAGTGAGATCACTCTTCACAGCTGTTCCTCAAAATTGGTAAACAATCAAATGGAGGTGAATGATCGGCCAATGCAAAAGTGGAGGTGATGGTGCAAACACGACCAAGGCTTTAATGGCTGAAGTACTACATTCACGATGGTTATGTCCAGGGGAATAGTTCATTTTTTAATGAGCTTAAACGCGGGTGGAAACATTTGCTCAAGTCTTATATTTATTTTTTAACGAGCTTGAACTATGTGCTAAAACTGCTTGATGCATGTTTATTTTTTAACGAGCTTGAACCTTGCAGTAACACTACTCGTGGCGGGTTTATTTTTTAACGAGCTTGAACCCTACAGTAACACTGCTCGTGATAAGTTTGCATGCCCCCAACATAATAAAGCAAATCGAGGTGCATGCCCCCTAAGCTTCATTGCATTCAACTCGGTGGTTGGAATGAAGGTTTACCTTTGAGATTTGGAAAGAGGATTTGTTTCATTTTTTAATGAGGTTGACACAGTAAAAGAACTATCCTCATGACTCCTTGTTTCATTTTTTAACGAGGTCGACACGAGATAAAAACCATCCTCAAAGTCCACAGTATTTACAGTATTTGATAGAAAATCAAAAACTGATGGATGATTAAGGTTGCTGGAATAATCTTCATGGTAATCCGGAAGATGGGAGCGATGGTGGTAATCTTCCCATGGTGCCTCTCCTATCATCATTGATTGAATGATTCCTTCGTCTGTAGAATGTACATGTGACCAAGGATCTGCAGAGGTGCCATATTCCTTAGACCTCTCTATCCAAACACTCGATGAGCGTTGATTTGGGTTTGCCCCCCAAGCCAAGAAAATTGATTGCCACAATATTTCTAAAATGGCGATGATCCATGCTGACCAAATGTTTAGGAATCTTCTGAATCCATTAGATAGAGAAGATTTCATATTGTAGGTTTCCACTGTGGCCACTTCCGTCAGATTACTTTGAGGCGGTAGGGCAAAAGTACCCATTAAGGTAGGGTCTTTTAGCAGGCCTACTCCCATATTTTGAAGCGAATGATTGTTTCCATGGATCATTGGAATGCTTCCCGTAACTTGTGAACTGTTGGGGAGAAATGTTTGTTGGTCGATGATTGTAATTCTTCCTTGAAAGGGAAATGCAATCTTCCTGAAGTAGATCGACACAACTGTGGCCATGGCATATATCCAAGGCCTTCCCAGTAGGATGTTGTAATCGAGGTTTTCATGGATAACCTCAACATCAATTTCTACTGTTTTTCCCCCCAGTTCAACTTGCAAGTTACTTAAAATCCTGTATGGAGTGTATGATCGTCCATCAAATGCTTTTAATGTCATTGACGATCTCGACAAGGGTGGTGAGCCTAAATTTTTCCAGCAACTCATCGACATAATACATGTAGATGCCCCCTCATCAATAATTGTTCGATGAACAGTTTTGTTGAGGGCTTTAACTTGAATAAGGAAAGCTAGTTGAGTCGGTAATTGAGGGTCATATCCTTTATGATCAAAGGCCACAAGATTGGAATCCATTGGGTCAATCCCACCTATTGCTGATAATAAAGCTTGCTTTTGGGAGGGGCAATTTTGCGGTACCTCAAGTGTTGACATAGCGGACGGCGATTGGGCTTGGTCCTCTACTATATTATAATTCTGTGCTACTTTGCACGAGGATTAAATGTCGATTTGTGTACTACTCCCTTTGGCGACTTTATCATTGGTTCAGGAATGATGGGTGGCACAACTTCGGTCAAAGTTGTTGTCGAACTACTAGGTTGTTCATTAGCCTTGTTATTCGATAGCTGTAGATTCCTGTAATCTTTCTTCCTTGTCAAAGCATCATTTTGCTGCTCTGAGATAGACAACATAAGCACTTGGGATCGGGAAGCATTTTAATTAGCAACCATTTTGGTTCCCGGGTTTGGAAATGGATCAGTCAATACTGCTGAGGTTTTTGAACTCTTAAAGAGTTTCTTAACTTCAGCTTTATGTGGACAATCTCTTGTCCAATGATCCTCATCGCATATATGACACCCCACAGGGGGTTTCCTTTGCCCAGAAGGGTTTGTAGAAGGTTTTTCAGGAGATGACTCATCCTGCTTCTTTTTTCTCCCTTTCTTTTTCTTCTTGCCCCTGGTTGCTTCAGTTGTTTGCCCTTATCGGTCGACATGGCATTTACTTCCGAGGCAAGAAGTTCCTCATTTGCATTTCGACTAGAAATCTTACGGGCCTTTTTATATGTAGCCTTTTCGATTTCGTGTCTGTTGCGCCAATCACGCCATCGCCGTCATGAGAGTCATTGTTTGATTTAGGAGGAGG
Organism: Pinus tabuliformis; assembly: GCA_031772625.1. Classification (NCBI taxonomy): domain Eukaryota; kingdom Viridiplantae; phylum Streptophyta; class Pinopsida; order Pinales; family Pinaceae; genus Pinus; species Pinus tabuliformis. The sequence continues at coordinate 726,536,113 of CM062820.1, read as the reverse complement.
AGGAACTGAGAATTCTGGTCTAGGAGCATCAGGTATTTTATCGTAGAGCGTGCCGGACTGAGTGTAAATTAAGTCCAAATATTGCGCACGAGCGATAACCTGCTCTTCGTTGACGACTCCCCCTTTTACCACATCTTCCGTGATGGAAGGCAATAATGACTTAATAAACCATTCAGCTAAAAGCTGATCGGGAACATACGTTTTCACCATTCTACGACGACGTCGCCACTCATGTATATGATCAGATATATGAGTGGCCGTTGTTTGTTTGAAATTGGTAAGAAGTTATGTTCCCGTTTCGTACCTTATTGGTAACTGAAAATGGGTTAAACAGGTTGTGGCTAGGGTACTGAAGTTGTCAAATGAAGCTCTAGGTAACTCGATATACCATTTCGCTGCCAGACTAGTTAACGTCCTCTAAAAAAGGTGAAGCCTAATCGAATCATTATTTAGGGTGTTTGATGAACACCACAGATGAAAGGTCATCACATGATTCGACGGATCTTCACCCAGATTTCCATTAAATTTAGGAATATCTGACGGAAGTTTATGCGGAATCGCTGGCCACCAAGGGGCATAAGTAATTGGATCATTCATCAGCCGGTTTATATGTGGTAATTCTAAAGTTGCTACAAAGGGCAACTGTTGGTTCAGGTTAGGCGAAGCATACCTAGGATAAGATGGAATCGCCTGAGCAGTGGGTCCTTTCATACCAGCATAATGTATTTGATGCTGGCAACTTTGACAAGGTTGATGGGCATAACCATTATAATATGGTTGTTGATAACCGCTTTGGAAATGCGGTTGCCCATTACTTACAAAGACTTGTTGCTCAGGTCCTTGATATGATTGCTGGAATGGCGGTTGTTGAGATTGAATCAGCCATGGTTATTGGACCATTTGTTGTTGCCCAATACTAGACGATTGACCAAGATGAGAAGTCATAGTACTTGTTTGAGCCTGAGTCGCTCCAGATAAGGAGGCACCAACCTGAGGTTGTGATTGAGTCGTTGAGACAAGAGGTTGTTGTATTGCAACCTGAGAAACTTGGGGTTGACATACAATAGGTAGCGCTTGTACTTGCGACGCAGTCACCATAGCAGGTATAGTGGGAATATTCGACATAGGGTGGACTGGTTGCATTGAATATACAACCCTTGGTTGCTGAGGTAGTATTGGTACCTAACCGATGGATGTAATTCTAGTTTGACCTGAACTTTGTTGTAAACTCCCACATGGTTGTCCTCCGGGAGGGAACAATGAAAAGGCATACTGCCCTCCATATGGTGGCAATCCAGTACTTAAAGGGTATATTGGTCTTCGAAGACACATTGGATCGATTTGTTGAGTTTCAACATAAGAAATACAAGATGATAATCCAGATGAAGAAATAGCAAATGACCATGTTGTCGAAACAGTCCCTGATTGGACTCCGGCTTGTTGTTGATAACTTTCTGGGACAGATGGTATACCGGCGAACATCATTGGAGTAGCAACAGGAGGCTCTGCTGCTGCTGCGTCGAATGACACAGTCCTGGATGTCGACAGTTGTTCAGACATTTGTAGTCTATCTAAAAGATTACCTAGCGATTCTACAGGAACTTCAGCTGGTGGTAGACTAACTTCTGATGAATAAGGATATATAGTGATCCCGACTCCAAATTGCGATGGAGTACTCATTGGAGGGTCTTCTATAATCTCTTCTATGGCAATCAGACCAGGTGGAAGGGGAAGACCGTCAGGCCCATAGAATATTTCTGATGCTGAAGAAGGTATGGAATCGGAAGCGACAGATGTTTGAAGAGAAAGACTCTCCGAACCGGTTGAAAATGGAACTGGTTCGGTAACACAAGTGTTTACTCTCAGACTAGGATCAGTATCAATGTCCTTTTGTGGCTGCTGAACTTCTCCTGTAGAGGCAGGGGTTCCAAAAATTTTGGAGTAACCAGAGTCTCTAAGTTTTTTAGAACACTTGTTCTAACTTTAATAGGAGATTTGGAACCGGTTAAACGAGTTCGCTTTGTCTGTACTAGCTTCGATTCCGGAGACAAAGATGGATGACTCGTAAGCCTTTGCGAATGACGGGGTTTCAATTGACTTTCTTCCACGATTGCGGATTACTCGATCAACTAAAATATAGGGGAAGTATGTTTCCAAATTAAATGAATTTTAAACGCTTTGACACAACTTGTTTTTTCAATTTTTAGGAGTCGAGAAAAAACAAAAGATGACTCTAGTATCCTTCGATTTTTAATGAGCCTGAAGTGACAAGTGCTCAGATGTACCTTTTCCATTAAGGAGTCTGAAAAGGAATGAAAGGGACTGCTCTGGAAATCTAGGTAGAGGGATTACCAAACCAATCGCAAAACTACAGAATACTTTTTACGATACGGCAGTCAATCTTCCCGAATGCTGTGTTCAGTGCATTGGGATCGATAGGATGGCAGACACGGCTTCCTATGGATAAAGGATTAAGCCTATAGGGGTCTCCCAAAATATACTCGACGGTACATCGGAGCACAAGTCCGTACTGGCACTTATCGTCTCGAAGTGGAGGAATCACCCAACCATCAGTGAGAACAACAGTTACCAGGCTTTACGACGCCGGAATACGTCTCTAGCCTAGACTTCTAAATGTTGTGCGTTAAGTTCCAAAGCGTTGTTAGATTCATTGAATTTATTTTATAGTTGATCTTGTTTATGAAGTTTGCCTTTCAGGTTCACCGTGAGATGTAGATGTAATTCCTAAAATGCAATATAAGATGATAAACAAACTTTTTATCTTCTTTGTGCAATGAAAATCCTAGCTACTAAGGAAAAGAAAGACAGAATCTTTCACAAAGAGCAAAGAGCACACTCTAAATGCACCTTCCTAAATCAAGCTAGTCAGACTGTCTATATGCAAATGCATGTATTTGTTTTCGACTTTCTTAGTATATGAATGGTAAAAAGAAAGTTGATGCACAAATATGAATTTCTTTTCAAGCGACAAATATCAACAAGTTTCTTTTTGAAATAAAAAAATGGAGACGATCACAACACTTTACGATTTTGAAATGAATACTTGTTCTTGACACTAGAAAATTACAAATTCAGACCAAAAGCAATAGTAACAGGATAATCAACCATCAATAGCAATCAAACTTTTTCCTACGATTGAAATCGACACCTGCGACAGATTCAAATCAAAGGACGACAGTACGACTATGCTACTTTTGCAAAGGAGAACTGTAAATGACTCAACAAACACACAAAAACATCTACAGTTCTTTTGTACAAAGGAGGTGGAATAACAGCAAGGAAAAGGGGTTTCAAACAGACATATACTGATCACAGGCAGCAAGATTCAGGAATAGAACTAGAAAGAATGAATCACAGAAGCCATAGCTACATAGAGCTAGTATGATCAGCGCACCTGTAACACAGAAAATCTGAAATGCAGCGCAGGTTGTCCACTCGAGAAGTGCGCTGAAATTCAGAATCTCTGAACAGTACCTGCGCTGGGCCAGAAACGCGACTCTGTTTGGGTTCCGGGTCACAGTTTGCAGTGCAGTTCTTGGGTTTTGGCCGAGTAAAAGGCAATCAGTAAGACAATAATCAGGGGTAGATCTAAGGAGGATCTAAGAGCTATCACAAGGGAAATCAGATAGTTTTTGAATCAGTTGTTTAAATCATAAATAGATCTGGTAGATGGATTGAAGTAGCAGTTATCTACTTTGCATTTGTTATGGAAAATGCACTTCGAATTCTACTTGTAAGTTTATGAAACAAACAACAAAGAATGATAAACAAACAAACTAGTTACCTCCCCAGTGGAGTCGCCATTTTGTTATAGGGAAAAGTGTCTATTTAGAACTGCTCTATCCCACTAAGGTGTGACAGCTTCCTTAGAAACAAATAGAGAAAAACTACTTTTGTTTTTCCTTTATGAATTATAGATAGAGAGGAACAGAAAGACCAACCTTTGTCTTGTGCTAATCCTTCAATTCGATCCCTGTCTTCTTTGATAGTCCTCAGCTACCTGCTCCCTTGCACACCCAGCTTCACAAAGTACCTGTAAGATCACAGAAGCATAGCACTATACAAAGACATGGATCTATAATCATAAACAATCTAGGATCAAATGTAAATTGACCATACAAATGTAACAAGCATCATTGATACAAAAGCATGGAGGAAAACTCAAATAGCTTTTATTGATAAACAAGAAAAGATCCAGGAGGAGTTACAACCAGTTGTTCCGACCCGGCATCAACCTCCCAGCAAAGAATCCCCTCTTCACCTCAAACAAAGCTTAGATCACCCAACAATCTGATGTTTGTCTCTAGAAACCAACAGTAATTCCTTACAATATGCAAAATTCCAGCCTCCAACCTCTGGATCTCTCGGGTGAGAGATCTATATATAGATATTTGCAGAGGTGTGAGTCAGCTCTGGGTTTTTGATTAGTGTCTTCTCTCTGATAGTTCTTGATGCCACTTGGAGATCTCATTGATCTCTTACTCATCCTTGGGCGATTTTGAGAGGCAAGTGTCATAGGAGAAGTTTCTGGAAGATTCCATGATCATCCACCTTGCAAACTGTCTCTGCCACTTGTCTTTTCCCGTCCATCGCACCCCATAGAAGGGCTTTTTGAAATGCAACGCACTTCCCGTGTGTACAAGGTGCGATGCATCGCACCCTGGCCATGGAGCAAGTGAAATGATCCAGTTTTGACCAGTTCTGAGTAGTTTTTCATGGAGAACTTCTGGGAGAAGCTATAATCAGTTGACCTTGTTCTTTTAGGGGTTGGAACAACACCTTTAGGGACTTAGGAGCCCTTAGTTTATGGAAATTTATGCTTGGGGTTGTAGTGCCCAAAAATGTCTATAACACCTGGGTTGGGAAATCCATCGCCTAATAGTTGATCAAACCACATTTAAAGTCTTCAACCGGTTTCTGGGTATTAACTTTGGGTCAATTTTCACCCAGCCATCTGTCGTGTCGTTATGTGTTCAAGAGGTCACTTCCAAAAATCCATTCAACTGCAAAATATCTTTCATCCATCTTAACCATCCCTGACTCAGTCCTTGCAATTAAATTTCTTCAACTTGATCTATGATTTCGTGTTGTGGGCTTGCCTGCGACGGATCGCTTTCTATCGACTTCAGCTCATTATCTAGAAAGATGATCTAGAGATCGTCAGTACCTTGGGATCTGCATGCCTCAATGGCAAGTTTCTCGCCTTTGACGATAGGTTGCATCATTGACCTTCGATCAAAGGATTCCGTGACATGTTCGACATCAACACATTTATTCACATCTCGTGGATTGTAATGGGTACTTTGAGAGCCATTGACATCACTGGTGGTTTCTCTCAAACTTGTTAACAGTTTACATCATTTACTGGTAATCAAGTGGTTTCTACCATGTTCGACTCCAACACATTCATTCGCATGGATAGAATCGTACTTTTTCGGGGAGTAGAAATGAAGACCCTGGATCTAGTTTTCACAATCCAGGCTGCGATGAATTTTGTATTCATTATATAATGGAATATTCATAAACAGATGGCCACGTCCATACTGTGTCCACATGAGTCTATACTTGTGATGTTTTACAAGATCATTCCTGTATCAGAGCAGTAGTTAGTTTTCTAAGTCAGTTTTGATCTGAGTATGGGAATGCCCACCTCAGCGATGATATGATCTCATATATATATCTTGCATTGAATGTTTTTATAGGTTACAACTGGGCTCTCCACAAGATGATCCGCGAAATGATAAAGTACTTCACTCTTCCTAAATGATAAATGAAATCCTCATCTACTACAGACTTCGCACTTTAGGGGGCAATCTGTTACACAAAAATATCGTCACCATGATTATTTGCAGTCAGTATGGGTCTATCATCACTTGTACTGTCCTCCTAAACAAGTCTCAGACCTCAGCTCTTCAAGCCATGCTTTGGAAATGAGAGAAAGACATTGAAAATCAAAAAATCTTTGGCTCCGCACTTTCTCTCACTATTGCCTACGGTCCCGCACCTCCTGTTTACAAAAACTGTGGACCTGCCCGCTCCGTCCCTAAAGGTGTGGGTGCGGACCCCTATGAGAGTCAAAAAGGCGCAAGTTTATTCTAAAAAACTCACTTTGGGTTAATTCTAGATGATTCTGGAAGGAATTTTGACGTGGATTGGCCGCTCTTAGGTGGTTCATGCATCCCAAAAGAGAAGGATCTAATCCCTTGACGAGAGGAGCTACCCCTTTGAAGGAGGACTTTATCCCTTTGATGGAGGACCTAGTAACTTCCCTCCATTACACTATAAATTCAAGCATTGGGCTGGTTTCTAGGGAGGTTAGAAGCTGAACATTTTTGAGGGTAAATGCTGGTGAAATTAAGACTTCCTAGTTGAGCTTAAGAGGAGAGATCACATACCGTTTTTGGCTTCATTGGGAAGAGACTGAAACTTGTCAAAGTAGAGGAGACTTCTTGTTGGAACCTGGGAGGAGCTTGTACAACGTCAAGGCATAGGTTGTAAAGTTCTTCTTGATTTGAATTAATACAATCAAACTCATTTTTCTCAACAAATTGTCTCATGTCATTTGTTTCATGAATTCCTTGACTTTCATGTTAAATATGTTTCATGATATTGGCTTTTCAGGTGCTATTTAATTTGTTTGCTTGTTTGTGTTTGCAGATTCGCGACAAAGGAGCTCATTTGGATCGAAGGAGTGAAGGCTTCCACGAAATTGCGTTGGACCTAAGGTAGGCCTAAAACACTTGTTTGCATTTGTTTATAAAAGCATATTTAGAGAAAGATAGTGTGTGATTGGTTTGCTTGTCATTAGGTATTCTTTAGATTCTAGGAAGGTCTGTCCGTTTTCTTTGATTTGACTTGAGATAGGTTTCATTTTTACAAAAGCTTGAGACAAAGAAAAACTATGCTTCAAAGTAGTTTCATTTTTACACAAGCTTGAAACAGAGAGAAAACTGTGCTTGATGTTCCCTAAGCATAACAGCTAGAGCGCATGCCCCCCAGATTCGTTTCATTCAAATAAGTACATTAATTGTTAGCTGGATGGAATGAAGGTTCAGTTACAAGATCATTTGAAAGACTCGACCTACAACTGTAAGAAAATTATGCAAAAAACTGAAATAACTAACCTAAATATACAACTTAACATTTATGGGATCTAGTCAAACTCTCGACTCAATTAGAGGAGGATTTGTTTCATTTTTTAAGGAGCTTAACACAAGAAAATAACTATGCTCAGATCCAGTTTCATGTTTACGCAAGCTTGAAACGAAAAACTATGCTTGTTATAAGTTTGCATGCCCCCAACATAATGACGCAAATCCCCCCAAGCTTCATTGCATTCAACCAAGTGGATGAAATGAAGGTTTACTTTCGAAATCTTTGAAAGACTCGACTCGAAAAGGGAGTTGTTTCATTTTTTAGTGAGGTTGACACAGGAAAAGAAGTATCCTCAAAACCCTTGTTTCATTTTTTAAACAACCTTGACACAAGGTAAGGAACTATGCTCATGACTCCTTGTTCCATTTTTTAACGAGCTTGACACAAGACAAGGAACTATGCTCAGGACTACTCTCTACAATCTACCTAACAAGGAACTATACTCTAAAAACCATGAGCACATTTTTATCATTTTTTCGAACTCGTTAAAACTTACGAAAAAGTGAAACCTTAGGGTCACCTTTAAGCTCTTTTCTGACTCCTAAAACATGAAAATATTATCGAGTTTTTATTTTTAAACTTGTTAAAGCGGAACTAAAAAGACAGTCCACTTACAGCTCTTTTCTGACCATAAAAGCATGAAACGATTGCCGGATTTTTGTCGTTTCAAATTCGATATTGGTCATAAAACGACATGTCGTTGATCGCTTTTTTACTTTTTCGGATCAGGGGCACTAATTACGAAAAGTACTCCTTTGTCGTAAAGATCAAGTGGTTCTCTCAAGTATTATTTTATACTTTTTCGAGCTTGGGAGACACAAATTTACGAAAAAGGTCAACCCTGGAGTCTTCTTATGTTTTTTCAGACTCTCTAAAATTGAAAAACGCCGAGTTTCTCCTATACTGGACTCGTTAAAATTTTCCAGTAAAGGACATGTTCAATTACAAACAGGAATGAACCACTCCTTCTTAGGGTTCGAATTTAAACTAAGTTGGACTCATCCGAAGGATGAGCTTATAATCAAGCAAATGTTATCCTCCTCAAGGTTGTCAAAAATAAAGAGGTACTTGCCAGAAATGGTGGGGGAAAAGAGAGAAAAATGAGCTTGTTTGTCGTACTTTGTAACCACACTTGAACACGACACTTTTGTTCACCTGGGTTGGGAAATCCATTGCCTAACAGTTGATCAAACCACATTGAAAGTCTTCAGCCGGTTCTTGGGTATTAACTTTGGGTCAATTGTCACCAAGCCATCCGTCGTGTTGTTATGTGTTCAAGAGATCACTTCCAATAAGCCATTCATCTGAAAAATATCTATCATCCATCTTGACCATCCCTGAGTCAATCCTTGCAAGTAAATTTCTTCAACTTGATCTGTGATTTCGTGTTGTGGGCTTGCCTGCGACGGATCTCTTTCTATCGACTTCATCTCATTATCTAGAAAGATGATCTAGAGATCGTCAGTACCTTGGGATCTGCATGCCTCAATGGAAAGTTTCTCGCCTTTGACGACAGGTTGCAATATTGACCTTCGATCAAAGGATTCCGTGACATGTTTGACATCAACACATTTATTCACATCTCATGGATTGTATTGGGTACTTTGACAGCCATTGAAATCACTAGTGGTTTCTCTCACACTTGTTAACAATTTACATCATTGACTGGTAATCAAGTGGTTTCTACCATGTTCGACTCCAACACATTCATTCGCATGGATAGAATCGCATTGTTTCGGGAAGTAGAAATGAAGACCCTGGATCTAGTTTTCACAATCCAGGCTGCGAGGAATTTTGTATTCATTATATAATGGACTATTCATAAACAAATGGCCGCGTCCATACTGTGTCCACATGAGTCTATACTTGTGATGTTTTACAAGATCATTTCTGTATCAGAGCAGTAGTTAGTTTTCTAAGTCAGTTTTGATCTGAGTATGGGAATTCCTACCTCAGCGATGATATGATCTCATATATATATCATGCATTGAATGTTTTTATAGGTTACAACTGGGCTCTCCACAAGATGATCTGCGAAATGATAAAGTACTTCACTCTTCCTAAATGATAAATGAAATCCTCATCTACTACAGACTTCGCACTTTAGGGGGCAATCTGTTACACAAAAATATCATCACCATGATTATTTGCTGTGAGTATGGGTCTATCATCACTTGTACTGTCCTCCTAAGCAAGTCTCAGACCCCAGCTCTTGAAGTCAAGCTTTGGAAATGAGAGAAAGACATTGAAAATCAACAAATCTCTGGTTCCACACTTTCTCTCACTATTGCCTGCGGTCCCGCACCTCCTGTTTACAAAAACTGCGGACCTGCCTGCTCTGTCTCTAAAGGTGTGGGTGCGGACCCCTGTGAAAGTCAAAAAGGCGCAAGTTTATTCTAAAAAACTCACTTTGGGTTAATTCTAGATGATTTTAGAAAGAATTTTGACGTGGATTGGCCGCTCTTAGGTGGTTCATGCATCCCAAAAGAGAAGGAGCTAATCCCTTGATGAGAGGAGCTACCACTTTGAAGGAGGACTTTATCCCTTTGAAGGAGGACCTAGTAACTTCCCTCCATTGCACTATAAATTCAGGCATTGCGCTGGTTGCTAGGGAGGTTAGAAGATGAACATTTTTTAGGGTAAATGCTGGTGAAATTAAGACTTCCTAGTTGAGCTTAAGAGGAAAGATCACATACCTTTTTTGGCTTCATTGGGAAGAGAGTGAAACTTGTCAAAGTAGAGGAGACTTCTTGCTGGACCCTGGGAGGAGCTTGTACAGCGTCAAGGCACAGGTTGTAAAGTTCTTCTTGATTTGAATTAATACAATCAAACTCATTTTTCTCAACAAATTGTCTCATGTCATTTTCTTCATGAATTCCTTGACTTTCATGTTAAATATGTTTTATGATATTGGCTTTTCAGGTGCTATTTAATTTGTTTGCTTTTTTGTGTTTGTAGATTCGCGACAAAGGAGCTCATTTGGATCGAAGGAGCGAAGGCTTCCATGAACTTGCGTTGTACCTAAGGTAGGCCTAAAACACTTGTTTGCCTTTGTTTATAAAAGCATATTTAGAGAAAGATAGTGTGTGATTGGTTTGCTTGTCATTAAGTTTTCTTTAGATTCTAGGAATGTCTATCAGTTTTCTTTGATTTGACTCGAGATAGGTTTCATTTTTACAAAAGCTTGAAACAGAGAAAAACTATGCTTCAAAGTAGTTTCATTTTTACACAAGCTTGAAACAGAGAGAAAACTGTGCTTGATGCTCCCTAAGCATAACTGCTAGAGCGCATGCCCCCCAGCTTCGTTTCATTCAAATAAGTACATTAATTATTAGCTGGATGGAATGAAGGTTCATTTACGAGATCATTTGAAAGACTCGACCTACAACTGTAAGAAAATTAAGCAAAAAATTGAAATAACTAACCTAAATATACAACTTAACATTTATGAGATCTAGTCAAACTCTCGACTCAATTAGAGGAGGATTTGTTTCATTTTTTAATGAGCTTGACACAGGAAAAGAACTATGCTCGGATCCAGTTTCATGTTTATGCAAGCTGGAAACAAAAAACTATGCTTGTTATAAGTTTGCATGCCCCCAGCATAATGACGCAAATCCCCCCAAGCTTCATTGCATTCAACCAGGTGGATGAAATGAAGGTTTACTTTCGAAATCTTTCAAAGACTCGACTCGAAAAGGGAGTTGTTTCATTTTTTAGTGAGGTTGACACAGGAAAAGAAGTATCCTCAAAATCGTTGTTTCGTTTTTTAAACAAGCTTGACACAAGATAAGGAACTATGCTCATGACTCCTTGTTTCATTTTTATTTAGCTTGACACAAGATAAGGAACTATGCTCATGACTACTCTCTACAATCTACCTAACAAGGAACTATACTCTAAAAATGATGAGTACATTTTTATCATTTTTTCGAACTCGTTAAAGCTTACGAAAAAGTGAAACCTTAGAGTCACCTTTAAGCTCTTTTCTGACTCCTAAAACATGAAATGATTGCCGAGTTTTTCTTTTTAAACTCGTTAAAATGGAACTAAAAAGATGGTCCACTTACAACTCTTTTCTGACCGTAAAAACATGAAAAGATTGTTGGATTTTTGTCCTTTAAAATTTGATATTGGTTATAAAACGACGTGTCGTTGATCGCTTTTTTACTTTTTTAGATCAGGGGCACTAATTACGAAAAGTACTCCTTGGTCGTAAAGATCAAGCGATTCTCTGAAGTATTATTTTATACTTTTTCGGGATTGGGAGACACAAATTTATGAAAAAGGTAAACCCTGGAGTCTTCTTAAGTTTTTTCAAACTCTCTAAAATTGAAAAACGTCGAGTTTCTCCTATACTGGACTCATTAAAATTTTACAGTAAAGGACCTGTTCAATTACAAATAGGAACGAACCACTCCTTCTTAGGGTTCGAATTTAAACTAAGTTGGACTCATCCGAAGGATGAGCTTATAATCTAGCAAATGTTATCCTCCTCAAGGTTGTCAAAAATAAAGAGGTACTTGCCAGAAATGGTGGGGGAAAAGAGAGAAAAATGAGCCTGTTTGTCGTACTTTGTAACCACCCTTGAACACGACATTTTTTTTCTCCTGGGTTGGGAAATCCATCACCTAACAGTTGATCAAACCACATTGAAAGTCTTCAGCCGGTTTCTGGGTATTAACTTTGGGTCAATTATGACCAAGCCATCTGTTGTGTTGTTATGTGTTCAAGAGGCCACTGCCAATAAGCCATTCATCTGCAAAATATCTGTCATCCATCTTGACCATCCCTGAGTCAGTCCTTGCAACTAAATTTCTTCAACTTGATCTATGATTTCGTGTTGTGGGCTTGCCTGCGACAGATCGCATTCTATCGATTTCAGCTCATTATCTAGAAAGATGATCTAGAGATTGTTAGTACCTTGGGACCTGCATGCCTCAATGGCAGGTTTCTCGCCTTTGACGACAGGTTGCATCATTGACCTTCGATCAAAGGATTCCGTGACATGTTCGACATCAACACATTTATTCACATCTCATGGATTGTACTAGGTACTTTGAGAGCTATTGAAATCACTAGTGGTTTCTCTCACACTTGTTAACAGTTTACATCATTGACTGGTAATCAAGTGGTTTCTACCATGTTCGACTCCAACACATTCATTCGCATGGATAGAATCGTAATGTTTCTGGAAGTAGAAATGAAAACCCTGGATCTAGTTTTCACAATCGAGGCTGTGAGGAATTTTGTATTCATTATATAATGGACTATTCATAAACAGATGGTTGCGTCCATACTGTGTCCACATGAGTCTATACTTGTGATGTTTTACAAGATCATTCCTGTATCAAAGCAGTAGTTAGTTTTCTAAGTCAGTTTTGATCTGAGTATGGGAATGCCTACCTCAGTGATGATATGATCTCATACATATATCTTGCATTGCATGTTTTTACAGGTTCCAACCGGGCTCTCCACAAGGTGATCCTCGAAATGATAAAGTACTTCACTCTTCCTAAATGATAAATGAAATCCTCATCTACTACAGACTTCGCACTTTAGGGGGCAATCTGTTACACAAAAATATCGTCACCATGATTATTTGTAGTCAATATGGGTCTATCATCACTTGTACTATCCTCCTAAGCAAGTCTCAGACCCCAGCTCTTGAAGTCAAGCTTTGGAAATGAGAGAAAGACATTGAAAATCAACAAATCTCTGGTTCCACACTTTCTCTCACTATTGCCTGCGGTCCCGCACCCCCTGTTTACAAAAACGGCGGACCTGCCTGCTCTGTCTCTAAAGGTGTGGGTGCGGACCCCTGTGAAAGTCAAAAAGGCGCAAGTTTATTCTAAAAAACTCACTTTGGGTTAATTCTAGATGATTTTAGAAGGAATTTTGACGTGGATTGGCCGCTCTTAGGTGGTTCATGCATCCCAAAAGAGAAGGAGCTAATCCCTTGATGAGAGGAGCTACCACTTTGAAGGAGGACTTTATCCCTTTGAAGGAGGACCTAGTAACTTCCCTCCATTGCACTATAAATTCAGGCATTGCGCTGGTTGCTAGGGAGGTTAGAAGATGAACATTTTTTAGGGTAAATGCTGGTGAAATTAAGACTTCCTAGTTGAGCTTAAGAGGAAAGATCACATACCTTTTTTGGCTTCATTGGGAAGAGAGTGAAACTTGTCAAAGTAGAGGAGACTTCTTGCTAGACCCTGGGAGGAGCTTGTACAGCGTCAAGGCACAGGTTGTAAAGTTCTTCTTGATTTGAATTAATACAATCAAACTCATTTTTCTCAACAAATTGTCTCATGTCATTTTCTTCATGAATTCCTTGACTTTCATGTTAAATATGTTTTATGATATTGGCTTTTCAGGTGCTATTTAATTTGTTTGCTTTTTTGTGTTTGCAGATTCGCGACAAAGGAGCTCATTTGGATCGAAGGAGCGAAGGCTTCCATGAACTTGCGTTGTACCTAAGGTAGGCCTAAAACACTTGTTTGCCTTTGTTTATAAAAGCATATTTAGAGAAAGATAGTGTGTGATTGGTTTGCTTGTCATTAGGTCTTCTTTAGATTCTAGGAATGTCTATCAGTTTTCTTTGATTTGACTCGAGATAGGTTTCATTTTTACAAAAGCTTGAAACAGAGAAAAACTATGCTTCAAAGTAGTTTCATTTTTACACAAGCTTGAAACAGAGAGAAAACTGTGCTTGATGCTCCCTAAGCATAACTGCTAGAGTGCATGCCCCCCAGCTTCGTTTCATTCAAATAAGTACATTAATTATTAGCTGGATGGAATGAAGGTTCAGTTACGAGATCATTTGAGAGACTCGACCTACAACTGTAAGAAAATTATGAAAAAAACTGAAATAACTAACCTAAATATACAACTTAACATTTATGAGATCTAGTTAAACTCTCGACTCAATTAGAGGAGGATTTGTTTCATTTTTTAACGAGCTTGACACAGGAAAAGAACTATGCTCAGATCCAGTTTCATGTTTACGCAAGCTTGAAATGAAAAACTATGCTTGTTATAAGTTTTCATTCCCCCGACATAATGACGCAAATCCCCCCAAGCTTCATTGCATTCAACCAGGTGGATGAAATGAAGGTTTACTTTCGAAATCTTTGAAAGACTCGACTCGAAAAGGGAGTTGTTTCATTTTTTAGTGAGGTTGACACAAGAAAAGAAGTATCCTCAAAACCCTTGTTTCATTTTTTAAACAAGCTTGACACAAGATAAGGAACTATGCTCATGACTCCTTGTTTCATTTTTTAACGAGCCTGACACAAGACAAGGAACTATGCTCATGACTACTCTCTCCAATCTACCTAACAAGGAACTATACTCTAAAAACCTTGAATCATTTTTTAAACAAGCTTGACACAAGACAAGGAACTATGCTCTAAAATATTTGATTCATTTTTTAACGAGCTTGACACAAGACAAGGAACTATGCTCATGACTACGCTCTACAATCTACCTATATAACCTATGACTCCTTTTTTCATTTTTTAACGAGCTCTACCCAAGACAAGGAACTATGCTCATGACTCCTTGTTTCATTTTTTAATGAGGTTGAGACGGGAACAAACTATCCTCGCTCACTGATTCATTCTTTAACGAGGTTGACACAGGAAAAGAACTGTCCTCAAACCTGATTCATTTTTTAACAAGGTTGACTCAGTAACAGGAAATATCCTCTGACCAACTGATTCATTTTTTAACGAGGTTGACACAGGAAAAGAACTGTCCTCATGCTCACTGATTCATTTTTTAACGAGGTCGACATAGTAAAAGGAACTTTCCTCGAAATGCCCTGATTCATTTTTTAACGAGGTTGACACAGGAAAAGAACTGTCCTCATGCTCACTGATTCATTCTTTAACGAGGTCAACACTATAAAAGGAACTTTCCTCGAAACACCCTTATTCATTTTTTAACGAGGTTGACACAGGAAAAGAACTGTCCTCAGACCTGATTCATTTTTTAGCGAGGTTGACTCAGTAACAGGAACTATCCTCTGACCAAGTGATTCATTTTTTAACGAGGTTGACACAGTAAAAGAACTGTACTCATACTCACTGATTCATTTTTTAACGAGGTCGACACAGTAAAAGGAACTTTCCTCGAAACACCCTGATTCATTTTTTTAACGAGGTTGACATAGGAAAAGAACTATCCTCATGACAACCTGTTTCATTTTCTAACAAGGTTGATACAGGAAAAAAATATCCTCGCACTCACTGATCATGGCTTCCAACTGGAAGAAATACATGTCAATGGACACACCTTGATCATGGCTTCAAAAAGGTCTTCATCAGAAGGAAGAATAGTTATTTGGAAGGAACACATGTCAAGGGACTCAATAGGGATAAGAACATCATGTTCAAGTAATCCCATAGAGTTTTCCATGTCAATTACCGAATCTAAATCAAAGGAAGATGAGCAAATAGTGAGAGGCTCACTTACATCGGTAACTGAAAACATGGGACCAGTTGCAACATAATTAACCCGTGGCGGGGTAGATACCACTTTAGAATCAAAAACAGTTAGGGGTGTCATATTATTGGTAGTTGAAACAAGACTAGGGAACGAAAGCTGGTCTATAGTCACAATATTTCCATTGTGAGGGAAAGACATTACGCGAAAGAGTGTCGATACGACAGCTTTCATTGCATAAACATAGTCTCGCCCAAGGAGTAAATTGAAATCCAAGGGACCTCGAACTACCATAAGATCAATATAGACAGTTTTACCTTCCAAGGTAATAGAAAAATTAGGAAGGATCCCTAAAGGTTCACTAATGGTTCTGTTAAAAGCTTTCAGATTCTGTGTAATAGGTGCAAGCTTAGGGGAACCCAAATCTTTCCAAGTAGTTGAGGATAAAATACTAACAGAAGCACCTTCATCTACCTGTGTGCGGTGCATGTCCCTACCACCAACCTTGACAATGATCTGGAAAGGGATGGAGGAAGGAAGACGAGGTTCTGTCAGTCTATTCCAATCAAAGGAAAAGACCTCAATACTTGGAGGGGGTTCCATAGAAACAAGTGAAATGCCCCCCGGTGTAGAGGAATCTGATGTAACAAAAAGAACCTGAGTGATATGAAGTTCACTCTCTAAAGGGAAAGTGGGATCAACCGAATGTGAAATTGAATCGACCACTTGATCAACTAATGGATCATCAACCTGAGTGACATGAGTTTCACTCTCCAACGGAAGAGTGTGATCGACTGTACTTGAAACTAGATCAATCACTCTGTCAGTTGACGGTAGGTTGGGGGAAAGTTTACGGTAACCAGTTGGAAATTCTTGCTGTGGAACAGTAAGGTTTTCCAACAATTTCGAGGCTTCATCCATGTGAGGGAAAATGTGAGTTTGATGACTCCCCTTGCATAACTTACAAGGAAACCTAACTTTACCCTTTTTCCCCGGAACCTGACTGTCACTAGTTGATGGATCAATGGAAAGTTGATGAGATTTTTCTGACCATACTTCCAAGACCTTTCGAATACCAGGACAATTGATAAGGAAGTGGTCACCTTACAAAGCCTGCAAGGGTATTTGGGTTTACGATGCATGTCAGATTTTTCCTCAACACAACCAACACTTACAGTCGTGGTTGGTTGGTTGACTTCTTTCTTATCTTGCTTCTTCTTCTTCTTCTTCTTCCCTTTCTTCTTCTTCTTAGCCACCTGGTTACTAGCATCAAGGCTTTTACCAAGCGAAGAGGAAGAAAAATTAGGCGAAGAAGGTAAAGGGTCAACAGAAGGTTGGTGATGTTGAGATGGTGAACTCTGTTGAGGTGGAACATTCGGTTGAGGTGGAACAATTGGAGTATTTGGGGCCAATGAAGTTGAAAATAACCATATCGGTAAACCTATTGTAAATCCAAGTAATGACAAAGTAGCCATATAAGGAGGACCAACATTTCCAAAGAAAGGAAAAGTACTAGGATCCTCATTAAGAGGGGTTCCTTGGTCTGTAAATTCCAGAACAGTTGCCATTATATTCAACTTTAGTGAATTTAAAACTAAAATTAATAGTTCACAATTCACACCTAAGGTTTCTAAAAGTAAAAACAAACAAATTAACACACGCTATCAAATCTAGGAGTCAAACCACACACAAACAATAACTTTCCGTACTAAAAACACTAGTTGGTGATGAAATCCAACGTTGGAGAATTCAATATAGAAATGGCGGTTGGAACAGTTACCCCGACAACCTGCTTAATGAATAGACTGGCACAAGTTTCTCCACTAAACCGTCTCGAGTGAAGAGAACCCCCTAGAAAATCCAAGTGAGTCTAGTCGACGTCTGCTCCAGGTACAGTGGGATCTTCCCTCCACCATCACCTTAGGAAAGAATCCTATAGAATATGGTTACTAAGGTTACCAACGGAAACAAATATACCTGGGGGAACAGTCTACGATCCGATACGCACGCAAGGGCAGAGTAACAAGCTCAATCCCCTTGAAGGCTCCTTGACATAATCCAAGGTTTACCAACAAGTGATCCCAGGCTCCTCGGTCAATCCAAGGTTTACCGTTTTTAATACGTGAATATCTTCTATCATTCCCAATGAGGAAGGATTGATTACCTCACTGGTTACGATATGATCTCGTGCTTCTCCTTTAAGAGGAGGTTTCCCAGAGCATAGATGTAACAATTGGAATTTCTCCCTATCGCAAGATCGACTACTTGTTTGTTTTACTGTGTTGGAGAGTTAGCTAAAACCTATTCCAAGACACTAGCCTAAGCTAGATTGGTGGAAAGAGCCCTAAAAATGTAAAAATTACTGGATGAATTTTAATTAAGCGTTGTGTTATTTAGGCTGTTATTACTCAAAAGGGGTAAATGGATATGAAACCAATGGTGTTATGACCCGATTCAAAACTGAATGAAATCGAATATGATAATGTAATACTTTCAATTCGATGAATCCTAACTAAAGTAAGGAGAGAGTTTCCTTTCACTTCCAACAATGTAAGAAATTGATCACTAAGAGAAAATATAACAAATTCTCTAATGCACTAATTTCATCAAGAAAAACTAATGCAAATCAATTCCCAAACATTGTTTTATTTTTATTTTTATGTGTTAAAAACAAGCATAAAAATATGTAAATTCAAATCAAAGAAAACTGATCTAAATCTACTATTGATTTTTCAGAATGTAAACTATGCAATTGTAATCTATGCACAATTCACTTGAATAGTATGCAAATGTAATCTATGCACATTTTTCATTCATATTCTGAAAATGAGAATTCTAATTATGCAAATGTGATCTATGTAAGAGAATTCTCAAACACAAGATGATTTTAATGTAATCTAAGAACCAATCAAGTGCAATT
The DNA here is from genome assembly GCA_031772625.1 of Pinus tabuliformis. Classification (NCBI taxonomy): domain Eukaryota; kingdom Viridiplantae; phylum Streptophyta; class Pinopsida; order Pinales; family Pinaceae; genus Pinus; species Pinus tabuliformis. The sequence goes on along the minus strand of CM062820.1, from coordinate 726,517,569 downwards.
CAAGAAAATTGGGTGAGAGTTCCAAAGATCAAAAAATAAAAACACTCAAAGGCGACCAAAGGAAATCAAATTAAGAATTTCTCAAAAAAGAGACTCAAAACACCCAATTGATAAAAGCTTAAAACAAGAATGCCAATGGAATCAACCTAAGAAAAGTTCCTGACAAGTCACATGCAGATCTGGGCAGAGGCTAAAAACACATAAACAAATCCTAAACTGGCTGAATGAAAATATTTTAAGTTTCTCAAAAATTTGTCAAGGTCCGCAGGCCCTTGGTCGAAACAGGTGCAATACCGCACTGTGTAGAACAGAAACAGTGCGGGTATGCCCGCACTGTGCTACACACAGCAGGTGTGGTCCTCTCTGAAAAACTTGAAAAAACAAAAAAAAATTCAAAAAATACTAAACCTACCCAATTCCACACACAACAAGCCAAAAACAGAAACAAAAACACTGTTTCTCAAGTCAAAGTAAAAAACAAGGAAAAAATCAAGTCCCCAGCGGAGTCGCCATTTTGTCACATGGAATGAGTCGATCTTGCGGACAAGATAGACCTTCCTAGAATCTAAAGAAGACCTAATGACAAGCAAACCAATCACACACTATCTTTCTCCAACTATGCTTTTATAAACAAAGGCAAACAAGTGTTTTAGGCCTACCTTAGGTCCAACACAAGTTCATGGAACCCTTTGCTCCTTCGATCCAAATGAACTCCTTTGTCGTGAATCTGCAAACACAAACAAGCAAACAAATTAAATAGCACCTGAAAAGCCAATATCATAAAACATATTTAACATGAAAGTCAAGGAATTCATGAAACAAATGACATGAGACAATTTGTTGAGAAAAATGAGTTTGATTGTATTAATTCAAATCAAGAAGAACTTTACAACCTGTGCCTTAATGCTGTACAAGCTCCTGCCAGGGTCCAGCAAGAAGTCTCCTCTACTTTGACAAGTTTCACTCTCTTCCCAATGAAGCCAAAAAAGGTATGTGCTCTCTCCTCTTCAGCTCAACTAGGAAGTCTTAATTTCACCAACATTTACCCTAAAAAATGTTCAGCTTCTAACCTCCATAGCAACCAGCCCAATGCCTGAATTTATAGTGCAGTGGAGGGAAGTTACTAGGTCCTCCTTCAAAGGGATAAAGTCTTCCTTCAAAGGGGTAGCTCCTCTCATCAAGGGATTAGCTCCTTCTCTTTTGGGATGCATGAACCACCTAAGAGCGGCCAATCCACGTCAAAATTCCTTCTAGAATCATCTAGAATTAACCCAAAGTGAGTTTTTTAGAATAAACTTGCGCCTTTTTGACTTTCACAGGGGTCCGCACCCACACCTTTAGGGACAGAGCGGGCAGGTCCACCGTTTTTGTAAACAGGAGGTGCGGAACCAGAGCTTTGTTGATTTTCAATGTCTTTCTCTCATTTCCAAAGCTTGACTTGAAGAGCTGAGGTCTAAGACTTGCTTAGGAGGATAGTAAAAGTGATGATAGACCCATACTGACTACAAATAATCATGGTGACGATATTTTTGTGTAACAGTGCAATTAACCCAGCTTCATACATTTTCTTGACTTCTTTTTCAATTAGAGGAAGGAGTACAGGGTTGACCCTTCTAAGTTTTTGTTTGAAAGGTCTTTGATTTTCTTTGAGGGGTATGGTATGTTGAATTACAGAAGTGTCATAGGATTTAAGATCTTCGTAACTCCATGCAAAAACATCCTGAAATTCTTTGAACAATTCAATATATTTCAGCTTTTTTTCAGGAGGCAAAGTTTTGGACAATTTTATCATTTTGGGATTTTTCTGAGTCCCTATGTTACAGTGCTCAATTTTTGCATTTAAATGCTGCATTTTGGGTTTCCATGGGATGTCATTAGAATCAAAAATGTCTTCCAGGGGAGTTAATCCTGTGGGTAAAAAATTATCCTTTAAATCAATAACTTCAGACTCTTCTCCAACGGTTTCATCAAAGTTTATTTCTTTAAGCTCTTGTAACTGTTTGCTGGAAAATTTTGTTGGATGTAGTATTTGAGTTGTTGTTTCAGCTGAAATGTGGGTTTCAGTGTTGTCTATTTGATGATCTTCACCAACAGTGTCTGTGTCTATATTTGTGCTAGAGAATTCTTCTTTTAAAGTCAGAAAATTATTAATCTGAGTGTCATTGTAATACACTTGCCAATTTTTTACATTGTCAGGTGTTATCACTCAGGTTGTTCCCCAAAAGCTGTGAGAAAAGGGAATACGACCGAGATAACCACTAACCAATCTTTTAGATGCAGATTCTAACCAATCTGCAGCTAGAGAGGGCTCTCTCTTTATGATTTTGCTTTGTTTTGCTATATGTTAGGTTAGTTATGAAGCACAAGTATTTGTTTGATTTTTGGATGGTGAATTTCCAATAGAACAGGGGTGCAAAGTATGAGAAGTTCAGGCCATTGGGTTAATGGAGTCAATGAAAATAAATTTCTGGGTATGGTTTCTTTGACAAAAGGAGGGACTACAGAGCAAGATAACTAATCATGGAACAATTTTCAAGCTGGAATCAGGTGAAATGGAGTCAGGGGATGAAAGGTAATTAAGAAACTTTCATCATGCTAACAGAGGGAAAGTGGGTAAATATTACCAAGGAGCAGTTAATAATTCCTTAATTATATTCAGGGTGTAAGAACCAAGGAAACAAGATCAGTTAAGAATTCCTGCCTATACTAGTCCTGAAGAAAACATAAAAACGACAGGAATTGAACACAGAGTACAGTTAAGTAAATTCTAAGCTATTATTTTTTCCTACAATTTAGAACATGATATATAAATTATATATAAAACAAAGAAATAGAAAAATAAGAGTTTAAAATACTTATTAGTCCATGAAATAATTCAAGAATTCTGCAACATGGGCTTCAACCATCAATTCCATAACTAGAGAGTTCATCAGCAAAGCATTCCAACAATCTTTATTCAAAAGAGTTCTCAAATTTACAGCGCAGTTCCAGAATGATATTCACCAACCCCTAATACTTAGATTGGGGAGGTATTTGTACAAATATGTTTACAAAATATCTCAAAGGAGATAATATCTTGCCATAATTTCCTTCACCTACACTACAGAAGTAGTAAATGCTCTTGGGAATAGAGAGAAATGAATGCAGAGATAAGAAATGTTGTGTTGGCTATTTTTTTGGTGGGATGCATTGATTACTTGCTCAGTAGTTGGCCGATGGCTACTTTAGTGAACTTCCGCGCTGCTGGCATTGTTTCCTGGGTGCTTTGATTGCGCTTTAATTGACTTCCCAGTGTGATCTCTTATCTTCTCTTTCCTTAACTTTATGGCATTTGTTATGTTCTAGAAAATAAACAAAACTTTGAAATCCGCTCTATAAAATTTCCAGCATACTCTGCCACCATTGGTTATCTAGTAATTGGTGTCTGCGCATTTTAATTAGAGTTTCATCTACATCTGTGTACCTGAAAAAAGTGGGCTGGACTGTGAAAAGATGCCTCACTTCATGTTCAATAAAAAACAAATTGTCATATAGGCTCTGTCCAGATGGGAGTGCCTTCTCTCCTGCAGAACTTGATGATGTTGTGGCTTGGCTATCCACATATGTATATAATCTGTGTACATAGGCTGCATGTGACATTAGTTTGTAGTGATCAGTTAACAAACTGGGCAAACCCTTTTCCTCCAAAGCTGTAAACTTCTGTGTGAAAGCCTTTATTTCCATTTACATTTCCTGGCACTTCCTTTCTAGATTTTGTATGAAATTCCTCATAGTCAGAACCCTTTTAATTATTAAAATAGTGCATGTCCTATCCTTGATATCCAGTTTTGCCTAATCTTCCTTGGTATGGGTATTCAAGAAATGTATTAGCCTATTGGCATGTTCGGGCATGTTTCCCAATGAATCGCTGGCCCTTTGAATTTCTCCTTGAGCTGCTGCTACTAAATCAATCTACTCATGAATTACCTGTATTGATTTCCACATATCAATGATGGATTGGCTAATGTTGACCCACAAAATGCTCCTAATTTCTGCCAGGGGTTTGTCTAATAAGAGTTCCTTTTCCAATGCCTTTACCTTGTTTTCCAATGCTTTCACCTCCCTTGTTTTTTCTGCCACTGTCATTTTAGATTTATCATAACTAATTTCCAACTCGGCCAATTGCTATTTGGCATCTTTTAATTCTGAGACTTGGAGTCTTAGATCCTCCATAGCCTTTATCAGTTCTTCAGTAGTCATGGTAGTGCTGCTGCCTACTTCTGTTGTTGTTGAAGTGTCTGTTGTTGATGTTGGGGCAGTGGGAGGGACTGTTGTTGTTACTGTAGGAGGAGCGGTTGCAACTGTTGGACCTGTTTGAGGTGGCTGGGAGGTCGACACTCCCTGTTTTTCCTGTAATGCTTTCTCCAAAGCCTGCTTGGTTTCATTTAGCCTTTGATTCATTTTTATTAGCAACTCCATCATGTCTTCTTCTTCTTTTTCTTTCACTATCTCTGTGGTTTGTGGATGCATAGTAATTAGCAGCTTTAACTGTTTCTTGAGGGCAGCTATGTCATCCACCTTTTTCTTTATTAGTGCTTTTATTCCCTTAGGATCCTTGGGATTATGTCCCAGCTCAATGATGACTTCTTCCAAGGACTTTACCCTGTTGTCCTTGGCCAAAGAGGATGCCTTTTCCAACTCTAATTTGGTAGATGGGTTGTTTAATGAATTTTGCAATTGTTGAGCTAGTATATCTTTATCTGCCAAAGTAGAATAGACCATTTCACCAGTTTGCTTGTGTAACTCAATTTGGTCCAAAGGGTGAATGTCTTTGGCAAGGGCCTCCAGATTTGTTTTAATATAATCGGCAGTTATCTATGGCTCTTGCACTCTGGGCTTGAAGTGACTCAAGATCATTTTCCCTTCCTTAATATCATATGGACATCAATCTTTGTTGTTTGGCAGGGGTCATTTTGAGGAACTGATTGTAAAGCTGCAGTCCTATTGGCTCATTTTGTGCTTTGATGTCCATGAATGTCCTCTTAATATCAAAACTTTGTTTGCTTTGTGGCCATGCTGATGAAATATCCACACTAGGTTGTTTTCCCAATTGCTGCCCATGAGAACTGGTAGATGATTCTATTACTGGGGAAGTCAGTGGGCTAGTTTCCCTCTCTGTTCTTGGACTTTCAATGATATCCTCTATAACTTCCTCTTTAGGTAGAGGATCCACTCTCTACCTCTTTGCTTTTGGCTACTCTGCTGGCCCACTTATGGGTGTGGCCTCTTCTCGGTCCCTTTTTCTGCCCTTCTCCTCATTGAGAGGAGTCTGTAATGCTGGTATCTCTGGTGCATTGGTCTGGGCAGGAGGAATTTACCCTTGGCCTTGCTGCTTTAATGATGTTGGCTGATCTATCATTTCTTGTTGCTCTGAATGCAACACTTCTTTGCCTTTGGATGTCCCTAAAGGTGGAGTACTTTCTTGGGCAGGTTGTTATGAAGTTGTAGCAGATGATGTGCCCGCTCCAATGTGTTGAGGCAATTTGAAAGAGACCTGTCCAAAAGATTCCAGGTCAAGAGTTTTTTCAAGGTTTTTCATTGTCTGCTCCATTTTCTCTTCCTCAGTAATATGTTCTACCAATGTGCCCTCTACCCATTCATCTTGATTAGCATACTATTCTATATCAGGGATTCTACAATGATCATAGCCTGATAGCCTACTTTTATCTTTCTATCATGGATGAATCCATTTGGGTCATAGGGTACCCACCAAAAATGTTAGAAAATTATATATTACGGAGCAATGGAACACATAAAATATTGCAGAAATATAAACACAGAAAATGCACAAAACAAGAGAGACACAGATATACGTGGTTCACCTAGTTTGGGCTACGTCCACCCCAAATAGCCAGTCCTTCCTTTTTATTATCCAGCAAAATGAAGAGACACAACCTACAGCAAATCCGCTGTAATATCCTCTATTTTCTCTCACAGTCTCACCTCTCTATTCCTCACTCGTAGAATACACATCTATCTCACAGCCTCAAATACAATACCCTCATACAAAGAGAGGGGTTGCCTTCTAGGGCAAAAAAACCCTAAACTAAACATAAGTTCTACCGTCAGATCATCCGCCTAATGAACGACCTAGATTGACTAGAAATTACTATACTTTTACAAGGCAATTTTACAGTTGCTTTTAGCTTCGGGGGCGCTGCCCCCGTAACCCCCGCCAGGGGGGGGCTCCCAAAGGTCGCAGCCACCCCCCCCCTAGACCCCCCCTACAACAAATATTTTACGGGCGGCGTTGCCGCCCCCATTTCGAACTGGGGTCCTTTGTGGCGATACCTTTGAATATAGAAGATAATCAGGCTCCACACCCAACAATCTCCCACTTGGAGACTGATTGTAGCAACTCCACCGCTGCTCCATTTGCTGGACAATGACTCCTCTTTGGACCTGGCTATTCCTCATCTTCATCGTCATCCTTGAAGACCAACTGAAACTGAGCATACTCTCAGTTTCTCCCTGGTTACAACTTTTGTTAGCATATCTGCAAGATTCTGGCTAGTGTGTATCTTTTCCAGCTTCAACTCTCCATCTTCCAACACTGATCGTATGAAATGGTACTTGAGCTGTATGTGTTTAGTCCTGGAGTGAAATGCTGAGTTCTTTGCAAGATGAATGGCACTTTGGCTATCACTGTATAACGTGCCCATATCATGCTCCTTACCCAATTCACCCATAAACCTTTGTAACCAAATCATTTCTTTACTAGCCTCTGTAGAAGCAACATACTTTGCTTCTGTTGTTGAAAGTGCAACAACACTTTGGATTTTTGAAACCCAACTGACAGCTGTTCCTCCAATAGTAAATACATATCCTGTAGTGCTCCTCCTGTTATCTCTGTCACCTTCCATATCTGCATCAACATATCCTTGTAGGGAGATGTTTGAACCACCAAAGCATAATGCTTGATTTGTGGTACCTTTCAGATATCTGAGAATCCATTTCACAGCCATCCAATGTTCCTTTCCTGGATTGTTCATGTACCTGCTTACAACTCCCACTGCATGTGCAATATCAGGCCTTGTGCAGACCATTGCATACATTAAGCTTCCAACTGCTGATGCATATGGAACTTTAGACATATAATCCATGTCTTCTTGGGTCTTTGGGCACATTTCCTTACTAAGTTTGAAATGGCTAGCAAAAGGAGTACTAACTGGTTTTGCATTGTGCATGTTAAATCTTTTCAACACCTTTTGTATGTACTCATTCTGAGACAATGTTAATTTACGATTTTTCCTGTCTCTAGTTATTCTCATACCAAGGATTTGTTTTGCAGCTCCCAAATCCTTCATTGCAAATGAATTTGCCAATTTTCTTTTGAGCACATTTATTTCGTGCATGTTAGATCCTGCAACAAGCATGTCATCTACATACAGTAACAATATAATATAGATGCCATCATTTTGCTTTTTCAAATAAACACAATGATCAGAGTGACATCTAGTATAACCTTGTTCAGACATAAACTTGTCAAATTTTAGATTTGAGCCTATTTTAAGCCATACAAGCTCTTCTTCAACCTGCACACTAGTTTCTCCTTCCCTTTCACCTCATATCCTTGTGGCTGCTTCATATATATCTCTTCCTCCAAATCCCCATGGAGAAAGGTTGTCTTTACATCTAACTGCTCAAGATGCAAATCTTCAGCTGCTACAAGACTTAAAATAGTTCTGATTGAAGTCATTTTAACAACAAGAGAAAATATTTCATCAAAATCAATACCTTTCTTCTGTGCAAACCCCTTCACCACAAGTCTAGCTTTATACCTCTGTTTTCCTCCATCTTCTTCCTTCAGCCTGTAAACCCATTTATTCTTCAATGTAGTTTTTCCTACAGGAAACCTGACTAAATCCCAAGTCTGGTTATGCATTAAGGAGTCCATCTCTTCTTCCATGGCTACCTCCCACTTCTTCCTTCTTTCAACCTGCATTGCTTCTTCATAACATTCGGGTTCACCGGAATCAGTCAACAATAAATAATATAATGAAGGAGAGTATCGTTCAAGGGGTCTACCTATCCTGGTAGATCTTCTAACACCACTTTCAGGTGTTTGGGGTGCCTGTTGCTGTTGTGGTGGTTGTTGTTGTTGTGGTTGTTGATTATTATTATTTTCAGGCACCTTTACTTTTTCAGTGATTTCATCAAGAACTATGTATTCCTTGTTTTCCTTTTCCTGTTTCTTTTCCTGCAACTGATTCTTATACAAGACCTTTTCATTGAATATTACATCTCTGCTCCTAATGATTTTGTGATTTTCGTAATCATATAAGCGATAACCAAAATCATTAACACCATATCCAATAAAGGTACATTTCTTTGACTTTGCCTCAAGCTTTGTTCTATTTTCTTTATCAATATGGACAAAGGCCTCACAACCAAAAGGCTTTAAAATAGAGTAGTTTACCTTTTTACCTGTCCATGCTTCCTCTGGAACACCACCATCCAAGGAACTTGAAGGCCCTCTGTTTATTAGATAAACAGCAGTATCTACAGCATCTGCCCAAAACTGTAAAGGCAATCCTGCATGCAATCTCATGCACCTTGCACGCTCCATGATTGTTCTGTTCATCCTTTCTGACACACCATTTTCTTGTGGTGTTCTTGGAACTGTCTTCTCTCTGTGAATTCCATGCTCTGAACAGTACCTATCAAACTATTTGCTGCAATATTCACCTCCATTGTCTGATCTAAGACACTTCAATTTCTTTCCTGTCTCAATCTCAACGAAAGCTTTCCATTTCTTGAAAGTATCAAATACATCAGATGTATTCTTAATATAATAAATCCAAGTTTTTCTAGTTGCATCATCAATAAAAGTAACATAATAACGAGAGCCACCGAGAGATGATACCTGAGCAGGTCCCCATACGTCTGTATGCACAAGCTCTAATTTTTCGTTCTTCTTTTCTTTCCCAACTCTGAGAAATCAGACTCTCTTCTGTTTTCCATAAATACAGTTCTCACAGAAGTCCAAATCAACATTCTTCAAACCCGGCAACAAATTCCTTGAGTGAAGAATCTTCATCCCCTTTTCACTCATGTGTCCAAGCCTATGATGCCATAATGCTGCATCTGCTCCTCTGGAAGTTAAAGCATTAACAGAGTTAGAAATACCATTGCATAAATACAATGTACCAACCTTTTCGCCTTTTGCTATTACCAGGGCTCCTTTAGTGACCTTCCAAGCTTTATCTGTGAAAGTTGTCACACAACCTTCACCGCCTAACTGCCCTGTTGAAATCAGATTTTTCTTTAGATCTGGAACATGCCTTACCTCCTTTAATAGCCATTGGTTTCCATTCTGTTGTTTTACAAGAACCTTACCCATTCCAACGATTTTACAGGGTTTATCATCACCTAGACGAACTTGTCCAAAATCTCCTTGAACATAATCATGAAAGTATTTCTTATCAGGTGTGGCATGGAATGAAGCCCCTGAATCTACCACCCAGGAATCAGTAATATTTTCGAAAGAAAGAATCAAAGCATCTTGTAACACCTCACCTGTCACATTTGCTTCATGATTTTTTTCTTGCTGTGCATCTCCTTCTTTTCCCTTCCGAGATCTACAGTCTTTCTTTAGGTGTCCTTTCTTTCCACATTTCCAGCACACTATCCCCGATCTGGACTTGGATCTGCCTTTCCTTGATTTACTGCGATATCCTGAGCTCTTTCCTCTTTCCATTTTTCTTCCTCTAGACTCTGCACTCAAAGCATTTCCCGATGTCTCACCGAAGCTTTTCCGTCGCATTTCCTCACTAAGGATAGCACCGAAGACATCATCAAACTTTAAAGTACTAGATCCAGAAACGGAGTTACTAATGGCCATTACCAAACCATTCCAACTTTCTGGTAATGAGCACAAGAATAATAGAGCTCTAACTTCATCATCAAAGTTTACCCCTACAGGACTTAACTGACTTGTAACTGTATTAAAATCATTTAAATGGTTTGCAACAGATCCACCTTCTGACATATTCATATTAAATAACCGTTTCATAAGAAATACCTTGTTTGAGGTCGAGGGTTTTTCATATAGTTTCGACAACGTCTGCATCAAACCCTCTGTCGTGGTTTCCTTCGAAATTTTGAAGGCGAATGACACAGCAAGGCACAACCGTATTGTTCCGAGTGCCTTTCTATCGAGAAGGTTCCATTCTTCGTCTTTCATACCCGTCGGCATCTTTGTTTTTCCGCCCAATGGTAGGTATAGATCTTTCTGATACAGATAATCTTCCATCTGCATCTTCCACAGCGAGAAGTTTTGGCCGTTAAATTTCTCGACCCTAAACTTACCATCTTCCGCCATTGCTCCCACTCGAACCAGGAACCCTTCTTTCCTGCGCGTTTATCAGCCAAATAGACCTTCGGCTCTGATACCAGTTGTTAGAAAATTATATATTACGGAGCAATGGAACACATAAAATATTGCAGAAATATAAACACAGAAAATGCAAAAACAAGAGAGACACAGATATACGTGGTTCACCCAGTTTGGGCTACGTCCACCCCGAATAGCCAGTCCTTCCTTTTTATTATCCAGCAAAATGAAGAGACACAACCTACAGCGAATCCGCTGTAATATCCTTTGTTTTCTCTCACAGTCTCACCTCTCTATTCCTCGCTCATAGAATACACATCTATCTCACAGCCTCAAATACAATACCCTCATACAAAGAGAGGGGTTGCCTTCTAGGGCAAAAACACCCTAAACTAAACATAAGTTCTACCGTCAGATCATCCACCTAATGAACGACCTAGATTGACTAGAAATTACTATACTTTTACAAGGCAATTTTACAGTTGTTTTTAGCTTCGGGGGCGCTGCCCCCGTAACCCCCCGCCAGGGGGGGGCTCCCAAAGGTCGCAGCCGCCCCCCCCTAGACCCCCCCTATAGCGAATATTTTACTGTTCGAACTAGGGTCCTTTGTGGAGATACCTTTGAATATAGAAGATAATCAGGCTCCACACCCAACAAAAAACTCCTTTCTAGTTTGAATTTCTCACCTAATATCTTTTCAACACCTTTCCACCCTTCCTTTTTGTTAATAATGAAGGGGCCTAATTGGTTTCTTAGCTTCAGCTGAGCCTTTTTCTTGGCAACATAAAAATGAGTTAAATCTGAGCTAATAAATTGCCTAAAGTATTCAAGGGCAAACAGTCTCATAGGTACATACTTTGGTAGCTTGTAGGGACATAATTCACAACCATAAATCCTGATCTTTGTGTGATTCTGGTAAAAGTACCAGTCACCTATTTTATAGCTTTGGGAGAACTTCAAAATTTTCTGCATGTCACCTGAGAGTCTAGGACGGGGACTTCTCATCAGCGGAAATGAGACTGGATATATAAATAGATCAATGAACTCACAATAAGTATAAGGAGAATTATGGACTATATGGAAGACTGAGGTCCAAAATATGACAGATTTCCTTTCTCCTTTTGCATCCAATTTCCTGACAGGGAATTGAAAACTATTTGTTTGATAGTACAAGAACATATGATATATGTATGTTGTATACTTGAATACTCATTCTTTGTTTAGACTCATGATTTTTTCATGGATTTTTTGCTAATGAAGGTAGCAAAGTCAAATTTGATAGCAGGTGGGTGTCCTAGAATAAATATGGACATCAGAGCTAAAATGGTCTCATCAACATACTCACTTGTTCTAAAACCCATAACATAAGATATCATATCAATAATAGATCTCCTAGCTTCATTGAAATAGACATGGTGAAAAGGAGGTGAATCTCTAGGCTAGGAGTCTGGGCTTATGAATAACTTGGCAATCTGGCCTATTTCTGCAGTGGATAGTTTGGAGCCTTGGTCTAGCAAATATTTCATGGACAGAGGAGCTAGAGGTTGACTAGGTTTGAAGTGCAACATCTCATTGATTAAGTCAGGAGTGATATAGAAAAGGACAGTGCCATTTGGAGACATGACTGCTCTTTGAGTAGGCTCATAGTTGGCACAGCATAAGCAGATTATATCTGGAAATACATTAACTGATGAAAGATAGTATATGGGCAGATTGGACTCCCATATCCCATAGAGATCAGTTTTGTTCAGGTAACTATTTCTAACTTCACAAAATGTTTGCAGATGGTCTCTGATACCCATTAAGTCTTGTATTTGGAAGTCCCTATCAGCTAAGGGCAACCATTCTAGCTCCTTGTGAGGTGCATTAAGGGGGGCAACATTGAGGGCCACCGAAGCCTCCATTTTTCAATCTCTTGTGATTTTTTAATTTGAAATTCGGGTTTTTTGCAGCAACAACAAGTGAAATATCAGTTTCTGGGGCTTTCTGCAGGAATTGCAAGCCGAAATGAGCTTCAATTTTAGCTAAAAGGGTGAACTCGCTGAGGGAGACAAATTTTGAGGAATTTCTCGGAAAAATGGGCAGAACAGCGGTTAAAATGTGCAGTTTTTAAGGGCAGCGCGGTTTTTTAATTGAAATTTGGGTTCACCAGGTAATTTTTGCAGAGAAATTAAAGAAAAATGGGGTTCGGGAACGAAATGTAGGTAAATACATACTATATCCGATGAATTATGCGATTTGCATGTGGCAGGCCGAGCTTGAAGACTGGTTTGCAGGTTGGATTTAGCTGGGTGGCAAACTGTGCAGTAAAACAACTATTTTGGTCGAAAATCGCATGAATACGTCGCATAGAACAAACAAACAAAAATAGACAAAAACGACCTTTTCACACCAATTTGATAAAAAATTTGGTTTTGGCAGGTTTTGGCATGCTTTGGTTTGGTGACGTCAGCATGACACAATCTTTGTCGTACAGTGAGGGTACGGAGGCTGACTTGGCAATGACGTGGCGGATGACACGACAGATGATGTAGAGGCGGGGTGGTGGATGATGTGTCGAATGACAAGAGGGTGACATCAACGGGGAGGGGGAATAGGCGATAAGCAGTTTGTCCCCCGCACCGCCTTTAGGCCATGGTGGTATTGGAGGGGGGCAATGATCACACCAGGCGCCTGCCACGTGTCTTTTGTATGGCGACAATACTGCCCATCCCCCGGACGCTATCGTTCGGCACATAAGGGGTTGCGATATGTATGTGGGCCGTCGGATCTATGGACTATGATCCGATGGCTGGCGACATATAAAACAGGCGAAAGGCTATGCCACGGGACCCACGCGATATATATAACGCTTGATAAGGTTTTTGTGGGGTTTTTACAATGTATTCAAACTTTGGGTTGGGCGGGTTGGTTAGTCATTTAACCAAATGTTAAATGAAGTCCATAGTTTATGTGCGCGCGGGGAAGGGTTGTCCACAAGGTTTCGGATAAACCTTGGACCCCCTTAAAATATTAACATACGGCTATACATAAGCCCGGGGCGGGATATTAGGTTTTTTGGGGTTTTTATATAAGTTTTATACATAATAGGGGCGGGAAAAACTTTATATAGGAGTTATATAATAGAGTTAGGATGTTAATATGAAATGGTATGTTTAATCAAGACACTAAGTCAAATGAGTAAAATTTAGGCTTAGGGAATAAAAGGGATCCAAGTCATGAACTTATAGAGACTTAGCATAATAGAAGAAAAAGATTTTTACACAAGAAATGTGGCTTAGTTCTCTTAAGTAAAACTAGAATTTCACTTGGTTTTTTCTATAAAATGAAGTGAACTAGGTGTACTGGGCAGATCTCAGTGTCCTTGAGGTGATGTTAGTAAATGTTCTTGGGGGAAATGAGAGGGGAAATTAGTCATGCTTCAACTATTTTGTAGCCGCTTTTCCATGGTACCAATGATATTCATGAGATAGATCATATTCAAAAAGACATAACTGCTCATAAACTTGCTTCTGCAACATCCAACTGCATACCCAGCCTAATACACCTAACATTTTTTCTTCTTTTCCCTTGAGTGAATTTGAACTAGCAAACCCTTTCTCTCTTATTTTCTTTTAACTACCCTCCTATCTATGTCTGCCCTTATGTCTTCCAGGGGCTCAGATTTAGCTATTGAGCACCCTTGCTTCTCTACCTAACTATTGATCTGCCAAGCTTAAACTATTTGACTAGACCTTATTCTCTAGTTCTACAACAAGAAATTTAAACATGGAGAGGCCAAGATTGAGTTGTTGGGCCATCCATCAAGTGTGACAAAGTCACTGTTTGCACAGTTTGAACTTCTTTGCAAAAATAGGATAGTAGTGGCATTTTGACTAGCACACTTTCTTGGTCTTTTCTTTGGGGTTCATTTTCTTTGTTTTTTGACCAATTCATTCCGTTTGCCCTTTGATTTTTCTTTTAGGGCATACCCTCTTTTCATTTTTTAAATTTTTGATTTTTTGAAAATATGGAACCTTTGAAGCATGGAAAGGATGAACATATTTGGCATTTTAACAGTCAATCATGAAATATGACACCTATTGGTATAGGAACCTAACAGTGGCTCCACTTGGGGATGGATTTTCCAGGTGAAAAGCCAAGAACAACAGGTCAGATAGCCTTATATTCAACTCTGGCTGCCACTTGAAATTTCCTTTTGCTGTAAACAAACAAAACTGTATCTTTGTAACATATATACATTTCTCATAAGCTGGTTTGAACAATTACAGCTCTGTCTCTGATAGTTTGTCTGAATATTGTCATCATTTTTACAGCTCCCAAGTCTTCTTCTTCACTTCTTCTGATAAACCCAAAATGTAATACAAAAAGGTGGCAGAGTTCTTTGCTTTGTTCTCAAAATTTGCTGCATCTTATTCCCTATCTTATTGTTGTAATAAACTGTAGAAAATAGACACTATTATGTACAAATTACAGTGTTGTCATCTCAACAAAGTGGATCAAAATAATGCTTGAGCATCCGACCATTGACTGGCCCATCTTCTGCTTCTGTACCATCCAGGCTTCTCAAAAAGTAGGTGTTGTTTCCTTGTACAGCCTGAATAGCAAAAGGTCCTTTCCATAGGAAGTCAAATTTCCCATGTTTTCCTTTATCTTCCCTTTTGGAATCCCATTTCAGCACTTTGTCGCCTATGAAAAAATCCTCTGCCTTTGTCCTTCTGTCCAATATCTTCTTAATTTTTTCTTGGAGAATCTGAGATCTTTGATACACTTCTTCTCTAGTCTGCTGTAAATGAATTGTTTGATTGATTCTTCTCTGAATATCATTGGGTTCTGCCTGTATTTCTTGAAACAATTTTATCACAGGGATTCCCAAAGAAGAAGGGAATACTGCCTCCATGCCATAAACCAATCCATAGGGGCTTGTTCCAATGGATCTTTTTGTAGTCAACCTGTCTGCCCAAAGTGCATTGATAAGCTTTTTGTGCCAGTTCTTCTTGTTTTCCTCCAATACTTTCTTAATGATGTTGATTAAGCTTTTATTGGATGATTCAGCTAGACCATTACCTTGAGGGTAATAGGCTGTGGAATGGCCTAAGGTAATATGGTATTTATGAAAAAAATCAATCATTCTTTTGGATTTGAAAGCAGCAGCATTGTCAGTTATAATCTTCTCCGGACAGCTAAATCTAGATAGGATATTGGTTTCTAAGAATTGTATGATTACTGAGTCATTAGCTTGTCTATAAGGGATGGCTTATATCCACTTGGTGAAGTAGTCCGTGGCCATTAAAATCCACTTATGCTGGCCAGAAGAGGGAGGGTGAATTTCCCCAATGAAATCTAAACCCCATTGTTGAAATGGTCTTTCAGTGGAAATGGGTTTTAGGTGTAGAGGTAACAATTTTCTCTTACCTTCAAAGATTTGACATTTATGGCAAGAAACTACAAATTTCTTTACATCAGCAAACAGGGAGGGCTAATAAAAACCAGCTCTTAAGATTTTATCAGCTATTGATTTCCAATACAAATGTCCACCACAGTCCCCTGCATGAAAATTCCTTCAGCACTTTGTCAGTTTCATCTTTTGTTAAGCAATTCAGCAAAATGCCTTCATGATTTTTCCAAAATAAAACATTGTCTGCAATACAAATCTTTGAATCTTTCATTTTCAAGAATCTCTTTTTAGTTCTAGATAACCCTGGAGGAGCCTGCAGGTTTAACAATACATAAACTATATCAGCATACCAAGGTGATTCTAAAAAGGCTTGATTGATCTGTGGAGTCGCTATCTCCTATTCGTTATCCAGTTCATTGATGTCAACGGCTTGAAAATTGGTTTCAGTCATCAATTTAGCTAATCCTTGTCCTTTTATCAGCTTGGTTGGTTTAATTTGAATGTCATATTCCAAGATGTTAGCCATCCATTTGCCTCTTTTACCTTCAATTCCTTCTTGAAATAGAATATCCTTGACCACAGTATTTGGCACATAAGCTATTACATGAGAGTATAAAATGTAAACTTTGAAATCCTTGATGGCTTTTAGAAGGGCATAAGCCTGTTTTTCCATGATCTGATATTTTAAAGGTGCATCTCTAAGTTCCTTGCTAAAAAAAGCAATGGGCTTCTCACATCCTTGATCATCCTTTTGTAATAGGACAGTAGCGATAGTATGTTCGACGCAAAGGAAAATATTATAAAGTCTCTATCAAATTTCGGGCTTGTGAGGACTGGTGTTTTAGTTAAAGCTATTTTGATTTCTTCAAAAGCTTGCTTAGCTTATATTTTCCATTTGACTTTGGAATCTTTCTTCAGAATGTTGTTGAGAAATATTATCAGTTCAGCCAAGTTGGGTATGAATCTTCTTAGGAAATTGATCTTTCCTAGAAAAGCTTGTAGTTCTTTGATATATCTTGGGTGAGGAACTTGGAGAATGGCTTGTATTCTATCTGGGTCAATTCTAATGCCATGTCTTGAGATTATGTGACCTAAGAGTTTGCCTTCTTCTAGGCCAAACAATTATTTCTTTGGATTCAGTGATATGCCATATTTTCTACAAATTATGAACACTTGTCTTAAATGTTCTAAATGCTCTTGATCTGATTTGGAAAAAGCAGTGAGGTCATCAAAATATATGACTAGAAAATCATGGACCTCTTTTGCAAAGGCTATGCCCATGGCTCATTGAAATGTTTCCCCTACATTTTTAAGACCAAAAGGCATTTTTACATATTTGAAAGTTCCCCAAGGTGTTGTAAAGATAGTTTTATCTTGATCATCCAGGTGAACTAAGATCTGATTAAATCCTGAGAATCCATCTAACAGTGAAATTCTGGAAGCTCCCACTACCATTTGTAAATGTGATCCATCTTGGGTAAGGGGTAGTGGTCTTTGAGAGAAACTTTATTCAGATTTCTTAAGTCAACACATAGTCTTATCTCTCCCGTTTTCTTCCTAGTGGGCACTAGATTTGAAATTCATTCTGAAAATCTAATGGGTGTGATTATTCCAGCTTGGTACATTCTTTTGACTTCCTTTTCAATAAGGGGAAGGAGGATAGGATTCACCTTTCTAAGTTTTTGTTTAAAAGGCTTTTGATTTTCTTTTAAGGGTATTGTATGCTAGATTACTGAAGTGTCATATGACTTGAGGTCTTCATAGCTCCATGAAAAAATATCTTGAAATTATTTAAACAACTCAGTGTATTTCAGTTTTTGGTTAGGAGGCAAGGGTTTGAACAGTTTTATCATTTTAGGCTTCTGTTCAGTGCGTATATTACAGTCCTTAATTTCTGCGTTCAAAGGCTGCATTTTTGGCTTTCTTAGAATGTCATTTGAATCAAAAATATCTTCCAGAGGAGTCAAGCCTGTGGGAAAAAAATTATCCTTTAACTCAATTACTTCCGACTCTCCCTCAGCAATTTCATCAAAGTCCATTTGTTTCAGCTGTTGTAAATTTTCGCTGGTAAAGACTGTTGGATGCAAAATCTGATTTGTTGTTTCAGCTGATATATTAGTTTCTATTTTTTCTATTTGTTGTTCTTCACAAATGGCGCTTGTATCTATGCTTGTGCTTGAAAATTCTTCTTTCAAAGTCAAGAAATTATTGATTTGAGTGTCACTATCAAACACCTGCCAATTTTTCACATTGTCTGGAACATCAGGCCTATGTTTAATTTCAGCAGTAAAGTGGTGGTTAGGCTCAAATGGCAGCTTACAAGTGCTGGAAAATGTTGCCAAACTATGAGCATGTAAGTTGTGGTTTCTTGGAATTTTGGTAAGTTGTGACTCTAGAAAGGTATTGATTATTTCAATTGCTGACCCTCTATAAGCTCTTAGCCTGAGATCATTTGTAACAAAGTTTCCCTTTATCTATTGAATAATTAAATCAGAGTCTCTTAAAATTGAAATCCTAGCTGCCCCTAGACTTTTAATCAGTTTGAGTCCTAGCAGAAGGGCCTCATATTCAGCCATGTTGTTCGTACATCTAAAATTCTACCTATATGCATGTCCTTCAGCATGATCATTTTGCATATTGTGTATCCAAATGCCTGCCCCTGCTCCTAGTTTATTCACTGACCCATCAAATTCTAGATACCATAGGATTTCTTGACTATAGCTAGCATGAGGAGTTTTAGAAACTATCTTAGTGGGCAGATTTGGATCTTTTAACTCATATGGTTTGCCTTGTGTGTTTGTTTCATTCTTTACTTCAACCATTTCTAAATCTTGAGCAGTAGACTCTTCATTTATGCTTCTTGCTTGTGCTGATTCTAGAACTTTGTCATCAATTTTGGAACAAATTTCAGCATTGTATAAGATGAAAGAATCCATATCAGAATTCATGGAATAAATGGGGAAATTTTGGGGTTTCTCTTGGCTGCTGACCACATATTTCATCATTGTTTCCCGATACAGTCTCTTTGGCTGGTCAAAGACTGAGATGGTAGCATAGGACATGTCTAACTGCAAAGATCCTTGGAGCTTTGCAGCCCAAGATCTGGACAAAAGCATTCCATATTTAGGTGGGATATCAACTACCACCACATCCATTAAAATTGTCTTGGCTAGGTATTGGACTAGAGATACACACAAATATTTGATTAGGCCTAGGCACCTGACCTGGCTAGAATCAAATGAAAACAAGTCTTTGTATGGCCTCGTGATATCTAGGTCCAATCTTTCCATCATAGACTTAGGCATCAGATTATGGGAGGCTCCCGAATCAAACATTGCATTATGTAATACTTTTTCATGAATGTTTAGGCTTACATAGAATGGAGGAACTCCTCCATCTACTGTTTTACCATTTACTTTCCGAGCCAAAAATCAATTCTGGTTGATCATCTAAGACATTGACTGCATCTCTGTTCTCTGATATTTGAAGTGACCGACTGATTTGTTCTCTATAAACCTCATGTTTAGCCAATTTGGACAGTGGAATGGCTATTTTTAATTTACCAATTTCGGTTTCCAGGTTGAAAGGTTTTTCTATTTGAATTTTTGCATTCCAGGCAGCAAGATTTTCTTTTTTTGCTGCGTTTTTAGTTGTTTTTTCTCTATCAGGAGTGATGTTATGAACTAAATCTATTTTAAAATTAATTTCAGGGGATCGCTTTGCGTTTTCTTTGGGAGGAAAGGAGGTGGATGGCTGATTATTTGATTGCTGTAAGTCTAATATATCCTCAACCGTGGGCTCTTCAGGGTTGAGGTTTGTTTTAGCAGGGAGTTCTGTAGGGGAAGTTTTATCCTTTGCTTTTTTAGGCTTCTTGATATCTTTCTGCTTGCTGGGTTCAGGAACATCTATCATTCTGCTTCTAAATTTGTATTATTTATGCACCTCATAGACAGTTGCATCATATCCTTCTTTGAAATCAAATGATTCCCTGGATTTGTTTTGAAATTGATTAAAGGTGTGAGCTTCTTGGTCATCCTGGGTTAAAAAAATTTGTTGTTCACTGTTTAGACCCATTAGGTTGATTTGAGTATCCTTTGTTGGCTCACTGGAGGTTGAAGCTTCAGCATAGTTCTCTTGAAATTGAGGTCTGATGTTTTGGTCAGGGCCAACCTTCCCGGTGTTAGAATTTTGGTTTTTCCTAAAGTTTGGATTTCTTGCAGTGTTACTTGGTTGACCTTCCCAAGAGGATTTCCTTTCGATAGTTTCTACTCTGTCACCCAATCTATCCATTCCTTTGATAATTGTGTCTAGTTTTTGCTCAAATGCAGAAGGCTCTTCTTTGAAGGGAGTCCTTCTTTCAGCTCTAGCTCATGCTCTCTTAGTGATTAGATTGGCCTCTACACTAACAGTTATGCTCTGCATATCTTCTAGGCTTGGAGGAGCTCTTTCCCCTAGCTGATATGCCATGTCAGAATCAAATCCATCAGGGAATTTGATCAAGGCCAAGTCAGGTGGAGGTCTAAGGTTTTGAGGAATAACATTGTACACATTATTGAATCTAGCACAATAGTCTTGGACAATTTCTTGTGGGCCCCTTTTCAGGCTTTCATATTCTGATAGGATATGTAATGGATCCTTATTCTTTTCCCATCTATTCAAAAAAGTTTGGTAGAGGGCATCTGGATCAGCAATTGTGTTTACAGGGAGTGCTCTAAACCAAATCCTTACATCACCGGTTAAACTTTGAAAAAAACTTTTCATTTTGACATCATTGTCATCAATTTCACAATTCTCAAAGTAATCCATCATTTTCTTAGTATGTTGTTGTGCTGTGTAGGTGCTAGTACCATCAAAATAGGTGATATTGCTTTGATAATATTGGGGCATAGCACCAGGGTTTGCAGGCAACTGCAAGGGAGCATATCGGTTTGCCATATTAACAGGGATAAATGGGACAACTGGAAGCACAGGGATAATAGTTGAGATAAGTGTTGTGGATGGAGGAGTGGAAAAGATGCTTTGAAGTGATGGTGGTGAACTAGAAGAAGTTGTAACAACAGTAGAAAGGACTGCTGGTTTTCTGGGTGTAAGCTCAGAGTGGGTAAGGTTTTGCTGAAGTGTATCAAAGTTTAAATCAGCAGAATTTTCTAGACTTTATTGTCTTCTAAGATTTTTAGAGATCAAGTTAGGATTTTCAAAAATAGCTGGAGAATTTGGATCTGGATTTGATCTAGTGTAACATGTTTTCTTCTTTGGAGCCAGCTTCTAAATCTATTTTTGGTATTTTCTGGAAGTATTTGAAGAACACTACTTTTGACAATATCTCTCTAAGAAAATATGAGTTGTGAGAATCTTGAATTTTCCTGAAGATTTAAAAAAAAAAACTGATTGAATTTTTGAGACAGCTGTTTTAAAGCCTAAAACTAGACTGGAGATAGACTGAAGCAGCTTTTATTTACTCCTGTAATTGTATAACAAAAACAGTTTCAAAGGCTACCTGGCTAACTTCAGGCTCCATCTGTAACTTTAGACAATAGACAGCAGTAACAAACAGTCATTCAGTCCCCAGTGGAGTCGCAATGATATTCGCACTCAGGTTGTTCCCAAAAAGCTGTGAGAAAAGGGAATACAGCCGAGGTAACCACTAACCAATCTTTTAGATGCAGATTCTAGCCAATCTGCAGCTAGAGAGGGCTCTCTCTTTATGATTTTGCTTTGTTTTGATATATGTTAGGCTAGTTATGAAGCACAAGTATTTGTTTGATTTTCAGATGGTGAATTTCCAATAGAACAAGGGTGCAAAGTATGAGAAGCTCAGACCATTGGGTTAATGGAGTCAATGAAAATAAATTTCTGGGTATGGTTTCTTTGACAAAAGGAGGGACTACAAAGCAAGATAACTAATCATGGAACAATTTTCAAGCTAGAATCAGGTGAAATGGAGTCAAGGGATAAAAGGAAATTAAGAAACTTTCATCATGCTAATAGTGGGAAAGTGGGTAAATATTACCAAGGAGCAACTAAGAATTCCTTAATTATATTCAGGGTGTAAGAACTAGGGAAACAGGAGTAGTTAAGAATTCCTGCCTATACTAGTCCTGAAGAAAACAAAAAAATGATAGGAATTGAACACAGAGTACAGTTAAGTAAATTCTGAGCTATTCTTTTTTCCTACAATTTAGAACATGATATATAAATGATATATAAAACACAGAAACAACAAAAGAAGAGTTCAAAAGACTTATTGGTCCATGAAATAATTCAAGAATTCTGCAACATGGGCTTCAGCCATCAATTCCATTACGAGAGAGTTCATCAGCAAAGAATTCCAATAATCTTTATTCAAAAGAGTTCTCAAATTTACAGCGCAGTTCCAGAATGATATTCACCAACCCCTAATACTTAGATTGGGGAGGTATTTGTACAAAAATGTTTACAAAATATCTCAAAGGAGATAATATCTTGCCATAACCTCCTTCACCTACTCTACAGAAGTGGTAAATGCTCTTGGGAATAGAGAGAAATGAATGCAGAGATAAGAAATAGTGTGCTGGCTGTTTTGTTGGTGGGATGCATTGATTACTTGCTCAATAGTTGGCTGATCACTACTTTAGTGAACTTTCGCACTGCTGGCATTGTTTCCTGGGTGATTTGATTGCACTTTGATTGACTTCCCAGCTTGATCTCTTATTTGCTCTTTCCTTCACTTTATGGCACCTGTTATGTTCTAGAAAATAAAAAAAACTTTGAAATCCACTCTACAAAATTTCCAGCATACTCTGCCACCATTGGTTATCTGGTAATTGGTGTCTGCACATTTTAATTAGAGTTTCATATGCATTTTTGTACCTGAAAAAAGTGGGTTGGACTATGAAAATATGCCTCACTTCATGTTCAATAAAAGACAAATTCTCCAAATTGTCATATAGGCTCTGTCCAGATGGGAGTGCCTTCTCTCCCGCAGAACTTGATGATGTTATGGCTTGGCTATCCACATATGTATTTAATTTGTGTACATAGGCTGCATGTGACATTAGTCTGTAGTCATCAGTTAACAAACTGGGCAGACCCTTTTCCTCCAAAGCTATAAACTTTCGTGTGAAAGCCTTTATTTCCATTTGCATTTCCTGGCACTTCCTTTCTAGATTTTGTATGAAAATCCTCATAGTCAGAACCCTTTTAATTATTAAAATAGTGCCTGTCTTGTCATTGATATCCAGTTTTGCCAGATCTTCCTTGGTATGGGTATTCAATAAATGTATTAGCCTATTGGCCTGTTCGGGCATGTTTCCTAATGAATCCCTGGCCCTTTGAATTTCTTCTTGAGCTGCTGCTACTAAATCAATCTGCTCATGAATTACCTTTATTGATTTCCACATATTATTGATGGATTGGCTAATGTTGGCCCACAAAATGCTCCTAATTTGTGCCAGGGGTTTGTCTAATAAGAGGTCCTTTTCCAATGCCTTTACCTTGTTTTCCAATGCTTTCACCTCCCTTGTTTTTATGCCACTATCATTTTAGATTTATCATAACTAATTTCCAACTTGGACAATTACTCTTTGGCATCTTTTAATTCTGAGACTTGGAGTCTTAGATCCTCCATAGCCTTTATCAGTTCTTTAGTAGTCATGGTAGTGCTACTGCCTGCTGCTGTTGTTGTTGAAGTTCCTGCTGTCAATGCTGGGGCAGTGGGAGGGACTGTTGTTGTTGCTGTAGGAGGAGCGGTTGTAACTGTTGGAGCTGTTTGATGTGGTTGGGAGGTCGACACTCCCTGTTTTTTCTGTAATGCTTTCTCCAAAGCCTGCTTGGTTTCATTTAGCCTTTGATTCATTTTTATTAGCAACTCCATCATGTCTTCTTCTTCTTTTTCTTTCACTATCTGTGTGGTTTGTGGATGCATAGTAATTGGCAGCTTTAACTGTTTCTTGAGGCAGTTATGTCATCCTCATTTTTCTTTATTAATGCTTTTATTCCCATAGGATCCTTGGGATTATGTCCCAGCTCAATGTTGATTTCTTTCAAGGACTTTATCCTGTTGTCCTTGGCCAAAGAGGATGTCGTTTCCAACTCTAATTGGGTAGATGTGTTGTTTAATGAATTCTGCAATTTTTGAGCTAGTATGGCTTTATCTGCCAAAGTAGAATAGACCATTTCACAAGTTTTCTTGTGTAACTCAATCTGGTCCAAAGGGTGAATGTTTTTGGCAAGGGCCTCCAGATTTGTTCTAATATAATCGGCAGCTGTCTGTGGCTCCTGCACTCTGGAAGTGACTCAAGATCATTTTCCCTTCCTTAATATCATATGCGGACATCAATCTCTGCTGTTTGGCAGGGGTCATTTTGAGGAACTGATCGTAAAGCTGCAGTCTTATTGGCTCATTCTGTGCTTTGATGTCCATGAATGTCCTCTTAATATCAGAACTTTGTTTGCTTTATGGCCGTGCTGATGAAATTTCCACACTAGGCTGTTTTCCCAATTGCTACCCATGAGAACTAGTAGATGATTCTACTACTGGGGAAGTCAGTGGGCTGGATGCCCTCTCACTTCTTGGACTTTCAATGATCTCCTCTATAACTTCCTCTTCAGGTAGAGGATCAACTCGCTACATCTTTGCTTCTGGCTACTCTGCTGGCCCACTTATGGGTGTGGCCTCTTCTCCGTCCCTTTTTCTGCCATTCTCCTCATTGAGAGGAGTCTGCAATGTTGGTATATCTGGTGCATTGGTCTGGGCAAGAGGAATTTTCCCTTGGCCTTGCTACTTTGATGATGTTGGTTGATCTATCATTTCTTGTCGCTTTGAATACAACACTTCTTTGCCTTTGGATGTCCCTGCAGGTGGAGTACTTTCTTGGGCAGGTTGTTGTGAAGTTGTAGCAGATGATGTGCCCGCTCCAATGTGTTGAGGCAATTTGAAAGAGACCTGTCCAAAAGAGTCCAGGTCAAGAGTTTTTTCAAGGTTTTTAATTGCATGCTCGATTTTCTCTTCCTCAGTAATCTGTTCTACCAATGTGCCCTTTACCCATTCATCTTGATTAGCATATTGTTCTATATCATGGATTCTACAATGATCATAGCCTATTTTTTATCTTTCCGTCACGAATGAATCCATTTGGGTCATAGGGTACCCACAAAAACTCCTTTTTAGTTTGAATTGCTCACTTAATATCTTTTCAGCATCTTTCCACCCTTCCTTTTTGTTAATGATGAAGGGGCCTAATTGGTTTCTTAGCTTCAGCTGAGCCTTTTTCTTGGCAACATAAAAATGAGTTCAATCTGAGCTAATAAATTGCCTAAAGTATTCAAGGGAAAACAATCTCATAGGTACATACTTTGGCAGCTTGTAGGGACATAATTCATAGCCATAAATCCTAATCTCTGTGTGATTCTAGTAAAAGTACCAGTCACCTATTTTATAGCTTTTGGACAGCTGCAAAATTTTCTACATGTCACCTGAGAGTCTAGGAGGGGGACTTCTCATCAGCAGAGATGAGACTGGATATATAAATAGATCAATGAACTCACAATAAGTATAAGGAGAATTACAGACTAGATGGAAGACTGAGGTCCAAAATATGACAAATCTCCTTTCTCCTTTTGCATCCAATTTCCTTATAGGGAACTGAAAACTATCTGTTTGATAGTACAAGAATAGATGATATATGTATTCTGTATACTTGAATACTCCTTCTCTATTTAGACTCATGAATTTTTCATGGATTTTGTTGCTAATGAAGGTAGCAAAGCCAAATTTCATAGCAGGTGGGTGTCCTGGAATAAATATGGACATCAGAGCTAAAATGGTCTCATCAACATACTCACTTGTTCTAAAACCCAGAACATAAGATATCATATCAATAATAGATCTCCCAACTTCATTGAAATAGACATGGTGAAAAGGAGGTGAATCTCTGGGCTGGGAGTCTGGGCTCATGAATAACTTGGCAATCCGGCCTATTTCTGTAGTGGATAGTTTGGAGCCTTGGTCCAGCAAATATTTCATGGACAGAGGAGCCAGAGGCTAACTAGGTTTGAAGTGCAACATCTCATTGATTGAGTCAGGAGTGATATAGAAAAGGGCAGTGCCATTTGGAGACGTGACTGCTCTTTGAGTAGGCTCATAGTTGGCACAACATAAGCCGATTATATCTGGAAATAGATTAACTGATGGAAGATAGTATATGGGAAGATTGGACTCCCATATCCCATAGAGATCAGTTTTGTTCAGGTAACTATTTCTAGCTTCACAAAATGTTTGCAGATGGTCTCTGATACCCATTAAGTCTTGTATTTGGAAGTCCCTATCAACTAAGGGCAACCATTCTAGCTCCTTTTGAGGTGCATTAAGGGAGGCAACATTGAGGACCACCAGAGCCTCCTTTTTTCAATCTCTTGTGATTTTTTAATTTGAAATTCGGGTTTTTTGCAACAACAACAAGTAAAATATCAATTTCTGGGGCTTTCTGCGGGAATTCCAGGCCGAAATGAGCTTGAATTTTAGCTAAAAGGGTGAATTTTCAAAGGGAGACAAATTCTGAGGAATTTCTCGGAAAAATGGGCAGAACAGCGGTTAAAATGTGCAGTTTTTAAAGGCAGCGTGGTTTTTTAATTGAAATTTGGGTTCACCAGGAAATTTTTGTAGAGAAATTAAAGAAAAATGGGGTTTGGGAATGAAATGTAGGTAAATACTTGCTATATCTGGTGAATTGTGCGATTTGTAGGTGGAGGGCCGAGCTTGAAGACTGGTTTGCAGGTTGGATTTAGCTGGGTGGCAGACTGTGTAGTAAAACAACTATGTTGGTCGAAAATCATATGAATATGTTGCATAGAACAAACAAACAAAAATAGACAAAAACGAACTTTTCATGCCAATTTGATAAAAAATTTGGTTTTGGCGGGTTTTGGCGTGCTTTGGTTTGGTGACGTCAGCATGACACAATCTTTGTTGTATAGTGGGGGTACGGAGGCTGACTTGGAAATGACGTGGCAGATGACACAATGGATGATGCGGAGGCGGGGTGGTGGATGACGAGAGGGTGACGTCAACGGGGAGGGGGCATAGGTGGTAAGTAGTTTGGCCCCCACACGGCCTTTGGGATATGGTGGTATTGGAGGAGGGGGCAGCAATCACGCCGGGCGCCTGCCACGTGTCTTTTGTACGGCGACAATACTGCCCATCCCCCGGACGCTATCGTTCGGCACATAAGGGGTTGCGATATCTATGTGGGCCGTTGGATCTATGGACTATGATTCAATGGCTGACGGCATATAAAACAGGTGGAAGGCTATGCCACGGGACCCTCGTGATATATTCAACGCTTGATAAGGTTTTTGCGGGGTTTTTACAAGGTATTAAAACTTTAGGTTGGGTGGGTTGGTTATTCGTTTAACCAAATGTTAAATGAAGTCCATAGTTTATGTGCGCATGGGGAAGGGTTGTCCACAAGGTTTCAGATAAACCTTGGACCCCCTTAAAATATTAACATATGGCTATACATAAGCCCGGGGCCGGATATTAGGTTTTTTTAGGGTTTTTGTATAAGTTTTATATATAATAGGGGCGGGGAAAACTTTATATAGGAGTTATATAATAGAGTTAGGATGTCAATATGAAATGGTATGTTTGATCAAGACACTAAGTCAAATGAGTAAAACTTAGGCTTAGGGAATAAAAGGGATCCAAGTCATGAACTTATAGAGACTTAGCACAATAGAAGAAAAAGATTTTTACACAAGAAATGTGGCTTAGTTCTCTTAAGTAAAACCAGAATTTCACTTGGTTTTTTATATAAAATGAAGTGAACTAGGTGTACTGGGCAGATCTCAGTGTCCTTGAGGGGATGTTAGTAAATTTTCTTGGGGGAAATGAGAGGGGAAATTAGTCATGCTTCAACTATTTTGCAGCCACTTTGCCATGGTACCAATGATATTCATGAGATAGATCATATTCAAAAAGACATAACTGCTCATAAACTTGCTTCTACAACATCCAACTGCATACCCAGCCTAATACACCTAAAAAAATTTCTTCTTTTCCCTTGAGTGCATTTGAACTAGAAAACCCTTTCTCTCTTGTTTTCTTTTAACTGCCCTCCTATTTAAGTCTGCCCTTATGTCTTCCAGGGGCTCAGATTTAGCTATTGAGCACCCTTGCTTCTCTACCTAACTACTAATCTGCCAAGCTTAAACTGTTTGACCAGACCTTATTCTCTAGTTCTACAACAAGAAATTTAAACATGGAGAGGCCAAGATTGAGCTGTTGGGCCATCCATCAAGTGTGACAAAATCACTGTTTGCACAGTTGGAACTTCTTTGCAAAAATAGGATAGTAGTGGCATTTTGACTAGCACACTTTCCTGGTCTTTTCTTTGGGGTTCATTTTCTTTGTTTTTTGACCGATTCATTCTTTTTGCCCTTTGATTTTTCTTTTAGGGCATGCCCTCTTTTCATTTTTTAAATTTTTGATTTTTTGAAAATATGGAACCTTTGCAGCATGGAAAGGATGAACGTATTTGGCATTTTACAGTCAATCATGAAATATGACACCTATTGGTATAGGAACCTAACATCAAGTACGGTTGGTCTATGTTTAAACTCAGTAGTAAAATTATGATTAGGCTTAAATGGCAGTTTGCAAGTGCTAGCAAATGTTGCCAAACTATGAGCATGCAAATTGTGATTCCTTGGAATTTTGGCAAGCTGTGATTCTAGAAAGTTATTGAGTATTTCATTTGCTACTCCCCCATAAGATCTTAACCTGAGATCATTTGTGAGGAAGGTTCCTTTCATTTGTTGAATAAATAAATCAGAGTCTCCCAGAATTGATATCCTAACTACCCCTAGACTTTTGATCAATTTGATTCCTAGCAGGAGGGCTTCATGTTCAGCCATGTTATTTGTGCACCTAAAATTCAACCTGTATGTGTGTCCTTCAGCATGATCATTTTCCATGTTATGTATCCAAATCCCTGCCCCTGCTCCTAGTTTATTAACTAATCCATCAAACTCTAGATAACATACGATTTCTTGAGTATAGCTAGCATCAGGAGTTTTTTAAATTTGCTTAGTAGGTAGATTTATGTACTCAGTTTTATGTGGTTTCCCTTGTGTGTCTGTTATATCAATTTTTTCAGCAATTTCTAGAGTTTGAGCAATAGATTCTTCAGTTATACTGTTTCCTTGTTCCGATGCTAAAACCTTGACATCAGTTGGGGGGGAAATTTCAGCATTGTATAGGATGAAAGAGTCCATATCAGAATGCATGGAATAGATGGGAAAATTATGAGGTTTCTCCTAGCTACTAACCACATATTTCATCAAAGTTTCCCGATACAATCTCTTTGGCTGACCAAATACTGAAATGGTAGCATAAGACATGTCCAACTGTAAATATCCCTAGAGCTTTGCACCCCAAGATCTAGACAATAGCATTCCATATTTTGGTGGGATATCAGCTACCACTACATCCATTAAAATTGTCTTGGGAGGGTATTGAACTAGAGACACACATAAATCTTTTATTAGCCCTAGACATCTGACCTGGCTAGAGTCGAAGGAGAACAAGTCTTTGTATGGCCTGGTGATATCTAGGTCTAATTTTTCCATCACCGATTTAGGCATTAAATTATGGGAAGCTCCAGAATCAAACATTGCATTGTGAAGTACTTTGTCATGAATATTCAGACTTACATAGAAAGGAGAAACTCCTCCATCTACTGATTTGCCATTTACTTCAGGGCCAAAAATCAATTCTGGCTGGTCATCAAGGACATTTACTGCATCTCTGTGTTTTGAAATTTGAACTGATCTACTGATTTGTTCTCTATATACATCATGCTTAACCAATTCGGACAGTGGAATGGCTATCTTTAACTTGACTATTTCGGCTTCAAGGTTGAAATTATTTCAATTCGGATTTTTGTATTTCGGGCAGCAAGATTTTCTTTTTCTGCTGCATTTTCTGTGTTATTTTCCTTTGCGGGAGTGCTGTTATGAGCTGAATCTGCTTCAAAATCAGTTTCAAGAGTTTTCTTTGGGAGGAAAGGAGGTGGAAGGCTTACTGTTTGATGGTTGATTGTCTGATATGTCCTCAACTGTTGGTTCTTTTGGGTTGAGGTCTGTTCTAGCAGGGAGTTATATGGGAGGGTATTAACCTTTTCTTTTTTATGGTGCTTGGCATCTTTCTGCTTGTTGGGTTCAGGGACATCTATTGTTCTACTCCTTAGCTTATATTGCTTGTGGACCTTGTAGATAGCAGCATCATATCCATCCCTAAAATCGAATGATTCCCCAGATTGGGTTTGGAATTGATTAAAAGTATGAGCTTCTTGGTTATCCTGGGTCAAAAATATTTGTTGTTCACTATTTAGACCCATTAAGTTGATTTGAGAGTCCTCCGTTGGCTCACTAGAAGTTGAAGCTTTAGCATAGTTCTCGTGGAATGGAGGCCTGATGTTTAGGTCAGGGCCAACATTACCAGC
Organism: Pinus tabuliformis; assembly: GCA_031772625.1. NCBI lineage: Eukaryota > Viridiplantae > Streptophyta > Pinopsida > Pinales > Pinaceae > Pinus > Pinus tabuliformis. The sequence continues at coordinate 726,487,316 of CM062820.1, read as the reverse complement.
AATGGGATTCTGATTTTTTCTGAAATTTGGGTTTCTTGCAGTGTTACTTGGTTGACCATCCCAAGAGGATTTCCTCTCAATTGTTTCTACTCTATCACCCAGTCTATCCATTCCTTTAATAATTGCATCTAATTTTTGTTCAAATGTAGAAGGTTCTTCTTTGAAGGGAGTCCTTCTTTTAGCTCTAGCTCGAGCTCGTTTAGAAATCATATTTGCCTCTACACTGACAACTATATTCAACATGTCTTCCAAGCTTGGAGGAGCTCTTTCCCTAAGCTGGTAAGCCATGTTAGAATCAAATCCATCAGGGAATTTTATCAAGGCCAGGTTTGGTGGAGGTCTGAGATTTTGAGGGATAACATTATATACATTATTAAATTTGGCATAGTAATCTTGAACAGCTTCTTGTGGGCCTCTTTTCAAGCTTTCATATTCTGATAGGATGTGTAGAGGGTCCTTCTTCTTTTCCCATCTGTTCAAGAAAGTCTGATAAAGGGTTTCTGGATCAGCAATTTTGTTTGCAGGGAGCATCCTAAACTAGGTCCTAACATCACCGGTTAAGCTTTGGACAAAAATTTTCATTCTGACATCATCATCATCAAATTCATAGTTCTCAAAATAATCTATCATCTTCTTGGTATGTTGTTGTGTTGTGTAAGTGCCAGCACCATCAAAATAGGTAATTTTGCTTTGATAATCTTGGGGCATAGCCCCTGGATTTGCAGGTAATTGCGAGGGAGCATATCGGTTTGCCATATTTACAGAGATAAGTGTGACAGCTGGAAGAACAGGGATAACAACTGAGATATGTGCAGTGGATGGGGGAGTGGAAAAGATGGTTTGAAGTACTAATGGTGAACTAGGAGAAGCAACAATAATGGCAGAATGGACTTGTGATTTTTCAGCAGTAAGCTCAGTTTGGATAGGGTTCTGCTGAGATGTGTCACGGTGTAAATCAGCAGAATATTCTTGCTTATCTCGGCTTCTAAGGTTTTTAGGGATCAAATTAGGATTTTCAAAGATAGGTGGAGGATTTGGATCCGGATTTGATCTGGGATAACGGATCTTCTTCTTTGGAGCCAACTTCTGAATATATTTTTGGTTTTTCTAGAAATATTTTGAAGAATACAACTTTTAACAGTATTTTTTCTAGGAAGCCTAAAATGTGGAGTTTTAAATTTTCCTATAGATATATTGAAGCAAGGGACTGATCAAATATTTTAGATAGCTGTTCAACACCTAAAACTAAACTGGAAATAGACTGAAACAACTTTTATTTACTCCTGAAATTGCATAGAAAAACAGTTTCAAAGGTTTCCTAGCTAACTTCAGGCTCCATCTGTAGGTTTAAAAATAAACAACAGTGACAAATAATTTATTCAGGTCCCCAGTGGAGTCGCCAATGATGTTATCACTCAAGTTGTTCCCCAAAAGTTGTAGAAAAGGGAATACGACCGAGGTAACCACAGACCAATCTTTTAGATGCAGGTTCTATCCAATCTGCATCTAGAGAGGGATCTCTCTTTATAATTTAGCTTTTTTTTAAGGTATATTAGGCTAGTTATGAAGTACGAGGGTTTGTTTAGTTTTTGGATGGTGATATTATATAGAACAGGTTTGCAAATCTGAGAAATTCAGTCCATTGGGCAAATGGAGTCTATGAAGATGAACCGCTGGATATGATTTCTTTGACAGAGGGTGGTACTACAGAGCAAGGTAATCAATCATGGTACAATTTATAAGTTGGAATCAGGTGGGATGGAGTCAGTGGGTGAAGGGAAATTAAGAATCCTTCATCATGTTGACAGATGGAAAGTGGGTGAATATTGCTAGGGAGCAGTCAAGAATTCCTTAGCTAATATTCAAGATGTAAGAACCAGGGGAAACAGGAGCAGTTAAGAATTCCTTTTTATGCTAATTCTGAAGAAAACATTGATAATAACATAGATTGAACACAGAGTACAGTTAAGCAAGTTCTGAGTTATTCTTTTTCCCTATTATTTAGATTATGATATATAAATGATATATAAAACACAGAAACAGTAAAACACAAGTTAGAAAGACTTATTGATCCATGCAATGATTCAAAAATTCTATAACATGGTCCTCTGCCATCAATTCCACATCCAGACAGTCCAGCTACAATGGATTCCAACAACTTTTGTATTCAGAAGATTTTCAGAGTTACAACGCAGTCTTAGAAATGTATCACCAACCCCTAATACTTCACCTGGGGAGGTATTTGTACAAAAATGTTTACAAAATATCTCAAAGAGATAATATCTAGTAATAACTTCTTCTACCTACTCAAAACGAGAAATAAATGATCTTGGAAACAGGGAGAAATAAATGCAGAAGTGAATGCTGTTGTGCTGGCTGCTCAGTTGGTGAGATGTGTTGACTGTAAGCTTGGTGAGTCAGCTGGTAGCGGTTTCCCACTAATATTTCGCGTCGTTGGCTCAACTTTCTCGGGCGTATCTATTTTTGATTTGATAGACTACTACCCCACACAACTCTCATACATTTCCTCCCTCCGCTTTATGGTATCTGTTGTATCTTGGATAAAGAAAAAGTTGAAGCGTGCCTATAGGATTTCCAACATGCTTTTCCACCACTTCTCTTCTGGTAACTGATGTCTTTGCAGCTTTCTGAAAGTCTCATCAGCACCAGTGTACCTGTAGAAGTTAGGCTGGACTGTAAAAAGATGTTTCACTTCATGCTCTATATAAAATAGATTTTCCAAGTTGCTGTAAAGAGTTTGGCCAGATGGAAGGGCCTTCTTTGCTGAAGTACTTGATGATGCATTTTGTTGATTAGTAGCATGTCTATTCAACCTGAGCATGTACTCAGCTTGTATCAACAGGTGTTCATTTCTTCCCACTAGACTTGGCAAGCCCCTTTCATGCAAAATTGCAAATATTTATATAAAAGAGTCTATCTCCACTTGCATGTCCTGGAACTTCCTCTCAAAATTATGCATCAGGGTTCTCATGGTCAGTACTCTTTTGACTGTTAGAATGGTGGCTGTCATGTCTCTGATGTCCAGTGCTGCTAGTTCTTCGCTGGTTTTAGTGTTCAAAAAATGGACTAGCCTGTTGGCTTGTTCGGGCTTATGTCCCAATAGAGTTTTGGCCTTTTGAATTTCCACTTGGGCTACTGCTATCAAGTCAATATGCTCATAAATGGTCTGAATAGACCTCCATACATCACTAATGGATTGACTGATGTTATCCCACAAAATTCCTTTGATTTATCCCAGAGGCTTATCTAAACAGAGGTCCTTTTCCAATGCTTTTACTCTGTTCTCCAATGCTTTCACCTCTCTTGTTTTTTCTGCCACCGTCATTTTGGATTTGTCATAACTTACTTCTAATTTTGACAATGTCTCTTTGGCCTCTTTCAATTCTGATACTTGGAGTTTTAATTCCTCCATAGCCTTTATTAACTCCTCAGTGGTCATGGTAGCGTTGCTGCCTGCTGCTGTTGTTGTTGCTGAAGTACCTGCTGCTGATGCTGGGCCAGTGGGAGGAACTACTGTTGTAACTGTAGGAAGGGTAGTTGTAACTTCTGGAGTTACTTCAGGTGGCTGGGAGGTCGACACTCCCTACTTTTCTTGTAATGCTTTCTCCAATTCCTGTTCTGTCTCACTTAGTCTTTGATTCATTCTCATCAGCAAGTCCATCATGTCCTCCTCTGCTTTTTCCTACACAACCTCTATAGTTTGTGGATGCATGGTAGTAGGCAGCTTTAACTATTTCCTGAGGGTAGAAAGGTCCTCTTCCTTTCTCTTAATCAATGATTTTATTCCTTTGGCATCCTTGGGATCATGTCCCAGCTCAATGATAATATCCTCCAAGGACTTTATCCTGTTGTCCTTGGCTAAAGAAGATGCCTTATCCAAATCTAGTTGGGTAGATGTGTTGTTCAATGAGTTCTACAATTTGTGAGCTAACATTGCCTTATCTGCCAATGTAGAGTAGACCATCTCTCCGGTTTGATTGTGCAACTCAATCTGGTCCATAGGATGAATGTCTTTGGCAAGGACCTCTAGATTTGTTCTAATGTAGTCAGCTGCTGACTGTGGTTGCTGCACTTTGGACTTAAAGTGGCTCAAGATCATTTTTCCTTCTTTAATGTCATATGCCGACATTAACCTTTGCTGGTTGGTTGGTGTCATCTTGAGAAATTGGTCATAAAGTTGCATCCTCAATGGATCATTTCTAGCTTTAATCCCTGTGATTGTTCTTTTGACATCTGAGGCCTACCTGCTTGATGGTCTTGTGGATGAAACTTCCACACTATGCTGCCTTTCTAGGTCCTGCCTATGAGAGCTGGGTGATGTTTCTACTACTGGGGATGTCTGTGGGCTGGTTTCCCCCTCACCTCTTGGGCTTTCTGTGGTTTCCTCAATAATTTCCTCTTTAGGTAGAGGACTTATTTTTTGCCTTTTTCCCCTGGTTGCTCTACTAGTCCACTTACAGGTGTGGCTTCTTCTTTGTCTCTTTTTCTGCCCTTTTCCTCATTTATAGGAGTCTGTAGTGCTGATATCTCTGGCGCTTTGGTCTGGACAGAAGGAATTTGGCCTTGGCCCTGTTCCTTTGATGATGCTGGCTGATCTGTCATTATGTGCTACTCTGTATCTAGCACTTCTTTTCCCTTTGATGTCCCTGCAGCTAGTGTAGTACTTTTTTGGCCAGGTTGCTGTGAAGTTCCAACAGAGGATGTACCCACTCCGGTCTGCTGAGGCAGCTCAAAAAATGCCTGTCCAAAAGAGTCCAGGTCAAGAGTCTTTTCAAGATTTTTCATAGTTTGTTCCATCTTTTCTTCCTTAGTGAGTTCTTCAATTAATGTGCCCTCTACTCGCTCATCCTGATTAGCAAATTGCTCTATTTCAGGGATCCTACAATGTTTATAGGCTAATAGCCTTTTTTTACTTTTCTTACAGTGATAAAGCCATTTGGGTCATAGGGTACCCACCAAAAGCTCCTCTTTAATTTGAGTTGTTCACGCAATATCTTGTCAGCATCTTGCCATGCTTCCTTTTTGTTAATGATGAAAGGGCCGAACTAGTTTCTTAATTTTAGCTGAGCTCTTTTCTTTGAACTGTAAAAGTGAGTCAAATCTGAGTTGATAAATTGCCTGAAATATTCTAGAGAAAATAGTCTCATAGGCACATATTTGGGCAGTTTATAGGGGCATAGCTCATAGCCATATATCCTTGTCTCAGTGTGATTCTGGTAGAAGTACCAGTCACCTATTTTGTAGCTTTTGGAGAGCCGTAAAATTTTCTGCATATCACCAGAGAGTCTAGGAGGAGGATTTCTCATCAATAGAGAGGAGACTAGATGCATAAACAAATCAATGAATTTACAGTAAGTGTAAGGAGAGTTATGGACTTCATGGAAAACTGAGGTCCAAAAGATCACATACCTCCTTTCTCCTTTAGAATCCAATTTTCTGATGGGAAACTGAAAACTATCTGTTTGATAGTACAATAACAAATGATGTATATATGATGTGTACTTAAAGACTCCTTCTCTGTCTAGATTCATGAATTGGTCATGGATCTTATTGGCAATGAAAGTAGCAAAGTCATATTTGACAGCAGGAGGTTGTCCTGGAGTAAACATGGACATCAAAGCTAAGATGGTCTCATCAACATATTCACTTGTCTTAAATCCCAGGACATAGGATATCATATCAATAATGAATCTTCCAGCCTCATTGAACCAGACATGGTGAAATGGAGGTGGCTCTTTGGGCTGGCAATCTGGTCTCATAAATGTTTGAGCAACATGGGTTATCTCTGCATTGGTCAGTTTAGAGCCCTGCTCAAGCAAGAATCCCATAGAAAGAGGAGCCAGAGACTGAGTAGGTCTGAAGTGTAGCATTTCATTTATGGACTCGGGGGTTATATGAAAGAGAAAAGTTCTAGATGGAGTCATAACTGCTCTTTTGACCGGTTCATAATTGGCACAGCACAGGCGGATTACATCTGGGAATACATTTACTGAGGGGAGGTAGTATCTGGGTAGATTGGATTCCCATATCCCATAGAGATCAGTTTTGTTTAGGTGACTGTTCCTAATTTAACAGAATGCTTGGAGGTGGTTTTTGTACCCAATTAAGTCTTGTATTTGAAAATCCCTATCAGCCAAGGGCAACCACTCCAGGTCCTTATGAGGTGCATTGAGGGGAGCAATGTTCAGGAGCTTCCATTGCTTGATTTTCTGTGATTTTAAAATTGGAATTTGGGTTTTTGTAGCAAAGTAGGTAAAATAACAGTTCTGGGGCTTTTCTCAGGGAATTGCAGACCAAAATCGATTTGAATTTATCTCACTAGGTGAATTTTACAGAGGAAAACGAACTTGGAGGGTTTTTGGTAAAAATGGGTGAAAGAGCAGTGGTTCTAGTGAGCTTATTCGAAGGCAGTACGGTGAATTGAACTTGGATTTGGGTTCTTTGGACAATTTGCAAAGAAACCTGAAATTCACAGGGTTTGGAAACAACATTAAGGTAAATACATGTTTTTAACAGTGCACTGTGCAGATTGTAGGTTGCGGGACGAGCTAGAAGACCGAACTGTGAACTCTGTTTGGCTTGGTGGCAGACTATATGGTTGGGCGCTGCTTTGGACGTAAACGACATGCAATAGTTGCGCAGAGAAAACAAGTAAAAATGAGTGAAAATGACGTTTTCACGTCTTTTTTAACAAAAAATTGACTTTGGCAGGATTTTGGTGGGTTTCGGTCGGATGACATCAGCATGACTGAGTATTTTGTCATGTAGCGGGATGACATGGTGCTGACACGGCTATGACGAGGAGGTGACATAAGCGGATGACGTGGTCATGACGTCAGTAGGGGGGTTAGCGGGGGTGGTAAGCGGTTTTGGCCCCGCACCGCTTTTGAGCGAAGGTGGTATCGGGTTGGAGGCAACGAGCATTGCGGGCGAGCGCCACCTGTCCGAAGGTACAACAGGAATACCACCATCCCCCGGGTGCTAAAGTTTGCTATGGAAGGGTGTTGCGATATGGATTTGGGCCGTTGGATGGGCGGGCCCAGATCCGAGGGCTGGCGGTAACTGAAGTTGGTAGAGGGCTACGGCGTGGGGTCCAATCAAATAAAAAATGGGTTTAAAACACATCAGGACGCGTTGATTGGCTGTTGGGGTGTTTAATGTTTAATTGTCCAGACATCAATTAACTTTGGCATATGCGCGCGTGGAGGGTTATTACATGGTTCCAAGTGAACCTATAATTCCCAAAAATAGAATAATATGGCTTATAACTAAACCAGGGTGGGATATTAAATTTCTTGGGGTTTTTAATATATTTTATATAATACGGGCATGGGGGAAAATATAAGGGTTTATATATTATGGTTAATATGTTAGTATGAAAGATCTGTTTGAATCGAAAAGCACTAAGTTGTAACATCAAAAACTTAGGCTTAGGGAGATAAAAGGAACCAAACTATGAAGTTAGATAACTCAAGATGATGGACCAAGAAGATTTTTACACAAGAAATGTGGCTTGTTTGAATTTAACTAGGAATACCATTTCCCTCTGGTTTTCTCATGAAATGCAGTGATTTAAGAGTATTGAGCAGATCCCAACATCTTTAGAGGGGAGGTTAGTGAGTGATTTTGGGAGAAGTATGGAGGGAAGTTAGAAATGCATCACCTGATTTGTAGCCACACCTTACCATGATACTTATGATATCCATGAGATGAATCACTTTTGAAAGACAAAATTACTGATAAGCTTGCTTCTGCAACATCAAAAACTGCCTACCCAGCCTATTATACCTAACATTTTTTCTTCCTTTTTCCTTGGGTGCATTTAAACTAGCAAACCCTTACTCTCTTCTTTTCTTTTAACTGCCATTCTATATAAGTCTGCCCTTATTTCTTCCATGGGCTCAGATTTAGCTGTTGAGCACATTTTTTTCTCTATCTAACTACTTATCTCCCAAGCTTGAACTGTTTGGACATATTTTATTCTCTATCTCTAAAACAAGAAATTTAAACATGAACTGGCCAAGATCAAGCTGTTTCGCCGTCCATCAACTGTGGCAAGAGTCAACTGATTGCACACAATGAGATTCTTTGCAAAAATAGAATAGTAGTGGCATTTTGGACTAGCACAGTTTCCTGGCCTTCTTAATTTGGGGTTCATTTTCTTTCTTTTTTGACCATTTCATTCTTTTTGCCCTTTGATCTTTCTTTTAGGGCATACCCTCTTTTCATTTTTTCATTTTTTTATTTTTTTTAAATATGGAACCTTTGCAGCATGGAAAGGATGAACATATTTGGCATTTTTCCAATCAATCATGAAATATGACACCTATTGGTATAGGAGCATAACACTACACACACCAAATTTCCTAGATCACTAAGGCCGAAGCCCATAGTTGAAGGAGCGGCAACAACAACGGTTGAACCAACATAAGCAACAACAATGAAGAAGTGGAAAAAACTGCAGAAGCCACTAGTAAGACATTCACCTAGGAAGGTGTGTACTGAGCAAAGGAGCAAGGAAAAAATGGACAAATAGAAAAATAAGCAACCAATGGAGTTGGTTGATTTAGAGGATGAGGAACTTACGATAGGGGTTGAGAACATAAGTATTAATGAGGTGAGCTAATTTTGTGGTTACCTCCATATATGATACTGAGAAAGACGGCTGCTAAGGTGACCAAGGAACCTGACGTAGTAAAAGTTTCCATTTTCACACCTTTTCTACCCAAAGATGTGCCATTTGAAGTAGAATTACTGGCATAGGTGCCATAAATGTGCATGGAGGATTGGGATTTGGTGGACAGGGCCAAATTCCCTCATTTTGAGCCGAGTAAATACCTGAAGATGGTATAGTATGAGGAATCTAGTGTCACATGAGTAGAACCAATGATGTGGGCAGCTGGGATTTAGCGTGCCAGTTTACTAAATATGTTGATTGTGCCTCATTTTGGGCATAGAAACATCAATACAATATGTGTGTGTTAGTTGCTGACTTTGGTGCATGACAAAGCCTTATGGCTTGGGGAGAGGATCTTAATTGACGCTATGTTGATCAGAAGGATCACCACGCTACCATGTGTAGGAGCATACCCTACCAACGCTTTTGTTGGTAAGTCTCAAGCAAAGAAGTTCACAACCAAGGGAAGAAAGATTTCAATGGCATAAATAAGTCACGAGGCTAGTTGTTAGCTCAATTTCTGATAAGGTTGTTTCCTTTTCCATGTCCATTTCGACTAGGAAAATTATGAGGAAGTCTAGGGAAGACAAGGTGCCAGCCCTAGTGATTCAGTTGGCTCTGCAGTGTAGCGAACAGGTGTAGTTTGATTATGAAGGATACCTCTTCTGGGAGTTTCTAGATGATTTTCGTGAGGCCCAGGAAGATGGGAAACCCTTCCATCATACATGGTTGTTGTTGTTGATTTCTTTGATAGTCTGGAGAACCCCCGACGAGTCATAGTTCCCTAATGCTAACCCAAACTTATGTGAAGATGCAAGGTACTCTTCGCTATGGGCATTGAAGGATCCAAGTCTTGTGGTCGAGAATAAATTATTTTGGGTGTTGTTTGAGATGGATTTTCGCATCGTGGTTAGGCAAAAGCCACGACTATCACCAGTGTTACATAATTAGTATCACGGAATTGTGAACTTCAAAGAAGGTTTCCACAACATATCCATACAAGTGAAGAAAGATGAAGAGGGCATACGTTATGAGTTTCCCTATCTGGTCACAAAGCATGATATTTTTTTAGTAATATCTAACTATTCATGCATGTGACTAGACCCCAATAAGGAAGCCAAAGGAGACCAGGAAGGTACTAGTAAAACAATGCAGGCCACATGCAATACAAAGGAAGACACCAAGAAGGTTCTTCAAAAGGTCACTATGGACCTTGGGAAGAATACCACGTAGTAGGTAGAGCACGTAGATGAAGAGGAGCCAGACACAGAGGAACCAAAGAAGGGTGGAGCAAACCCTTTTAAGGAGACAAAATATACTGAGTCTCCTTTCACCCTAAAGAAGAGGAAGAAACCCACCACTAGAGGTGCATGAAAGAAGCCGAAGTATTATAATACCTCCAACATTGAATCGATGGACCTCCAACATTGAACTATGAACCTGGATTTGCACCATCCATTGGGCCCCTCCTCTTCTCTCCTTCATGCTCAAAAATTTTACCGATGTTTAATAATGTCTGAATTTGGTGAACAGGGATCGACAAATAGCCATCTAATCTTAAATTCCTCATTACAACTTAATCAATGCTACTTAATCCACCATTAAGAAATAATCAAAATCATAACTCAAAACTTAGACTTTGACTTTGAATTTTTTTTTAGTACACACACATACACACACACAGATATATATTTTGAATAAATGAAGAAAAGTAAAACGATCTACAACATCTAGCTTCGCTTAGGGATAGTTCTTTGAGACAAAGCACTAAGAACCACAGATTAGTGTCTTCACTTCGGGCATGGAGTCAAAATCATAGCTTGAAACATTACAATGAAGAGCTCACTAAATATTCACAGTGATCAAACTGGTATGTACAATGATTAAAATGAATGAAGCTAATGTTGAAAGTAGTGTTTCAGATACTTCCCATTGACAGGTAGTTGCAATAGTTCACCATCCAAATTCTCCAGAATGAAAGTGTTATTGGATCTAACTTCTATTATTTGAAAAGGACCAAACCATAAAGGATCAAACTTGCCATGTTTTCCTTTATCTTCTCACCTTACATACCACCGAAGAACCAAATATCTAGGTTGAAAAACAATATGTCTGGACTTTAAATCAAACATCAACTTCATCTTTTATTGGTAAATGATCAGATTCTCCATTACCTTCTCTTCATTTTCGTTTAATTCTACCAACTGGTTCATCCTCCCTTTGTTATAGACATTTTTGTGCCTTACAACATTGTGCATGAAATGTCCATAATCTAAGGGATCCAAAGTCCCTAAACATGTTGTTCCTACCCCTAGAGGAACAAGGCTAACAAACCACAGCAATTCACAGAAGTTCTCCACCTGAAACTGCTAAAAAACAAGTCAATTCAGGATCATTTCAGTGGCTACACTAGCTGTTTGCGCTGAATGTCAAAGCCAACACTGGCTACCTGTGTTGAATGTCAACTGGAACAAAGGCTACCTGCGCTGAACGAGAGTGGACAAGTGGCAGGCTCATTTCTCAAGGTGTCAAAACCCAGGAAGCTTCCAAAATGACACTTGCCTCAGGGAATTCGACTGGTGATGAGTAAGAGGTTCCAAATCTCCAAGTGGAAGCAAGAACCTCCAAGTGGACTCAAGAACTGACAGAAGGAGAGGACACTAGTCAGATCTCAAGCTGACTCATCCTCTCTCCAAACATCTATATATGGATCTCTACTCCATGAGATCTAGAGGCTAGAATTTTGTTATTGCAAAGAATTGTTGTTGGTTTGAGACTGGAATCATTGGGTGCTTAATGCTTTGAAGGGGGAAAAGAGAGGAATTCCATTTGCTGGGAAGGAGATGCTGGATTGGAACCCTCTGGGTTGTATCTCTTCCTGAACCTTGTTCTTCATCAATAAAGCTATCTTGGTTTCTCCTATATGCTGATGTATTTTGATGTATGAATGTATTAGTGTATTTGGTTTATTTCTAATCCTAAACTAGTTATGAATGTGAACATCTGTCTTTGTGTAGTGTTCTTCTCTTGTCACGAGTAGATGTTCTCTTGTGATCTTGCAGGAACCCGTTGAAGCTGGACAAGCAAGAAGGCAAGTAGCTGTGAACACCCAAAGGGAAGAGAGACCGGATCGAGGGACAAACGGAAGACACCGATAAGTCTATTGATCTCTCTTCTTTCACATTTCATAAAGGAAGAAACCAGTATAGCTGTACTCGTTTGTTGCTAAGGCACTGTCACACCTTAGGTGGATAGGATCGTCCTGCATAGGCATTTTTCCCCACAACAAATTGGTGACTCCGCTGGGGAGATTTGTTTAGTCATTTTATTTGTGTTTCTATCCTTGTTTCTTTCATAGACTTGACAACAACAATCGAACTGCATCTTTCCCGGATGCAAAGTAGACAGTTGCTGCTTTGATCCAATTGCTAGACTTGTCTATGATCTCAACAATGGATTCACAAATGATTTGATTACACCTTTGATTACACCTTGCTTGTTGCTTTTATTTGGCCTAAAACAGTGAATTAAATAGCAATCTGTGACCCAGAACCTGAGGGAAACGAGAGTTTCTCCTTCAGCGCAGACCCAGTGAAGGGATTCTGCATTTCAACGCAGGTCCTGTGAAGGTTACCTGCGCTGAATGTCAAAACCCCTGTGTTGAGGTTGCGCTGAACCAGTTTGCTCTTGTGCAGCTGGGGTTCTCTGCTCTGTTTTGCCTTGTTTTGATCTCTGATTTTTGCAGCCTGTAACCAGCATAGGTACCAGTCTGAAAACTCCTTTTCTCTACTCAGATTCCACCTCCTTTTGTACAAAAAGATTGTGAGTGTTTTTATGTGTTTGTGGCGTCATTTACAGTTTTCCTTTGCATGAGTGAAATAGTCATCCTGTAGCCCTTGATTCAGATCTGTTGATCGTGATCTTAGAAGAGAGTTCATTGGCTGTTTGCAGATTGATTATACATTTACTTTTGCTTGTTGGTTTGAATTTGTCTCTTTTAAGTGTCGAAACAAGTCTTTATTTCGAAAATCATTAAGTGTTGTAATCTCTTCTATCTTCTCTGATTTCGAAAAAGTAAACTTGTTTGTATTGATCATTTAAAAGCAAATTCAAAGTTGTACAAAAAGCTTTCTTTGTAGGCATCAATACTAAGAAAGCGGAAAACAAACACCTGCATTGTGCATTGTGCATTTGATAGTTTGCATGTTGGATTTAGGAAAAGTGCATTAGAGTGTGCTAATTGCTCTTTGAGAAAAGATGGTGTCTTTCTTTTTCCTTAGTAGCTAGGATTTTCAAAGTTGAAAAGATATAAAGCTTGCTTATCATCTTTAGACTGCATTTAGGAATTTGTATCATACATCTCGTGGTGAACCTTGAAAGGCAAACTTTAAAAAGATCAACCTAAAATAAATTGAATGAACTTAACAACGCTTTGCAACATAACGCACAACATAGAGGTCTAGGCTAGAGACGTGTTCCAGCGTCGTTAAGCCTGGTGACTGTCGATCTCGTGGATGGTGGGTGATTCCTCCTGAGGGACGATAGCGCCAGTACGGATTGTGCTCCCACGTACCGTCACGTATATATTGGGAGACCCCTATAAGCATAAAACCTTTATCCTTAGGAAGCCGTGTCGGCCGCCCTACTGATCGCAATGCACTGAACACAGCATTCAGGAAGATCGACCGCCCGTACCCTAAAAAGTATTCTGCGGTTTTGCGAAAAGTTTGGCACACCCTCTGCCTAGAACTCCAGAGCAGTTCCTTTTGGCCTTTTTCAGACTCTATAACGGAAAAAGTCCATCCGAGCATTTGTCACTTCGGGCTCGTTAAAACATCGAAGGAGACTAGAGTCATCTTTAGCTTTTTCTCGACTCTTTAAAACTGAAAAAGCAAGTTGTGTCTAAGCGTCGTTAAAAATTTATTTTAAACGGAACACTCACCCTTTAATTCCTGCATTGATCTTTAGGTTGAAAGATGGAGCACACCAACCAAGGAATTCCCCTTGGTGGAAATCCTAGTCCCTTCTCCTCTTGGGGAGATGTTGGTGCACCCCACATGGCCACAATGTCGCTTCCAGGACTGACAATTGGCCTGCCAGTTTGGCTCTTTTCAACCAATGTCATTCAGAACACCACCATTCCTGAACAGTCCAGTCAACAGTTGGACCAGACCAGAATTGCGCACCATCCTTCTACTTCATCTAACTCTTCCTCTCCTCCTTCCTCTTCGCTTGACGGAACTGGTAAAGCAAAAAACCAAGTTCCTAAGGAGAAGAAGGAAAAGAAGAAGAAAGAGAAGAAGAAGAAGGAGCCAAAGGCGACTGGGGGCAAACAAGTTTCGTCTTACAAAAATCTACACACAGCACTGACAAGGCCTAAATCGCCATGTGTCATATGCAAGGGAGACCATTTCCACAAAGATTGTCCTTGTATCCCTCGAATACTAAGGGACTGGTCTCCTCGTTTGCACAATTCAGTAGCATCAACCTCTGATAGCCATGTTGACTGCTCACCGTCGACTAGTGAAAGTGAAGTCCCAGGACAGAGAGGGAAAGCTAGATTTCCCTGCAAACTGTGTGAAGGCAATCACGCCATCCATCGTTGTCCCTTCTTAGATGAGGCTAAAATAGTTTTGGAAGATCGCCCGATTTTACGGGCGCAACTTCCTCCTGGATATCAAAAACTCCTGCCAAGTCCTTCACTAGTTGAGAACCCGGCTGGCCCGCCCAGGTGGTCAGCCGAAGCACCTATCATTGAAGATGAACCATCTGGATCCATGCCTGACGAAAGTCAAAAGGTTGATACGGCAGTTGACCCGGTTTTTCCTTCAGAGGCTCTATCTTCGAATGATACCATCACAGAGGAGAATAAAGACGACACCGTCCAAATTCTCTTCATCAACACTGACTCTGATGAACAAGGGGGCAATGCCCCCATTCCTTTATCGCAGGAAGGAAGTTCGTCAGAGCGATATCGGCCGTTTATTCGGTCCCACCACCAAGCAACCTGGTTGTGTCCTTTGACTGGAACCAACTAGGCAGACCCCGGTTGCCAACAAGCATACCATTCAGAATTATCGTTCAAATATACAGAATGGTAATGGCTGGCACTATCATTGATGAGGGGGCATCTGTGAGTATCCTTTCCTCTATTGCTTGGAAAGCGCTTGGTTCGCCAGCGCTTTTGCCTAAAATGAGAAATCTATCAGGTTTTGATAAAGGAACCAGTCGACCTTTAGGGATCCTCCCCAATGTGCCTATAACATTGAAAGGGAAGACCGTTCAAATGAACGTGATGGTCGTTCAAGGACCCTTGGATTATAACCTACTCCTTGGACGAGACTATATATATTGCATGAGAGCTATAGTCTCCTCACTCTTTAGAGTAATGTGTTTTCCGCATGAAGGAAGAATGGTCAAGCTCGTGGACCAACTTTTGTTTCCCGGATCACGCATCGCAAATAGTCATATGCCATCCCTAAATGGTCTATTCACGCAAGAAGTGTCTCAACCCACGGTCCATCCTCCTGATGAGCGCGAGTAATCCGGGAGGATATGACTGGAACCCAAGGGGCATGCGTCCTGGCCTGCTTCGGCAGGAAAACTTTGGGTATAGGGTAGGTTTCCGCGGGATAATATGACTAGTCCGTACCCCGTCCGTGCTTGGAAGGGGGGTTGTTCTAGAATAATATTCTTTCGTCAAAGTTATGTGAGAGGGCGGGTCTCGTCACTCACCTTTGTTTATCTCGGTAGACATTTCCGAGGAAGTGTTTTGTTTGAAAGATTAACGAGACAATCTTTGGGTAACCTGAAAGAGGTAAGCCTCTCTCTTTAAAACAATTTGTTTTGAAGGAAAAGAAGTAGAGGTAACCTTGAAATCGTACTTTATACCTGGGGGCATGCAAACCTTTTGAAGTGCAAGCAAAGAGCAGTTATTTATCTGTTTTTTGGGTTAGCCGTTTCCTAACTTGCATAAAGAAAGGATGCGAAGCAAAGCTTAGTGAGATGAAGCTCCATAAAAAATAAAATCTTGATGAGACACTCTTATCTTATGACTGGGTAACCGAGCAGTTTTAGCACAAAGTTCATGCTCGTTAAAAAATAAATGCGAGATCCGAGCAGTTTTAGCACGTAATTCATGCTCGTTAAAAAATAACCGTTAGATCGAGCAAATGTTTCCACCTGCGTTTAAGCTCATTAAAAAATGAACTATCCCGGTAAATAACCACTGTGAATGTAATATCATCAGCCGTTAAAGCCTTGGTCGTGTTTGCACCGTCACCTCCACTTTTCATTTGGCCGATCGTTCACCTCCATATGATTGTTTACCCATTTTGAGGAACAGCTGCGAAGAGTGTTTCACCTAGCCATCCTTGTGACACTGCCGTGATTGGAAAATTCCAACCTGTACCTGGAATTAGCTGCTATCCCTGTTTATCACTCGTTCCTCAAAAGACGAGTCTTCTTTAAGCTCTTTTCAACTGACTCGTAAAATATGAAAAGATTGCCGAGTCCTTGGCCTTCCAGCTCGTTAAAGGGATAGGAAAAGCTATCCCTCCTCTAGATTTTAATCTTTTTGGACCTGAGGGATTATTGCACAAAAAGATCGAGCGCTTGTTTTGTTCGGCTCGTTAAAACTATCGAAAACTCATCCCTTCTGTATTGTTTTATACTTTTTCGGACTTAAGGATTAGATGACGAAAAAGGACTTTTGGAGTTAACTTTATGTACCTTTTCAGACTCTCTAAAAATGAAAAGGACCGAGTTATCCTTGTCGTTAGACTCGTTAAAATCATTAAATAGCGACAAACTTGTCTTTAGACGAGAATGAGTTTCACTATCGCTAGGCTCGTTAAAACATAGCGATGGGCTTGCCCGAAGGGCAGGTTATAGAACAAGCATATGTTATCCTCCTCAAGCTTGACAAAAATAAAGAGGTACTGGTCAGCAATGACTGGGGAAAAATTGGGAGAAACTAAAGAAAACTTTGATGGTAGCAAGTCGCTCTTGAACATGACACTTTTCCTCCGTACCACAATCGGGTTGGGTTGTTTCATTCACCGGTCACATCCATGGTCTCGCCATACCATCCATATTTGGGGTAATGCTACCGATCCATCATATCAGTGTCGCCATATGTTCAAGAGAAGTCGTTCAGAAAAGTCAACCGTGTCCCATCCACTGCCATACATTATCCTTCATCCTTTCATGACCGCCACCCTGAATCATATGTCGCAGATCGTTTTCACCTCCATTAAAATCATTAGCTCTGTTCCGTGTCACTGATGTGGGATTTATTAAGGCCCTCCTGTGACGGATCGCTTCTTGTCGACATCAGCTCATTATCCAAGAAGTTGATCTAGGAACAACCCCTTCGGTACTTTGAAGCTTGCATGCCACAATGGCAAGTTTCTCACTTCCGGCGACAGGTATACATCAATGACCTTCGACCGAAAGATTTTGCGTGGTCTTCGACGCCAAGTCCTGTATTCACACCACGTGAATTGTACTGCAGTACCTTGAGGGTCATTATCATTATCGGTGATTCCTCTCGTGCTTGTTAACGGTTTACATCAATGACCGGTAATCAAGCGATGTCTTTCCATGTTCGACTTCAGAACATTTCTCACATGGATCGACTTGTACTTAGAGTGAAGATCGAACGAGTTTGAAGACCCCGGATCTAGTTTCATCCATCCGGGCGGCGATATATATTCAGGAAAGATAAAGACATTGACATGTACATCATTGCAGCAGATAATCATCCTACTCAAAGGATGATAATTTCATCAAAATTATCAGTCTACCATCAGACGATTGTCTGTTCTATGTACAGAAAAATGAATTTATAAAGCTAAGCATGGGAATGCCTGCCTCAGCTAGATCATGAAAGCAGTATGAAAAATAATGTATTGTATTGTATCTTATTACAGGTCTCCTCCCAGCATTGGATGAACTTCGGATCCCCCTGATAAAGCATTTCACCTGATAAACAGCCTCATACTTTAGGGGGCAACTGTTATAGACATTTTTGTGCCTTACAGCATTGAGCATGAAATGTCCATAATCTAAGGGATCCAAAGTCCCTAAACATGTTGTTCCTACCCCTAGAGGAACAAGGCTAACAAACCACAACAATTCACAGAAGTTCTCCACCTGAAACTGCTCAAAAACAAGTCAATTCAGGATCATTTCAGTGGCTACACTAGCTGTTTGCGCTGAATGTCAAAGCCAACACTGGCTACCTGCGTTGAATGTCAACTGGAACAAAGGCTACCTGCGCTGAATGAGAGTGGACAAGTGGTAGGCTCATTTCTCAAGGTGTCAAAACCCAGGAAGCTTCCAAAATGACACTTGCCTCAGGGAATTCGACTGGTGATGAGTAAGAGGTTCCAAATCTCCAAGTGGAAGCAAGAACCTCAAAGTGGACTCAAGAACTGACAGAAGGAGAGGACACTAGTCAGATCTCAAGCTGACTCATCCTCTCTCCAAACATCTATATATGGATCTCTCCTCCATGAGATCTAGAGGCTGGAATTTTGTTATTGCAAAGAATTGTTGTTGGTTTGAGACTGGAATCATTGGGTGCTTAATGCTTTGAAGGGGGAAAAGAGAGGAATTCCATTTGCTGGGAAGGAGATGCTGGAATGGAGCCCTCCGGGTTGTATCTCTTCCTGAACCTTGTTATTCATCAATAAAGCTATCTTGGTTTCTCCTATATGCTGATGTATTTTGATGTATGAATGTATTAGTGTATTTGGTTTATTTCTAATCCTAAACTAGTTATGAATGTGAACATCTGTCTTTGTGTAGTGTTCTTCTCTTGTCACGAGTAGATGTTCTCTTGTGATCTTGCAGGAACCCGTTGAAGCTGGACAAGCAAGAAGGCAAGTAGCTGTGAACACCCAAAGGGAAGAGAGACCGGATCGAGGGACAAACGGAAGACACCGGTAAGTCTATTGATCTCTCTTCTTTCACATTTCATAAAGGAAGAAACCAGTATAGCTGTACTCATTTGTTGCTAAGGCACTGTCACACCTTAGGTGGATAGGATCGTCCTGCATAGGCATTTTTCCCCACAACACCCTTTTAGTGCATTTGTCTCTTGCTAAGCATCTTGGATAAGTGCCACAACATATTTTTCTAATTGATTGTGAAACAATGAAACTACTCCATGTACCAACTCAAAAGGTGACTTTCTAGTTGACTTCTTAGTAGTGACCCTATTTTCCCATAAGGAAAATTTTAGCTTTGAATCCAAGTTTTTCTTATTTTCTGCAATAGTTTTCTTAAGCACCTTCACAAGAGCTTTATTTGAAGATCCTGCCAACCCATTCCCCTGAGGATGATAGATGGTAGAATGAGAGAGTATCACATTATATTTCTCGAAAAAATCAATTAGCTTTGCATACCTCAACACCTAAGCATTATTTGTCACTAACCTTTTTGGATAGCCAAATCTAGTGAAAATATTTTCCTCCAGAAATTTGATTACCATTGACTCATTTTCCCTCCTAGTTAGAGCAATTTCCACCATTTAGTAAAATAATATGTACCTTTTAGGATCCATTTACGTTGTCCACTGGAAGGTGGATTTATCACCCTTATAAAATACATACCCCATTATCTAAATGGTTCTTCGATAAACATAGGAATTAGAGGTAATGGTGCCAATTTCTTCTTTTCAGAAAACATTTGGCACTTTTCACAACTTCTTACAAGTCTATAAACATCAGAAAATAAAGAGGGCCAAAAGAAATCAACCTTCAAGATCTTATGTGTTGTAACCTTCCAACTATAATGGCCACCACATAGACATCCATGATATTCATTGACAATTTCTATAGCCTTTCCTTCTGTCAAATAGAGAAATAAGATACAAGAAGGATCCTTCCAATAAAACCTTCCTTCTCTTATTTCATACTTCTGAGATTTGACTTTGAGCGATTTATATTTTTTATATTTAAATAAGGAGGACAACTAAGGAAACACAGATAATGGACAATGTATTTATACCAATGAGAACAAAGATACTTATATTGAATTATGTTATCAGGTTCTTTGTTCTTACCTTGTTCTTCTTCAGTCTTGGATTCAACAACTTCAACCAGCAAATTGATTCCCATAGCTTGATAATTAGCTTCTGTCATGATTTTCGCTAATCCTTGTCCCTTTACCAGCTTATTTTGTTCAATTTCCATGTCATACTCATGGATCTTCACTATCCAGTTTCCTCTTTTTCCATCACTGTCATTCCAAGTCAACACATCTTTGACAACATCGTTAGGAATATATGCAATAATTTGAGACTAAAGAACATAAACTCTAAAATCCTTTAGTCCTTTTACCAAATCATGGGATTTAGTTTCTAGGATATTATACTTCAGCTCTGCATCCCTTAACACCTTACTGAAAAATGCTACTGACCCTTCTAAAAAATGCTACTGGTTGCTCCTTGATATCTTTGTAAAAGTACTGCTGCAAGAGTAGAAGGAGAAGCAAATGGAAATATCTAAAAAGGTTTCTCATAATTAGGACTCACCAATACTGGGGCTTCTTGAAATTCTTCCTTGATCCTTGTGAAATATTCTCTGGCAGACGTGGTCCACCTGATTTTTGCATCCTTTTTAACATGTCAGTGATTTCTTTTACAATTTTTGCATAATTTGGGATAAATCTTCTCAGGAAATTTATTTTTTCCCAAACAAATTTGGATCTTCTTTTTAATCCTTGGCAGAGGTATGTTTTTAGTTGCTTCAACTCTTTTTGGATCAATCCTAACCCCTTCTTTAGATACAATATGACCAAGTAATTTTCCTTCTTTCAAAACAAAATGATATTTCTTAGGGTTTAAAGATAAGCCATACCTTCTGCATTTTTCAAAAGTTTGCTGCAAATGTTTCAAATGCTCTTCATCTGACATGGAAAAAATTGTAATGCCATGAAAATAGATTACTAGAAACTTCTTCTTTTCACCTAAAAAGGATATATTCATAACCCTATGGAAGGTAGCACCAACATTCATTAATCCAAAAGGCATATTTGCATACATGAAAGTACCCCATGGGGTTGTAAATGATGTCTTTTTCTAATCTTCTGGCTGCACTGAAATTTGGTTATAGCTTGAAAATCCATTAATCATTGATAATTTATAAGATCCTGCTACATTTTTCAAAATTTAATCCATTTTAGGGAGAGGATAATTATCCTTCAATGATGCTCTGTTCAAATTTTAGAAGTCAATACATAAGTAAATTTACCCATTCTTCTTCCTCACAGGTACTAAATTAGCCACCAATCAAAATATCTAAGATGAATAATTAGTTTAGCTTGCAATAAATTAAATTCTTTCTCAATTGATGGCAAGAACAAAGGATTAATCTGCCTGAATTTATTTTTATATGGCTTAATGCCTAGTTTTAAAGGAATTTTATGATGAATAATGTGGTATCATAATTATTTAGGTCTTCATATGACCATTCAAACACATCAAAATATTTCTTGAAAAGATGTACATACCTCTATTTGAATTCTTTTGGAATATCCCTTGCCAATCTCACCAACTTTCTATTGCCGCTCTGTTCCAAGGTTGCAGTCTTCAAGATCATCTTCCAAATCTATTTTCTTTGTATTAACAACAACATCATTTGCATTAAACAATATTTCCAAGGGTACCAAACCTTTAGGGATCACATTTTTCTTAAGTTGCATTATCTTCTGATCTCCTACAAAATCTTTAAAAGGTAATTTACTGCTTGGTTCTTCTTCTTGAACTTCTTCAATTTCATCCTCTTGGTCAATCTCCAAATTTGAAAATTCACCTACCATTTCCAGAAATCTTTTAATATGTTCTTCATCTTCGAAAACCTTCCAATACTTTATGTTGTATGGAATGGAAGGTCTATTCCTAATTTCTAGTTCATACCTAGGCCCAAGATTTAATGGAGGCTTAAAAGTACTAGCTGCAACTGCCAATGAATGAGCTAGTCTATTGCCTTCCCTAGGTCAGAAATGTATATTAAAAGAAGAAAAGAAATTATCATTTATGACTACTTCTCCCTCTTCCTCATACAAAGTAGAGATTTGATTCTCATGTTCTTTAAGGGTTTCCTCCACTACTTCCTTCGATTCATCTTCAATATATAGAGGTGGTTGTATTGGACCAGGGTCTTTTTTATCTCTTTCCATAATTTTCAGTGGCTATCTCCTGAACTGAGTATTAAAATTTATGTTTTGTCCTTGTTGAATTTTCCTCGGAGGGATTTTATGCTCTAATTCTAGTTTCACAAGCTTATTGGACAGATTCTTAATGACTTTAGTCATTTCATCAAGCTTTTGTTCATGAGAATATTTAGGTTGACTAGCAACCTTCACTTCTTCTTTTCCTTTATTCTTATCTTCGATTTGATCTTTTGATTTAATCTTCCCCACAGCAAACAAATTTGCTTCAATCTCTAGTGCATCACTTTGGATCTGGTCTAAAGTAGGAGATATCCTCTCCCTCAAAGTGAAACCAAAGTCAGATTCAAATGCTCCTGCAAACACCACTTTTGCTCTTGCAGGTGGTGGTTTTATTTCTGCTAGCAAACTATTATAAAATTTGTTAAACCTTTTGATGAATTAAGTTACAAATTCCTCTCGTTTCCTTTTAATTGCATTAAATTTAGTTAGAAAATAATTGTGATATTTCTTTTCACCCCATCTTTGTGTAAAGAAATTCTCTAATTCTTCCCAAGTATTTATAGAATTAGAAGGAAGTGTTTTGAACCACTTTCTTGCTTCTCCATCCAGTGATTGTACAAATAATCTCATTACTACATCCAGATATTCAACATTTAAATTATCAACAAAATCACAAAAAGAGGCAACATGCTTTTCTATTGTTACTTCATCTTCCCCTATGAACCTAGGTAACAACTTGAGATAATCTTGAGGCATAACATTCATTGGCTGAGGAAGATTTAATGGTGCATATATGTTTAAAAGAAAAGTTGGAATTTCCATATTTTGATTTGGGAGGGGAACAGAAGAATTTCCTGCTTGAAATACAAATGGTTGAGGTGGGATAACAAAAATAGGAACTGGCTGACTGATAGTAGAGATAGTCTGATGTAAAATTGATAAATCAATTGTTTTGATTTCTTCAATCTCTGGAAAATAAAAGGACACAGACTCAAAATATTATCCTTCCAATGTGGGTTTTGGAAAAAAATTTGAGGAGAAATTAATATTTCTTGAGAAAATTCAAGGCTCTTTACAAATTCTTCTAAATGACAGGTCCTTGTAAATTAAGAAACAAAACTGGTACCGAGAGCTGATAAGGTAGGGTTTGGAGTTACTATGGATTTTTCTTTCCAAACTCTTTGAGAAACTAATTTCTTTGGATCAAAAAGGACAAGAGATTTTTTTTGTGAGTTGGTATCAGAACTTGTGTGAGGCCTTTTAGGAGCCAAGACTACTTTCTTGGTGAGACACTTAACCTAGACACTTTTTTTTCTCACCAGACAAAGAAATGACTACAAGGAAAAACCCAGGGAAAAATAACTTTGTTTTTCATTCCCCAGGAATGGCGCCAAAAAATGTTGTACCTTGGAAGACAACCTCTGGCTGAGGAGAGGTCAGTGCCCAAGACATTTATTAAGAACTATGAGGAAATCAATTTGTTGTCCCATTTTTTAAAACCCCAAAAATATTAATTATATAGACAATGTTTCCTAGTCTTCTATGGGAAAAACAATCTTTCAAAGTGGCCTTCTGATGTTGAATATGATTTTAATGGTAGTGTAGTGAGAAAAGATGATGAAAATCTTTTAACAATAGGCTTCTTAGTGCATAATATTTTGTCTTTAACTTTAGAAGAAATATGGAATTAACATGGAATGGAATATAGAAAAGAGGAGTGCATAATTAAGGTTCTTTTAACTTTAACTCACAAAAATCAAATTTTGAAAAATTGTAAAGCTAAAGGCCAACAACTTCATTACTCTCTTCTATAGAAGAAAAACATTAAGATGAAAAGATAACAAGAAACACATATCATACTCAACAAGTGTCTGGAATCACTTTGAAATCTTTATTTAAATCACCAAGAAGACTGAAAATACAAGTAACTTTTGTTTCTAAGGTCCAAAACTTGGAACCCTCACTTGTTCTTACAATTTTTTTATAATTGTTTTTAAGAGGGATAGTTATGAAACTGTCAACTACCAAAAACTGCTAACCACCTAAACTACTCTGAGACTATTTTTTCTTTCGAACATTACATTCTTAAATCAAAAGAAAACATAAATACGTATTTTTCAGAAATGTTTATAAAAAGACTACTTCAATGACAGGTGGCATTGGTTCACTGAGTAAGATGGTACTCTAGTGAAGTTGAGGGTCCAAATTGTGCACTTTTTACTGTTGGTGACATCCATTCTCTACAATTTTTTCCAAATTTTCATGTTTGAATTCAGACCCTTGACAAACCTAATATGTGCCATTCTAAAATTTGTGATTTTGTTGTATGTTGGCTTGTCAACAAAGAGGGTTATTATTAACCACAGTAGATGAAAATATCCATGAAAGTAGTTTAAAATTTTTTCCCCCTTAAGCACTGTTATTTTCTCATGTGCAGAGTTGATTTTGATCTTCGCCTCCACCAGTAAGGTCTCATAGGTCTCCCAAAGTAACTTTGTCAATGCGAGTTGTGTCTTTTCTTCCCAAAATCTTAGCAATAATTTGAAGAATGGGTCTCATTAGGGGAATTTTGAGGTCTAGAATGGTCCTCCTAAGGAAATTATAAAATAATAGTGGAAATAATAAAATAAGATTACATTACATCATCAAATTTTTGAGGGAAAAAAGAGAAAACTACTTTTTCAACTCGTATTTTCAACTTATCTTCCTATGGGTTTACTCAAATTTTGATTGGGAACACTTGTTGGATGCATAATTTGATTCCTCATCTAATGATTACCAATGTTTCATACTTTCGATGCACCTTTCTACAAGAAAAATGAGAAATACATGAATAACGTGATTGCAATCATGTTTTTTCATGTATTTTTCATTTTTTCGTGTAGTAGGATCCATTAAAAGTATGTAACATGGGTACTCCTTGGATGAGGAATTAATTTTTGCATCCAACAATTAATCCCACTTGAAATTTGAGATAAACCTTAGGTAGATAAGTTGAAGATACAAGTTCAAAAAATAGTTTTATTATTTTATTATTTTTTAATCTTTTTTACCTTTTTACCCCAAAAATGGTGAATCATCCCCCGCAGTTGACATCATCATCTTGAATCCTATTGGTCCTTATAAAGTTTATTTTGGTTTTACATTTTTCTTAGGAGGCCTATTTTAGACCTCAAAATTTATTTAATGGACCTCCTCAACAAAAGTATCCAAAGGGAAATGAGTGAGTTCCAAAGGAAAATGCTTCCCAGTGGGCACTAAAAATAAGGCTAACTGAGCATAGTTTGGTCCAGATATGTTTTATAAGGCATCTAACAAGGTTTATGCTAGGAAATATATGTAGGAGTTCGAAGAAGGAAAACACAAGGTCTGTTGTATTAAAAGGGAAGACACTTGGAAGATATTCTCCCCCAATTTGTTCATGACAAAGCATTTCTGTGGATATAGGGCAGAGACTAGCCAATAAACAAATTATGAGAAGACATATGTATGAGGGATCACTGCAGCTAAAATACCAGACCTCGCAACTGCAACATATGTAGGATACTCTACTTGATTGAGTAGGATATGATGGTGGAATTCTATGAAATCTAAAGAGAAAATGGGTCAAAGACGTCCCTTTCAGTGTCCATTAAGGAAATATGAGAAGAGGACCCTGTTAGAATGGTTTGCTTAGACATTTTGATGACTAGGATGAAGGAGATGATATGTAAATACCTCGCTACCAGTTACTGATGCTAATTGGAGCTCTGAGTTGTACAATTCCAATCTATGGAAGTAGAGAAGAAGAACAATGGTAAAATGAAATTGCCAAGGGTAACGAAATTTATGGGAAAAATGAGAAAATGAGGGGAAAGAAAAAATAAATGCATACATGGGGCATGCAAATTAGTGACGTGGCCATAAGATGGGATGAGGTGGCAGAGAAATGATGGTGACAGGTGGTGATGGGGCGACGAAAAAAAATGAATAGCAGTTTAACGCTCATTTATCGATGAATTACGAGGGCATACTCCCATACGAAGGAAATCCTATAGAGTCTGTTACACTAAAATTTGTCACCATGACTATTTGCAGTCAGTATGGCTCCATCAATTGTCATACTGTCCTCCTTGGCAAGTCTTATACCTTTGCTCCTCATGTCAAACTCCAAGAAAGAGAGAAAGTCTTTAAAAAGTCAATATAACTCTGGTTACGTAGTTTCTCTTAACCTTACCTGCGTGTACGTACCTCAAGTTCATAATACCTGCATACTTGTACACTCTGTCTGTAAAGGGGTGGGTGCGTACTCCTGTAAAGGTCAAAAGGTGCAAGTTTTACTTCAAAAAAGTTACTTGTGGTCGAATCTAGAGCATTCTAGAAGATGGTTTGACGTGGATTGAGCGCCTCTAGATGGTTCATGCATCCTAATGAAAGAGGAACTTATCCCATCAAGAGGTGTTGTGGGGGAAAGTATCCAACTCGGAATGACCCTAACCCACTCTAAGGGTGACAGTTCCTTAGCAACAGCTGAAAGCAAAGCTATCTAAAGTTTCTTCTTTATGACATGCAATAGATAAAAGGAAGAGATCCACTTACCGATGTCTTGCGCAAATGGTCGATCCAATCTCCTTTGATTGCCGCTTGCTCCCAGATCCAAGTCTTTTCACGGGCCCAGCTACACGAGATCCTGCGAATAAGACAAGACAAGGAAACTACAAGAGGCATGCATTCATAATCGATTCAAGGATTAGCATAAATCAAAGACGCAAGTAAGACAATACACCATTGAAACACATGCGAATAGAAGAACCTCAAATGCTTTATTAATATATGGAAGTAAGGTTCAGGCGGCGATAGAACCGTGAGAGGTCCAATCCAACATCACCTTCCCGACGGAGAGAAATCTCTTCTTCACCTCCCTCAAGCAATCACCCAATGCTCACAACTGTAAACCAACAGCAATTCTTTGCACAAAATTCCGCCCTCTAGATCCCATGGGATGAGATCCTTATATAGAGTTTTGGAGTGAAGATAAGTCAGCTTGATGTGTGACTTGTTGTCCTCTTCAACTCTAGTTGTTCTTCAGTTCTTCACTCGGAGTTTCTGTCTTCCACTTGGAGTTTTAGAAGCTCTTAACTCATCATTAGGCGAATCTTATCATCAAGTGTCTTTTTAGAAGCTTCCTGGGCACTGGCACTTTGAGAAAAAGATTCCTCCACATGTCCAAGTACGCCCAACGCAGGTAGCCTTTGTTCTACTTGCTATGCAACGTAGGTAGCCTTTGTTGTACCTGCTATGCAGCGCAGATGCCTAGTGGAGCAGCTGCAATGATCCAAAACTGACCTGTTTTTGAGTGTTTTTCAGTGGAGAACTAATTTGCAGTGCTGTGGTTTGCTGACCTTGTTCCTCTAAGGGTAAGAACAACATGTTTAGGGACTTTGGATCCCTTAGATTATTGACATTTCATGCTCTATGTTGTAAGGCACAAAAATGTCTATAACAGTTGCCCCCTAAAGTATGAGGTCGTTTATCGGGTGAAATTCTTTATTAGGAGGATCCGAAGTTCATTCAATCGCCGGGAGGTGACCTGTAACAAAATACAATACAATACATTATCTTTTCATATTTTCTTTTCATGATCTAGCTGATGCGGGCATTTCCCATGATCAGCTTTATAAATACATTTGCCGTACATAAACAGACGATCGTCTGATAAGAGACGGATAATTCTCTGCTTTTAATTATCATCCTTTTAGTAGGATGCTCATCTGCTGCACATGTCTATGTTTTTATCTCCTGAATATATATCGCAGCCCGGATGGATGAAACTAGATCCGGGGTCTTCAAACTTGTCCGATCTTCACTCTAGTACAAGTCGATCCATGTGAGAATTTCTTGAAGTCGAACATGGAAAGACATCGCTTGATTACCAGTCAATAATGTAAACTGTTAACAAGCGCGAGAGGAATCACCGATAATGATGATGACCCTCAAGGTACTGCAGCACAATTCACGTGGCGTGAATATAGGATCTGACGTCGAACACCACGCAAAGTCTCCTGGTCGAAGGTCATTAATGTATACCTATCGCCGGAAGTGAGAAACTTGCCATTGAGGCATGCAAGCTTCAAAGTACTGAGGGGGTGTTCCTAGATCAACTTCTTGGATAATGAGCTGATGTCGACAAGAAGTGATCCGTCAAAGGAGGGCCTTAATGAATCCCACATCAGTGACACGGAACGGAGCTAGCGATGATGGTGAAAATGATCTGTGAAATATGATTCAGGGTGGCGGTCATGGAAGGATGAAAGATGATGTATGGTAGTGGATGGGACCCAGTTGACACTTTCTGAATGACATCTCTTGAACATATAACGACACTGATGTGATGGATCGGTAGCATTACCCCATGTATGGATGGTATGGCGAGACCATGGTGAAGGGACCGTTGAATGATAATAACCCAACCCGATATTTACGGAGGCCAAAAGTGTCATGTTCAAGAGAGACTTGCTACCATTAAGCTTTGAGGTTCTTCCCATTTTTTCCCCAGTCATTTCTGACCAGTACCTCTTTATTTTTGTGAAGCTTGAGGAGGATAACATATGCTTGATCTATAACCTGCCCTTCGGGCAAGCCCATCGCTATGTTTTAACGAGCCTAGCGATAGGGAAACTCGTTCTTGTCTAAAGACAAGTTTGTCGCTATCTAACATTTTTAACGAGCCCAGCGACAAAGACAACTCGGTCCTTTTCATTTTTAGAGAGTCTGAAAAGGGTACATAAAGTAGACTCCAGGGGTCCTTTTTCATCATCTAATCCCTTAAGTCCGAAAAAGTATAAAACAATACAGAAGGGATGAATGTTCGATATCTTTATCGAGCTGAACCAGACAAGCGCTCGATCTTTTTGTGCAATAATCCCTCAGGTCCAAAAAGATTAAAATCTAGAGGAGGGATAGCTCTTCCGGTCCTTTTAACGAGCTGGAAGGCCAAAACTCGACAAACTTTTCATTTTTTACGAGTCAGTGAAAAGAGCTCAAAGAAGACTCGTATTTTGAGGAACGAGTGATAAACAGGGATAGCAGCAGATTCCAGGTACAGGTTGGAATTTTCCAATCACGGCAGTATTACAAGGATGGCTAAATGGGATCACTCTTCGCAGCTGTTCCTCAAAATAGGTAAACAATCAAGTGGATGTGAATGATCGGCCAAAGGAAAAGTGGAGGTGACGGTGCACAAACACGACCAAGGCTTTTATGGCTAATTTACGGTCTCAAATGGTTATTTACCGGTTCATTTTTTCTGAATGAGCTTGAACACTGGGGGGAAGCCTGCTCACATGTGTGTTTATTTTTTAACGAGCATGAACCCTTGCGAAAACTGCTCGGTTTTGCGTTTATTTTTTTAACGAGCATGAACTTTGCCAAAACTACTCGTTTTTACCAGTCATAAAGTAGTAAGGTCTCATGGAAGATTCCTATTTTTTAAAGAGCTTCATCTTCCTGCGCTTTGCCCCATACCCTCTTTTATGCAAGCTGGGTATCGGCTAATCCTATGAGTTTAACGGGTTAGACCTACAGGTTTAAAGGGAGGACCTAAAAAACTAAAAACAAAATAGCCGCCCGTGCTTGCATTCCAAGAGGTTTGCATGCCCCCAGGTATAAAGTATAATTTCAAGGTTGCCCCTCCTCTCCTCCACTTCTGTTTTTCTTTGGGTGTTCGCATCTACTTGTCGTCTTGTCAGTCCTAATGTTAACGATACTTGTCTTCTCGTTATTTTTAGTGGGTCTTACGCGGTACTTGTCTTCTCGTCAGCCCAGTTTTTAACTGATCTTTGCGACAAGAGAAGAACACTTCTCAATAGACAAAACATTGGTGGGTTTGAGGGAGGCTTACCTCTTTCAGGTTACCCAAAGATTGGTTT
Source organism: Pinus tabuliformis (assembly GCA_031772625.1). Taxonomy (NCBI): domain Eukaryota; kingdom Viridiplantae; phylum Streptophyta; class Pinopsida; order Pinales; family Pinaceae; genus Pinus; species Pinus tabuliformis. The sequence continues at coordinate 726,457,529 of CM062820.1, read as the reverse complement.
TATTTGCTGGCGCAAAGGAAACTCTTTCTTCGGCGATGTCTATCATTAGGATACACAAAGATGGTTACAATTTGTTGCAGCAATAGAATCTCTTTCTTTGGAGGTTGCCCCTACTTATCCTCTAAAACATTTGTTTTAATGGGTGAGGCTTGCCTTTTATCCAAAGATGGTTACTACTTGCTGCCGCAAACGGATCCCCTTCTTTGGCAGAGCCTACTTATTTAGACAAAGGTGAGTAACGGGCCCCCGTCCTCCCACATAACTTTAACAAAAGAATCTTATTCTAGAACAACCCCAATCCCAATTACCCCTTCTGAGAGCCCATCTCTCTCTTTGTCTTCTTGTCCTTCTTCTCCATGAAGATGGCTCAGAGGAAGATTCTCAAAGATGAAGGGGGGGATGGGGTACGGACTAGTCATATTCTCCCACAGAAATTCTACTTTACACCCAAGGTTTTTCTGCCTCCAGAGCAGACCAGGACGCATGCCCCCTGGGTTCCGGCCTTCCTTTCCCGAATCACTCGCACTCATCAGGAAGAAGCACCGGAGGTAGAGACCTTTCTTGATCAAATAGACCATTCAGGATAGGTATGTGACTATTTGCGATGCGTGATCTCGGAAATGAAAGTTGGTCTACGAGCTTGACCATTCTTCCTTCGTATGGAAAACACATTATTCGAAAGAGTGAGGAGACTATTGCTTCCATGCAATATATGTAGTCCCGTCCAAGGAGTAGGTTATAATCCAAGGGTCCTTGGACGACCATCAAATTCATCTTGACGGCCTTCCCTTTCAAGGTAATAGGCACATTAGGTAGAATCCCTAATGGTCGACTGGTTCCCCTGTCAAAACCCGAGAGACGCCTTGTCTCGGGCAAAAGCGCCGGGCCACCCAGTGCTTTCCAAGCAATAGAGGACAGGATACTCACAGACGCCCCTTCATCAATGATAGTTCCAGCCATCACCATTTTGTATATTTAGACTATAATTCTAAATGGTATACTGGCTGGTAACCGGGGTCTGCCTAGTTGGTTCCAATCAAAGGACGCAACTAGGTTGCTTGGTGGTGGGACCGAATATACGGCCGGATATGATCCTGACGATGCTCCTTCCTGCGATAAAGGAGTGGGCGCTTTGCCCAGATGCTCATCAGAATCGGAGTTGACGAAAAGAATATGGACGGTGTCATCCTTATTCTCTTCGGTGGGGGTGTCAACTGAAGATGAATCCTCAGTGACTGTGGTGTTTGAAGATGAAACTTTTGAAGGGAGAACCGGGTCAACTACCGTTTCGACCTTTGGACTTTCGTCCGGTCTGGATTTAGTAGGTTCACTTTCAGTGACTGACACTTCAGCTGGCCCTCTGAGCAAGACAGCTGTATTTTCGACCAACGAAGGACCTGGCGCGAGTTTTTGATATCCAGGAGGAAGTAGCACCGGTGCCACCGGTTGATCTTCCAAAACTCTCTTTGCCTTGTCTAAAAAGGGACAAAGGCGAAGGGTGTGATCGCCTTCACACAGTTCGCAGGGGAATCTCATCCCTCTTCGTCGTCTGCGACCTTCACTTTCGTTGGTCGACGGTAAGCATTCAACCTGGTTGTCAGAGGTTGACGCTTCCGAATCGTGCAAACGAGGGGACCAGTCCCTTAGTATCCGGGGAATACTGGGACAATCACGGTGGAGGTGGTCTCCTCTACATATGACACATGGCGATTTGGGCCCGGTCCGTGCTGTGTGTGGGTTTTCGTTAGATGCCTTTTGCTTGCCCCCAGGCGCCTTTGGCTCCTTTTGCTTCTTTTCTTTCTTCTTCTTTTCCTTCTTCTTTTCTATGGGAGCTCCGCTTTTGGCGGCTTGACCTTTCGAAGAAGAAGGATCGGAGGAAGGATCATAAGAAGTGGAAGGCTGGAGGGTAGCTCTAGACTGGTCTAACTGTTGAATCGACTGTTCAGGAACCGTGGTGGTCTGAACTACAGCGGTCGAGAATAGCCAAACTGGCAGGCCAATTGTCAGTCCTGGAAGCGACAATGTGGCCATGTGGGGCGCACCAACTTCTCCCCAAGAGGAGAAAGGGCTAGGGGTCCCATGCTATGGAATCCCTTGGTTGGTGTGTTCCATGTTCTCAACCTTAAGATCAACGTAGGAATAAGTGGTGATTATGTTCCGTTTAGAATGAATTTTATATGACGACGCTTTTTAAGACACAACTTGCTTTTTCACTTTTTAAGAGTCGAGAAAAAGCTAAAGATGACTCTAGTCTCCTTCGATGTATTAACGAGCCCTAAGTGACAAATGCTCGGATGGACTTTTTCAGTTATAGAGTTTGAAAAAAGGCCAAAAGAAACTACTCTGGAGTTCTAGGCAAGGGTGTGCCAAACCTTTCGCGAAACCACAGAATACGTTTTACGGTACGAGTGGTCGATCTTCGTGAATGCTGTGTTCACTGCATCGCGATCAGTAGGGCGGCCGACACGGCTTCCTATGGATAAAGGCTTTGTTCCTATAGGGGTCCCCCAATATACGCGACGGTACGCGGGGGCACAAGTCCGTATTAGTGCTATCGTACCTCAGGAGGAATCACCCACCTTCGTAGAGATCAACAGTCACTATGTTTAACGACGCCGGTTCACGTCTCTACCTAGACCTCTACTGTGTTTCGTTATGTTTCAAAGCGTTGTTAGATAAATTCAGTTCTTTTTAGGTTGATCTTGCTTAGTAGTTTGCCTTTACGGATCACCACGTGATGTATGATACAACTCCTAAATGCAGTCTAAGAATGATAAGCAAGCTTTTTCAATTCTTTCAACTTATGAAAACCTTAACTACTGAAGGAAAAGAAAGACATCATCTTTTCAAACAGATCATAGAGCACACACTGATGCACTTTTCCTAAATCGACATGCAAACTGTCAAAATGCACATGCACAATGCAAGTATTTCTTTTCTTCTTCCTTAATGTTGATGTATTACAAAAAGAAAGCTGTTGTATAATTTCGAATTCAATTTCAAGTGAAAGAAAACAAGTTTTTGTCCAACAATCAAAAGAACACCTTAAGATTCACTCGTTTCAACACAAGAAATACTAAAATTCGAACCATATAACGAAAGCAAATGCTCAAGCAGCTATGAACAGCAATAAACTAACTCTTAGAATCACAACGACACTTTCTCACAGGTCTAGATTCAAGAGGTCATAGCAAGACTAGTTCACTTTCGCTATGGGAAACTGTGAATGACAGCAAGAAATACAATAAGAAAAATCACGGTTTCTTCATACAACTGAGGCAGAATGAAGGCAAAGAGAAGTGGTTTCAGCTGGGTATATAGGTTGACAACAGGCTGCAAAAACAATACTGAAAACTGGGCAACAGACAGTGGGGAATCCCAGTTGCACAAAGCAAAACTGGATCAGCGCAGGTGCTGCACTGTCAATCTAAGATGCAGCGCAGGTAGCCCCTTCGGGACCTGCATTGCAGTGCAGGTAGCCTTTGTGGCAGCTGCACTGATGAGACAAGTCACGTCTCTCTCAGATTCCGGGTCACAGTTTGCTAAAAAATGAGCGGTTTTTGGCCAAATCAGAGGTTGTCAGTCAAGTATACACTAGAGGATGATTAAAGGAAGATGAACACTATCACAAAGAGCTAAAAAGAGTCCTTGTGGATCTGCTCTTCAAATCATAAACAGGCCCAGCACTGGGCTAGAGTAGCTGCCCTCTACTTTGCATTCGAAGGACTCGCATGCAGTTCGATTCGGTACTCTTTTGTTTAAGAAATGAATAGAAAGAAACACAAGCTACCAACAAGACACGTTCCCCAGCGGAGTCGCCAGTCTGTTGTGGGGGAAAGTATCCAACTCGGAATGACCCTAACCCACTCTAAGGGTGACAGTTCCTTAGCAACAGCTGAAAGCAAAGCTATCTAAAGTTTCTTCTTTATGACATGCAAGAGATAAAAGGAAGAGATCCACTTACCGATGTCTTGCGCAAATGGTCGATCCAATCTCCTTTGATTGCCGCTTGCTCCCAGATCCAAGTCTTTTCACGGGCCCAGCTACACGAGATCCTGCGAATAAGACAAGAAAAGGAAACTACAAGAGGCATGCATTCATAATCGATTCAAGGATTAGCATAAATCAAAGACGCAAGTAAGACAATACACCATTGAAACACATGCGAATAGAAGAACCTCAAATGCTTTATTAATATATGGAAGTAAGGTTCAGGCGGCGATACAACCGTGAGAGGTCCAATCCAGCATCACCTTCCCGACGGAGAGAAATCTCTTCTTCACCTCCCTCAAGCAATCACCCAATGCTCACAACTGTAAACCAACAGCAATTCTTTGCACAAAATTCCGCCCTCTAGATCCCATGGGATGAGATCCTTATATAGAGTTTTGGAGTGAAGATAAGTCAGCTTGATGTGTGACTTGTTGTCCTCTTCAACTCCAGTTGTTCTTCAGTTCTTCACTCGGAGTTTCTGTCTTCCACTTGGAGTTTTAGAAGCTCTTAACTCATCATTAGGCGAATCTTATCATCAAGTGTCTTTTTAGAAGCTTCCTGGGCACTGGCACTTTGAGAAAAAGATTCCTCCACATGTCCAAGTACGCCCAACGCAGGTAGCCTTTGTTCTACTTGCTATGCAACGCAGGTAGCCTTTGTTGTACCTGCTATGCAGCGCAGATGCCTAGTGGAGCAGCTGCAATGATCCAAAACTGACCTGTTTTTGAGTGTTTTTCAGTGGAGAACTGATTTGCAGTGCTGTGGTTTGCTGACCTTGTTCCTCTAAGGGTAAGAACAACATGTTTAGGGACTTTGGATCCCTTAGATTATTGACATTTCATGCTCTATGCTGTAAGGCACAAAAATGTCTATAACAAGAGGGGAGCTATCCCATTGAAAGAGGGGCTTATCCCTTTGATGGTGGACCTGATTAACTTCCTCCAAAGCACTATAAATACAGGCATTGGGCCAGAGGGAGGGGAGGTTGAAAGCTGAACATTCCTAAGGGTAGATGCTGCTGAAATTAGGACTCCCTTATAGAGCTTGAGAGGAGAGATTCCAATCCTTTCTGAGCTTCATTTGGAAGTGGGTGTGTTGATAAAAGTAGAGGAGAACTCTTGCTGGACCCTGGGAGGGACTTGCACAACACCAAGGCACTGGTTGTAAGGTTTCTTTTATTTCCAATTAATACAATTAAGTTCATTATTCTCAACAAGTTGTTATATATAATTTGTTTCATAAACTCCTTGGTCTTTATGATGAATATGTTTTATTATTTGAGTTATTCAGGTGCTATGTAATCGTTTGCTTGTTAGTGAATGCAGGCTTCAAGGAGAAGGAGCTCATCTGGATCGGAGAGGCTTGGTTGCTACAAACAGCGTTGGACTAAAGGTAAGCCTTAAACACCTGGTTGCTTTTATTTTAAATGCATATTTAGGGAAAGATAGTGCTTGATTGTTTTGTTTGTCACTAGAAAAGCCTTGTTTTCTAGGGAGGTCTGTTTTGTCTGCAAAATTGACTCTTTCCGCATGACAAAATGGCGACTCCACTGGGGAATCCTTGGATTTGATTGATTTCTATTTTGATTGATACTTTGATTTGAGAAACGTTGATTTCCTGTTTCTGTTTTTGACTTGATGATTGTGGGATTGGGTGAATTTAGTTAATTTTGAGTTAGTTTTTATTTTTCATAGTTTTGGGAGAGGTACGCACCCTCTGAGTTAAGCACAGTGCGTACCTGTACGCACTTTTGCTTTGTGCACAGAGCATGGACGCACCTGTGTAAACAGGTTGCCTGCGTACCCTGTAAAAAATTTGAAAATTTTAAATCTTTCTCTTTTTTATCAGTTTAGAATTTGTTTATAGGTTTTAACCATTGCCTAGACCTGCTTGTTCCCTGTCAAAAAACTTTCCTTGGTTAATTTCATTGGCATTCCTACTTTAAGCTTTTATCAATTGGGTGTTTTGAGTCTCTTTTTTGAGAAATTCTTAATTTGATTTCCTTTGGTCATTACTTGGAGGTTTGTCTCAGTCTTTTCACAATTTTGCATCTTTTTGCTTTTGTTTTTGCAAAAAAAATTCCCCTTTTTGCTTTGTGTATGAGTGTTAATCGCCTTTGAGTGTTTTTATTTTTTATCTTTGGAACTCTCACCCAATTTTCTCGACTTGCACTTGATTGGTTCTTAGATTACATTAGAATCATCTTGTGTTTGCGAACTCTCTTGCATAGATCACATTTGCATAATTAGAATTCTCATTTTTAGAATATTAATGAAAAATGTGCATAGATTACATTTGCATACTTTTCAAGTGAATTGTGCATAGATTACAATTGCATAGTTTACATTCTGAAAAATGAAACGTAGATTTAGATCAATTTTCTTTTATTTGAATTTACACAAAAATAAAAATAAAAAACAACTATTTTGGAATTGATTTGCATTAGTTTTTCTTGATGAAATTAGTGCATTAGAGAATTTGTTATATTTTCTCTTAGTGATCAATTTTTTGCATTGTTGGAAGTGAATGGAAACTCTCTCCTTACTTTAGTTAGGATTCATCGAATTGAAAGGATTACATTATCATATTCAATTGCATTCAGTTTTGAGTCGGGTCATAACACCATTGGTTTCGTATCCATTTACCCCTTTGAGTAATAACAGCCTAAATAACACAAGCGCTTAATTAAAATTCATCTAGTAATTTTTACATTTCTAGGGCTCTGATACACCAACATAGCTTAGGCTAGGGTCTTGGAGTAGGAGAGTAATTAACTCTCCAAGACAGTAAAAACAAACAAGTAGCTTATCTTGCGGTAGGATAAATCCAATTGTTACATTTATGCTCTGGGAAAGCTCCTCTTAAAGGAGAAGCACGAGATCGTGTCCAAACCAGTGAGGGGAGCAATCCTCCTTCATTGGGAACGACACCAGATATGCACGTACTACAAATGGTAAACCTCAGATTAACCATTGTCGAGGAGCCTGGGGTCACTTGTCGGTAAACCTTGGATTATTGTCAAGGAGCCAGCAAGGGGATTGAGCTTGTTACTCTGCTCTTGCGTGCATATCGGATCGTAGACTTTTCCCCCAGGTATATTTGTTGTTGTTGGTGACCTTAGTGACTATTATCTTTAGGATTCTTCCTAAGGTGACGGTGGAGGGAAGATCCCACTGTACCTGGAGCAGACGTCGGCTAGACTCACTTGGATTTTCTGGGGGGTTCACTTCACTCGAGACGGTTAAAGTGGAGGAACTTGTGCCAGTCTATTCATTAAGCAGGTTGCCGGGGTAACTGTTCCACCCGCCATTTCTGTACTGAATTCTGCGACATTGGACTTCATCAACAACTAGTGTTTTCGATACGGAAAGTTACTGTTTGTGTGTGGTTTGACTCCTCGATTTGATAGCGCGTGTTAATTTCTTTGTTTTTACTTTTAGAGACCATAGGTGTGAATTGTGAATTTTAATTTTAGTTTTAAAATTGTTAATAAAATTCACTAAAGTTGAATATAATGGCAAATGTTCCAGAATTTACCAACCAAGGAATCCCTCTTGACGATAATCCTAGTACTTTTCCTTACTTTGGAAATGTTGGTCCGCTTCCTTTGATTGGAATAGATTGACAGAACCTCGTCTTCCTTCCTCCATCCCTTTCCAAATCATTGTCAAGGCTGGTGGTAGGGACATACATCGTACTCAGGTAGATGAAGGTGCTTCTGTTAGTATTTTATCCTCAACTGTTTGGAAAGATTTGGGTTCCCCTCAGCTTGCGCCTATTACGCAGAATCTGAAAGCTTTTAATAGAACCATTAGTGAACCTTTAGGGATCCTTCCTAAGTTTTCTATTACCTTGGAAGGTAAAACTGTCTGTATTGATCTTATGGTAGTTCGAGGTCCCTTGGATTTCAATTTACTCCTTGGACGAGACTATGTTTATGCAATGAAAGCTGTCATGTCGACGTGTCCATGAGGACAGTTCCTTTTACTGAGTCAACCTCATTAAAAAATGAATCAGGTAGATTTAGGTTATATAGGTAGTCATGAGCATAGTTCCTTGTCTTGTGTCAAGCTCGTTAAAAAATGAATCAAGGATTTTAGAGCATAGTTCCTTGTCTTGTGTCAAGCTTGTTAAAAAATGAATCAACATTTTTAGAGCATAGTTCCTTGTCTTGTGTCAAGCTCATTAAAAAATGAATCAAGGATTTTAGAGCATAGTTCCTTTTCTTGTGTAAAGCTCGTTAAAAAATGAATGAAGGTTTTTAGAGCATAGTTCCTTGTCTTGTGTCAAGCTCGTTAAAAAATGAATCAAGGATCTGCGAGGATAGTTTTTTCCTGTATCAACCTCGTTAAAAAAGGAAACAGGCTGTCGCGAGGATAGTTTTTCCTGTATCAACCTCGTTAAAAAATGAAACAGGCTATCTGAGGACGGTTCTTTTCCTGTGTCAACCTCGTTAAAAAATGAATCAGGTATGAGGATAGTTCTTTTCTTGTGTCAACCTCCTTAAAAAATGAAACAACTCCATTTTCAAGTTAAATCTTGAAAGTAAACATTCATTCCATCCACCTGGTTGAATGCAATGAAGCTTGGGGGGCATGTACCTCGCTTTGCATCATTATGCTGGGGGCATGCGAACTTCTGGAGCATAGTTCCTTGTCTTGTGTCAAGCTCATTAAAAAATGAAACAAGGAGTCTTGAGCATAGTTCCTTGTCTTGTGTCAAGCTCTTTAAAAAATGAAACAAGGGTAGGTTATATAGGTAGATTGTAGAGAGTAGTCATGAGCATAGTTCCTTATCTTTTGTCAAGCTCGTTTAAAAAATGAAACAAGGGTTTGAGGATAGTTCTTTTCCTGTGTCAACCTCACTAAAAAATGAAATAGCTCCCACGATTCTTTCCAAGATTTCAAAAGTAAACCTTCATTTCATCCACCTGGTTGAATGAAATGAAGCTTGGGGGGAATGTACCTCGATTTGCGTCATTATGCTGGGGGCATGCGAACTTATAACAAGCATAGTTTTTCGTTTCAAGCTTGCGTAAACATGAAACCGGATCCGAGCATAGTTTTTTTCCTGTGTCAAGCTCGTTAAAAAATGAAACAAATCCTCCTCTAATTGAGTCGAGACTTTGACTAGATCTCATAAATGTTAAAGTTGTATATTTAGGTTAGTTATTTCAGTTTTTGCATAATTTTCTTACAGTTTAGGTCGAGTCTTTCAAATGATCTCGTAACTCAACCTTCATTTCATCCAACTGGTTGAATGAAATGAAGCTGGGGGGCATGCGCTCTAGCAGTTATGCTTAGGGGGCATCAAGCACAGTTTTCTCTCTGTTTCAAGCTTGTGTAAAAATGAAACTACTTTGAAGCATAGTTTTTACCTGTTTCAAGCTTTTGTAAAAATGAAACCTATCTCGAGTCAATTTCAATTATTTTCAAGACTCGTTAAACTCATGAAAATCCCGAGATTATTTTGCTATCTTTCTTTCTCGTAAAACAAATGAAAATTCTGAGTTCTTTCCATCTTTTCCTGCTCGTAAAGTAAATTGAAAGTCATCCATGAGTACATTTTTATCATTTTTTCGAACTCATTAAAACTTACGAAAAAGTGAAAACCATGAGTACATTTTTATCATTTTTTCAAACTCGTTAAAACTTACGAAAAAGTGAAACCTTAGAGTCATCTTTTAAGCCCTTTTCTGACTCCTAAAACATGAAAAGATTGCCGAGCATTTCTTTTACACTCGTTAAAATGGAATTAAAAGACGGTCCTCTTACAACCCTTTTCTGACCGTAAAAACATGAAAAGATTGCCGGATTTTTGTCGTTTCAAATTCGATATTGGAAATAAAACGATGTGTCCTTGATCGCTTTCTACTTTTCAGATCAAAGACACTAATCATGAAAGTACTCCTTGGTCGTAAAGACCAAGCGGTTCTCTCAAGTATTATTTTATACTTTTTTCGGGCTTGGGAGACACAAATTTACGAAAAAGGTCAACCCTGGAGTCTTCTTAAGTTTTTCAGACTCTCTAAAATTGAAAAACGCCGAGTTTACCCTATACTGGACTCGTTAAAATTTCACAGTAAAGGACCTGTTCGATTACAAACAGGAACGGACCACTCCTTCTTAGGATTTGGATCTAAACTAAGTTGGACTCATCCGAAGGATGAGCTTATAATCAAGAAAATGTTATCCTCCTCAAGCTTGTAAAAAATAAAGAGGTACTTGCCAGAAATGGTGGGGAAAAAGAGAGTAAAATGAGCCTATTTGTTATACTCTGTCTCGGAAAAACCTTATCACCACTCTTGAACACGACACTTTTCATTCACCTGGGTTGGGAAATCCTTTGCCTAACAGTTGATCAAACCACATTGAAAGTTTTCAGCTATTTTCTGGGTATTAACTTTGGGTCAATTGTCACCAAGCCATCCGTTGTGTCATTATGTGTTCAAGAGGTCACTGCAAATAAACCATTCATCTGCAAAATATCTGCCATCCATCTTGACCATCCCTGAGTCAGTCCTTACAGCTACATTTCTTCAACTTGATTTATGATTTCATGTTGTGGGCTTGCCTACAACGGGTCGCTTTCTATCGACATCAGCACATTATCTAGAAATATGATCTAGGAATCGTCAGTACCTTGAAATCTGCATGCCTCAATGGTAGGTTTCTCGCCTTTGACGATGGTTTACATCATTGACTTTCGATCAAAGGATTCCGTGACATGTTCGACATCAACACATCTACTCACATCTCATGGATTGTACTGGGTACTTTGAGAACCATTGACATAACTGGTGGTCTCTCTCACACTTGTTAACAGTTTACATCATCGACTAGTAATCAAGTGGTTTCTACCATGTTCGACATCAACTCATTTATTCGCATGGATAGAATCGTACTATTTTGGGAAGCAGAAATGAAGACCCTGGATCTAGTTTCCGCCATCCAGGCTGCAAGGAGTTTTGTATTCATTATATAGTAGACTAATTATAAACAGATGGCTGCGTCCATACTGTGTCTACATGAGTCTATGATTATGATGTACTGCGAAATCATTCCTATATCAGAGCAGTAGTTAGTTTGTTAGTTAAAGTTTTTGATCTGAGTATGGGAATGCCTACCTCAACGATGATATGATCTCATATATGTATTTTGTGTTGAATATTTGCAGGTTCCGACTGGGCTCTCCACAAGATAATCCTTTCAAATGATAAAGTGCTTCACCCTTCCTAGATGATATGAAACCCTAATCTACTACAGACTTCGCACTTTAGGGGGCAATCTGTTACACTAAAATTTGTCACCATGACTATTTGCAGTCAATATGGCTCCATCAATTGTCATACTATCCTCCTTGGCAAGTCTTATACCTCTGCTCCTCATGTCAAACTCCAAGAAAGAGAGAAAGTCTTTAAAAAGTCAATATAACTCTGGTTACGCAGTTTCTCTTACCCTTACCTGCGTGTACGCACCTCAAGTTCATAATACCTGCGTACTTGTACGCTCTGTCTGTAAAGGGGTGGGTGCGTACTCCTGTAAAGGTCAAAAGGCGCAAGTTTTACTTCAAAAAGGTTACTTGTGGTCGAATCTAGAGCATTCTAGAAGATGGTTTGACGTGGATTGAGCGCCTCTAGATGGTTCATGCATCCCAATGAAAGAGGAACTTATCCCATCAAGAGGGGAGCTATCCCATTGAAAGAGGGGCTTATCCCTTTGATGGTGGACCTGATTAACTTCCTCCAAAGCACTATAAATACAGGCATTGGGCCAGAGGGAGGGGAGGTTGAAAGCTGAACATTCCTAAGGGTAGATGCTGCTGAAATTAGGACTCCCTTATAGAGCTTGAGAGGAGAGATTCCAATCCTTTCTTAGCTTCATTTGGAAGTGGGTGAGCTGATCAAAGTAGAGGAGAACTCTTGCTGGACCCTGGGAGGGACCTGCACAACACCAAGGCACTGGTTGTAAGGTTTCTTTTGTTTCCAATTAATACAATTAAGTTCATTTTTCTCAACAAGTTGTTATATATAAATTGTTTCATAAACTCCTTGGTCTTTATGATGAATATGTTTTATTATTTGAGTTATTCAGGTGCTATGTAATCGTTTGCTTGTTAGTGAATGCAGGCTTCAAGGAGAAGGAGCTCATCTAGATCGGAGAGGCTTGGCTGCTACAAACAACGTTGGACTAAAGGTAAGCCTTAAACACCTGGTTGCTTTTATTTTAAATGCATATTTAGGGAAAGATAGTGCTTGATTGTTTTGTTTGTCACTAGAAAAGCCTTGTTTTCTAGGGAGGTCGATTTTGTCCGCAAAATTGACTCTTTCCGCATGACAGAGTCCCCTTGTATAGCTCCTCCACCGTTAATCTGTGGTCAATGCAGATCGTTGACAATTCTTACAGAGGCACATGGTGGGCTAACCAATGGGCATGTAGTGTCGTCGAGTTTGCACCATTCACTGGGACCCTCCTCCTCTCTGCATCATGCCCGACAATCCTACCAACATTTAACAATGTCTGGCTTTTGTGAATAGTTCCCACCAAAATTCATTTAATCTTAAATTATGCATTACAACTTAATCAACGTTCCTCAATCCACTATTAATAATTAATCAAAATCCTAAATCAAAACTTTGACTTTGATTTTTATTTTTTTGAGTACACACGCACACACACAGACACATATTTGAATACATGAAAAAAAGTAAAACAAACTACAACATCCGGTTCCACCCGAGGGTAGTGCTTTGAGACAAAACACTAAGAACCTCATATTAGTGCCTTCACCTCGAGCATGGAGTCAAAATCATAGCTTGAAACATTACAATAAAGAGCTCACTGAATATTCATAGTAATCAAAGTGGTATGTACAATGATGAAAAAGAATGAAGTTAGTGTTGAAAGTAGTGTTTTAGATACTACCCATTGATAGGTAGCCGCAATAGTTCACCACCCAAATCCTCTAGAATGAAAGTGTTATTGGCTCTGACTTCTGCTATTTTAAAAGGACCAAACCATAAAAGATCAAACTTTCCATGTTTGCCTTTATCTTATCTCCTTACATCCCATCGAAGAAGAAAATCTCCACTTTGAAAAAGAATATTTCTGGCCTTTTTATCAAACATCAACTTCATCTTTTCTTGGTAACTAATCAAATTCTCCAGTACCTTCTCTCTGTTTTCATTCAATTCCACCTACTGGTTCATCTTCCTTATCATTTCATTTTATTCTTGTTGAGCATCTTAGAGAAGTGCCACAATAGGTTTTGCTAACTGATTATGAAACAAAGCAACTTCTCCATATACCAACTCAAAAGGTGACTTTCGAGTTGACCTCTTAGTAGTGACTCTATTTTCCCATAAGGCAAATTTCATCTTTGAATCCTAGTTTTTCTTATTTTTTGCAATACTTTTCTTAAGTACCTTCACCAGAGATTTATTTGAAGATTCTTCCAGCCCATTCCCCTGAGGATGATAGGTGGTAGAATGAGAGAGTATCACATTATATTTCTAGAAAAAGTCAATTAGATTTGCATATCTGAACACCTAAGCATTATCTGCCACTAACCTTTTTGGACAGCCAAATCTAGTGAAAATATTTTCCTCCAGAAATTTGATTACCACTAAATCATTTTCCCTCCTAGTTGGAACAACTTCCACCCATTTAGTAAAATAATTTGTACCTGTTAGGATCCATTTATGTTTTCCACTGGAAGGTGTATTTATGTCCCCTATAAAATCCAAACCCCATTGTCTAAATGGTTCTTCGATAAACACATGAATCAACGCAGGTAATGGTGCTAATTTCTTCTTTTCAGCAAACATTTGGGATTTTTTGCAACTTCTGACAATTCTATAAACATAAGAAAACAAAGAGGGCCAAAAGAAACCATCCTTCAAGATCTTATGTGCTCTAACCTTCCAACTATAATGGACACCACATATACATCCATGATACTCATTGAAAATTTCTATAGTCTCTCCTTCTATCAAACAGAGCAATAAGATACCAACAGGATCCTTCCAAGACAACCTTCCATATGTTATTATGTACTTCTGAGCTTTGACTCTGAGAGCTTTATATTTTGTTCTATTTTAAGAATGAGGAAAACTAAGGAAACACAGATAATGGATAATATATTTTTACCACTGAGAACAAAGATACTTATATTGAATTTTGTTATTAGGTTCTTTTTTCTTACCTTGTTCTTCTCCAGTCTTGGATTCAACAACTTTAACCAAAAAATTGATTGACTAGGAACATATGCAATAATTTAGGACTGAATAAAATAAACTATAAAAGCCTTTAGTGCTTTTACCAAAGCATAGGCTTTCCTCTCTAGGATATTATAGTGAACGAGATAAGGCCATTCTATAAGCCACTAGTCCAATCCTTTCCAATACTTCAAAAGTTCCACCAAATCATGGAGAAAAATTTGCACATGAACCAATATTTAGGGAGATATTCTTGTATCTAATGCACAGATATACTTGTTCCCCAACTCGGAAATCCTTATGCACCCTATGTTTATACATTTAACTCTTTTTTCGGTACTGTGCAACCATTAAATTTTTCTTAATGGCCTGCATTTCTTTTCCATTTCTTAACATTTCAGGTCTAATTAAGACCCTTTTTAGTATTTACTAGATATCTCTAGCTAATAGGAGTGTTGCAACACCTCCCATACAATTCTTTGAAAAGGTTCATATTTAGATATTACTAGTACATATTATTATATGCAAGCTCTAGTAGATGGAGCTAGTCTTACCATTTCTTCAGCTGATGCATTACATACATCATCAAAATATCTTTGAGGATCTCGTTTTTTCTCTCTATTTGTCCATCTGTTTGTGGATGATAAGTTGTGTTGAAGGCCAATTTTTTCCTTAGGCCTACGAATAATTCCTTCCAAAACCTTTAAGTCAACTTAGCATCTCTATTAGAGGTGATTTTCTTGGGAATCCCATGCAATCTCCAAATTTCCCAGATGAATAGTTGGCTATTTCACTCACTTGATTGGTGCATTTGACTAATACAAACTGTGCCACCTTTCTCAGTTTTTTAATTATCACCATAATTGTGTCATGTTGCCTAGATGTCCTTAGCAATCCTATAACAAAATCCATGGATATTCCTTTTCATTTCCATTCTATTATGGGAATAGGTTGTAATAAATATGTTAGGTGTTTTTATTCAACCTTTACCTATTGGCATTCCATACATTTCATAACAAATTCTATTTCCTATTTCTTTAGATTAGGCTAGTAGTAAAAAATTTTGATGGTCGTGAGGGTCTTCTGATATCCTGTATCTTTGGAATATGGTTTAGCATGAAACTCCTTGAGTATGAGCTTCTTCAATTCACTATTGTTTAGGACATAGATCCTAATTTTTAATTTGATCAAGCCCTCTTTTGTGAGGTGATATTCCTCACCCTTCTCTCCCTTGTTTTCTTGTTGTAACTCTTCCTTTATCCATTGATCTTTCTGGTCATATTGTCCTGCATTTATAATTCATTCTCCAAGTTTAGTTCCATAAGCTCTAATGGTTGTTAGGATATTTATTTTCAGTTTTATGCTAAGTGGATCGAAAACCATGTTTTCCTTGCCCTTATTATATTTGATCTCAAAGTCAAATTCGCTAAATGTTGCCAACCACCTAGCTTGTCTCACATTCAACTTAGGCTGATCAAACAAGTATTTCAGCCCTCCATGATCTTTCATTAAGGTAAATATCGTATTAAGGAGGTAGTGCCTCCACATTTTTAATGCATGGATAATGGTGGCTAGCTCTAGGTCATGGGTGATGTAATTTATCTCAAGCTCATTCAACTTTTGTGATTCATAGAAAACCACTTATCCATCTCGCATTACGACCCCACTGAGCCCTTCTTTGTAGTAATTGGTCAAAATTATGAACCCCTTGTCTATATCAATGATCCTTAAGAATGGTGCTTTGGTGAGAAATTACTTCAACTGATCAAAACAAGTTGCACATTCAACCATCCACTCAAACTTCTTCCCATTTTTCTATAAGGTGGTGATTAGATGGTCTATCTTGGAGAAATTTTTAAAAATCCACCTATAGTAACCAAGCAATCCTATGAATGATTTTACCTTTGTTACATTCTTTGGTGCTATATACTCCATTATGGATTTTATCTTTTCTCAATCCACTGTTATCCCATCCTTGGAGACCGTGTGTCCTAAATAATGGATCTGGGATTGAAAGAATTCACACTTGCTCAACTTTGCATTGAGCTTATGTTCCATTAGTAGCTATAGTACTACTTCTAAATGCTCTTCATGTTCCTCCTTGGGTCTTGAATACACCAATATGTTGTTAACGAAGACAATCACAAATTTATCTAGATAAGGGCACAATATGTTGTTCATTAGGCACATAAAAATGGTAGGGGATTTTGTAAGCCTAAAGGGTACAAGCATGAACTCATAGTTCTCGTACCTTATTCAAAAGGCCACCTTATGGATATCCTCCTCCTCGATGCACACTTGATGATATATTGATTCCAGATCAATTTTGGAAAAGATCACCGCTCCTCCCAACCGATCGAATAAATCATCAACCCATGGTAAGGGGTATTTGAATTTTATGGTCACCTTATTTAATTGCATGTAATCAATGCATAATCTGAGCATATCATATTTTTTCTTGGCAAATAATACTAGTTCTCCACATGGAGACACACTTGATCTTATGTAACCCTTATCAAGCATCTCCTTTAATTGTAATTTTAGTTCTACTAGCTATGGAGTACTCATCTTAAAGGGTTCCTTAGATGTCGGTGCTTCTCCTGACATTAGATTGATAATAAATATACCTCCCTATTAGGGGGAAGCTATGGATGTTTGGAGGGAATACATCCCTATACTTTTGTAGAATAGGATATCTATCTAGGGTCTCGTTGTCTTCTTTCCCTACATTGTTGTTAGCTTCTACATTACTATAAATGTGTATGACAAATAGGTTACACCCTTTTCTATGGCTACAAAACTTGCATAGCTATGATTATTCTCACTGAGGTAGCTTTTCTTTTTCCTTGTAACATTCTTCTTTCCCCCACCTCATCTAGGCATTCAATATCCTTCTCTTAACAATATACTTTTTTTTGATGGGCATACAAGTGATCCATACCTAGTAGCATATTATATGCACCCAAAGGAAGAATATTAAGTTTTTCTATGGTTTTTGTTCCATTGAGTTCAAATGCACATGATTTTACCCATTATATTACTCTTATTTTTGTCCTCATGGCTAGTTGTACCAACCATGCTTCTGCATGGGTTTGTTCAGCTAGATGGCAATGATCTACAAGATTAGGGATAATATAACTATAATTGGAGCCGTGTTCAATTAGAATAGAGACAATTTGATTACAAATTTTACCTTCCATTTCAATGATCAAGGTTTGATGGTCAACCTATATGTTGGCCACGATGACATATATCCTAGGCATACTCAGGGCTACATCCCCCACAATGCAAGCTTCTTGTAAGCTTTAGATTTGTTGCCTAGAATCCTGCTATTGCGGGAAATCAATTTTACTGTGATTTCCTCCACATGTCCAACATTGCAATGCTTTCTTATCATCCGATCTATTTTTTCCTCATATAGGTTGATTCACATGACCTTTGTAACACCCCATCCCAGGTCTACCCAAAGTAACCATGCTAACTGTGGTAAACATGAGGAGAGATGTTACTAAAATCAGACTCGACCCCTATGTCACCTTAAGGAAGTGGAATCGACAGAATATCACATACAGTCATCCAACATCATCACCAAACACCTTAGGAGACATGTCAGCCACTCAAACATCCTGTCCCTAGGTCCCACTACTATTATGAAACTCTTAGGCCTTAGTCTCTCTCATGCTACGGGAAATGGAGCGACCAACAATCTAACCTCATTCTCATAGGTCTTCCTGCTAGCAATTGTGGTCCAGAATTGCCAGTTCTGTGCTAGTGACCCTGAGATTTGAGCCACTTTTTTTGCCCAGAATCCTGGCCTCTGCCCAGAACTTGTTTTAACTTTTAGAAATCATTAAAAACATGATAACCATGCCAATCAATGAAAAATCACCCCCAAGACTCAGCCTGAGCATACCTAGCTGGGACTGATATTCTGTCAAACACTTGGCATCAATGCAACCTATAGGTCTAAGATACGAGACATAGCATAAATGGCTGAAAAAACTTTATGAAACATAACAAGAAGGGTCACCTCCTCTTCCGTTGAATGAATACATCATCAATTAGGTCTTACATCCATCCATTTAACAGTTACAACTTAATATATGAAATAACAATGACATGAACCAGTCATTCAACCATGCTTATAACCAACATAAAACCATATAAATATCAGAGATATGACATCCATTAAGTACACATATAAATCAGTGAAAATTTAAGAGAACTTATATTTTATTAATCATAGGGAAATCTGACCAGATTTGGGACTTCCACGTACCAACTGACTATAGAAATGGCTAAACTAAATCTCACTTTTAGCCAGTCACCCTCGTGCCACATTCCAAGCATGAATGTGGGATCTCATCAAAAAGCAAATCCAAGAATAATCAAGTGAATCCAGAGGTTAAAGAACCTCCACACCCACCAATGGTGTCCACACCAAAATCGGTGCTCTGATCACAAGATAACAAAACTTAGAATTCCATCTGGAATCCATCACTATCCTTAAGGAATTTTCCATCTCCTTGTCTCTGAGGATTTACCGTAATCCAAACCCAGATCATTAGGCCTTAAATTGAGACTTCTCCTGCAGGCTTTACCATTTATCCCGCCAAAACTAGTCAAGGGATTCCTAGGCCTTTGGGAATGAACCTTGAGACCACCTCTGCCCTGGATTCTGAAATCCTTCTGACAATTCCAAAGTTCCAAAACTAAAATAAACATAGCAAGGTAACATGGCATCCAGAAAAAGCTTAGGCTAGGCTGAAATCCACTGTCGTAACCCACAAATACCATGCCACCAACAACAAGAGAACAATACACCAACATGCAAATCCATGCATGTCCAAACTAGCTAGGAAATCACACATGAAAAATGTTACCTACAAGTATTCTTCCTAAATTTGCTTGATCTTTCTTTTCTTTCCTTGTTCCTTGCTTTCTTCTCCTTTTCCTTGCTCCAAAATAGAGTTCTCCAAGAAAATTCTAGGTGACCAAGAGAGTGAGAGATAGAGAGAGAATAATGAGAGATCTACAAACTTGAACTTGACAAAATCCATGAACTGATCTTGATAAACCATTTTATGCATGAGGCCTATAATTGCTTCATTTTCCATTATTTTCCCTTAATTTCCTCCTCACATGCATCCTATGACCTTTTACCTTCCTTTTCTCTTAATTTCCTTTATTTTCATAAATAAATGTGCCAAAAATGCCTTTTTTCCTTTTAATGCCTTTGCCTTAACCTTTGCCAATTTTACTTAGCCAAAACACACATCCAATGATGCCCACTAGGATATATTTTCCCAACATTTAGCTTGGAATAAGTGTCCCTTACCCGTGATCTTATTTTTCCTTTATTAATTTTTATTATATGAAATTTCCACCAAGGTTGTTACAGAACCATCCCCCATAGGGAAAATCGTCCTCAGTGTTAAACCACACCATGACCTTAGAAAAACCACTGAAAATAAAACATGTTTACTATGGAGATTTATAACACAGGTCGTTGCAGTATTTATAATGAAAGACTTGCTCAAAAGAAAAACATCATAACAACATGACAAGATAATAACCATACCGCTTATTGGAGCTTTATAAATTAGCTCATGGTGGTATTTACGTCCATATACATATATATATATATATATATAAATATCAAAACATCAGAAAATCATATACCAAACATAAACGAACATCAAACCAAACTGCTTTGCCTCAACTGGCAAATAGTAAAGGATATAGGGCCTGCATCTGATCCGCCATATCCCATGTAGCTTCTTCAGGTCCAAAGTGCTTCCACTACACTTTAACTTGCTCTATGGCTTTGTTCCTAAGCATGAGATGTTTCCGCTGCAATATGCACTCAGGCTCAGTCTAGAACTCTCCTTGTTTCTCCACCTACAATACCGACCAATCAATAAAATGATCAACATACTTTATATACTTCTTAAGCAATGAAATATGGAAAACATCATGGAAATTCACCATTGGAGGCAGTGCAAGTCGATATGCCACTTGTCCAATCCTCTCAAGGATCTCAAAAGGCCTACAATACCATGATTCCAACTTGGCACATGTACCAATCCTCAAAGAGCTTTTCTTGGGATTAATGCACAAATACACATGCTCCCCAACTTGAAACTCTTTGAAAACCATGTGATGATTTTCATAACTCTTCTCTCTATCCTGTGCTGTCTTTAGATTCTTCTTTGTAACCTACAACTCTTTCTCCATGGCCATCAACATGTCCAGTCCAATTAACATGTTCACTGGATCACTCCAACTAATGGGAGTTTTACAACTCTTCCCATGCAATGCCTCGAAAGGACTCATCCTCAATGAATCCTGATAACCATTGTTGTATGTGAACTCAACCAATGGAAGATACTCCTCCCATTTCTTTTGCTGGTGCATCACATACATCCTCAGCATATCCTCAAAGATCCTGTTGACCCTCTCTATCTGAACATTTGTCTGTGGTCAATAAGTTGTACTGAAGTCCAACTCTTTACCCAACCCTGCAAATATTTCCTTCCAAAACTTGGAAGTGAACTTTTCATCCCTATCCAACACAATCTTCTTTGGAACACCATGTAGCCTCACTATCTCTTTGATGAACACCTGTGCTACCTCACCAGCTAAATATGTAGTTTTTACTGAAATGAAGTGAGCTACCTTACTCAACTGGTCGACCATGACCATAATAGAATCATGCTGCTTCACTTTCCTTGGAAGACCTGTGATGAAATCCATGGAAATGGCCTCATCCCATTTTCATGAATCGCTATAGGCTGTAGTAGACCTCCTGGATGCTTGCACTCTACCTTTACTTGATGACAATATAAGCATCTAGCCATGAAATTAGCCACTTATTTCTTCAGATTTGATGAATCATAAAAATTCTTCACCGTCATCAATGCCTTCTGATATCCTAAATGAACTGAATACAATGTCACATGAAACTCCCTTAAGATAAGCTTCTTGAGCTCTCTACAATTCAACAGATAGATCCTATCTCAAAACCTCACCAAGCCATCCGTTGTGAGATGATAGTCTACATCCTGATTACCTATACCTATACTTACACCTGTACCTTCACCTATACCTTTACCTGTACCTGTACCTATGCTCTGTTGTAACCTGTGCATGATCTCCATGTATTTGTCATCCTACTGACTTGCCTGCAAAATCCTATCCTGTAACTCTGTCCCATAAGAGATTATAGCTACTATATGATTTACATGTACCTTCCTGCTAAGAGCATCTGCAACCTAGTTCTCCTTCCCTTTGATGTATTTAATCTTGAAGTCAAACTCAGTAAGGGTGGCCACCCATCTAGCTTGTTTGACATTTAGATTTGGCTGGTAAAACAAATACCTCAACCCATTATGATTACTCATCAATGTAAACCTCCTACCTAGAAGATTGATCTGAAATGGGGAGCTAAAGGCTTCTTGTCAAGCTTACAAGAACCTCTCGCACTCCAAAGCTTATATATTCCCAAGATCTATGCTTATAATTGATAAATGTGGAATTAAAAGAACTTGAAATAGGTACATGCTTGTGTTTGTCTTTAACTGTTTATTTGCTTAAAAATGGATATGTAGCATATAACAGTGAAACCGTGCAGCAAATAAACATCATACACATAGCAACAAGATGCATCAAGTAAATAAACCATAAGACAATAAGCTTAATATGGAGTTCACCTAGATATCTTGGGCTACGTCTCCTTGAGCTCTAATCAACTTGATTAGGATCTTTGCGATTATGGCTTAAATTCTTTTACAAGCTCCATGCTCAACTCCATTGGTTTACAACTGAACCTATGGGCTTAGAGTACCATCATATCCTACTGGATGTCCATACTCTATAGACAGATCTAGGCTTCTCTAGACTAGATTCCTTCAATTAGTGCTCTGAGCTATCTTGAGCTCTAGCTTGCACCAACTCCCTCAGAATTCTCTTGCTATCTCTGGAACTCCTTCTTCCATCTTGAGCACACTCTGGACACTAGCAACAACTTTATCATTTCCACCCTTTGCTATTCTGAACTTCATTATAGCCCATGGCCCTTAGAAGTATGTTTGAGCTCTCTGGCTCTGCGACTCTGGCTCATTAGCTAACTGGCTCTAACTCTCAGTTCTCTGCCTTATTTGGCTCTTGCTCTCTCAGCTATCTGGCCCTGTCTGTCTGGCTCTACCTCCAACCTTTGGTGGCTCTACCTCTGCTTGGCCCTCTAGCTCTGAAGCTCTGAAGCTTTCTAGCTCTCGACGCTCAAGTTCTTGGGCTGTCTTTCTCTTTCGTGTTTCACTCCACCTCCAAGCGACTCTCGGAAACCTTCAGCTGCCTTCTCAATTGAGCTCTCTATTTTTTCTTGACCTCCAAGTGACTCCAAGCTCCTCCCACTTTCAATTGTGCTCTCTAGATTTTGTGAGGCATCCTTCTCGCTTTGTAGCTGTCTGTCCATTTCTCTGTGTGTAATCATCCCTTTGTCTCTTTGACTCGCCCTCTAGCTCTCTGGCTCTATGGCTCTACGACTGACCATCTGGTTCTATGGCTATGTGGCTCTCTACGTATAATGCATTCCTGTTACAATGAATCATTGTTATAAAACACCCGTTTACAGAGTGGCACAATGATTTTAGAACAGGGAAAATTACAAAGGAATCAGTGGCCCCTTTCCAGGACAAAATGCGCGAAATAACCATATTTCCAATACACAGAGAATATACACAAAAATACACTATCAGGCACAAAAACTGGACTTCAACTGGAATGCAACTACATCTATAAACCTATTGGGTCCATTTCCTTATCGCATATCACTATGGCATGGTGTAGGCAAAAACAACCCAATACACAGGAAATACAAAGAAATAACGTAAATCCGGATTTCAAAAGTTATGAAATCACGCTTATAAACTCTATCGAGTTTGCCTTTTATCAGCACATCGCAAGTCACATAACGCAATGTGCATTGGCCCTTTGTTATTGGGGATCACTGATCGCCGATTGCTGATATCGGCGTATCGCATATTGCAATCACAATGACCCGATGGACTGTATCTCTGCTCCTCCGATTGGCCGATCGTCTGATCGCTCTGATCAGCAATATCGCACATTGCATATCACATCGACTTATCACATTTGTAATGGCCATTTGTATTATGCAATCCAATCGCCGATTGCATCAGCGTATCACTACCGCAAGTTGCAATGGCATGGATCTTGGCCCTTCTGCCATGGTTTTTTATGATGCGATAAATCCATCTCCATTGTTGATCTACGCATCCAATCTAATGGTCCATGTGAAATCGCGCTGCCGCTATTGCAATTCCTTAAGGCCAGGTCCTTTAACATTGCGATGCAATTTCTTTAAGGAACCCTTTATAATATATATACGTGATATCAACGCTCCATACATATATATATTTGCAATGCGATATTTTATGAGGCTCCGCCTTTAACCATTTTCTTTATCCAACTCAGATTTACAAAAGGTTTGTGCCATTTAACACCTTTTACCTCTGATATGAAGTCTTTTAGACTTAGAGGTTTATCCAAGATCCATTTTGGATCACGCCTTCCCACTAATAAGCTTTTGGACTCCAAAAGACTGATATACTGATTTGAATAGTAAATGAGAGTAACAACACCCTCTTCTTTCATCCTCCATATACTTGCCTTGCATAGTGCCTCTGAACCAAAGCCTTTGACCACTTTCCTTCCTAGATGTGCTGGTCCTCCTGGGAAGAGCTGTCTTCCTCCTTGGCTTCCTACAGAACTCCTGTTGAGAAGGTCACATAAGGTAGTTTTAACTTCTCTTCCTTGATTATTGATCCAAGGTGGCTCAAACCAATGTGAAGTTACATCTGCTTCACAAAATTTTCATTTGTACCTATTTGACATACTGTCAACAACAACTGTTAACAACAACAGGATTATAGACAAAAACTGGATGGCCTAAATTTTTGTTTCATGAGAAGAAATAGATTTCACATCTTGTGAATTACCCCCATGTCTTTACATCTGCATACAAATGATTGACTAGATAAAAAGCCAATAAAACATGCCTTTAAAACAATTGACCCTTGAAGTCTAGCATGTCTTTACATCTTTTTCTACATGCTTTTCCAAAGATGAAACACTTCATCATCATCTCCATCTTTGAGACCAAATCAACTTTTCTCAAGTCAATATTGCATTAAATGCATGTTTAAAACAAAGTAATCAACCCTTCAAGTTAATCACACATACATGTTTAAATACAAGGAAATGATCAACATCCCTGTGTTCATACATATCATGCTTATGCATGCATTTCATCCTTCAACTTTCGCTTAAGTACACTGTACTTTCGAAGATGAAATGAACATAATGTTGCAGCAAAAAAGTGAGTCTCCTACTCAACTTTTTCCATTCACCTTTTTGGTAAAAACCTGAAACTTGTGTCTCATTAACAAAGAAATGCAAATAGATGTGACTTGATATAATGCATCTTTAAAAGACATGCAACCTTAATTGTATAAAAACTCTAACCATTTCTTACCAATCCATTTCAAAGGTCCTTCCTTTGTCTACACATCAGCATCAACAAGTGAATCATCCTGAAACACATCATTCATGGAATCTTTCTTTCCATTCTTACCATTCTTTCTTTCCACCCTCTTCAAGTTTTGTGGAAGCATTGTTGGATTCAGAGTCCAACAATTTGCAGCAATATGTCCCTGCTTATGGCAGTAAGTGCAACACATGTGCTTCTCCTCAACAACATGATTTGCCTTTTCCAATGGAGCTTTGGCTTCTTGCTTCTTTTCCTTCCAAGGTTTCCTGCATGTGGGCATTCTCTTCCAAAAGCTACAAACATTATGGTTATCCCAACCACAAAAGGAACATGCAATTCTTTTCCAATGCTTATATGGAAATTTATCATGCTTTACATAATCAAAAGGAATATGATTAGAACTAGATTTATACCTTTCTTTTTCACCTTTATTACCTTGACGAGGAGGTGAATCAAATGAAGAAATGGTTCCCTTTGGAACACCATCAACCTCTTCAATGGTTTCAGAGTTTCCACAACTCTCTGGTTCAATTGTATGCTTATGAACACGTACATCATGCAAATGATGTTTCAAGCTATTGCATTCCCCATAAATACAATCTTCACACTCTTGAGGTAGAAGACCTGAAATGAAACTCCTTCTTGGAACTGTTTCATTTGTCTTCATGGTAGCTTTGGAACTTTCTCCATAAGACTCTCCATAGCCAAGACCCAAATACTTAGGCCTTTCCTCAACCATTATTGGCTAAACAATACCTTGTGCATGTTTGCCCAAGCCTTTTCCTTCATATCCCATCTTGGACATTAACGTGGAACCTATGCCTCTGGTATGCTTTTCAAAAGAACCAATATAAACATTCTTAGAGGATTTTTAAGACAAATAGGAATTTTTTACCTCTTCTTCAAGATGATACTTGACTAAGGCTTCATTGGCAACAAAGAACTGTGTCTCCAACTCATGCACCCTTTCTAGGTTCACATTTGCAATATGAAGTTGCCTCTCCATTTCCTGTAATTTGCCAGAAAGAAACTACTTCTCTCCCTTCATGGAATTCAACGGATCTCTAAGTTCGGTGCTCTTCCTTCCATCCTCATACATTTATCTCACGACATCCATCATGATGAACATGTCTTCATCAAAGAATCTTGTGAAGAAAGAAGAATTTGATGACTCACTTGTAGAAGTTGTCATTATCAAAATGAACAAAAGAACTTCTAACAAGATTAACATAGAGCTTATTCAAGCAACCTTTTGCAACAAACCTCTTATGCTCCAAGGATTTCTTTGAGGTCCTTTGGGATAAGAAGAATGCCTTCATCCCTTCTTCCTTCTTGTCCTCTCTTGGACTTAGCTATCAGCAGCTTTACCTGAACCTTTGCAAACTCAAACAACATTCAGTTTACAAATAATCAAACAATCAATCATTGAATTTTCAAAAACCTTTCAAGTTAAGCAAGAAAATAGATTTCTCCATCAATCAAGCATTCTGATTTGATATCATCTTCATCATGATATAACCTACTTTGGTATAACTTAACTCTGATATCACCTTCTTTGAAGGTGGGGTTAACCAATCACCAGCTTTGATATAACTACTCTGATACCACCTGATCTGAAATGGGGACCTAAAGGCTTCTTTTCAAGCTTACAAGAACCTCTCCCACTCCAAATCTTATATATTCCCAAGATCTATGCTTATAATTGATAAATGCGGAATTAAAAGAACTTGAAATAGGTGCATGCTTGTGTTTGTCTTTAGCTGTTTATTTGCTTAAAAAATGATATGTAGCATATAATAGTGAAACATTGCAGCAAATAAAATCATACACTTAGCAACAAGATGCAGCAAGTAAATAAACCATAAGACAACAAGCTTAATATGGAGTTCACCGGGATATCTCGGGCTATGTCTCCTTGAGCTCTAATCAACTAGATTAGGCTATTTGGCATTATGGCTTAAATTCTTTTACAAGCTCCATGCTCAACTCCATTGGTTTACAACTTAACCTATGGGTTTAGAATACCATCTTATCCCACTGGCTATCCATACTCTACAGACAAATCTAGGCTTCTCTGGACTAGATTCCTTCAATCAATGCTCTGAGCTATCTTGAGCTCTAGCTTGCACCAACTCCCTCAGAATTTTCTTACTATCTATGGAACTCCTTCTTCTATATTCAACACACTCTGGACACTAGCAACGACTTGACCATTTTGACCCTTTGCTGTTCTAAACTTCATTACAGCCCATGGCCCTTAGAAGTCCGTTTGAGCTCTCTGGCTCTACAACTCTGGCTCTCTAGCTAACTGGATCTGGCTCTCAGCTCTCTAGCTTATCTAGCACTGGCTCTCTTAGCTATCTGGCTCTGTCTATCTAGCTCTGCGTCCAACCTCTGGTGGCTCTACCTCTGCTCGGCCCTCTGGCTTTTAAGCTCTTAGGCTTTCTGACTCTTGGCTCTTGAGTTCTTGGGCTCTCTATCCATTTCGTGTTTCGCTCGACCTCCAAGTGACTCTCAGCAACCTTCAGCTACCTTCTCAATTGAACTCTCTAGTTTCGCTCAACCTCCAAGCGACTCCAAACTCCCCCCACTTTCAATTGTGCTCTCTGGCTGTTGTGAGGCATCCTTCTAGCTTTTCAGCTGCTTGTCCATTTCTCTATGTGTAATCATCCCTCTGTCTCTTCAACTGGCCCTCTGGCTCTCTAGCTCTGTGGCTCTGTGACTGGCCATCTAGCTCTGTGGCTTTGTGGCTCTTTGCATATAATGCATTCCTATTACAAAGCATCATTGTTATAAAATGCCCGCTTACAGTGTGGCACAATGATTTTAGAACGGAGATAGTTACAAAGGAATCGACGGCCTATTTCCAAGACAAAATCCGTGAAATAACCATATTTCCAATACACAAAGAATATACATGGAAATACACTATCAGGCACAAAAGCTAGACTTCAACTAGAATGCAACCACATCTATAAACCTATTGAGTCTGTTTCCTTTTCGCATGCTGTAGGCCAAAACAACGCAATACACAAGAAATACATAGAAATCCTGTAAATATGTATTTCAAAAGTTATGAAATCATGCTTATAAACTGTATCAGGTTCGCCTTTTATCAGCATATCGCAAGTCGTATATCACAATGTGCATTAGCCCTTTATTATTGAGGATCACTGATTGCCAATTGCCGATATTGACATATCGCATATCACAATCACAACGGCTCGATGCACTATATCTCTACTCCTCCGATCGCCCGATCGCCAAATCACTCCGATTGCCGATATTGCACATCGCATAACGCATCAACATATCGCATTTGTAATGGCCCTTTGTATTGTGCAATTTGATTGCCGATCGCATCAGCGTATCTCTATCAGAAGTCCTAATGACATGGATCTTGGCCCTTCTCCCATGGTTTTGTGAGATGCGATAAAGACATCTCCACCGTTCATCTATGCGTCCGATCTAATGGTCCATGTACAATTATGTTGCAGCTATCATAATTCCTTAAGGCTAGGTCCTTTAACATTGCGATGTGATTTCTTTAAGGAACCCTTTATAATATATATATGTGATATCAATTCTCCATACACATATATTTGCAATGTGATATTTATATGAGGCTCCACCTTTGACACTTTTCTTTATTCAACTCAGATTTACAAACGATTTGTGCCATTTATCACCTTTTACCTCATATATGAAGACTTTTAGACTTAGAGGTTTATCCAAGATCCATTTTGGATCAAAGATAATGTCTCCACATCTTCAATGCATGTATAATCGTTGATATCTCAAGATCATGCGTCAGATAGTTCTGTTCATGCTCATTCAATTTTTGTAACTCATAACACACCACCTATCCTTCTTGCATGAGAACTCCACCAAGTCCCCTTTTGCAAGCATCTGTACACACAACAAAATCCTGGTTTGTATATAAAATATTTAGCATTGGTGCATGAATCAACAACTTCTTAAGCTGCCCAAAAATTTCTTCACATTCCACCATCCATTCAAACTTCTTACCTTTCCATTGCAATGATGTGATAGGATATGCAATGTGTGAGAAGTTCCTCATGAGCCTCCTATAGTAACCTTCCAAACCCATAAATATTCTCACCTCATCTACATTCTTTGGAGCTACCCATTCCATGATGGCCCTTATCTTTTTCAGGTATACTACTATGCCTTCCTTGGAGACAACATGTCCCAAATAGTGTACCTCAGTTTGAAAAAAGATACACTTTCTAAGCTTAGCATACAACTAATGCTCTCTTATAAATCTCAACACTGCTACTAAATATTTGTCATGTTCTTCCTCATTCTTATAATATACCAGTATGTCATCAATGAATACAATGAAAAACTTGTCCAAATAAGGACACAACATGATATTCATCAAACACATGAATGTAGCTAGAGCATTAGTTAAGCCAAATGGAACAACAACAAACTTATAATGCCCATACATTGTCCTAAACGTAGTTTTTAAGATATCCTCTTCCTTGATGCGTACCTGATGGTATCCCAATCTCACGTTGATCTTAGAGAACATTGTTGCTCCCTTTAGTTGATCAAACAAATCATCAATCCTTGGCAAAGGGTACTTGTTCTTGATCATTACATTGTTCAGATGTCTGTATCAATGCACAATCTAAGAGTACTATCTTTCTTCTTTACAAACAACACTAGTGCGCCCCAAGGTGATACACAGGGTCTGATGTATCATTTGTCCAACATTTCCTTTAGCTACAACTTCAACTCTACCAACTCAGGTGTGCTCATCCTATAAGGTGTTTTTGTTGTTGGAGCTGCCCCCGACACTAAGTCAATAGGAAAGTATACCTCCATGTGAGGTGGAAACTCTGAAATGTCTTCAGGAAATACATCCCGAAACTGCTGCAATACTAGGTACCTACTCAACCCATCAACATCCTCAACCTCTTTAACCTTGTCACTGGAAATGTGTACTAAAAACATCAAACAACCTTTTCTGTAACTATTCTTAGCTTGCATAGTAGTAACCATCCTTTCTGATGTAGGCTTATTATTTCCTTGGAAAGTCCTCTTTTCCCCAATATCATCCACATACTTAATGGCCTTGTCAAAGAAATCCACTTTGGTTATGTGAAGGTATATCCAATCCATACCCAAAATCATAATATATGATCCCAATGGAAATACATTCAAATGCATTGTTGTAGACATACCGTTTAACTCAATTGCACAATATCTTACCCAATGGTGAACTCGCTTCTTTTTGCTAGTAGCCAACTACACCAACCGAGATTTTGCATGCACTTCTTTTATCAAACCACACTTATCCACCAGGTCAAGACTAATATAACTATAGTTAGATCCAGGATCAATCAAAATAGAAACAACTTGATCACAAAGCTTACCGTCCATCTCAATGATTGATGCCTGATGATCTGCCTACCTATTGTCCACAACTGCATAAATTTGAGGAATTCTATGACCAACATGACCAATTGTATTCACTTCTAGAGAACTGTATATCTAGGGTCTACCACCACTCTAATACTACGGGCAATCCCTCTTACAGTGATCCTTACCACATATCCAACACTGCAATGGTTCCCTACCATTTCCTTTAATCTACTTCTCTCCATGTCCCTTCTCATTTGTATTGAATCTCTTCTAAGGAACTGCATTATCTTTCTTAATTGCATCTTCAAGTCTTCCTCTCTTTGGTGGCCATTTTTCTTTAGCTTTGTCATTTCTTTTCAAGTCATTCTTAGGCTCAACTTTGCAATTCGAATGCTCATAACAATGCTTCAACTTTTGGATGGCCTCCTCCAATGATCTAGGCTCATCGAACTTAATCTAATCTTTGTATGAAAATGGAAATACACTGATGAATCGCTAAACCATGGCCTTATCCTCTTTGAGGTAAGGCACATATCTCAACAACTCCAAAAATATTCTAATATACTCCTCATTTGTCATAGAACCCATCTGCAACTCATAAAAATCCTTAGCTCTATCCTCGTAGTACCTCTCAGAAAAGTACCAACATACTATTGTATTCTGGACCAATAGTTGTTGATATGGTTTTGCATAACAGAGACTCTCCCAACTGGGTAGATACTATTGTATTCTACAACTCTTAGGCCTTGGCCACTCTCATGCTATGCACAAGGGAGCAGCCAACAACCTAAAATCGCTCTCACAGGTCTTCTTGCTAGTGACCATGGTCCAGAATTTCTAGTTTTGTACCAACAACCCTATGATTTGAGCCACTTTTCTAGCCTAGAATCTTGGCCTTTTCACAAAACTTCTTGTAACTTTTAGAAATCATTAAAAACATGATAACCATTATGATCAATCAAAAATCACCCTCAGGATTTAGCCTGAGTATCCCTAACCGATACTGACATTCTATCAAATACTTGGCATCAATGCAACCTACAGGTCTAGGATACAAGACATAGCATAAATTATTGAAACAACTTATGAAACATAACTAGAAGGATCACCTCTTTCTCCATCAAACTACTACTTCATCAATTACTTCTTTCATCCATCCATTTAATGGTTACAAGTAAATATATGAAATAACCATGACATGAACAAATAATTCAACCATGCTTATAACTAGGAGAAAACCATATAAATATCAGAGATATGACATCCATTAAATCCACATATAAATCAGTGCAAAAGTAAGAGAGATTAGCGTTTATTAATCATAGGGAAATCTGGCCAGGTTTGGGACTTCCACGTACCACCTGACCATAGACATGGCTGAACGAAATATCTCTTTCAGCCAGTCAACCCCGTGCCATATTCCAAGCATGAATGTGGGATCTCAAGGAACAACCAATCCAATAACAATCAAGGGAATCCACCCTCACCAACCGTGACCACACAAAAATCGTTTCTTCGATCATAACTGAACAGAACTTGGAATGCCATCCAGAATCCATCACTATCATTGAGGAATTTTGTGTATCCTTGTCTCTCAAGTTCTACTACAATTCAAACCCAGATCACTAGGCCCTAAATAGAGTCTGCTCCCCCAGGATTTACCATGTATCTCACCAAAACCGGTCAACGGATTCCTATGCCTTTGGCAATGAACCTTGAGACCACTTGCGCCCTAAGTTTTGAAATCCTTCTGGCAATTCCAAAGTTCTAAAACTGAAATAAACATCCCAACATACCATGTAATCCAGAAAAAAGGCTAGGCTAGGCTGCAATCCACTGTCATAACCCAACAATACCATGCCACTGACAACAAGAGAGCCATACACCAACACACAAAGCCATGCATTTCCATACGAACTAGGAAATCACACATACAAAAGGTTACCTGCAAGTATTCTTGCTAAAGCTGCTTGATCCTACTTTCCTTTCCTTTTCCCTTGATTTCCTTGCTTTCCTTTGCTTGCTTTTCCTTTTCTTTGCTCCAAACTAGAGTGCTCCAAGAAAACTCTAAGTGACCAAGAGAGTGAGAGAAAGAGAATAATGAGAGAGTTCTAAACTTGAACTTGAGAAAATCCATGAACTGATCCTCAGAACCCTTTTTATGCACATGGCCTCTAGTTGCTTCATTTTCCATTATTTTCCTTCAATTTCCTCATCACATGCAACATGTGACCTTTTAACTTCCTTTTCTTCTAATTTCCTTTATTTTCATAAATAAATGTGCCAAAAATGCCTTTTTTCCTTTTAATGCCTTAGCCTTAGCCTTTGCCAATTTTCCTTAGCCAAAACATACATCTAGTGATTTCCACTAGGATATATTTTCCCAACATTCACCTTGGAATAAGTGTCCCTTACACGTGGTCTTATTTTTCCTTTATTAACTTTTATTACATGAAATTTTCCACCAAGTTTGTTACAACCTTTCTAAGTAGGTTTGAACTTTAGTTGAGATGGACCTATATTGGTCAAGGTTCCACCTTCCTTTTTACCTTAGGTTTTCATTCTCGTTCCTTTATTATGACATATTTATTTATTCTTCCTGTTACTTTCTGGCTTCCAACCACCCATTAAGTGTGGCCTGCATCTCGACTGCTCATGGAAATTCTTCAATTTTTGATGGCATCCTCTAATGTTTGAGGTTCATAAAATACTTGAAATATTGGGGTAATCTACTAATAAACCTTTGGACTTTTTCTTTATCATCCTTTAGGTAGGGTACATTTCGCAGTAGCTCTATAAATTTTGTGATGTACTCATCATCTGACATTTGTCCCATCTTGAGTTCATAGAATCCCATTAATTTGTTATCAAAATATCTCTCTAACAGGTACTTATTCCAAAGCAACTCCTAGAATTCACACCAAGTCAGCCCTTCTTCCTGTATATTTTTCACATTTTCATGTCCTCCCACCATATATTAGATTTTCCCTTTAAGATAAATGTGTCCACTGTCACCTTCATGTTCTCAGAATAATTGTGAATCTTAAAGAACTTCATCATTCCCAATAACCAAGCTTATGTATCGTGATATTTCCTCATTTCTGCATCAAAGGTAGGGGTTTTTGACTTCATGAGATCTTCCAGCAAATGATCTACTTCCTTCCTCTTCTAATGATGATAATGCCTCCTAGGAGGGGAATCAAAATTTTGTCTATGTGTAATAGCTCCCCTCTCGGGGGTACTTACTCGAGCACCTCCTTTTATTGTATCATCAGTTTCTAATCTATTTTAATTTCTGGATCAACTTTCATCTGCTTCATTTTTCTTTTCCTCCACTTCCTTGTGTCACTATCTATTTCTAGGACTATCTCCTAGTCCATATTCCCCTTTCCTTTGTAGTTCTGAAAGGATTTGTAAGGTAGTAACATTAACTTCTTCTTGCCTTTCTTTTTCCTTGACAAATCTTTCATTGTCTTCTTTTTACTTCTTAGCTTTGCCTTGAGACTTCTCAAGGTATCTACCCAGTTGGGAGAGTCTCTGTTATGCTCTTGACCTGCGAGAAGATACTAGAATACCAAATATACGAAGAAATATAACCCAGAACACAGAACAATGAGAAATAGCAACATGTATTTTATTATTCAAAAATGAAAGCAATGTTCACTTGCCTCTTCAAGGGGGAAACCTCCAATAGAGTAGTGCTTGATTACAAAATAAGACACGATGCTCCTCAAGGGGATTGAGGAGAGTTTCTATCCTTTATATAGAATTCATACATGCAATACCATGGGTCAGTACCATGGTTCTTATTAATACCATATATCTAATACCATGGCCCATTTGCAACTAACTGTAGTCCCTTCTTTAAATGTGGGTCAACCAATTACAATTATTAATATGGGATTTATTGACTCTTTAACTAACTATAACTATGATTTGACCCTATTACATAAATAAAGGGGTTAAGGTTGGACCCTAACATGCCGTCCCCCATAAAAATAGCCTTGTCCTCGAGGCTGAAGCTGCAGAAACTGCTGAAGAGTAGCGGCTAGTTCCCAGGTCGCATCTTTTGGAGAGGTGTCTTTCCACTTGACGAGGACTTCCTTTTTCAAGAAGACGTGCAGGTGCCATTCTCGCATGTCAAGAACCTATTCAAGTTGGAGCTAGATTGAACCTTCTTCATCCAATTCTAGTAGACTGGTTTGGATTCTGAAATTGTTCCCAACAACTTTCTTGAGGCATGAGACATGGAAGATGGGATGGATTTTTGCAGTGGGTGGCAAGGCTAGGTTGTAGGCTACTTCTTTGATGTGCTGAACTATTTGATATGGTCTGTAGAATTTTGGAGATAATTTCTGACAACCCTTGTCTTTGAGTGATGTCTTCTTATATGGTTGCAGCCTCAAGAATACCTGGTTCCCTTCTTAAAATTTGTGCTCTAAATGATGTTGGTCTACCTGTTGGTTCATACGATTTTAAGCTTGATGGATATTCTCTTTGAGGTGGGCAAGCATGGTTGCACGGTTCTGTAGGAGTTGATCCACTACTTGTACCTTAGAGCATCCATGGATATAAGAAGTAGGTGAAGCGGGGAGTTGACCATAAACTTCTTCATATGGAGTCCTCTTGGTGGTGGCATGATAGTTAGTATTATACCACCATTCGGCTAGAGGTAACCACTATACCCATAGATGTTGCTTTTTTGAAGTGAAATACCTTAGGTAGGTCTCTAGACATTTTTTGACTGCTTTAGTTTGACCATCAGTTTGGGGATGATAGGAAGTATTGAGTTGTAGTTGGGTACCTTGTAGCCTGAAGATTTCCTACCAAAAGTTATTGGTGAAGATCAGGTCACGATCAGACATAGTGGAAGTGGGCATGCCATTCAATTTGAAGATCTAGTCCATGAAATATTGAGCCACCAAAGAGGGTGTAAAAGGGTGGGGTAGGGAGAAAAAATGAGCATACTTAGAAAGTCTTTCCACAACCACCATGATGACTAACTTGTTGCCTGACTTTGGAAGACCAGTAATGAAATCCATAGAAACCTCCATCCAAACTGAGGCAAGGATGGGCAATGGTTGTAAGGTGCCTGGGGATTTTACTGTTTCGCCTTTGTGGTGCTGACACATGGTGGGCTCCAGTATTGCAGCAATAATGCTGCAACTCCTGGGACTCCCTTCTTTACTCTTATCAACCTGGTAGTTCGTAAAAAACTTGGAAGCGACAGTGCTGTATGCACAAGTACTAGCTCTTGCCGCAGCTGTCATTTGGTCAGTTGGCACAAGTCTGCTAGGGGCTCAAGCCAACTTCTATGAGCTCTTAGAAGAAGCTTTGTACCTGATGGATGGAAGCTAACTCAAAGGAAGCTGATCTACTTGCAGAAAGAAACTGAAAGTCAAAGAGTAACATAAACCCTAACAAACCCTAATTCTACCAGCTAGTCCTACTGATGCAAAGGAGAGGATGCAAACTATTGAAAAAGATGCCATTACTTCTACAAAGGTGAAATGCACATGCCTATGCTATCCCTATCTAAAGAACACATTTTTTCTTGTATTTTTGATTACGTTATCAAAATTATCATACATGTACTTTTAACTGGCTTCTTACTATGCAGGGGTGGATCAAGGAGGAGAAATGCTTGGAAAGGTTGGGAAGGTTCAGAGAGGGTCTAAGGAGT
Organism: Pinus tabuliformis; assembly: GCA_031772625.1. Taxonomy (NCBI): domain Eukaryota; kingdom Viridiplantae; phylum Streptophyta; class Pinopsida; order Pinales; family Pinaceae; genus Pinus; species Pinus tabuliformis. The sequence goes on along the minus strand of CM062820.1, from coordinate 726,421,673 downwards.
CCCTAACACCCTTCCAGAGAGTTTCACCAAGTTTGGCTATCTACCAACCTCACTTGTGAGCTTCTACAGGAAGTCTGCAGGGGTTCTACAGGATGTTTCAGGGATTTCTACAGGATGTTCAGAAATTTCTACCGGATGTTCTGACATTGGATTTTGGAAGATGGGTGAGTGAAAGAGGATGCATGAATGGATAGGGAGGTAGGGTAGGGGTCTGAGATGACCCAATGACTGATGGATGAAGTGATGAGAGGGTGTGGAGAGCTAACTTATCTTAAGGAAGGCTAAGGCAATGGAAGAGCAAGAAGGTAGGGTTACATGGACAGAAGAGTAGTTGTGAGACGAAGAAGCTAACTAGGAGATGGAGCAGCTAGCCTGGACGAAGCTTAGGTGGATGAGAGAAAGATGGATATGCCCTGCATGGTGTGCACTTAACTGAATCAACCAAACCCTGCATACAATCGAAATCTTAGCTAATCTATCCAAATTGTCAATGAAACAAATGAACAACAGCTTTATTTCCAAAGAGAACCATGTACAACACTTAATCAAAGGAACATCTAAAAAGGTCTGAACGCATGACTAACTTCTACAAATGAAAAACATTACACCAATGATTGCATGGTCAAGCAAACTAGTGTTTTTGTTGAGCAGCACTGGTTCCACAGTTCCAGCCCCTGATCCAATAAGGGAGAGGTGAAACTGAGAGTGCAGGCAACCCTTTTATGGAGCTTTTATCAATCTTTATCTTATCAATCTGTTCTACACATCTGAAGTAATTCTATTCCTCAACAATAACCTACTTAACCAACACAACTAAATCTAGCTCAACAAACTTCGTTTCAGATGCAAAAAAGGAAAATCACAGTGCTGAAAGGAAAGATAACAATACAAATAAGGAGGCCCTAGGCTCTCAGGTTGGGCCCAACCCCAAGAGCTATGGCTCCTATAAAAAACTCAGAGCTGATATCAAATTTGACTTCTTCCCATTATCAAAAAATAATCATAAGTCAAGAGTTATGCCAATAATGGCTACAAAAGAACAAAACAGAGCTAGCAGCACGTAGTGTAGAATATGCAAGAATTTTACAAAATTCCTTTTCGAAGGCTGAAGCCTTAACATTTATACACTACGAGGCCCTAGCTGGCCTCCTAAATCCATGGGACTTGGCTGCCCAAACTGTGAGTGAACAACTCCTTCCAGGAAATCTGCTTGGCTGCCTTCTAGATCCAGTTTTGGTGGCCTTTGGAGCTCGGAGTTGGGGGTGAAGATCCCGAGGGAGGCTATTTAATGCCATATACAACCCCCCTACAAATCCTCAACCCAAGCTTGGCTGTCTCCTAGCCCATGTCTGCTCGGTTTTGCTTCAACATGTGTCAAAAAATCCTGAAATGAGCACGTGTTAGCCACCTAGGAATAATGACTATCCTTATTCGTACAAATGACATAAACATACTAAAAAATAATGCATAAGTTATGAAAAATGAAGGATTGGACAAGGGTAGTTAGGCCAAATGAGCCCAAAATGTTACCAAATTTGGGGCTCATCAATGCACATCACACTTAGCGATAAGAGTAAGAATGTCCTTTTTCATGCCTTTCCAAAAGAAGGACGTCGAGTGCGAGCATAAGTCTTTTGAAAGCCTGAATGGCCTACAGTGGGAGATGAGTGAAACTCTCCCAAATGCGACTTTTGAGGGTGGATGTTGGTGATATCACTGTTTTGTCCTTGTAGCAAAGAATCTCATCCTGCGAAGAGTAACCTGCTGTGGAATTTGGATCTGCCTGCAATTTATTAATGAGTTGGGAGAGTGAAGGATGTGAAAACCATTACTTGTGAGCCTCTTCAATCCATTCTGGAATGGGAAGAGAGATTGCTAGGAGGGTGCTTTCCTCCTCAAATTGGCATGATAAAGCATCCGCTACGACATTTTCGCTCCCTTTCTTGTAAATTATCTCATAATCATATCCCAAGATTTTGGCTAGCCATTTATTTTGTTATGGCGAGGATAGGCATTTCTCCAAAAAATATTTAAGGCTTTGATGGTCTATGCATATTTGGAAATGTCGCCCCACTAAGTATGGTCACTAGGTGTCCATTGCATGTAAGATGGCCATCTCTCCTTCTCATTGGTAGATTGTCCCAAGTTTGTCCCACTTAGTTGTTTGCTAGTGAAGGCCAAGGGTCGACCTTCCTACATTAAAACAACCTCAATACCCGTACCTGAATCATCACATTCAATCACAAAAGATTTGGTGAAGTCGGGTAGTGCCAATACAGGAGTGGAACACATGGCATGTTTGAGAGCAATAAATGCCTGTTGTGCTTCAACATTCTAGAGGAATGAATTTTTCTTGAGCAGGTGAGTGAGGGGTCTAGCAATGAGACCATAATTGCAGAAAAATTTATGATAGTAGCCGGTGTGTCCCAAAAATCCTTTCAAACTCTTCAAGGTCTTTGGTTGAGGCCAATCCTGCATTGCCTAGATCTTTTTGGGATCCACCCTGACACCTTCATGCTCCACAATGTGGCTCAAATACTCGACTTCTTTCATGCCAAAAGAGCACTTGGACAATTTGACAAATAACTTATGCTTCCAGAGCAGTTGCAAGAGCAGGTCTACATGCTGAAGATGTTTTTCCCAGGTGAGGCTGTCGATGAGGATGTCATCAAAGAAAACAAGTTCAAATTTTCTAAGATATGGTTTGATCAAGTGATTCATGAGGCTCTAAAAAGTGGATGGGGCATTACAGAGACCAAATGGCATGACCAGGAATTCATAATGGCCTTCATGAGTTCAGAAAGCAGTCTTTGGAATGTCTACTTCCCTCATGCGAATTTGGTGATAGCCCGAGCGAAGGTCGAGCTTAATAAAGAATTGAGCCCCATTTAGTTCATCCAGCAAATCATCAACAACCGAGGTAGGAAATTTATATTTTACCATTAGCTTGTTGAGGGCCCTGAAGTTTTGACACATATGCCATTCCCCATCTTTCTTGAGTACCATGACCACAGGCGATGAATAAGGACTAATTCTAGGACGAATGGCACCGGCTTCTAGGAGTTCCTTGATGATTTTTTCAATTTCATTCTTTTGGGCAAAAGGATATCTATATGGGCACACATTTGGTGGTTGTGCCCCTGGGACCAAAGTAATTCCATGATCATGTTCCCCTCTCGAGGGTGGAAGCTCATGAGGCTTGTCAAAGACCTACAGATGGTTGTTTAAGACCTGTTGCATCTTAGGATGAATATGAAGAGAAGTGGGCTAGAAGGTCTGGATGGCATTAAATTGGGCTATAACTCCATGGTGGCCCTTTTTTAACAACTTTTCCATCGTATGCAAGCTAATGATAGAAGGAGCACTTGCCTGGAGCTTGCGGAGGGTATGCGTGTGGTCATTCTGCTTAAAGGTCATATATAACTCCTCGAAATCCATTGTGATTGGGCCGAGTGTGTGGAGCCATTCAGAACCCAAGACAATGTCACACCCACCCATGTTGATGGCAAACATGTGGGTCTTTAGGTGATAATCCCCCATCTGAAGTTTGACATTTTCACAGCGGCCTTCACATTTCATTGTCCCCCCATCAGCAATCTAGACCTGGAAATTAGAGACTACTCTGACAAAACAATGTACTGCTTCCGTGACTCTTTGATAGATAAAGTTATGCGTACTGCCACTATCAATCAAGATTACTACAGGGCGATGTTTAATAAAACCTCTGATTTTGAGAGTTTGGGGAGAAGAAATTCCTGCTAAAGCGTGGAGCGAGATAACGGTTTCTTCTGATGTAGCTGAGATCTCATTGTCTGGCTAGTTGTCGTCATCTTCCTCCTTTGGTCCCTCAAATGGTGGGGCTTCCTCAGATGAACTATGATCAGTAGCATCAATTTGATATAATTTGGGTTCCTTACATTTATGCCCCAGGGAGTATTTCTCATCACAGTAGTAACACAATCCTTTCTTTCTTCTTTCCACCATTTTCACTAGTGACACCTTTTGAACCTTAACTGTTTGGGTAGTGCTCAGATCCTGGGTGGGGCGTCCTTTGGCTATGAAATTTGGACAAGTTGACTGGGCCGCTAACACGCATTCTACTTCACGAGTTGTTGTGCAAGCTGCCAACCATGAGACTGGGTGGTGCATCAGGACATGGGCTTGTATGGTGTATTTTAGACCACTGATAAAACATTCCAAGTAGAATTCATCTGCTAGACCTCCTGTGCAGAAGGCTAATGATTCAAAGGCTTTAATATATTCGTGCACTATGCTTGTCTATCAGAGCTTAATAAGATGACCCAAAAAGTTAGATTCATGGTCAAAGCGATTAGAAAGGGCTTTTGAGAATATCTGCCAAGTCATTGGCCTTACATAGCAACATTGATGCCACTACCACCATTGCCATCTTTCTTGGTCTAAGTACAGGCTTCCCACGCTTAGCTTACTCGCATCATCTCTGATGTGATTCAACGTGAAATATTGCTCCATTTTTGATAGCCATATGGCTGGATGAGAGCAATCAAATTTATATATGTCCAGCTTGGGTGGTCGAGGCTGGGACTGTTCGTGATTTCCATAGAAGTGAAGAGAATGGCTAGATTCGCCCTCAAGGATTTCATTAAAAAGTATATGCCTCTGATTGTTCCCCTGAATTTCCCTTGGTGATTGTGTCATTTAAGGATTAGATCTGCTTCGTTAATTCCTCCAACTTGTGTTCAAGGGTGTCTATCTTCTCATTGGCCATAACTTGAGCTCTGTTTTGTACCATGCATAGATCCAATGCACTTGTCGTTATTGTGAAAAAAAAAATTTGGGACCACCTGAAATTTTTACGCTGACAAGTGAATGGTACCACCTTACTGAGCCCGTCAAGCTGATTCTTATGGGAGGGTCTCAGACTTTTTTTTTTTTTTACTCTGAAAGGAGTTTTACTCCTCGCTTAGGAATATTGCAGTTGCTGATTCCAAGAAAAGTTAATTCTGCCTAATGTCCTTCGAGAATCATGCCCAGGTATAGGAGCCACAAGCCTCCCTGCAAAAATAGTCAGATTTGTCGGCAAAACCCTCAACTGCAGAGTATGAGTAGGAATGTGGCAATGATTGAACCCCTGTTGCTAGATCTGAATGGTGGATCTGATTGTTGCGGCTGCTATAGAACCCTGCCTGCTAGATCTGATCTGGAAAAGATGAGGCGCGACCTAAATAGAGACAAGGGAACTTATGGCCTCAAGGAGTGTTAGGTGCTACATATCGCAATATACATAAGGGTCCAATAGTAGTACTTGGCCCAATCTTTCAGGGCACTAACTAAGGAGGATCAACCATACCCTTAGCCGTACTACTCGACTACCCTATTGTACGCGCGAGTAATATCCTTGAGTGTTGTTCTCGGTGTACTATAGCAGCAAGACAGCTGATGGTTTATCTATGGCGAGGATTCAGGTGAGCCTAGGGGGCTTCTGATATACCCATAGGGTACTTGGAAGACAGTCCATGCGCAGTTCTGTCTAATGTGCTACTACTCGAAGGGGTATGCACAGGGGTTACAAGGGAGTCCAACAAACGTGACCAACTCTTGTATTTCTTGCATGCATGCCTCCCCAAATCCGCAGGTTTATGCGCTCAATGACATATCCCATGGTTTAAATATGTCAGAACACGTCTCTAGCCAAAAAAGATTCTGCTAAAATGGAGATCCCACTGGCCCTGGAAAGTGCTCTGATACCACTTGTTATACTCTTGACCTGCAAGAAGATACTAGAACAATGAGAAATAACAACATGTATTTTATTATTCAGAAAGGAAAGCAATGTTCACTTGCCTCTTCGATGGGGAAACCTCCAATAGAGTAGTGCTCAATTACAAAATAAGACACGATGCTCCCCAAGGGGACTCTCTATCCTCTACATAGGATTCATACATGCAATACCATGGGTCAGTACCATGGTTCTTATTAATACCATCTATCTAATACCATGGCCCACTTGCAACTAACTGTGGTCCCTTCTTTAAATGCAGGTCAACCACTTACAATTATTAATATGGGCTTTATTGACTCTCTAACTAACTATAACTAGGACTCAACCCTATTAAATAAATAGGGGGGTTAGGGTTGGACCATAACAGTCTCCTCCTCGCTTCTTAGTTGACATATTCCATCTAATGAATATTTCTTCTAGCTCGTGTTGGGATCTATCAGAGATGTACTCAACCATATTGTTGTTCATTCCCTTGTCCTATTAATGCCTATGATGTGTTGACATTGAGTCATGGAACTATTAGTTAGATTAGATAGAGGTTCATCATACAAGTGTCTTCTAGACTTATAGTTGTTAAGACAGCCTAGCTATATACATAAATTATCATTTTAATCCATTAGTATACTTATTTATTATTTTCACCCTGAAACCTAATGTTGAAACTTGGCACTATGATACCACTTGTAACACACCCCCTTATATATATATATATATATATATAGACACACACACACACACACACACACACACATATATATATACGTACATACATACATATATTGTTAAGTCTAGGTGTATTGAATGGCGTAGTCCTCACTTTTGAGTAGGTATCCATTTATACTTGGGGTGCTCACCTTGTAACACCATTCCTTGAAGAACTAGTTGTGTTAAACATTCTAAGTCTGTGGATATTAATATAAATGAGCCAATGTGATGCGCTGTGGGTGACCTTTTTCCCCATAGATAATGGAAACGAATGTCAAATTGTGATTACCATCTTTAATATGTGGATATTGCATTACATACAAAAAATCTCCTTCTACCTACATATATAAAACAAGGAGGTTCTCAAAATAAGGAGAATGGCTTATAATGCATATCTTACCTAGTCATTATGAAAGTAATTCATTTTCATGTGAATTCATGGGGACTTCTCTAAAAAACATGTGAATTATAATTTGTCTTCAGGTGTATATATATTTTTTGCAACAGCACTAAAACTCTCAAGCATAGCCTTTGGAACCCTTTACTAGTTCTCACAGGGTTGTATGGTAAACCTTCCTCTAAAATCTAAAGGTTGTGCTATGAATTTCTCTCTGGTCTTCAAGTGTATCTATCTAGAATTATAATAATGTGGTGGTCCCTATTTTCCATGAGCCATGACTTACTATAATAGTTCAGAGAAGGGTTACCCATGCCTTATTGGATACACCATCATTGTATTATTTCCCTTCATGACCTCATTATCCTCTTGTTCTACTTTATTAATGGATCCCCCCGTATTCAACTATTCCATCTATTGTGATGACCCTATTTTCATATGATAGAGCCATTTTTGTAGCCACCTGATTTTTTCTGCTCGATTATGACAGTGGTAGAGTTAGTTTCTTTGAAAATTTTGATTTCTAGTGTCCATATTGTGGATATGGGTAAAATATCAACGAACTCCCCTTATTGAAAGAGAGTATGCCCACTGACTTTCCATCCAATACATTAAGGACATGGTTGCTGATGAAAATGTTGAATATCAATAATGCAAAAATAAATAACAAGATATGGGAAATACTTCCCTTCAAAGAATCACATCTCTTATGAAAAATATAAACATTCATAATGTCATTGCAACTAGATTTAAACTCAAGAAATTTACAATTGTAGACTTGATGGCTAAGAATGTTAAATTGTAGTAAGAAAAGGCTTCATTTGAGTTGTTCCTTAGTCAAATTGAGAAATTCGATTTTTCACATCAATAGGATGACTTGAGTTGAATTTAGCAGGAATTACATTGTCAAGTCACTTAGTTAAGTCACTCAATTCGAGTTTATGGGCAAGAAGTAGACTTGTGCATGGGGTGACTGCTAAGATCTAGCAATATAGTGGAGTTATAGTTAGTTAAACTCATTTATTTGAGCTCTAGTCATGAATAGAGTCAACATGAGTTCAATTGAGTAGTTGTAAGTGTTGTTAACTCATTGATCTCTTAGTTAACTAGTCAATTTACTAAAAATATCCCTTGTCATGCATGTAATTCGAATTGCCAAGTTGAGTGCAGGAAAAAGGCATCAATGTAATCATTATTGTATACGAGTTAGTGTACAGAGTTTTCATATAGAAAGCAGGGCTATTCTCTTGGTAATTGCGCAAGTAAATAGGAGCTTTTCCTATTCTTTAGGAGCTAATTTCCACTGGAATTGTGCAAGGAAATAGGAACAAGAGGCCTAGATTTGTCTAAGTATTTTCTAGAGAAGACTCAAGAGAAGGAGATCAATATTACAGTGTATGTTGAGCTTCAAGGATTGAAGTTTTCATTGTAATAGATCATTCTTGTCATATGATATAGTACAAATAGAGTATGGGTTTTTCCTAGTTGGGTTTCCAAATAAAAATATTGTTTTCTTTGTGATTGAATGATTTCATGTGTTTCTATTGTATGTTTTCCTTTCCATAGATTGAGTAGAAGAAATTTGTGTATATTTAATCTAAATTCATTCGCAACCAAAAATTTTGATTTATTTCTACATGGCATCAAATATATTGAAAACTACATAGAAACTAGGATTTTGATCTTTTATTAGAGAAGATTTGAATAACAGATTTGTGGTGCAAGAATTTTCTTAAGTGCAGTAAAAATGTCCTTCTATGGATAGAGGCTTGAGTATGAATTGGAGGGAAATTTTAAGTTCATAGCTTGGGAAGATAGAATGGAAGATGTTTTGCATGAAAATGGAGTATTGGGGTACACACAAACTGATATTTCAAAACTAGTAGCATCAAATGTACAACAGCTGGCTAAGTAGAACAAAGACAGAGTGAAATCTAGGAGGATTATCCCAGAGGGAGTCAGAGATCATGTGGTTTCGAGTTTTCATGGAAATAAGACTGCTTATATTATGTGGAAAACCCTCATAGAGTTATTCGAAAGCATCAATGATGCCAAGAAATTGACATTGAGAGATAAGCTCAAGAACATTCGAATTGGAAAAAATGAAATTGTTGTTCAATACCTATCTAGATTCACATATGTTAGAGATGGATTTGGAGGAGTAGGAGATAATATTACATCATATAAAATTGTGAGCTTATAACTCCTTGGTCTACCAAAGTCTTGAAACAACTATCAGGATTTAGTTATGGAAGAGACAAGCTCCCAGATTGGGAGAGACTTTGGTTTGACTTGGTACATGAGGAGATTAGAGGAAACACTAGAGATAATTTCACATCCAAAAATGATGAGGAAGATAAATTTTCGGTGCAATAAAGGGAAAGAAGGCCAAGGGAAAGAAGGCCTAAGGCAAGACAAAATCCAAACATAACCGTTGCAAGAAGAAAGACCTCAGTAAAATTAAATGTTTTCACTTCAATGAATATGGACACTATGCAACCAAGTGTCCATGCAAGAAATATAGTAGGAAGCCTATAGGATAAGTAGTAGGAGGAGAAGATCTCACATCACAATTCAAGTTTTTCTTTCACTCTCATTGCATGCATGGAAAGTACTATATGAGGCATTGTATGATATTTATATTCTGATGCTTCATTTCATATGATAGGAAGTAAGGCGTTCTTCAGTAGCCTAGAGGAGAAAGACCTACAATTACACAGAGATATTGGAGATGATGGTAGGTATAGTACCAAAAGGATTGTCATTGTCACATTTAAGAGGGATTCACACTGTCATCTTCACCTAACGAATGTAAGGTATGTGCCCGGTCTGAAGAAAAATATAGTTTACTTGAAGACAAGGGTATGATGTGGTTTTCAATAGAGGGAAGGCATATCTGAAACATGTTACTACTGGACAAGTAAAAGAATTGGTGTCTGAGTTAAAAATTTCTATAAGTTAGAGGTAGATTTCACCATGTATGCAACCATACCTCTAGGAGTGAGGTGTGGAAATGTAGAGTTATAGTTTCAGAGTTATAAATATTTGGGCAGGGTCCATAGGAGAGAAATAAAAATTGTTGTATACTCTTCTCATGGATCATTACCCTTGCTACAGGGGCCCATAATATTCAGTAGTAGAAGAATCAATTTCAGTTGGTGTAGTTAAATCCTGGGAGACATTTGCAACATAGAGACATAGTTGATTCAGTATTTTGGATGCTTCTTAGTTTCATTTGTTGCAGTAGCAAAAAAATAGTGAAAGTGAGTGTTAATTGTGTTACAGTACATTCCTATAGAGGAGCAAGATTTGGGTTTTACAGAACTATTTTCTTGGTAAGAGGGACTATTAAATTGTACCAAGAAAAGGCTTCATTTAAGTTATGCCTTAGTCAAATGGAGAAATTTGAGTTTCCACATCAACAGGATGACTTGAGTTGCACTTAGTAGGAGTGACATGGAAAATTCACTTAGTTAATTCAATCAATTTGAGTTTGTGGGAAAGAAGTATAGTTGTCCATGAGTTGATTGCTAATATTTATCATTATAGTGGAGTTATAGTTAGTGACACTTAGTTATCTAAGCCCTAGTCATGAATAGAGTCAATATGGGTTCAGTTGAGTAGTTGTAATTGTTGTTAACTCACTGATCTCTTAGTTAAGTTGTCAATTTACTAAAAATAGCCCTAGTCATGCATACAATTTGAATTGCCTAGTTGAGTGGAGGAACAAGGCATCAATGTAATCATTATTGTATACTAGTGAGTGTACAAAGTTTGCATGTAGTAGGTGTGGATTTTCTATTAGGAAATGCGCAAGGAAAAAAGAGTTTTTCTATTCTTTAGGAACTAATTTCCTAAGGAATTGCGCAAGGAAATATGAGGAGAAGGAGGCCTATATTTGGATAAGTATTTACCATAGAAGACTTAGGAGAAGGAGATCATATTGTAGTGCAGGTTGAGCTTCAAGGATTGAACCTTTTTCATTGTAATAGATCATTTTTCTCATCTTGTATAATACATACAAAGAATGGGTTTTCCTAGTTGGGTTCTGTTGAAGCTTTGAAAATCGTTGCGACAACATGGGGGAATAACCACCCGGTCCGGACCTTAAGACAACTCATTTTCCGTTTAAAGTGGTGGCTCTGACTGGGGATAATGGACCAATTTCCCAGTGTGGGTTTTAATATGAGAGTGGGTGGTTCATGAGAGTTTGAAAATAAAATAAGGATAATCTAAAGGACCTATTCTACCATGCACATATTCTAACTAACTTATTCTAATATAAACCCAAGAATTTTTGTGTGGTATGTGATCTACATAGATATCTTCTTAACATGTGATAATAAAGATTAATCACGCATAAACAGAGATGATAACGTATAAGATGATTTCATTGACTAAATAGTCAGTCAAAGAAATTTATAAAATATATCACATATATGATGAAGTATATATATGAAAATTAACAATTTCAGCTAGGAATCATACAATAGTGCAATTAACGCTTAACGGAAAGAATAAATCTCACACATAATTCATGAAAGTAAAGTGTTGTCACTGATTAAAAGAAAACATAAACAATAATACAAGATAATAGTACCATATGCACGAAGTTTTTCTCATTTAACAAATGACATGGATCAACTCCTTTCCTCAAACCAAATTATCTCCCAAGAACACAAAAGTGCATCAAAAGAGGAAAATAATCTGATATCTAAAAGAAATGATCATGTTCCATAATTTCACCAAATCATTCACAAACTTACAAAAGTGAATTCTTTGCAAATGTTTTTGGTCAAATTTTGGACCCTCCTCTAAATGCGTGAGAAGGGTATAAATATTATTCTAACAAATGTTCAAAAATAGATTATACAAAAATTTGAGGAAGTTTCAAACAACCTTCCTCCTAACTAGTTAACTAAGTCTAAAAATAAATAGTGTCCTGATGAGTAGAACTAAGATATGATTTTCTATCTGACATCTTGTCCTTCAAATCACAAATATTCATCATTGGTTTGAGTTGAGGAGGTTCCCCAAAATTTGTACTGAGTTGTCCTACGAAAATCGCATCGGTGAGAGGTGGCAACATCCACTGATTCGAATGAAGTGAGTACTTAAGGGCCATGATCTGGCTATGCGGTTTTACAAGGTATTTCCAATACGACTCCCATTTGGTCTTGGTCAATTTTGTGATTTCCTCCCTTTGAGTCTCTTCCTTTTCCTACTATCTTTTATGCAAAGCACCCAAATCGGGCATTTATTTTAGGCTCCCTTTCTATAGCAGGTTGGTGACAAACAGAGTGTGGTTCACCACCTTTATTATATTCTTCAACACCCCAGCTACCATTGCCACTACTAACTCACCTTGGTTGATTCTCACGTCCCAATCTGTGAAAAGAATGTCTTTGTGTGTCTCCTCGATTTCAAGCAGACTGACCTTCCTTTCATCTTCTATTTCTTGCCATTCAATGCTCTAAGATTCTGGTGTTGAGATCAGTAAACTCGGTTCTCTGGTCGATCCCCTTATCTGTTGGTTGGTCACTAGTGATTAGATAAGGATTAATGTGTGACATCTTTTGGCAGAAATTCTCCTACTATTTCATTAGGAGGGAATTGAGTTCCAAATCCTCTTTAACAAACTCCTCAATAGTGGGAACGTCCTTATAGGTTTCCATGGCTTGCTGCAATTCTTGGAGTTTCATGTTTTTAGCCGATATATTGGCTTCATGGCTTATTTTTGGGACCTTCATTCTTTATTTCAATTGGGAAAGCTGCTCATCTGCTTGCTTGTTCACATTTGATTTCCCTGTTTTGAGCTGTTGCTCGACCTGTGCAATCCTCTTCTCCTTTTCTCTCAAAAAAGTAGAGACTTCAATGGATTTTTCCATAGTGGCTGTTGCATATGCTCCCATGAACTGTGACAATTTAGTCAAGTTCTCAGCTGAGTTGAAAGGAATACCCCTCCAAACTATGTCCATGGACTCATTTCTAGGTGGGATCTCAGGTGTTTCTATCCCTTTTCATTTTCTCTGTCTTCTTCCTACTGCCTTGTGGAGCAGGCTATAGAACACATCGTGTGGAGGGATTTCGGTCACTTTCAAGATGATCTATGATGTGGGTAGAGCAGGGATAATCTCACTTTGCTGGGATGTTGTCGCGTGCTCATCCATGGGTTTGGACTGCTTGTCCATAGACTTGGACTCTGTATTCTCTTGAATATGTAGAGGAGTTTGACACTCCATTGTCTCTTGGGTATCTATCATTTTGGGAATTTTTTCCAGTTTCTAATTAAACTGATCCCACTCCTACTCCAAACTGCTACCTTTGACATCTGAACTGGTTTCTTTAGGTGGGGTGCTCAGAACCTGTTTCTCAATTGACTTCCTGCTAGACTCTGCTGCATTATCTGTCTCTTGGTCCTTCCATGTATCTAGTGTTTTCTCAGTATTCACCTAAGACACTGTGCGAGAACAAGGTCCTTCACTGTTAATAGTCACACTTGGTGTAGGGTTATCTTCGATCTTCAACAAGTGCAGTGGGATTACTGCGAGCCTTTCATTTCTAAATTGCCAAAATATTTCAAAATTTTCAGGACTTAGGTTCACTTTAGCCCAATCGAATGCTTGTTCGAAGGACTTGGCTGACTGTAACAAGTCTTCAAAATCATTATCCTCATTGTTGTATGGCTTGAGATTTATCACAGTAGTGATGTTATGTGCTACTTTATCTGGATCGAATTTCTTTTTTGGGAATGTATGAAGCCTAAGGGCTTCCATGTTTTCTAACTCCTTAATAGAATGATTAAAATTTCTTAAAGCAAAAGAACCACACTTGACAGGAAATGAGGCCCATAATAACTTCTTGTTTTCTTTGAGGACTTTAGTTAGGCCTTTTCCTACGGTCTACTAGGTGATTTCCCTTACTAACAATTTATTAGAAGCATATAAAGGAAGGACATGTGGGTCAGTTGTGCTACCAAAAACCCTAATGTAGGTGAATCATTCTTCAATAAAATATTTTCGAACAGCTAGAAGGTCTGTTGAGGCTTCTTGGGAAAGCATGGGGGCTTTCTTATTGAAAACTATTTGATGTAGGGGCAAAATAACAGAATGACATATATTATAGAAATGACGTATATAAGGGATTTCCCATATTTTCTTATGATTGAGGTGGATAGGGTAGGGGTCCTGTAAGGTCCATTTCCAACCCATGGTTAGAAATGCAGTGCATAAAAAAATGGAATCCATAATGTAGGCACAAAAATGGAAGGGGGAAGGTTCTCTGGAGAGGAGATTCTCTTTTGTCAATACTCGGTAATGATGGTGGCTAGGTTATCAGATTGGATGGTGGCCTAATGCATGATGTGGGAGTTAACACAAAAATCAACCAGAGGAATCCATTCTATGGAAAACTTAGAATTATTAGGCAACCCATATAGTCTACATAACATAGTAGTCGCATAGTTATAAGGGTTTGCCAAAGAGGTTATAGCATACATACCCAATTTGTCAAATTTGATTTTTTTGTCTAATACTCTCCAGCCTTGAATCAACTTGAAGGGGTCTAGGTTCTTCTTTGCGAAGCTGGCCATGTATGTCTTATCATATATATCTAAGCATCAAGTATATGATACATTTTCTTCATGTCTTCTGCTTTGAATGATCCCATGAGTTAGTTTCTTGAATTCCTAAATTACCTATGTTCAATGGTGAAGTTTTCGACCACCCACCTGATCATATCCGTGTATGGGAGGATTTTAGCCCTCGCTCCTATTCTATGCAGGAAAGAACAGGAAGCATCCTTGAATTGAGGCCCTGAAGGTCTTGTTGAGTCAGCTGTTTCTCTTGTAACAATAATCTTTGGACGCTCGTCCTCACACCTATTGTAAATGACCTCCCAAGTTGTTTCTCCTTCATCAGAGCTACAAACGATATCAGAGAATATGGGAGCCATCTCTGTAAAGTTGGATTATACAACACTCTGATTTTTCTGTTTCTGCATCACCTTCCTCAATGACATGTCTTTTGTATCTTGCCTAAAATGGACAAGATATATCATCGTAGACAATATCAGGAAATTAAGATTGAAAGCATTTCTGAAATGACCTTGGATCGTGAGAAAGGTTTAATGAGCTACTCAACGTTAACTACTCATAAATTGGAAAGTGATTAGCTATCCTCAGGCAACTAAATATTTATTATCATGTCAATTCGTTCGTTTTTGTATTTAAAACACAATTATTTCACACACTTACCGCTCTTATTTGCATATCACAATCTTCAAACAAATACAATATAGCGTTTTGCTTACTATAAGACGAAATGTGATTACGATTGTCGCAATATCGAATTAATGGGTGTTGTAATGGCATAGCTTAATTACTTAAGAAGTTTGCAAAGTGCGATTTGCGAAATGACAAGGTGCTTATAATCAGGATATCGCAGCAGGAGGTTTGCTCACGCATTGCATATTTTTAAAGGTGTTTTATGATAGTCACATGGAAAACTGTAATTTGCGATAAGGATCTCATCCTTGGGTTGTTTTGCAAGTTTTTTTAAGGCAATTTCTTAGAGTTAGGTTTTATTATCCTAAGACTAAAAATTTAAAAAGGGTCCCCATTTATATATGTAACCTACCTATTGTTATTCATAAATGGGGGGGTTGTTACATGGTACAACACTTGGCAATTCACTTGGGAGTACCAGCTATCTCTGAGTAGTATTCTAAAATTTCTAAAACTTTCAAAGTAATTAGAGTTATAGGAATAATAATAACATGAGTTATAAAGTAAACAACATTTCTCTAGAATCATTATCACTTACATAATCTATTTATTCAACTAATTTACTCTTGTAATGATATAAATACAAATGTTTGCATCAGTCAATAATAAGAGTTAAAGTGATATAGCAGGTGTTTTCTACAGATTAGTTTTTGATGGTTACTCATTTATCACAAATAGAGCCTCTACTGCCAACAGACATTCATAGCCTCAACAAGGTTATATTTGAGCCAACAATGATTCATTATCCCATCTGAAGCAATTTTCAAATTTTGAAATGATATTCACTTGCTTTGAATCTCATTTGGATCTTGTCCCTTTTTCCTTTTTAATATAATCTTTTCTTTTAGGTTTCTTAAAATACATCGTCTAGGCCTGGTAACCTAATAATGACAATGCCATTCATTGGTTGTAACTAAACTAAACAAGCTGGCTCTTGATGAGATCCCTTGTCTTCTGATCAATGAGATCATTGTCTATTACCCTGTTTTGATATGCAGTATTGGTAATATCAGTTTAATTATTTCCCTAAGACCATGGTAAACAAGCTCGCAATGAGACTTTTTATCTTCTAATTTTTGTATATTTTATAATTACACTCTGAGAAAGGAAAATTTTGTTAGATGGGGTGAATCATTGGCTCTTTTGAAAGTTTTGGATGATAATGATAGAGTTTTATGATACTAATCTATAGAAAGTCCTTACTAGGTTAAAGATTATTTTCTTGACTAATAACAAAACATTCATACTCTAAGAAGATAAGAGTTTGTTCATAGAATAAATGTTTTTAGCAAGATCAAGTTTTTCAAAGAAATGGGATTTGTTTTGGCACTCGAATGTCCTAATTATTTCTTTTAATTTTTACTTATAGAAGCGAAAAATCAGAAATATTATCAAAGATTTTATTTTGAAAAGCCAAAAGTAAATACTACTTACACTTTATTTTCCTAAGAATTTTAAAGGCGATATGATACAATTGGAAGAGGTTGTCTTCTAATAAAAGTATTTTTTCAATATTTTCCCATTAACGAGCAAAGAATACTTCTTACCTGATAAGTCTTGTAAAATAAATATTGATTGTCCAATTTTCTCAATAATTTGAAAAGGGCCAAGACATAGTCTTTGAAATTTGGTATGTTTACCTTTTTCCTCGTGTGCTTTGTCCCATTTCAAAACCAAATCCACTACTTCAAAAAAAATTTGACTGGAAGAGGTTGTACCAAAAGAGTCTTTGACTAATTGTTGATGATGGAAGTGGGTTTCTTTGGCCTTTCTCATTCTTCTTCAAGCTTAAGAATCTAAAACTGTCTATCTTGGAGAGAAGAAGAAGGGTTTTCATCGATGAATTGCACTAGGGCAAGAGATGCGATTGCTATGTTTGTGGGAAGAACAACTTCTTTTCCATAAACCAAAGCAAAAGGGGAAGAACAAATAGATGCCTCCAATGTAATTTTGTTTGCCCATAGAGAAAATGTCAATGCTTTGTGCCAATTCTTATGATTTTGGTCAATAGTCCTTTTGATAATTCTGATGAGGTTTTTGTTTGTTGATTATGATAATCCATTACCTTGTGGATACTATTTGGCCGAATATTTTAGCTTAAAACATCACTTTAGAGAAAATTCTACCATTTCATTTCCAGAAAAGTAAGATGCATTGTCAAACATTAAAACTGAGGGTAAGCCAAACCTGGTAATTATGTACTGATCAATGAAGTCCGTAATTTTTTCTATATTGGCTATCCTTAAGGGGATAACTTCTCCGCATTTTGTAAAATAATCAATAGCTCTAAGGATGAATCTATGCAGTTTGGAAGAGTTAGGAACAATCTCACCTATTATGTCTAATCCCCATTGTTCAAATGGTTTTTGGATGTTTACTGGTTGCAAATGGAATGCTAGCTTCCTTTCTCTTCCAGATGTAGTTTGACAAGTTTTACACTTTCTTGCATATTCATGTACATCATTAAATATCGTTGGCCAATAATGTCCCGCACGCAAGATTTTGTGAGCTGTGGTATCTCCTCTCAAATGTCCTCTAGTTGGTCCATTATGTAATTCCTACATGACATTTTAAGCTTTAGGTTTCTCCAAACATCTTAGTAATGCTAAATCATATTTTTTTCTAAACAATACATCATCAACTAATTGATACTAATTTGATTTGAACCTTAAAGCACACTTTGTTTTGTAATTAAGGTGCATAGGAGCATATCCGTTCTTTAGATAAAATTTCAAATCAATGTATTGTGATTGTGTATCAATGAGATTCCCTTTGATATTTGTAATTCATTACCTTGATCTTCTTATGGTGATAACTGGGAAGCTCCTATTAACATCCTGCAAAAACCTTGACCCCTAACAATTTTAGGAGGCCAGATTTCCACATCATATTCTTAAGTGCAGTAACCCACTTGGATCTTTTCTCCCCTACTTCTCTTTGGATTAATAATTGCCTTAATGCGAGGTAGGGTACTATTATCTTTGTATGGGCTTTAAGAAGAAAAGGTATGAAATGTTTCAAGGTTTTAAAAACAACAAATGCTTGTTTCTTGACAACTAAATAATTTAACTTGGCACCTTGTAAGTTAGAACTGAAAAAGGAGATAGGTGCTTCAATATCTTCGTCATTTAGCTGTGTTAGAACTACTACATATGATGTATCGGATGAAAAAGTATATAATAAAAAAGTTTTGAGAAAGTCAGGGGTTGTCAGCGAAGGAGCATTAACAATGGCTCTTTTAGTCATCTCGAATGACTCCCTTTCATGTTTGCCCCTTTTGAAAACTGCATTTTTTTATATCATTTTTTGAAGGGGTGGGACAATCTATGAAAAGTCTAGGAAAAATATTTTTATAAAATTAATTTGGCCTATGAATGATTGCATGGTATTTTTTTTATGTGGGAGAGGAATCTTTTCGATCCCTTGGACTCTATTGGGATCAATGTAAATCTATTTCTTAGATACTATAAACCCATGGTGTTTTCATTCTGGTAAATAAAAATAAGATTTTTTTGGATTTAAGGAAATTCCATATTTCCTGCATCTTTCAAAAATATGCTTTAGGTTTCTTAAATGATTATTCCTATCCTTAGAAAAGATTGTGATGTCATCTAAATAAATAGCAACTGATTTATTAATAAGACCTTTAAAAGTAATATCCATGGCATGTTGAAATGTAGCATGTTGGGTCCCCATAATACTAGTGATTACCGCATTACTATTGTATTTATACCCCTTATTAATATTGTTGTGCCCCTATTGCCCCCATATTGTTATTGCTGTGCCCCATAGAATCCCTCTATTGTTATTTTTGTGGCTTTATATTATTATTGTTAGGTCGGCTAGATTATATTGTGACTCCTTAGACTCCTATATATAAAAAGGAGATTTTGTCATTTGAATCATCCAAGAATTGTTCATTTATGTAATGTAAAGGAGGTTTCCCCCTCAAAGAGGCTGAATTCTAAGGCGTTGATATATATTTTCTATCTTTTCTTGCGCTGGTTTCATAACATTTGTTATCAGAGCTTTGGATTCTAGGGTTTCGCTGCTCCAAACAGGTCATCGTGGAATTTTCGCTATAACTTTTTTTATGCGATGTTTCAAAAGTTGCAAAAAAAACCCATTTGAGAAGAGAGCGCACTAAACTTCAGGTTCGAATTTTAGAGCTTTTCGTGCTATATTTGTGGAGATATGATATGAGGAAGTTGGTCTTTTTGCACACTCCTGAATTACATTCCAAACAGGTGACCTGGGGAAAATCATTATAACTTTCTTTCTGAGCATCAGATTGAAATTTAGCAAGAAGGTGCAGAAAGAGGATGGACTGTAGTTTTCTTGTATATATTTTTCAGAGTCAAAGGTTGAAATAGTGACACGTGGCACTTCATACAAGTTCGCTCTACTAAATTATTCTACAATCCGTTCACTGCGGGAGATTGTGCATAACTCCTTCTTGGACAATCCAATTTGGATAAAACTAGTGGCATTGGAAAGAGGACACAGAAGGCTACTACATATCACCATTTTAGAACTAGATGATTCGAAATTACAGAGATACATCAGATTCAATATCAGGCTTCTACAAAGTGAAAAAAGGTGTGTAGTTGTTTTTTTAAATTTTTGCGTAAGCTTGGTTTGAAGGAATTAAAAAGGCATAGTAAAGCATTATTATCGGTAATTGATGCCACGAGGAAAGAAAATGCAAACACCTAGTAAGCAACCTGAAATCTCTAGCATGACTTATGAAGAAGATGAAGAAATGCAACATGATATAGCAAAATTACGAGACCAAGTGCAACAAGTGTCACTTGCACAAAAAGGAACATAATCTAAGATGGATGGTTTAAAGAAAGATGTAGAAGCTAAGATGGATGGTTTAAAGAAAGGTGTAGAAGCTAAGATGGACGATTTGAAGATAGATTTGAAGACTGACATAGAAGAATTGAAGAAGTTGCTACAAGAAAGGTTCACTAATGGTGAAAGGGTAGTAAAGGAAACTCATGATAAGAAAAAAAGAAATGTTAATCATGATTCCATATACTCTAATGTTGGATCGAAGACCCACCATGTTCCAAAAATCGATATGAGGAAGTTTGATGGCAAGGATCCCGCAACATGGATATTACAGATGGAGAAATTCTTCGATCTCAATAATGTGCAAAACACACAAAAGGTACGTATGGCAACTTTATATTTGGAACCAAATCAGTTTGTATGGTATCAATGGCTTTGCTCTCATAAACAATTTATCACTTGGGCAATTTTTACGGAAGAATTGATAGCACATTATGAGGATACAAAAAGCAACACTTTTTTTAGCCAATTGATAAGTCTCAAACAAAAGGGTTCAATAATGGAGCACATTGAGGAGTTCCAAAAATTGAACATAAGGGTAAAATATATTCTAGAGGAGCATAGGATTGATGTGTTCATAGGGTCTTTAAAGGATAATATCCAACATGATGTTCGCCTTTGGGAACCTAATTCATTAGAGAAGGCATTCAGGTTAGCAAGAAAAATGGAAAGCAAAATTATGGCAACCAGGAAGCATACCACTCACAACTATAAAGACAGAAGTGTTGTTGCCCCTAGTCTTCCACAACCTATAAGGTTGACACCACAACAATTGGAAGCAAAAAGAGCAAAAGGGCTTTGTTACAGTTGTGATAGCAAATACATTAAAGGTCATAAGTGTGCTAAGAAGAAATTATTCTACATAGATTGTGAAGAGGAAGAAGAAAAGGAGCAAGAAAGGTCAAAAGAAGAGGATATACTCCAGGAACAAAGCCTAGATGAAGAAAAAATAAATCCAACCATATCTTGTAATGCATTGGCGGGAATTACCACTCCTCAAATCATCAAGATAGAATGACAAATCAAGAAGAAAAAGGTAATAGTGTTGATTGATTCAGGAAGCACCCACAATTTTATTCATTGTAAGGTAGCAAAAGAATTGAATTGCTTCCTATATCCAACACCAGAGTGTCAAGTGATGATTGCAAATGGAGGAACAATAAATTTCTCTGGAAAGTGCCATAATATCAAGCTATCCATGGGAGAATATGTATTGACTAGCCCAATGCTTTCCATTCCAATGGGAGGTGCTGATGTTGTACTAGGAGTCCAATGGCTACAATCCTTGGGTACAATAGATTTTAATTTTCAAGAACTTTTCATCAAATTTTCTACAGAAGGAAAGGAAGTTGAATTAAGGGGTATTGCAAGGAAACCAGGAAAGATAATCAGCTCTAATGGTATGACAAAGCTTCTAAAAAAGGAGCAAAGAGGTGTAATTGCACAATTATGTTGGCTAGATGTTTCCACATCGGAATCATTTATTTCTCCACATCTCCAAAAAGTCCTGGACAATCATTCCAAGGTATTTGAGACTCCCAAAGGCCTCCCACCTATGCGTGATCATGATCATGCTATTCATCTGATTCCAGGAAGTGTTCCTCCAAACATCAGGCCGTACAGATATCCCTATGTCCAGAAGAGTGAAATTGAACGTATGGTTGCAAAAATGCTAGAGGCTGGTATAATTCAACCGAGTCAAAGTTTTTTCTCTGCACCAGTAGTATTGGTGCACAAGAAGGATGGATCATGGCGCATGTGTCCGGATTATAGGGAGCTCAACAAGCTCACTATTAAAGATAAGTTCCCCATTCCTGTCATTGATGAATTACTAGATGAATTGCATGGATCAATTTACTTCACCAAGTTGGATCTTCATTCAGGATATCATCAAATCAGAATGAAGATTGAAGACATTCCGAAAACAACATTTAGAACTCATGAGGGTCATTACGAATCTTTTGTCATGCCTTTTGGCCTTACCAATGCACTTTCAACATTTCAAGGTTTGATGAATTCAATTTTCAAACCATTCCTTAGAAAATTTGTGTTAGTATTTTTTGATGATATACTAATCTACAGCAAGTCTTGGAAGGATCATGTTGAACATGTTGACAGGGTGCTACAACTATTGGAGGAGAAACAATTATATGCAAAAAGATCCAAATGTTTTTTTGGAGTCTAGGAGGTGGAATATCTGGGTCACATTGTATCTCATGAAGGAGTTAAGGTAGACCCTAGCAAAATTAAAGCCATTAAGGAATGGAAAATCTCCACATCCATAAATCATCTGTGAGGATTTCTCGGGTTGATAGGGTACTATCGCAAGTTTGTTAAGAATTATGGGAGAATAGCAACACCTCAAACAACATTATTGAAGAAAGATGCATTTTCATGGACTCTGGAAGCAACAAAGGCCTTTGAACATCTTAAAGAGGAAATGTGGCAAGCACTGGTCTTAGCTACACCGGACTTCACAAAAACCTTTATTGTGGAATGTGATGCTTCAGGAAATGGAATTGGTGCTGTTCTAATGCAAGATGAAAGACCCATTGCTTTTG
This sequence comes from Pinus tabuliformis, assembly GCA_031772625.1. Lineage (NCBI taxonomy): Eukaryota > Viridiplantae > Streptophyta > Pinopsida > Pinales > Pinaceae > Pinus > Pinus tabuliformis. The sequence continues at coordinate 726,399,108 of CM062820.1, read as the reverse complement.
AAATTCGTCCAATCAAGGGAAAGTTTTTAAGCAAAGCTATTTATGAGAAGGAAATATTGGCAATACTCCATGCACTTAAGAAATGGCGACCCTACCTAATGGGAAGACATTTCAAGGTAAAAACGGATCATGATAGCCTTAAATACTTTTTAGAACAAAGATTATCCTCTGAAGAGCAACAAAAGTGGGTCACAAAGATGTTGGGTTATGACTTTGAAATCATCTACAAAAAAGGGAAGAAAAATGTGGTGGCAGATGCACTCTCAAGAAAGGATGAGGATGTGGAAGCATTGTTGTGCACCATTTCTATTATCCAACCAGATTGGATAAATGAAAAAAGGGAGGAGTGGAAGAATGACGAAGAAGCGTGGGCACTTATGTGAAAGTTACAACAAGATTCCAGTACGTCTGATACATTTATCCGGCAAAATGGTTCGTTATGGTACAAAGATCGCTTATACCTATGTAAGAATTCCCAGCTAAAACAAAAGATTCTTATGGAATTGCACACTTCTCCCTTAGGAGGGCACTTAGGATTTTTAAAAACTTACCACAGGGTTAAGAAGGAATTTTTTTGGGATGGCCTTAAATTAGACATTCAAAACTTTGCAGCGGAATGTTTGGTTTGCCAACAAAATAAAGTTGAAACAATTAAGACACCAGGTCTATTACAACCTTTATCCATTCCAAGCCAACGTTGGGAGGAGGTTTCAATGGATTTTATCAGAGGTTTACCCAAGTCTGAGGGAAAGAGTGTCATCATGGTGGTAGTTGAGAGACTTACCAAGTATGCACACTTTTGTGCATTATCACATCCATTTAAAGCCAGTACAGTTTCTACTGCATTTATGGAAACAATTCAAAAGCTACATGGAAACCCAAAGATTATTGTAAGTGACAGAGATCCCATTTTCACTGGAAATTTTTGGACAAAATTATTTTCTTGTCTTGGTATTCAGTTAGCTCATAGCTCATCTTATCATCCTCAAACTGATGGGCAAAATGAGATAGTAAACAAATGTTTGGAAGGATATCTTTGTTGCTTTGTATATGATAAACAGACACAATGGGTCAAATGGTTGCCTCTGGCTGAATGGTTGTATAACACTTCCTTCCATACAACAACAAAAATGACCCCATTTATGGCACTTTATGGGTATCAACCACCATCCATCACATCCTATTTAAGAGAAAATTCTAAGGTTCAGGCAGTGGAACATCACATGGAATATCAACAACAAGTCCTCCAAATCTTAAAGGATAACCTCATGTTGGCACAAAATAGAATGAAACAATAGGCAGATCAACATTGTAGTGAAAGAAGTTTTGTTGTAGGTGATTGGGTATTCCTACAGCTACAGCCATATAAGAAAATGTCCCTCAAGCAAGCTATGAAGGATAATAAATTATCACCAAAGTATTATGGTCCATACAATGTGTTGCAAAAGATTGGTACTATGGCATACAAATTGGAGCTTCCTGCAGCTTCTTGATTGCACCCAGTTTTCCATGTTTCATGTTTAAAGAAGGTTATAGGCGACAAGCTCCCAGTTCAAACAATATTGCCAGAACTTGACTAGGAAGGAAAAATTATATTGGAACCAGAAGCAGTCACAGAAACAAGAACTCGACAGCTACGAAATCGATCAATTTCAGAGTATCTTATCAAGAGGAAGAACTTATCCGCTGAAGATTCCACATGGGAGGATGAGAATTTTATGCAGAAGTATCCAGAACTACTCAAGCATTGAGGACAACACTTTTTTGAAGGAGAGGGGCATGTTGGGTCCCCATAATACTAGTGATTACCCCATTACTATCGTAGTTATACCCCTTATTAATATTGTTGTGCCCTATTGCCCCCATATTGTTATTACCGTGCTCCATAGAATCCCTCTATTGTTATTTTTGTGGCTTTATATTATTATTGTTAGGTCGGCTATATTATATTATGACTCCTTAGACTCCTATATATAGAAAGGAGGTTTGGTTATTTGAATCATCCAAGAATTGTTCATTTATGTAATGTAAAGGAGGTTGCCCCCTCAAAGAGGCTGAATTCTAAGGCGTTGATCTATCTTTTCTATCTTTTCTTGAGCTGGTTTCATAACATAGCACCTGTGTTAATGAGTCTAAAAGGCATCTGTTATAGACATTTTTGTGCCTTACAGCATTGAGCATGAAATTTCCATAATCTAAGGGATCCAAAGTCCCTAAACATGTTGTTCCTACCCCTAGAGGAACAAGGCTAACAAACCACAACAATTCACGGAAGTTCTCCACCAAAAACTGCTCAAAAAAAGTCAATTCAGGATCATTTCAGTGGCTACACTAGCTGTTTGCGCTGAATGTCAAAGCCAACACTGGCTACCTGCATTGAATGTCAACTGGAACACTGGCTACCTGCGTTGAACGAGAGTGGACAAGTGGCAGGCTCATTTCTCAAGGTGTCAATACCCAGGAAGCTTCCAAAATGACACTTGCCTCAGGGAATTCGACTGGTGATGAGTAAGAGGTTCCAAATCTCCAAGTGGAAGCAAGAACCTCCAAGTGGACTCAAGAACTAACAGAGGGAGAGGACACTAGTCAGATCCCAAGCTGACTCATCCTCTCTCCAAACATCTATATATGGATCTCTCCTCCATGAGATCTAGAGGCTGGAATTTTGTTATTGCAAAGAATTGTTGTTGGTTTGAGACTGGAATCATTGGGTGCTTAATGCTTTGAAGGGGGAAAAGAGAGGAATTCCATTTGCTGGGAAGGAGATGCTAGATTGGAGCCCTCTGGGTTGTATCTCTTCCTAAACCTTGTTATTCATCAATAAAGCTATCTTGGTTTCTCCTATATGCTGATGTATTTTGATGTATGAATGTATTAGTGTATTTGGTTTATTTCTAATCATAAACTAGTTATGAATGTGAACATCTGTCTTTGTGAAGTGTTCTTCTCTTGTCTCAAGTAGCTATTCTCTTGTCGCAAGTAGCTGTTCTCTTGTGATCTTGCAGGAACCTGTTGAAGTTGGATAAGCAAGAAGGCAAGTAGCTGTGAACACCCAAAGAGAAGAGAGACCTGATCGAGGGACAAACGGAAGACACCGGTAAGTCTATTGATCTCTCTTCTTTCACATTTCATAAAGGAAGAAACTAGAATAGCTGTACTCGTTTGTTTCTAAGGCACTGTCACACCTTAGGTGGATAGGATCGTCCTGCATAGGCATTTTTCCCCACAACAAATTGGCGACTCCGCTGGGGAGATTTGTTTAGTCATTTTATTTGTGTTTCTATCATTGTTTGTTTCATAGACTTGACAGCAACAATCGAACTGCATCTTTCCCGGATGAAAAGTAGACAGTTGCTGCTTTGATCCAATTGCTGGACTTGTCTATGATCTGAACAATGGATTCACAAATGATTTGATGATCCTTGTGGTAGATCATAGTATCCCTTCAAAGCATCCCTTTGATTACACCTTGCTTGTTGCTTTTATTTGGCCTAAAACAGTGAATTAAATAGCAATCTGTGACTCGGAACCTGAGGGAAACGATAGTTTCTCCTTCAGCGCAGACCCGGCGAAGGGATTCTGCATTTCAACGTAGGTCCCGTGAAGGCTACCTGCGCTGAATGTCAAAACCCCTGTGTTGAGGTTGCGCTGAACCAGTTTTTTCTTGTGCAGCTGGGGTTCTCTGCCCTGTTTTGCCTTGATTTGATCTCTGATTTTTGCAGCCTGTAACCAGCATAGGTACCAGTCTGATAACTCCTTTTCTCTGCTTAGATTCCGCCTCCTTTTGTACAAAAAGACTGTGAGTGTTTTTATGTGTTTGTGGCGTCATTTACAGTTTTCCTTTGCATGAGTGAAATAATCATCCTGTAGCCTTTGATTCAGATCTATTGATTGTGATCTTAGAAGAGAGTTCATTGGCTGTTTGCAGATTGATTATACATTTACTCTTGCTTATTGGTTTGAGTTTGTCTCTTTTAAGTGTCAAAACGAGTATTCATTTCGAAAATCTTTAAGTGTTGTAATCTCTTCTATCTTCTCTGATTTCGAAAAAGTAAACTTGTTTGTGTTTATCATTTAAAAGCAAATTCAAAGTTGTACAAAAAGCTTTCTTTGTATGCATCAATACTAAGAAAGCGGAAAACAAACACCTGCATTGTGCATTTGCATTTGATAGTTTGCATGTTGGATTTAGGAAAAGTGCATTAGAGTGTGCTGATTGCTCTTTGAGAAAAGATGGTGTCTTTCTTTTCCCTTAGTAGCTAGGATTTTCAAAGTTGAAAAGATATAAAGCTTGCTTATCATCTTTAGACTACATTTAGGAATTTGTATCATACATCTCGTGGTGAACCTTGAAAGGCAAACTTTAAAAAGATCAACCTAAAATAAATTGAATGAACTTAACAACGCTTTGCAACATAACGCACAACATAGAGGTCTAGGCTAGAGACGTGTTCCGGCGTCGTTAAGCCTGGTGACTGTCGATCTCCTGGATGGTGGGTGATTCCTCCTGAGGGACGATAGCGCCAGTACGGATTGTGCTCCCACGTACCGTCGCGTATATATTGGGAGACCCCTATAGGCATAAAACCTTTATCCTTAGGAAGCCGTGTCGGCCGCCCTACTGATCGCAATGCACTGAACACAGCATTCAGGAAGATCGACCCCCCGTACCCTAAAAAGTATTCTGCGGTTTTGCAAAAAGTTTGGCACACCCTCTGCCTAGAACTCCAGAGCAGTTCCTTTTGGCCTTTTTCAGACTCTATAACGGAAAAAGTCCATCCGAGCATTTGTCACTTCGGGCTCGTTAAAACATCGAAGGAGACTAGAGTCATCTTTAGCTTTTTCTCGACTCTTTAAAACTAAAAAAGCAAGTTGTGTCTAAGCATCGTTAAAAATTTATTTTAAACGGAACAATCACCCTTTAATTCCTGCGTTGATCTTTAGGTTGAAAAAATGGAGCACACCAACCAAGGAATTCCCCTTGGTGGAAATCCTAGTCCCTTCTCCTCTTGGGGAGATGTTGGTGCGCCCCACATGGCCACATTGTCGCTTCTAGGATTGACAATTGGCCTGCCAGTCTGGCTCTTTTCAACCAATGTCGTTCAGAACACCACCATTCCTGAACAGTCGAGTCAACAGTTAGACCAGACCAGAGTCGCCCACCAGCCTTCTACTTCATCTTCCTCTCCTCCTTCCTCTTCGCTTGACGGAACTGGTAAAACAAAAAACCAAGTTCCTGAGGAGAAGAAAGAAAAGAAGAAGAAAGAGAAGAAGAAGAAGGAGCCAAAAGAGACTGGGGGCAAACGAGAGTCGTCTGACAAAAATCCACACACAGCACTGACCAGGCCTAAATCGCCATGTGTCATATGCAAGGGAGACCACTTCCACAGAGATTGTCCTTGTATCCCTCGAATACTAAGGGACTGTTCTCCCCGTTTGCACAATTCGGTAGCATCAACCTCTGATAGCCATGTTGACTGCTCACCGTCAACTAGTGAAAGTGAAGCCACAGGACAGAGAGGGAAAGCTAGATTTCCCTGCAAACTGTGTGAAGGCGATCACGCCATCCACCGTTGTCCCTTCTTAGACGAGGCTAAAAGAGTTCTGGAAGATCGCCCGATTTCACGAGCGCAACTTCCTCCTGGATATCAAAAACTCCTGCCAAGTCCTTCACTAGTTGAGAACCCGGCTGGCCCGCCCAGATGGTCAGCCGAAGCACCTATCATTGAAGATGAACCGTCTGGATCCATGTCTAACGAAAGTCAAAAGGTTGAGACGGCAGTTGACCCGGTTTTGCCTTCAGAGGCTCTATCTTCGAATGATACCATCACAAAGGAGAAAAAAGATGACACCGTCCAAATTCTCTTCATCAACACTAACTCTGATGAACAAGGGGGCAATTCCCCCATTCCTTTATCGCAGGAGGGAAGTTCGTCAGAGCGATATCCGGCCGTCTATTCGGTCCCACCACCAAGCAACCTGGTTGTGTCCTTTGATTGGAACCAACTAGGCAGACCCCGGTTGCCAGCAAGCATACCATTCAGAATTATTGTTCAAATATACAGAATGGTAATGGCTGGCACTATCATTGATGAGGGGGCATCTGTGAGTATCCTTTCCTCTATTGCTTGGAAAGCGCTTGGTTCGCTAGCACTTTTGCCTGAAATGAGAAATCTATCAGGCTTTGATAAAGGAACTAGTCGACCTTTAGGGATCCTCCCCAATGTGCCTATAACATTGAAAGGGAAGACCGTTCAAATGAACGTCATGGTCGTTCAAGGACCCTTGGATTATAACCTACTCCTTGGATGAGACTATATATATTGCATGGGAGCTATAGTCTCCTCACTCTTTAGAGTAATGTGTTTTCCGCATGAAGGAAGAGTGGTCAAGCTCGTAGACCAACTTTCGTTTCCCGGATCACGCATCACAAATAGTCATGTACCATCCCTAAATGGTCTATTCACGCAAGAAGTGTCTCAACCCACGGTCCGTCCTCCTGATGAGCGCGAGTAATCCGGGAGGATATGACTGGAACCCAGGGGGCATGCATCCTGGTCTGCTTCGGCAGGGAAACTTTGGGTATAGAGTAGGTTTCCGCGGGAGAATATGACTAGTCTGTACCCCGTCCATAGAGGAAGAGGGGTTATTCTAGAATAAGATTCTTTTGTCAAAGTTATGTAAGTTGACAAGAATCGTCACTCACCTTTGTCTATTTCAGTAGACATTGCCGAGGAAGTGTTTTGTTTGAAAGATTAACGAGACAATCTTTGGGTAACCTGAAAGAGGTAAGCCTCTCTCTTTAAAACAATTGTTTTGAAGGAAAAGAAGTAGAGGTAACCTTGAAATCGTACTTTATACCTGGGGGCATGCAAACCTTTTGGAGTGCAAGCAAAGAGTGGTTATTTATCTGTTTTTTGGGTTAGCCGTTTCCTAACTTGCATAAAGAAAGGATGCGGAGCAAATCTTAGTGAGATGAAGCTCCATAAAAAATAGAATCTTGATGAGACACTCTTATCTTATGACTGGGTAATCGAGCAGTTTTAGCACAAAGTTCATGCTCGTTAAAAAATAAACGCAAGATCCGAGTAGTTTTAGCACGTAATTCATGCTCGTTAAAAAATAAACCTAAGATCGAGAAAATGTTTCCACCCATGTTTAAGCTCGTTAAAAAATGAACTATCCCGGTAAATAACCATTGTGAATGTAATATCATCAGCCATTAAAGCCTTGGTCGTGTTTGCACCGTCACCTCCACTTTTCATTTGGCCGATCGTTCACCTCCATATGATTGTTTACCCATTTTGAGGAATAGTTGCGAAGAGTGATTTCACCTAGCCATCCTTGTGACACTGCCGTGATTGGAAAATTCCAACCTATACCTGGAATCAGCTGCTATCCCTGTTTATCACTTGTTCCTCAAAAGATGAGTCTTCTTTAAGCTCTTTTCAACTGACTCGTAAAATATGAAAAGATTGCCGAGTTTTGGCCTTCCAGCTCGTTAAAGCGACCAGAAGAGCTATCCCTCCTCTAGATTTTAATCTTTTTGGACCTAAGGGATTATTGCACAAAAAGATCGAGCGCTTGTTTTGTTCGGCTCATTAAAACTATCAAAAACTCATCCCTTCTGTATTGTTTTATACTTTTTCGGACCTAAGGGATTAGATGACGAAAAAGGACTTTTGGAGTTAACTTTATGTACCTTTTCAGACTCTCTAAAAATGAAAAGGACTGAGTTATCCTTGTCGTTAGACTCGTTAAAATAATTAAATAGCGACAAACTTGTCTTTAGACGAGAACGAGTTTCACTATCGCTAGGCTCGTTAAAACATAGTGATGGGCTTGCCCGAAGGGCAGGTTATAGAACATGCATATGTTATCCTCCTCAAGCTTGACAAAAATAAAGAGGTACTGGTCAGCAATGACTGGGGAAAAATTGGGAGAAACTAAAGAAAACTTTGATGGTAGCAAGTCGCTCTTGAACATGACACTTTTCCTCCATACCACAATCGGGTTGGGTTGTTTCATTCACCGGTCACATCCATGGTCTCGCCATACCATCCATATTTGGGGTAATGCTACCAATACATCGCATCAGTGTCGCCATATGTTCAAGAGAAGTCGTTCAGAAAAGTCAATCGTGTCCCGTCCACTGCCATACATTATCCTTCATCCTTTCATGACCGCCACCCTGAATCATATGTCATAGATCGTTTTCACCTCCATTAAAATCATTAGCTCCGTTCCATGTCACTGATGTGGGATTCATTAAGGCCCTCCTGTGACGGATCGCTTCTTGTCGACATCAGCTCATTATCCAAGAAGTTGATCTAGGAACAACCCCTTCAGTACTTTGAAGCTTGAATGCCACAATGGCAAGTTTCTCACTTCCGGCGACAGGTATACATCAATGACCTTCGACCGAAAGATTTTGCGTGGTGTTCAACGCCAAGTCCTTTATTCACACCACGTGAATTGTACTGCAGTACCTTGAGGGTCATTATCATTATTGGTGATTCCTCTCGCGCTTGTTAATGGTTACATCATTGACCAGTAATCAAGCGATGTCTTTCCATGTTCGACTTCAAAACATTTCTCACATGGATCGACTTGTACTTAGAGTGAAGATCGAACGAGTTTGAAGACCCCGGATCTAGTCTCATCCATCCGGGCTGTGATATATATTCAGGAAAAATAAAGACATTGACATGTACATCATTGCAGCAGATAATCATCCTACTCAAAGGATGATAATTTAATCAAAATTATCAGTCTACCACCAGACGATTGTCTGTTCTATATACAGAAAAATGAATTTATAAAGCTGAGCATGGGAATGCCCGCCTCAGCTAGATCATGAAAGCAGTATGAAAAATAATGTATTGTATTGTATCTTATTACAGGTCTCCTCCCAGCATTGGATGAACTTCGGATCCCCCTGATAAATAATTTCGCCCGATAAACAGCCTCATACTTTAGGGGGCAACTGTTATAGACATTTTTGTGCCTTACAACATTGAACATGAAATGTCCATAATCTAAGGGATCCAAAGTCCCTAAACATGTTGTTCCTACCCCTAGAGGAACAAGGCTAACAAACCACAGCAATTCACAGAAGTTCTCCACCAAAAACTGCTCAAAACAAGTCAATTCAGGATCATTTCAGTGGCTACACTAGCTGTTTGCGCTGAATGTCAAAGCCAACACTGGCTACCTACGTTGAATGTCAACTGGAACACTGGCTACCTACGCTGAACGAGAGTGGACAAGTGGCAGCCTCATTTCTCAAGGTGTCAAAACCCAGGAAGCTTCCAAAATGACACTTGCCTCAGGGAATTCGACTGGTGATGAGTAAGAGGTTCCAAATCTCCAAGTGGAAGCAAGAACCTCCAAGTGGACTCAAGAACCGATAGAGGGAGAGGACACTAGTCATATCTCAAGCTGACTCATCCTCTCTCCAAACATCTATATATGGATCTCTCCTCCATGAGATCTAGAGGCTGGAATTTTGTTATTGCAAAGAATTGCTGTTGGTTTGAGACTGGAATCATTGGGTGCTTAATGCTTTGAAGGGGGAAAAGATAGGAATTCCATTTGCTGGGAAGGAGATGCTGGATTGGAGCCCTCTGGGTTGTATCTCTTCCTAAACCTTGTTATTCATCAATAAAGCTATCTTGGTTTCTCCTATATGCTGATGTATTTTGATGTATGAATGTATTAGTGTATTTGGTTTATTTCTAATCCTAAACTAGTTATGAATGTGAACATCTGTCTTTGTGAAGTGTTCTTCTCTTGTCTCAAGTAGCTGTTCTCTTGTCGCAAGTAGATGTTCTCTTGTGATCTTGCAGGAACCCGTTGAAGCTAGATAAGCAAGAAGGCAAGTAGCTGTGAACACCCAAAGAGAAGAGAGACCTGATCGAGGGACAAACGGAAGACACCGGTAAGTCTATTGATCTCTCTTCTTTCACATTTCATAAAGGAAGAAACTAGAATAGTTGTACTCGTTTGTTGCTAAGGCTCTGTCACACCTTAGGTGGATAGGATCGTCCTGCATAGGCATTTTTCCCCACAACAGCATCTTCTGATAGGTGTATGTTCTCCACTTGGTTCTGAATGTTGTCTTTAATCTATCATTTGGATGCACAATAATTTGATTATATCCTGAGAAACCATCTAGAAAAGACATTAATTTGAAACCTGCAATTGATTTCAATATATGTTCCATGGTAGGCAAAGGAAAGTTATATTTTTTACAAGTTTTATTCAGGTTCCTAAAATCGATACAAATACTAATATCACCATTATTTTTCCTTATAGGCACCATATTTGATACCCATTTAGAGTGTCTAACACGGAATATTATTTTTGCTTTCAGAAGCTTTTTATATTGAATTTGATTTGACTTTCAAGGTTTGGGTGAGTTTTACGAAGCTTCTGTTGAACTGGCCTTTCGTTTGAAGCCATAGGTATGGTATGTTGAATTACAAAGGTATCATAGGTTTTGAGATCTGAGTAATCCCAAGAAAAGACACCTTTGTATGTTTTCAACAAACTAATAAATGATATCCTTTCTTCTAATGATAGGCCAAGACCTAGGTTGACATTTTGAGATTTTCCAATTGAGCCTAAGTAGAACTTTGAGTTTTAGAGTTAGTAACTTTCTTGAATCTCAATTTGGAGATCATGCTCTTGTTCGTCTATGATCTGTTCCTCATAATACCCTTATGATGTAAGGAAATTAACTATATCTGCATCGTTATTGAATACTCTCCAATTTGTTACATTATCGGGAATAGATGGCCTAAAGATTAACTCTATTGAAAATCTGTCTAGACTGAACTCTTCTGCTGGTATAAGCTTGGATGCCGCATTAGCAAGTAAGTTAGCACCTGCATTTTGTAGTCTAGGAATTGAAGAAATGTTAAAAGTAGAGAAGTGAGAAGTCAGATTCTAGGCTATTGATTGATAATGTTTAAGGTGCCCAGAGACACAATGAATTCTATTTCTTACCTGCTTCACAATTATTTCAGAATCACCATAGACTTGTAGATATTTGACATTAAGTCCAATGGATTTGTATATACCTTGGATCAATGCTTCATATCCATCGAAATTATTGGTACACTAAAATTCAAGTCTACAGGCTAACATGGTTTTATCTCCTTGCGGATTGATCAAAACGCATCCTGTGCCTGCAACGTCTTTAGATTTAGAACCACCAAAATAGAGAGTCCAGAACAAAGAATTAGTTGAAATTTTATCTACTAAATTTACACACTTGGAAGCATCTTTTTGTGAAATTTTTTATATTTGAGACACTACGACATTATCTCGGAAGGGAGAGCTCTAAGCATTAAAGGATCGCAAAAATGACTCAGCCAAGTAATTTTCAATGATGTTATTGGTGAAGGTAATAGGTTCATTTCTTCCCTCAAGGTCAATGACTGTATATTTCATGGACGTTTCTCGGTCTACCTTGATTTGGTTTGGTTTACCATTATGTGGCAACCACATGTGAGACCAATCAGTTGCGAAGTAACCATGAAAATTTCTATACCAATCCCTACTTAGGATAAAACCGTAAACTTCAAGTATATAAGCCACTAAAATATCAATTATTTATGAAACTTTTGGATTAGAGGAAAGCCTGATTGATACTGATGCTATTTCTCCGAGTACCTATACTTTTGTCTTGACTAATTGAACTATGTGTACCATAGATTTTTGAGGTGTGATATTCAATTTGGTGCACACGGCTCTTAGCATAATATTTGAAGAGGCTCCTGAATACACAAGAGAGTTATGAACATTCCTGTTGAAAATTCTGTAAGTGAGTAGAAATGGAGGAGTATGAGAAATCGATTTATCACCGATTAGGAATAAATATGAAGGATCTACTTTGTTGGAAGATGATGGGGGTTTTCCCATATCGTAGGCAGCTTGAGTAACTACAAAATATGGAAAAGGGGATACAAAAACTGCTTTTAATTCTCTTAACAAAATTTTATCTTGTTGCTTGAGTTTAGTGAGTTCGTGAAAATAAATGTTTGCTCTAGTATTTTTCATGTCTTCGACTATGTTGTATTGCACTCTATTTGAAACTACCAATGTTTTGGAAGCATTTGGAGAATCTAGTGGAATAGAGTCCATCTGACTAGTCTTAGACTTTTTTGTTACTATTTTCTCCTTTACAAGAGTAGTAGTTTTTTGTTTCTAATTTGTGATATATCTATTAGGAGAGTTTTTGCTCCTCGTAGTTACTAGCATAGCTTGTGCCTCTTCTTCATTTGGAAGATGAAATTCCACATTCCATTTAATTCAACTTCTTCTTTCATTTTAGCTTCCTCTTTAGCTGGTGAGTCTTCTTTCGTTTCTTGATCAGACTCAACATTTGAAATGGTGTTCAGGGGTTGTGATGCAGAATAAGGATTCCTTTTGAATGAGCGAAAAGGTTTCTTGGGAGCAGAGGATTCTGCGACCTGTTTCTTGATTTCAACCATTTCATTAGACATTATCTTTAATACTTTCTACAGGCCTTCAAGATCAAAAGTCCTTTGAAACTTTATTTTTAGAATCATCCTTCAACATTACTTTCTTTGACTTCCTCTCGTATGTTTGTGATCTCTTTTCTAAATCTCTAATCCTTCTTTCTACAGACAAGGCTTCTTTCATGTTTTCTACAAGGGTAGCCTTATTGGCTCTATATACGAAAATTGCAATATTAGAGGGAAGGGACGATATGTGCCATTCTATTTGTACATCTACAACAGGTTCTAAGCGAGCTAGGATTTTATTTAGCAAATTGTTAAATCTGGAGTTGAAGTCTTTGATCCTTTCATTTGAATTAGATTTTAAATTAGAAATATCATTTATCAAGGATGCTATGGTCCTATCATCATCACCTTTTGCAAGAAATACCTCTTGAAAAGTATCCCAGTTCCTAATTGATCCTGCTGGAAGGGAAAATACCAAGATCAAACAGATCCTTGGAAGGTATAAGGGAACGGTTTGATTACAACATCTTCATGTGAAACTCCATTAATATTCATGGCCAACATGAAGTTATTTAGAAGTTCTTCAGCTAGAAGACTATTTTTGGGATTAAACTTGGGTAGCCATTTTTCTGGGTTTGCTAGGAGTGCATTTGGATTTGCAACCAGGACAACACCAGGGTTTGTCTAAGGTTGAGTAGATTGATTGGCCATAATCTGAGTTGGATATTGAGAATATGGGAAGGTCGATCCATAAGTAAGTATAGATGGAAAAAAATTACTACTAGGTTAGTACTACTAGTGGCAGTACTAATTAAAGAAATGGATAGTTGAGAAGTTGTGGATTGAGTAGAAGTGAATGGGGAAGTGAATGGATGAAAAGGTGATGTGATCTTGCTGGTATCCGATTCAAATCTTGGTGAGTTAATTTTCCTATGTTGTGGAGGGATGGGGAACTCAAAAGGGGTTACTCCAAGCCTTTCAGTTTGCAATCTAGTTAATACACCAATTTTTTGTAATAAGGAAGTAACACTTTCATCAGAAACTTCAGGCCTTTGTGGCTTCTCAGCAGAAATGGATAACTATTCCAATTTCTATATCAAAGAATGAATGTTAGGACACTCGGGAGTGTAATCTAGGGAAGGTAGTTGTCTTACTACTTTAGGAGATGAGGGAGATGTTTCTATAACTTCAAATTTCCGATTAGGAGATTTTGAACGAGATCTAGAAGGTGTAGAAGTTGTAGAGGGGTTTTGATTCTTATGAATGTTTTTCGATTTATCTTTAGGTTTATATTCCATTCATAGTCAGATGGCCCTCCTTCTAGTGCCAAAATTTTGAAGCCTCGAAAATTGTTGCGACAACAAGGGGGATAACCACCCGGTCCGGACCTTACGACAACTCCTTTTTCGTTTAAAGTGGTGGCTTTGACTGGGGACCAGTTTCCCAGTGTGGGTTTTAATATGAGAGTGGGCGGTTCATGAGCATTTGTAAAAAAATAATGATAATCTAAATGACCTATTCTATCATGCAAATCTTCTAACTAACTTATTCTAATATAAACCTCGGTATTTATGTGTGGTATGCGATCTACATAGGTATCTACTTAACATGTGATAATAAAGATTAATCACGCATAAATAGAGATGATAATGTATAAGATAATTTCTTTGATTAAATATTTAGTCAATTTATAATATATCTTATATATGATGAATTATATATATGAAAATTAACAATTTCAGCTAGGCATCATACAATAGTGCAATTAACACTTAATAGAAAGAATAAATCTCACACACAATTCATGAAAGTAAAATGTTGTCACTGATTAAAAGAAAATAGAACAATCATACAAGATAATAGTACCATATGTGAGAAGTTCTTCTCATTTAACGAAGGACATGGATGAACTCCTTTCTTCAAATCAAATTATCTCCCAAGAGAACAATAGTGCATAAACAAAGGAAAGTAGTCTGATATCTAAAAGAAATGATCATGTTCCATAATTTCACCAAAGAATTCACCAACTTAAAAAAGTGCATTCTTTGCAAATGTTTTTGGTAAAATTCTGGACCCTTCTCTAAATGCATGAGAAGGGTATAAATATTATTCTAACTAATCTGCAAAAATAGATTATACAAAAGTTTGAGGTTTCAAACAACATTCCTTCTAACTATTTTACTAACTCTAAAAATAAATAGTGGCCTGATGAGTAGAACTAAGATGATGATTCGCTGTTTACCACCTTGTCCTTCAAATCAAAAATATCATTCATTGGTTTGAGTTGAGGAGGTGCCACAAAATGTGTCCCGAGTTGTCCTGCAAAAATCACATCGATGAGAGGTGGAAACATCCGCTAAGTCAAATGAAGTGAGCAGTTAGGGGTCATGGTATAGCTGTGTGGTTTTATGAGGCATTTCTAATAGGACTCCTAGTTGGTCTTGGTCAATTTTTCGATTGCCTCCCTTTGATTCCTCTGCCTTTTCCTGCCAGCTTTTATGCAAAGCACCCAAATTGGGCATTTCTTTTAGGTTGCCTTCCTTTAGCAGGTTGGTGGCAAACAGAGTGTGGTTCACCACCTTGATCATATTCTTTGATAGCACAGTTTCCTTTGCCATTGTTAGCTTAGCTTGATTGATTCTTGTCTCCCAATCTATCGAAAGAATTTCTTTGTGTGTCTCCTCGATTTCAGGAAAATTGACTTCCTTCCATCTTCTATTTCCTACCATTCAATGAACTCTGAGATTCTAGTGTTGAGATTAGTAAACTTGATTCTCTGGTCGATCACCTTATCTGTTAGTCGGTCACTATTGATTAGATAAGGAGTAATGTGTGACATCTTTTGGCAGAAATGTTGCTGATGTTTCATTAGGAGGGAATTCATTTCCAGAGCCTCTTTAACAAACTCCTCAGTAGTGGGAACGTCCTTATATCTTTCCATGGATTGCTACAATTCTTGGAGTTGCATGTTTTTAGCCGATATATCGGCTTCGTGGCTTATTTTCAAGATCTCCATGCTCTGCTGCAATTGGGCATGCGACTAAGTTGCTTACTTGTTCACATTTGCTTTCTCTGTTTTGAGATGCTGCTCGAGCTGTGCAATCCTTTCCTCCTTTTCTCTTAACAAATTAGAGACTTCAGTGGCTTTGTCCATAATGACCGTTGCATATGCTCCCATGAAATGTGACAATATAGTACAGTTCTCAGCTAGGTTGAAAGGAATGTCGCTCCAAACTATGTCCATGGGCTCGTTTCCAGGTGGGAGCTCAGGTGTTTCTACCCTTTTTCTTTTTCTCCGTCTTCTTACTACTACCTTGTGGAGTGGGTTGTAGAACATATCAAGTGGAGGGATTTTGGTCACTTTCAAGAAGATCTCTAATGTGGGCGGAGCAAGGATAATCTCAATCCGTTGGGATGTTGTTGCCTGCTCATCCATAGGCTTGGACTGTTCATCCATGGGTTTGGACTGCTCGTCCATAGACTTAGACTCTGTATTCTCCTGAATATGTAGAGGAATTTGACACTCCATTGTCTCTTGGGTATATGATATTTTGGGAGTGTCTTGCAGTTTCTGGTTCAAATGATCCCACTCCTGCTCCAAACTGCTACCTTTGACCTTTGAACTGATTTGTTTAGGTGGGGTCCTCAGAAGCTATTTCTCAACTGACTTCCTGCTGGACTCTGCTATATTATCTGTCTCTTGGGCCTTCCCTATATCTGGTGATTTCTCAGTATTCACCTAAGACACTGTGCGAGAACTAGGTCCTTCACTGTTAATAGTCACACTTGGTGTAGACTTATCTTTGATCTTCAACAAGTGTAGTTGGATTACTGCGAGCCTTTCATTTCTTAATTCGTGAAATCTTTCAAAAATTTTAGGACTCAGTTTCTCTTTAGCCCATTTGAATGCTTGTTCGGAGGACTTGGCTAACTGTAATAGGTCTTCAAAATCATTATCCTCATGGTTTTATGGCTTGAGATTTACGGTAGTAGTGATGTTATGTGCTACCTTGTCTGGATCGAATTGCCTTTTCGATAATGTATGAAGCTTGAGGGCTTCCATGTTTGTTGACTCCTTAATAGCATGATTAAAATTTGTTAAAGCAAAAGAACCGAACTTGATAGGAAAAGAGGTCCATAATAACTTCTTCTTTTCTTTGAGGACTTTAGTTAGGCCTTTTCCTACGGTCTGGCAAGCAATTTCCCTTGCTAACAATTTATTAGAAACATATAAAGGAAGGACATTTGGGTCTGTTGTGCTACCGAAAAACCTAATGTAGGTGAACCACTCTTCAATAAAGTATTTGCCAACAGCTAGAAGGTATGTTGCGACTTCTTGGGAAAACCTGGGGGCTTTCTTATTGAAATTTATTTGATGTAGGGGAAAAATGATAGAATGACATATCTTATAGATTTTAGGTATATATTGGGATTCCCATATTTTCTTATGACTGAGGTGTATAGGGTAGGGGTCCTGTAAGGCCCATTTCCAACCCATGATAGGAAATGCATTCTAGGAAAAAATGGCGTCCATAATGTAGGCACAAAAATAGAAGGGGGGAAGGTTCTCTGGAGAGGAGGATCTCTTTTGTCGATACTCGGTAATGATGGTGGCTAGGTTGTCAGAAAGAATGGTGACCCAATTCATGATGTGGGAGTTAACACAAGCATCAATCAGAGGAATCCATTATATGGAAAACTTAGAATTATTGGGCAACCCATATAGTGTACATAAAATATGAGCTGCATAGTTATAAGGGTTTTCTAAAGAGGCTATAGCATACATACCTGATTTGCCAAATTTGAATTTGTTGTCTAATACCCTCCAGCCCTGAATTAGCTTGAAGGGGTCTAGGTTCTTCTTTGCAAAGTTGGCCATGTATGGCTTATCGTATATATCCTGAGGATCATGTATATTATACATTTTCTTCACGTCTTCTACTCTGAATGATCCCATGAGTTTGTTTCTTTAATTCCAAAATTTCTTATCTTTAATGCTGAGGTTTTCGACCACCCACCTGATCATATTCCTGTATGGGAGGATTGTAGCCCTCACTCCTATCTTATGTAGGAAAGAATAGGCATTGCCCTTGAATATAAGCCTCGAAGGTCTTGTTGAGTTAGTTGTTTCTCTTGTAACAATAATCTTGGGATGCTCGTCCTCAAGCCTATTGTAAGTGACCTCCCAAGTTGTTGCTCCTCCATTAGAGCTGCAAATTGTATCAGAGAATATGGGATCCATCTCTGTAAACTCAGAGTCTGCAATGCTCTGCTTTTTCTATTTCTGCATCACCTTCTTCAATGACATGTCTTTTGTATCTTTCCAAAAATGGACAAGATATATCAACACAGAAAATATCGGGAAATTAAGATTGAAAGAATTTATGAAATGACCTTGGATCATGAGAAAGATTTAATGAGATACTCAATGTTAACTACCCATAAATTGGAAAATGATTAGCTCTCCTCAGGCTGCTAAATATTTATTATCCTGTCAATTTGTTTGTTTTTGTATTTAAAACGCAATTACTTCACACACTTACCGCTCTTATTCGCATATTGAAATCCTCAAACAGATACAATATAGTTCTATGCTTACTATAAGGTGAAATACAATTGCGATTGTCACAATATCACATTTTGCAAATCGTTAATGAGCGTTGTAATGGCATAGCTTAATTACTTGCGAAGTTTTCGAAGTGCAATTTGCAAAATGCGAAGGTGCTTATAATCGGGATATCACAGTGGGAGGTTTGAACATGCATCACAAAATTTTATAGGTGTTTTACGATAGTCACATGGAAAAGTGTGATTTGCGATAAGGATCTCATCCTTGGGTTGTTTCGCAATATTTTTCAATGCAATTTCTTAGAGTTAGGCTTTATTATCCTAATACTAAAAATTTAAAAAGGGTCCCCATTTACATCTCTAACCTACCTATTCTTATTCATAAATGCGGGGGTTGTTACAAGGTACAATAGGTTCCCTAGTAAAAAAATATTGTGTCCATTGTGATTTAATGATTGCATGTGTTTCCATTATATGTTTTCCCTTCTACAGATTGAGTAGAAGAAAATTATGTCTATTGTTTTCAGTTTGAATTCATTAGAAGCTACAGATTTTGAGATATTTCTAAAAGGAAATGATATTCATTGGTTGCTACAAACTGCATTAAAATTCTAGAGGGCACAAGTTGTAAGCAAACTAGAATTAAAACAATTGCATGTCTAGTGGTGAATTAACATGCACAACACATCATTAACAACTACACATGGAAGCATGTTGTTGCAATGTGACTAGGTAATAGGCATGATCTACACAACTAGAATCCATTGCATACAAGAACTTGTATACTTTTCAATTTCCATATGATTAAGATAAATCTCTCTTTACTGTATATGTAAGAATGCCAATTATTGGTGCATAAATCATTATATAATTTAAATTTTCTTCACTACCATATATATATAAGAAAACCCAACATTCATACAACAATTGTTAAGAACACATGTCAACCAAACTTAAAGAAAATACTGGGAACAAAGGTGTAGAGGTAAGGTAGGCCCACAATCAATGTGTTAGACGATATAAGTTTGTTGCATAAAACATGTAATTTCAATCAAGATTCCATTGAACTGTAGATTTCATTCCAATGAGAATTTAATGCAACAAGATTGAAGTAAGGAACCTATAAGTCTTGTGGGTACCATGAAAATGATATGCGTGAGGCCTTTGAAATACCAGATCATTATTGTAAAATACTTGGTGGTCCGACTTTAAGAAAACCTGATACCTTCATTCTTCAAAGTAGAATACAGCACACATAATCTCAACCACGAGTTTTTCTCTATGTCAATATCACCTAAGAATACTACTACCTAGGAGGTTTGGAAATTTAACTTATGGATCTACAAATGATGCCTTGTGAGAGTTAGCAATGACAACACATATGTTAGCCTATGATGATTTTAACACTTGCTTATGGCCATATGTTGTGGCAGTTCTTTATGCAAGTGTGATAAGAAACACAATGCTGGAATACGAGTAGATGACAAGTTACCAATGACATCATATATATTATCCTCTGTTGAGTTTAAAAATTCCATATGTTGAGATAATAAATTATGTGATAGGATATCATATTATTGGACTACGAACAACTAACAAATATAATCCATTTAAACATAAAAAGTTGCACACTACTATATCCATGTGTTCCAATGAAAACTCTCTTTGTTGCTAGTATGTATTTATGCAGTAATGAGGGCATACATAAGAACTTGTGCAATAAAATTCTAGAAATGATGGTACAACAAATGATACAACAATCGATTTTAACCAATTAAGTGGCTCGCAAAACCATACTAGACAGATAATAGGACAATGAAAACTGTATCAGAGAACTAAGTTATATCAGAATAATGTCATAATTCCCAGGAATTACAAAACATATAATAGATACTAAAATGTATGGTTTGTGAACCTATGCAAAATTAGATTTCATAAGTGAAAAAACACATACATATCATTTACTAACTAAGGGACTTATGTAAAGGAGAAAAACAAGATTATTTATCTGACAATTAGGTTAATGTAAGCAGTATGCTTTTCTTCAATTCACAATGTTGCACCATGTTACTAACTTGAACTAATGAAATCAATAAAATACTATACATGAAGTATTTTGAGATGCTAATTCACTATCTTGATACCTGGTGGCCCAAAATTAAGGATACATGCGACCTTCTTAGATATTGCATCACGTCAATTTCAAGGAGGTATGTATTCTTTTTTATGGAGGAATGTATAGCCATCCAATTCAATAGTGCCTAAACATACAACATTTGATTTGGTAAGACACTACAAATTGACATCCATTAATCCACTTATTTAATTAACAGTAGTGCCTAAACACAAAACAATGCAATCTAGTAATCTTGCATAGATAGGTATGTTGGGTACATTTCAGATGTATTTGGTCAACATACTCAATAAAACACTCAAAAATGTGTGACTTAGAATGGAAATTAGGATTAGGTTCATAATTCTCCTCCCAACAACTAATAGATTGCCAATAATGTAGCTATCACCCCTAGCGTGTTGTTGGGATAGGGTCCCCAGGGTTAGTTTTGGTGTTAATTTAACCCAATTTTTTAAAAAGTGTTGTAAAGAATGTAAAGTCTTTGTGAAATGCGGATGCGGAGCGCACAACTAGATAAGAGTCAAAGGCACTTTAGCCCCTTGTTTGCGTAAGTGATAGGTAAGTTTTGAGACCCACCCATGGGCCATGGGCCATGGTACTGTATTGGAAATGCTATATATTTGAGTCATATCGAGTCTAGAAGAGGTAACTAGAAGTAGTAGACAAGGAACTAAGTCAAGATAGAGATTTTTTTGGGCAAGTGCTAATGCAGGAAGGCCCTGCTTCATGTACTTAGGCGAAAGGCGAAGTCTCTTGTAGCTGAGTGTGCAGGAGGATTTGGTAAGTTTGTAGCTGAGTGCGTGGACCCCTGCAACTGAGTGCGCAGGTAAGAGAAGTCTATAAACTGAATGCTGAAACTTCATAAAGAGTGATTTTGGATAAATATCTTGCCTCTAAGTATTATTGTTAATTCTGTTTATGTTATGTTTTTTCGCTCAATAATATGTGTTATGTGGAATAAAGTGTAAATGTTGCACGAATCCATTGAATCTATAATGGTTAGGCATGAAATAAGTAATTATCTATTTTCATGAAGATAAGGGTTAATTCTATTATGATTTCTATAGAATTGGATAGATTTGCACAAAGGCACAGATCTAGGGCTATTAATTAGTGCATGAAAGTGGATAGTTTTCTGGTTTAGGGTCTATAACATCTGATCGCATACCTGCCCAAAGGTCTATAGGATGTTTTCCTATAATTGCAATAGTGAACCATAGAAGGATACCGATCTGTGCGAGGCAGATCTAAGCTACCATGGCGTAAGACCAATTATCACATTGTCTCTAGATGTATAAACCTAGTTCTAGCATCCCCCAATACTGCTTCGGGTGAGACTGCAACCTGCACTATGCAAGTTGTTGCCAAAAGGGCCAACAATTGGGGTTTCGTTAATTGACGTGAACAACACAGAACCTGGGTTAGGCCCCATTAAGCCAATAAATGGTTTCATTTCTAGGAACAGAATCTATCTGAGAGATGTGTGATAAATGATATCCTACGAAGAAATAAATTGATAATTCGATTGACCGAAACGTGCATGCATTTGCGACTCAAGAGAAGAGGGGCCATAAATTATCCAAGGAATAGTGGTTGTAGAGATTTTTGTACACAGACGAGACTAACACATTCTATTGTTTCTTCCTCGACAAACTACATGAGTGGTTATCTAAATTGGCTGATAGTCAAGGGACGTGGAGGCTTGAGGGTCTTATAGTGCGGACTCATGAACTGGTACAACATCTGTAGACGTCAGAAAGAAATATTGTGCAAGCTATGGATCATTGGATTAATCACACATTGGGAAGTTTTGTGACTTACTTCAAAATCGATAGAAATATCAGCTATAACGAAGTGGAATGAAGGCTCTTTAACGGACCGCGAGGTAAGTATTTGGAATTGCTAAGTACTGGGATTAAAACGTTGTTATGTGAAAATAGGGTTATGCAGTTACCTTGATATTTGGGGCTACGCGAAGTAGGATATTCTTTAGAAGGAATGAAGGATCAAGTCTAGAATATAGTTCACTCATTAAATCCCCTTCAAGTGATGACGAAGGGATGATGTTGACTACGTTGTGAAGTGTAGTTCAGTTAATTACACAGGGTATCCCAAGGATACCTCATCCATCGACTCCACCTCCACCTACACCTACACCTGCACCCTCGCCACCTCCATTCCCACCCTTC
Source organism: Pinus tabuliformis (assembly GCA_031772625.1). Lineage (NCBI taxonomy): Eukaryota > Viridiplantae > Streptophyta > Pinopsida > Pinales > Pinaceae > Pinus > Pinus tabuliformis. Next base: position 726,376,723 of record CM062820.1, on the reverse strand, counting down.
AACATGGCGAATGCAATGAAGATGCCTATTTTTAAAGGAGTAGGGAGCAAATATCCCAAATAGGTTTGGTTTGTAGTAAGATATTTTTGGACAACACAACAGATTACAGATGATAATATTAATAAAGTGCAGCTGGTTACAGCCTTACATGATCGTGTCGTAACATGGTACATCAAGTATTGCATTGATAACCCCAACACAACTTTGGAAGATGCCCAACAAGCTATGAACAGGGATTTTAGTAAGCCTAAGTCAGAGGCATAGTCAGTAATTAAATTTAAGGAAGTCTGATAGAAGGTAGATGGGACACCTTCAGACTTTGATCAAAGGTTGAAATGCCTCATCAGGTAGGCCAATATGATAATCATAGATTTCTAGCATTGTGACTGGTATATAGCGCTACTCTTGCCACATTTAAGAGTGCCTCTCTCACAACAGAAGATAGAAACACAAGCAGAAGCCTTGGATATCGCGATGAGGTTGGATTCCTCACCTATACATCATACGAAACTTGGAGTGCAAAAGATTCACTCACAGCTGGAAAATCTACACTTGGAGTTGCAGAGCTTGAAGAAAGGAAAGGAAGCTTAGCCAGAGGTGCACACTGAGGTCTGGTGTCTGAAGTGTAAGAGCCATGGACATGATAAGGACCATTTCTCGATCTATAAGAACTATATTATTGGGGGAGGGCATGTTCCCCAGAAACCCTAAAATAATGTTGGGATGAGCGCGGGAGCTACGCTATGGTGCACTATCTTTCAGGTTACATTATAGCATGTGATTGATAATTAGCATTTACTACATAAGGTTGTACATACCCCTCATTAGTTGTTTTGCAATTTCTGTAAACCTGTGGGACATGATGAACACCATTGTAGAAGTTATGAGTTGATGATGGATAGAATCCCTACTTACTAAATGCAAGAAAAAAATTGGCCTCAGGATCAAGGCGCAGGAGAAGCGTGCAGAGGATTCGAAGGCCAGGGATGAGGAAGAGGTAGTGGATCAAGTCGAGGGCATGGGAACGTCATCTGTTATAACTGTGGCGAATAATGACACTTTGCACGAGATTGTATAAACCCCATGCATCCCTTATGTCAATACTGCCGACAGTTTGACCATGTCATAGATGAATGTTTGGTCCTTATGGCAAACATGTAAGAAAATAATTCCTAGCCCCAGTAGCCTACGCAAAATATTCAGATGATGAGGGCTGAGCCATGCGAAGAAGATAATAGCATAAATATAGTGACCAGAAGTGGTATGGCAGCTGGTAAAGGTAAGCAGCCTGAGGATGATGGATGGGTGTGTAAGACTGCCAATAAGGAAGTATGTTTTGATCTTAGTCGCGCTAAAGAGACCTTCAGGGAAGCAAATAAGAACTTCGCTGAGGCATCTACCTTAGGAAGTCAGGAGAAAATTCTAGAAACTAGTGTTATATAGCAAAATGAGCCCCTCATTACCTCATAGGGGAAAGACATGATAGCTGAAGTAAAGACCAAGATCACATGCCTTGTTTCCACACTAACAGTGACTATACCTACTTTATAAAGCTTCTCAGTAAGCCTAAGGGTGCGTTAGTGACCCTACTAACTCTAGTTGTTAGTTCATGAAAAAAGCTGGTGGATCCTAATGAAGTTCTAAATGTCAAAGGAGCAAACTGACTCATAAATATTTAGATATTTGCTCCTAAATCTACTCAAGAAAAGCAAGGAAACATCTCAAGTTTGACCTATTTGAGGGATTTCTAATCGTAATGAAGGAGGCAGATGGGAAAGAGTTGAAAAGCATGGAAACTTCATTGCTTTTACCTTAAGGAACTGATGGAGGAACTTGGAAACCCTAACTCAATTGCTACATAAGCAAAGTTAGGGCTATGGTGATAAGGGTCAGATCATTTGAAAGGATAGCTTACTTGATTGTTGAGCATAGTCTCAAATATAAGCATAAGAAGTTGGTAAGAAGGGGGAGAGAGAGAGAAGCTAGAGGGGTAAGGGAAGGCTGATGCAACAGATGGTTGTAATCACTCTTTCAACATTAATATAGAACTGTAGTTGTACTGTCTACTCTGTGGTGTTGGTACTATCGTTCATTTATTTGTTTGTCCAATACATTTTAGCGTGAGTAGCTTAGTTATGTGTAACTAGATGTCTTTTATGTATTCATGTATTAGTTATCAAGGTTGTATGCTATGATATGCTTGTCTCTTCTATGTGTAGGACTTGATCTAGAGCCCGCTCAGGGGACTTCCACCTAGCTACATTGTGCTCTCCAGCAAATCTATACGGAGGCTTGAGGTAATCCATATATTTTGCTTTGATAGTTAGTTAATGTTTAGGGACATGCATGTAACTTTGTAATGGATGCAGATAATCTTACAGTCTGCCAAGGGTCCCGGGAAGACCCTTGAGGGTATCTCCATTCTCCATACATCATGCATTTTATCCTATAGCAAAATTGGTGACTCCACTAGGGACTATACATCTAGTTCCCGGTTTACCCATGCTAGGTTCTTATACTAATAGGAGTCATAATTTTTGAATGACTGAGATTAAACCTGTAATATGTACATACCTTTACTTTTGAAAATGTTTTCCATATTCAAAAAATTAAAAAATGTAAAGAGGGTATGTCCTAAAAGAAAAATCAAAGGAAAAAAAGAATAAAAGGTAAAAAAAGATGGAAAATATGAACCCTAAGAAAAGAAAAGACCATGAAAGTGTGCAAGTCAAAATGCCACTGCTTTCTACTTTTTGTGCAATATAAATGATTGTGTGCAACTTGTAATCTTTTCCACAATCCATGATAGTCAAAATGTTTAAACTTAGTTATTTCATGTTCCAATTTCATGTTCATAGATAGAGAATAAAACCTGACCAAACTGTTTAATCTTGGCAGATAAGTAGATTAGGTAGAGTAAATAAAAGGAGCTCAACTATTTAATCTGAGCCCTTGGATGTAATAAAGTTAGATTTAGTTAGTTTACTATTGTAAAGAAAAAGAAAATTTTTTGATAAGGGTTTGCTAGCTCAAATGCACCCTAATAAAGAGAAGTAAAAATGGTAGGATGAGTAGATGGGTAAGTAGAAGAAAGATTGCAGAGTCTTAATGATTGATTAGACAAAAGCATGTGCATCATCCTTTTCAGCATAAAAGTTCCAAATGTGAATGGGCACTCAAGCATGTAGATGGATATCAAAGTCAATTAATTAACTCCCTTCATTCATTTTAACCTTTTACTTAACTAATTTCCCAAAATAAAGATCAAGGTACCTAAAAATCCTAAGTCAAAGAGGCTAAGAGCATTTCTCTGACTATTGGAGGGACTGGACCCTTGGCTTAATGACTTATAGGCTATAAGTACTAAAATCCCCTCATAAATATTCCCCCCCTTCAGCTCATTCGTTCTTCCTAATAAATCCCTTTTCCTAAGGTTAAAATCCTATTTTTCCTAAGGAAATGCAATCACCCCCATGAATACCCCATTTTATAAAATACCCACAAAAATACACTTAGCCTAAGTTATAATGTTTCTATGTAAAAAGAAAATGAATTGCAAAAAACACATTATGCTTTGTGCAATCCATTTTTCACCTTTTTCATATTAACTTCTGATTTTATTTATATCTATTAAATTCCTGAAAAACCCCTTTTTTGCTATATATTTTATTAAATCCCTTTAAAATATTAATATCCCTACCCCAATGTTTGAAATATAAACTTTACTTTATCCAACCTCAACTAATTGACATAATTAATCGATCTGTGATTAATTAAAGTCAAACCATCCACCAATCATATCTTGCTCGATACCTTAATCCCCGCCTTAACCCCTCATTAAGCTAAAACCACCGTGCTTAAATGCCCATCGGGCCCCTCCATTACTTTCTGTGCAACTTTCGCACCCAACCACCGCACTATCTCTCCCCTCCCCATCCGATGGCCCATGTTGATTTCGGAAGGGCCTGAAATGGGTTGTTTTCCACTGGGCCTCTGAGGCGACGTGGCGCTCGATGAATGGAATCGGGTGGCCTCCCCCCAATACCGCTAAATGCCCAAAGGCTATGTGAAGTAAACCACCTACTGCCAGCCCGCTACCCACCAAAACAATCATTGTTCACCTTGCTACGTGACAAACTGTCACTGTTCTTCTGTACCCGCCAAATTGACTTTTCACGCATAAATCCAAAAAAGCCCCAAATCATTGTTTTATCGTTTTTTAACTGTAATTTTCCATGCACGCGCCTGTGAACGTTGAAAGATGTCAACCCACGTAAACTTGTGCTCAGAAGATGCCAAAAGCTCTTACATTTCCTTCCATCCTGATTGAAACCTTTTCAACTGTTCAAAATCACCATTTACCTGGTTCAGACCCAGTTTTCTTCAGTTCCAGGTATTTAAGCCAAAATCCATTGAAGGCCCTGTTAATTTCTAAACTAGTCACTAAGTTTTCTTAATTGAAATTAAAGGGGAACTTTAGTAACTTAAAACTCACCTGGAATTGAACCACCATTACCTTAAATACTGGAAATTTACCTTCCCCATTCTTAAATCCACAAGAACTAAGAGTGCCAGCTCCAATTTCCATGGATGTCAGACCAATTACCACTCCTCACCTAGACCTGGATTACCTTCCCCTTGCTGAAAAACATTTCCAAATCAAGGACACCTCTGTCCATGAATCCCTTCTCAAATTATATTGCCAATACATAGACCAATACCTAAACAATGCTGACAAAACAGGTCTTTGGGAGTCTAATTTGACCAAGTACCAATTCCCTGAGGTGCACATCTCTCCAAAGATTGTCCATTATTGCCATGCAAATTACATTCCCAGTCAAAAAGCAGTGATGTCCCCTAACCAAACCATACTTTTCACCATCACTACTGAGTCAATCAATGAAATGTTGCAACTACAAGCAGGGTAGAACTTGACCCCTATTTCAATTGGAGACCTACTAGACAGTTTCCTCAAGATTACCACTGCTAAGCTTGCTGAAATATTTCAATCTTTTATTGTAGAAGAAAAACATACCCCAAAAGATCCTCCCCCATGCATATATACCATATTTTCTCAATTTGGCTATACCACCAATGAGTACATAGATGCAATCATCTTAGCCTTCATGTCCATTTTCTCTCCAGGACAACCTTCTGCTGTCATGTATGATTATGCCAAGTTCATGGCTGAAAAAATGCATGACTGATTCCTTAGAATGAGTACTAAGAGAGTATTTAAGTATTCTTTAGTTTTGTACCGCCTTTTCTTATATTACCAAGCTGACAAGTTCCCATTCACTCTCCAAAAGCTAGATACTAAAGGTCATCCTAGGTCAGTGATTTTTTGGACTCCTTTGATAAATAAGTATGATTCCCCATATCCATTAACAGACTTCATAGATATTTTTGTACATCCAATAGTGACAATGCTGCTAGGAAGTCCACCTCCAAGAATCAGTTCAGATATCAGGAGGATCCTACAACTGTCAAAACAACACAAAGTGGGAGATTGTTACTTATACAAAAATCACACAGAAATTAGGATCTATGGTTCTGATTTGGCCCCATATAAACTACCCATATACCTCCCAATGAGGTTATTTGCTTTGGAGTACTACAGGAAGATAATCAATTTAGATGAGGTGCATTTTGTTAAGGCCAAAACGAAGGCCCAACTCAGAATCAAAGATCAACTAGGCCCATTTGTATGTAATAGTTGAGAAGCTCAAAGAGAAGAAGAGGAAATCCTTCAGAGACTTAAATTAAAACAAAGCTTCATTTGGAGATATGATCCCTGTGACTTCATTTGCAACAGAAGATAGAAAAACAAGATTGCTCCCTACATTCACCATCGAATCCCTTAAATAGAGAAATATGCAAATCAATTGGAATGGGTGGAGAATACTTAAGTAGATAGGGATAACACATAAGTTTCAGTTGAAAATGCTCTAATTGATCTAGAGAAAAGGTTTGATGAGAGTTCTATCCTGTAGGTGCTAGGTGAATCTCAAGTCCAAGGAGAGTCTCAAATCCAAGAAGAATCTCAGGCACAAAGTGAATCACATATAGAAGAAGAATCTCAAGTGCAAGAAGAGTCAGAATAGCTAGGCCTATCAGAGGAATTAAATCAAAAAGGAATACCAGAGCCCATCATGAGTATTCCCCCTACCTTGCAAACTCCTCTAAATGAGCAGAAAAGCCTCAAAAGAAGTAGGGAAGAGGCCACTACCTCACGCAGAGTAACCACACAAACATATGCAGAGACCAACCTAGCCAAAAGGCAAAGGTTAAATCCTGTTTCTGAACAGGAATTCTCAGAAAAAATAGTTGAGGCCACCAGCACAGAAAGAGAAAGAAGCAAGCCTGCCACTCCCTCTGGCAGCACACTAGAACCTTCCACATCAAATACTCAGATGTTGGAAATGCAACAGAGTGTTGAAGTGTCCTAATTTAGGATGCCAGCTGATATGGACCAAGACATCAGAGAGAGGTACAAGGATATAAAAGCTAGGAATGAGAGGCTAAAAGTCCAAACCTATGCACAATACCTAAAGATGGCACCTACATACTAGACAAGGCTTATGTTAGCCTATGATGTGAAAGAAGGAAAAATGCAGATGACGTTTGTAAAATCTACCACTCAGTAACCAAGAACAACAATTGACTTCAAAAAGTTAGATTTCAAAGTGCTGGCAAAGGACATACATCCTATTGACCAGATTGAGCTGCACAAGTAGACAAGGGAGATGATTTACTCCACCTTGACAGGGAAATCCATCGCAACTCACCAATTGCAAAATTCCCTGAATAACATAGCAGCTCAATTCCAATTGGAGAAGGCCTCTTCAAAGGCCAAGGACACCAGAATCAAGTCCTTAGACGACTTAATCATTGAGTTGGGACATGATCCCAAAGATGTAAAGGCCACTAAAAAGTTGATAAAGAAGAAGAATGATGACATAGCTGCTTTGAAGAAGAAACTTAAGATTCCACCATTACATCACCCTTAGACAACAGAAGTCCTGGAGACCCAAAAGGACAAGAAGAGCTAATGAACTTCATCCTAAAGCTAAATGACCAGTTGAAAGAAACAGAGAAAGAATTGGACACATTGATTTAGTCCAAACAAAGTGAATTGGCCACCACTTCTACAACTGCCATTCCCACAGTAACAATTGTGGATCCCTCAACACTATCAAGATCTTTGGCACCAACTACTCCACCTACCACAACACTTCCAGTCACAACTGAGTCTACAATAGCAGGTGCTTCAACAAAAAAGACAACAGAGTTAGTGAAAGCCATATTGGAAATGTCCATCCAAGCAACTAAACTTAAAAGGCTTAAGGAGAAAGTAGCAAGCTTAGAAACTGGCTGTAAGCTTGCCCAAATATAGCAGAGAGAAGAAACATAGAAAACCCTAAGGATGGGTGAGAATATTAAGGTCCTAGAAAAAGATTTAACTCTACAAAAGCCACTACAATAGACCAAAGAGATGCTTTGGGCCAATATCATTGACTATGTCAATGATATTTGGCCATCAATTCAAGTAATATTTGAGCAAACAAAACTAGTGAAAGTGGCCACTGAGGCTATTAACAAAGTAAGGGAATATTTGGAGATCAACCTGAGGATGCTAATCGACTCATGCACTTCTTGAATAGCAAGAAAAAACTCGAACTTAATGAGCTTGGTGTAGAGGACAGAACTGGAGCCATCATAGAAGTCAAAATGGTTCTTTCCAAAAGAAACCTTACAGTTAACCTAGAGGAAAAATGCCATAACATGCAGGTGGGCATTGAGAGATTCATGGCCAAGTTTCAAATTTTGAGGGATAAAGGCCTTCCTAGTCCTATGGTCATCCATAAAAAAATTATGACCCAATTGGACTACATTGACAGATTAAGGAATTTGGCCAAGGATCAAGCAAGCACTTCAGGTATCAAGGCCTTGCCAACTGGAAAAATATTGTATGATACTTTGGGGAATTTGTTTCTTCTGGAGCATGAGGTGAAATACTTGTTTGTCACCAAGCCTAATTTTTCCAAATGCACAGAGGTAGACGAGATCTACAGGTGAATGCTCAAAGTAAAGTTACCTGAGGATGAATGGTGGGAAAAGATGATAGATTTACTATAAGTTACTACAGTAAATCTGAAGGCAGGTAAGAGACAGATAAACAGGGTCAAAGAGTATCAGTGAAAGATGAAAGATAAATATGATTCCAGTGTACAAATATCATTCATCTTAAAAGGGCTCAAACTCATCTACAGTAGCCAACACTACCAGAATAAAAGGGACATCTTCCATCTGTCTCTATCTTCATGCTTCAAGATATTTTTATTTCCTTAATAAAATCTCAAACTGTTATGAGATATTTTGTAATATTTTTTGTATAAATACTTAACATTTCGAATTATTTAGGGTGGATTCAAAGACATTTCTGTAGATTTTTCATTCAAATCAAAGTCTTATTGTATCAAAAACTGGATTGGCTTGCTAGATCAGGGAATAAAGTTCACACATTTTACAAGATTCTTGTGGAGAGAAAAAATCAAATAATTATTCTCTCATGTGCATTATTGTTTTTCCTTATGTTTCTAATAATAATATGTGTTTCTATGAAATTTGAATGTTAAACTAGGGATGATATTTTATAATTTGCTTCAATGCACTCTGTCTTGACTATTTACATTCTTAATGTTTTCTTCTAAACTATCTTAGCTATGGAATTCTTAGTTGCTCCTTAGCTTCTGTGGTTTCCCTTGTGTTCTATGTAGCAAAGAATTCTTATTACCATTTGTTGATGATCACCCCCTGTTCCTCATTCTGATCCTAGTCCAAGGATTCTTAAGTTCCCTTTTACCCTGGTTAGAATCATTCCATCCATCAGACCTTGAAGATTTGCCTTTTGTTTTGCTAGCCTTCCCTGTAAACACTCCCTTTAATGATATGATCCAGTTATGCTATCCTTTTATTGACTCCATAGCCCAATGGCTTGAAGAGGCTTGCTCTACCCATCTATTCCTAGAATTCCACCACCCAACAAAAATCAAAACCTTATGAACATTAAGAACTAGCCTAAAATCCCACCCAAACAAGGTTAAATTATCAAGAGAGAGCCCTCTCTGGACTTAGGTTGGCTACAACCTGAGTCTGAAGATTGGTTTGTGGTTACCTCAGATTATTCCTTCTTTTGATAACTTCTACAGAAGACTTCTGAGTGATAACATAGTGGCGACCATACTGGGGACTCAAATCCTCAGTCTTAATAATCCTTTGAGAAATTTAAAATCTTTATTTCAAGCCTCTTAGAGGGTTTATTAGAAGTTATTTATGAAAATTTCATAAAAAGAAAATAACTAGAAAAGTTCGAAACTCTGGCTTCAAGGAGAACTCATTATACTAGGGCCAATCCTAATCCAAAACCTGCCCCAATATTTGATAATCCCAACCTGATTTCGAGAATATCCAGAAGACAAGAAAGTTTAGTAAGCCCAATGCCTTCAATCAAAGCAGATTCATGCCCTGATTAGTGGTTGTTTTATAAGACCTCCCATTTGATGAGTCATTTGACCTTTCCCTATTTAGAACCAGGTCTGAAAGTGCACTTGATGACATAGTTCTAGATCTAGAGTTTATTGCAGATCTTGAAGTCCAAAAGGCAAACTTGTCAATTGATCAGTATATTTTAAATTCCTCTCAGTCGCCCCTTACCACTGCTAAGATCCCTGAGCTTTCTGAAATAGTTTCAACTCCTTTTAGTTCACCATTATTCCCTTCCACCTCTAAATTTCATTCCTCGCCTCCATTTATACCTTCTCTCCCCCACCAACCTATCATTACACATCAGACACCCATTACTCTCAGTCCTTCATCAACTACTGTATCACCTCCTGTTACCCAAACCCCACTTCTTAGTCCTGCCCAACTTAGAGCCATGGAAAATAGATATGATCCTCTTGTGTTACCTGCTCAACATGGTTCCATGCCACAAGATTACCAGAACAAAATTGTCCAATTCGATGGCATAGGAACTTACACAACACAATAGATTACAAACAAAATGATGGATTTCTTTGAATTACATGAAATTGATATTGGAGATGTCCAAATGAGACTTTTTGCTCAGACTCTAGTTGGTGATGTAAGAACATGATTTAGATCTTTACCTGATAATAGCATAGACACTTTAGAAGTATTTTATCAGCAATTTTTAAATAGATGGGAAAAGAAAAAGAACCCTCTCCAGATCCTTTCAAAATATGAAAACATCAGGAAAGGACCAAATGAAACAGTCTAGGATTACTGTACTAGATTTAACAATATATACAATGCAATACCAGTTAATCTTAGACACCCACCTAGTTTAGCTCTCATAAAGTTTCCTGATGGGTTTGATACTGATAAGGCTTTCCAACTAAGAGAGAGAAATCCTCCAACCTTAGAAGACATGCAGAGTGTAGCAGTTAGTGTAGAAGCTAATTTGCTAGCAAAAAGAGCTATGGTTAGGAATGAGAGGAGAGGACCATTGAAAGATGAAGCCTCACCCTCTAACCTTAAAATAGATGCCTTAGCCAAAGGAATGGAAAAACTGATGGATAAGATAGAGAACATTGAAAGGAAGCCTCACTGGGATAATCAACAAGCACCTCCAGTGAGAAATCAAAACTTTAGAAAGAATCAAAATCAAAACACTGGAAAAAATGGACCTGATCAAAATATTAGGCCTCCTTTTCAATAAAGCTATGTTGAAACTTCCCATTCAGTCGACCCTGAACAAGACACAAATTAACTTAATGGGATTAGGTGAGAAGGAAACTGTCTTTTTGACTCAAGATGATCAGGAATTACATATGCTTCAGCAATTGCAGACCCAATCTAGAGAATCATTCGATTACAAGAAAGGTTATGATTTTGTTATCTTCAAAGTGCATAAATAGTACAACTTGAGGAGTAAAAAGAACATTGATACTCCTGAACAAAAAAAGAAAGCAGTACCAAATCAACCTAAGAAAATCAAATCAGTTCCAGTTACTAAAACTCTCTAAATCCTCTCTAGACCAAATCAAAACCCTTCTGGTCCCACCATTATAGATATAACCAATGACCAACCCCCTGATAATCAACCATCCACTTCAATCCCCTCCAAGGAGACAATGGAAGAATCTCCAAACATCACAATAGAAAATCCACAGAAAAATACTTCAAATGCAGAAAAAGAAGACCAACCTACTCCAAATCCTGGCATGAAAATTCCAAATCCTCAAACAGAAAAAGCCCCTTTTCCTTTAAATTTACGAGCAGAGGTAGCTAAGCTAAAAATATCAGTCCCCTTAACAGAGTTGATTAAAAATGAAACTTACAAATCTCAAATAAGCAAATCCTTAAACTTTGTTGAGAATGAAGATTTTGTTAACTTGTTTGATGATCAGCCTGAGCTTATATTCAGTCCTGATGTTAATGGAAAACCATTAGAAGGAGGGATACCACCCTTTTATATTATTCTTAACATTCATGATAAGATCTTACACAATGCAATGTTAGATTTTGGGGCTTCACACAATTTAATGCCTAAATCTGTTATGGAAAAATTGAACTTGGACATCACTAGGCCTTACAAGGATCTGTTTTCATTTGATTCAAGTCAAGTAAAGTGCCTAGGGTTAATCAAAGACCTGTGTGTTTCCTTAGTACAATATCCTGCTAAGACCATTCTCATGGACATAGTTGTTGCTGATATACCACCTAAATATGGCATGCTAGTGTCTAGATCATGGGGGGCTAAACACCAAGGATATTTTCAACTTGACATGTCATATTCCACAATTTCAGTCTCTAGACATCCTAAAAAATTGTACCGGGAGACTCTAATGAAATATGTAGTGAGTAGCCAGGCTAGGCCTCAAAACTTTCCTATCTATTCCATGCATTCTCACATTGATTCTTTTATTATGTACAATGTTGAACAAACACAAGAAACTGCTTCAAACAACATTATTTCAGAACCAAAAGAAATTGCAGTTACAGTTCAAACTGAAATTGTCTAAGATCAAGAGATTTCAAATAAAAAAGATAATCAAGACACCTTAATCAATAAAGAATTTGTCCCCCCAAACAGTAAAAATTATGAACATGAAATATTATAGCATCTTGAATTTGATGGGTTAGTGAACAAGTTAGGAGTAGGAGCAGGAGTATGGATTTACAATTTAGAGAATGATTACTCAAAGGGCCATGCTTACAGACTGAATTTCAATTGCACCAATAACATGGCTAAGTATGAAGCACTTATTTTAGGTCTCAAATTGGTTAGAAAGCTAGGAGCCATAAGAGTGTGTATTATGGGAGGTTTTGAGTTGGTTATAAAACAAATTAATGTTGTATATATGACCAAAGACCCTAGATTAAGCTTTTATATAGGTACAGTTGTAGAAATATTAAACACTTCTCTAGAAACTAATCTTGCAATCATTCCAAGGAAAAATAATATGCAGGCTCATAGTTTAGCAATGTTTGCCAGCACTTGTAAGTTACCATTCCAACCTAACCATCAGTACACTGCTAAGGTTAGGCATAGACCTGCTATCCCAGATAACTTGAAAAGCTTGCAAGTATTCACTAATGACCAACAGATAAATAGTAATATAGAGGAGGAATTTGTAAATAGTAATATAGATACTGAAATAACATTAGATCCCAGTTTTACAGATAAAATAAAAATTGACAAATTAAAAGATGAAGAGATAGATAGATTCCATCCCAATAAATTACAAAATCAGATGTACAAAACCTAAAGCAAGTTGAAATTGAAGAGATAATTAACGAAGATTTTGAAATTTTTAATCTCAAAGAGAACTTTTTTCCCAAAGGATTAACCCCTTTGGAAGACTTGTTTGATTCAAATGATGTCCCTAGAAAACCAAATATGGAACCCTTAAAATCCAATATAGAGGAGTGTAACGTAGGTACTAAGGAAAATCCAAAATTGATAAAACTTTCAAAGTCCTTACCTCCTATTGAAAAAGTGAAATACATTGAACTGCTAAAGGAATTCCAAGATGTCTTTGCTTGGAGTTATGACGACCTCAAGTCCTATGACACCAGCATAATACAACACATGATTCCGATAAAGAAAACCAGAAACCTTATAGACAGAAGCTTAGGAGGATTAATCCTATCCTATTTCCTTCTATTGAAAAGGAAATCAGAAGAATGTATGAAGCCAAGATAATAGCACCAATTAGGTTCTCTAATTGTGTTTCCAATTTGGTGCCAACAAGGAGGAAGACTGGTGAGATTAGACTTTGTGTCAACCTCAGGAATATCAATAAATTTTCACTTAAAGAAAATTACCCTCTCCTTAAAATGGATCATATATTACAAAGGGCAGTAGGGTTAACCAGAATCTCATTATTGGATGGGTTTTCTGGTTATAATCAGATTCTAGTTCACCCAGATGACCAGGCCAAAACAACGTTCACAACTTCTTGTTGGAAATAATACTGAGAGGGGGGGTGAATCAGTATTATCAGATCAATCAAACTTTTTTTTCAATGCTCAGAAACATATATGCTACTTCAGTTAGGTGAACCAGCGTGTACACGCTACTGTGACTAAATAAAACAGCGTATAAGAAGAAAACTCATAATTTAGTTAGCTTATTCTTCAGTTAAGTTCATCAGGACATTATTCACCACATTAACAGTAAACAGGTGCAGTATAACAGAAAAAGCCACACACATGAACACCAAGATATAAGGTGGAAACCCAATGTGGGTGAAAACCACCTGCTGCAAGTTGTCTCTATCTTTCTTTAATATGAAACTTCAGTTTACAATCTTTTGTACTGGTGCAGCCTTATACCAGTACGCAGGCTACAACCTGCAGAAGGCTACAACCTTCTCTCGTTCTCCAAACTTCCTTGGAAGGGAGCTCCAACCCCCTTTGCTCTTGTACTAGCCAAGATACTAGTACGTAGGTGCTGACCTACAATCTTCTTTCCTTCAGGTACCACCTTTCATACATTTTCAGACTGGATATTCCTGAAGCACAACATTACAAACTGTAGACCCCAATTCATTCAACTTTCACAACAGATCATTGAAGCATAAAACAACCAATACTAGTATTATCAAACTTTGAATCACTGAACCACTGAACCTTGTCAATCACCAGATACCAGAACACAGAGCAGTCTACAGAACTCTGTAATAACAGTCAGATCCAACTGCAAACCCAAAAATCAAGCTTTAAGAGATATACGCTACTTCAATGAGCGAAACCCGCGTATACACGCGCTTTTACCTAAGCCAACCTGGGTACAGATCTAAAAATAGATTCTCTCAACTTGCAGCTATACCATACATCAGTTAGATCCAGAACATAATATTGCGACAGTACGCATAATCAACCATATCATAATAGTGCATTTCAAACCATTAGATCCCGATTTATCCTTAGATCTAGTCTTCCATCCACCGATGTGATTTCTCCTTAGCTCATATCAAGCAACCCAGACCCTGCATATCAGATCTCTTTCTCTCTTAGATATTCAAGCCTTGTCGAAAGATGATTTTGCCTAATGATCTTCTTCTCCTTATATAGCCTTAGGCCTTGCTCAATACCAAGAGCCAAAACCATAGTAACACAATACCATCAACTTCAAAACTAGGGATCGACACGCCCGTCAAGACACAATGGTCCGAAACCATAGGCACAACTTCCAAGGACTAACCACCATGGACCAAAGGTACTTTTCCACATACACACGCTTTTTCTGAATCCAACTAGCGTGTACACGCGACTTGGGCTTAATGAACCTGCGTATATGAACTTCCTTGGTATGCTGTACTAAGATCTGTCTTCTGATTAAGTTGCCATCACCTGTACCACACCTGTACCAACCTCTGAGCACCTGTACCAACCTCTGAGTGAGTTGCCATCAAGGACAACACTTGAATCATAATGCCAACAATCTCCCCCTTTGGACTTGATGGCAACCACCACACCAAGTCACTCTCCCCCTTTGACATCAAGGGCAAAGGGCTGTGCTCCCCCTGAGGACATGCTGATACCTCTGCTTGGCTGTGCTGACTCATGCTCCTTCTGACAGTAGGCCAGATCTGCAAAAGATGTTCTTCAACAAGAACCAAGACTTATACACCATAAGGGACCTTCCTATCACCAAAAGACTCAATACATACATCCATACTCCCTACCAAGAGGGGACATATCAGAAACAACCAATTATATTACAGCATTCATCCCAGGCATAGTGGGGAAACCAACATAGGCCGTTACATGACCTTGACACCATAAAAGAGATATCGCAAGAGAGATACATGACATAGAGACAACAGATCTAGACCAAGACTTATGAAAGTCACCAGCAGCATATGATAAACATCTTTTTAGATCAGCAACCAGGATTTCTTTCTGAGCTCCTTTTCCTGAAATCAACAACCAAAACATCTGAATGCCAACAATGCTTTATGAGACTTTTAAGCTGCTCCCCCTGAACCTGTGCCTGCTGCACCCCCTGAAACCGTGTCTGAAGAATTCTGACATACCCATTGCTATTCAGAACTCCAGAGTTTGCCCTTGCTGTTCAGAACTTCATATACGCGATTTCTCCTGCATGAAACAGCATATGGACGCGGATATAATCTCTGAAACATGCGTACACCATACACGCGACTTTCTCAGCATAAATCCGCGTGTGTACGCGTATATACCTTTCGTAACTTGCGTATACCAACTTTTCTGTAGAACAGACAAGCTTCAACAGCAGGATGAAGCATCAACTACTCCCAGCTTTTGTCTGAGATATTCAAAAGTTTCCCTGGGCAGTGGTTTTGTGAGAATATCAGCAACTTGTTCCTTAGAAGGAACATACTCCAACTTGACCTTCTGCTCAAGCACTTGTTCCCGAAGAAAATGGTACTTGATTGGTATGTGCTTGGTCTTTGAGTGCATGACTGGATTCTTTGAAATGCTGATTGCACTTGTATTATCACATAAGATAGAGACGGGTGGTGTGCAAGTGATTTGAAAGTCCTGCAAGGTCTGCATCATCCAAAGAAGTTGTGTGCAACAAGATGCTGCAGCCACATATTCTGCTTCAGCTGTAGATAAGGCAATCGAACTCTGTTTCTTGCTGAACCAAGATACTAATCTGGAACCCATGAAGAAAGCACCACCACTTGTGCTTTTCCTATCATCCACACTTCCAGCCCAATCTGCATCTGTGTAAGCATGAAGAGTGAGATCTGTATTTCTAGGATACCATAAGCCATAGTTTTGGGTCCCTTGAAGATATTTGAAGATTCTTTTGACTGCCTGAAGATGAGTTTCCTTTGGGTTGGCTTGAAATCTTCCAACCATTCCTACTGCATGTGTAATATCTGGTCGAGTACCTGTCAAATAAAGCAAACTCCCAATCATGGATCTATAAGTGGGTTGGTGAACTGCTGTTGATTCATCATTTGCACTGAGGCTGCATCCTGTAACCATGGGTGTACATACTGGCTTTGACTCTTCCATGCCATACTTCTTCAAGATCTGCTTGAGGTATTTGGTTTGAGACAAGAAGATACCTCCTTCATTTTGTTGGATTTGCAATCCAAGAAAATATGTCAATTCTCCAAGAAGTGACATTTCGAATTCTTTCTGCATAACCAAGGCAAAGTTTTGACTCATAGTCTCTTCATTGCTGCCAAAAATAATATCATCTACATAAACAACAAGAATTAGCAATTTGTTATTTTCAACTTTTATATAGAGATTGCTATCTGCTGATCCTTTTGAAAAGCCTTGTTGGTGAAGATATTTGTCCAACCGATAGTACCAAGCCCTTGGAGCTTGTTTGAGTCCATAGAGTGCCTTTTTCAATCTGCATACAAGGTTTGGATCATTCCCAAGAATGAAACCATCTGGCTGCTCAATATATACTTCTTCTTCTAAGTCTCCATTCAGGAAGGCTGATTTCACGTCCATTTGAAATACCTTGAAGTTTTGAAAGCTTGAGAGAGCAAGGAACATTCGGATGGCCTCAAGTCTTGCCACAGGAGCAAAGGTCTCTTCAAAATCTATTCCTTCTTGCTGTGCATACCCTTTACAAACAAGTCTGGCCTTGTTTCTAATTACTTCTCCATTTTCATTTAATTTATTCTTGAAGACCCATTTTGTTCCTATTACATTCTTATCTTTTGGTCTAGGAACTAATTCCCAAGTGTTGTTCTTTTCGATTTGCTCAAGTTCTTCATCCATTGCTTTGACCCAACATTCATCTTTGCATGCCTCTTTCACATTTTGTGGTTCAGTGGAGGAGAGTAATGCTAAGTAGCTTGAAGCTTCTGCAAGTGTCCTTCTTGTTTGTACTCCTGCTTCTTTCTGCCCCACAATCTGAGTTTCTGGATGATTCTTTTGAACATATCTGGATGGAGTCTTCTCTTCTATTCTTGTCTGCTCCTCTGGTTCTTCTTGAGATTCTTCTTCTTCTTGAGGTTCTTCTTCTTCATCATTTCGCCTTTGAGAGTAACCTTCATCTTCTTCAATATCTTCATGATGAACTTGCCTAGGAATATATCCCTTCTCGTCAACCACTATATCAATACTGTCAACAATTCTGCCAAGTCTTTTATTGTAGCACTTGTATGCTTTGCTATGTGGAGAATAACCAAGAAGAATGCCCTCATCTGCTCTTGGTTCAAGTTTGCCAAGTTGCTCATCAGTATTCTTAATATAACATTTGCTCCCAAAGATTTTGAAGTGCTTCACGGAAGGAGTTTTACCACTCCAAAGCTCATGAGGTGTTTGAGTGCTGTTTACTCGGACATTTGTTTTGTTAAGAATAATAACAGCAGCATGTGCAGCTTCACCCCAGAAGGTTGCAGGAGTACCTGATTCATCGAGCATAGCACGAGCCATTTGTTGGATAGTTCTGTTCATTCTTTCCACAACCCCATTTTGCTGAGGAGTTCTAGCTGTAGAGAATTCTCTTCTTATCCCATGTTCATCGCAGAAATCGAAAAATTCATTTGATGTGAACTCCCCACCTCTGTCAGATCTGAGGCACTTAATTTTGTGTCCTGATTCATTTTCAGCCAATGCTTTGAAGGATTTGAATTTTTCGAATGCTTCATCTTTGTGCTTCATAAGCCCTAACCAAACAAACCTTGAGAAATCATCAATGAATAATATCAGATATTCTTCTCCTCGAGGTGTCCTTTTCCTAAATGGACCACATACATCTGTATGGACTAGCTCAAGAGGCAAGCTAGCTGATCCTTCCTTCTCTGGAAAGTTAGTTCTGGTTTGCTTTCCAAACTGACAAGATTTGCATATGGTGTTGTCTGGAATTTTGATATCTGGAAGATCGCGAACTGCCTGATATTTGCATGCTTTCCTTATTTGTGAGAAGCTTAGATGTCCCAACCTTCGATGCCATAACCAGTGCTCTTCATCCTTGCTAAGATATCATTGTTGTTGTCCTTCTTCAAATATGTACAGATTATTTGGAGTTCTTTTGCCTTTGAGAACTGTTTTACCTGTATCAAGATCACGAACAAGACATCCATTCGATCTGAAAATAACCTCGGTTTTTTGATCACACATCTGGCTGACACTTAGTAGATTATGCTTCAATCCATCAACATACAAAACATTTCCAGCCTTGACCTTTTCTTTCAAAGGAGCAATACCTTTTCCTTTTATAGTTGCAGGAGTATCATTTCCAAAAGAAACTTTCTTTCCCTTTTCTAAAGTAGAATAAGATTCAAGTTTTTCTTTATCACCTGTCATATGTTTCGAACATCCACTGTCAATGTACCATAGATTTTCCTGTCCTTCTGCATAAAATGCTATCCCACATATTTCTGTTTGAGGTTCCTTTATTCTCCATGTTTTGGTGCTCGTGGCTTGTTCCTTTTTCTCCTGAAACCTGCTCCTGCATTCAGAGTCTTTATGACCAAAATTATTGCAAATAGAACATTCAACTTCATTTTCAAGAACCGAAAAGTTGTTATAGGTCCTTTTTGTAATCCCTGTCATACTTCTTTGTTTTTGAGCTTCCCTAGTCATGATTGTTTTATATGCAACACATTGAGCTGCTTTGTGACCAAAGTTATGGCAAGAAAAGCATTGTCCATTGAAGAAGCTTCTGCGGTTATTGAATCTACCAGCCAACTGATTGTAATTTCTATTTTCATCTATTCTTGAGCCAAACTGAGAAGATTTTACCTGTGGTTGGTTGTAGCTTTTGTTCACCCTTAAGAAGGATTGTCCCTGATAGTTTCTGTTTGTAATTCGTCCCTGCTTTACCTGATTATCTTCATTGTTCTTCTGCTCATTTCTTCTTGCTGCATCAAGATAACTTTTTGAGGTGGATGCTTGAGAGGTTTCTCCATTATAGCCCAAACCTGTCTTGTTTAGAGGAGACCGCTGCACATTGATAATCTCATCCAAAGTTTCAGATCCTTTGACAAACTTAAGATTAATAGCTTTTGTTTTCTCAATTTCTTTTCTGAGACCAACAATTTCACCTTCTAGTTTTTCAAGATGTTTTTCCTTTTCATCAATTTGAAATTGCAAAGTATCAATGATCACATTCTTTTCTTCTATGGATCTCTTGAGTCTAGTAATTTCATTATAGAGATTATCCACATCTACAGCATCCTCATAATCATCATCTTCAAATGCCATTAACAGCTTATATTTATTACCTTGTTCATCTTCATCACTGTTTGATAAGCCATCACTATCTTCATGGGTGTAGTAGCTTTTCTTATTTGCACTTTGTTTCTTGTTCCATCTAGCAGGTTCTTTTCCTTTATCCTTATAAGGACATTTTGCAGCATAATGACCTACTCTTCCACAAGCAAAGCATTTGAAAGGTAGCTTACCTCTGAACCTTCCAGAACCCCTTTGAAGATTTCTGACAAAATTTGATTCTTCTTCCTCTTCTTCTGGAACATGGCTTGCTTCATAGTAATCTTCTTTTCCTGATGCCTTAAAAGCAGCTTCCCTTCTGTCAGATGGACCTCCCTTTCTCATTTCATAAGCAGTTAGAATTCCATGTAGCTGAGACATAGTGAGAACACGGAGATTTTCCTTTTCTTCTATTGGAGATACTTTAGATTCAAACTTGGGGGATAATGATCTTAGAATCTTTTGAACTACTATAGTCTCTTTTATTTCTTCACCCAAATTTTTCATACAATTAACAATCTCATCTACCCGAAGAAAATAATTAGCCACACTTTCATCATTATACATCTTGAGAGTCTCATATTGAATCCTGAGAGTTTGAAGTTTAGCTTGCTTTACCTGTTCATCTCCTTCATAGCTAGTGATCATTTTGTCCCATATCTCTTTTGCTGATTTGAAGTGCATGACCTTCATGAATTCTATTTGGGATATACTTCCTAATAGAGTACTGACTGCTTTTGCATTTGTTTCATACTGCTTTTTCTCAGCTGGATCTGTAGGAGTAGCTGAAGGAAAAGCATAGCCTGTTTCTACAATGCTCCAAACTTCTGTACCAAGAGATTGAAGATATGCAGTAACTCTTACCTTCCAATAATTGAAATTTGTCCCATCAAAAATCGGTGGCCTGATTGATGCTTCTTTCTCGTAGTTGCTCATGATGAATGATCTACCTTCAAGCGATCAAGCTTCTCTGAAGGACCTGCTCTGATACCAATTGTTGGAAATAATACTGAGAGGGGGGGTGAATCAGTATTATCAGATCAATCAAACTTTTTTTTCAATGCTCAGAAACATATACGCTACTTCAGTTAGGTGAACTAGCGTGTACACGCTACTGTGACTAAATAAAACAGCGTATAAGAAGAAAACTCATAATTTAGTTAGCTTATTCTTCAGTTAAGTTCATCAGGACATTCTTCACCACATTAACAGTAAACAGGTGCAGTATAACAGAAAAAGCCACACACATGAACACCAAGATATAAGGTGGAAACCCAATGTTGGTGAAAACCACCTGCTGCAAGTTGTCTCTATCTTTCTTTAATATGAAACTTCAGTTTACAATCTTTTGTACTGGTGCAGCCTTATACCAGTACGCAGGCTACAACCTGCAGAAGGCTACAACCTTCTCTCGTTCTCCAAACTTCCTTGGAAGGGAGCTCCAACCCCCTTTGCTCTTGTACTAGCCAAGATACTAGTACGTAGGTGCTGACCTACAATCTTCTTTCCTTCAGGTACCACCTTTCATACATTTTCAGACTGGATATTCCTGAAGCACAACATTACAAACTGTAGACCCCAATTCATTCAACTTTCACAACAGATCATTGAAGCATAAAACAACCAATACTAGTATTATCAAACTTTGAATCACTGAACCACTGAACCCTGTCAATCACCAGATACCAGAACACAGAGCAGTCTACAGAACTCTGTAATAATAGTCAGATCCAACTGCAAACCCAAAAATCAAGCTTTAAGAGATATACGCTACTTCAATGAGCGAAACCCACGTATACACGCGCTTTTACCTAAGCCAACCTGCGTACAGATCTAAAAATAGATTCTCTCAACTTGCAGCTGTACCAGACATCAGTTAGATCCAGAACATAATATTGCGACAGTACGCATAATCAACCATATCATAATAGTGCATTTCAAACCATTAGATCCCGATTTATCCTTAGATCTAGTCTTCCATCCACCGATGTGATTTCTCCTTAGCTCATATCAAGCAACCCAGACCCTGCATATCAGATCTCTTTCTCTCTTATATATTCAAGCCTTGTCGAAAGATGATTTTGCCTAATGATCTTCTTCTCCTT
Source organism: Pinus tabuliformis (assembly GCA_031772625.1). Lineage (NCBI taxonomy): Eukaryota > Viridiplantae > Streptophyta > Pinopsida > Pinales > Pinaceae > Pinus > Pinus tabuliformis. Next base: position 726,354,908 of record CM062820.1, on the reverse strand, counting down.
ATATAGCCTTAGGCCTTGCTCAATACCAAGAGCCAAAACCATAGTAACACAATACCATCAACTTCAAAACTAGGGATCGACACGCCCGTCAAGACACAATGGTCCGAAACCATAGGCACAACTTCCAAGGACTAACCACCATGGACCAAAGGTACTTTTCCACATACACGCGCTTTTTCTGAATCCAACTAGCGTGTACACGCGACTTGGGCTTAACGAACTTGCGTATATGAACTTCCTTGGCATGCTGTACTAAGATCTATCTTCTGATTAAGTTGCCATCACCTGTACCAACCTCTGAGCACCTGTACCAACCTCTGAGTGAGTTGCCATCAAGGACAACACTTGAATCATAATGCCAACACTTCTTGGGGCACATTCATTTATTTGAAAATGCCTTTTGGAATAAATAATGCAGGGGAAACCTTTCAAAGATCTATGGACATAACTTTTTGTAAGGAGATTCATGATTTCCTAGTAATATACTTAGACGATATCACTGTATTCTCAAAATCTGACAAACAACACCTAGATCATCTAAGGCAGGTCTTCATCAAATGTAGGAAGTATGGAATTTCTTTGAATCCTAAAAAATATTTATTTGGGTTAGAAGAGGGAAAACTGCTAGGCCACATAATCTCTAAAGATGGTATCAGAATAGATCCTGCAAGAATTGAAGCCATCTTACAGATACAACACCCTAGGAGCATTAGAGAATTACAAGCCTTTTTAGGAAAAATAAACTTTCTTAGAAGATTTATTTCTAACTTGGTAGAATTAATTAGATCATTGAATAACATGTTGAAAAAAGATTCGACCATAAAATGGACCATTGAAGCTAAGAGATCCTTTGAAGATATTAAGCTAGCCTTAACAAAGACACCAGTTTTTGTTAGCCCAAAGTTTGATAGGGATTTCATTATATTTTATTTCGCCTCAGAACATATAATTGTTGCAGTCCTACTGCAGAAGAATGATCAGGGTCATGAACAACCTATTTCCTTTTTTAGCAAAGTCTTGAGAGATACCCCTTTAAAGTACAATATAATGAAAATAAAGCCTTTTCTTTGGTCAAAGCTATCAAAGATTTTAGAGTTTACATTTTATATTCTCATATAATAGTCTATGTCCCCAATGCAGTAGTAAAGGATATCCTAACTCAAGATGGTCCAGATGGAAAGAGAGGGAAATGGATTGCTACTATATTAGAATATGACCTAGAAATCAAGCCACCAAAGTTAATCAAAGGCTAAGGTTTAGCCAAGGTCATGGCCAAATCAAATTGTCAATCCCTAGACATAAATTTTATTGTAGAAATGGATAGTGGAGAGGAGATGGTGACTCCACCAATCAATCAGGCCTTTATTGAATCACCATGGTATGCTGACATCATATATGTTATACAAAATTTACAATCTCCTCCTGAATTATCCAGGGCCAAAAGCATGCTTTTAAAAATGAAATTTTGAAATTTTGCATACTTGACAATGCTTTGTTTTGGAGGAATCATGAGGGTATCCTTCTTAACTGTTTATTGAAAGAAGAACCTGACAAGGTGTTACAAGAGTTTCATGCAGGTGACTGTGGAGGACATCTTTACTGGAAAACCACTGCTGACAACATTCTTAGAGCTGGTTTCTATTGGCCCTCTTTGTTTTCTGATGTAAATAAATTTGTAACCTCATGTCATAAATGCAAAATTTTTGAAGGAAAGAAAAAGCTTTTACCCCTCCCCCTGAAACCAATATCTGCTGAAGCACCTTTTCAACAATGGGGTCTTGACTTCATTGGTGAAATCCACCCACCTTCCTCTGCACAACACAAATGGATCCTCACTGCTACAGATTATTTTACCAAATGGATAGAAGCCATACCATCAAGGCAAGCCACTGACATTGTTATAATAACCTTCCTTGAATCCAACATCCTATCTAGATTTGGGTGCCCAACCAAGATCATCACTGACAATGTAGCAACCTTCAAGTCTAAGAGAATGATTGATTTCTGTAATAAGTACCATATAACTTTGGGCCATTCCACAACTTATTACCCTCAAGGAAATGGACTAGCAGAGTCCTCAAACAAGAGTTTAGTGAATATCATCAAAAAGTTGTTAGAAGACAACAAGAAAACATGGAACAAGAAGCTAGTGAATTCCTTATGGGAAGATAGGCTAACCACAAAGAAATCCATTGGTACTAGTCCTTATCAATTAGTTTATGGAGTGGAAGTTGTTTTCCCATCATCCTTAGGAACACCAGTGATGAAGTTGCTCCAAGAGTTGTAGGTTGAACCAAATGACATCTAAAGAAGAATCAACCAAACAATTCATTTACAGCAGACCAGGGAAGAAGTGTACATCAGATCTCAAGTTGTGCAGGAAAGGATCAAGAAGGCTTTTGATAAAAGGACTAAGGCAGAATATTTTTACCTAGGGGACAAAGTTTTGAAATGGGACTCAAGAAGAGAGGATAAAGGTAAACATGGGCAATTTGATTTCCTATGGAAAGGCCCATATGTCATCTATGCATTCAGGGGTAATAATGTTTTCTTCCTTGGAGAAATGGATCGCACAGAAGAAGAAGGAGGACCATTTAATGGTCGAATGCTTAAACACTACATTGAACCTAGTTACTAATTTCACTAATCATTTGTACATATTTTGCTTTTCAAAAGTCTAGAATTTTTTGGACAGTGATTCTTTGGAGTTGAAGCCCGAAGAGAAGGCCCTAAGCTTCAAAGCTTTTACTGTCACAAATAGAAATAATGGAAAAAAGTGAAAAGGGAAAAGTTGCAAAGTGACATCGCAACAATTCAGAATGCCATTGATCTATAAGTTCTTGACATTTCACTAGGAAATGCCATCCCCAAGTGGAGCCACTCTTAGGTTCCTATACCAATAGGAGTCATAATTTTTGAATGGCTGAGATTAAACCTGTAATATGTACATAACTTTACTTTTGCAAATGTTTTCCATAATCAAAAAATTCAAAAATGTAAAGAGGGTATGTCCTAAAAGAAAAATCAAAGGACAAAATGAATGAAAAGGTAAAAAAATATGGAAAATATGAACCCCAAGAAAAGAAAATACCATGAAAGTGTGCAAGTCAAAATGCCACTACTTTCTACTTTTTGTGCAAAATAAATGATTGTGTGTAGCTTGTAATCTTTGCCACAATCCCTGATAGTCAAAATATTTAAACTTGGCTATTTCATATTTCAATTTCATGTTCATAGATAAAGAATAAAATCTGACCAAACTGTTTAATCTTGGCAAATAAGTAGATTAGGTAGAATAAATAAAAGGAGTTCAACTGTTTAATCTGATCCCTTGGATGTAATAAGGTTAGATTTAGTTAGTTTACTATTGTAAAGAAAAAGAAAATGTTTGATAATGGTTTGCTAGCTCAAATGAACCTTATTAAAGAGAAGTAAAAATGGTAGGATGAGTAGATGGGTAAGTAGAAGAAAGGTTGCAGAATCTTAATGATTGATTACACAAAAGCATGTGCATCATCTTTTTCAGCATAAAAGTTCCAAATGTGAATGGGCACTAAAGCATGCAGATGGATATCAAAGTCAATTAATTAACTCCCTTCATTCATTTTCACCTCTTACTTAACTAATTTCCCAAAATAAAGGTCAAGGTACCTAAAAACCCTAAGTCAAAGAGGCTCAGAGTGTTTCTCTGACTATTGGAGGGACCAGACTCTCAGCTTAATGACTTATAGGCTATAAGTACTAAAATCCCGTCATAAACGTTCCCCCCCCTTTAGCTCATTCATTCTTCCTAATAAATCCCTTTTCCTAAGGTTAAAATCCTATTTTTCCTAAGGAAAAGCAATCACCCGCATGAATACCCCTTTTATTAAAAACCCAAAAAAATACACTTAGCCTAAGTTATAATGTTTCTATGTAAAAAGAAAATGAATTACAAAAAACACATTATGAGTTGCGTAATCCATTTTTCACCTTTTTCATATTAACTTCTGATTTTATTTATATCTATTAAATTTCAGAAAAAACCCCTTTTTCTCATATATTTTATTAAATCCCTTTAAAATATTAATATCCCTACCACAAAGTTTGACATATAGACTTTACTTTATCCAACCTCAACTAATTGACATAATTAATGGATATGTGATTAATTAAGGTCAAACCATCCACAAATCATATCTCACCCGATACCTTAATCCCTGCCTTAACCCCTCATTAAGCTAAAACCGCCGCTCTTAATTGCCCGCTGGGCCCCTCCATTACCTTCTGTGCAACTTCCGCACCCGACCACTGCACGATCTCTCCCTTCCCCATCCAATAGCCCATGTTGATTTTGGAAGGGCTCGAAATCCGAACGATATCCGCCTGAAATGGGTTGTTTTCCACTGGGCCCCCGAGGTGATGTGGTGCTCGATGAATGGAATCGAGCGGCCTTCCCACAATACCGCCAAATTCCCAAAAAATGTGCAAAGTAAACCACTTACCGCCAGCCCGCTACCCGCCAAAATAGTCACTATTCACCCCGCTATGCAACAAACTATCACTGTTCACCTGTACGTGCCAAATTGACTTTTAGCGCATAAATCCAAAAAATCCCCAAATCATTGTTTTATCGTTTTTAACTATAATTTTCCATGCACGTGTGTGTGAATGTTGAAAGTCATCAACCCATGACCACTTGCACTCAGAAGATGCCAAAAGCTCTCAGATTGCCTTCCAGCCTGATTGAAACCTTTTTAACCATTCAGAATCGCCATTTACCTGGTTCAGACCCAGTTTTCTTCAACTCTAAGTAAGCCAAAATCCATTCAAAGCCCTGTTAATTTCCAAACCAATCACTAAATTTTATTAATTGAAATTAAAGGGGAACCTTAGTAACTTAAAACCCACCTAGAATTGAACCACCATTACCTTAAAGACTCGAAATTTGTGCTCCCCATTCTTAAATCCACAAGACCTAAGAGTGGCAGGCCCAATTGCCATGGATTTTAGACTAATTACCACTCCTCACCTGGACTTGGATTACCTTCCCCTTGCTGACAAAAATTTCCAAATCAAGAACACCTTTGTCCATGAATCCCCTCTCAAATTATACTACCAATACAGAGACCAATACCTAAACCATGCTGACAAAGTAGGTCTTTGGGAGTCTAATTTTCCCAAGTACCAATTCCCCGAGGTGCACATCTTTCCAGAGATTGTCCACTATTGCCATGCAAACTACATTCCTAGTCAAAGAGCAGTGATGTCCCCTAACCAAGCCATACTTTTCACCATCACTGTCGAGTCAACCAATGAAATGTTGCAACTACAACCAGGGTAGAACTTGACCCCTATTTCAATTAGAGACCTACTAGACAGACTCCCCAAGCTTACCACTGCCAAGCTTGCTGAAATGTTCCAATCTTTTATTGTAGAAGAAAAACATATCCCAAAAGATCTTAACTCATACATATATACCATATTTTCTCAATTTGGCCAGGACATTGTAGCAATGATATCTAGTATTTTAGGCTATACCACCAATGAGTACATAGATGAAATCATCTTAGCCTTCATGTCCATTTTCTCTCCAGGATAGCCTCCTACTGTCATGTATGATTATGCCAAGTTCATAGCTGATAAAATGCATGACCAATTCCTTAGAATGAGTACTGAGAGAGTATTTAAGTATTCTTCAGTTTTTTACCACCTTTTCTTATATTACCAAGCTAACAAGTTCCCCTTCACTCTCCAATAGCTTGATACTAAAGGTCATCCTAGTTCAGTGATTTTTTGGACTCCTTTGATACATAAGTATTGTCATGCGGAAAGAGTCAATTTTTCGGACAAAACCGACCTCCCTAGAAGCTAAGGCTTTCTAGTGACAAACAAGACAATTAAAGACTACCTTTCCCTAAATATGCATTTAGAATACAAGTAATCAGGTGTTTATAACATACCTTTAGTCCAATGCTTTGTAGTAGTCCAGCCTCGCCGATCCGGATGAGCTCCTCCTTCTCTTCGAAACCTGCATTCACTAACAAACAAAAGATTACATAGCACCTGAATAACTCATAAAATAAAACATATTCATCATACAGACCAAGGAGTATATGAAATAAATCATGTATAACAACTTGTTGAGAAAAATGAGCTTAATTGTATTAAGTGGAAACAAAAGAAACCATTACAACCTGAGCCTTGGTGTTGTGTAGGTCCTTCCCAGGGTCCAGCAAGAGTTCTCCTTTACTTTGATCAGCTCACCCACTTCCAAATGAAGCTAAGAAAGGATGGGAATCTCTCCTCTCAAGCTCTATAAGGGAGTCCTAATTCCAGCAGCATCTACCCTTAGGAATGTTCAGCTTTCAACCTCCCCTCCCTTTGGCCCAATGTCTGTATTTATAGTGCTTTAGAGGAAGTTAATCAGGTCCACCATCAATGGGATAAGCCCCTCTTTGAATGGGATAGCTCCCCTCTTGATGGGATATGTTCCTCTTTCATAGGGATACATGAACCATCTGGAGGCGCTCAATACACGTCAAACAAACTTCTAGAATGCTCTAGAATCGACCACAAGTAACTTTTTTGAAGTAAAACTCTCGCCTTTTGACCTTTATAGGGGTACGCACCCACCCCTTTACAGACAGAGCGTACAAGTACACATGGAATGCGAATTTGAGGTGCATACACATAGGTAAGGCTAAGAGAAACTGCGTACCCAGAGTTATATAGATTTTTAAAGACTTTCTCTCTTTCTTGGAGTTTGACATGAAGAGCAGAGGTATAAGACTTGCCAAGGAGGATAGTATGACAGTTGATGGAGCCATACTAACTACAAATAGTCATGGTGACAAATTTTAGTGTAACAGATTGCCCCCTAAAGTGTGAAGCCTGTAGTAGATTAGGGTTTCATATCATCTAGGAAGGGTGAAATACTTTATCATTTCAAGGATTATCTTGTGGAGAGCCCGGTTGGAACCTGCAAATATTGAACACAAAATACATATATAAGATCATATCATCGCTGAGGTAGGCATTCCCATACCCAGGTTGAAAACTTTAACTAACAAATTAACTACTGCTCTGATATAGGAATGATTTCGCAATACATCATAATCATAGACTCTTGTAGACACAGTATGGATGCAGCCATCTGTTTATGATTAGTCTACTGTACAATGAATACAAAAATCCTCGCAGCCTGGATGGTGGAAACTAGATCCAGGGTCTTCATTTCTACTTCCCGAAAAGGTACGATTCTATCCATGTGAATAAATGAGTTGATGTCGAACATGGTAGAAACCACTTGATTACCAGTCGATGATGTAAACTGTTAACAAGTGTGAGAGAGACCACCAGTGATGTCAATGGTTCTCAAAGTACCCAGTACAATCCATGAGATGTGAATGAATGAGTTGATGTCGAACATTTCACGGAATCCTTCGATCGAAAGTCAATGATGTAAACCGTCGTCAAAGGCGAGAAACCTGCCATTGATGCATGCAGATTTCAAGGTACTGACGATTTCTAGGTCATCTTTCTAGATAATGTGCTGATGTCGATAGAAAGCGACCTGTTGTAGGCAAGCCCACAACACGAAATCATAGGTCAAGTTGAAGAAATGTAGCTGTAAGGACTGACTCAGGGATGGTCGAGATGGATGACGGGTATTTTGCAGATGAATGGTTTATTTGCAGTGACCTCTTGAACACATAACAACATGACAGATGGTTTGGTGACAATTGACCCAAAGTTAATACCCGGAACTGGTTGAAGATTTTCAAAGTGGTTTGAGCAACTGTTAGGCAAAGGATTTCCCAACCCAAGTGAATGAATAGTGTCGTGTTCAAGAGTGGTGATAAGGATTCTTCTGAGACAAAGGATAACAAATAGGCTCATTTTTCTCTCTTTTCCCCCACCATTTCTGGCAAGTACCTCTTTATTTTTTACAAGCTTGAGGAGGATAACATATGCTTGATTATAAGCTTATCCTTCGGATGAGTCCAACTTAGTTTAGATTCGAACCCTAAGAATGAGCGGTCCGTTTCTGTTTGTAATTGAACAGGTCCTTTACTGTGAAATTTTAACGAGTCCAGTATAGGAGAAACTCGGCGTTTTTCAATTTTAGAGAGTCTGAAAAAACTTAAGAAGACTCCAGGGTTGAACTTTTTCGTAAATTTGTGTCTCCCAAGCCCGAAAAAGTATAAAATAATACTTGAGAGAACCGCTTGATCTTGCGACCAAGGAGTACTTTCATGATTAGTGCCTTTGACCTGAAAAGTAAAAAGTGATCAAGGACACGTCGTTTTATTTCCAGTATCGAATTTGAAACGACAAAAATCCGGCAATCTTTTCCTGTTTTTACGGTCAGAAAAGGGCTATAAGGGGACCGTCTTTTAATTCCATTTTAACGAGTGTAAAAGAAACGCTCGGCAATCTTTTCATGTTTTAGGAGTCAGAAAAGGGCTTAAAAGATGACTCTGATGTTTTTTTTTGTGAAAAATGACAATTTTCCCTGAAAATCCTTTTATCCTGCACAAAAACCAACACATTACTCATACATGTTTAAGATAGATAAAAATACTTTGAAAAATACCTTTTCATGGTGAAAAATAAACAAATTTAGCATTTATTTACCCAAAAAACCTATAAAAAGGGCTTTTACCATTTCATTTGTACCATTTTACTGTTAGGAGAGAAAAAGGGCTTTTGGCAAGAAACTTCCCGTGGACATTGCGGAGAATCCGACCGTCGGAATCGAATGTCGTCTCATCAGGTATTCTACAAAATCCTCCTCTTCATTTCCATCTGTTTAGAATTTGCTTTTAAGCCTTAGTTTCATTTTTTGGAGGCTTTGGGGTTTCAAGGTCCGCTTTTCGGGGTACGCAGGTGCTCCACTGGTGACCTGCATACCCAGACATTTTCTCAGTTGGGAAAATGCTGGGCGTACACAGCTTGCCTTAAGAAAACCTACGTACATACGCTCTATCTCTAAAGGCGGGCTGCGTACACCGCGGAGAGGATTTTCAAACCCCCATTTCTCCAAAATGAACCAAATTTTTTTAATTTTATGGACTCTAACAGATGTTTTATGGTGTGTAGATTGCCCACCATGCTTGATTGGCGCGAGAGAGAACACGAAGACGTTGATTTGGCCGCCATTAATCACCAACCTTCCATTGATGCTTTGAAGGCATGCGGTCTTTACAAATACTGGGCCATACTTGGCATGAGGGCCCAGGTGCGCTTTCTAGAGTGGCTGGTTGAAAGGTGGAACATTCAGGATCAGTGCTTTTACATTGGAGGGCACCAGCTCGAGATAGAGCCCTCAGACATTTATTTTCTCACTGGTTTTCCCAAGAGGGGTGAAGAATTGACTCTGTCTGGGACTAGGCCAGGTAGCCAGTCCATTGCTAGTCTTCGACTAGAGTGGTGCAATAATCAAAACCAGGAGAAGGGGATAGAGATCAAAAAGATATCCGGACCTAAACTTATGGTAATTTCCTTACAGTTACCAGACTTTTCGGGGCTGCCGCTTTGCACATTGCCACTGGATCCCAGATGCGGATGGCGATTGATTGCTATCCGGGCACCATTTTCAACTGGTGCGATGCTGTGTTGGCCAACTTAAAGGGCCAACTAACTAGGACCAAAAATGGACAGCTGAAGACTTTTGGTTATGGGCCTTTAGTTGTGAGTTTTTCCCTAGAGAGGGTTCTGATGCTGATCCCACAGCAGCTCACTGTTGAGGTTGGGCCTCCCCGAGAGCCTAAGTTGACTTGATGGGTTGCGGTTATGGCCCGTCATCCTGACGAGGGAACGGAGGTTGTTCGATTTAGACCGGAGTATTTTCACTGGTTGGAGGACCAGATCTTCTCGATACAGGATTTTCCTTATGCCGGAGTTGATTTTCGTGGAGATCCGGACATGGTTCTTCCACCGGGAGAACAATGGGACGACACAGGTACTTCATTTTTCACAAGTTTTTAAATTATCTACCTTTTTTTTTTGTTTTTATATCGTCTCAAAACTGACAGTAATAATTTTCAAAATGCAGATGTAGGCCCACGACATCCAGCCAATCTCCGGCCTTTTGAGAGGAGACAACCAGTTGCACCAGCACCGGCCCCACAGGACGCGGCCGCAGAGACCTTAGCTGAGTTGGAACAAGACCTAGAGCGTCTTACGGCAGATATACCAGAGACTACTATAGATGATATTCCTATCAGGCTTCAGCGCTATGTAGTCGCAGTCCCAGGACCTTTTAGGAGGTTCTTGTGTAGGGTGGCTCGTGCAGTGGTGTCGTATAGAGAGCATCACCAGTGATTGGATGGTCGTTTTTGTAGACACATGTGACATTTTGGTTTTTTGTACTTATCATTTTTGCCGATCATAAGGTGTTTTTCAACCTATGATCGAAGACGATGTATTTTTGACACACTCCTATCTATATATATCATTATTACCAGCTTATCTTGTTAAACATGTGTGATTAAATGTTTTTAAATTTACATGTATGATCATCGCAAATGTCTGTCTAACATTCGAGAAGCAATTGCATCTGCTAATGTATTTAAAGACCTTGGAATATGCTGATATTCAATGTAATCAAATTCACGTTCCAAGAGACACACTCTCAAAAATAACCTTAATAACACTGGATTTCTAATGGCATACACTCTATTAAGCTGTAATACAACGATTTCAGAATCTAACCTCACTATCAAACTCCGAATCCCAAATAAAATAGATTCAGACAATAATTCAATCACTGCACTGTATTCTGCAATGTTGTTTGTTGTTTGACCGAGGCTCACCCCATGCATAGAAACTAACTCGTCAGAGGGCGAATAAATAACCCAAGCTGCGGAAAAGATATTCCGTGTACTACGAAAAGAACCATCAGCAAATCCGATGTATGTTTGGAGAGGCATCGACATCTGCAAACATCAAGCGTAAAACCAAGATAAGCAGAATAACGACGAAAAACACACTTTCTAAGCTAAGCACACTGTCTAAACTAACAAACACACCAGCTAGAAAGAAAAACCTAACCTAACTAAAATATCCATACCCATCATTTAAGCATAATACCTCTTTAGGTAAAGTCCATTTCTGGGTTTACCCAAAGAGTCCCCGTCAAAATCTACCAGCTCATAGGCCCCTTTTGCTAGCTTTCGCTTGACAATGTAGGGCTCATGCCACATAGGAACGAATTTTCCAGCACCTAATTTATCGTTAGATTGATCATATAATAACACTAGGTCTCCTTTCGAAAAATTTCGAGGGGTCACATTTCGATCATACTAAGCTTTCATACGTTTTGCGTGAGTCTCGATTGCCAATGCAGCGTCACGTCGAGTCTCATCTAATTGAGCTAAGTATAATAAACGCTTCTCCTCTTCAGAAGTAGCTGGAAGTAATTCGATAGCCATTTGAAGTGACGGGATTTCGCATTCAATGGGCAGCACAACTTCCAAACCATAAACTAGTTGGAAAGGAGTGAACCCTGTTGATGTTTTCACTGAGGTTCGGTACGCCCAAAGCGTGGAAAATAACATGTTGTGCCAATACGACCGATGAATACCAATGATTCGTCGGATCATGATAACTAAAACTTTGTTGATGGACTCAACCAGACCATTTGCTTGTGGATAATAAGGAGTTGAGCTATCGTGACGCAAACCAAACTGGCCTGTAAGTTCTGTCATCATAACGTTTCGAAAATGGCGCCCATGGTCAGTGATTATCGCTTGTGGAACACCAAACCTAGCAATAATGTGATTGAATACGAAAATTGCAGCTGTCTTGCCGTCTGCCTGGAATGTAGGCATCGCCTCGGCCCACTTAGTAAAATAATCAACCGCAAGGATGATATACACATGCCCCCCGACCGAGTGAGGGTTACATGTAATAAAATCGATACCCCATTTGGAAAAAGGACCAACGGCAATTATAGGGTGGAGAGGAGCAGGTGGAGCACGCATCTTGCGACCAAACACTTGACAGTTGTGGCATTTCCGGACCGCAATAATACAGTCTTTAAATAAGGATGGCCAGAAGTAGCCAGCGCGCAATATCTTTTGGGTTGTGGCATACCCAGACATATGACCGCCACACGCTTCAGAGTCACAGTCATTCAAAACCCTTTCAGCTTCCTCGTGAGTTAAGCAACGATGAAAAACCAAGTCTGCCCCACGGCGATAAAGAGTATCTCCAATAATTTTGTACTATTGGGACTGGAATCGAATTTTCCGACGTTCTGACTTTGAAACTTCGGGCCGAAAGGATTGGGTCTGGAGATAGACGATTATATCCCCATACCACAGATCTAAAGTGTTGATGAGAAACAAAGATTCGTCCGCAATGGGCTCCTCTGCCACAGTTTCTGTGTCAGCACGCGGGAAGTCACACATTAACTCGGCAAAAACTAAAGATTTCTTAGACTTAGATTTTTCAAATTCCAAGTCGAACTCGTGCAAGATAACAATCCATTTGGAGTACTTGCCCCCTAGCAATTGTTTAGTCAAAATGTAGATCATAGTGTTGCAATCCGAAATAACTGTAGTTTTACGGAGTAGAATGTAGTGACGAAAACGTTGGACAGCTTGAACGGCTGCCAATGCCAATTTCTCCACATGTGAATATTTGAGCTCAGTTGGGTTTAAGGTCTGACTAAGGTAATATATCACATGTTCCTAACCGAATTCGTCTTCCTGTACTAAGACCATTCCAATGGTGGAATGAGCGGCGGCGAAGTACAAAAAGTAATCCTAGATGTAGTTGGGAGGATGCAGCAACAGTGCATGGGTTAACGCGTGCTTGAGTGCATCAAAAGATTTCTGAGCTATCTCATCCCAAGAGAATTGAGCATTCTGTTTCAACAACCGGGTAAAACCCTTTGTAATCTCGGCGTAGTTAGGAATGAATCGGCGTAAAAAGTTTGCTTTCCCCTGCAAACTTTGGAGTTGGCGAAGACTCGAAGGAGGAGGCAATTTGATGATAGCTTCTACCTTCGAGGGATCGACGCAGATGCCGGCTTTTGAAACTACAAATCCCAGAAATCGTCCCACTTCTATACAGAAGACACATTTTTGTGGGTTCAACCGAATCCGATAATGCCTACACCTCATGAAGATTGCCCATAAATGGACAAGGTGATCAGCTCGATGTAAGGAGTGAGCGGGCAAATCATCGAGATACGGTTGCACAATGTGTTTGATGTCATGAAATGCATAAGACATCGCCCTTTGAAAAGTGGCTCCGGCATTCTTAAGCCCAAAAGGTAATTTGCAATAAGCAAATGTCCCCCATGGACAAATGAAAGCCGCTTTTGGTTGATCGGTAGGTAGAATATTGATTTGGTTGTAATCGGAAAAACCATCCATAAAGGAAAATATTTCACTGCCGGCACAATCATCAATGATTTGATCAATATAGGGTGTTGGGTAGTTGTCCTTGGGACAAGCATGATTAATATCCCTATAGTCGATGCATATTCTTATTGTTCCCTGTTTTTTGTTAACCGGAACAATATTCGATACCCAATCCGTTAACGGGATCGGATAAATGAAACCTGCTTTCAACAGCTTCTCAACTTCTGCTTTAATTGCAGCCGCTTTTCGTGGGTGAATCTGACGCAAACTTTGCCGGACGGGTTTAGCGTCCAGGTAAGTCTTGATCTCATGGACAACAATCGTGGGATCAATTCCTGGCATTTCCTCATAGGACCAGGCAAACACGTCGCGGAATTCTTGAAATAGGGCCTTGTATGTTTGAATTTCGTCATCTGAACACGAGGCACCTATATGAATGTGCTCAACAATTCCGGGCTTGACTGAAATGTCAATGGGAATAGTGCGAGAAATGTTTCCCAAATTCAGCTCTGAATCAGGATGTTTCATTGGACTCTGAGCTTCTTTGACATATTCAGCTGTAAAGATTGATGAGAAATTGTTTTCAAAATGATCATCCTTAGGTAAAAACGAAGATCTATGATGGAGATCTTCCCATGGTAAATCGTCTACACATAGGACTTCGCAAAGTTGTTCGTCAGATGACACAACTTCGGGAAATGCTATTAATTCCGAGGTTGACGTGGAAAGTGATTCCTCACAGACCACATTCATTTGGTCGATTTTGGTTGAACTCGGGTCGGTAAAAGACTACATGGCTTCATAGGCAATTTCATATGGACTCAAAGGCATTGCATCACCAAATGAGTCTATCTCAGATTCAGAAGGAACGATCCAAGGATCGTCATAAACAATGGTGTCTGAAGTAATCATATGAATAGATTCAAATGAAGATACGGCGTTGATTGGAGGAAAAGGAAAAGTTCCCAGTAAACCGGCATCTTTAACTAATCCTACTCCAACATCCTTATAAGGGATATTCGTTTTTCCGACATGCTAGATACTCTCTGAAGAGGCTGGGTCGGATGAAAAGTAAGCCAGTTGGTCTATGGTTACGATCTTGCCATTATGTGGGAACTTTATTACTCTGAAGACCGATGAAACGACCGCTGTCATAGCGTAAGACCAACTTCAACCCAAGAGAAGGTTGTAGTCTAGAGGGGCATCAACCACCTCCACATCCAGACTAACGGTTTTTCCTTCAACCCCTATAGGAAAATCCTGTAAAATGCCAAACGGATGGAACCCACAGCCATCAAAGGCCTTAAGAATGGTTGGGGATTGATTTAGTGACGGAGAACCAAGCGATCTCCAGCACTGTATCGACATAATACACGTGGAAGCTCCCTCATCAACTATAGTCCGATGAATAGGCCTGTTTTTTACTATCACTGGAATCTGGAAAGCCATTTGATGAGGTAAACGCGGTGTACTATTTTCTAGATCAAAGATTATTAGGTTCGGGTCCTGAACATCAACAGCTCCTATAGCCAACAAAAGTAATTTTCGTTGTGCTGGGCATGATTGCAGCACTTCCAAAGCCGACATTGCTGAGGGTGAACCAGCTAAATCCTCAACAATGTCGTAATTCTGGGCCGCTCTCGCATGTGGATTGAAAGCAGACCTTCGAAGTACACCCTTGGCGGGCGGTTTGATTACTAAGTCCGGGTTAGGCTTCTCGATCTGTAGTGGATCGGAACCGGGAGCTGAGGTTGATGGATTGGAATGAGAAGATTCTGCTTCTTTGCCATCAACAGGACTTTTACTACCATAATCTTGCGATCGAGTCGCAATTCTTACATGAGACATCATTAATATGGGTTCTTCACTGGCACTCGAGGAAGAACCTATCATCTTACTCTCCTGCTTTGGAAATGGATCTTTCAAAACAGCAGGAGTTGGGGAACCCTTGACGATTTTCACAACCTCGGCCCGATGAGGGCAATCTCTTGTAAAATGATCCTCTTCACAAATAAGACAAGGATATCAAGGTTTGCGCTTTTCGTCATTGGTTTTCGACTTTTCAGTTTTCTCCTTTGGAGCTTTGTCTGCTTTATTCTTCTTCTTACCTTTCTTTTTCCCACCGGATTTTGATTTAGCCGTAGATGACTCGACAGCGTGAATATCAGCGGAAACTTTAGCAGAAGATTCTCCTGTCGGGGAGTCTAGTAAGGTTATAATAGGAGAAGAATTCTTTGAGGATTTCTTCTTGCTTTTAGTATTCACTGTACCAATCATGCCATCAGCAGCATGTGACCCCGAAGGAGCAGCAGCGATTTGATTCGACTTAGGAAGATCTGGGATATTTTCGTGTAACGTACCTGACTGAGTATAAACTAAGTCAAGGTACTGCGCTTGAGCAATCACTTGCTCCTCAGTAACTACTCCGGCCTTAGCTACGTCTTCAGTAATCTTCGGTAATAATGATTTAACAAACCATTCAGCTAAGATTTGGTTCGGGATAAAAACTTTCACTAACCACCTTCGACATCTCCATTCATGAATATGATCGGAAATAGAAGTGGACATCGATTGTTTTAATGAAGTTAGTAACTCCATGCCATTATCATATCTGACCGGCAACTGAAAATGAGTTAAGAACGAGGTAGCTAACTGGCTAAAATTATAAAAAGAGGCCCGTGGTAACTCAATGTACCACTTGGCCGCGAGACCAATGAGAGTACGCTGGAAATGACGTAAGCAGATCGAATCATCCGAGATGGAATTAGAGGCACACCAGAGGTGGTAAGTCATCACATGATTCGACGGGTCCTCTCCAGACTTACCTTCGAACTTGGGTATGTCACTAGGCAACTTATTTGGCATTGGCAGCCAAAACGGAAGATAATTTATTGGATCGTTCGTTAGGCGCGACAAGTCTGGTAAATCCAAAGTTGCGATAAACGGGAATTTCCGATTAGGATCCCTAAAGCTCTGGGTCACAAGACCAGTCCCAGGAGGAGGATATCGAGGATAACTTGGAATAGGAATCGCGTTCGGGATATTGTATCCTCCCGGAAAACCAGGATTAACCGGAACGTACTGGTGTTGCTGAGGTTGTTGATAAGTGTACCCAGGATATGGTTGATACTGGTAAACTGGTTGCTGGATAGTAGGCCCGTATTGGTATTGTCCCTGGTACGGTTGATAAGTGAATTGTGGCTGACTAGTGACAACCGTACTTAAACCAGGTTGTCCTATAGGCATCTGAACCGTAGTTTGAATCGTGGATCCAGACAATGGTAAAGATGTCTGAGGAGTAGTTGCAGAGACAGTAGAAACTAGAGCTGTCGATACTCGACAAGTGAGTGTGGTAGACTGAACAGATGTTGCGGTAGTTGCAGCAGTCATTTGAGATGGAGTACTAGGGGCAATAGGCCCAGACTGAGAAACTACCGAAGGTACAAAAGTTTGAACATTAGACTAGACGGGTTGCTGGGGTGAACCAGAAACTAAGGTTTGTCCAGCTTGAGATGACAACTGTACACTTGGCTACAATACCTGTTGAACTTGCGATGGATCCCACACTATGTTCATTCCAGGGTATTGACCCATGACAGGTTGAGGATATTGAGATCCATAACCAGATTGAGGGTAGGATTGATAATTGAAAGGTACATTTCCCGTACCTTGAACATAAGATTGACCTTGGGGTGGTTGATAACCTTGACTCGAGTACTGACCTTGAGGTAGATACCCTTGAGGTAAATATTGATACTGGGGTTGACCTTGAGGTATAAATTGATACTGAGGTTGACCTTGGGGTACATATTGAGGCTGGGGTTGACCTTGAGGAATGTATTGTACCACGGGTACATACTGTCCTTGAGGTTGCCCCCCATGCGTTAATTGAGGCTGCCCCCCAGGCGGTAACTGGCCACCTTGAGGTTGAGAACCGGGAATTGAACCTGACATCATGTAAATGTCTCCTACACCCAACGGTTTATTACCATTGTTTCCAGTTAATAACCCATGTTCAATGGGTTGAGGAGATGCTCCCGCAAAAGTACCAGAAAGTGACTGATACCCAGAGGGAATAGAATGACCGCCGTAGAAGAAATATTCAGGAGATTGAGTAAACATAGACGACTGACCAGACATATTTACAGGAGTATAAATACCTCCAGGTGGATAAGAAGTACGAGGTGGAGAAAAACTTGACCCTGAGTTGTCCAAATAATTAGTTAACGAAATATACCAAGTAGTACTTCTAGGAGGACTGTAAAAAACGGATTCACGCTCCCTTAGATCAATAGTAAGTTGATCTTCAGGGATAGGGACGCCTATTTCTTCTTCTGGAGCAAGTTCTTCAATAGCTATCAAACCAGAAGGAAGATTTTCGATGATGACTCTTTCTACCCTTGGTGAATCAGGAGCACTAGAAGTTGGAGTAACAGGTTCAAAGATTTCAGGTTCTTCACCTATATCACTAGTAGATGAAAAACTACCAGCAAGCTCGGAAACTGCAATAGCTTCGGGATTATAACCTGTTTCTAGACCTTGGTAATCTGGATGGACTACCAACGATGACTCTCCTTCTTAAGGTGAACCTACTTTACTGCCACTAGGAGTTACAAGGACTTTCAAACCTTTGTAATGACTCGGAGCGTCTTCAGGAGGTTGGCCCCGAAGTCTACGGGACTTCCTCAACAAATCGGCCACGATTACAATCTCAGGTGACTGGCCCCGAAGTCTATGGGACTGTCTTGGTAATTCAGCCACAGTTAAAAACTTTTAACTACTGCACATGCAAAAAAAGTAAAATCTCAAATCAAACCGCCTAAAGTATCTAAAGAACCAAACAAATTCGAATCACACGCATAAAGAATCTAGGGCGTCAAACCATACACAAACAGTAGCCTTCCGGACTGAAAACACTAGTTGGTGATGAAGCCCAACATCGTCGAATTCAGTACAGAAGTGGTGGGTGGAACAGTTACCCTGACAACCTGCTTAATGAATAGACCGGCACAAGTTCCTCCACTTTAACCGTCTCGAGTGAAGTGAAACCCCCAGAAAATCCAAGTGAGTCTAGCCGACGTCTGCTCCAGGTACAGTGGGATCTTTCCTCCACCGTCACCTTGGGTAGAACCCTAAAGATAATGGCCACTAAGGTCACCAACAACAACAAATACACCTGGGGGAACAGTCTACGACCCGATAGCACGCAAGGGCAGAGTAACAAGCTCAATCCCCTTGCCGGCTCCTTGACAATAATCCAAGGTTTACCGACAAGTGACCCCAGGCTCCTTGACAATAATCCGAGGTTTACCGTTTGTAGTACGTGCGTATCTGGCATCTTTCCCAATGAAGGAGGATTGATCCCCTCACTGGTTCGGACACTGTCTCGTGCTTCTCCTTTAAGAGGAGCTTTCCCAGAGCATAAATGTAACAGCTGGATTTATCCTACCACAAGATGAGCTACTTGTTTGGTTTTGTTGTCTTGGAGAGTTAATTACTCTCCTACTCCAAGACACTAGCCTGATCTATATTGGTGTTTCAGAGCCCTAGTAAATAAAAAGTTACTAAGTAAATTTTACTTTAAGCGTTATTTTTTATGGCTTTTATTTAGGACAAAAGGTAGTGGAGATGAAACTGATGGTGTGTAGACTCGACTCAAATCCACTAAAAAGATGCACCTAGGATGATTTATACTATTTTTCCTTTTCAATGAATTTCCTAGCTAAGAGAGTTGGAGAATGCAAAATTGATATAAAGACAACTTTCTTGGCAATGAAAATCAAAGAAACAAACTCTTTATCTTTCCCAAAGCATACAACACATGACCACTAATTATTTGACGAAAATTCCTTTTTCTTTTCAAAGACTTCAAATGCCACTAAAACAAACTTTTATTCAAAAGAGATTTTTTGTATTTTTCCCTATATTAACAAAGCATGTAAAACTACTTTAACAAAAATCAAGTTTAAAAAATCTTAACAATCAAATCAACTCAATTTCACCCAAAAGCAAATCTAAGAGAAATTCACCTAAAAGTAAATCTAATGAGGCAAAAGCCTACCAAGTATGATTCCGGGATGTTTTACTCAGTCACAATTCAACCAAGGACTCGTTCATGCAGAATCATAAACCAGTCAAAAAAAAAAATCAAAATCTTTTGTTCTTTTTCTTAAGAATGAAATTCACAACTTTAACCAACAAGCTTTCTCGAAATTCCGCAAAGAGACAACACAAAGGTAGGTTTCTCACACAGGTGGATTTTATGAAAGGTCCGACTCCTAAGAAGACTGAAAAGATGTTGCACTAAAAAATGTCACCATGGCTATTTACAGTTAGTATGGCTCTATCAACGGTCATGCTATCCTCCTGGGCAAGTCTTATGCCTCTGCTCTCCATGTCAAACTTCAAAAAGAGAGAAAGTCTTTGTAAATGTGTTTATCTCTGGGTACGCAGATTCTCTCGGCCTTACCTGCGTATGTGCACTTGATGTTCACAAAAACTGCGTACTTGTACACTCTGTATGTAAAGGGGCAGGTGCGTACCCTTGTAAAGGTCAAAAGGCGCAAGTTTCACTCCAAAAAAGTTACTTGTGGTCATTTCTAGAGGCTTCTAGAAGTATGTTTGACGTGTATGAAGCGCCTCCAGATGGTTCATGTATCCCTACCAAAGAGGAACTTATCCCATCAATAAGGGAGCTATCCCATCCAAAGAGGGTATTATCCCATTGATGGTGGACCTGATTAACTTCCTCTTGAGCACTATAAATACAGGCATTGGGCCAGAAGGAGGGGGGGTGGAAAGCTAAACATTTCTAAGGGTAGATGCTGCTGGAATTAGGACTCCCATTTAGAAGCTTGTGAGGAGAGATTGCCATCTTTGCTTGTTCTATTTGGAAGTGGGTGAGCTTTGTCAAAGTAAAGGAGAACTCTTGATGGACCCTGGGAGGGACTTGCACAACACCAAGGCTCAGGTTGTAATTGTTCCTTTTGTTTCCTATTAATGCGAATGAGTCCATTCTTCTCAATAACTTGTTATTTATGAGTTGTTTCATGTACTCCTTGGTCTATGTGTTAAATATGTTTTATTTTATGAGATTATCAAGTGCTATTTAATCATTTGATTGTTAGTGAATGCAGGTTTCGAAGTGAAGGAGGAGCTCATCCGGATCAGCGAGGCTGGACTGCTACAACAACGTTGGACTACAGGTAGGATCTAAATACTTGATTTCTCGTATAGTAAATACATGTTTAGAGAAGGATTGCTCTTGTTTGTCTTGTTTGTCACTAGAGAGTCTTAGGCTCCTAGGGAGGTTGGTTGTGTCCACACTATCGACTCTTTCCGCCTGATAAAATGGCGACTCCGCTGGGGAATCCATTGATGAGAAAGTTTTTTCCTTTGTATGCAACTTTGATCTGAGAAAAGTCATTTATTTTCTGGTTTTTGGCTCTGTGACTTTGTATTTGGGTGGGTTAGCTTAGGGTTAGATTGAATTTAGTTTTTCTTGGTTTTTTCAGTAGTACGCACCCTCTGAGTATTGCACAGTGCGTACTTGTACGCACTGTTGCTGTGTGCACAGAGCGGGCCCGCACCTGTCTTAACATGTTGCCTGCGTACCCTGCTAAAAATTAAGAAATTTCCATTTTTTACATTTTTCCTCTTAGATTTTGCTTTACTTAGTTTGTACTGCCCAGATCCATTAGTCTCTTGTCAAAGATCTTCACCTAAACTTGTTTCGATAGCATTGAGTGTTTTAGTGGATTTCATATAAGTTTAAGCCCTAGGGTTTGATTTTTGAGTAGGTCCTGTAGTGACTTTGGCGGTAGAAGTTGTCAAGCCTTAGATCTCTCTGGTTTTGTCAGCCTTCTTAGGAGTCGGACCTGTCGTAAAGTCTACCTGTGAGAGCAACTTACCTTTGAGTTGTCTCTTTGGCGAATTTCGAAGTGCTTATTGATCGAGTATTGAATTCCATTTTACAAAAAGAACAAAAAGATTTGAGTTTTGTTTTGACTGGTCTTTTGATTCTGCATTAGCTGGTCCTTGGCTTGATTGAGGTCAAGAAAAACAACCTAGAATCATCCTTGTAGGCTTTTGCCTCGTTAGGTTTTCTTTAGAGTAAATTTCTTTTTGATTTGCTTGTGAGTCAATTTTTCATAGCTTTTATAGATTTTGAGATTGATTTTCGTTAAAATAGATTTATATGCTTTATTAAATAAGAAAAATACAAAACATCTCCTTTGAAAAGTTTTGTTTCAAGTAGCTTTGGGGTATTTTGAAAGAAAAAGAATTTTTCGTGCACGTAAGGAGTGGTCATGTTTGTATGCTTCGAAAGATAAAGAGAATTGTTTCTTTGATTGTCTTTACTAAGAAAGTTGTTTTCTATAAAATTTGCATTTTCCAACTCTCTTAGTTAGGAGTTTCATTGAAAGAGAAAAGTAGCGTAAATCATTTTAGGTGCATCTTTGTAGTGGTTTGAGTCGAGTCTACACACCATTGGTTTCATTTCCGCTACCTTTTGTCTTTAAGAAAAACCATAAAATTAACGCTTAAAGTAAAATCAACGTAGTAACTTTTATTTACTAGGGCTCTGAAACACCAATTTAGATCAGGCTAGTGTCTTGGAGTAGGAGAGTAATTAACTCTCCAAGACAACAAAACCAAACAAGTAGCTTATCTTGTGATAGAATAAATCCAATTGTCTCATTTGTACTCTGGGAAAGCTCCTCTTAAAGGAGAAGCACGAGCTCGTGTCCGAACCAGTGAGGGGATCAATCCTCCCTCGTTGGGAACGACGCCAGACACGCACGTATTACAAACGGTAAACCTCGGATTAACCATTGTCGAGGAGCCAGGGGTCACTTGTCGGTAAACCTTGGATTATTGTCAAGGAACCAGCAAGGGGATTGAGCTTGATACTCTGCCCTTGCGTGCTGTCGGAGTGTAAACTGTTCCCCTAGGTGCATTTGTTGCGGTTGGTAACCTTAGTGACCAGTATCTTTAGGATTCTACCGCGGTGACGGTGGAGGGAAGATCCCACTGTACCTGGAGCAGACGTCGGCTAGACTCACTTGGATTTTCCGGGGGGTTCACTTCACTCGAGACGGTTAAAGTGGAGGAACTTGTGCCGGTCTATTCATTAAGCAGGTTGTCAAGGTAACTGTTCCACCCGCCACTTCTGTACTGAATCCGGCGATGTTGGGTTTCATCTCCAACTAGCGTTTTTGGTCTGGAAGGCTACTGTTTGTGCTTGGTTTGACGCCCTAGATTCTTTAGGCGTGTGATTCAAATTTGTTTGGTTCTTTAGTGACTTTAGGTGGTTTGATTTGAGATTTTACTTTGTTTTCATGTGTAGTAGTTAAAAGTTTTTAGCTGTGGCGGAATTACCGAGACAGTCCCGTAGACTTCGGGGCAAGTCACCTGAGATTGTTACCGGAACAGATTTGTTGAGGAAACTCCGTAGATCGCGGGGTGGATCTCCCGAAGACGTCCCGGGTCAGTACGAAGGATTGAAGGTCCTTGTAACTCCTCCTAGTGGCAGTAGAGTAGGTTCACCTGAAGAAGGAGAATCTTCCTTGGTAGTCCATCCAGATTACCAAAGTCTAGAGACAGGTTATAATCCCGAAGCTGTTACAGTTTCCGAGCTTGCTGGTAGTTTTTCATCTACTAGTGATATAGGCGAAGAACCTGAAATATCTGAACCTGTTACTCCAACTTCTAGTGTTCCAGATTCACCAAGAGTAGAACGAGTTATCACCGAAAATCTTCCTACTGGTTTGATTGCTATTGAAGAACTTGCTCCAGAGGAAGAAATAGGTGTCTCTAACCTTGAAGATCAACTTACTATTGAGCTCAGGGAGCGTGAATCTATCTTTTACAGTCCTCCTAGAAGTACTACTTGGTACCTTTCGTTAACCAATTATTTAGACAACTCAGGGATAGGTTTTTCTACACCTCGTACTCCTTTTCCACCTGGAGGTATTTATACTCCTGTAAATATGTCTGGTTAGTCGTCCGTGTTCACTCAATCTCCTGAATCTTTCTTACACGGCGGTCCTTCTGTTCCCACTGGGTATCAGTCACTTTCTGGTATCTTTGCAGGGGCATCTCCTCAACCCGTCGATCATGGGTTATTAGCTGGAAACAATGGTAATAAACTGTTGGGTGTAGGGGACATTTACATGATGTCAGGTTCAGTTCCCGTTTCTCAACCTCAAGGTGGTCAATTACCGCCTGGGGGGCAGCCTCAGTTAACGCCTGGGGGGCAACCTCAAGGTACACAAATTGTGTCTGGGGGGCAGCCTCAAGGTCAGTATGTACCTATGGTGCAATACATGCCTCAAGGTCAACCCCAGCCTCAATATGTACCCTAGGGTCAACCTCAGTATCAATATTTACCTCAAGGGTATCAACCCCAAGGGTATCAACCTCAAGGGTATCAACCTCAAGGTCAAGGTCAACCCCAGTATCAGTATTTACCCCAAGGTTATCAACCTCAAGGTCAATACTCGAGTCAAGGTTATCAACCACCTCAAGGTCAGTCATATGTTCAAGGTATGGGAACTGTACCTTTTAGTTATCAATCCTATCCTCAATCCGGTTATGGATCCCAGTGTCCTCAACCTGTTACAAGTCAATACCCTGGAATGATAGTGTGGGATCTATCACAGGGTCAACAGGTGTTGCAACCAAGTATACAGTTGGTACCTCAAACTGGACAACCCGTAGTTTCTGGTCCACCCCAGCAACCGCAACTTGACCAGTCAAATGTTCAAACTTCTGTAACTTCGGTAGTTACTCAGCCGCCAATTGCTCCTAGTACTCCATCTCAAACGGCTGCTGCAACTACCACAACATCTGCCGCACTTACTTCTGGAGTATCGAAAACTCTAGTTTCTACTGTCTCTGCAACCACTCCTCAGACATCTTTACCGTTGTCTGGATCTACGATTCAAACCACGGTCCAGATGCCTATAGGTCAGCCTGGTATAAGTACGGTTGTCACTACTCAACCTCAATTTGTTCATCAACCGTACCAAGGACAGTACCAATATGGGCAAGCTGTCCAGCAGCCGGTTTACCAGTATCAACCGTATCCTGGGTACACTTATCAACAACCTCAACAACCCCAGTACGGTCCGGTTAATCCTGGTTTTCCAGGAGGATATAATATCCCTAATGCAATTCCTGTTCCTAGTTATCCTGGATATCCTCCTCCTGGGACTGGTCTTGTGACCCAGAGTGTTAGAGATCCTAACCGGCAATTACTGTTTATCGCAACTTTGGATTTACCAGACTTGACGCACCTAACGAACGATCCAATTCAATATCTTCCGTTCTGGCCGCCAATGCCAAATAAGTTGCCCAGTGATATACCCAAGTTCGAAGGTAAGTCTGGAGAGGATCCGTCCAATCACGTGATGACTTACCACCTCTGGTGTGCTTCAAATTCTATCTCGGATGATTCGATCCGCTTACGTCTTTTCCAGCGTACACTCATTGGTCTCGCGGCCAAGTGGTACATTGAGTTACCACGGGCCTCTTTTTACAATTTTAGCCAGTTAGCTACCTTGTTCTTAACTCACTTTCAGTTGCCAGTCAGATACGATAACGGCACGAAGTTATTAACTTCGCTAAAACAATCGACGTCCACGTATATTTCTGATCACATTCATGAGTGGAGACGTCGAAGAAGGTTAGTGAAATTTTTTATTCCAGACCAAATCTTAGCTGAATGGTTTGTTAAATCATTATTACCGAAGATTACTGAAGATGTAGCTAAGGCCGGAGTAGTTACTAAGGAGCAAGTCATTGCTCAGGCGCAGTACCTTGACTTAGTTTATACTCAGTCAGGTACGTTACACGAGAAGATCCCAGATCTTCCAAAATCGAATCAAATCGCTGCTGCTCCTTTGGGATCTCATGCCGCTGATGGTATGATTGGTACGGTGAACACAAAGAGCAAGAAGAAATCTTCCAAGAATTCTACTACTCCTATAATCACCTTGCCTGATTCCCCAACAGGAGAGTCTTCTCCTGAACTTTCCGTCGATATTCACGTTGTAGAGTCATCTACGGCCAAATCAAAAAACGGTGGAAAGAAGAAAGGAAAGAAGAAGGCTAAAGCAGCCAAGGCTCCGAAGGAGAAAACAGAAAAGTTGGAAACCAATGACGAAAAGCGCAAACCTCGATATCCTTGTCTTATTTGTGAAGAGGATAATTTTACAAGAGATTGCCCTCATCGGGCCGAGGTCGTGAAAATAGTCAAAGGTTCTCCCACTCCTGCTGTGTTGAAAGATCCATTTCCAAAGCAGGAGAGTAAGATGATAGGTTCTTCCTCGACTGCCAGTGAAGAACCCATTTTGATGATGTCTCATGTGAGGATTGCGACTCGATCGCAAGATTATGGTAGTAAGAATCCTGTTGATGGTAAGGAAGCAGAATCTTCTCATTCTAATCCATCGACCTCAGCTCCTGGTTCTGATCCACTACAGATCGAAAAACCTAACCCGGACTTAGTAATCAAACCGCCTGCTAAGGGTGTACTTTGAAGGTCTGCTTTTAATCCACATGCGAGAGCGGCCCAGAATTACAACATTGTTGAGGACTTAGCTGTTTCACCCTCAGCAATGTTGGCTTTAGAAGTGCTGCAATCATGCCCAGCACAACGAAAATTACTTTTGTCGGCTATTGGAGCTGTTGATGTTCAGGACCCGAATCTGATAATCTTCGATCTAGAAAATAGTACACTGCGCTTTCCCCATCAAATGGCTTTCCAGATTCCAGTGATAGTCAAAAACAGGCCTATTCATCGGACTATAATTGATGAGGGAGCTTCCACATGTATTATGTCGATTCAGTGTTGGAGATCGCTTGGTTCTCCTTCGCTGAACCAATCCCCGACCATCCTTAAGGCCTTTGATGGCCGTGGGTTCCGTCCGTTTGGTATTCTACAGGAATTGCCTATAGGGGTAGAAGGGAAAACCGTTAGTCTGGATGTGGAGGTGGTTGATGCCCCTCTAGACTACAACCTTCTTTTGGGTCGAAGTTGGTCATATGCTATGACAGCGGTCGTTTCATCGGTCTTCAGAGTAATAAAGTTTCCACATAACGGCAAGATCGTGACAATTGATTAGCTGACATACTTTTCATCCGACCCAGCCTCTTCAGAGAGTATCTAGCATGTCGGTAAGATGACAATCCCTTATAAGGACGTTGGCGTAGGTTTAGTTAAAGATTCCGGTTTACTGGGAACTTTTCCTTTCCCTCCAATCAACGCAGACCCTTCATTTGCATCAATTCATATGATTACATCAGACAACATTATTTACGACGATCCTTGGATTGTCCCACCTGAATCTGAGATAGACTCATTCGACAATGCTATGCCTTTGAGTCCATATGAAATTGCTTATGAAGCCGTCATGTCTTTTACTGACTCGCGTTCGACCCAAATCGACCAAATGAATGTGGTTAGTGAGGAATCACTTTTCACATCAACCTCAGAACGGATAGCGTTTCCCGAAGTCGTGTCATCTGACGAGCAACTTCGCGAAATCCTAAGTGTAGACGATCTACCATGGGAAGATCTCCATCATAGATCTTTGTTTTTACCTGAGGATGATGCTTTTGAAAACGATTTTTCATCTATTTTTACCGCTGAATATGTCAAAGACGCTCAGAATCCAACGAAACATTCTGATTCAGAGTTGAATTTAGGGAATATTTCTCGCACTATTCCCATTGACATTTCAGTGAAGCCCGGAATTCAGGAAAACATTCATATAGGTGCCTCATGTACAAAAGATGAAATTCAAACTTACAAGGCCCTATTCCAAGAATTCCGCGATGTGTTTGCCTGGTCTTATGAGGAAATGCCAGGAATCAATCCTGCCATTGTTGTTCATGAAATAAAGACCTACTCGGATGCTAAACCCGTCCGGCAATGGTTGCGTCAAATTCACCCTAGAAAAGCGGCTGCGATTAAAGCAGAAGTCGAGAAGCTGTTGAAAGCAGGTTTCATTTATCCAATCCCGTTAACAGATTGGGTATCGAATATTGTTCCAGTTAACAAGAAACAGGGAACAATAAGAATCTGTATCAACTATAGGGATATAAATCGAGCTTGTCCAAAAGACAGCTATCCAACGCCTTATATCGATCAAATCATTGATGATTGTGCCGGAAGTGAAATGTTTTCCTTTATGGATGGTTTTTCGGGCTATAATCAAATCAATATTCTACCTGACGATCAACCAAAAACGACATTCATTTGTCCATGGGGGACATTTGCTTACTGCAAATTACCTTTTGGGCTTAAGAATGCCGGAGCCACTTTTCAACGGGCGATGTCTTACGCATTTCATGACATCAAGCACATTGTGCAACCATACCTCGATGATTTGCCTGCTCATTCTTTACATCGAGTTGATCACCTTGTCCACTTACGAGCAATCTTTATGAGGTGTAGGCATTATCGTATTCGGTTGAATCCCCACAAGTGCGTCTTCTGTATAGAGATGGGTCGATTACTGGGATTTATTGTTTCAAAAGCCGGCATTCAAGTCGATCCCTCGAAGGTCGAAGCTATCATCAAATTGCCTCCTCCTTCGAGTTTGCGCCAACTCCAAAGTTTGCAAGGGAAAGCAAACTTTTTACGCCGATTCATTCCAAACTACGCCGAGGTCACTAAAGGTTTTACACGGTTGTTGAAACAAAACGCTCAATTCTTTTGGGACGAGATTGCCCAACAATCTTTTGATGCACTTAAGCACGTGTTGACCCATGCACCGTTGTTGCATCCTCCCAACTACAACCAGGACTACTTCTTATACCTCGCAGCTTCGCATTCCACTATTGGAATGGTGTTAGTCCAAGAAGATGAATTCGGAGTGGAACATGTGATATATTATCTTAGTAGGACATTAAACCCCACTGAGCTAAAATATTCACATGTGAAGAAATTGGCCCTGGCAGCCGTTCAAGCTGTCCAGCGTTTTCGTCACTACATTCTTCTCCGTAAAACTACAGTTATTTCGGATTGCAACCCTATGATTTATATTTTGACTAAACAACTGCTAGGGGGCAAGTACTCTAAATGAATCGTTATCCTGCAAGAGTTCGACTTGGAGTTCGAGAAGTCCAAGTCTAAGAAATCTTTAGTTTTTGCGGAATTGATGTGTGATTTCCCGCATGCTGATACAGAAACTGTGGCAAAGGAGTCCATTGCGGACGAATCTTTGTTTCTTATCAGTACTTTAGATCCGTGGTACGGGGATATAATCATCTATCTCCAAACCCAAACCTTTCGGCCTAAAGCTTCAAAGTCGGAACTTCGAAAAATTCGGTTTCAATCCCAGCAATACAAAATTATTGGAGATACATTTTATCGCCGGGGGGCAGACTTAGTTTTTCGATGTTGTTTAACTCACAAAGAGGTTGAGAGGGTTTTGAATGATTGTCACTCTCGAGCATGTGGCGGTCATATGTCTGGGTATGCCACAGCTCAGAAGGTGTTGCGCGTTGGCTATTTCTGGTCGTCTATGTTTAAAGATTGTATCATTGCGGTCCGAAAATGCCACAACTGTCAAGTGTTTGATCGCAAGATGCGCGCACCACCTGCTCCTCTCCATCCTATAATTGTCGTTGGTCCTTTCACCAAATGGGGTATCTATTTTATTACTTGTAACCCTCCCTCGGCCGGGGGGCATGCGTATATCATCCTCGCGGTTGATTATTTTACTAAATGGGCCGAGGCGATGCCTACATTCGACGCAAGCGGCAAAACAGCTGCAGTTTTCATATTCAATCACATTATAACTAGGTTTGGTGTCCCGCAAGCAATCATCACTGACCATGGGAGCCATTTTCGAAACATCATGATGACTGAGCTTACAAGCCAGCTTGGTTTGCGCCACGATAGCTCTACTCCTTATTATCCGCAAGCCAACGGTTTGGTTGAGTCTATCAACAAAGTTCTGGTTATCATGATCCGACGAATCATTGGTATTCATCGGTCGAATTGGCACAACATGTTATTTTCAGCGCTATGGGCATACCGAACTTCAGTGAAAACTTCAACAGGGTTCACTCCTTTCCAGCTAGTTTATGGCTTGGAAGCTATGTTACCCATTGAATGCGAAATCCCATCACTTCAAATGGCTGTCGAATTACTCCCAGCTACTTCCGAAGAGGAGAAACGTTTATTATACTTAGCTCAATTAGATGAGACTCGACGTGACGCTGCATTGGCAATCGAGACTCATGCGAAGCGAATGAAAGCTCAGTATGATAGAAATGTGACCCCTCGAATTTTTTCGGAGGGAGACCTAGTGCTATTATATGATCAAGCTAACGACAAGCTAAGTGCTGGAAAATTCGTTCCTATGTGGCATGGACCCTACATTGTAAAGCGAAAGCTAGCAAAAGGGGCCTATGAGCTGGTAGATTTTGATGGGGACTCTTTGGGTAAACCCAGAAATGGACTTTACCTAAAGAGGTATTATGCTTAAATGATGGGTATGGAGAATTTTTAGTTAGGTTAGGTTTTCTTTCTAGCTAGTATGTTTGTTAGTTTAGATAGTGTGCTTAGCTTAGAAAGTGTGTTTTTCATCGTTATTCTGGCTTATCTTGGTTTTACTCTTGATATTGCAGATGTCGACGCCTCTCCAAACGTACATTGGATTTGCCGATGGTGCTTGTCATAGTACACGGAATATCTCTTCCGCAGCTTGGGTTATCTATTCGCCCTCTGACGAGTTAGTTTCTATCCATGGGGTGAGCCTCGGTCAAACGACGAACAACATTGCAGAATACAGTGCAGTGGTTGAATTATTGTCTGAATCTATTTCATTTGGAATTCGACGTTTGATAGTGAGGTTAGATTCTGAACTCGTTGTATTACAGCTTAATAGAGTATATGCCATTAGAAATCCTGTGTTATTAAGGTTGTTTTTGAGAGTGCGCCTCTTGGAACGTGAATTTGATTACATTGAATATCAGCATATTCCAAGGTCTTTAAATACATTAGCAGATGCAATTGCTTCTCGAATGTTGGACGAACATTTACGATAATCATGCAAGTAAATTTAAAAACATTTCATCACATATGTTAAACAAGATAAGCCGGTAATAATGATATATATATATAGATAGGAGTGTGTCAAAAATATACATCGTCTTCGATCATAGGTTGAAAAACACCTTATGATCGGCAAAAATGATAAGTACAAAAAACCAAAAATGTCATATGTGTCTACAAAAGTGACTAGCCAATCACTGGTGGTGCTCTCTATACGAGACCACTGCTCGTGCTACCCTACACAGGAACCTCCTAAAAGGTCCTGGGACTGCGACCACATAGCGCTGAAGTCGAATGGGAATGTCATCTATGGTGGTCTCTGGTATACCCGCCGTCAGACGCTCTAGATCCTGTTCTAGCTCGGCTAAGGTCTCTGCGGCCGCATCCTGTGGGGCTGGTGCTGGTACAACTGGTACTCTCCTCTCAAAAGCCCAGAGGTTGGCCGGACGCCGTGGACCTACATCTGCATTTTGAAAATTTGTGCTGTTAGTTTTGAGGTGATATATAAAAACAAAAAAATATACATAATTTAAAAACTTGTGAAAAATGAAATACGTCTGTCGTCCCACTGTTCTCCCTGTGGAAGAACCATGTCCGGATCATTCCGAAAATCCATTCCGGCATAAGGAAAGTCCTGAATAGCAAAGACCTGGCTCTCTAGCCAGTGAAAGTAACCATCAGGAAATCGAACAACTGTTGCTCCCTCGTCAGGATGCCGGGCCATTACCGCAACCCATATCGTCAACTTAGGCTCCCGAGGAGCCCCAACTGGAACTGTAAGATGCTGGGGGATCAGCATTGGAACTCTCTCTAGGGAAAAGCTCACGACTAAAGGCCCATATCCAAAGGTTTTCAGTTGTCCTCTCTTTGCCCTGGTTAGTTGGCCCTTCATATTGGCCAACACAGCATCGCACCAGTTGAAAATGGTGCCTTGGAAGCAATCTATAGCCATCCGCATTTGGGACCCGGTGGCATGGTGCAAAGCGGCCGCGCCGCAAAGTCTGGTAACAGTAAAGGCTATCACCATAAGTTCAGGTCGGGATATGTACTTGATTTCTATCCCCTTCTCCTGGTTTTGATTGTTGCACCACTCTAGCCGGAGACTAGCAAGGGATTGGCCACCCAGCCTAGTCCCGAATAGAGAAAGTTGTTCGCCCCTGTTAGGCAAGCCAGTGAGAAAATATATGTCGGAGGGCTCTATCTCGAGCTGGTGCTCTCCAATGTAGAAACATTGCTCCTGAATGTTCCACCTTTCAACCAGCCACTCAAGGAATGGCACCTGGCCCCTCATGCCAGGTATGGCCCAGTACTTATAGAGTCTGCATGCCTTTAACGCATCAATGGAAGGTTGATGACCTATTGCGGCCAAATCAACATCCTCGTGTTCTCTTTCACGCCAATCAAGCATGGTGTGCACCCTGCACATCATAAAACATCTGTTAGAGTCCATAAAATTTTAAAATTTTGGTTCATTTTGGAGAAATGAGGGTTTCAAAATGCGTTTTGCGGGATACGCACCCCGGCTTTTAGGAACAGAGCGTCTGGACGCAGCTTCCCTTAAGGCCGGGTGCATACACCTGGTATTTTCCTCATTGAGAAAATATCGGGGTACGCAGGTCAGCAGTGCATGACCTGCGTACCCCGAAGGGTGCATCTTGAAACCCCAAGACCCCCAAAAAATCAAATAAAAACCTAAAAATGAATTTTAAACGGATGGAAAGCAAGAGAAGGATGTTGTAGAATACCTAATGAGACGGTGTTCGGTTCTGACGGTCAGATTCTCCGCAATATCCACAGGAAGTTTCTTGTCAAAAGCCTTTTTCTCAACCTCAACAGTAAAATGGTAAAAATGACATGGTAAAAAGTCTTTTTATAGGTTTTTTGGATGAATGAATGCTAAGTTTGTTTATTTTTCACCATGAAAGGACATTTTTCAATGTATTTTTACCCATCTTAAACAGGTATGAGTAATGTGTCGTTTTTGTGCAGGACAAAAGGACTTTAGAGTAAAATCATCATTTTTCATGAACCAAAACATCAGAGTCATCTTTTAAGCTCTTTTCTGACTCCTAAAACATGAAAAGATTGCCGAGCGCTTCTTTACACTCGTTAAAACGGAATTGAAAGACGGTCCCCTTATAGCTCTTTTCTGACCGTAAAAACAGGAAAAGATCGACGGGTTTTTGTCGTTTCAAACTCGATATGGAAATAAAACGACGTGTCCTTGATCGCTTTTTACTTTTCAGGTCAAAGACACTAATCATGAAAGTACTCCTTGGTCGCAAGATCAAGCGGTTCTCCCAGGTATTATTTTATACTTTTTCGGGCTTGGGGGACACAAATTTACGAAAAAGTTCAACTTGGAGTCTTCTTAAGTTTTTCAGACTCTCTAAAATTGAAAAACGCCGAGTTTCTCCTATACTGGGCTCGTTAAAATTTCACAGTAAAGGACCTGTTCAATTACAAACAGGAACGGACCACTCCTTCCTAGGGTTCGAATCAAAACTAGGTTGGACTCATCCGAAGGATGAGCTTATAATCAAGCATATGTTATCCTCCTCAAGCTTGTTAAAAATAAAGAGGTACTTGCCAGAAATGGTGGGGGAAAAGAGAGAAGAATGAACCTATTTGTTATCCTTTGTTACAGAAGAACCTTATCACCGCTCTTGAACACGACACTTTCCGTTCACCTGGGTTGGGAAATCCTTTGCCTTAAAAGTTGATCAAACCACTTTGAAAGTCTTCAACCGTTTCCGGGTATTAGCTTTGGGTCAATCGTAACCAAACCATCTGTCGTGTCGTTATGTGTTCAAGAGGTCTCTGCAAATAAACTTTCATCTGCAAAATACTTGTCATCCATTTAACCATCCCTGAGTCAGTCCTTACAGCAACATTTCTTCAACTTGAACAATGATTTCGTGTTGTGGGCTTGCCTGCAACGGGTCGCTTTCTATCGACATCAGCACATTATCTAGAGAGATGACTTAGAAATTGTCAGTACCTTGAGGTCTGCATGCATCAATGGCAGGTTTCTCGCCTTTGACGTCAGTTTACATCATTGACTTTCGATCGAAGGATTCCGTGAAATGTTTGACATCAACTCATTTATTCACATCTCATGGATTGTACTGGGTACTTTGAGAACCATTGACATTACTGGTGGTCTCTCTCACACTTGTTAATGGTTTACATCATCGACTGGTAATCAAGTAGTTTCTACCATGTTCGACATCAACTCATTTATTCGCATGGCTAGAATCGTACCAATTCGAGGAGTAGAGATGAAGACCCTGGATCTAGTTTCCACCATCCAGGCTGCGAGGAGTTTTGTATTCATTATATAGTAGACCAATTATAAACAGATGGTTGCGTCCATACTGTGTCTACGCAAGTCTATGATTATGATGTACTCCAAGATCATTCATGTATCAGAGTAGTTAGTCTGTTAGTTAAAGTTTTGATCTGAGTATGGGAATGCCTACCTCAGCGATGATATAATCTTATACATGTATTTTGTGTTGAAAATTGCAGGTTCTGACCGGGCTCTCCACGAGATAATCCTTGAAATGATAAAGCGCTTCACCCTTCCTAGATAATACAAAACCCTAATCTACTACAGGCTTCGCACTTTAGGGGGCAATCTGTTACACTAAAAATTTCACCATGGCTATTTACAGTTAGTATGGCTCTATCAACGGTCATGCTATCCTCCTGGGCAAGTCTTATGCCTCTGCTCTCCATGTCAAACTCCAAAAAGAGAGAAAGTCTTTGTAAATGTGTTTATCTCTGGGTACGCAGATTCTCTCGGCCTTACCTGCGTATACGCACTTGATGTTCACAAAAACTGCGTACTTGTACGCTCTGTATGTAAAGGGGCAGGTGCGTACCCCTGTAAAGGTCAAAAGGCGCAAGTTTCACTCCAAAAAAGTTACTTGTGGTCATTTCTAGAGGCTTCTAGAAGTATGTTTGACGTGTATGAAGCGCCTCCAGATGGTTCATGTATCCCTACCAAAGAGGAACTTATCCCATCAATAAGGGAGCCATCCCATCCAAAGAGGGTATTATCCCATTGATGGTGGACCTGATTAACTTCCTCTTGAGCACTATAAATACAGGCATTGGGCCAGAAGGAGGCGGGGTGGAAAGCTAAACATTTCTAAGGGTAGATGCTGCTGGAATTAGGACTCCCATTTAGAAGCTTGTGAGGAGAGATTGCCATCTTTGCTTGTTCTATTTGGAAGTGGGTGAGCTTTGTCAAAGTAAAGGAGAACTCTTGATGGACCCTGGGAGGGACTTGCACAACACCAAGGCTCAGGTTGTAATTGTTCCTTTGGTTTCCTATTAATGCAAATGAGTCCATTCTTCTCAATAACTTGTTATTTATGAGTTGTTTCATGTACTCCTTGGTCTATGTGTTAAATATGTTTTATTTTATGAGATTATCAAGTGCTATTTAATCGTTTGATTGTTAGTGAATGCAGGTTTCGAAGTGAAGGAGGAGCTCATCCGGATCAGCGAGGCTGGACTGCTACAACAACGTTGGACTACAGGTAGGATCTAAATACTTGATTTCTCGTATAGTAAATGCATGTTTAGAGAAGGATTGCTCTTGTTTGTCTTGTTTTTCACTAGAGAGTCTTAGGCTCCTAGGGAGGTTGGTTGTGTCCGCACTATCGACTCTTTCCGCCTGACAAAAGACCAGGGAGATCCAAGGTTTTACAACTTCTAAAGCCAAAGTCACTACAGGACCAATGCAAAAATCAAACCCTAGGGCTAGAATTTCTATGAATTTCACTAAAACCCTTGACACTAATGAAACAAGCTTAGATGAGGACTTCTGACAGGTAACCAGTGGATCTGGGCAGCAAAAACAAATTAAAAACAAAATCTAAGAGGCAAAAAAGGAAAAAATTGAAATTTTCTCAACTTTTGACAGGGTACGCAGGCAGCCTGTTTGCACAGGTGCGTGTACGCTCTGTGTACAAAGCTGCAGTGCGTACAAGTACGCACTGTGCTTAACTCAAAGGCTGCGTACTTCTAGCAAAACCAAGAAAATTAAAATCTAACTTAACCCTAAGCTATTCCACCCAAATTCACAGTCAATCAATCAAAAACCAGAAAGAAAACAACTTTTCTCAAATCAAAGTATCAATCAAAAGAGAAATCAATCAAATCCATGGATTCCCCAGTATGGTCGCCATTTTGTCATGCAGAAAGAGTCAATTTTGCGGACAAAACCGACCTCCCTAGAAGCTAAGGCTTTCTAGTGACAAACAAGACAATTAAAGACTACCTTTCCCTAAATATGCATTTAGAATACAAGTAATCAGGTGTTTATAACATACCTTTAGTCCAATGCTTTGTAGTAGTCCAGCCTCGCCGATCCGGATGAGCTCCTCCTTCTCTTCGAAACCTGCATTCACTAACAAACAAAAGATTA
Source organism: Pinus tabuliformis (assembly GCA_031772625.1). Classification (NCBI taxonomy): domain Eukaryota; kingdom Viridiplantae; phylum Streptophyta; class Pinopsida; order Pinales; family Pinaceae; genus Pinus; species Pinus tabuliformis. The sequence continues at coordinate 726,319,036 of CM062820.1, read as the reverse complement.
CATAGCACCTGAATAACTCATAAAATAAAACATATTCATCATACAGACCAAGGAGTATATGAAATAAATCATGTATAACAACTTGTTGAGAAAAATGAGCTTAATTGTATTAAGTGGAAACAAAAGAAACCATTACAACCTGAGCCTTGGTGTTGTGTAGGTCCTTCCCAGGGTCCAACAAGAGTTCTCCTTTACTTTGATCAGCTCACCCACTTCCAAATGAAGCTAAGAAAGGATGGGAATCTCTCCTCTCAAGCTCTATAAGGGAGTCCTAATTCCAGCAGCATCTACCCTTAGGAATGTTCAGCTTTCAACCTCCCCTCCCTTTGGCCCAATGCCTGTATTTATAGTGCTTTAGAGGAAGTTAATCAGGTCCACCATCAATGGGACAAGCCCCTCTTTGAATGGGATAACTCCCCTCTTGATGGGATAAGTTCCTCTTTCATAGGGATACATGAACCATTTGGAGGCGCTCAATACACTTCAAACAAACTTCTAGAATGCTCTAGAATCGACCACAAGTAACTTTTTTGAAGTAAAACTCGCACCTTTTGACCTTTACAGGGGTACGCACCCACCCCTTTACAGACAGAGCGTACAAGTACGCATGGAATGTGAACTTGAGGTGCGTACACGCAGGTAAGGCTAAGAGAAACTGCGTACCCAGAGTTATATAGACTTTTATAGACTTTCTCTCTTTCTTGGAGTTTGACATGAAGAGAAGAGGTATAAGACTTGCCAAGGAGTATAGTATGACAGTTGATGGAGCCATACTAACTGAAAATAGTCATGGTGACAAATTTTAGTGTAACAAGTATGATTCCCCATATCCTTACATAGACTTCATAGAGATTTATGTACATCTAGTAGTGACAATGTTGGTAGGAAGTCATCCTCCAAGAATCAGTTCAGATATGAGGAGGATCTTGCAGCTGTCAAAACAACACAAAGTGGGAGATTGATACTTATACCAAAATCACACAAAAATTGGGATCTATGGTTGTGAGTTGGCCCCATACAAACTGCCCAGATACCTCCGAATGAGGTTATTTGCTCTAGAGTCCTACAGGAAGATAATCAATTCAGATGAGGTGCATTTTATTAAGGCCAAAAAGAAGGCCCAGCTCAGAATCAAAGATCAACTAGGCCCCTTTGTATGTAATAGCCAAGAAGCTGGAAAAGAAGCAAAGGAAATCCTTTAGAGACTTAAACTAAAACAAATCTTCATGTCGAGATATGATCCCTATGACTTCATCTACAACAAAAGACAGAAAAACAAGATGGCTTCCTACATCACCACTGAATCACTGAAATAGAGAAATATGAAAATCAATTGGAATGGGTGGAAAATACTTTAGTAGACAGGGATAGCACAAAAGTTGCAGTTGAAAATGGTCTAATTGATCTAGAGAAAAGGCTTGATGAGGTTTCTTTCTTACAAGTGCCAGGAGTTTCTTTCTTGAGAGGTTTCTTTCTTGCAAACTCCTCCAAATGAGAGAAAAGTCGCAAATGAAATAGGGAAGAGCCACTACCTCAGGCAGATCAACCACACAGACATATGTAGAGACCAACCTAGTCAAAAGGAAAAGGTTATATCGTGTTTCTGAATAGGAATTCACAGAAGAAACAATTTAGGCCACCAACACAGAAAGAGGAAGAAGCAGGCTTGCCACTCCCTCTAGGGGCACACTAGAACCTTCCACATCAAATTCGTAGATGTTGGAAAGGCAACAGAGTGTTGAAGTGTCCTCATTTAGGATGCCAAATGATAGGGATCAGGACATCAGAGAAAGGTACAAGGATATAAATGCCAGGAATGAGAGGCTAAAATCCAAAACCTATGCACAATACCTAAAGATGGCACCTACAAACCAGACAAGGCTTTTATTAGCCTATGATTTGAAAGAAGGCAAAATGCAGATGACGTTTGTGAAACCTACCACTCAACAACCAAGAATAGTAGCTGACTTCAGAAAGATAGATTTCGAAGTGCTGGCAAAGGACATACATCCTATTGACCAGATTGAGTTGCACAAGTAGACAGGGGAGATGATTTACTCCACCTTGACACGGAAAGCCATGGCAACTCACCAATTGAAAAATTCGCTGAATAACATATTAGCTCAATTCCAATTGGAGAAGGCATCTTCATAGGCCAAGGATACAAGAATCAAGTCCTTAGAGGACTTAATCATTGAGTTAGGACATGATCCCAAAGATATAAAGGTCACCGAAAAGTTGATAAAGAAGAAGAATGATGACATAGCTGCTTTGAAGAAGCAACTTTAGATTCCACCATTACATCACCCTTAGACAACAGAAGTCCTGGAGACCCAAAAAGGATAAGAAGAGCTGATGGACTTGGTCCTAAAGCTAAATGACTAGTTGAAAGAAACAGAGAAAGAATTGGACACATTGATTTAGTCCAAACAAAGTGAATTGGCCACCACTTATACAACTTCCGTTCCCACAGTAATAACTCCAGTTCCCTAAACACTCACAACATCTTTGGCATCAACTGCTCCACCTGCCACAACACTGCCAGTCACAACTGAGTCTACAATAGCAGGTGCTTCAATAGAAAAGACAGAAAAGTTAGTGAAAGACATGGAGGAAATTTTCATCGAGGAAACAAAAGTTAAAAGGCTTAAGGAGAAAGTGGCGAGCTTAGAAACTGGCTGTAATCTTGCCCAAATACAACATAGAGAAGAAACACAGAAAGCCCTAAGGATGGGTGAGAAGATTAGAGTCCTAGAAAAGATTTAACTCTACAAAAGCCACTAGGACAGACCAAAGAGATGCTCTGGGTCAATATCATTGACTCTGTCAATGATTTGGCCATCAATTCAAGTAATACTTGAGCAAACAGAACTGCTGAAAGTGGCCACTGAGGCTATTAAGAAAGTAAGGGAAGATTTGGGAGATCAACTTGAGGATGCTAATTGACTCATCCACTTCTTGAACAAAAGGAACAAACAAAAACTTAATGAGCTTGGTGTAGAGCACAAAACTAAATCCATCATATAAGTCAAAAATGTTCTTTCCAAAAGAAACCTTATAGCTAACCTAGAGGAAAAATGCCATAACATGCAGGTGGGCATTGAGAGATTCATGGAAAAGTTTCAAATTTTGAGGGATAAAGGTCTTCCCAGTCCTATGGTCATCCATGAAAAACGTATGACCCAATTGGACTACACTGATAGATTAAGGAAGTTGGCCAAGGATCAAGCAAGCACTTCAAGTAACAAAGCCTTGCCAACTGGGAAAGTATTGTATGATACTTTGGGAAATCTATTTTTTCTGGAGCATGAGGTGAAACACTTGTTTTTCACCAAGCCTAATTTTTCCAAATACACAGAGGCAGATGAGAACTACAGGAGAATGCTCAAATTAAAGTTACCTAAGGATGAATGGTGGGAAAAGATGATAGATTTACTATAAGTTACTACAATAAATTTGAAGGTAGGTAAGAGACAGATAAACAGGGTCAAAGAGTAGCAAATTAAAGAGTATCAATGAAATATGAAAGATAAATATGATTCCAGCGTACAAATATCAACCAACTTAAACGGTCTCAAACTCAACTACAACAGCCAACACTACCACAATAAAAGGGACAACATGATGCAGTCTTCCATCTGTATCTATCTTCATCCTTGAAGATATTTTTATTTCCTTAATTAAATCTTAAACTGTTATGAGATATTTTGTAATATTTTTTGTATAAATACTTCACATTTCAAAGTATTTAGGGTGGATTCAAAGAAATTTCTGTAGACATTTCATTCAAATCAAAGTCTTATTGTATCAAAAATTGGATTGGCTTGCTAGATCATGGAATAAATTTCACACATTTTACAGGATTCTTGTGTAGAGAAAAAATCAAATAAGTATTCTCACATGTGTATTATTGTTTTTCCTTATGTTTCTTAATAGTCATATGTGTTTCTATGAAATTTGAATGTTAAACTAGGGATGACTTTTCAGAATTTTGCTTCAATTCACTCTATCTTGACTCTTTACATTCTTAATGTTTTATGCTAAACTATCTTAGTTAGGGAATTCTGAGCTGCTCCTTAGCTTTCGTAGTTTTCCTTATGGTCTATGTAGAAAAGGATTCTTAATTTCCCTTTGTTGATGATCAACCCCTGTTCCTCATTTTGATCTCAATCCAAGGATTCTTAAGTTCCCTTTTACCCTGGTTAGAATCATTCTATCCATCATCCCTTCACGATTTTCCTTTTGTTTTGCTATCCTTCCCTGTAAACACTCCCTTTAATGATCTGATCCAATTATGCTATCCATTTATTAACTCCATAGCCCAATGGCTTGAAGAAGCTAGCTCTACCCATCTGTTCCTAGAATTCCACCACCCAACCAAAAATCAAAACCTTATGAACATTAAGAATTAGCCTAAAATCCCACCCAAATAAGGTTAAATTATAAAGAGAGAGCCCTCTCTAGACTTAGGTTGGCTAGAACTTGAGTCTGAAGATTAGTTTGTGGTTACCTCAGATAACAACCTGGACAGTTCTTAGTTTCCTCCTCCTTCTAAGACCTCCCTATACCTCTACATTCCCTTTCTGACTGACCAAAACCTTGCTGTGTTCTGCGTTCACATATTCAGCCTTGAATCTGATCTAAAAGGCCCTGTTTTGAGATTCTTTCCCACACTAATGCAGGTTAGCAGACTAAAGAGTGATTTATAAAGCTTTTAGTCTGCATAAATAGAGCGCTAGTGGACACAGTAACTCTCTGTGGCCACTACTATAGAGTGTTAGTCCCTTAAAATCTTGATATACAACTGTGTCTGCAGACTCAAGGGGATAGGAAGCCTGCTCATGGACTAAAAGAGGGTTTGCAACTACATTTTGGTAGCAAGATCGGTGTCCTGAAAGAATTTTTTTTTTAGGAAATAAGTTTTTGTTTTCTTTCTTAAAACGTGTTTTATGAAAGAAAGATCCACATTTCTTGTTCATTCTTCTGTTTAGCTAGTTAAAAGATGCTTTATTTTGGTTTCAAATAGTTGTTAGGAAAGCATTGGAAAGATTTTTGTTGGTTATGCATGTGTTATAATGACTAGGATGCATGGAACAAATATGAATATGTGAAAGACTCTCACCTGTAGAATACAACTTGTTTTCATCGAATTGAATATTTTTTAAAGCATTGTCTTGTGCATGATTTTTGAGTCAGAGTCCCATCACATTTCATATGTCAACTCCCCTACCAAAGACACTAAAAAAGTACACATAAAATTTACCTAAAATCAATCAGTAACTCTTTATTGAGCAAACAAACATTAGTTCAGGCTAGGATCTTGGGATAGGCAGTGTGAGTAAACTACCCAAGATCAAAAACCAAAACTAGTGTCATTAAAAGAGAGAAAATTCCTTCTACACTCATACTACTGGGACCACTCCAGTCAAAGCAGAGCTAAATACGAGACAACATCGGACTGTAAGTGAAGGTAGCCCACCTTTGCTTGCAACTCCTTTGGGTATTCTGTGTATTGGGGATCCCTTTGGGGATTTTTCGGCTGAGTTGAGGGCTCAGGTATCCTACCCACACAACGTACTGTCTACAACTATGTACCCCCCTGGTAGTGTCTATGATCTGAGGTATCTTTAGTGGCCAAAATTTTAGTGACTTACACAAGGTGACTGGAGTGAGTTGCCCTGGTACCTAACATAGATGGACTTACTTTGTCTTCAGTTTTTGTGAGGGTGATCATCTTCATGAGAGTACTTGGCCCCTCAACTAAGATTCAGGCGAAGCTCTAGAGTAACCATAACTGTACATTTGGCCATCCCTCTCTGTTATTCACTAAGATACTGTGTTTCATCTCGAGTGATCAGTGCTTATTAGACAGGGTCATTTCCCTCTATTTGTTGATTGATCAACTTAGTGTATTTTTTATATTTTTTTAGGTACCCGTGTGCTATCATTGAGACTTTAATAAATATCATGATAAAATTTATTGATAAATATTAATGGTCACAGTGGCTACATCTGGCCCTCGTCATCAATCTAGATGATTGTTAGGACTTCCTCCACTTATTGTGGAAGATCCACCGAGCTCTAGTGAGCCAGATTCCCCATCTTTGAGGAATCAGTCACCTATATCTCACATGGAATCTGTTTGGAAAACCAATGATTCAAATTTGTGGGAGGATTTCTTTACCAAAGGATTTCTTCCTCCCTTTAACCCTTCGCTCAAAAATCCGATGGACCCACTCTTGGTTCCCATGGTACCTATACTCCCTGTTTCTTTAGTTGGAACATTTCCATCCATCCTATCAATGACAAACGGGTCGTGGAACTTTGTGGACACTTTTGGTCCTCCACCACTTCCCCAGTCGACAGTTACCACCACACCGTTGATGGGAAAACCCACTATCCCATTTGTCCCAGGTACAAACACTCACATGATGCCCTCCACGGGTGGAACCTAGCCGATGTCAGGCTCCACCGCTTTAGTGTCAAACTGTATATCTTTGACAAGTTCTATACAATGATCCTTATAATGCTCAATATAGCACTATTAGCGGGGTTCCCATCCACCAACAATATGGTCGGCAGCCATTGTATAGTTCAAACCCCCAGATTCAAGAATCTGGGGGCATTGCCAATATGCACATACCAGTTGAGAACATAACAGTTCCCCCTCCATTCTTGGGCATGCATGGTTAGTCATTGATTGACATGAGCATTCCTTATGTCAATCAAGGACATATGGTTAGTTATGTGGTAGGAAGGAATCCTTAAGGAGGTCCCAACCAATCCATGGGGGCACCCTACTCACAAATTCAAATGAGTCAAGGGGGCACTGCTTATCCTGGGGACAATTCTATACCCTAACATCACATTCCCCATGGAAATCCACACTACAACGCCATACCCCAAGGAAACTATTATACCATGCAACCTATGTGTATTATTGGGACTCAAACGATGGGAGGATTGCAAGGGTCCTCAAGTCATATGTCATTGCCTTGGTCCGAGTCGGGGGCATCACACACTCTGCCTTTCTTGGCAACGTTGGATATCCCTGACTTGTACAAACTTAAAAATGACCCCATCTATCATAACTTACTTTGGCCATCGATCCCACATAAAATACCAACAGACATCCCCAAGTTCGAAGGGAAACAAGAGGAGGATCTGGGCACCCATATCACTACCTATCATCTTTCGTGTGTTTCCAACTCCATGGTGGACAATAGTGTCTGGTTACATCTTTTTCCCCACACCCTCATTGGTAACGCAACTAAGTGGTACATTGAGTTACCACGTGTGTCAGTAAATACCTTCGACGCTCTAGCGATCAAATTCTTAAAGCACTTCCCGCTACCCATCCGCTATGAGACTAGGACAGAGCTCCTCACTTCATTACGTTAGGATACCACAACCCACATCTCTAATCATATACATGAATGGAGACGTAGGCGGAGGTTAGTGAAAGCTCCCCTCCTAGACTATCTCTTAGCGGACTAGTTCTTCAAGTCCCTACTCTCGCAAATTGCTAAAGATGTCGCTTTAGGTGGTGCGGTCACAGAAGACCAATCCATACGTCATGCCAAACATTTAGATATGATATATTCACAGTCTGGCACTCTTTACGATGTATTCCCCAATGCCCCTCATAACTCCAATGTTTCTGCTACTTAGCACCCCGTAGTGCATGCCGATGGGATTATCAGCGCAACCTCTAGGGCTGCTGTAAAACAACTCAGTGGTCACATTGCCTAGATGTCAGTGGAACCCTCTACCAAATCGACTACTCTTCCTGCCACCGCGAAAAATCTATGCAGTCTACACAAAAACCCAATGGTAAGAACAAGAAGAATAAGAGAAAGACTGCTCCTTCTAAGGAGCAGTCAATAAAGCAGCAAAACCCAAAGCAGAAGTTTGTTGCGCCTTTTGATGATGGAAAGGATAAACCCGCCATATTCCCTTACAAAATCTGTGTTGAAGACCACATGACATATTTGTGTCCGCGTCTTCAGGAATGCACAAATTTCATTTCTAAAACGGATATTGGTAGGACCCGCGTTGTCCTGAATAATCCTTTCACCACTCAGTAGCAGCAACACCTGATTGCAAACCAACCATTACCCCCGCAAGGGGGCAACGATGGTTCACAACATCCTTCAGCTAGCGAAGGATCCTCTATCATTTACACCTTTGAAATGGTAGATCTACAAACAAGAGCCAAATCCTATGGAGCTCCTATTTCTCATGCAGAGGAACCTTCCTCAAGTCAAAAACCACCACCATGTAATGATTTCCATATTGAAATGCCGATTGCTGACCTTGTGATTTTCCCCCCTAAAGAGGCACTTCGAAGCACAATGCACAATACATCTGCATGTGCTTCCCAAAACTACAACATTGTAGAAGACTTGGTGCAAGCACCGTTGGCTATGTCGGTGCTCGAAGTATTACAAACATGCCAAGCACAAAGGAAAGCTTTGCTTGCGGCTATTGGTGGTATCGACCCAAAAGATTCCATGCTTTCAATTTTCGACATGGAAAATTGTAAACCTCCCCTTTCCCACCAACTTGCATTTCAAGTGCAAATTTTTTCGAAAGGTAAAGGTATACACAAAACTGTCATCAATGAAGGTGCTTCTACCTACGTCATGTCACCTTCATGTTGGCTTGCTTTGGCTTCTCCAACCCTATCCCCATTGACAAATTCCCTTAAAGCCTTTGATGGCCACACTTTCATCCCAAAAGGTTACCTAGCTAGCTACCCCATCACCTTGAGTGGGAAAATGGTAACGGTGGATATCGAAGTTGTGGGTGATAAACTCGACTATAATCTGCTTTTGGGTCGCACTTGGACTTATGCCATGAATTCCATTGTGTCTTCGGTCTTCCATATCATCCTATTTCCCTTAGATGGAAAGATAGTCACACTGGACTAGATGTCCTTTTTCACCCCAGATTACTCTCTATTACCTTGCAGCTTTGTATGCTTAGTGGGTGGTGTACCTGACTCTTACGTCAGTATCGATACTGGTCTACTAAAGGCTTCTTCCCTGATGGGTTGTTTCCCTCTTCAGCCGCTAAAGGTTCCACAGACAGTCAATATGATTTCATCCATTCCTCATGAACTAACCAATCCATGGATCCTACCTGTTCCTTCAGACACTGACACTTACAGAGAACAAATGTCGCTGTCACCAGCTGAATTGGCCTATGAAGCCATTCAATTTGCATCTGAATCTCCAGTCACTTTGGTTTTGGCCAACAGTATCACTTCCCCTCCCATAAATGATCCTTATTTCAATCCACTCAATTAAGTCCTACCTATGGATGAAGCTATTAGAGAGATCACAAGATTAGAAGAGAGACCTTGGGGGGACTCGCACCATCGTGTTTCGATATCTGATTCATACATGATGCCTCTTCAAATCCTGCCATCTGACACACCTGAAATCATTTCCTCACCATATACGACTATCCAAACTTTGGACTCGGCGGGAAACATGGGAAATCTTTCAAAGACATTGCTCATCGATATTTCAGTTAAGACAGACATCATGGAAAACGTACAGATTGAAGCCAATCGCAATCCTGATGAAATTACGAGCTTCACCTACCCTTTTAAGGACTTTCGTGATGTTTTCCTTTGGTCTTATGAGGAAATGCATGGCATATATCCTTTTATTGTCAAACATGAGATCAAGGAAGATCAAGCATTCTTTTTATGGTATTTTTCTTGATCGTTAATCCAAAAAATCCTTGAGTCAGCTTCTTCGGGCTCATTAAACTATCATGAAGAAGATCGAGTATTCTTTTTATGGTATTTTTCTTGCTCGTTAATATGAAAAATCCTCGAGTCTCCTTCTTCGGGCTCATTAAACTACCACGAAGAAGGTTGAGCATTCTTTTTAGGCACTTTTTCCTCGCTCATAAAACTGAAAAATTCCTGAGTTTTTTCTTTAGGCTCATTAAAAATTAATAAAGATGACTCGAGCATTCTTTTATGTACTTTTCTCGCTCATTAAACTGAAAAATCTTGAGTTTTTGTCACCGGGCTTGTGAAAAATCTACGGCAACAATAAGAGCACTTTCTTTTTTGGGACCATTTCTCGCTCTTAAATAGAAAAATCCCCGAGTTTTTCCCCTTCTTCGGGCTCATTAAATCTACGAAGAAGGAGTGAGAAGTTCTTTTACCTATTTTTCCTTGCTCAATAAACTAAAAAATATACCTTGAGTTGTCTTCATTTGACTCGTTAAAATTTGATGAAGGTATTGAGTTTGTCATTACATGACTCATTAAAAATTCACGATGAAAAATGAGTTTAGTCTATCTCCTCGTACTTGTAAAAAAATGAGGTCAACATCTATTGAACATAGGTTTCTCTTTATCTGGATTCAATAGATTAACTCATTGAAAAGTAACCGATCTGAGTATACTATTAACCTTTTGTCACACCCAGTTAATAAGTATAACAAAGGGACCACCATGGAGTCATTCTTTACGATCTTTTTAGACTCTCTAAACATGAAAATACCATTGAGTTGTCTCGTCTGGACTCATTAAATTAAATAGACAAGATATAGAGTCACTCTTTTTACGATCCTTTTTAGACTCCAAAAACATGAAAAGATCGATGATTTTCATTGTTTGGACTCATTAAACTAATCAGATAGGGCATAGAGTCACTCTTTTTGCGGTCCTTTCAGACTCTTAAAATATGAAAAGATCGACGAGTTTACCTGTCTAGACTCACTAAACTAATCAGATGGGGAAAATAGACAATACAACTACATTTAGTATTAGAAAGCGTGGTTTGGTAGCAGTCATTCCCTTGAACATGGCACTCCCTCAGATAAACCTTGCTTATGATAGCCTCTCAATATGAATCCTACTATCTTATGAGTTTAGCCTAAATACCCCAATGTTCTTGCATCTCTATATCCTAACACTCTTTGGTGTTCATGAGTCTAGTGCTGCATGGTTAAAACCATTGTCATGCCTTCTATTGTTCAAGGGTTAACCTTTTGTTTCCTCCATCAACCCATCAAGCATATCCTTTCATCATGCCCTCTGTTGTTTAGACCCAATGCTCAAAGATTCCTAAAAAAAAATCATTCTTGTCCCGTTTCATGTTGATTGATGTAGGACACATTATTGCCTACCTTTCGACAGGTATCTTCCTATCGACTTCAACACTCTATCTAGGAAGACAACCCAGAAACACATTCAGTGCCTTGGTACTTGCAGACATTAGTGGCAGGTCGCCTTGTGTTTGATCAGGGGTTCTCATTATTGGCTCTTGGTTAAGAAATTCTACGGGTGTTCGATGACAAAATCATCTTTCACACTCGTTAGATTGTACTATGCATCTTGGAGACCATCACCATTATTGGTGGCCTTCCTTGCATCTATTAACAGTCTCCATTATTGACTGGTAATCAGATGATTTTGTGCATGTTCGACATCAACGCATATATTCACATGTATCGATCTATGTTTTTCGGTGAAGCGGAAATCAAGACCTTGGGTAGAGGCTTGCATCAATCAGCCTTGCTTCCTCCCCCAAGTTGTGTATATTTTTTTTTGGAGACAGCTCATTACAATGATCCTATTATGACACTGGATTTGCATTGTGCTTATTGGCGGCCAACATTGTCATATCTATTTTATGAGAAAATCACTTTGACAGAGCTACTGGGCATGGGAATGCCTAACTTGGGACATGATTTTAGTAGTTATATATATATATATGTGTGTGTGTGTGTGTGTGTGTGTGTGTGTGTGTGTTGTATGAGGTTTCCCGTACCACCCAAAGCTCCGATCCTCTCTCTCTTTTTGTCAAAGAAGGAAAATTACAGTTAAGTAAAGTATTTTCGCCATCATCACAGCCTCTGATCTCACACTTTAGGGGGCATCTGTTATACAACAAAATTACCCCCTAATTACCTCAGAGGGGAAAGACATGATAGCTAAAGCAAAGACCAAGATCACATGCCTTATTTCCACACTAACATTGGTTATACACTAGAAACCTGCTTTATAAAGCTTCTTAGTAAGCCTAAGGGTGTGTTAGTGACCCTACTAACTCTAGTTGTTAGTTCGGGAACAATGCTAGTGGATCCTAATGAAGTTCTAAAGGTCAAAGGAGTGACTTGACTAATAAATATCTAGATATTTGCTCCTAAATCTACTTAAGAAAAGAAAGGAAACATCTCAAGTTCGACCTATTTGGGGGATTTCTAATCCTAATGAAGGAGGCAAATGGGAAAAATCTAAAAAGCATGGCAACTTCATTGATTTTACCTTAAGGAACTCACGTAGGAACTTGGCAACCCTAACTCGATTGCTACATAAGAAAAACTAGGGCTATGGTGATAAGGGTTAGATAATTTGAAAGGATAGCTTACTTGATTGTTGAGCATAGTCTCAAATATAAGCATAAGAAGTTGGTAAGAAGGGAGAGAGAGAGACAAGTTGGATGGGTAAGGGAAGGCTCATGCAACAGATGGTTGTAATCACTCTTCTGACATTAATATAGAACTACAATTGTACTGTCTACTCTATGGTGTTGGTACTATCATTCATTTACTTGTTTGTCCAATACCTTTTAGCATGAGTAGCTTAGTTATGTGTAGCTAGATTTCTTTTATGTATTCATGTATTAGTTATCAAGGTTGTATGTTGTGATTATGCTTGTCCCTTCTATGTGCAGGACTTGATTTGGAGCCGGCTTAGGGGACTTCCACCTAGCTGAATTATGCTCTCCAGTAAATCTACACAGAGGCTTGAGGTAATCCATCTATTTTGATTTGATAATTAGTTAATTTTTATGGAAATGCATGTAAATTTGTGATGGATGTAGATAATCTTACAGTCTACCAAGGGTCCCAGGAAGACCCTTGAGGGTATCTCCATTATCCATACACCGTGCATTTTATCTTATAGAAACTAGTGCCATGCAAGTAGATCCTTCAGTACTAGCTACTTTCCTACAGACCTGTATGAAATTACTACGAGATCATAAAGCAGTAGAAGGGTTGCAAGAGTTAATCGACAAGTGTGTGCATAAAGAAAAAACTCTTGCTAAACAACACAATGTGAGAAAGATTGGTAAGCATCACAAGTGAACGGGCATGAGATGAGGCTGACCACGCAGATAGGTGAATATGAAATGGACTAGGTAATCTTGGATCTGGGGTCTGATGCGAATGTCCTGCCTAAGAAGAAGTGGGAAAGGATGGGGAGACCTATGCTGTAGTGGTATCCTATTCATTTGTGTATGGAAAATCATCACAATATTATACATATGGGGCACTTATATGGTGTAACGCTAGACATTGAGGGTGCAAGCGCGTTGGCTGACTTTGAGGTCATTGAAATAGTGGATGATAGTAACCCATACCCTATGCTACTAGGAATGGACTGGGCTATTGATATAAATGGGGTAATCAACTTGAATAAGTGGAAGATGATGTTTGAGAAGAAGTTGCTTAGGGTTGTAGTGCCATTAGACCCTGCTAAAGGAGCATGTTATACTGAACTTGTTCGTGACTATGTAGAAAGTGATGATGTTCTAGATCATATATACATGATCACAGTGTGAGATGAAGATCAGATCAATCCCACAGCTGATGGATGAATTGTGTGAGACAGGGATAGCAACTGCACCTCATATTCAGATGAGGAGCTTAAACACTAGTAGAATTGACAGCATGAAGTATATACACTCCATTGCAATATGATGACCAAGTTGTTGCGGGGTGTCTCGACTGAGGTAAGAAATATTCCACATTATGATGGTTTAACTAATGTGGAGCTACTTTTAGGTGAATTTGAAATGGATGTACTGGAAGAACATCGCTTCCAGGCACTAGAATTGGTGCTATGCACTACGCCTGCCCATTGTTGGGGCAAGCACAAGGAAAATTTTGTGGGATGGAAGTAATACCAAAGGATGATGAATTTGAGGTTTGGGTATGCTAATACTTGAATGACAGAAAAATATACTGGGAAGGATGATCCGTGCGATCATTTGGAATGATGTACTAATGCCTCGGGGACAAAACCACAACCAAAAGGGGTGCACATTTTCTTTCATACCTTAGATACAATGCCAATGAATTGGTATATGGAGATGGAGATTCACCATGGAACAACTAAATGGGACATTTTAATGGAAATTTTTCTATTAACTTTCAGCTTTGAGGATGGGTTTGAGAGCATTGATGAGGTACTCCAAGAGATAAAAGCAACCATTTTCAGAACACCAAAGGAACTGGTTGAATGGGCTCAACCAGATTGGAGTACAAAACTCCACCATGCATTGGAATGTTACAATGTGTCTGCTAAAGAAGATGAGGAAGATCCACAGAATATTACCATTCCAGATACCGAATGACAGTGTGAAGTCGAAGGACTAAAGGTGGCGAACCTGGATATATCTGAACCTTTCAAAACTCGACAAGTAAACATTCGATCTAAAGAAAAACCTAAGTTAGAAAATATGGAAGAATATTGCGATGGAGATACAGTTCATAAGGTGACTGAGTTGTTGTGCGAGTACCATGATTTATTCCCAACTAAGTTTTTATATTTGAAATAAATCATCGAAGATTTAGGTGTTATGAAGATTACATTGAAGCTTGATGCAGAGCCTATTAAGTAGAGGCCTTATCGACTGAACCCAAAATATAAAGTGAAGGTGTGGCAAGAACTAGGTAAGATGTTGGATGCCTGTATTACTGAGCCAGTAGAGGAATCTGATTGGGTGAGCCCATGGTGGCCAAGAGAAGAAGCAAAAAGGAGAAATCCGTATATGCATAGATCTGAAAAAGCTGAATGATGCATGCATGCATGATCAGTTTCCAACACCATTTATTGATGAAGAGTTAGACAATATTGTTGGATAGGAAGCTTATTCATTCATTGATGGATTTTTGGGATATCATCAAATAAAGATTGTGTTAGAATATCGAAGCAAGGCAACCTTCATGATGAAGTGGGGTTGCTTTCAATATACTGTAATTCCCTTCGGATTGAAGAACACACTTGCAATTTTTTCCCGAGTTGTGATTACAGCATTCAAAGAGTTTATTCATAAATTTCTAGAGGTGTATTTTGATAATTGGGATTTGTTTGGATTAGTGAAGCACCATGTTGCGAGTCTGCGCCCCATGCTGGATACATGTCGAAGGTATCAAATCATGCTAAACTTGAAAAAATTCATATTCTGTGTTCCCTTTTGTATTTTTCTCGGTCATGTTATATGTAAGCAAGGATTGATGGTAGACCCTCCAAAGATCACTGTAATTGTGAATTTGGAAGCTCCTGGGAATGTGAAACAGTTGCGTGTGACATTGGGGCACACTAGGTATTATAGGAAGTTTATCAATGCATATGCTCAGGTAACCGCACCGATGGAGAAATTATTAAAGAAAGATGCGATTTTTTGTTGGGATGAAGACTGTCAGCACAGTTTGGATGTCTTTAAGGAAAAGATGGTGACAATGCCTATTTTGGTGTTTCCGGACTGGAAGAAAAAGTTCGATGTGCATGTACATGCCTCTTGCATTGCGCTGAGTGCAACATTAACACAGAAAGGTGAAGGAAGTATTGATCAACCGATAGCCTTCACAAGCATAAATTTATCAAAAGTCGAGAAGAATTACTCCACTACAGAGCATGAAGGGCTATCGATGGTCTAGGTGTTGCAGAAGTTTAGGCATTATTTGTTGGGTGGACACTTCAAAATGTATATACATCACTCCGCATTGAAGTACCTAGTTAATAAGATTGTATTGGGGGGTAATATATGCTGATGGTTACTACTGTATTAGGAATATGAATTTGAAGTAATCGTGAAGCTTGGAAGGTTAAATGTTGGACTAGACCATCTGTCAATAACTGAAATGGGTGAAGAACCAAACAATTTGGAGGAAGGATTGCCGGATGCAAAGCTATTTGTGGTGCATGTCATGGATGATCATTTTTCTGATATCACTCTATTTTTAACAATAGGAACAACTCCAGAAGGCTATTCTACCAAGCAAAAGAAGGAGTTGGTAGTTTGTGCCACAGATTTCTCGCTGATTGCAAGTCATTTGTATAAAATGGGAATGAATGAGATACTGCGAAGGTATGTTCCTGAGTTTGAACACACTAGTATCCTAGTTGAAGGACATGGAGGAGTGGCAGGAGGTCACTACATAGGAAAAGGTCATGTAGAAGATTTTGTACCCTGGGTTATGGTGGCCAACATTACACAAGGATTCTAAGGCATACTGTAAGGCGTATGATGCTTGCTAATGGAGAGGGAAGCCTTCACGAAGGGATGAATTGCCTCTAAATCCTCAGGTTTAGTTGAAGGTATTTGATAAATGGGCCATTGATTTCATAGGTCCAATACAACCACCAGGAAAGAAGACAAGCATGCAGTATATCATTACTGCAACATAGTAATTAACCAGATGGGTGGAAGCGTATCTAATGAAGGCTTGTACAACTGATACTGCCATAAAGTTTTTTTTTTAATGTCTTAACATGGTGTGGATGCCCTAAGATATTGATGAATGATAGGGGTACACACTTCTTGAATGAAACGATCAACGTGATGCGTGAAGAATTCCAAGTGTAGCATCGGAAGAGCACGCCATATCACCCAAAGAAGAATGGAATGATGGGAGCATTTTTTTTTTGGATAATGCATTGTCAAAGGTCTGCAACGCACAGAGAAATGACTGGGACATGCATTCCCCTGCTCTAATATGGGCTTATAGGACTACCTACAAGAAGTTGATAGACCAAACATCGTTTAGGCTAGTCTATGGAATTGAAGCAGTGATGCCCATGGAGTATATTGTGCCAGGTTTACATATTGCAGTGTTGACAGAGATGGTGGATTGTGAAAACTTGGAGGAACATCTCACATAGATCATGGAGTTGGAAGAGGACTGCTTCCTTGCAGGACTTCACCAGGAAGTGTAAAAGGAACATGAAAAAGCATGGCACAATAGGCATATTAAGCTGCACACATTTAAGAGAGACAATTTAGTGTTGCTCTGTGACAACAAGTTCACCAAATTTCTAGGGAAATTTCAAATGCACCGGTTGGGACCATATGTTTTTATGAATACCATGGATGGTGGCACAGTTCAACTCGCGAAGTTGAATGGAGAACAATTTCCTGGGAAAATGAATGGAAGTAGGCTAAAGATGTACCCAGGGGATCCTACCCCTATGCATTGACTATATGGAAGCAGGACAATCTTAGTAATATAGGTAGCTGCAAGGATTGTGGGACTATAAACTACACTGCTCAGCGAGGTGAAAAACATGGTAGGGAGGCTATGCAACAGACGACATGCACGCGACAGGTGAGGCTGCGTTGAATAAAATGCGCCATGAAGGATGCTACCGCGCAGATGGGTTCAAAAGTAGTCGTTGGAGTTACTATTCATGATTTGATGGAAAAAATTCCATTAAGAGGAGTGGGTAGGCGCCATTTATGGAAAAAATATTTGAAGATCTGCCACCAAAGACACATTTATGATTAAAAAATTGGAGGGAACGGTCGGATTTGAATTCAAAACCTCCTATAAATTAAGCATGTTGGTCCACCGAAGAACACTTTGCATTCTGAGAATTGTATGTCAGCCTTGTTGTTTTCACTTTATGAAGAGTGAAGACTGGGAAAAACTTATGTCGCAACCCTCATTCGCAAATTTGTCTGCAACAGCCCGTGAACTATTCTTAGAACAAATGGCTACCACAAATCCCACAGGAGATGTGAGTTCTAAATTTGTTGTCTCTGACGGAGCAACCCTCGAGATATGAAGTATGGAAGCTACACCCATTGTGCCTACGCTGCCAATTCCACCAAGGGAAAAGCAACCGGCTGCCAAGGAGAAGCAAAAGAAGCCTATGCTAGTGAGGCAGTCACTGAGGAAGAATCTGAAGGTTCGGTAGAAGGAGAAGGGTAAGAAACTGGAGAAAGTTGTAGACTTGGAGGAAGAGGAATTCCAAGGAGTGGAGGAATTGGATGTTGAGGAGGTTGAGCCTATCACATGGCTCCCGAAGTATATCCCTTCATGGAAAGGGAAGTCCAAAGTTACAAAAAAGACCCCGATTCCGAGAAGTTTATAGTATTGACACCCCTGTTGCTATAATAGGTGGAATTTGAAGGCACAACCTTAACGCACATTCAAGTGTTGAAAATGGAGCATTTGGATCTCATAGACCATGAGAGATTCCCGCATTTGGCTATAAGAAAGTATATGAATAAGATCTACTACGAGGAGATTGGAGTTACGCAGTTGGAACCCATGAAATGGGTCAGATGTATTGAGCAGGCTGGGTTGCTACACATGCTCTGCATGCCACAATTTCACAGATCAATAATCAACACAGTGTGTGTGCAATAGATTCTCACACTGATGCATGATGGGTGCCTATGGCTTGGGGAGCCCATCCTATTCACATATATGCTAATTCATCGGATCAAAAAGTTTCCCTACAAGGGAGCGAACCCTGACAAGGAGTTTGGAGGGAAAAGTGGAGAAAAGGAGTTAGTAGATAAGATAAAGGTGGAGTTTGGTTTTGTAAAGAAGTTGCACAAATATTATATCCACTCTATTTAGGAAAAGGAGGCGAGGAAATGACATGTGGATGAAGTTCCAATGACTGTAGTATCATTTGTCGCCCAGTGCGTGAAAGGATTATAATATATCTGGGCGATGTATTTGTTCAAGGAGTTCCTCGTGAATTGTCGCGAAGCTTAGGAGGACAGCAAGCCCTTCCATTATGCATGGCTTCTACTGTCAATTGTATTAGTATCATGGAGATTTCCAGAGGACAATCATTTTCTCCCACAGGCAAAAGTCTTACTAGAGGTAGCGAAGTTCACTTCGCTGTGGTTGACAAAGGATCCAGGAAGGATTAAGAAATAAAAAAATTTCTCGATATTGATGGAGATGGACCTAAGGAAAACTATTAGTCAGTGGCCTAAGTTGTCCCCAACCTTATACAAGAAACTAAGGACCTTTGTAGAGTTCAAGGCTGATTTTCACAACGTATCAATTAGGGTGTGGAAGGACCCTAAGATTACATCGAACAAGCTTCCATACTTAGTCTCAGCGACAGATGTACAAGAGATTGTGGGGAGTTCGCCAGTGGAGTGGCGGGTGCTGAGAGCACTGTTGCATAGTCGACTGCTCTGCAGAAACATAAAGAGGCATCAGAGAAGGTAGCGTAGGATCTGGCTAAGCAGAAGAAGAAAGAAGTTGTTGCTAAGTCAATTGAGGAAAAAGAGCATACTGCAAAGGAGTGTGCCAAGAGAGCATATTGGTATAGAAGAAGTCAAAGAATCGATTTCCAAACATACAGATGAGGAGGAACTCTCAGGACAGGAAAGAGGCGGTGGAGAAGGGAAGAGTAATCCTGTCAAATTGAAGAAGAACAGAAAGGAGATGACTATTTGGCCATGAAAGAAACATACATTAGAAAAGTAGACACACATCGACCCGATGGTCCTCATAAAATGAGATCTCGACAAGATTGGTGACTAAGTCAGAGACATAATGACAGAGTTGTGGTAGAGATTTGAACAACAATATATGCAGATGCTAGGGAGCATCAAGAAGGATTTACGTGAGTTGTAGATCCATATCGATAGGATTCAAATGAGCATTGGGAAAGTGAGTGGGGTACAAGTGAGGCCAGCGCAATGAAGTAGGAAAGTAGAAGAGATGGAATGAACTTTGGACGTCAGAGTCATACCTTTACTAGAAGGTTCTATTCATGCAGAGTTAGAGGAGGACCAAGCTGTATTAAGTACAGTGAAGGCTATGGGAGTCAACATTAAAACTTTCATGGATAGAGGAGGATTGAGGATCTAGGTAGATATGGATAGACGAATTTTTCCAACTTACTCTATCGCTTCAGGAAAATTTAAAGAGACTGCAACAGACACAAAGAATAATGTCCCTAGCAGCTGAAGGCTCGGCAACAAAGATGTTGGTAGAGGAAGTGTAATAGGTCGTGGTGCAGATTTTTGCTGAAATAATGGATTTACAAGTCAAATTATGTGGCTTATGTAGTAAGATCGAGGCACCAACTGAGTGACTCGATGCCCAATGACCATATTTGTGTTGGTGGCCTATTAGGATAGGGTCCCCAGGGTTAGTTTTGGGGTTAGTTTAACCCAATTTAGTAAAAAGTGTTGCAAAGAATGTAAAGTATCCATGAAATGTGGATGTGGAGTGCGCAACTAGATAAGATTAAAAGGAGCTTTAGCCCCTTGTTTGGGCAAGTGATAGGTCAGTTTTGAGACCCAGCTATGGGTCGTGGGCCATGGTATTATATTGGAAATTCTATATATTTGAGTCATAACAAGTCTAAAAGAGGTAAGTGGAAGTAGTTGAAAAGTAACTAAGTCAAGATAGAGATTGTTTTGGGCAAGTGCTGAGGCAAGAAGGCTCTGCTTCTTGTATTTAGGCGAAAGGGGAAGGCTCCTGTAACTGAGTGCGTAGGAGGCCTTGGTATGTCTGTAGCTAAGTGAGTGGAACCCTGCAGTTGAGTGCGTAGGGCGGAGAAGTCTATAAAGTGAATGCTAAAACTTAATAAAGAGTGATTTTGAAGAAACATCTTACCTCTGAGTATTATTGTTGTAGGTTTTAACCCCGTATAGAAATTATCTGCATACGAATTCTAAAACACAGAAAATAAACAATGAGAGAGCATAACACATAAAACACATATACACAGAGATTTTCCCCTGGATCCCAAAACCGAGACTACTAGCTTGATTTTTCATTATGTTCATTTCAATGTTACAATATATATATACATGCAGAAGCATCCAATACCATGGACCACAAACCATCGCGTCCAAAACCATGTGTGAAAACCATGCACAAAACCATAGGTAGGTCTAGCCAACCTAATATAGGGTCCAATTTTTTTTTCCCCGGGGTGCTGCCCACCCCCATCAAACCCCCTGGACAGGGGGGGCTGCTGCCCCCCATGTGATCTAATCATGGAAAGAATATAACACAACACAACAATTGTTAATTATGTTTATGTTATTTTTTGTCGCTCAATAATAGGTTTTCTATGGAATAAAGTGTAAATGATGCATGAATCCATTGAATATAAAGTTTTTATGCATGAACTAAGTAATTATATACTTTCACAAAGATAAGGGTTAATTCTATTATGATTTCTGGCGAATTGGATAGGTTTGTGCAGCAATAGTTCTAGGGCTATTAATTAGTGTGTGGAAGTGGATAGTTTGCCAGCTTAGGGTCTATAACATCTGATCGCATACTTGGATGACGGTTTAGAGGTTGTTTTCCTAGAATTTCAATAGAGAACCATAGAAGGATACCGATATGTGCAAAGGAAGATTTGAGCTACCAGGGCTTAAGACTGCTTATCACATTATCTCTAGATGGAAAAACATGGTTCTAGAGTCCCCCAATATTGCTTCGTGTGAGACTGCAACCTACACTATGCGTATTGTTTCTGAAAGGGCCAACATTTAGAGTTTTGTTAGTTGGTATGGAACAACTCTGAACCTGGGTTAGGCCCCCTTATGACAACACGTGTGAATCCTATCCCAATGACCATACTACAAGATATAATAGGGATTCCAGATGTCTTCCCCACCTCCACCCTTCTGGCTTAAGGAGATTCAGTTGCAGCATTATTATGGGATTACATAGGTAAGATTCCCCCACCAGTTAGCGAATGAGGGATTTCAAAGATGAAAATCTCCACCCTCACTTGATTTAGGCATTCCATATATTTTCCTCCACCTTGAGATTGTTGCTACAGAAACTCCACACTGAGCTGGGAATCCAAAGTGTACTAAAATGAAAGTTAGTGTATGGAATCGAGAGGCCTCCACACATTATTTGATGAGGGATTCTAGAGATGCAAACCTCCACCCTTAGTCAACTCAAGGACACTATATATCTAAGCAATAACTATATTTAATAGAAGACAAGGTTTCCAAATTTATTGCAAAGTGTTATTAGACATGAAGGTTATCCCAGGTGTTCTCACACTAAATTATTAGAAGGTGAATAAGCCAATAGACATGGCTGAAAAGTTCCATACATGTGGAAAGTAAGGCCAACTAAGAAATAGTTAGTTGAAATATATGGCTAACCATTCTATGTACTGAGAGGAAATGGTTATAAGGTACTTTCCCTCTGAAGGGTAAGGACAATCAAGTCAATAAAATTACTAAAAGGTCACTTTGCATACATAAAATATAAAATTACCACCACCCATTTTACATAGATGTATATGAGATGGTAGAAGGTGGTGATAAGGAAGGAGTCATAGTCATATCTGATTCCAGAAACACATTATCACCACTGGACTATGAGCTAGAATTCAGACTCTAGTTAGATGCAGAAACAATGGGAGTCTAATGCGATAGGTATTAAGGGTGTCATTCAATAGTGTCATAGGGACTCACCATTGATGTTGTAACCTTGATACTTCGCAGGTTTACCCTACTATCCTTATGTCGCAGATCCCACGATTCTCAAGTTCGTGTTCTTCCCTCACTACAAAAATTTTCGTTCGAGATATTATTTGAATTCCTTACTTGCCTCTGATTTTATTTATTACTATGTCTTTCTTTGCCCACTATTATTTCCTCACTTCTTTCTCCCTTCATTTCTATCCCACTAGTATCTTTTGCTTCTTGTTCTCTATGCCCTCCTAGCTTGACTTCCTCTCTTTTACTACTAATCAAAAGTTGACTCTTGTTAGTTAGAGTATAGCCTCTCTAGACCAATAAATATGTCACAACTATCCCTCCTGGCCCAGTCATTGTTAATAATCCTTGTAGGCCAATCAATTTTGTGCTTTTTGGCCTCCTTCCTTCTTCCTTGTGTGCAATCTGTCTTCTTCCTAGGACTGGTTCTAGAACCAACAAAGTGTGAGAAAAAAATTCTACTTAGCCATGTGCCAATCCTCATGTAGGTATATGTACGTGTTCTCATTTTTTTTTGAACTATTCTGCAAAAAAGGCCACAATAGCCAAATAAAGTATAAAATAACCAAATTCATATATTATAATATCCATATAGGGTTTAAAAAAAATCCATACACATGCCTTTATATATTTACATTATTTCCAAATAAAAGTTACACATTCAAATCATGTTTACATATATGCATATGCATAGGTACATTTATTATCTTTGAAGTGCATACTCAAATAACTAAGAAAGTATTTACAATGACCCTACAAATGCAAGGTGGCCAAGACAATATTTACATTATATACATGAATGTACCATGACTGGTACCATTAGCACAATATCTACATACTTTACAAGATGACTGGGACCATTAGCACAATATCTACATACTTTACAAGATGACTGGGACCATTAGCACAATATCTACATACTTTACAAGACGACTGGGGCCATTACAACTAATGAAATTCTAATTCAAACTTCGATTTCTAGCTCTACTTCTTTCAATTTGAACTTATTACCTATTCTGGGATTATCTCATCCTTTCTTTCTTCATTCAAGTATTGACCACTCTACTAAATATTCCACATGATCTTTCCAAGTTGCCTCATTAGATTCAAATCTCAATATATTTATGAGGTTTGACATTCTACTCCTTAGTTCCCCAAATGCTTCTTCCTCCTCTATTTTTTCTTCATTCTCTTCTTATTTTTCACCTACATATTTTTCCTCTTCATATGGTTCCCATTTTGTCTTTCCTAACTCTTCTTCTATTACTTCCTTAGTCCTCTATTCTTCAAAATTTCCCCATTTCATTTTCCCTATCTCAGAGTTCCTTTTTGGTTTCATTTTCCTATGGGATTTGGGGTAGACTAAGTTCAAAAACGAGACAATTATCATTCCCCTTTACTATGTCATATTTCATTAGTGGCCAGGAATAACATGTCCAAGAATTGTTGAGCTTCATAATTTCTTGATTTCTCTTGTTCTATGTCTAACTACATGTATAGAGCCAAATATAAACTCTTTAAATTTTTATGAATCTATTGACAGTGTTGGATCTTGCCAACATATAGGGTGTCTCCCAGATATGAAGTTCGAATTAGACCTCACACTGTTTAATGTAGGAGCGCCATCTAGAAATGTGGCCCAACTGTATTATACTTAAATATTTTCCTTGCCTGAAAGAGATAGCATAAGAAAGAAACGCACATGTACTTTTGAATGAGCACATGAGTATGCCTTGTGAAATTTTCAATTGCATTATGTATCAAGGTTCTTCCACCATAAGGAGAAAAAAATAATCCTTTATAAGAAAAGTATTGGTACCATTCTGAAAAAGACACACGCATATATGAAATAATCATTAACCATCTAACGAAGTAGTCCACATGGACATAACAATTATTAAAACCATTACAACACACATTGAAGAAGTCGATGAAATAGTTCAATTTCCTTAGTACATATGAACAAGAAATACACTACAAACATATAAAGAATAGTCTCATTACATTCATGATATATGCATGAAAGCACATTGGGACAATGAGCTTTGAATATTAAGCGAAAGTTCCAAGATACATCGATACAATGAGAAAACAATAACTCCAATAGTAGGGCATTACGCCATTACTTTCTCTCCAAAATAACAATATTTCTCTCTAATGCCTGGATGGAGAAAGAAATCTGAAAATTCATTTCTTTAAGTAATGAGGCCTATTTTATAACAATAGGAATGACCTTTCATATCCTCGTGACTCTTGAACTCCCCTCATGATTCTTGGACTTCTTGATCTGAATTGGATCATTATATTTTTTTTCTTCCATCTTGATGCATTTGGAGTGGAAAAAGTGGAGGAATCAACTTACAGGATCATTTTTACCGGTGGGACCTAGATTGGTGAAACAGGGTCTGAAATGTTTCAGGAGTGTTTTGAGGCATTAAATGATGCTTTTTTGGGGTAACAAATTTTTTCTTGAGCACAACACATTTTCATTGTATTCTACACACAGACTTTTCCAATAGTTCAAGAAGCATGTCAATCAGAGATCGTATGCAAAATTTATGCCACTCAGAAGTTGACCTTCTTGTTTTCACACTTATAGTTCGAGAGTATGCCGCGTCAACCCCCTTTATTCATGTAAAAGTGGCTAGCCACGTGATTGCGATGTAAAATATTATAGAAGAGTCTATTTTGTAACTCTAGTTAAGAGTTGATGTAGTCAAACTTAACTACTGGTAGGCTATCAGTTGTGTTATAATTGGGCCACTAGGAGGAAGAGGCATTCCATTCTTTCAAGAGAATTTTGTTCCAAAGTTGAGAAATGATAAATAGGAAAGATAGGTGGTAGAGCACACAGAGAGGATCTACACACTGTAGAATTCCATGGGCCATAGACATTACTTCTTTATACCTGCAACCATATTTCCAAATAGAGAAAGAGAGAAAAGCATTCTCACCTTCTAGCTAGGTTTTCTCCCAAAAGGGTTTCCCAAACAGCATATCTTGTGTCTTATGTGTGTGTGAGCTTATTTTTTCATTCTCTACTTTTATGCATAATTTATATTCACATGCATGTACTAATTACAATTAAATCAATAGACCTTAAAGTTTAATAAACTGTAATATTGTAAAATTTCAGTATTTTAATATATTATTATTAGATCTGTTGTGACGAACTGTGCAATGGAATATCCATGGTATTTTACGGATCATTTGGTATGAGAGCTAGGTTTCTTTGGGTATTTTATTGATATTGAAGGGATCTAGGTCGGCGGGGTCAAAAATCGTAAAACCTTAATCATGAGTGATGAATCTGTAAATGAACCTCGTGATCCTACAGAGGTGAGGTTTTCGTGGCTCGAACAAAATTTCGACGATGTAAATCAAAATGTAAACCTCTACATGGTGGCCCTAAGAAATAAGATGTCAATATTTGGAGAATATTGGGGTTTGAATGTAGAGGAAAAATCAGAAGGGTGATTGGGAGATCAGGAAGACACAGAGAACCAAATGAAAAGAGAACCTGGAAAAGATCAACTCAGTTCAAGTGCCATGAATCAATCCCTATTCAAAATGAAAGCAAAATTCAATATCAAGCCTTACCACAATGAGATCAATTCTCCAAAGCTGAACCATTGGTTGTAGAAACTGGAAGTTTATTTTATTGTCCATCATATTGAGAAAGGGAAAAATATCTCATTCGCGTTAATGGAATTAGAGGGCCATGCACTGACTTGGTGGGAGAGCCACAAGGAAACCTTGAGGTTGGAGGGAGAACCTATAATGACTAAGTGGGAGAATATAAAAACACTCGTTAAGTCACAATTTTTTCCCATTGGGTACGTGGACCAGTGGGTCCGTCGGCTTTACGTTAGGAAAAAGTCGGGCCAAAGCGTGAAAGAGTACACCATATAATTCGGAAAAATGAATATAATGTTGGGTATATCTCCAAAGAACCCAGATGTACTCTGAAAGTATTTTTAGGGTCTTTGCCGCCATCTGCATGAGCAAGTGATGTTATTCAAGCCCAAATCGGTGGACGAGGCTTGTGTATAGGCATAGTACTTAGAGAACATAGGCTTGAAAAGAGCGCAATCAAGTGGATCAAAGCTGAAGGAGAAACAAGAAGCTTCTAAGGAGGGGAAGAAGACGAAAAAAGGAGGAAACGATAAAGAGATGGCAACCATAGCACACCAGTGAAAATATCCTAACAACCACTGGAACCAGTGCAACATTGAGGCCATACAGAGGAGAAATGTTGGAAGTTGCATCTAGAGCTAAACCCAAAGAACAAGAAGAAAGATAATAAGAAGAAGAATTTCATGGCCATTGATTCGAGAAACCATGTTGAAAGCAACTCAGACATGGATGAGAATATCATTTATACATCGGTGTAAAAGTAGGTGAACCTAAGTAGCCTTCAGTGAAAGGAAGAGAAAGAAATGACTGAACTCTTCCATATAAATATAAAGTTCAAGAAGACAAAGATTGATGCTCTGTTTGACTTAGTACCGCAGGTGAATCACATTTGTAGTAGATCTAGTCAAGAAGTTGGGGATGGAAGTTCATGATCATCTAAACCCATATCCACTAGGACTGGTAAATAAGGATGCAAAGTTGAAGGTAACAAAACAATGCAAAATTAGATTTGTTATCAATGTTGATTTTATTGATGACGTAGAGCTCGATGTGGTTCCCCTTGATATATGTGGAGACATGTTCGGGATTCCATACATGATGCAATATTCATGAGGAGCGATAAATGGTACCAACTCATCAAGGATAGAAAATCATCAATCATCAATGCGAAAAAAGACGAGTCAAAAATTTCACTAGAAAGTGCCAACCAAGCCAAGAAATTGATCAGTTCTAGGAAGAAGTATGTTTTATTATTTTTAAGAGAAATTTATTCTAAAAAGGATTCAATAGGAGGCAAGGCATCCCTATAGGGGTGTACTAAGAAATAAAAACAACATTTGGATGAGTTGTTACAAGCATACAAGGATGTGCTCCAAGAACCTAAAGGGTTGCCACCTAAGAGAGAAGTCGAGCACGCGATCCAGCTATTGCTAGACTCCCCATTGCCAAATATTAGGTTGTACAGATAGTCTTTTATAGAAGTGAGTGAGATGAAGAAAAGTTGCATCAACTATTGGAATAGGGTGTTATTCGACTTAGTACTTCACCATGTGGGTCACCCATAATCATTATGCCAAAGAAGGATGAGACTTGGCAGATGTGTATAGATTATAGGGCATTGAGTAAAATCACGCTTAAGAATAGATATCCCTACCTAGGATGGATGATTTGATAGATTAGTTGTAGCAAGAAAAGTATTTCACTAAGCTGGACTTGAAGTCTGGATATCACCAGGTTTAAGTTAAAGAAGAAGATACATGGAAGACCACCTTCAAAAATAGGCAAGGTTTGTATGAGTGGTTAGTTATGCCATTTGGCATATGTAATGAGCCAAATACATTTATGAGATTAATGAATGATATACTGCACCCTTTTATAGATTCATTTGTTATTCTATATCTCGATGATATACTAGTATATAGTGCTACCTAGGAGGAGCATATTTCACATTTGAGACAGGTGCTAGAAACATTAAAGAAGCACCAGCTGCTAGCAAATATCAAGACGTGTGAGTTTGTGAGTAGTCCTTGTTGTATCTAGGGTATGTGATTGGTGGAGGAGAGTTGAAGATAGATCCTACAAAGATGGAGGCCATCATGAAATAGACGGTGCCTAGTAATGTTTCTAAGGTTAGGAGTTTCATTGGGGAAACACAATGCCTGAGGAAATTCATAGCCTCATTTTCAGTAGTAACACCACTCCACACTATAACAATAAGTGGCAAGAGTTTCCAATGGGGAAAAGGTCAACAAAGGGCTTTTGAGGAGCTAAAGAAGAAGATCAATAAAGTATGAGTTTTGGCATTACAAAACTTGTAGTGGCCCTTTGAAATGGAGACAAATGTGAGTGGGTATGCTATGGGAGATATCTTGATGCAAGGAGAAAGGCTAGTTTGCTACCATTCTGAAGTATTTCATGAGGATGTTCTTAACTACCCTACCTATGATAAGGAGCTCTATGCCATGGTGCAAGTTGTGAAGAAGTGGAAGCACTATCTGATGGGAAAGGATAAAATAATCCACATAGATCAATAGTTGTTATAGTACTTATAGGCCCACATTAAGCTACAACAGACCAAGCATTACAAGCGGATGAGGTTTTTACAATATTTTCATTTGGTGATAAAGTATAAGAAGGGAAGCACAAATAAGTTTTCTGATATGATTTCAAGGCCACCCACATCAAATATTAAATCTTTGGGGAATATTATGCGCATTGACCCATTCACCCATAATGCATACAGAGAGACATATTCAAAAGATGAGGACTTCAAGGAGGTGTATCAACAATTGATGAGTCAAATTCATGTGCGTGATGCAGACAAAACTGTTTACTACCATCTCTAGGATGGGTTACTGTACAAGATGGATAAGCTACGTGTTCCTAAAGGTGATCATTTGCAGCTAATTAGAGAGGTTCACACCTCCAAGGTTGCATGGTACTTTGGTGTAGGGAAGAACGTGGCTAACTTGCAGAGGTATGTGTACTGGCCCAAGATGCAAGAGCATGTAGCTAGGATCATAAGAGGATGCATGCTTTGTTGTACTAGCAAGTCTAGAAAAAGGAAACAAGGTCTATTTCATGCCTTACCAATAACTACTCATCCTTGGGAAATAATTTCCATGGACTTTATGGGAGTTTTATCGACAACTAGGAAGGGACATGACTACCTATTCACGTTAGTTGATAGGTTAAGAAGGATGTGTGTTCTAATGCCCTATAAAACTACCATCAACAAACAAGAAGAAACAAAATTTTTCTTTGGACAAGTCTGGGTGCACTTTGGGATACTAAGGAGCATCTTTTCAGACAGGGACACAAGATTTCTCAGTGCTTTCTGGACTACATTGTGGGAAAAGATGGACACAAATTTGAAGAGATCTACAAAATTCCATCCACAGAAATATGGGTAGACAGAAATAGTAAAAAATACTTTCGTGCGGCTTTTGGGGAGATAAAAACAGAAGCATCTGAATACTCAGGATGAAAATATGGTATATATACAACATTCTTATAAGAGATAAGTCCACACTTCTATAGGAAAGTCCCGGTTCCAGACTTGTTTTAGATACTTTCCACCTTCACCTTTGGATATTGCATATGGTAGCAAGGAGGAGTGAGGGAAGATCTTATAGGAGATTCTTTGAGGGCTGAAAAAATGATAGAGAAGATCAAGAAGATCCATCTATAGGTACAAGAGACACTACAAAAGTTATAGGAGAGGTATAAGGCTAGGCATCATCAACATTGAACAAATAAATCATTCAAGGTGGGAGCTAGAGTATGGCTACAATTGAACAAGGAGAGGTTGCAAGGGCTTGGTAAGAAAATCAAGGCTCTAAGGTATGGTCCATTTGAGATACTAGAAAAGGTGGGTGATAATTCCTATAGACTAAGTCTACGACCATATATGTGCATTTTATCTGTTGTGAATGTAGATAATTTGGAAATCTATGAGCCTTTCATGCTAGATTAGGAAGAGGAACAAGTCTTACCTTCTTTGGAGGATTTGGCACCAGATGCTCAGGAAAAGTTTACAGAATATAGATTTTTCAAAAGAGGTCCAAAACTACAAGACATGGGCATCATGACCTTTTGCAGATTGGGTTTAAGGGATAAATTCCAGGCAAAGCTAAATGGTACACTACAGAGAATGTGGAGGACAATTTTCCACACCTCATTTAGTAAAATATTTTGGGTCCCATAAGCCTCCCAAAATGGGGAAGTATGATCTGAATTGGATAATTATATTCTTTTCATCCATCTCGATGAATTTGGAGTGGAAAATGTGGACGAATATGCTCATAGGACCCTTTTTATCGGTGGGAACCAATTTGGAAAAGCAGAGACTAAAACCTTCCAAGAGAGTTTTTAGGAATCAAATGAAGTGTTTTTGGGGTAAAAATTTGTCTCCTTGATGTTGTTAGCCTCCTATACCAATAGTTTTTCATCTCTCATGATTGACAGTGGAAGTGCCAAAAATGTTCACCTTCCATGCTGCTAAGGTTCCATTTTTGTGAAAGAAGCAGATAATTTAAAAAATGTAAAGAGGGTATGCCTTAAAAGAAAAATCCAAGGGCAAGAAAATGAATTGGTCAATGAAAAAATAAAAGAAATGAACCCCAAACAAAGACCATGAAAGTGGCTAGTCCAAATTGCCACTACTGTTTTGATGGGTGGTCTTACAGCTCAAGCTGGGCCTCACCATGTTTTAAATTGCATGTTGTAGACTAGAAAGGAAGCATCTGTTCAAACAGCTCAAGCTTGACAGATGACTAGGTGGATAGAGAAAGAAAGGAACCCAACTGCTTAATCTGGGCCCTTGGAAGTCATAAGGGTAGACTTAGATAGGAGGGTAGCAAAAAAGAAAAGAGAATTATCAGGGTTTGCAAGACCAAGTGCACCCATTCAAAGGAAGAAAAAAAGTTAGGCATATTAGGCAGGGTAGGCAGTTGAAGGTTGCAGAAAGCATCATCTAAGTATATCAATTGGCAAGAATTACAATGATGTCACTAGCAGAAGAAAGGCAAGTCCAATGGCTCATTGGGCAAACTACTGAACTACGACTAATTTTCCTCATCCCCTTCAAAGGTTTCTTACTAACCTCCCCATGAGCACTGCAGGACCTGCCTGATCAGTCCTCCTTACACTCTTCATTTGTACAAACTTCATGTCAGAAGTGACTTCTCTCTTTGAAAAGAAGCCACATTTCTTGTGTAAAAATTCTTTTCATTTTGATCTACTCGCTAACTAAGTTTGTTTCCTAAAAACTTAGTTTCTATCACTTCCCATTCATTTTCCCCTACAATACTAACTGCTAACTCTATCTACACTAAATCCCCTATGTTCC
The DNA here is from genome assembly GCA_031772625.1 of Pinus tabuliformis. Lineage (NCBI taxonomy): Eukaryota > Viridiplantae > Streptophyta > Pinopsida > Pinales > Pinaceae > Pinus > Pinus tabuliformis. The sequence goes on along the minus strand of CM062820.1, from coordinate 726,287,548 downwards.
CCTTTTCCCCTACTATTATAACACCATGGTGTATAAACCCCAAACAATGTATAAATATCCCCCCTTTAGCATTATAGCTAAATAGTATGTCTATGGGAGACTTTAGTCCACCAGGGACTGTAGTCAACCCTTGTGTTGGGAATTACTCTAACCCCTGGTTAGACTAATAACCCACCTTTAACCCTCATATACCCTATTTTCCTAAAAATGCCCCTGCAAGCCCTTTCCCCCTCTCAAAACCCAAAATCCCTATGTTTTTATAAAATCCGACAGATTAACCAAAAACCCACAAAAACCCACGAAAACCCCAAAACCAAAGTTTGAAACCCAAATTATTAAAATGGATATTTTAATACGCCGGCGGGTCCCCCCCAACATGCACGACGGGTCGGGGCGCCCGCCAGCCATCCATCTCCCGCCCCCCTTCATCCAACGGTGGGCGGTCTTTTATGATTTTCAACCCGCCGCCCTTTAACGTCCGGGGAGAGGGCGGTTTTCCTCCCCGTACACAGGACGCGTGGCAAGCGGTGGGGTTGTTCGGAGCCCCCCTCCCCGATACCGCCTTTGCCCAAAAGCGGTGCGGGGAGACCGCTTACCACTCTCCCCGATACCGCCCCTCCACTGTCACGTCGGCCCCCACGTCATCGTGACGTCATGCCACCTCCGCCCGCCCTCGCGCCTCGTGGCCCTCCACGTAACCTTGCCACCCCACACCGCCCGCCACCGTGTCCTGCCACGCTGGCCTCCAGCTCAGCGCCCACGTCACCCTCCGTACCCGGGGCCCGCCATGACGTCATGCTGACGTCATCGGCGGAAAAGTGCCAATAACCCCCATTTTCCAAATTTTTCGTTAAAAACGCGTTGTTTAGCCGTTTTATGTCATTTTCGTTGGAAACAAACAAGAGCCGTTTTATCCGTTCACTGTGAAAATTGCCGCCAAGCTACGAATTTGAAGATTCAAACACTGGCACTCGCCAAATCAAGTGCATTCTTCATTTACTATCCAACCCGGCAGCTCTCGGCGTCGTTTTTCCAGGTATTTGCCCAAATTCACCTATTCAACCCGTGTTTATGCCATTTCTCTGCAAATTGTCCATTAAGCACCTGCTCAATCCAACATTAAGGACTGTCATTTAATCATTTCTGCACCAAATCAACCTACATTGCCCCCTGCTCCAAAATTTGATGATAAAACCATAATTCGCGGCCTTAAATTCACAAATTATCATCCAAATCGCCCGGCATTGTTCCCTTTTGCCGGGTACATATTTGAAAAACTGAATTTCACCAGTTGTAATCCTACCCCCTCCTCTGCAATTCTTCCTCATTGATTCACAATCCCTGTGAATTCACCAAAACAGAGCAGAGGCAAGACTGCCTAGCCAGCCAACTCCTCTTTGAAGAGTACATTCAGCAGCACCTGCATCCAATCTGCCGATTGACTTCTAGAGAGGCCTTGCAACCTATTGCACTTATTGTTCTATTCAGAAATTACAAATGGCTGCCCCTGCACCCACAGCTCTCAGTGTTGCCCCCATGAATCCACCAAATAAAGAGCTGGAGTCCCTGCCTCTTGCTGACAGGGATTATCTCATCCAAGACTTTGTAGGTGATAGAGACCAGTTGCAGACCTTCAGGGAATTGAGAGATGACTATTTGAATGGCAAGGATACATATGGGATATGGGAATCAAATCTACCATACTACTTTCTCCCATTTGTTAACATTTTTCCAGAGATTATTCGGCTATGTGCTGAGAATTATGATGCAAACCACAGAGCTGTCAAGTCTCCATCTGGGAGCATCCTCTTTCATATTAATGCTGAGTCCATCAACCAAATGCTCAACTTCAAACAAACTCAGCTGCTGTTCCCTTTCTCCATGAACTATCTGCTGGATACAGGTGCCAAGATGACCACTGATGACAGGCAAAAGATCACCTAGATATTTATGAGGCCTGACAGCCAGCCCACAGGGCCACCTCCCTACTTATATGTCCATTTTACTGATATAGGCAAACTTCTGCTGGACATGATTTCATATTTGTTGGGCTATAAGACCAGTGAATTTGTTGATGAGACAGTGTTGGTATTACTATCTCCTTATAGCCCAGGCCAACCTCCTGCCTACAAATATAATTTTGCTAAGTTCATAGCCAACAAGATACATGAGCAGCTTTTCAAAGTAGACAGGGAGGGCATCTTCAAGTATTTATCTTATATCTACCACCTGTTCATGTACTACCAGTCCGAGGCTTTTCCATGCCACATTAAAAAGCTGGATTCTAAAGGAGAAAGAAGATATGTTATCTTCTGGACATCTGTTTTCCACCAAGTGCAAAATTCACCATATTCATATTGTGAATTCATTGATCAATTTGTTTACCCAGTCTCTTGTTTGTTGATGAGGTCCCCTCCTCCTAGAATGTCATTTGAAATACAGAAAGTCCTGCAGCTCTCCAAGAATTATAAAATAGGTGATTGGTACCTATACCAGGATCATACAGTCATCAGAATCTATGGCTGTGAGCTCTATCCATATAGGCTCCCAAAATATGTGCCCATGAGACTGTTTGCCTTGGAGTATTATAGGCAGCTCATTCTCTCTAATCTCACTCACTTTCACAGCTCCAAAAAGAAAGCCCATCTCAAGTTCAAGCACCACCTAGGCCCCTTCATTATGAATAAGAAAGAGGGATGGCAAGATGCTGAGATAATCCTCAAAGATAAGTAAATGCTCTCAAAAAGCTTCCAGTGGGTCCCCTATGACCCTGAAGGCTTCATCACTGCTAGAAGAGTAAAGTACAGGCTGCTAGGCTATGAGCATTGCAAATATCCACATATTGAACAGTATGCCAATCAACAAGAATGGCTGCAAGACACTTTAATTGAAAAATTAACTGAAGAAGAGATAATGCAAAAGAATGTCAAGGATTTGGAAAAAACTCTTGACTTGGATTCTGTGCAGCAGGTGATCTTCAAGCCACCGCATCCAGCAGGAGCAGGGATTACAGCTTGGCTTGGAGGTATCCTCCTCCTCTCAGCAGAGCAAGAATCCTAAAAGCACTAAGGCTGCTTTCAAGAAAATAAAGGCACAAAATGACTTGCTGAGAGTTGAAGTGTATAAACAGTTTTTGAAAGCAACACCAGCCAAGCAAGAAAGGCTGATGTTTGTCTATGACATTCAAGAGGAGAAAATGCTCCTCAGCCACTTCAAACCTAAGGTGCCGCAGCCCAAATCAGCTGCAGATTATGTGAGAACAAGGGTGGAAATCATGGCAAAAGACATTCACCCCATGGACCAAATAGAACTCCACAAGCAAACTGGAGAAATGGTCTATGCTACCTTGGTGGACAGGGCATCCATGGCCCATGAATTAAAAGAATCACTGAAAAATACCAACATTCAGTTGGATTTTGAGAGAATGTCCTCCATGGCCAAAGATAACAGGATCAAATCATTAGAGGACATCATTATAGACCTGGGACATGATCCCAAGGACCCAAAGGGCGTGAGGGCCCTCATGAAGAAAAAGGAAGATGACCTCAATGCATTAAAGAAAAGGTTAAAGCTGCTGCCTACCGAGCACCCTCAAACAACAGAATTACAGAAGGAAAAGGAGGCCGATGAGTAGCTGGATCTTATAATGCAGCTCAACCAGAAGGTCCTTGATTTGGAGAAGGAACTTGAAGGGGCACTACAAGATAAGCAGGGAGAATCCACATCCCAAGCTCCTCCAACTACTTCAGCCACGGCAACAACAGAGGCAGCAGTAGCCCCTGTATCAACAACAGCAACAACAGAAGCAGCAACAACAATAGCTCCAGACTCCAGTACAAGCATGGAAGAGTTGACTAAGGCTATTAAAGAAATGGAGCTCCAGGCCACTGAGATAAAGCAGGCCAAGGAAAAGTTGGCAGAACTAGAGGCCAAATATGATAAATCAAAGATGACTGTGTCAGAGCAAGGCAGAGAAATAAAGGCCCTGAAAGAGAAAATAAAGGCCTTGGAAAAAGAGCTCAAGCTAGAGACTGTTATGGCAGAAATAAAAAGAATTTTGTGGGCCCGTATTGACCAATCCATCACTAAACAATGGAAGTCAATTAATACTGTGCATGAGAAAATGGATTTAATTGGCCAAGCACAGATAGAGATTCAGAAGGCCAGAACAGGGCTGGGAAACAGGCCTGAGCAGGCCAATAGAATGATATATTTTTTGAACAGACAAACAAAGGAGGAACTGGCAGCCATCAACATTATTAACAGAACAGAGGCTGTCCTTACAGCTAAAAAGGTGCTGACTCTCAGGAATTATGTACAGACTGTAGAGAGAAAATGCTATGAAATACAGGCTGAGGTGGATGAGTACAAGCTCAAAATGGGAGCACTGCAAGCAAAGGGACTGCCCAGCCTACTAAACAGCACAGGAAGACTGCTCCCCCGTGAGCAATATGCAAACAGGATGTCAACCTTTGTTGAAAATCAAATTACTGCATCTGGCAGTACTTCTGAGGAAGCAGGGCCTCCAACAGGGCAGGGCCTTCTGCACAAACTTGAAAATATGTTTTTTATTGAAATTGAAATCCACCACCTTTTTGAGGTTCCTCCAAATTTTTATACATATACAGAGGCAGATGAAACTTTGGTGAAGATTCGAAGACACCAAATGCCCAAGGAGGATTGGTGGCAGGCAATGCTTCAAATTTTGCCACAATAGCCTCAGTTGCTCGGTCCCAGTCAGCTACAGCTCAGCGAAAGGCAAAAAGCATAGTAAAGACAACACTTTAGGCAGTCGAAAGGATGACTCAGCAAAAGACGGCGACAGCAAGCAAAAGAGATAAATACGCAATTTTTTGGACAGCATATCCTCAGCCGACTCCAATAGCCACAAAGTCAACATCTTCTGACCATTTTGGACAGCTAAGGCACTGAAGAGTTACTACAGCATTTACTCCCTCAGCTACAATGCTCCAAGAGTTGGCATGACATTAATGAAGCATTTACTCTTCATCTAGATATTTTCTTATGTAAATTATGTATATATACCTCCCCTGGCAGCGTATGAGGGGTTGGTGATTTTCATTCTGAGGCAAATGTATTGTATATTTTCAGATTATCTAATGCAAAAGGCTGGAAAAGCTCAGTGATTTCCTAAATGTTTGATGTCTTGGTGATGCTATGCGTGCTGTTGCAGAATTCCTGTGTTGTCTGATGGAACAATAAGTTTTTCTCAGTCTATGTTTTGTCTTCTTATATTTATTAAATCATACACATGTCTCACTAATCTAGCAGTAGAGAAAAGGAATAGTACAGAATATGTTTGGTTACACCTTGTGCTCAATCTTTATTGCTGAAAATGTTTTCTTCAGAATTGACCATGAACATGAATTCTTAATTGCTCATGTTTTCATTAATTCTATAAATATGAATGTTATGTAGAAATTCTTCACTACTTCTAAATAATATTCTCACTATTTCTCCATACCAGTTTGTTGAAAGATTCTTAATTGCCTTTCATAGCCTGGTTACATCACACTTAATCACAGTTTCAAAGCATTTTTTCTCAGACACTTATATGGCTCTGCAGCACCACTTATGTATCAACACATCATATCAAACAAATAAGGCACCACTGACTCCATGCCCAATGGCTTAGAACACCCTGGTAAGCACATATATATCTTGACTGAAGTCATCATCCAGCAAACTCCAAAAACAAAACCTTGAGCATCATAACTAGCCTAAAATATTATACAAACAAAGTTAAATCATCAAGAGAGATCCCTCTCTGGTCATAGGTAGGCTAGGACCTGTGACCCAAAGATTGGTTAGTGGTTACCTCGGCCGTATTCCCTTGGGAGTCAAAGGGAACAACCTAAGTGATAACAGATGTGACACATTTTCATGCTATTCTACACAAATAGACCTTTCCAAGGGTGAAAGAAGTGCATCAATCAGACTCCGTATGAAAAAGTTATGCCACTTAGAAGTTGACCTTCCTATTTTCACAACTATAGTTTGGGAGGATGCCACGTCAACCCCCATTATTCATTGTCTTCAAAATAATTCCTTGGGAATTCATTCTTGATAGATGTATTGATACATATTTTCCATGCTTTATTGAACACATAGAAGTATAGATCACTCATGCCAAACAAACATTAGCAAACAAATCTCCTATTGTATCATGCTTCATGCAAATTCTCTATCTAGGGATAAAAAATGAAACGAAGGGAGATAAATACAACTCCTAGGCATAGGGATCACTTGTAAGATACAAGATAGGCTTCACTGATCGCTAAGTTTTCACAGTGTGAAACTCTAGAGGAGAAGGAGGCCTGATGGAGGGTGTAGGGCACAACTCCAAGGGATATGACAACATGGGTGTTCACTGAGGATGCGTTATGAATTGGGAGGGAGATCTAAGGCCACAAGGAGGGTTCAAGGTACAAAACTAAGGCATAAAATAAGGCATCACTGCCCACTGAGAGTGCACAGTGTGCCCAACTAGGAGATAAAGGCTAAGGTCGGTGTAGGGTGCAAGGATAAGCAAAAAGAAGGAGGGTTTGTTGAATGGGAATGCATTATGCATTGGAGAGAAGCCTTATGATCATAGGGAATAGTGCCAACTAAGATGGAGGGTATCCACTAGGCCTTACAAGTGTGTTGTGTACCCTTTCTCACCTAGAGGGTAGGCTTGCAAAGTCAGAAAGATGTCTAAGTTTGGAAGGGTGAAACCTTGAAAAATACATTGAGTTAGGAGAAAAATCACACGAGACACATATTAAATCATATGTTAAATTTAGATAGAACCAAAGACTAATAAATATACATGAAAACACAAGCTCACAAGCATTCTCCAAGTATAACAGGAAAAAGTATGCGTAGTTTCGACCAAGAGTGTCATTTTTTGGCTAGAAAGTGTATTATGACTTCAAAGTTCATCATAAGTATTTTTGATGATCCGAAAACACTTAGGAAGGAAAATGGACACTTAAAAAATTTGTAAAAGCATGAAATGACACTTGACGACCAAAATGGATACTTCACATGATACAAGCTAGGCTCCAAAATCAAAATATAGAAAAGTTTGTAGGGTGTTGCAGCAGTGAAAACACTTGGAGACATACTAGGTGAACTTCAACTTCTCTGTTGAGGAGTAGATTTCGATAAATAATTATCCCTTTAGGAAGCATTGATTCATCAAGGGGAATACTTAGGCTTTCCCACTTAACCTAGTTATAGATGCAGTACCCCATTTTCTTCCTTGGTTTAACACACCAACAAATCTTTCCATTTCACAATTGTTTTGATTTAGGAGAAGGGAAGTATGTAAGTTTGAGTTAAGGATAAAAAGAGTCTTAATTTTTATCTTTGGTGTTGCTTCTATTCTAATAGGCCTAGAAAGTACCCCAATGGAGTTACTATGGCAACACAATCATTGCTTCGTTTCCAGTGAGCCTAGTTAGTACCCTGACAATATTACTTGCTTCACCTTCTTGCGCAGGAATCCTTTCTTTTATTTAACCATTTATTCATTTTACTTATAGAACCGTTCTTAGGAACATATTTTTTCACAGGGGTGGAAGAGGTATCTTGACTTATTAAGAGAAGAAGAGGTTGTTCCTTTAGAGAAGGTTATATATACCTCCAATATTGGTTTGATAGTTATTGATATTCCCCTTTCTCTTCTCTACTTAATTGGATTAACATTATAACACCAGTAGACTCAATACAAAGTTAAGGAATCATGATTCTAGAATACATATGAGTATCATGGTTCCAATCCAAGTTTTTCCTCTTGAATGTATCGTATTTTCCATCTGGACATTACTTGACTTAAAGAATTTTCCCAAACAAAGAAGGAGAACCAATAGATAGCCAAGAATTTCACTTTTCATAATACCTTCTCATTTTTCCACATAATATTTTTAGTCCATAAATACACTCTCACACATGGTCTTATTTATGTACACTGACCAAGCAAAGGAAAATTAAAAATACTTGACAAGAAAAAACAACACAAAATATGAAAGAAAACTATAGATAGGAAGGAACACAAGCCAGGGATGCTACTGAAAATAATGTTTAAGATCTCGACCATTGAAGGGAAGAGGGATAGTACTCCCACCCAAGGATTTAAAACTATAAGAATTAGGGCTAGTCCTCCCATCCACAAAGCTTGAAATTTGGTGTGCTTTCCTTTCTCTTTGTGGGCCTTATACCACTTCAATACTAGGTCACCCACACTGAAATCTTTTTTCCCTATGGACTTCTTATCAAAATAATGATTGATTCAGTTCTAGTGTATGACAAAATTTCCTACACTTTGGGACTTTCTTCTTCAAGCTTAAGAAGAGTGTTTATCTGAGTTTGAACAAGGAGGCATGGTTTTCCTTGAGATTCCTGAGAAAGCTGCAAGGATGGAAGGTATATGTTCAGTGGAAGGAAAACCTATTTTTTGTATACAAGGAAAAAGGGAGAGGTTTTCAGAGAGGGTTTGGGAGTAACACGATCAACCCATAATGCATTAACCAAATCCTTATGCCATTTTTTTTAGAGAAGATGATTTTCTTGATAATATGAATTAAGTTCTTGTTGGTAGATTCAGCTACACCATTTTTCTATTGGTAGTAATTTGATGCATGCTTTAAAACAATTCCATTTTCTAATGCAAAATCATAAAGATTTAACAAGGAAAAATATTTTTCATTATCAAATACAAGTGATGTAGGAACACTAAACTTGGTTATGATATTGTGTTTAAGAAATTAGATGACTTCATGATTGTTAAATTGTTTTAGTGGAATTGCTTCGATCCATCGAGTGAAATAATTAGTCACAGTTAAGATGTATTGGTGTGTTATCACTCCGTAATTTCCCAAGGGTGTGAGAGAAACCCAAAGTTAACCATAAAACCACTTTAGAAGCTAGGATCTATCCCTTCCAGCTTCAGAGAGGGATCTCTCTATATTATTTAGATTTGTTGATTTAAAATATTAGGCTAGTTATGAGTTTCGAGTTTGGTTTTTTCAAATATTTGGTTGAAACTACAAGGACAATCTATTGGGCAATGGAGTCATAAGCCTTAGGGTGATCATATCCAAGAATGTTAGAATAGATGTAACAGGGCAAGGTAGGTAGGCTTTTGGATCTTTGGAACATTTTTGAAATGAATGGGATGAAAATATTTAGATTCAATTAAACATAGAGCATACTAGGATGAAGTATATATTGAATATTATAGTGAAAACATAGATATTGTTTATAAGGCAGAGCATAGTGTATTAAAAAAAATCAGCCCTTAATCTTATTTAAACAATAAAGATAGAAAAAAATATGGAAAACTGGAAAAATAACAATTTTAAAACAGGGAAAACTTCACCAATTGCCTGACACAGGAATCCTGGAACAAACTTTGTGTATTAATGGAAATGATCACTTCATTACATGCACAACTTTACATCAAGGATATTATTTCTTCATAAGAGTTCCAACCCTTTATAATTTTAAATATGAAGTATTTATACAAATTTATCAAAATATCTTGTTTAAAATATCAAGAGTTCCCTAAAAAATATCCTAAAAATTGTTTACAAAAATAGTATAGGAATATTGGAAAACTAAAACTACTGAAGCTCTCTCGCACTGACTTCGAGGATTACTGGTGATGACTCGGCCTGAGAAAACTGCTACTTTATTACTGAAGATGAATACTTGTTTTACTCAAGAATTTCACAAAGTTTATCCCATTTGTCTGCATCTGGGGTGGAGAATTTAATTAACTTTCTGTAGGTTTCATCCACCTCAGTATATTTCTGGAAAGTAGGCTTAACTACAAACAAATGTTTTATTCCATGTTTAATGATTAAATTGAACTTCAAAACTTCCATGAAAGCCTTCCCTATGATGGTCCATTTATATTGGACACTGTTTATTTATCTCTCACTGTTGAATATAACTTTTGTTGATAATCCTCTAGTTGAACTAACTTATCTCCCATTCCCTTTAAACTTGGAAACCCCTTCTGGTGTAGTATATTGAAATTTTTATGGAATTTATGAATACTAGACTCCAAGTTATCACATTTGTTTTCTAAGTGTAGCATTATATTCCTTTTTGTAATAATTCTTGTTACCTCAAGTATTGTTTTAGTTCTGTTAGTGATCTCATATTCCTCGAGATCTTCCTTGGTATTTGATTTCATAGTTCTTATTAAGGCAATGGATTCACCTAGTTTCTAACCCAATCTTTCATATATCTCTTTATGACCTCTTTTGATCTTAGTACCAATTCCTCCTGCTCGAAAATTATTTCATTGGAAGACCAAATTTAAGTCATAGCTTCATTGATTTCCACCCAAATGTTCTCCTTTGCCTATGACATTATCTGGGACATGGCAGATTCATTCTCTAACAGTTCAATTTTATGAGTTAACCTATGAGTCTTTTAAAGATTTGCTACATACACATTGTCAATTTTTAATTTCTTCTCTCGAAGGTTTTTAAGCTAATTTTTCATCTTTTCAATCTCATGGCCTTCGATAGACAAGTCTTCCATAACTTTGATTAATTATCTTGTTGTATCTATAGACTGTGTCTTTGATGGAGTAGTTGTTGAAGTCAAATCACCTTCTATTGATGTACTTGAAACTAGGACTATTGTGAGAGGAACGACTGCTAATTGAGTTCACTGTTCTTTCTCTTTTACCAGCTTCTCAATTTGTTTAATCTGTCCATTCTGTTCAATGATAGTTTTAAACATATCTTCTTTCTCCTTCTCTAATAGACCAACTTCCTTCGTTTGTGGATTTGATCCAAGTGGATAGTGGTGACCACCTGCCAATTCCACTTATAGCCCCACCATTGTTTCTTTCATTTTTTCATTTTCCTTAATTGTAGCACAATTTACTATTTTTAGCAGTTTTTTGGGGCCCTAAACTTCTGGAGCGGTTTTGAGGCCTTAAATGATGTTTTTTCGGTAATCTACCACCAACAACTTTTAATAAGTCATTTTTTTCGTCGTAGTCCTCAGAGATATCTTTTCAACGGGGTATCATGCACATCAAACAGAGATAATATGACCAAAACCCTAACCCGAGGAGATGTAACAACAAGGGTTTCTGGGCCCATTGGGGTTAGTTGGGCAACCAACTTCCGGGGGTCGTGACTTGGTCATATTATCTCTGTTTGAAGCACATGATACCTCGTTGGAAATATATCTCTGAGGACTTTGACGAAAAAAATGACTTCTATATAGATGATGGTGGTAGATTGCCAAAAAAATGTCATTTAGGGCCTCAAAATGACTTGGGAAGTTTAGGACTCGAAAAACTGCTAAAAATAGTAAATTGTGCTACAATTAAGGAAAGTGAAAAACTGAAAGAAATAATGGTGGGGGTCCAAGTGGAATTGGCAGGTGGCCACTAATATCCACATGGGTCATTCTTCCACCCTTACGAAGCAATGGTCCCCATTGCGTTGAGTTCCTCTATGAGATGAGGAAACTTCGTCTGAACTTGGTCCCTGGTGAGCCACTTTCCCTAGTGAAGGAGTTGGCATGCTTTGACAACTCGATACAGTTGGATCTTCTACTTGTGAGTGTTCTTGATCTGCATGTCCATGATTTGATCAGTTTCAACTTGTTCCATGCAATCTAGATTTAACTCTGTCAGTGCGAGTTGTCCTGCAATGTCGGATGTGTCTAGTAATGGTGGGAAGTATGGCCAAAGGCGATCCACATTAAACACTAAGTGCATGCCAAGGAATGGGGGAACGCTGAACTCAAAAGAATTATCTCCCATAGCCTTGGTGATGGTGTATGTCCCATATCGAAGCGGGTGAATCTTGCAATGGGGCCCAATGAGGCGCTCCTTCTGCAAATGTAGCCGAACTTTGTCGCCCACCTGGAACTTGTGTGGCACCTGATGTTGAGCATGTCGCTACTTGTACTTGGCATTGGTTTTGTCTAATATTTCATGGACCTATTGGTAGATGTGTTGAATATGGTCAATGAACCTATTTTCCTTGTCAGCTTCATACTGGACATGAGCCGAATCTCCATGAGTCGCTGCAACTGGTATGGCCACATCAATGGGACATGGTGGCTAGAATCCTAATCCAACCTCAAAATGGTTGTGGCTAGTCGAGTTATGGATAGCCTTGCTGTAGCTATGCTAGACATAGGGAAGGCTTTCATTCCATGTGCGTGGGTGCTTTAAGTTGTACATGCACACAATGTGTATGATAATCATGTTGATGGCCTTTGTCTAGCCATTAGTTTGGGGAGGGAAAATTGTGGACATAGTGAGCTTGATGTCCAGCACCAAATAGAGACTGGACCAAAATGTACTCAGGAAATTGTTGTCCTGATCTAAGATAATAGACTGTGGGATCCCAAAGTGTACCCACACTCATTCAAAGAATATTTTAGCAGTGTCTTCTACTGTGATACTTTTCTTGCAAGCCACTATAATGGCCATCTTTGAGAATCAGTCGAAGGCCAAAAAAACATAGTCATTACCATGACTAGTAGAAGGAAGGCCTCACATGTAATCCATGGAGATGGATTCCCAAGGTCAATTAGGGGTAGGAAGCAGAGTATAAGTACCTTGCTTCTTGATGGTCAGTTTGGCGATGGTGCAAGCAGTGTAGGATCTGATGTACTTCCTGACATCCTATCAAATATTCAGCTAATAGAAATACTTTTGCAGTACTGCCACTATTTTCTCAACCCCGAAATTCCTAGTGGCTCGACTATAGTGTGCTTCCCAAATCATCTTCACACACTCGCTGGAAGGAACAAAAAGGTGACCCATATGGCATAACAGAGCATCCTAGAGATGAAAACTTGTAACTTACTAACCCCCCAAGAGAATATGGTATGAGTGGCCGAATTCTAGTTCACTTTTGTAGAGAAGTGGCCAATCAGAAGTCTCGTGCCCATAAGAGTTGAGCACAATAGTTAATGCCATGATCGATGGTTGGCTGAGGTAGTCTGCAACATTATTTATGTTGACCTTCTTGTACTTGATATTCAAATGGAACTGTTGCCGGTATGTGGACCACTTCTGATGGCAACCATTCTACAACTTCCCTTGTCTCTATATGAATTGTAGGGGTCGATGGGCTATGTGGATGACCGTTTCCTTCCCCAAAATGTAATGCTTACATTGTCAGCAGGCCTGCACAATGGAATACATCTCTTTATCATAAGTGGGATACTTCCTGACTGTGTTTGAAAGTGTCTCACTATGATATGCCACTGGATGCCCCTGTTGAGTAAGGATTTCCCTAATAACATAGTCAGAGGCATCTGTGTCAATCTCAAATGGTTGTTGCAAGTCTGGTAATGTGAGCATTGGTGCAGAGAAGAGGCGATGTTTCTACTCTGTGAATGTGCTATGTTGATATTCAGACAAAAATATCTTTTCTTTCACTTCTCTGGTGAATTGACTCAAGGGCCAAGTGATATGAGAGAACACCAACATGAACCTGCGATAGAAATTAGAAAGACCCAGAAAGCTTTAGAGCTCTGTCAGAGTGGTTAGGGCTGGCCAATCTCGAATGGCTTAGATCTTGGCTGGATCCACATGCACCCCTCGTTCATCAATAATGTATCCTAGATACTAAACCTAGGTCGTGCAAAAAGTACATTTCTCCAAATTGGCACAAAACTTGTGTTGTTGTAGTGTTTGGAGAGCCTATCGGATGTGGTGGAGGTGCTCTTCCAAACTCTGGCTGACGATCAGGATATCATCCAAGTACACTACTACAAATGAGTTTGTGAATGGCCGTAATATGTCATCCATGAGCCTCATGAAGGTTTTAGGAACATTTGTCAACTCGAAAGGCATAACCAACTATTGAAAAAGGCACTCCTTAGCTTTGAAGGTAGTCTTCCACACATTGGAGGGTTCAATTGGTAACTGGTGATATCCGGACTTCAAGTCCATCTTGTTGAAATACTTTGCTCCCTTGAGTTGGTGCAGAAGGTCATCAATTCATGGAATTAGGTACCTATTCCAGACGGTGATCTTGTTCAGTGCCCAATAGTCAATACAGAGTCTCCAAGTGCCATCCTTCTTTTGTACCAACACGATTGGGCTCCCACAGAGCGATGAACTCGGCCGAATGTGATATTTCTCTAGTAGCTCCTGAATTTTCCTCTTGATCTCATCGTTCTCTATAACGAAGCTTCGATAGATTGGTCCATTGGGTAACGACACACCTAGGGTCATATTGATGTAGTGCTTGACCTAATAGTGTAGAGGCACCCCTATGGGGGAGGTGAAGATGTCCTTGTACTCATCCATGACCTTGTCCATCTATTTTTGTCGTGTGTAACGGCCTTGTCTAGAGGTTGTGGCCATTGTCTTCTTCTTTCCTTAAGGGCGTATCATCAAGAAAACAAATTTCCTAGTTTTTGAAATTAGCTTATTGCATTGTTTTGAAGTAACCATAGAGATGGCGGTAGGCGGGGCTACCTTCAGTATCTTGCAAAACTTATTTCCTAATGTAACAATAACAACATGGGGCCTTGACTCATACACATCATGTCACTTCCAAAAGTATGATTGGCCTAATAATACATCACAAAAATCAAGGGGAGAAACATCACATAATACCTCATCCGTGAAGGGCATGATGTTTTATGAAAGGTGACAGTGTTGGCTCACGCGTAGATCCTGTCCTTGGTGAAACCACTCAATGGTGTATGGTTGTGGGTGTGCTATGGTCGTCAAGCCTAGATACTTCACGACCTTTGCTGCAGTGAGGTTCTTTTGGTTCCTATTGTCGATAATGAACTATAGCAGGGAACCATTCACCCACATATGCGAGTGGAAGAGACGGTTCTCCTCCTCTAGATCTTCAGGTTCCTCCTTCTAGATATTTGTGGTGGTGACAATGGAGTTGGGATCCGCATCAATAATCTAATTCCATTTTTCATTCCCCTTGCCAGGTTCTAACTCAGAGTCGGAACATGCATCTGATTCTGAAGCCTTCAGCTCCGCCACCAATGATTTCTCGGCCCAACACTCGCTTATGTTGTGGTTGTAGCTCTTATGGAACTCACACCACTTTCCCGTGTCCTTCTTTGGCTTTGAAGTTTTGTCCTTTTCTTGTGTCCTTGGTGAGTTGTCCTGGGTCGTCTTGCTTTGAATTTTTCCTTTGTTCTGCAGTTTGGGGGCACCTTTCCCTTGCTTTGGATTCACAGATCCAAAGTCTCGCTTCTTCTATTTAAATTTCTGCTCGATCTTGACAGCATACCAGTATTGCATGCCGAGCGAGAAGATGTTCAACAACTCCATATCGTCCTTGGTGTATCTATGTAGGCAGCTGTGGTACTTGATTACCAAATGTTTCTCAGAATCGTTGATACCCAATTTTGTGTGTAGGTATGAAAAACATTAGTAAAATCTAGCACATCTTGGTCCCTTCCCTACCACAACGTGGTCCAATTTATGTATTTGTACTCATAGCTCCTGACAGGGTAGTGCTGCTCTTTGATGGCCTCCTAGATTGAATTCCAAGTGGGAATGACTGAAAACAATGAGTTCATACTTTCATCCTTATGCTCACAATAGGTTTGCCACTAGTCCTTAACGTGGGGGGTGCCTTTGAGAAGAGAAAAAGTAATCTTTTACTGGCTGGAAAAATCATGAACAGAAAAATATCCTTCTAACAAATTCAACCATTTATCTACGACGTCTGCATCTATTTTTCCCTCAAATATGGGAATGTCAAAGTTTACTTGTACCTTAAAAGGTGTGGAGCCTCCAGAGTGGCTGTTGGATGTGGATGTGCTACTGGTGGGTAATCGTTGAAAGATATGGGCAAAGTTATGCATCATTACGTTACTTTGTTTCTCGAGGGCCTCCTCAAGCACTATTTTGATAGGATCTCCGGCTCCCTCATCTTTCTTTTCTTCCTCCATGGGAGGCCATTGGGATTTACAAGGCTAGTCTTGCAAAGGCTCGATCAGTTCAAGCCCTAACTCCTTATATCCCGACCTCATTGGGGACATGCAAAGAAAAATAGAGAAAACGCAAACCACTCCGATACCACCAATATCCACCTAGATCAAGATCTTTAGTAGATGGAAGTTTGAGTTGCTTCTTCAACGCTGCAATGTCAACATTTTTTCTTTTAATGAAATCATATAAATACTTTATCTTAGTGTCTTGAGCTAAGGAAGTTATTTTCTCTAATTTCAATTGAGACTGAATATTGTTGTTCGATGCCTAAATTCTGGATGTTTCCATTGTTGAGTTAGTCAGGGTAAAATACAACATTTCACCTATTTTCTTGTGCAAATCCATCTAATCAACAGGATGAATTTGATCAATGTTGAAATAAAAAATGGACTTCTTGTATTCATCTGCAGTTTTAGGAAAAGGAACCTGAGCTTCTAAGAAATATCTCTACATTTTCCCTTCCTCAGTGTCAAAATCAGAGAGAAGTCTGTGTTGGGACGAAGTTGTTTTCTTCCAAAGCTGAGAATAGGTGGTTTCTTTTAGGAGTTCAATTTTTTCTTTATATCCTTATACCTAGCAAATATACTTGGTTCTAATTGATCATGAAATGATTCTTCTTATTGAGGTGTTTCCAAAGTTTTTTGAGAAGTTGAAGATGATGGTGATCCTATGAACATGTCTTCAACTTGAGGGAAAGTAGAAGTATAAGGCCGACCTGTCAAAACTATTGTATATTGTACATTGTTTTTTTGTGAAAACTCTTCTACTAGATTGATTTTTTGCCTCTTCTTATATATTTGAAATTAATTTCACTGAATTTATTTGACTGAAGGGGAAACATTGTTGGCTTCTAGGGGCTTGAACTAGGTTCGAAAGAGTTAATTGGGCAAACAAATCCTGCAGCTACTGGCCCTTTTGGCAATAGCCCGGGGAGCTCGGACTGAGGTCTCACCCGAGGTAGTAGGGGAGGGTGATGGAACCAAGTTTCCGCACCCTTGGGATGTCTTGATGTGGTATGGAGGGTTCACGTACCATTCCATGGCCTCGCGCCACTCGGCTTCGTGCAGATCTGGATTTAGAATACTCCTTAACACTTATTAATGCGTTGTTTATGGATTCAATCTACTTTTTATGGTCTTTAAGGAAACATTTATTAGAATTAACCAGTTCATGGACTTGGAATAGAAACAGATTCATGTATATCCACAACATAAGTAGATGCCCATAGATCAAATAGTTATATTTACTATAGATTAGTGAGACCCGTGATAATTCATATTTAACACAGAATTTCATAATCAACTTATCTTTATTCAATTTCCTCACCAGTACATCCAAATCTGCCCTGCGCACTCAGCTGCAGGGGTCTACGCACATAGCTGCAGACTCTTCTAGGCCTCTACGCACACAACTGCAAATCCTCTATCGACTGCCCAATCCCTCGACTTGGACTTATAGATGCTTTCAAACTTTCCTTCTCAAAAACCAATTACGCATCAAATCCAAGATTACATACCAAAAGTTGCCTTCTACCCATAGAGCCTCACTCTATTTATACCTTGGTATGGTCCGCGAACTGACTTACTTCCTATTATTCTATATTATTTCTTGTCCAAACAACACTTTGACTCGACCTTTTACATTTTGCGCTCCGCGCATTCCGCGGAGTATTTATCCTATCTCTACCCAAAAGTTTAGGCTTTGTGCCCCATAACTGTTACGTAGGGCTTCTGCTACCCAACCGTCCCCCAACACAATCATCGTGACTCATCTTGAGTCACTCAGCTGGTGCAGGAATCTTTGCATGGAGGTCAGTCAACAACTTATGCACGTCATGTGTCCCTTCAACAAATTTTGCTACAAGCCTCTATACCTGTTACAAGTGAGCCACTAATGCATCTCTAGCATGTGCAGTTGCGTGCTCGGTATCACACACTGCCTGCATATGCGTTAACTTGCCTTCAATTGTTGTAGAGACACTAAATGCTTCATCGAGCCAGGGCTGGATGCATTCTTTAAGTACTGCCTCTTGTTGCTGCACCGCGTCAACTTGGGCCTTGAGAGCCTGGGCCTCCTTCATTTTGTCCAACCACTGTGTGATAGCTACCAGCTGTGCAGTCCCTCGAGAGGTGTCATAGGCCTGTTGTAACTCACATGCCCTGGTTTCCACTTGATTTATGGTTGCATCCTCTTGGATGGATGTGAGTATATCGAGAGACTGACCTAGTAGTCCCAAGCATTCATGGACAACTCTCCTCATTGTTTCCAATTCAGCATGAATTTCACCACATCGCTGTTTTCATTCTACCAGAGGTGTGGGTGGCTATGCCTTGAGGTGGAGCTCTATAATTTGTAATGTTAGTTCCCCCTGGGCTCTTGCAGCCTCTTCTTGGGTGGTATGAAATATGGCTACCATGTGCTGGATCTTGGTAGCTATTGGGAGGTCCCCGGGGATGGCTAGCTCTAGTACCGTACTACACGCCTCCGTCACAGCTTGTTCTACTTCCCGATAGCATGCATCCAAGTCATCGTGCTGCAGAGTGACATGTTCTAACTTTTCCTTCTGCTTTGTCAAGGTGTGGAAGGCGCGATATTCCCTGGCACGAAGCTCATGAGTTACCCCCTCTTGTAGTTGGTATAGTATTTCATTGGATAGGGAGGCTAGATTTAATTCCCAACTATGTTCTTCGCTTACGGCTATAGCTAGGGTAGTGCCTGCTAGCAACGATAGGGTGTTTGGTGTGTGCATGCTTACCATCTGCATCATGGCAGATGTATCTTCTGCTGGCTATCAAGTGACCCTGCCCGGGTATCGCACCTATAATGCCTGCAACTGCGCTCAGATTTGCCCCAACACAGTTGTCTTCTCAGCGATTAGTTTGGTAAACACATTGGTGGGAACATTTCTCGCTTTCTAGCTGTTGTCAATGAATTCTTTTTCAAGAGCCTTTGCTGTTTTGGACTTTTTTCGAGCGACTGGTGATCCCTTGGCGCGCGACTGCTTGAGGTGGTCTTGCATCTCCGTTTCCTATTGCAGGTCCTGTTCCAAGTCCATTTCCAGATTTTCCTGGTTCTCTTCTGTTGTCGGGCTCTTGGTAGCCTCCTGCAGTAGAGCGATCTGTTGTTCCTGACATGTATTTTCTGCCAGTTGAGTGAGTTGCTATTGGCGTTCCTTCTTTTGCTATTGTGCTACCATTCTGCCAAGAAGGGCCTTGTCTGGGTTGCACAATTGTAGAGGCCTTGCTGCTAATACCGCGTAAATGGCATCATCTGTTCAATGAACAGAAGTATGACCCATGATCGCTTTGGATCCTTTCGCACTCAGATATACAAGTCATGAATGTTTGCTTTGAACTCAGCTGTGCTTTGCAAATTATTGTAGATCGTGGGGGATATCGACAGTCTTCGAGAAATCCATGTCCGTATATTCCCTTCCATGGAGGTATAAAAAGCCTAGATTTCAAAAACCCTTGTTGTGTCCTTTGTAGCCCAGAGTGAAATATACCGCACTGCTTCGGGTAGGCTATCTTCAATGCTGGGAAACTTGCTCTCCTACATCAATTCCCTTGTAACCAGAAGGATTGATAAGAGAAACCATGCATAATGAAATGTCTTACCTTTATCCTGTGCTTCTTGACATTTGGTCAGAAATTATTCGCATAAAAATTGTGCCTAATTGAACTGAACCCCTTCATTGCACTACCCTGGCAACGCAATGACAAGAGCTGGCACCTCATCTGCATGACACTTCCTCATGATTTTACCAGCTAGTAGCTGAGTGGTGACTCGTACCGTGCAATCACTGATGCTTGCTATGACATACCCCCGCTTTCCTTTTTCCAGGTGGTATTTCGCCTTCATTATTTCGGCGAGGCCTCCCTCACTACTTATTCCTACTATGTCTATGGGGTTGTTCCCTTTAAGTGGCAGTTGCGTAATTCGGTCAACTAAGTCGGCTGTGATCAGAATCAGCTCCTCCAACTAGAGATATCCATCATGTATTAGATAAAGCAGCTGTTGGATCACAAATATGGTGATGGTCATGCGGTGATAGTGAGTATCCACCTGAGATTCAATAGTCCCACCTTATCCAGACCTAGTAACCACTTCTGAGGAAATAAATTGTCTTCCGCCAATTTGGGGAACTTGTCACTGTCTCTAAGGTCCCAATCTTCGAACTTTATGCTTGGAATGTGCCCCATCTACAACCCTTCGAACCTTATGTCATCCGGAAGAAGAGAGCTCTGGAGCGTAGTCTTTGCAGCATCCACATCCTTCGGTATCTTAGTCGTCCCAGTCCCAGGAGAAATATATGAAGGTATTGACGAAAGTTTGAATGCAACATCTTCTTCCTCAGCCTGTGTGTCGATCTGATCAATCAGGGCTTACAGATCATGGTCATCCTCAGCAGGTTTGGTGGTGACTGCTTTCCTTTGTCAACTGCCAACCGTTTGTCGGCAGATCTCTGTGTATCTAGTCTGGAACTCTCATCTTAATGTCCCACCGCCCTCTCCTCTCTAACGTAACCTAACTTTCTTGTCAGGACTAATGTTGCTAATGGTCATCTTTCGACTTTTCCCCGCAGTAGTGCAATCCTTGGGGCACAACTGCGATCTTGTGGACTGCCTTACTTGGTAAAAACTCCTTTCACCGTGTCGGCTTTCTGCAGACTTTTTTATAGTCCCATGCCTTCTTTCAACTATTTGGGGCGCTGAGACTGTATTTTCTACCGCTAGTTAGGTGTTCGCAACTTTGGTGCGATTTCTCAACTTCCCTCCTAGCCCGGGCTGCGAGCACTTCTCGTGCGTTTGGGCAGCCATTTTGTCAGTAGGCGTCGTTATGGGTGGTGCATTCTTCTGTAAGTGCGGGCACAGCCATGATAGCAGGGTCACAACTCATTCTAGTGTTGTGGGATGCCTGACCTAGCCTAACCTCTTTATGTACAAACTGGCACGACTTTCATGGGTGCCGCGACCTACTACTCTGCTGAATCCGTCCTTGCGTAGCGCACTCTACTTCCTTGGCCATACCCATAGTTTATTGATGTCGCAAGGCTGACAGCTACCCTATCTTTCCTGGGCTCCCTTCTATAGTCTATTACAAGCCCATCGAACCCGCGGTATCTGCAACTTCCCATTGGGTTGTTTTATCAGGAAGCCACTATGAGTGCTTCCCCCTGGTTCCCTGTTGACCTTGGCACCAGTTACTGGCGAATCAGTTTGCTATGGTGGCTTTGGGCTACTAATTCTAAGCTGATCGGGTGTTTGCACATCATACATATGTAGCCTATGCTGGCAAGGGATACTTACCCCATTTCGCTTTCCCATCCGTGTGCACGCTTGCCTTTGATGTCTGCGCCATTTCTTTCACATCTTCGGAACTGCACCCTTTACTAAAACAACAGTTACGCGTGATGCTTCCTTACATACTGCCGGCGGGTTTGTTCTCCCCTTCGTTGATTCATACTGATCAGCTAGCTGCTCCTTTGCCCCTATTGTCACCATCCTATTATAATTTAGTGTGGTTACTTCATGCAGTCGGTTCTGCCATCGTTCAATCTCTTCATCTAAGTCTGACGTGCAAGACCTATCACAGTCCCATGAGAGTCTATTGTCCACTGTTGGATTTACCCTGTCCTGATCTTATGTTGTAATCTAGTAGATACAATCCAACTCACGATCATTGTCTTCGTTGTGCACTGGCTTGGTATAGCGCGCCCCTTCAGCAGGATCCAACAGAACCACTACGCGGAGAGATTTCTTTTCGAATATCATTTTTCATTTCTTGATGTTGATGACTCCATTCATATCTGTTGCCCAATCTATCCCTAAAAATGCAGGATATGGGTTACCATTATCCACAATTTCTATGACCTCAAAATCGGTTTGTGTGCTAGTGCCATCGATGTCTACTGTAACCTCGTGCAATCTTCCCATGGGCAAAATATTTTGTTGGTTAGCCATTCATAACTGGATCAAGGACCATTGTAGTGTGGGCCTGCCCATGTGCTCTGTTGTGGGGAAAAATGCCTATGCAGGACGATCCTATCCACCTAAGGTGTGACAGTGCCTTAGCAACAAACGAGTACAGCTATGCTGGTTTCTTCCTTTATGAAATGTGAAAGAAGTGAGATCAATAGACTTACCGGTGTCTTCAATTTGTCCCTCGATCCGGTCTCTCTTCTCTTTGGGTGTTCACAGCTACTTGCCTTCCTGCTTATCCAGCTTCAACTTCCTGCAAGATCACAATAGAACATCTACTTGTGACAAGAGAAGAACACTACACAAAGACAGGTCTTCACATTCATAACTAGTTTAGGATTAGAAATAAACTAAACATGCTAATACATTCATACATCAAAATACATCAGCATATAGGAGAAACCAAGATAGCTTTATTGATGAATAACAAGGTTCAGGAAGAGATACAACCCAGAGGGCTCTAATCCAGCTTCTCCTTCCCAGCAAATGGAATTCCTATCTTCAGCCCCTTCAAAGCATTAAGCACCCAATGATTCCAGTCTCAAACCAACAACAATTCTTTGCAATAACAAAATTCCAGCCCCCAGATCTCATGGAGGAGAGATCCATATATAGATGTTTGGAGAGAGGATGAGTCAGCTTGAGATCTGACTAGTGTCCTCTCCCTCTGTCAGTTCTTGAGTCCACTTGGAGGTTCTTGCTTCCACTTGGAGATTTGGAACCTCTTACTCATCACCAGTCGAATTCCCTGAGGCAAGTGTCATTTTGGAAGCTTCCTGGGTTTTGACACCTTGAGAAATGAGCCTGCCACTTGTCCATTCTCATTCAGCGCAGGTAGCTAGTGTTCCAGTTGACATTCAACGCAGGTAGCCAGTGTTGGCTTTGACATTCATCGCAAACAGCTAGTGTAGCCACTGAAATGATCCTGAATTGACTTGTTTTTAGCAGTTTTTGGTGGAGAACTTCTGTGAATTGCTGTGGTTTGTTAGCCTTGTTCCTCTAGGGGTAGGAACAACATGTTTAGGGACTTTGGATCCCTTAGATTATGGACATTTCATGCTCAATGCTATAAGGCACAAAAATGTCTATAACAGTTGCCCCCTAAAGTATGAGGCTGTTTATCGGGCGAAATGCTTTATCAGGGGGATCCGAAGTTCATCCAATGCTGGGAGGAGACCTGTAATAAGATACAATACAATACATTATTTTTCATACTGCTTTCATGATCTAGCTGAGACGGGAATTCCCATGCTCAACTTTATAAATTCATTTTTCTGTACATAGAACAGACAATCGTCTGGTGGTAGACTGATAATTTTGATGAAATTATCATCCTTTGAGTAGGATGATTATCTGCTGCAATGATGTACATGTCAATGTCTTTATTTTTCCTGAATATATATCGCAGCTCGGATGGATGAGACTAGATCCGGGGTCTTCAAACTCGTTCGATCTTCACTCTAAGTACAAGTCGATCCATGTGAGAAATGTTCTGAAGTCGAACATGGAAAGACATCGCTTGATTACCGGTCAATGATGTAACCGTTAACAAGCGCGAGAGGAATCACCAATAATGATAATGAACCCTCAAGGTACTGCAGTACAATTCACGTGGTGTGAATAAAGGACTTGGCGTCGAACACCACGCAAAATATTTCGGTCGAAGGTCATTGATGTATACCTGTCGCCGGAAGTGAGAAACTTGCCATTGTGGCATGCAAGCTTCAAAGTACTGAAGGGGTTGTTCCTAGATCAACTTCTTGGATAATGAGATGATGTCGACAAGAAGTGATCCGTCACAGGAGGGCCTTAATGAATCCCACATCAATGACACGGAACGAAGCTAATGATTTTAATGGAGGTGAAAACGATCTGTGACATATGATTCAGGGTGGCGGTCATGAAAGGATGAAGGATAATGTATGGCAGTGGACGGGACACGGTTGACTTTTCTGAACGACTTCTCTTGAACATATGGCGACACTGATGCGATGGATTGGTAGCATTACCCCAAATATGGATGGTATGGCAAGACCATGGATGTGACCGGTGAATGAAACAACCCAACCCGATTGTGGTACGGAGGAAAAGTGTCATGTTCAAGAGCGACTTGCTACCATCAAAGTTTTCTTTAGTTTCTCCCAATTTTTCCCCAGTCATTGCTGACCAGTACCTCTTTATTTTTGTCAAGCTTGAGGAGGATAACATATGCTTGTTCTATAACCTGCCCTTCGGGCAAGCCCATCGCTATGTTTTAACGAGCCTAGCGATAGTGAAACTCGTTCTCGTCTAAAGACAAGTTTGTCGCTATTTAATGATTTTAACGAGTCTAACGACAAGGATAACTCGGTCCTTTTCATTTTTAGAGAGTCTGAAAAGGTACATAAAGTTAACTCCAAAAGTCCTTTTTCGTCATCTAATCCCTTAAGTCCGAAAAAGTATAAAACAATACAGAAGGGATGAGTTTTCGATAGTTTTAACGAGCCGAACAAAACAAGAGCTCGATCTTTTTGTGCAATAATCCCTCAGGTCCAAAAAGATTAAAATCTAGAGGAGGGATAGCTCTTCCGGTCGCTTTAACGAGCTGGAAGGCCAAAACTCGGCAATCTTTTCATATTTTACGAGTCAGTTGAAAAGAGCTTAAAGAAGACTCGTCTTTTGAGGAACGAGTGATAAACAGGGATAGCAGCTGATTCCAGGTACAGGTTGGAATTTTCTAATCACGGCAGTGTCACAAGGATGGCTAGGTGAAATCACTCTTCGCAGCTGTTCCTCAAAATGGGTAAACAATCATATGGAGGTGAACGATCGGCCAAATGAAAAGTGGAGGTGATGGTGCAAACACGACCAAGGCTTTAATGGCTGATGATATTACATTCACAGTGGTTATTTACCGGGATAGTTCTTTTTTTAATGAGCTTAAACAAGGGTGGAAACATTTGCTCGATCTTATGTTTATTTTTTAACGAGCATGAACTATGCGCTAAAACTGCTCGGATCTTGCGTTTATTTTTTAACGAGCATAAACTTTGTGCTAAAACTGCTCGAATACCCAGTCATATGATAAGAGTGTCTCATCAAGATTCTATTTTTTATGGAGCTTCATCTCACTAAGCTTTGCTCCGCATCCTTTCTTTATACAAGTTAGGAAACGGCTAACCCAAAAAATAGATAAATAACCGCTCTTTGCTTGCACTCCAAAAGGTTTGCATGCCCCCAGGTATAAAGTACGATTTCAAGGTTACCTCTACTTCTTTTCCTTCAAAACAAATTGTTTTAAAGAGAGAGGCTTACCTCTTTCAGGTTACCCAAAGATTGTCTCGTTAATCTTTCAAACAAAACACTTCCTCGGCAATGTCTACCGAAATAGACAGAGGTGAGCGACGATGCCCGTCAACTCACATAACTTTGACAAAAGAATCTTATTCTAGAATAACCCCTCTTCCTCTACGGACGGGGTACAGACTAGTCATATTCTCCCGCGGAAACCTACTCTATACCCAAAGTTTCCCTGCCGAAGCAGACCAGGACGCATGCCCCCTGGGTTCCAGTCATATCCTCCCGGATTACTCGCACTCATCAGGAGGACGGACCATGGGTTGAGACACTTCTTGCGTGAATAGACCATTTAGGGATGGTATGTGACTATTTGCGATGCGTGATCTAGGAAATGAAAGTTGGTCCACGAGCTTGACCACTCTTCCTTCAGACAAAAAACACATTACTCTAAAGAGTGAGGAGACTATAGCTCCCATGCAATATATATAGTCTCGTCCAAGGAGTAGGTTATAATCCAAGGGTCCTTGAACGACCATCACGTTCATTTGAGCGGTCTTCCCTTTCAATGTTATGGGCACATTGGGGAGGATCCCTAAAGGTCGACTGGTTCCTTTATCAAAGCTTGATAGATTTCTCATTTCAGGAAAAATCGCTGGCAAACCAAGCGCTTTCCAAGCAATAGAGGAAAGGATACTCACAGATTCCCCCTCATCAATGATAGTGCCAGCCATTACCATTCTGTATATTTGAACGATAATTCTGAATGGTATACTTGCTGGCAACCGGGGTCTGCCTAGTTGGTTCCAGTCAAAGGACACAACCAGGTTGCTTGGTGGTGGGACCGAATAGATGGCCGGATATCGCTCTAACGAACTTCCTCCTGCGATAAAGGAATGGGCGCATTGCCCCCTTGTTCATCAGAGTCAGTGTTGATGAAGAGAATCTGGACGGTGTCGTCTTTATTCTCCTCTGTGATGGCATCATTCGAAGATAGAGCCTCTGAAGGCAAAACCGGGTCAACTGTCGTCTCAACCTTTTGACTTTCGTCAGGCATGGATCCAGACGGTTCATCTTCAATGATAGGTGCTTCGGCTGACCACCTGGGCGGGCCAGCCGGGTTCTCAACTAGTGAAGGACTTGGCAGGAGTTTTTGATATCCAGGAGGAAGTTGCGCTCGTAAAATCGGGCGATCTTCCAAAACACTTTTAGCCTCGTCTAAGAAGGGACAACGGTGGATGGCATGATCGCCTTCACACAGTTTGCAGGGAAATCTAGCTTTCCCTCTCTGTCCTGGGACTTCACTTTCACTAGTCGATGGTGAGCAGTCAACATGGCTATCAGAGGTTGATGCTACCGAATTGTGCAAACAGGGAGACTAGTCCCTTAGTATTCGAGGGATACAGGGACAATCTCTGTGGAAGTGGTCTCCCTTGCATATGACACATGGCGATTTAGGCCTGGTCAGTGCTGTGTGTGGATTTTTGTCAGACGACACTTGTTTGCCCCCAGTCACCTTTCGCTCCTTCTTCTTCTTCTCTTTCTTCTTCTTTCCTTCTTCTCCTTAGGAACCTGGTTTTTTTTTTTACCAGTTCCGTCAAGCGAAGAGGAAGGAGGAGAGGAAGATGAAGTAGAAGGCTGGTGGGCAACTCTGGTCTGGTCTAATTGTTGACTCGACTGTTCAGGAATGGTGGTGTTCTGAACGATATTGGTTGAAAAGAGCCAGATCGGCAGGCCAATTGTCAGTCCTGGAAGCGACAATGTGGCCATGTGGGGCACACCAACATCTCCCCAAGAGGAGAAGGGACTAGGATTTCCATCAAGGGGAATTCCTTGGTTGGTGTGCTCCATTTTTTCAACCTAAAGATCAACACAGGAATTGAAGGGTGATTGTTCCGTTTAAAATAAATTTTAACGACGCTTTAGACACAACTTGCTTTTTCAATTTTAAAGAGTCGAGAAAAAGCTAAAGATGACTCTAGTCTCCTTCGATGTTTTAACGAGCCCGAAGTGACAAATGCTCGGATGGACTTTTTCTATTATAGAGTCTGAAAAAGGCCAAAAGGAACTGCTCTGGAGTTCTAGGCAGAGGGTGTGCCAAACTTTTTGCAAAACCGCAGAATACTTTTTAGGGTACGGGCGGTTGATCTTCCTGAATGCTGTGTTCAGTGCATTGCGATCAGTAGGGCGGCCGAAACGGCTTCCTAAGGTAAAGGTTTTATGCCTATAGGGGTCTCCCAATATATACGTGATGGTACGTGGGAGCACAATCCGTACTAGCATTATCGTCCCTCAGGAGGAATCACTCACCATCCACGAGATCGACAGTCACCAGGCTTAACGACACCGGAACACGTCTCTAGCCTAGACCTCTATGTTGTGCGTTATGTTGCAAAGCGTTGTTAAGTTCATTCAATTTATTTTAGGTTGATCTTTTTAAAGTTTGCCTTTCAAGGTTCACCACGAGATGTATGATACAAATTCCTAAATGCAGTCTAAATATGATAAGCAAGCTTTATATCTTTTCAACTTTGAAAATCCTAGCTACTAAGGGAAAAGAAAGACACCATCTTTTCTCAAAGAGCAATCAACACACTCTAATGCACTTTTCCTAAATCCAACATGCAAACTATCAAATGCAAATGCACAATGCAGGTGTTTGTTTTCCGCTTTCTTAGTATTGATGCCTACAAAGAAAGCTTTTTGTACAACTTTGAATTTGCTTTTAAATGATCAATACAAACAAGTTTACTTTTTCGAAATCAGAGAGGGTAGAAGAGATTACAACACTTAACGATTTTCAAAATGAAGACTT
Organism: Pinus tabuliformis; assembly: GCA_031772625.1. NCBI lineage: Eukaryota > Viridiplantae > Streptophyta > Pinopsida > Pinales > Pinaceae > Pinus > Pinus tabuliformis. The sequence goes on along the minus strand of CM062820.1, from coordinate 726,259,500 downwards.
GTTTTGACACTTAAAAGAGACAAACTCAAACCAATAAGCAAAAGCAAATGTATAATCAATCTGTAAACAGCCAATGAACTCTCTTCTAAGATCACAATCAATAGATCTGAATCAAGGGCTACAGGATGACTATTTCACTCATGCAAAGGAAAACTGTAAATGACGCCACAAACACATAAAAAAACTCACAGTCTTTTTGTACAAAAGGAGGCGGAATCTAAGCAGAGAAAAGGAGTTATCAGACTGCTACCTATGCTGGTTACAGGCTGCAAAAATTAGAGATCAAATCAAGGCAAAACAGGGCAGAGAACCCCAGCTGCACAAGGAAAAACTAGTTCAGCGCAACCTCAACATAGGGGTTTTGACATTCAGCGCAGGTAGCCTTCACGGGACCTGCGTTGAAATGCAGAATCCCTTCACTGTGTCTGCGCTGAAGGAGAAACTCTCGTTTCCCTCAGGTTCTAGGTCACAGATTGCTATTTAATTCACTGTTTTAGGCCAAATAAAAGCAACAAGCAAGGTGTAATCAAAGGGCTGCTTTGAAGGGCTACTAAGATCTATCACAAGGATCATCAAATCATTTGTGAATCCATTGTTCAGATCATAGACAAGTCCAGCAATTGGATCAAAACAACAACTTTCTACTTTGCATCCGGGAAAGATGCAGTTCGATTGTTGCTGTCAAGTCTATGAAACAAACAATGATAGAAACACAAATAAAATGACTAAACAGATCTCCCCAGCGGAGTCGCCAATTTGTTGTGGGGAAAAATGCCTATGCAGGATGATCCTATCCACCTAAGGTGTGACATTGCCTTAGCAACAAACGAGTACAACTATGCTGGTTTCTTCCTTTATGAAATGTGAAAGAAGATAGATCAATAGACTTATCGGTGTCTTCCGTTTGTCCCTCGATCCGGTCTCTCTTCTCTTTGGGTGTTCACAGCTACTTGCCTTCCTGCTTATCCAGCTTCAACTTCCTGCAAGATCACAAGAGAACAGCTACTTGCGACAAGAGAAGAACACTACACAAAGACAGGTCTTCACATTCATAACTAGTTTAGGATTAGAAATAAACTAAACATTCTAATACATTCATACATCAAAATACATCAGCATATAGGAGAAACCAAGATAGCTTTATTGATGAATAACAAGGTTCAGGAAGAGATACAACCAAGAGGGCTCCAATCCAGCATCTCCTTCCCAACAAATGGAATTCCTATCTTCAGCCCCTTCAAAGCATTAAGCACCCAATGATTCCAGTCTCAAACCAACAGCAATTCTTTGCAATAACAAAATTCCAGCCCCCAGATCTCATGGAGGAGAGATCCATATATAGATGTTTGGAGAGAGGATGAGTCAGCTTGAGATCTGACTAGTGTCCTCTCCCTCTGTCAGTTCTTGAGTCCACTTGGAGGTTCTTGCTTCCACTTGGAGATTTGGAACCTCTTACTCATCACCAGTCGAATTCCCTGAGGCAAGTGTCATTTTGGAAGCTTCCTGGGTTTTGACACCTTGAGAAATGAGCCTGCCACTTGTCCACTCTCGTTCAGCGCAGGTAGCTAGTGTTCCAGTTGACATTCAACGCAGGTAGCCAGTGTTGGCTTTGACATTCAGCACAAACAGCTAGTGTAGCCACTGAAATGATCCTGAATTGACTTGTTTTGAGCAGTTTTTGGTGGAGAACTTCTGTGAATTGCTGTGGTTTGTTAGCCTTGTTCCTCTAGGGGTAGGAACAACATGTTTAGGGACTTTGGATCCCTTAGATTATGGACATTTCATGCTCAATGTTGTAAGGCACAAAAATGTCTATAACATGCTCCCAAGTCTATTTTGGTAGGACATTCGCGTCTAACCCCAAATCCAAAACGACTTGGTCCATCTCATAGTCTCTAATCTAGACAGTTAGTCGCATTTCCCACCAAGTGCGCAAAGCATGTTTGCCAAACTTCCAGATCATTCGTGGTTCTTCTACTCCTGCGCATCGAGTTATCAATTCTTGCAGTTCCTTTTCCACTTTAGCATCCTTGAGTAACTTCATGCAGGTTTCCAAGAAGGTGGTTAGCATCGAAGTATCCTTCTTTGGTCCTAATTGATCCCTACTATCCAAAGTAGAAGCTTACGCGAAGTTCATTTTGGCTTCCGTAAAGGTTTCCTTCACACGCTCCAAGTCAAATTCTGGTTGTTTCGGGGGAGCCTTACAGACCCATGTATCTGCCTCTGGCTGCTTCCCCTTATCTTCTCCTATAGCAACACCACTTCTGAGCATCATATTTACGTTAGGATCTTCCGCGTGAGGTTCAACCTTCATCATTTGGACATTCTGCGTAAGGTTAGCTGGAAGCACCCCCTTTTCTCGCATCTGAGCAATCATTGTGGGTAAATTGATTACTTCGTGGTCAAATTGGTAACAGTAAGGGCAACAGGCTTTGGTTGGGTTCGTACAATCACATGCGTAATGCCCCGGTACTCCACAATTATAGCAAATTAATTGCCCCCGTCCCCGTCTAGGTCCCATTCCCCCGCGGCCCTGTCTGCGTCCTTGGTATCCTCCTCGTGCAAGTGGGGTGGTGCGATCCTACCCATGCGCCTCCATTTGCATCCTATAAGCAGGTGTTCGATCCATCAACATCTCGTAACTACGACAATTTCTTTCATCGTGGCCCACTGTCCTACATAAGTTACAAAATAATTGTTGAGGGGGGGGGGGGGGTTGTCTTAAGTTCAGAAATAGGTGACAATTTTTTATGGCATGCTTTCCTCCCACTTGAAAGATTGCACCAGAGTGCGGGCACCATGCTTGGCCTAGCTTGTACCTCTGGTTACAATGGTATTGGTCCCCCCCCTGCCACATAGTTCATGAAGATCGAACAGTGGTCCTTATCGTGGCCCTGACCCTTACATTTGATACACCATACCTCTCCCTATACTTATGTCCAAGGCACCTGCCCTTGTTTCAAACTTTGCATTTCTAGACATAGGTTTTGCATTTGCGGTTGGATTTGCCGTACTTCCAACCCTGGATCCTGTATTGCGGTTTTGTGCAACCTCATTGTTGTCTCTAATGCTTCAACTTGGGTTGAGATCTTTTGTTGTGATAGATTCGTCCTCAGGTATGGTGTCAGTGACGCGACAAACCAAGCGTACTGCTGCGCATCCGACAATGTCATGTTTGCCTCGCGAATGGTGCTTTTCAATCTCTAATTTAGATCTCACGGGGTTTCACCAGGCAACATTTCGATTTCCTTGAACTCAATAACCAGCTGTTCTTTTAACTTTGGTCAACTAAATTCCTTGTTTAGCGCCTCTTGGATTACTGCTATTCCCTCATTAGGATGATCACTTGAGTATTTCATGTACCAAGTCAATGCGTGGTCCTGCAGCGTGCTAACTAAGGTAGCCTTCTTGATGTTATCATCTGTGATGCCTTGAGCGTCCCATACAAACTTTATCACAAACCAGAACTAGCCTGGTTCCTCATTTCCTACCCCCTTAAATATCGGCAGCTAGACTGCGCTCACCATCCAAACTTTTGGTGGTGGAGGAGGTGGGGGTGGTGTCGGTGAGGATGGGTTTGATGTAGGTGAAGCAGGTGGTGGAATGGTGTTATAGACATTTTTTTGCCTGGCATCACTGAGCATGAAATATCGATAATCAAGGGATCCAAAGTCCCTAAACATGTTGTTCCTACCCCTAGAGGAACAAGGCCAAGTAACCACAGCAATTCACAAAAGTTCTCCACCTGAAAACACTCAAAAACAAGGCAATTCTGGATCATGTCAACTGCTCCACTGAGCATCTGCGCTGAATGTCAACTGCTCCACTATCTACCTGCGTTGAATGTCAACTGCAAAGAAGGCTACCTGCGCTAAGCGAGTTTGGACAAGTGGCAGAGTCATTCCTCAAGGTTTCAATGCCCAGGAAGCTTCCAAAATGACACTTGGATCAGGGAATTCGACTAGTGATGAGTAAGAGGTTCCAAATCTCCAAGTGGAAGCAAGAACCTCCAAGTGGACTCAAGAACTGAAGTGGGAGAGGACACTAGTCAGTCTCAGACCAGTCTCAAGCTGACTCATCCTCTCTCCATTATCCCTATATATAGATCTCTCTCCATGAGGTCAAAGGGGGCTGGAACTTGGTATTTGCAAAGAATTGCTGTTAGTTTGTGGCTAGAAACATTGGGTGTGTTATGCTTTGAAAGGAGCTGAAGAAGGAATTCCATTCTGCTGGGAAGGAGATGCTGGGTTGGAGCCCTATGGGTTGTATCTCTTCCTGAATCCTGTTACTTTCAATAAAGCTATCTTGATTCTTTCCTATATGCTGGTGTATTTTGTATGATTGCATTAGTATATTTGATTTACTTCTAATCCTGAATCATTTATGAATATGTATATTTGCCTTTGTATTGTGTTCTTCTCTTGTTGCAAGTAGTTGTTCTCTTGTCACAGATAGTTGTTCTCTTGTGATCTCGTGGGATTCAAGTAGCTGTTCTCTTGATCAAGCGAGGAGGCAAGTAGCTGTGGACACACAAAGATAAGAGGATCTAGATCGAGGGACAACTGGAAGACAATGGTAAGTCTGCCAATCTCCCCTCTTTCACATTCCATAAAGGAAGGAATCATAATAGCTGTATTCGTTTGTTGCTAAGGCGCTGTCACACCTTAGGTGGATAGGATCGTCCTAAATAGGCATTTTTCCCCACAACAAATTGGCGACTCCGCTGGGGAAGAACTTGTTTATTCATTTCATTTGTGTTTCCGTCATTTGTTTACTTCATAGACTTGACAGCAACTCTTGAACTGTATCTTTCCCGGATGCAAAGTAAAAGTTGATGCTTTGATCCAGTATGTTGGACTTGTCTATGATTTAAACTAGATCCACAAATGATTTGATTGATCCTTGTGATAGTCTTTAGTACCCTATCAAAGCATCCCTCTGTTTATACCTTGCTTGTGTTTCTGATTTTGCCTGAAACAGTTGATTTTTTAGCATTTTGTGACCCAGAAACCAAGAGAAACGAGAGTTTCTCTCTTCAGCGCAGGCACTGTGAAGGCAGTCTGCATTTCAACGCAGGTCCCGAAGGGGCTACCTGCACTGAATGTCAAACTGACAGTGTTGGACCTGCGCTGAACCAGTGTGGCCTTGTGCAGCTGGGGTTCTTTGTCCTTTTTTGCCCTATTTTGATCTCTGTTTTTACAGCCTTTAACCAAGTATAGGTGCTGGTCTGATAACCCTTTTCTTTGCCTGAATTCTGCCCCATTTTTGTACAAAAATATTGTGAATGTTTTTATGTGTTTGTGGCGTCATTTACAGTCTTCCTTTGCATGAGTAAAGTAGTCTTTCTGTAGCCTTTGATTCAGATCTGATTGAGAGTGATCTTAGAAGAGAGTTCATTGGCTGTTCGTTCAGATTGATTATAGTTTTACTTTTGATTATTGGTTTGAATTTGTTCTTTTCAAAGTATCGAAACGAGTCTTTATTTCGAAAATCGCAAAGTGATTGTAATCTCTTCTACCCTTGTTGATTTCGAAGAAAGTGAACTTGTTCATTTTGATCATTGTAAAAGCAAATTCAAAGTTGTGCAAAAAGCTTTCTTTGTAGGCATTTACACTAAGAAAGTGAAAACAAACACCTGCATTGTGCATTTTGCATTTGATAAGTTTGCATGTTGGATTTAGGGAAAGTGCATTAAAGTGTGCTGATTGCTCTTTGAGAAAAGATAGTCGCTCTCTTTTCCCTTAGTAGCTAGGATTTTCAAAGTTGAAAGATTGTAAAGCTTGCTTATCATCTTAGACTGCATTTAGGAAGTTGTATCATACATCTCGTGGTGAACCTTGAAAGGCAAACTTTAAAAAGATCAACCTAAAATAAACTGAATGAACCTAACAACGCTTTGTAACATAACGCACAACATAGAGGTCTAGGCTAGAGACGTGTTCCGGCGTCGTTAAACATAGTGACTGTCGATCTCGAAGAAGGTGGGTGATTCCTCCTAAGAGTCGGTGGCGCTAATACGGATTGTGCTCCCGCGTACTGTCGCGTATATATTGGGAGACCCCTATAGGCATATATCTTTCATCCTTAGGAAGCCGTGTCGGCCGCCCTACTGATCGCAATGCAGTGAACACAGCATTCACGAAGATCGACCACTCGTACCGTAAAAAGTATTCTGTGGTTTTGCGAAAAGTTTGGCACACCCTCTGCCTAGATCTCCAGAGCAGTTTCTTTTGGCCTTTTTCAGACTCTATAATAGAAAAAGTCCATCCGAGCATTTGTCACTTCGGGCTCGTTAAAACAACGAAGGAGACTAGAGTTATCTTTAGCTTTTTCTCGACTCTTTAAAACTGAAAAAGCAAGTTGTGTCTAAAAGCGTCTAATAAAATTCATTCAGTTCGGAAACACAAATTTCCCCTTTTAATATTTTGGTTGATCGAGTAATTCGCAATCGTGGAAGAAAGTCAATTGAAACCCCGTCGTTCGCGGAGGCTTACGAGTCAACCGTCTTTGTCTCTGGGATCGAAAACAGTATGGACAAAGCAAACTCGTATAACCGGTTCAAAATCTCCTATCAAAGTTAGAACAAGTGTTCCAACTACATCTGAGATTCTGGTTACTCCAAACATTTCTGGAAACCCTGCCTCTATAGAAGAAGTTCAACAGCCACAGAGGGACAGTAATACTGATCCTAGTCTGGGGGCAAATACTTGTGTAACTGAACCAGTTCCATCTGTAACCGGTCCAGAGAGTTTTGTTCCTCAAACAACTGTCGCTGTCAAAACAACCCCTTCTTCGGCACCAGAAATATTTTACGGACCTGACGGTCTTCCTCTTCCACCTGGTTTGATTGCTATAGAGGAAATTGCAGAGGATCCGCAAGCAAGTACTCCAACCCATTTTGGAGTCGGGGTCATTCTATTTCCTTCATCAGAAGTTAATCCACCACAAGTGGAGGTTCCTGTAGAATCGCTAGGCAATCTATTGGATAGAATTAAAATGTCTGAACAATCGTCATCATCTAGGACTGTGTCAAACGACACAGCGACACCAGAAGCCCCTGCTGTCACTCCAACAATGTTTGCCGGCATACCATCTGTCCCGACTAACTCGCAACAGTTAGAAGGAGTCCACCAAGGGACTATTTCGACAGTATGGTCCGTTCCAGTTTGTTCATCCGGAATAATATCCGGCAACTCTTATGTTGAGACTCGCCAGATTGATCCATTTGGAGGTCAGTTTGGGCAATGCAGTCCCCAAGGACAATCAATCCCCTTGAGTTCCGGATTGCTACCGTATGGGGGGCAGTATACCCTTTCATTACCCCCTCCGGGAGGGTACCCATACGGGAGTTCACAACAATATTTAGGTTATACTGGAATTACATCAACTGGTTGGGTACCTATGCTACCTCAACAACCGAGGATTGTATATTCTATGCAACAGTGTGTACCTATGACGAACATCCCAACCAAACCATCTATTGTAACAGTGTCACAAGTTCAAGCGATGCCTGTTGCATGCCAACCTCATATTTCTCAGGTTGTAATGCAACAACCCCTTGACCATGGGTCACAACCACAATCGCCAACTGGTGGGGCGACACAGGTCCAAACGGGTACAATTACCCCACACCTTGGTCCAACAGTTAGCATAGCACAACAGAACATGGCTTCACAACCATGGCTGGTGCAATACCAACAACCACAATTCCAGCAAGTGTACCAAGGTTCTGAGCAGAAGATCTTTGCGAACAGTGGACAACTGTATATTCAAAACGGTCAAAACCAACCACTTTACAGTGTTCAAGTCCACCAACCGTATCAGTCATACCAACATCAATTACATTATGTTGGTATGCAAAGACCCACTGCTCAAGCGATTCCATCGTACCCTGGTTATGCTTCGCCTAACCTGAATCAACAGTTACCATTCGTGGCAACTTTAGAGTTACTCGACTTACACCGGCTAACCAACGATCCGATTGCTTATGCCCCTTGGTGGCCAGCGATTCCTCACAAGCTTCCATCTGACATTCCTAAATTCAATGGAAATCCAGGTGAAGACCCGTCGAATCACGTGATGACTTTTCATCTGTGGTGTTCATCTAACACCCTGAATGACGATTCGATAAGGCTTCGCCTTTTTCAGAGGACATTGACAGGTCCAGCGGCTAAATGGTATATTGAATTACCTAGAGCCTCGTTCGACAATTTTAGTTCCCTAGCCACGACTTTCTGAACCCATTTTCAATTACCGATAAGGTATGAAATAGGAACAGAAATATTAACCAACTTCAAGCAGACAACTGCCACCGATATATCTGATCATATACATGAGTGGCATCGTTGTCGTAGGATGGTGAAAACATACGTTCCCGATCAGCTGTTAGCTGAATGGTTTATAAAGTCGTTACTTCCTGCTATAACGGAAGATGTGGCGAAAGGGGGAGTCGTGACAGAGGAGCAAGTTATTGCTCGTGCACAATACCTAGACTTAGTTTATACTCAGTCCGGCACGCTCTACGACAAAATACCTGACGCCCCTAGACCGGAATTTTCAATTCCTCCTCCTCCTAAATCCAATAGTGACTCTCATGCCGGTGATGGCGTGATTGGCATGGCAAACGCGAAATCGATGAAGGCTTCGTCTAAGAAAGCCCGTAAGAATTCGGATCAAAATGCAAAAGAAGAAATTCTTGCTTTGGAAGTAAATGCCGTATCAGCAGATAAAGGCAAAGAAACCAATCAACCAGGAAGCAAGAAGAAGCAAAACAAAGGGAAGAAGAAGAAACAGGGTGAGTCATCTCCTGGGAAAAATTCTTCAAACCCTCCTGGGAAAGGGAAAACAAATTATCCATGTCAAATATGTGATGAAGAGGATCATTACACAAGGAATTTCCCATTCAAAGCTGAATTAAAGAGGTTCTTTAAAAGTTCCCAAACCTCAGCTGTGTTAACTGATCCATTTCCCAACCCAGGTCAAAATCTGGTTGATAGTGGAAATGCTTCCCCGTCACAAGTACTTATGTTGTCGATTTCAAAACAACAGAATGATGCTTTGATTTCGACAAGGAACAAAGATTACGGGAATCCTCAGCTGTCGAACGACAAAGGTAAAGATCAACCAAGTAGTTCGACAACAACTTCGACAGAAGTTGTACCACCCATCATTCCTGAATTAACAATAAAACCGCCAAAGGGAGTAGTACACAAGTCGACATTTAATCCTCGCCCCAGGGCAGCGCAGCATTATAACATAGTGGAAGATTTGGCCCAATCGCCATCCGCTATGTCGAATCTTGAAGTATTACAGAATTGCCCATCCCAAAGGCAGGCTTTGTTATCGGCTATTGGTGGAGTTGATCCTAAGGATTCCAATCTGGTATCCTTTGATCACAAAGGATACGATCCTCAGTTACCAGCTCAACTAGCTTTCCTTATTCAAGTGAAAGCCCTCAACAAAACTATTCACAGAACAATTATTGATGAGGGAGCATCTACATGTATTATGTCGATGAGTTGCTGGAAAACTTTAGGATCTCCAACCTTGTCACGATCTTCGACGACATTAAAATCTTTCGACGGAAGGACTTATACCCCGTACGGTATCCTTAACAACTTGAAGGTTGAGCTGGGAGGAAAAACGGTAGAAATTGATGTTGAGGTCATCGATGGAAATCTTGACTACAACATCCTACTGGGTAGACCATGGATCTATGCCATGGCAGCTGTTGTGTCGACTTATTTTAGGAGGATCGCATTCCCGTTTGAAGGAGGGATTACGGTCGTCGACCAACAGAACTTCCTCCCTAATGGTTCACAAGTTACAGGAAGCATTCCCATGATCCATGAGAGCAACGATTCGCTTCAAGATATCGGAGTAGGATTATTGAAAGACCCCACAATGATGGGAACTTTCGCGCTACCACCTCCTATTTACATAGGAAATATACCGTTTGTAGCAACCTGCAACATGATATCTTCCACGAAGGTCGCAAAAGACAGTGTCGACATGGATCATGCCATTGTTTTGCCCCCAAGCCCCTTAGAAATATTGTAGCAATCAATGTTTCAAGCATGGGAGGCGAACCCAAATCAACGCTCATCAAGCGTTTGGGTAGATAGGTCTAGAGAATATGGTACCTCATTAGATCCTTGGTCGAAAGTACATGGGATTGACGAAGGAATCTTACAATCAATGTTAAGTGAGGGGGCAGCATGGAATGATCACCACCATCGTTCCCTTCTTCCGGAATATGAAGAAGATACTCAACGTGACCTTTATCACCCTTCAGTTTTTGAATTCCTAACAAATACTGTAAATACGGTGGATTCCGAGTGAAACTTATCCAATATTGAAGAGACTATAGCCATAAATATATCGACTAAAGCGAATGTTGTAGAGAATATTTATGTCGGCAAAGATTGTTCCCCTTCAGAACTGGAAATATATAACGCTCTTTTTCGCGAATTCAGAGATGTCTTTGCTTGGTCATATGATGAAATGCCAGGCATTGACTCGAGTATCGTTGAACATGAAATTAAAATGTATCCTAATGTCAAACCAGTTAGACAACGGCTTCGACAAGTGCACCCCAAGAAAGCCGCTGCCATTAAGGCAGAAGTTGAAAAACTTCTCCATGCTGGATTCATCTACCCGGTTCCTCTAACCGATTGGGTATCGAATATTGTCCCTGTTATGAAAAAAAAAGGGACGATTAGAGTGTGTGTCGATTATAGGGATGTAAACCAAGCTTGTCCAAAGTACAACTACCCTACACCCTTCATCGACCAGATAATTGATGAATGCGCCAGATGTGAAATCTTTTCATTTATGGATGGATTTTCCGGGTTGTTATAGACATTTTTGTGCCTTACAGCATGAAGCATGAAATGTCAATAATCTGAGGGATCCAAAGTCCCTAAACATGTTGTTCCTACCCCTAGAGGAACAAGGTCAGCAAACCACAGCACTAAATATCAGTTCTCCACCTGAAAACACTCAAAAACAAGCTAATTCTGGATCATGTCAACTGCTCCACTGAGCATCTGCGCTGAATGTCAACTGCTCCACTCTGTACCTGCGCTGAATGTCAAAAGCAATGAAGGTTACCTGCGCTGGACGAGATTGGCCAAGTGTCACAGTCATTCTTCAATGTGTCAAATGCCCAGGAAGCTTCCAAAATGACACTTGGATCAGGGAATTCGCCTTGTGATGAGTAAGAGGATCTAGATCTCCAAGTGGAAGCAAGAACCTCCAAGTGGACTCAAGAACTGAAGAATAACTGAAGTGGGAGAGGACACTAGTCAGCTTCATGCCAGCCTCAAGCTGACTCATCCTTTCTCCAAAACTCCTATATATAGAGCTCTCTCATGAGGTCTAAGGGGGCTGGAATCTTGTGAATGTAAGGAAGTGTTGTTGGTTTGAGTATAGAACTATTGGGTGATTTGCTTGAAGGAGGTGAAGAAGAGATTTCTTTCTGCTGGGAGATGTTGCTGGATTGGGCCTCTTATGGTTGTAACACTCTCAGAACTTTACTTCTTCCATTAATAAAGTATTTGAGGTTCTTCTATATGCATGTGTCTCAATGGCGTATTGATGCTTGTATATTTGATTTATTCTAATCCTTGAATCAATTATGAATGTATGCTTCTTGTAGTTTCCTTTTCTTGCCCTTTTGCAGGATCTTTGTGTAGCTGGGTCAGTGAAAGAGCAAGGAGTTGGGAGCAAGCAGCAAAGAGAGAAGATTGGATCAATCATTAGTGGAAGACAACGGTTAGTGGATCTCTTTCTCCCATCTCTTACATCTCATAAAGAAGTAATCTTGAATAGCTTTGCATTCGGTTGTTGCTGAGGTACTATCACCCTTAGAGTGGGATAGGGTCATTCCGTATTGGATACTTTTCCCAACAACAAATTGGCGACTCTGCTGGGGATCGTATCTTGTTGGTTGTTTGTGTTTTTGCTATTCATTTCATAAACACAGGGAGTACCGAATCGAACTGCATTTGGATTTTTCAAATGCAAAGTAGAGGGCAGCTACTCTAGCTCAGTTTCTGGGCAATTTTATGATTTGAAGAGCTGATCCACAAGGACTCTAATAAGCTCTTAGTGATAGCTTTTCATCCTCCTTTTCATCCCTTAGTGTGTACTTGACTGATAGCTTCTGATTTGGCCAAAAACTGTGAATGTTTGAGCAATCTGTGACCCGGAAACCAAGAGAAACGAAAGTTTTGTTCTTCAGTGCAGGCTGTGTGAAGGTTGTCTGCATTTCAGCGCAGTTCCCGAAGGGGCTACCTGCGCTGAAGGTAAAACTGCCTGTGTACTACCTGCGCTGGACCAGTTTTGCCTAGTGCTACTGGGGTTTCCTGCTGTTTCTTGCCCTGTTTTCACTCTTGTTTTGCTGCCTGTTACCAGTCAATGTACCTACCTGAAACCAACTTTCCTTGCCACTATTCCGCCTCGGTTGTATAAAGAAACTGTGTTTGTTCTTTGTGTATTTCTTGTATCATTTACAGTTTCCCATAACGAAAGTGAACTAGTCTTGCTGTGGCCTCTTAGATCTAGACCTGTGATTAAGTGTCGTTTTGATCTTAAGAGTTAGTTTATTTGTTGTTCATAGCTGATTGAGCTTTCGCTTTCGTCATATGGTTTGAATTTATATATTTCTGGTGTCGAAACAAGTAAATCTTAAGGTGTCTTTTGATTTTGGACAAGCTTGTTTTCTTTCACTTGAAATTGAATTCAAAATTGTACAACAGCTTTCTTTTTGTATTGCACCAACATTAAGAAAGAGAAAAGAAATACTTGTATTGTGCATGTGCATTATGACAGTTTGCATGTTGATTTAGGAAAAAGTGCATTAGTGTGTGCTCTTTGATCTGTGTGAAAAGATGTTGTCTTTCTTTTCCCTCAGTAGTTAAGATTTTCAAAGTTGAAAGATTGAAAAGCTTGCTTATCATCTTAGACTGCATTTAGGAGTGTTACTATACATCTCGTGGTGATCCATAAGGGAAACTCCTAAACAAGATCAACCTTAAAATAAATTGAATTTACATAACAACGCTTTGAAACATAACGCAAACACATAGAGGTCTAATCTAGAGACGTGTTCCGGCGTCGTTAAACGTGATATCTTAGCGTTGAGTGGTTGGGTGATTCCTCCATGGTGAAGCGATAAGTATCAATACGGACTTGTGCTCCCACGTACCGTCACGTATATATTGGGAGACCCCTATAGGAACAAAGCCTTTATCCATAGGAAACCATGTCGGCCGCCCTACTGATCACAATGCAGTGAACACAGCATTCACGAAGATCGACCACTCGTACCGTAAAACGTATTCTGTGGTTTTGCGAAAAGTTTGGCACACCCTCTGCCTAGAACTCCAGAGCAGTTTCTTTTGGCCTTTTTCAAACTCTATAACTGAAAAAGTCCATCCGAGCATTTGTCACTTCGGGCTCGTTAAAACATCGAAGGAGACTAGAGTCATCTTTAGCTTTTTCTCGACTCTTAAAAAGTGAAAAAGCAAGTTGTGTCTAAAGCGTCGTTATAAAATTTATTCTAAACGGAACATAATCACCTCTTATTCCCGTGTTGATCTTTAGGTTGAGAACATGGAACGCCCCAACCAAGGAATTCCACATGATGGAAATCCTAGTCCTTTCTCCTCTTGGGGAGAAGTTGGTGCGCCCCACATGGCCACATTGTCGCTTCCAGGACTGACAATTGGCCTGCCTATTTGGCTATTCTCAACCAATGTAGTTTAGAACACCATGGTTCCTGAACAGTCGAGTCAACAGTTAGATGAGTCTATAGCTGCCCACCAGCCTTCAACTTCCTATAACTCTTCCTCCAATCCTTCATCTTCGCAAGGTAGAGCCGGCAAAAGCCAAGCTCCCACGGAAAAGAAGGAGAAGAAGAAGAAAGAGAAGAAGAAGAAGGAGCCTAAGGCGACTGGGGGCAAGCAAAAGACATCTGACAAAAATCCACACATAGCACAGACCAGGCCTAAATCGCCATGTGTCATATGTAGAGGAGACCACTTCCATAGAGATTGTCCCTGTATTCCCCGGATACTAAGGGACTGGTCCCCTCGTTTGCACAATTCGGGAGCATCAACCTCTGATAGCCATGTTGAATGCTTACCGTCAACCAGCGAAAGTGAAGGTTCAAGACAAAGAGGGGGAACAAGATTCCCCTGTAGACTGTGTGAAGGCGATCACGCCATCCACCGTTGTCCCTTCTTAGACGAAGCGAAGAGAGTTTTGGAAGATCGTCCGGTTTCACCGTTGAGACTTCCTCCTGGATACTTTTCCCAACAACACGGGTATAATCAAATAAATATCCGCCCACAGGACCAGTCAAAGACTGCATTTACATGTCCGTGGGGCACATTCGCTTATCGAAAATTACCCTTTGGTTTGAAGAACGCAGGGGCGACATTTCAGAGGGCAATGAATTATGCCTTCAATGACATCAAGAACATCGTCCAAACTTATCTCGACGACCTTCCGGCTCATTCGCGAAAGCGGACTGATCACCCGCAGCGTTTAAGAGCGATATTTCTACGTTGCTGACACTACAAGATAAGACTCAATCCGCACAAATGTGTGTTTTGCGTCGGTTCTGGTCGTTTACTTGGCTTTGTAGTCTCTAGGGATGGGATTCGTCTCGACCCTTGCAAGGTTCAGGCAATCGTTAATTTGCCTCCACCTTCAAATTTTCTTCAGATTCAGAAACTCCAAGGGAAAGCAAACTTTCTGAGGAGGTTCATTCCAAATTACGCAGAACTTGCTAAAGGTTATACTTGTCTTTTGAAAAAGGATGTACCTTTCGTCTGGGACCAGGTGGCGCAAGCTTCCTTTGATGCTCTGAAGGATTGTCTAGTAAAAGCATCATTAATGTATGCCCCGGACTATCAAAAAGATTTTAACCTGTATCTGGCTGTAGCAGATACGACCATTGCGATGGTTTTAGTTCAAGAAGTGGATGGAATTGAACATCCTATCTATTATTTAAGTAAAAACTTAAATGATACAGAAAGTAAATATTCTTATGTTGAAAAACTAGCGCTTTCAGCTGTTCAAGCGATTCAAAGGTTTCGACATTATGTCCTCTTTCGGAAAACTACCATTTTGTCAGATTGCAACCCCACGACTTATATACTGTCGCGACAGTTGCTGGGGGGCAAATATTCAAAATGGATAGCGATCCTTCAAGAGTTTGATCTGGAATTTGTAAAATCCAAATCAAAGAAAGCTCTAGTTTTCGCAGAATTATTGTGCGATCTCCCATCATCGTCCAACGATGAAACATCAGAAGAGTCAATCATGGACGAAAGTTTGTTTCTGATATCTACAAGCGATGAGTGGTATGGAGATATCATAGTTTATCTCCAAATCCAAAAATTCAGGCCTAACACCTCTCACTCTGAACAGAAACGTATACGATACCAAGCAAAAGACTACATGATCGTCGGTGATACACTTTACCATCGTGGTATCGATACAGTTCTGAGGAGGTGCCTTACCCATGAGGAGGCCGAAAAAGCCCTGAATGAGTGTCATTCAGGCACGTGTGGGGGGCATCAATCTGGATATGCAACAGCACAAAAAATCTTACGAGCAGGATACTTCTGGCCAGCCATGTTCAAAGATTGCATAATCGCAGTCAGAAGTTGCCACACTTGTCAAATTTTTGATAGCAAAACTAGAAGGCCACCCGCACCTTTATAGCCAATAGTTGTTGTTGGGCCTTTCGCCAAATGGGGCATCGATTTCATGCAATGTAACCCCACCTCGATCGGGGGGCATGGGTATATTATAGTCGCTGTTGACTATTTTACCAAATGGGCCGAGGCGATGCCTACATTGGATAACACTGGTGAAACAGCTGCCCTTTTCTTTTTCAATCATGTAGTCGCCAGGTTCGGCGTACCACAAGCTATAGTTACAGATCATGGATCGCATTTTCACAATCACATGATGGTCGAATTAGCTGCCAAGCTAGGGCTATCTCACGACAGCTCTACCCTGTATTATCCGCAAGCCAACGGACAAGTTGAAGAAATCAACAAGGTCCTGAAGCGTATGTTGCAAAGGATGATCGGGGTTCATAAAAGAAGGTGGCACCTAATCCTGTACTCAGCTTTGTGGGCTTACCGAACGTCGGTAAAGAACGCGACCGGGTTCACACCTTTCCAACTGGTGTATGGCCTGGAAGCAGTCTTGCCAATCCAGTGCGAAATTTCGTCGCTTAAACTCGCAATTGATCTCCTCCCCGGAACTTCAGAAGAAGAGGCTCGTTTCTTGGAATTAATCCAGTTGGATGAAACCCGTCGTGACGCCGCTTTGGCTAACGAAGCCCATAAGAAACAAGTCAAGGCGCAGTTCGACAAAAATGTCAAACCCCGTGTCTTCTCAGAAGGTGATTTGGTCTTGCTTTATGACCAAGAATCCGATAAATTGGGAGCAGGTAAATTTAATTCCTTATGGATGGGCCCCTATATTGTTAAAAGGGTGTTAGCAAAAGGAGCCTACAAGTTAACGGATTATGACAGAATTCCACTGGCGCAGCCTCGCAACGGGTTGTACCTCAAGCGTTACTATCCTTAAATAGTAACCTGCATGCTTTTGTTGTATTTTGTTTTCGCTAAAGTATTTGTTCTAGTCGAGTGATCCACCTTTTTCATTTGTTGCAGATGTCAAACCTTCTAGAGACATGTGTTGGATATGCCGACGGAGCGAGTCGTAGTTCGTGGAACCTATCCTCCGCGGCCTGGGCCATTTTTGATCCAAGCGGCGAGTTAGTAAGTTTCAGAGGTGTGTGTATTGGGCAATCAACGAATAACATCGCTGAGTATAGCGCGTTGATAGAACTACTCTCTGATGCCATCACCCGTGGCATACACCGACTAATTGTCAGGCTAGACTCACAGCTCGTAATACTACAACTCAATGGTATATATTCCGTTCGCAATCCAGCTATTTATCGCATGTTCCTAAGGGTTAAGATTTTGGAAAGACAGTTTGATTCAATTCAATACCAGCATATTTCCAGAAACTTAAACACATTAACCGACTCATTAGCAAATTATGTGTTAGATAGACATTTGCAACATTTATAAAAGAGACACATCATCAATGATTGTACATATGGATCATATAACTCAACCAGAATAAAACTCGAAAATCAAAATATATATATAAGTTGTTCATAGTTCATACATAATGTTCTGTAACCAAGACAAAATCGGTCATATGACCCAAAAACTCAAAATGCTAGGGGGTACCCTAGTCTAGTGATGCTCATGATAGCACGTCACGGCCTGTGCAATCATGCGCAAGAGACGAGTCCATCGTCTAGGCACGCCAGTAGTATGTCGCTGCAACTGTAAAGGTAACTCGTCAATCCTCACATCGGGAATGCCGAGTGTAAGGCTCTCAACCTGCTCCTGCACAGCTGTCAGAGTCTCTGCCACATCAAGGTCGCGGAGAATAACCCTCCCAGCAGTCTCCCCTGCTAGAGCAGCAACTGGCGCTTTCGGGCGAGCTGTTGGACGAACAGGACCAACATCTGCATGCACACATGAGTTTGATTAAAGTCTTGATAGAATAAAGCACAAGGACATTATAAGTAAGGACAGTAAACAGTGATATGGTCAAAAGTTTTACCAATAGCGCCCCACTGTTCGCCATCCGGTAGCACCAAATCCAGATCACCTCGGAAATCCATGCCAACATATGGGTACTCAGAATAGACCATCTCCTGGCGCTCGAACCACCTGAAAAAGATATCAGTGAAAGTAACCTGAGATTGACCGGCATGCCTAGACATGTGGTCAACCCATCTCTGCATGCGTGGCTCTGTAGGAGAAGGCAAGTTGAGTGCGATATGCTGAGGCTGCATCAGTGGTATTTTCTCCAAGGCAAAGGCAGTCAGAATAGAACCGTACCCAAAGTTCTTCAGCTTCCCGTCCTTTACCTTGGTTAATTGACTTTTCATCTGAGCAAGTACTGCATCACACCAGTTGAATACTTTCGGTTGGAGACACTCCAAGGCGTGCTGCACATAAGATCTGTTGGCAACATGTAGAGATGCGCTACCGGCCATCCTACCAATGGTATACAGAATGGACCTGAGAGACCTGTCAGTGATCTCACGGATAACAACCTTGCCGTCTCTGCTCGGCTGGGAACCTTCCCTACAATACTGGCGGACATAATCTCTCACAGAGTCACTCCCCCAGGCCGAACCTGACAAAGAAATGGGGGCACCCCGCCTTGACAATCCAGTCAAGAAGTAAATGTCCTCTATGGTCAAGGGGATGGATTTTCCCCTAATCTGGAATACTTGGTTAATGGGATCCCAAGCATCAAGCATATACTGCAGTAGAAAGATCTGTGCTCTCATGCTAGAGATACAGAAAAACTTCAGCAGGCCACAGTTCCGCAGCGTGTTCACCGTGACAGGGTCATGGAGGGAAATCATGTCCTCCTCTTCATGTTCTCGTTCTCGCCATGTAAGGGACATTTTGCTCAAAGATCCCTGCAAAACAAACAAGAGAAGGATTAAGTTCCTGAGTTTGATGAGAAACTGGAAAAATTTCATCAAAAAATGTGCATAGAGCTATTTTTCTGAGGTCAGCGCAGTTGGCAAGTGTCCTACCTACGTTGAAGGTCAAACTGCCTTAAGGCAGCTTGACATTCAGCGCAGGTTTCGAATGGACTGCCTGCGCTGATGCCAGAGCGCCCTAATGAAACCCCAGGGGCTCATGGGGGCAGGAAAACAGGCACAAAATGGGAAAAAGAAACCATGAAAAGAAAGAGCTAGAGTTTAGCTCCTACCTCGTCCAGACGGCGCTGAAAATCGTCCACAGAATCTCCCAGAATCAGCTGGTGAAAATCAAGGGGGAAGAGGCACCTCCAGAGCTCCAACAAACCAAATTCAAATGAAATGGTAAAATGAGAGGAAAAAACACCTTTTAATGGCTTTTTACGTAGTTCAAAGCGAAATATTAGGGTTATGATCTCATTTTCATGCAAATATTATTCATTTCTAACAAAGTTTGTTGCAGCAATTATGAATGTAGTACTATCCTTGAAAAGAGAAAAACTATTTATGGTAAAAATCAAAATTTTGACTATATGATCGAGCAGTTTTAGCATAAAGTTCATGCTCGTTAAAAAATATACGCAAGATCTGAGAAGTTTTAACGCGGTCTTCATGCTCATTAAAAAATAAATATAAGCAGTGAGCAATGTTTCCTCCAGAGTTTAAGCTCATTTTTATCTAAAAAATGAACCTATCCCGGTAAATAACCGCTGTGATCGTAAATTTATCAGCCATAAAAGCCTTGGTCGTGTTTGCACCTACCACCTCCACTTTCATTTGGCCGATCGTTCACCTCCATATGATTGTTTACCCATTTTGAGGAATAGCTGCGAAGAGTGATTTCACCTAGCCATCCTTGTGACACTGCCGTGATTGGAAAAGTCCAACCTGTACCTAGAATCAGTTGCTATCCCTGTTTATCACTCGTTCCTCAAAAGACGAGTCTTCTTTAAGCTCTTTTCAACTGACTCGTAAAATATGAAAAGATTGCCGAGTTTTGGCCTTCTAGCTCGTTAAAAGGACAGGAAGAGCTATCCCTCCTCTAGATTTTAATCTTTTTGGACCAGAGGGATTATTGCACAAAAAGGTCGAGCGCTTGTTTTATTCGGCTAGTTAAAGTTATCAAAAACTCATCCCTTCTGTATTGTTTTATACTTTTTCGGACTTAAGGGATTAGATGACGAAAAAGGAATTTTGGAGTTAACTTTATGTACCTTTTCAGACTCTCTAAAAATGAAAAGGACCGAGTTATCCTTGTCGTTAGACTCGTTAAAATTATTAAATAGCGACAAACTTGTCTTTAGACGAGAACGAGTTTCACTATCGCTAAGCTCGTTAAAACATAGCGATGGGCTTGCCCGAAGGGCAGGTTATAGAACAAGCATATGTTATCCTCCTCAAGCTTGACAAAAATAAAGAGGTACTGGTCAGCAATGACTGGGGAAAAATTGGGAAAAAATCAAGAAAACTTTGATGGTAGCAGGTCGCTCTTGAACATGACACTTTTCCTCCGTATCACATTCGGGTTGGGTTGTTTCATTCACCGGTCACATCACCATGGTCTTGCCATACCATCCATATTTGGGGTAATGCTACCGATCCATCGCATCAGTGTCGCCATATGTTCAAGAGAAGTCGTTCAGAAAGAGTCAACCGGGTCCCATCCACTGCCATACATTATCCTTCATCCATTCATGATCGCCACCCTGAATCATATGTCACAGATTGTTTTCACCTCCATTAAAATCATTAGCTCCGTTCCGTGTCACTGATGTGGGATTCATTAAGGCCCTCCTTTGACAGATCGCTCCTTGTCGACATCAACTCATTATCCAAGGAGTTGATCTAGGAACAACCCCTTCAGTACTTTGAAGCTTGCATGCCTCAATGGCAAGTTTCTCACTTCCGGCGACAGGTATACATCAATGACCTTCGACCAGACGATTTTGCGTGGTGTTCGACGCCAAGTCCTTTATTCACAGCACGTGAATTGTACTGCAGTACCTTGAGGGTCATTATCATTATCGGTGATTCCTCTCGCGCTTGTTAACGGTTTACATCATTGACCGGTAATCAAGCGATGTCTTTCCATGTTCGACTTCAGCGCAATTCTCACATGGATCGACTTGTACTTAGAGTGAAGATCGAATGAGTTTGAAGACCCCGGATCTAGTTTCATCCATCTGGGCTGCGATATATATATTCAGAAAAAATAAAGACATTTGACATGTACATCATTGCAGCAGATGATCATCCTACTCAAAGGATGATAATTTCACTAAAATTATCAGTCTACCATCAGACGATCGTCTGTTCTATGTACAAAAATGAATTTATAAAGCTGAGCATGGGAATTCCCGCCTCAGCTAGATCATGAAAGTAGTATGAATCATAATGTATTGTATTGTATTTTATTACAGGTCTCCTCCCAGCAGATGGATGAACTTCGGACCCTCCTGGATAAAGCATTTCACCCGATAAACGGACTCATACTTTAGGGGGCAACTGTTATAGACATTTTTGTGCCTGGCATCACTAAGCATGAAATGTCGATAATCAAGGGATCCAAAGTCCCTAAACATGTTGTTCCTACCCCTAGAGGAACAAGGCCAAGTAACCACAGCAATTCACAAAAGTTCTCCACCTGAAAACACTCAAAAACAAGGCAATTCTGGATCATGTCAACTGCTCCACTGAGCATCTGCGCTGAATGTCAACTGCTCCACTGTCTACCTGTGTTGAATGTCAACTGCGAAGAAGGCTACCTGCGCTGAGCGAGTTTGGACAAGTGGCAGAGTCATTCCTCAAGGTGTCAATGCCCAGGAAGCTTCCAAAATGACACTTGGATTAGGGAATTCGACTGGTGATGAGTAAGAGGTTCCAAATCTCCAAGTGGAAGCAAGAACCTCCAAGTGGACTCAAGAACTGAAGTGAGAGAGGACACTAGTCAGTCTTAGACCAGTCTCAAGCTGACTCATCCTCTCTCCATTATCCCTATATATAGATCTCTCTCCATGAGGTCAAAGGGGGCTGGAACTTGGTATTTGAAAAGAATTGCTGTTGGTTTGTGGCTAGAAACATTGGGTGTGTTATGCTTTGAAAGGAGCTGAAGAAGGAATTCCATTCTGCTGGGAAGGAGATGCTGGGTTGGAGCCCTATGGGTTGTATCTCTTCCTAAATCCTGTTACTTTCAATAAAGCTATCTTGATTCTTTCCTATATGCTAGTGTATTTTGTATGATTGCATTAGTATATTTGATTTACTTCTAATCCTGAATCATTTATGAATATGTATATTTGCCTTTGTATTGTGTTCTTCTCTTGTTGCAAGTAGCTGTTCTCTTGTCACAGATAGCTGTTCTCTTGTGATCTCGTGGGATTCAAGTAGTTGTTCTCTTGATCAAGCGAGGAGGCAAGTAGCTGTGGACACACAAAGAGAAGAGGATCCAGATCGAGGGACAGTCGGAAGACAACGGTAAGTCTGCCAATCTCCCCTCTTTCACATTTCATAAAGGAAGGAATCATAATAGCTGTATTCATTTGTTGCTAAGGCGCTGTCACACCTTAGGTAGATAGGATCGTCCTAAATAGGCATTTTTCCCCACAACACATGGACAAAGATGGTATCAGTGGGAAGTGTTTTGTAACCAACCGGACTGCACTTCTCGGTGAGAACCTTGCAAGCTCCTCCTCACTTTCCCGTGAGATAGAAATCAAAGGACTGTTCTCTACCCCTTCCGTTCCTCGGTACCCTCTTCCGCTCTGCGTTACTCCAGACATCAATAGACGTGCATAATCTGCTTTTCACACAACAACATCTTAATCCAAGTGTTCAATGATTTGATATACTTACATTGCAGTTGTTGGAGGAATCACCTTTCCTCTTCATTATAACTCATAGTTGTATCTATTGTGAACTCAATGATAAATCCTCCTATTACCTGATCCAACCAATGATCTAATATGCCTGCAATTTTATCTTCAGTGGCTTCTAGCTTGCACACTAGTTCTGGAGTCCACACAATGTGCTAATCTAATCAGCACCTTCCCACGTTGTTAGCTAACCTCATGATCCACTCGTACAACTCTACCGTAAATGTCGCAAAAAAGACCTTGTGAATATTTGTGTATTTATAGCGGTCCAACCAATCTTCCTCCAATATCCGAAGGTTTCTATTTTCCTGAACTACGAACTCATGGAGCTTTTGATCCCACCACTCTTCAATCTCTTTCTTTTTAGGGTTCCAGTGTTCCAACATCATACACCCCTTAGGCAGATCCTAGTCCTGGCAATGGAACCATTTGTTGGCTTATACGGGATTGACCTAGGTTCGGAAGAGTTATTTAGCCAAACAAATCCTACAGCTACCGACCCTTTCGGCAACAGCCCACAGAGCACGGACTGAGGTCTCACCCGAGGTAGCAGGGGAGGGTGCTGGAACTAGGTTTCTGCACCCTTGGTATGTCTTGATGTGGTTTGGAGGGTTCGCGCACTGTTCTGTGGCCTCGCGCCACTCATCTTCGCGCAGATCCAGACCCAAAATACTCCTTAATACTTATTAATGCATTGTTTATGGATTCAATCTACTTTTTATGGTCTTTAAGCAGAAATTTATTAGAATTAACCAGTTCACACACTTGGAATAGACACAGATTCACGTATATCCACAACATAAGAAGATGTGCATAGATCAAACAGTTATATTAACCATACATTAGCTAGACCTGCAATAATTTAGATTTAACCCGGAATTTTAGAATCAACTTATCTTTATTCAATTTCTTCACTAGTACAACCAGATCCACCCTGTGCACTCAGCTGCAGGGGTCTACGCACACAGTTGTAGACTCTTCCAGGCCTCTGCGCACACAGCTGCAAAGCCTCTATCTACTACCCAATCCCTTGACTTGGACTTACAGACACTTTCAGACTTTCCTTCTCAAAAACCCATTACACATGAGATCCAAGATTACATACCAAAAGCTTCCTTCTACCCATAGAGCCTTGCTCTATTTATACCTTCCTATGGTCCATGGAACGACTTACTTCCTATTATTCTATATTATTTCTTGGGTGGACAAACGTTTGACTCGAATTATTACATTTCATGCTCCACGCATTCTGTAGAGTCTTTATCCTATCTCTACCCAAAATTTCAGGCTTTGTGCCCCATAACCATTATGCGGGGCTTTTGCTACCCAACAAACATCCTCCCTTGGTCTTTTATCTTGCTTTTCCTGGGGCACTAGTGTCTGTAATGTTGTAGTAGAGGGAACTTGTTCTTTTGCCTCTTACAATGTGTTTTCTTTCCATTGATCTCGATTCTTGTATTGCTCACTTTCAAGTCTAGGAGTTTGAGTGTAAGTAGTAGTTTTATGCTCTACTCTCTACTTTGATATTATTCTTAATGTATCATATGACCAAGTGAAACTGAGTTTAAATTTCATCTGTTTAAGCAAAAGATCTAATTCTTTTTCTGTTGTCGTGGTATTACAAATGAAAGGCCCAACTTGTGCCTTTATTTTGAATTAATATTTTCTTTTAGCTGTCACACAGTGTAGATCATCCATATTTATCATTTTCCTAATATACTCTAATGCAAAAATTATAATAGGAATAGATTTAGGAAATTTATATGGAGGTAGTTCACATACATACACGCTGATCTCAATGTAATTTTGATACAAGTACTAGTCACTTGTATTTTTTTGTTCACCGAGATGTACAATTCTCTTAATCTCAGGTCCAATTATCTGTTCAGCATCATTGTTAAGTAGGTAGGAAATTGTGTACAAAAACTAATCTACATAATCACTAAATGTAAATTCATTGGTATGCTTCCTTACTAATGAAGTCCAATGAATTACAGATTGTGCATTTCCCTGTTCATCTAATTTTTGTTGTGGAAATAGAAATATGTCTTCTTGATGGAATAGGAACAAGTAAACTAAAACTTAAGCATAATTAAACACTCCTTTTGTATAAAAGTTAAGGAATTGTTCATGAATGACCTCTGCTAGAAATTCAGTGTAATGAAAAACTATTGAAGGATTTTATTCTGTTCAAAAGACTGATAGGAAACCTATGATGGATTCATCAAACCATTGGCCAGTTTGATAGCCCAGTAAACAAGAAACTATAGAGATAATTTTTTTTTATCATTTCAGGGAACATGGAGGATGGATAAGGAGGGTTTGCCTTCGGCTATTGGACATCCTCAAGTAGAAATGTCTCACAAATTTTGGCTTTGTGAGGGAAAGTCAGGTTTTTGTAGAGTTTCGTGAGGGAATCCCCTGAAAAGTGTTTCAAAGAGGTTTAATTTTGGATCTAAATCATTTGGCATATGGAGTGAAGGGTATTTGTGAAAAGGATATCATTGTTTTGGGCCACAATTTCCCTTTGACTGGGTATGTACCTAAAATTGCACCATGAGAAAAATTATGGAAAACGATGGGTTTGGGGATAAACAAATTAAGGTAGGAATGAGTCCCACAAACTTAATTCGTCACTAAAATCAAGGAATTTTTGTTTTAACCAATGATGGAGTTCATAGAGGTTGAATTCACAACCAGTTTCAGAAATCTTATAGTTTTCATCCACTAAAGGTTGATGGTCTAAATAAATTATATGGGGAAGCATGAGGGTTCCCTTGTGTCTTTTGATCTACCTTTAGAAGAAATTTTTAAGGAAATGTGATGGGAAACCCAACAACTACCCCACAGTGGTTGAAAGAACAATATTTGGCTTGATATGGTTGCGAGAGTAGCAAGCATTCGTTGTTGCTGGAGTGCAGTGCAAAGATTAACTGAATGGGGTTCTAGCTCACTTTATGTGCAAGATGAAAGTATCGTTGACAAATGTTCATTTAACGTAGCGGGTTAATTACTCTGGGAGCTCTTATGTGTTGAAACGGATAGTTTAATTGTTAAGTGACAGGTAAGGGTGTAACAGGAGCGAGAGTGGAATGGTAAGGGGAAGTGACATGTGGTGGGAGCCAATTGGAGGGGAGCGGGAATTGATGTGCCACTTGCAGGGAGAGGAGTTGAGTGGAAGGAGTGGAGTCAATTGTTATTTATTTTAGGTGGAAAGAGGGGAAAGGTGGATTTCAAAGGAGGTGAACGGTAAGTAGTAGGGCGGGGTCCGAAGTCCACTAGGGAGCACCGTGTTGCAAACATTTTAATGGGAGATACCACTTTTCGGACACCCTCCTTGATTAACTATTGGAGGGGTAGGGGGGGCTCCGAAGTGATCATCCGCCATTGATCTGGGTCGGTTAGATCACGACCATTAACTTCAGCTGGATTTTTATTACATAATGACAAAAGCTTCGTGTCAAAAAGTTATTAACATTTAACATCATAACACTTAAACTATGCGATTAAGTAATTAAATACATTTATTTATAATTTAAAGCAACGGTTAATCTAGTTGCGCTTAGTGTTATTTTCTAAGGGGTTTTTTTCATCTTTTTTATTTATTTATTTATTTATCTATTTTTTCATACATATATCAATTTTTTTATGTCTCCTTTTCATTTTTTTTTTTCATTGGAAATAATTTGTAGAATGAAGTATTATTTACAACATCTCATAACATAAAAAATCAATGGATAATCATCAATTGATCCTATAGATTATAGGACCCTAACAATGGCTCCAATGGGGATGGCATCCTCCTTGTGAGGTGTCAAGAACGATCTATATCAGTGGCCTTTGTCCATTGGGTATCCAATTCTTATTTTGCAACTGAATTGA
Organism: Pinus tabuliformis; assembly: GCA_031772625.1. Lineage (NCBI taxonomy): Eukaryota > Viridiplantae > Streptophyta > Pinopsida > Pinales > Pinaceae > Pinus > Pinus tabuliformis. Next base: position 726,233,130 of record CM062820.1, on the reverse strand, counting down.
TTACATTCTATTATTTTAAATATTGGCAGCAACTCACTAGGAGCTCAGGGCCTTTTCTTCGGGCTTCAATTCCTAATGTTAGCCACCCTCTCTTGCAGTAAAATGGTAAAATGATATTTACAATGACTTGAATGAGAAACTTATGGAAGAAAATAGTACTTGAGTAGTTTTCCATTGATAGGTCCTCCTAACATTCCTTCTCGAGTCAAGTCGTTCAAAAAAAGAGCATTGTTACCTCATAAAGCTTCAATTTTATAGGGTCCTTTCCACAAACTAACCAATTTCCCATGCCTACCTTTTTCTTCATTTCTTGAGTCCCATCTTAACACGATATCATCTAGTTGGAAGTCATCTACCTTGGTCGTTTTTCCATGGAGCTTTTTGATTTTGTCCTGAATTATCTAAGTTTTTCTATAGACCTCCTCCCTAGTTTGTTCTAACTATATTGTTTGATTTATCCTTCTCCATACATCATTTCGATCGACTTGTGATTCCTGCAATAATTTTATCATAGGGATTCACAGGGAAGTAGGAAAATTTGCATCCACTCCATGTACTAACTGGAAAGGAGACATTCCAATAGAATTCTTAGTGCTAATTCTGTCAGCCTACAGAGCATTAACCAACTTCTTGTGGTAGGATTTTCTTATTTTTCCTACAATAATTCCTTGATAATGTTGACTAAACTCTTATTAGAAGACTCAACTAAACCATTTCTTTGTGGGTAATAAGTAGTTGAGTTTCCTAATAATATGTGATACTTGTGGAAAAAGTAAATCTTTATTTTTTATTTGAAAGAAGCATCATTGTCAGTAATGATTTTATGTGGACATCCAAATCTGGGAAGAATATTACCTTCAAAAAACTAAATGATTATAGTGTCTGTACCATGTTTGGCTGGGATGGCCTCAATCTACTTAGTGAAGTAGTTAGTGGCTATCAAAATCCATTTATTTTGAGCAAAGGAGCTTGGATGGATTTCACCAATGAAATCAAGACACAATATATGGAAAGAAACCTCAACTGAAATGGGCTTTAAAGGTAAGGGAAAAGTTTTCTCTTGCCTTCAAAGATTTGGCATTAATGGCATGTTTAGACTCTCTTATAAACATCTGCAAACAAGGTAGGCCAGTAGAAACCAACTCTCAGGATTTTGTTGGCTGTGGTCCTTCAATACATGTTAAAATTGGAAACCAGGGAAAAACTTCATGTGGGTCATATTATTCATGGATGATAATATTTTTATTAGATTCCCCTCGTCAAGAGGTGTAATATTGATATAAGATCATCTGATTCCGATAAGTATTCATGGAGATATGAATATATTTCGATTATGGAATTATTATCAAGCCGACCTACAACTCATGTAGGCTCAGAAGCCCAACAGTCGCATCTATTCACCCACCAACGTTGTGTATAAATATAAGAGGACTTTTCCTCATTTGGACTCACTCATCTCATCGCATCTCTCTCTCTCTCTACTGCGCAGAAATGAGTCTCTTCTCTACTGCGCTGAAATGGGTCTCTCTCTCACACATGTGAAGTCGGAAGCTGTTGAATTGACGCTGCAACTGCAGAAGTAAAGATTGACTTGCGTGGCCTAGAATATCTCCTCTTTGGAACTATGCTGTAGGTTCATCTGAACCTCCTTTGAAAGCCACAACTTTTGGTGGTGGAATGAATTCAATTGATGAATGGTTTGCAAGATATCGACTGCCCTAGTTTGAAGCCGGAAACTGCTAAAATTGAAGGTGCAACTACAGAAATAAAGATTGACTTGCGTGGCCTAGAAGATCTCCTCTTTGGAACTGTGTTGTAGGTTCATTTGAACCTCCTTTCAAAGCTGCAACTTTTGGTGGTGGAATGAAGTCAATCCGATGAACGGTTTGCAAGATATCGACTGCCCTAGTTTGAAGCCGGAAACTGCTGAAACTGAAGCTGCAACTGCAGAAGTAAAGATTGACCTACGTGGCCTAGAATATCTCCTCATATGAACTGCACTGTAGGTTCATCTGAACCTCCTCTGGAAGCCGAAACTTTTGGTGGTGGAATGAAGTCAATCCGACGGTCGATTTGTGAGATATCGTCTGCCCTAGTTTGATAATGAAGCCGCTAATGCTGTTGCTGCTGATCTAGGGTTTGCTACTACTGATATGAATCAGATTTATTGTACTATTTCTCTTTGCTGAATTATTGAAGATAAAAGAAGATTTGATCAAAGGGTTTCCCCACACATTGTGGGGTTTGTCCCTGGCTAGCCGCCACATCTTGTGTCTCTTGTCTTGGCTTGTTTTTTGTCGATCGTTTAATATTCTATTTGCACTTTACTTTATGTATATGTGATTGCTAATCTGTGGAATATAATAAGAAAAAAAAGTAAACTGTTATAAGCATAGAACATACCATAACTTAACATGGTATCAGAGCTGAGGTGAAGACAAAGCCCGAGCAAAAGCAAGAGCAATCATCAAAGAGAATATTGGCAAGGCTATCCTAAAAGAACTATGGGGTCCTCAACACTCTTTCCTGTTGAAGACAAGCTCTGTGAGAAAGCTGACTATCATAGATGGAAGATGTCTATCGATCTAACCCTTGAGAATCAAGGAGTGTTGGATCATGTGAGAGGCAATATTGTTGAGCCTCCATCAAATATATCCACTGCTGCCTGGAACAAATGAAAAAATGGAGAAGTAAAAAAAATAGAAGATCATTCGGGACTCTATCAACAAGCACTCTCTGAACTGGGCACCTCCAAGGAAATCTACGATAGACTGGACTACTCTTTTGAACTATAATGTAATTCCTGGTTTCAAGGAATTAATGGCTAGATGCATTCAAGAAGAAACAAGGGAAGAAGTGCAAGAAATTCCCATGCCTAAAGGTCCTCCTACTGCCTTTTCTTCTAATGCAAAGAAAAGAAATAATTCTGGGACTAAATCAAAAGGAAAGGCTGGACCTAAGGCTAGAAGAAAATGACGATGTTACACTTGTGATAAAGCAAGTCACTATGTATGAGATCATGATGAATGAGATCATGGACATAAAGGGCAACATGAGATCATCGACATATAGGATAGCATGATGATGATGCACACTTGTTTGAGCAGCATTATGATGGATAAAATCATGGACATGGGCAGCATGATGATAATCATGATTAGAGAAGCATGGTACAGTATGCAGTGGTGCAACTCGAAATCCCTCTGATGGCAATCAAAGGAATGACAAATTCAACAGCAAAGGTAAGAGGAGAGCAGGGAATCAAGGAAGAGGACAAGCATTCAAGAAGGCTAGAAATTATAGGATGTATTAAATGCACCTGACCTCAAAAGGAACCTAGTGTCCATCTTGGCAATGGAAGACATAGGCTACAAGGTAACCTTCAGCAATGGCAAGGTATATATATGGAAAAAAAATGTTAAATATGCCTTTACTCTTGGGTTTAATGTTGATTCATTATATCAGGTCGATGGAAGTCTGCTAGGTGTCATGTCTTATGACACATCTCTTCAGTCTGAACTTTGGCATTAGAGGTTTTCCCCCCTTCATTATAAATCTATACTTGGTGTAAGACAAATGGTGACAGGGATGCCCGAATTCTGAGTAGAGAAAGAAGGTGTATGTCCAGGATGTGCCGAAGGAAAGCTCAAAAAGGGACCATTCCCCTCAAGCCAAAGCAAGACCTCTGATATATTACAATTGGTTCACTCAGGCATACTTGAGGTTGGCATTAAGAGGGAGACTACTACACCACATACTCCTAAGCAGAATGGTGTGGTGGGAAGGAAGAACCACACGATGATGGAAGCTGTCTGGGCCATGCTACATGATCAAAGACTTCTGGAGTTTCTACGGGCTGAAACTACAATCACCGCCATATATGTACAAAATCAATGCCCTCATCAAGCATTGGGTTCCTAAACTCCTAAAGAAATTTTCACCACTGGTCAAAGGGAAGTCGTGATTAGTCATGATGTCACCTTTGACAAAGATATGGCTCTCAGCAAGGTGGACAATCTTCTGACTTCGAGTAGCTCTTAAGAAGCCGACACCAGGGAACCGAAAGAAAAGGATGATGAATCAATGCCTGATGTAGAAGAACCCATGGATCCGATTGATCCTCATCCACATGAGCCTTCCTCTTCTAGGAAGAGGCCTTCATGGCTTAGGGGGATACTTGATAATGCTGAAGGACATGCTGCACCCTGAGGAACCTTCCATCAAAGTAAGAAACTTAACAGGTATCAGGGATACCTGGCCATCATGAGCACGATCATACAAAATGAACCTTCATCATTCTCAGATGTCATCAAGCATTAACTATGGAAGGATGCTATGACCATAGAATATTAGTCTATTATGGAAAATGATGTATGGGAAGTAGTTCCCAGACCCTGGACAAGACAATTGTTACTTCAAAATGGCTTTACAAGATAAAGCATGCAGCAAATGGAAGTATGGAAAAGTATAAGGTTCATTTTGTTGCTCGTGGTTTATCCCAGAAGGGACGTATAGACTATGATATTTGCACTTGTTGCCAGATATACGACCATCCGCTTGATCATGGCCCTTGTGGCTTCACAAGGATGGAACCTACATCAGATGGATGTTAAGACCACGTTCTTGCATGGTTCTATCAAAGAAGAGGTCTATGTGGAGCAACTTGAAGGATTTGAGATTTATGATTGAAAATATTATGTATGCAGGTTGAAGAAGGCTCTCTATGGGCTGAAGCAAGCACCCCGAGCATGGTATGAGAGGATTGATAGCTACTTGATGAAGCTGGGATTCACTAGGAGTGAATCTGATCCTAACCTTTACTTTAAGGTTGAATATGAAAAGCCTCTCATACTAGTGTTGTATGTGGATCACCTCTTTCTAACAGGTGCAAACCCTCTCATTCACAAATGTAAGAGGGAGATGGCTTCTGAATTTGAAGTGAAGGACCAAGGACTTGAAGTGTGGCAGAAGCCAAGGGAAATTTTCCTATCTCAAGGAAAAATATGTGGCAAATATATTGGAAAGATTCGGTATGATGGACTGCAAGCCTGTGACTACCTCGAGGATCTTAACTTTTAGAAGTTATATGGTAGTGATGTCGGACTAGACTTGGGAAATGCCTCTGAGTTTCAAAAACTCATTCACATTGATGTTCTTGGTGAACCTCCGTCCGAACATATGTTTTGCAGTTAGCATTATGAGCTCATATTTGGTTGAGCATCACTGGATTGATGCCAGGAATCTTCTGAGATGTCTTCAGGACACAATCTCTCATGGATTAAGATACACTGCCGAAGATGTGAGACTACTTGGATATACTGATGTTGATTGGGCAGGCAGTGTGGTGGACTGTAAGAGCACTTCCGGGTACTGTTTCACCTTGGGATCTGCTTCGATATCCTGGATGAGAAGGAAGCAGAAGTCGGTGGCTTTGAGCATCGCCGAAGTAGGATATATTGTTGCTAGCTTGACCTCGTGTGAGGTATTATGGTTGTGAAAGCTCTTCAGTGAGTTGTTTGGATTTACATTGGATACCACTGTGATTCCCTATAACAACCAGAGGTGGGATTCGATTATTGAGGAATCCCATATTCGTCGAATGCTCCAACAGATAGACATCATCTGGGATATGGTAAGTCGATGAGCAAGGAAGCTCCATCACATTAAGATGATGTACAGGTTGATACACCTTGTCAAAGCCCCGAGGAAAGATCTAATCTGTGATTTTCCCAAACGACTTGGAGTCGGCAAGAAACCTTTGTACAGGGGTCCTGCATGTTGCATACATTGAGCTCTAGGAGCTCTGAGGGCTTGCGGTTATTACTGGAGCAACATACGACCACAGGGTGACTCACCCTCCCCTGGTGGTGCACACTGGAACAAGATGATTCGCTCTCTTGTGGGACAACATGATTCGCTCTCTTGTGGAACAAGATGATTCGCTCTCCTGTGTAGTAGGATGATTAGTTCTCCTGTGAGGCTTGGATTGATGTGTTCTCCATGGCAGCCTGGATTGATGTGTTCTCCACGATGATTGTAGCAGGATTGATGTGTTCTCCTATGAGGACAGGATTGATTAGTTCTCCTGTCGAGGCATCCTACCCATGCAGTCTGGGACTTATGGGAAGTACCTCTCATCTGATCAATGAGCAGGGAAATGAAGTTAGGGACCATAGTAGTACCGATGGACGCATCGTTCTATCTATCGTACGCCCTACGCTAGGATGACCTCCATTGATCTGGGATCAATGATACTTGTCTGGGACCAGTGGTAGGAGTTGTACCATACTATGACGTTGACTTCGGGTCAGTTGAGACTGGTCTGGGACCAGTGGTACATACTCCGAGACTGACTTTGTGTTAGTGCAGTACTAGTCTGGGACTAGTGAGAGTGGTACATACTATGACGCTGACTTCGAGTCAGTTGAGACTGGTCTGGGACCAGTGGTACACTCTCTGAGACTGCGATGCTAGTCAGGGACCAGTGGTAGGAGTTGTACCATACTATGACGCTGACTTTGGGTCGGTTGAGACTGGTCTAGGACCAGTGGTACATACTCCGAGATTGACCTCGTGTTAGTGCACTACTGGTCTGGGACCAGTGAGAGTGGTACATACTATGATGCTAACTTCGGGTCGGTTGAGACTGGTCTAGGACTAGTGGTACACTCTCTAAGACTGCGATACTGGCCTGGGACTAGTGGTAGGAGTGGTACTTACTATGAAGCTGACTTTGGGTCGGCTGAGACTGGTCTGGGACCAGTGGTACGCACTCTGAGACTGACTTTGAGTCAATGGAGGATGATACTGGTCTAGGACCAGTGGAGTTGTACTCACTATGACGCTGACTTCGGGTTGGTTGAGACTGGTCTAGGACCAGTGATACATACTCTGAGACTGACTTTGAGTCAGTATGATACATCCTCGATCATTTCTTCTTCTTCATAATTCGGACAAAATCAGAGTAGAACAGAACAATGCAAGAGCAGAGCAGAACAGAGCAAAATAGTACAGATCAGTGCAGGGCAGAACAAGACAAAGCAGAACAAGCAAAATAGAGAAGAGCAAGGCAAGGGTCAGGCTGTACAGGGCAGTGCATTTGATGGATGAATAGTAACGACCGATAGACAGATTGCAGATGAAGTTCTCCATGGTTGAGAGGGGGTGTTAAAATTGGCAACCAGGGAAAAACTTCATGTGGGTCATCTTATTCATGGATGATAATATTTTTATTAAATTCCTCTCGTTGAGAGGTGTAGGATTGATATAAAGATCATCCGATTTCGTTAAGTATTCATGGAGATATGAATTTATTTTGATTATGGAATTATTATCAAGCCGACCTACAACTCATGTAGGCTCAGAAGCCCAACAGTCGCATCTATTCACCCACCAACGTTGTGTATAAATATAAGAGGACTTTTCCTCATTTGTACGCACTCATCTCATCACATCTCTCTCTCTCTCTACTGCGTAGAAATGAGTCTCTTCTCTACTGCACTGAAATGGGTATCTCTCTCACATGTGAAGTTGGAAGCTATTGAATTGAAGCTGCAACTGTAGAAGTAAAGATTGAATTGTGTGGCCTAGAATATCTCCTCTTTGGAACTGCACTATAGGTTCATCTGAACCTCCTTTGAAAGCCGCAACTTTTGGTGGTGGAATGAAGTCAATCCGATGAACGGTTTGCAAGATATCGACTACCCTAGTTTGAAGCTGGAAACTGCTGAAATTGAAGGTGCAACTGCAGAAGTAAAGATTGACTTGCATGGCCTAGAATATCTCCTCTTTGGAATTGTGTTGTAGCTTCATTTGAACCTCCTTTGAAAGCCGCAACTTTTGGTGGTGGAATGAAGTCAATCCGATGAACGGTTTGCAAGATATCGACTGCCTTAGTTTGAAGCCGGAAACTACTGAAACTGAAGCTGTAGCTGTAGAAGTAAAGATTGACCTACGTGGCCTAGAATATCTCCTCATCTGACCTACGCTGTAGGTTCATCTGAACCTCCTTTGGAAGCTGAAACTTTTGGTGGTGGAATGAAGTCAATCCGACGGTCAGTTTGTGAGATATCGTCTGCCCTAGTTTGATAATGAAGCCGCTAATGCTGATGCTGCTGATCTAGGGTTTGCCTACTGCTGATATGAATCAGATTTATTGTACTATTTCTCTCTATTGAATTATTGAAGATAAAAGAATATTTGATCAAAGGGTTTCCCCACACATTGTGGGGTTTGTCCCTGGCTAGCCGCCACATCTTGTGTCTCTTGTCTTGGCTTGTTTTCTGTTGATCGTTTAATGTTCTATCTACACTTTACTTTATGTATATGTGATTTCTAATCTATGGAATATAATAAGAAAAAGAAGTAAACTGTTATAAGCATAGAACATACCATAACTTAACAATACAAATGTCCTCCATAGTCTCTTTGATGAAATTATTATATAGCCTTGTCTGCTTCATCCTTCAATAAAATTTTTATAAAAATACCCCCAACATCTTTCCAATACACATTCTTACCTAAAATACATAATTTCATAGATTTTAACTTGAGAAATATAGATTTTTTTTTGTTAAACCATGATTATCTTGTAAATTTTGTAAAACAAAGATAATATTTGAATAGAAAGGAGAGGTAGAAAATGCTTTTGATACCTGTGGATTCGCCAACTCTTCCTGTTCATCAAGTGCAACTATATAATCTATGTCTAGTGCATGGAAATTTGACTCAGCCATTACCTTAGACAATCCATGACCTTTAATGAGCTTATTAGGCCTTACTTTAATGTCATATTCTAGGATTACTACAATCCATTTTCATCTCTTCCCATTTGGATCTGTCTGAGTGAGGATATCTTTCACTACAACACTTGGAACAAATGCAATTATATGGGAATGGATAATGTACCCCCTAAATTATTTCAGTGCCTTTACTAAAGCAAAGGCTTTTTTTGCAATATATTTTACTTTAAGGAAACATCTCTTAAAGCTCTGTTGAAGAAAGCTTAGTTTGTTCAAATCCTTCACTGTTTTTCTACAACAGAACTGTTGTAATGGTGTGTTCAAATGCAAAAGAGAAAAGCTTGAAATATTTAGTAAAATAAGGGCTAATTTAAAGAGGAGTAGTTGTCAAAGCTACCTTTACTTCACTAAAATACTTCTTAGCCTCACTGTTCCATTTTATCTCAATATATTTCTTCAACATTTTTGTGATTTCTCTCAAGATGTTGTCCATGTTTGGAGTGAATCTTCTTAGGAAATTGATCCTACCGATAAAAGATTGAACTTCTTTTTTTTCCTAGGAGGATCAACATTCATTATGGCTTCAAATCTGTTGGGGTCTATTCTGATAGCTTCTTTTCAAATAATATTACCAAGTAGATTTACTTCCTTTAAACCAAAAAGAGAACTTTTGGAGTTTAAGGAAATACCATATTTCTTGCATTTTTCAAAAACCCTCCTCAAGTGTAGGAGGAAATCTTCCTCTACTTTGGAAAATACAGTGATGTCATCGAGGTAAATTATAATAAACCCATCTTTCTCATCAGAAAATGCAATATTCATTGCTCTCTAAAAAGTGGGACTGCATTCATAAGGCCAAAGGGGATTTTTACATACATAAAGGTTCCCCAAGGTGTAGTGAAAGTTGTTTTATGCTAATCATCACGGTGTACCATAATTTCGTTATATCCTAAGAAACCATCCAACAAAGAAATTATGCTAGAACCAACTACTTTATGTAAGATATGACCCATTCTAGGTAGAGGGTAGTTGTCCTCAAGAGAAACTTTGTTCATATTCCTGAAATCTACACAAAGCCTTATTTCCCCTGTCTTATTCCTTGTTTTCACTAGATTAGACACCCATTTTTAAGATCTTAAGGGTACAATGATTTTGCATTAGAGATTTTTTTAACTTCATTTTCTATCAAAGGTAACAAAACTCAATTTACCCTCCTTAATTTCTGCTTGAAGGGTTTTTGGTGTTCTCTGATGGGAACTGTATGTTGTATGATACTAGTATCATATGATTTTAGTTCTTCATATCTCCAAGCAAACACATCATAAAATTTATTTTAATAGCTTAATGTATTCATGTTTCTTTTTAGGAGGCAAGCATTTGGAAAACCTTACAATCTTAGGACTTTCCTAAGTACCTATATTAGAGTCCTCAACCTCATCTCCTACAGGTTCTATTTTTGGCATTTTGGCTACATAGTTAAAATCAAACAACTCTTCTAATGGCACTAATCCTCTTGGTAACACATTGTATTTTAATTGTAGAACCTCAAGTGCCTCTAAATTTTCATCAGTCTCATTAAACACTATTTCATTCATATTCTCATCCACATCATTATTTGCATCAATATGTACACACTCAAACTCTTCTTTCAACTGTAAAAACTTTTCTACCTGCTTCTCACTACCAAAAAACCTGCCAATAGCTTACATTATCTGGGACAACTGGCCTGTGTTTCACTTCAACCTCGTATTTTCTATGGGGATGGAATGGAATTTTACAAGTAGTGGCCGAAGTAGCCAAAGAATCAGCTAAGATATTGTGTACTCTAAGGATAACATACAATTTGTATTAAGGAAAACATTGCAAAAAGTCTAAGACTACATTTCTATAGGCTCTTAGTCTATGGTGTTTAGCTAATAACTCACCTTTAATTTGATTAATGAAGAGTTTAGAATCCCCATTTATAGAAATTATTTTATCTCCCAACCTCTACAAAATTTGTAGTCCTAAAATCAGTGCTTCACATTTAGCTATATTATTTGTACATTGGAAATTAAGCTTATAAGCATGTCCCTTTGCTATACCTATTTGTGTGTTTGAGATGAAAAAACCTTCCCTACTCCTTCCTTGCTCATAGCCCCCTCAAAATCCATGTTCCAAAGGGCTTATCCCTCTTCATCATGTTTCTTAGTATCTAATTTTATTTCCTCTATCTTGCTCAATTCACTGTCCAAGTGTGACACTTCCTCCTCTACACATTCATTGTTATACAAATTAAAGAGTCCATATTTGAATGTAAAAAATACAAGGGGTAATTATTGGGTTTATCTTGTCTACTAACCATATATTTCATTAATGTTTCCCTATATAACCTTCTTTACTAACCAATAATGAGAATGGTAGCATAGGTCATGTCCATCTGCAAAGTACCCTGTAACATTGCTCGCCACGATCTTGAGAGCAACATTCCATACTTGAGAGGTATGCCTGTCACTACAATATCCATTACCACACTCTTTATTGGTATTTGGACTAGAGTAACACATAAATATTTGATGAGACATAAGCATCTCACTTTGTTGGTGTCAAAAGAATACAAATCTCTGTAGGGTCTTGTTATGTCTAATCCTAGCTTCTACGTGATGGCTCTAGGCATAAGATTGTGCGAAGCACTAGAATCAACCATAGAATTGTGAAAAATCTTGACATGAATGTTCAAACTGATATAGAAAGGTGGCACACTACCATCCTAAGATTTCCCTTCAACTTCAGGTCCAAAAAACAACAATGGTTGGTCATCAGTTAAGCTGACTGTGTCTGTCCCTTCCCCTATATTCAAGGCCTTCATGACTTGAGATCTATATGCATTATTGTTAATTAATTCAGTTAGAGGAATAGAAATTTTTACCTTGGCTAATTCATTTTCAATACTGAAATATATCTGAGGTTTATCTATTTCTTTGATATTTACATCTTATCTTTTAGAAGTTTCTTTCTAAGAATCATCCTTTCACTAGCTAGTGGAAGGGGTGTCACTCTGAATCTTCTTGGGAGGAGCTTCGACAGCCTTTTTACTCCTCAAATTGTACTATCCTTTCACCTCCATGATAACATTTTGGTATCCTTATTTATAATCATCTCACCCTAAAGGGAGGACTTCTGGTTGTGATAGAAAGAATAGATCTTGCTCCTCTTTAGTTAAGAAAATGTGGTCAATTTCACTTTCCTCAAATAAGTTTATTTGATTTTCTTTAGGATCCTTTCGTATCTCAACTTCTTCATCTGTATAATTCTCTTAGAAAGGAGTTGATTAGTTTGGCATATTTGTTCTCTCTGTTTGATTTGAGGTGGGTTTTTTTTTCTAAAATTAGGATTTCTAATTGTAGTACCACCTTGATTATCCCTTGGAGGAGCCCTATTAGTTAAACGTATCCTTTCCATCATTCTCTCCATGGTTTTAACTAAGGTATCCAACTTAACATTTGATGAAGAAGAAGCAGGTTCTTCTGTAACAGTGACTCTCCTCTCAACCTTTAACCTAGCTCTCTTTGCCAACATATTTGCTTCCACATTGACTTCATTCCTCTACATTTCCTCAAGGGTAGCATGATTCCTCTCCCTCAATTGGTAAGATATGTCTGGATCAAAACCATTTGGAAATTTGATCAAAGCTAGTCCTAGTGGGGGTTGTATAGTAGCTAGGATGGAATTGTAAATGTTATTGAATGTAGTGTGATAGTCTTGGACTATTTCACTAGGGGCTCTCTTTATACTCTCATATTCAACCAAGATTTCGAGAGGATTCTTCCTTACTTCCCATCTTCTGAGGAAAGTTTGGTGAAATTGTGTGAGATCTGGGATAGAGGCAGTTAGAAATGATTTAAACCATTTCATAACTTCTCCTATGAGAGTTTGGGAAAATAGTCTCATCTTCACATCATCATCATCAATTCCTTGCAAATCTAAATAACCATTCATTTTTCCTATATGTTGTTAAGCAATGATTGGACATGTGCCATCAAATTGAGGTCTAATCTTGTGGCATGTCACTAAGTTCTCCAGGTATTACTAGGGGGGCATAACGAGCTGCCATAGTTGGTAATTGGGAATGAGAATATGATGAAACTACAATAGGTGTGGATATGGGAGGCATTAAAGGGGGTGGGATTATACTTTGTTGTGTTGGTGTAGTGGCGATAGGGATAGTAGATGAAATGGTTACAGTGGTAATGGGAGGAATTACTAAAGGGGTAGTAGTAATAGGGGGAATTACTGGTGGGGTTGGTGATGAGGCATTAAAAGAAGAAGTTGAATATTTAGATGATTGAGTAATAATAGATTTCTGCACATCCTGATCTAATTCAGTCACCAAAACTTCAAGATTATTAAACTGTTTTATAATATATTCATTAGGGTCTGGATTAATAGATTGATACTTTGGGATACAAAGTTTCAAAATACTTTCATAAAAAACTATCTCAGGTACAAAGCTATCTGATTTAGTACGAAAAAAGCTATGCTCAAAAGGTAAATAAAATCCAATATCCTCTACAGTTACAAAACTTTCAGGGAGAGAATTAAGTCTGGGTAGTGGATTATTACTTGCTTGGCTCTCAGTAAAATTCTTCTTTCTGAGAAGTTTTTCAGTATTATCTACAATTTTTGGTGTTTTAGGATCTGGATTAGCTCTAGTGTATATCTTTCTGGGAGGCAGATCTATAATATATTATTTACATATCGAAATATCTACAAAATTTAGGTGGAAAACATCCTTAATAACATCAATTTGCAAGCCACATAGTTGAAATAGCCTTGAAGCTTTGAAATAAAATTTTTACCAAGGAAAAACTCAAATTTATATCAGATTTTTTTGAAGTCCCCAATATGGTCGCAAAAATGTTATCACTCCATAATTTCTGAAGGGTGTGAGATAAAATCAGAGGGTAACCACAAAACCACTTTGGAAGCTGGGATCTAGCCCTTCTAGCTTAAGAGAGGGATCTCTTTATATGATTTACATTTGTTGATTTAAAATATTAGGCTAGTTATGAGTTATGAGTTTGGTTTTTTCAAAGATTTGGTTGAAACTGCAAGGACAGTCCATTGGGAAAGGGAGTCATAAGTCTTAGGGTGATCATATGTAAGAATGTCAAAATATATGTAATAGGGAAAGGTAGGCAGGCTTTTGGACCTTTGGAGCATTCGTGAAATGAATGGGATGAAAATATTTAGATTCAATTAAACATCGAGCATACTAGGATGAATTCTATATTTAATATCAGAGTGAAAACATATATATTGTTTGTAAGCCAGAGCAAAGTGTATTAAAAAAAATTCAACCCTTAATCTTCTTGAAACAATAAAGAAAAAAATAACATATGGAAGACTAGAAAAATAACAATTTTACAAGAGAGAAAACTTCACCAATTGCCTAGTGCAGGGATCCTAGAACAAAATTTTTGTATTAATGGAAATGATAACTTCATTACATGTGTTATCACAAAATCGTGTACTAAGGGCTACTACTTAGCAAGATCTCATGAAACTGTTTCAGACCAGGCTTTAGACTAAGGTTTAGCCTCCTTAGTCAGAGAGGGCTCTCTCACAGATTTTTGATATGCTTTAAGGGCAAGAAAAGATGGCTAACTCTTTAAACAGTAGATGAGATTTAAGCTGGTTGGAACAACAAAATTAGGCTTCTCCCATTGGGCTTATGGAGTCATACACTTATGCAGTAAACAAGTGGCTACTCAATCATGGAAACCAAGGCATATAATGTCTAAATGCTCAAAACATTTACCAAGAAGAACCTCAACTCAAAAAACATACACAGGAAGTCTGAGCACTAGGTGAATTCAGAGTGATTGCATGTTTAGTGAACTGTAAAACAAGATGAATAAAACCAAACCACATATACTCTGAGCATTAGAGACACAAGATGAATCTTGGGAAGAAAAAGTACTCTTTCTATTTCTGTCAAAGTCTTTTTACATAAGCCAATATGAAAACTCTGTTTTTATAAAAATCTCCAACCTTTTTTACATCAGAGTTTTTCCTATATATAGGAAAACAAAACTCAAACTATCTTGAGTCTCCTCAACAAGCATGAGGGGAGCTCGAAATCCTATCATTAATTGCCTTATCTATATCTAAACAAACTTATTAAATACAAAGGTATTGCGCTGTGAATACATAGAGTCCCATTCCTATTGAAACTCTAATTCTATCTCCTCGTGTGCATTGATGCTTTCTTGAACTTTGACACCTGTACCATTTCTGTAGTGGCCGAAATATATTGGAGAGGCATTCACTGAACGAGCTGCCTTGGATTCTAGCTGTGCAGATGACTCATTAGTTGGTGAAGATGTGTGCCCTGTTATCACGGTCCCTGCCTTCCATCAGTCTTCATTTCCAAAAGAACATGCTTCAAACTATTTAATACCTTTAATAACTATGCATAACACCATATGCTTTATGATCTGGATGCTTTGTGAACTGAACAGGTGTCCAACCCAAAATTCGGTAACCCTACCAGAACCCTAATAATTCGGTCATAAAGTAGCTTTAGGAAGACTTTAGCAAAAAACAAAATATTTCACCTTTTTCTCCAACACTTACACCTGTCACTCTTTGAATGCTTAGATAGCCTTGTATGATCTCTTTACTGGCCTCGAGTTCATCCTTTTCAATATTTGCTGACCTCAGTATCAATTTCATTTTTTCTCATAAAACAGTCATCTACAGCAGTTTCGTAGCGCGCTACGAAACTGCTGTAGATAATCAAAACAGAACATATGAATCTTAAAGCACTGTTGACTTAACTTCATGATTTCTTCAGCTACTTTGTACAGGTGTTAGGGATCCAAAAAGTTTCAAAATGATGGAAACCAAAATTTATCAAAACTTGAAAAGCAAATTTCCCCTTGGATTAATCAGCTAGTTTACCTAGCTTCTTCTTCAAACTGCTAACTTCTTTCTTCAAAGCCTTGTTTTCTGCTCTTAGGCTTGTGTTCAGCTGTTTCATGGTTTTTGCCTGCTTCAGAGCTGGCACTGTCCACAAATATGCATCAGACACTGAGTCAGTTTGGCCCATTAGACTTGTTCTGCCTTTTAGTACAGCCTTTTTATAATTTGCATATCTCACTGCCCTTTCTTTAGAAACATTTTTAATCTGAGGCACTTCTTCTTGTGTTATTCCTGCCTGTTGCTTGATAGCAATGACATTTCCACCTTGGCTGATGATGACCCTATTTCTCTTGTCTTTACTCTTGGCTGCATGAACTGTTCTGGTCAAAACCTCAAGTACATCTGTACTAGGCACTTCTACAGGTGCCTCCTCTTTCTGCGCTTTCTCCACCTCTTTCATTTGTCTTCTTGTGACTGGCCTACGTGGCTTGAAAGCATATTCTTTACTAGGCTCCTCAAATCTCAACCTTTTTGAAGCTCTTGGTTTCTTAGTACTTTCGGGTGAAGATTGAGTGAGGTCAATATGCATTGGCTGCACTGGGTGATCTTGCTCAAACTCTATTGGTTCAATCTGTATTGGCTGATCTTGTTCAAGTTCAATAGCTACAAGTAAGTCACTTAAACTGCCTTTTGACATAGGGCTTTCTTCCACAGTGATTGACTTACCTTTCTCCTTGTTTAGTTGACCTCTGGTTTTTACCCTTGAAATCTTTTCAACTTCACTTGGTCCAGCTTCATCCTTCTTTTTCTGGATCTTCTGCTTTGATGACTGAGGTGTCTCCTTAGATGATGACTCAGGTGTTTCCTTTGCTAATGATTTAGGTGTCTCCTTTGCCACCACAGACTTCTCTGATTTCATTAACTTGGTTTTAGGCTTCTTTTGGTCTGTCACCTCCTTTCTGAGTTCAGCCAGAGTAGGTTCTTCAATTCTTTCTTCCCTTTCCCTCACAGGCAATGGAGTGAGGCCTGTTTTACTTTGAAAGCCGGCCATAAAAACAAAAGAATCCCAATCTCTGCCAATCTTTTGCAAACCATCCAACACCAGCAACTTTACTAAACCATGGTGAAACAAGGATGTTTCACAACCATCTTTCTTTAACTGGATTTTATCACACATTTTACTAATGCTTCTGAACAAATAAAAAGTGATATCTATTGAAGCTTTACCTGTGAAATGCAACAAAAGTTTGAAGTGATAGGCATAAACTTTGTTGTACCTTCCCTCGCATGTTAGGTATTTCTGGATACATGTAAGGAGCATAGCATAATGTTCTTTTACGTAACTCCTTGGCACCGCTTTGGTGAGGTCCTCATTTACATACGGTTCCTTCAAAAATTCTCTACAGGGACTCATGTCAAATTTAAAATTTTTGAACCATTCTTGTCCTCCCCTCGGGATTTCAGTGGCAATAGAAATGGCTTCAGGAGACACAGGAAATTCTAACATTGACACCTTTGAATTCAATCCAATAAAATTCAATGCAAAAGCCTTCGTTACCTCTGCATGTCCTCCCTTCAACTTTTCGCAGAACCTCCAGCAACCGGCATTTCGAAAGGCTCTTGCTACACCTTCATCTTTGAGTGTAACATCAAGCTCCTCTGGCTCTGTTCTCAGGCACCTACCGGATCGATGTTCCCTCTTTTCCATCTTGCTTCAAATATCTTCACACAGGAAACTAATAGCAGCTACAGCTCGAAAACAATCTCGACTTTGGAGTGCAGGCTCGCTTGCGATGATCCCTTTAAATGAGAACTCGGGCTTCTTTGCATACAGCAGACATGTTTACACATCATGAAAACACATTATGACACAACCATACCTCATAAAATCCCTTAAGATGATATTCATATGCGTGATCCTGGACCTTATGGCGGAATGATGATCTATCATGACCTGGAGAGGACATCAACTGACAAACGTGGACGGACCTATGACTCACCCCTCCCAGACTTGACATTTCAAGAAAAGGCGCTACAAAAACCCCAAAACCCCGATTTCGTAGCGCAGACAGTTAAGATTTGACAAAATACGCTACAAAATGGCTGGTAAACAGTACGCTGCGAAAAGGCGGAAACATCATTGCGCAGCTAAATTGACCAAACAGACAGCGCTGCGAAACTGCGCAAAGTACTAATGACGCAATCAAGACAAGACATGCCTTAACTGACAATGATGGAGGGTATCTAACGATTTTTTACACGGACTTACATCAATACCTTTTGAAATTCTAATTTCAAACTGACACACACACATATAAACCTATTCACTAAACCAAAGATTTTCATATGAAACTTGTGGACAACATTACATACATGAACTATGGTTCTAAGTGATAACAACATGCACAATTTTATATCAAGGATCTTATTTCTTCATAAGATTTCCAACCCTTTGTACTTGAAAATATGAGTATATATACAAATTTATCAAAATATTTTGTTTAAAATATCAATATTTTCCTACAAAATATCCTAAAAATTGTTTACAAAAATAGTACAGGAATATAGAAAAACTAAAACTGCTAAATCTCTCTGGCACTAAATTCGAGGATTGTTGGTGATGACTCAGCCTAAGAAAACTGCTGCTTTATTTCTGAATATGAATACCTATTTTACTCAAGAATTTCACAAATTTTATCCCATCTATCTTCATTTGGGGTGGAGAATTTAATTAATTCATCCACCTCAATATATTTTTGGAAAGTAGGATTAACTAAAAACATATGTTTTATTTCATGTTTAATGAGTAAATTGAACTTCAAACCTTCAAAGAAAGCTTTCCCTATGATAGTTCCCTTTACGTTGGAGAATTTTGATTTATCTATGGCTATTGAATATAACTTTTGTTGATAATCCTCTAGCTGAACTAACTTATCTCCCATTCGCTTTAAACTTGGAAGCCCCTTTTGGTGTAGTATATTGAAATTTGTATGGAATTTATGAATGTTAGACTCCAAGTTATGACATTTATTTTTTAACTATAGAATTATATTCCTTTTTGTAAGAATTATTCTTACCTCAAGTATTATTTCAGTTCTGTTAGGGATCTCATATTCCTCCAACTCTTCCTTAGTCTTTGAGTTCATAATTCTTATTAATGTAGTGGCTTCACCTAGTTTCTGACCTAAGTTTTCCTTTATCTCTTCTATGACTTCTTTGATCTCTCTAACAATTCCTCTTGCTTGAAAATTATTTCAATGGAAGGCCAAATTTCAGTCGTATCTTCATTGATTTCAACCAAAATGTTCTCCTTTTCCTGTGAAATTGTCTGGGACATGGCAGATTCATTCTTTAACAGTTCAATTTTCTGAGTTAATGTAAGCTTGGTGGGTCCTGACCCAGGTTCAGAATTATTTATGCCAAAAAAATCCCTACACTAGTGACCCTTCCAACATCAATCCGCGAAGCACGGACTGAAGTCTCACCCAAAGTAGTATGGGGGGATGCTGGAACCAAGTTTCCGCACCCAGAGATTAGCATGATGTCATTTTGTGCCCTAAATCTACCTTTTCGTAGATCGATAAGCCCTTATGGCTTATCAATATAACTTGCTTTAACCGGTCTCTAGATCTCTGCGAAGGTCTACGACTATCTTTCGCAGACCTTGAATAGAATAATCAGCTGCTTAAGCACACCAATACATCATTATTTCATAAACCCATCATTCATCACATCATAAGCGCATTCATATAAAACATAAGTAAAGAGGTAAACACAGAAATTTCTGCAATAATATTATTTATTAATACTCATTTCAGCTTACAGACTCAAGACATCCTTGTGCACTCAGCTGCAGGGGTCCACGCACTCAACTGCAGAATCTACTTTAGGCCTCTGTGCACACAACTGTAGAGCCTTTCTTCCTACTCTTTTGTGCTAACTCTCTAGACTTCTCCCATATACAACTTCATTACTCTATGATGATCATGCCTTAGACTCTCTAAGGCACAAGTATTTATACATTCCCATGGTCCGTGGACCATGGGTAGATCCTCAAAAATTCAACTCAACTTACATAAATAAGGGTAAAACCCTTTATAATTATTTTAACTATTTACGTGCTTCATGACCACAATTTGCAAAGACTTTACATTTTTATACAACAAAACTTGGGCTTTGTCCCCAAAATTGACCCTACGAGAATCCATCCGAACAAGCCGCCAACACAAAGATCGTGACTTGCCCTCGAGGCACTCTTCTAGTGCGGAAATATTACTGTGAAGATCCCTCGGCTCCACTTGTGAAACTGCTACTTCAACTGTGCTCTGCATGGTTACTTGCTTGATCTGCTTTAACAACTGCTCTATGGCTGGTCCTGCACTGTCCTACTAGATTTTTTGCTGCATACTCTGCAAGTTCACCAACTTATCCTGAATGTTGGTGGAGATGATGTAGGCCTCATCCAACCAAGGCCCCAATTAGGCCGTGAGGACTGCCTCTTTCTTTTGCACTGATTCCACTTGCGTAAGTGGCTGCTTCGCCTCTTATAGCTTAGCAAGGTGTTGTGTTGTATAAAGGGTGCACTTTATTGCCCTTACGTCATCATACTGTGTCTCAAGCTCACACACTTCTATATTCAAGAGCTGCAGGGTCGCATCCTCCTGCAGGATCGTGACTACCTACATAGCCTGCTCAAAAAATGTGGTGTATTCTACCACTATGGCATTCATCATCACAACTCCATCCTTCACAGTGGCTTCACGTTGTTCCCTTACCTCTGGAAAATTTGAAGGCTATGACTTCAACTCCAACTCTATTATCTTCAGGTTCATCTCGAACTGAACTCTAGCCACTTCCATCTTCACATCGCACACACTTATAACTAACTTTTTTCTCTTCACCTTCAATGGTGCTTCCTTCAGTATATGCAGTTCAAGTACTTTTCTGCAGGCTTATGCCACCATGGCTACAAGCTAGGCATTGTACGCCTGAATTTTCTTTTGTGCCTCCAGTGCCTCTGACTTCTTAGTGAACATCTCTCCATTGTTTACTTGATACTCACTTGTGAGGCTTAGTGCACATTGCTTCTGCGCCTGAAACTCTACTATCACACTTGCCTACAGCGTGTGAAGATACTCATTCAGGAGCACAGCTAGGTTGAGGCTAGTGTACTTCAAAGAACTCACTATGGCCTTGTCATCGACCGCCTCTATGCTTAAGGAGCCATCCGGTAGCGTGACTATGCGAAGATCCAGCGATCAAACCATCTCTGTTGCCTGAGTGATCCTCGGCGACAAAATTATTGGCACAATGTTGATCTGCCCTGCTCCTACCTAGATCCTATTTGTCTGAATATATAGCTTGTGCAAATCCTTTTGAATGGTGCTCAGTGCCTGTTGTTGTTGCTTCTCAAACTATTGCAATAGTTCTGCTGTGGTATCCTGCACCTTCTAGCCTATCTCATCCAGGTCATTTTCTGTCAGAGTAATTGGATCTAGCGATGGCTTGGTCACCTTTCATTTCTTCCACGACCCTTCCTTTCCTTGTCCCCTATACCTTTTAACCTGGAATGGAGTGCTCTCCTACTCCTCTTGACCACCGCCCTACTTTGACTTCTTCTCCTCCTCTGTTTGGGGCGACAGAGACTTTTCACTGCACTCAGAGTTGCACTCTTCCTCTTTGGCCTACAACTTCACAGTGCACTCCACTTCCGCCCGACCCTTCTGCTCGACCTCTTTATTTCACTTCTCATCCAACTGCTGGACCTTTTGCTTGGTCACTTCCTTCTTCTTCTTCTCCGCAAACATTCTAGTACGTCTGGCCAGATCGGATGGAGAATGCCAATCTATCGGCCAGTGCTTGATGACCTCCTCAATAGCATCATCTGTAGCGAGGTAAGGTAGGTCAAACCATTTTTGTTGCAGGTCCTTCCACACCTGGATGTATACATGGTGGAAGCGAGCTTTGAACTCCACATACCATGAAAGTTGTTTGAACATGGTAGGTGACAACTGTGGCTTATTTTTGATGGCCATGCGAATGCTCACCTCCATCAGCACCGAGAAGACTTTGGTCTCTGTGATGCACGCTACATCCTTTATTGTCCAGAGGGATGCAAACTGTGCAGCCTCTGGAAAATCCTTATCCACTGGAGGAAACTGACTGTCCTCTAGTAGATCCCACGTGACGAGCACAATGGAGATCAATAACCACGAATAATGGAATGTTTTACTCTCATCTGGTGCCTCTCGATAGTTCACAAGGAACTCGCTACAAAGGTATCGTGCCTAGTTGAACTATACAGCCTCCGCACACTGGGCAGCCAAAGAAATCACTGGCACTAAAACCTCCTCCGCGTAGCATTTTCTCATAACTTTTCCCCCAAGGATCTATGTGGCCATATTTACCATGGGGTTGGTGATTGAGATAATAGATTACCCACACAAATTCTTCTTGAGCTTTAATTTTTACTTCATATTCCCTACGATGTCATGATCACTCATCTTTCCACCAAACTCCTTGGCTGGATTCAACCCTGAGTGTGACAACAATGTGATCTAATGGATCATCATGTTGGTGATAGGGATCAACATGCTCAGCAACAAATAATTGTCATGCACTAAGGTTAGCAACTACTTGATCACAGTTAAGTTGATGTCGGAGCAGTGGTAGTGGGGCACCCATAATAGGTTTAGCAACCCCGATTGATTCACTCCATGAATCCACTCTACCGGCTCCAACGCGGTGACACCTGATTATTTGTAGAACACCCTCTTCATGTAGTTTTTTGTGGCCATGTGGGGGGAAACTCTCATGGTCCTCCAGATCCCAGTGTTCGAGCTCGAGATGGGGAATCTGCGCCAAGCAAGGACCTTCAAAAGTGATGTTCTCTAGTAGCAGGGGTGTATTGAGGAGGAGTTTTTCTGCATCTGGGTCCTTAGGGACATTCAATTATCCTTTACGTGGAGGGATATAATCTAGCAACTTGGATATAGGATCCACTCCCTTGGTGTCTATATCCTTCCTGCCTTTCTTAGCCTCCAAGTCCACCACCTTCCCCTTATCCTTAGTGCTCAATTTTCCCTTCTTTTGAGCCTAGGTGGTTGCATGCCTCCTTGGTGACTCATGCATTAGCATGCACTTCTTCTACTTGTCCTTCTTAGGTTTGGGGACTTCCCTCACTAGTGTAGGCTTCAGCCTAGGCAAATTCGGCGCCATAGGCATTGCAACTAGAGTCTCCATACTCATCACCTCTAGAGAAGCTCCCTCATAGACGACAGCTCCTCCCGTACTAGTAGTCTCTCTTGGTCTAGACTTTGTGCTAAGAATAAACCACTAGGTATCCTCAGATAACTTATCGAATACATAAGAAGCAACTAAATCAGTGAAAAACTAAGGATTCATAAATAGTCGACAACTCAACATAGAAATTCTAAGGATGAAAAGTTTTTTTCATTGGATGGCCACGAGTAATTTATAGGATAATTCGAATTCAAATTTGACCGTTGCCCCCAAAATCCATTCATAAATTCTGATTTTGTGGTAAATCTCCAAACATTTCAGCCTTAAGTGCCTTAAATGTTGCCCCCCCCCTCCTCTTAACCATATCCTGGTAGTCAAATCATGAACAGTGACTGTAAGTGTTACTTTATGGCTGTGCTATGTGGTCCCTCCTCCTATAGCGCATGCCCCTTCGCGCTTCTTCTGGCACTATGACATCATTCGTTTTCTTGTTGTTGTACCTCTGAGATGATAATGGTCAATTGATCATGCCAGAGCATCTAAGATATTTTTCTTGGGTGTTTTGGTTTTGGTTTTTATGGAGGACCAATACATAGAACAAACTGCAAGAATGATGTATTTAACTCTTTTAGATAGTACTAATAAATATCCAAAGGGCTGCTATTTAACTTCACACAATGATTTATAAGGTGTGCTGGAAGAATAGTAAGAAGATATGATTACTTTAAATTTCAGATAGAAAGATAAATCATCATAAGTAGAAAACCTCTGACCAATGTTCAAAAGTTAAACGAAATATGCCTAAAATCACATAAGATACTAACAATTTTATGATTTAGAGGGAGCCTTTCAGACAAATAGTCCAATATCTCAATTTCTATATGATAATAACTTCAGAAGGAATTTTAGGAATAATTGTAACACATTCATTCTCACTTGATACCTCTACAAAACTTAAAAATATGCAGAATTAACAGAATGAATGAAACACATGAAAAACTTAGAGAAGAAAACGAGACTCTATGATACTAAATCCAAAATCCTTTGCTTTATTATCAGTGATCTAGAAACAACTTGTACACCAATGCCTTACCAAATTATTTATGGAAAGGTACCACCCTTAATAACTCATAGAAGAGAGTTATTTATACAAGTTTAGATAGTAAACAAAATATCCTAAACTAATTACAAAATAGCTTGAAAGAAGATAGGAGAAGAAGACTACTGAATGATGTGTCCCTATTAGATAGGAAGTTGTTGATGATTGTTCCTTCAAAATCTGTTGTTGTTTCATTCTTATTGGAATGGAAAGATAATCAATTGCTTCACGCAATTGATCCCACCTATTCTCACTTGGTATCTCCATTTTTACAATTCTTCTAAATATCTCAACTTCAATATATCTCTCAAAATTAGGTTTAGTGAGAAAAAGGTGTCAAACTTCATATTGGATTGTGAGGTTAGAACTCAAAGCTTCCAAAAACTCTTTTCCAGTAATCTATATTTTTATCCCTACAAATTGATTGCTGTCTACTGTAATAGTATATAGTCTTTCACAATAATCCTCCAATTTTAATAGCTGATCATTTGATGACACTATCTCTAGTAACCCTTTCTTATGCAACATACTGAATTTCGAATGAAACCTTCTGAATACAGTATTCAAAGTTTCACACTTTGTTTTTAGCTGAGTTAACATATTTTTCTTCATTAGGACTTTATTAATTTCCAAAATAGTAGTTTTTCTATATGGAATATTCATCTCTTGTAACTACTGCCTAGTTTTAGAGTTTATCACCTTGATTATCCCTGATGCTTCTTTAGGTTTTGTGCCCAATGCTACCTTCTGGTTCTCTATTTCTGCCTTGCATCTGACAAACAATTCTTGTTGCTCAAAAATGCTTTGTATGGATGGCCATATTTCTGTTATGGAGTGGCTTATATCTAACGAGATGTCTTCTTTGGCTTGTGCCAAAATTTCTACCATTAGAATCTTACTCTCTAACTATTTAACCTTGAGCTCTAATCTACATGACTTTTGCATTTCCTCTACATAAAAGGTATCATTTTTTACTTTTTGCAACTCCAAGGTTTGGAACTTTTGTAGCAGCTTTTCATTTTGTTGCTTTTGTATTTGTAATTCCTATGATAATCTTATTGTTTCAACTGTTACTGAAGATGAAGCAATGTCAGTAGGATATGATCTTAGATGTGCAACTGTCATAGGAATTATTGTCACTGAGGTCACAAAAAGTTGTGCTGCTTCTTTTTCTTTGAGAAAATGTTCTATCTGCTCCTCCATTTTCTTGATCTATATGTTTTTCTCAATGATTAGCTTCAACATCCCCTCCCTATGCTATTCACTTTCTGCCATCTCATTGGTTTGTGGATCCTCAGTTGAAAGCAGTTTCAACTATTTCTTCAAAGCTGTGATTTCTACATTATTCTTCTAGAGTATTTCTTCAATTTCTTTACAATATTGGGGATCATATCCAATTTTGGTAATAATATCTTTAAAATAGTTTAATTTGTTATCTTTGGCTAAAGATGATAGTTTTTCAATCTTTAGCTATGACTGCACATTTTACAAGGCAGTTTTGAGCTTGGAAAGAGACATGGCAATTGTAGTCATTGTTGAAAATAACATTTCACCTAATTTCCTATGCAAATCCATTTGATCAATATGATGTATCTAGTTTACATCAAATGAAAATATGGTCTTCTTGTAGTCTGTTGTGGATTTAGAAAATGGAATTTGAGCCTACAAAACTGCCATTTTCATCCTTCCTCTTTCATTGTCAAAGGTAGAGAGAACTCTGTGCTGAGAAGTGGATATTTGTTTGCAAAGCTAATTGTACACTTGTGATTTAAGACTTTCATTCTTTTGTTTGATTTCCAAAAATCTTGAGAAGATATTAGTATCTCCTGCTAAGCTAGTCTCAGTTGACTGAATAATCTCCATAGGTTTAGTTGAAGAAGGAGTTGATGAAGTAGAAGGAGGTTTGGGATTAGTGGTCCCCGCTAATGAAACATCTTCCAATTCTCCAAGATCAATTATTTTTGGTGCTTGCTTCTTGATGATATTGATAGTCCAGTGCTCAATTTAATTTGTAGAACAAAATACTCTTTAATTGATTATGTAGCTGACTAAGTTTCCTCTCTGGATATTTTGTGCTGAGTACTCTGAGTGACTAGAGTCTTTACCTGTGGAGCGGATATAACCTGTTCATCTTCTTCTGTGAGAGTTCCTTTAGACCACTACTCCTATTTCATAAACTTCTCCAATTATGACTTGGGAGTATGATTGTAAGTTTCTTCCTCCAACTGCACCCTTAGGGCTAAAATGATCCCAAAAGGATCATAATACCATGTGAAGCTTGGTTGGAGATTCATGTTCTTCAATAATTTGTCTTCTTATGTACCTACAGACCTAGTGTTGCAAATGAATGTCCTACCTTGGCCTTGAGTTTGAACTATGATTTCTTCTTGCTTGAGACAAAATAGCCTTCATCCATATTTATCATCTATCTGATGTATTCCAGTGATAATATCCTCATTGGAGCATAGTTAGGCAGTTTTTATGGAGCCAACTCACTGTCATATATCCTAATTTCAGTGTAATTATAGTACAGGTAATAGTCAACAGTATTGGTCTTCTCTGATAGGTGAAATCTCTTCTTAATCTCTTCTCCAATTCTGGGCTCTACCTGGCTATTTAGTAATTGAAGATCTGGATGTACAAAAGAATCAATGAACTGAGAGAATGTAAAATTTAATGATCCTGCTTTCACTAACTCTTTCTAGTACATCCCTGATTGATTCAATCCTTGCTCATCTTGTCTGTTAAACTGAATGGGAAATGAATCTACCCACTGAAAAAAAAATTAAATGGATTATGACTAAGCTATATTTGAAAACTCCTTGAGTGGTAAGATTCATAAAATGTTCATGTATATTACAGCCATAAATTGGTTATAATTATACATGAAAGAAGGTTGGTATTCTTAGCTGGACATGGAAAGAATCCAAGGATGGATTCATTAACAAATTGGCCATTTTCAGAACCTAGAAGGTATGATAGCAGGGAGGTAATATGTCTAGTGGCTTCAGGGAACATGGAAGATGAATAAGGTGGATTTCCCTTGGGTAATTCAACATCTTCTGGTAGGAAAATTTCAAAGATAAGGGATCTCTATGGGAAAGTGACTTTATTGTAAAGGTCCATAAGAGATGATAGTGAGAAATGGCTAATGGAGTGAGATGGAGGTACCAATAACATTTGGTTTATGCTCTGAGCCGTAATGGTGATCAGGTTTTTTCCATCCTGAGTCATCATTATTCTTTGCACAGGATCATACTTGGCTTGACACCAACTAATTAAATCAAGGAAGTGATGAATCTTGGGAAAATAATATAATGGCAAAAGTGTCTCCCAGAAGTGGATGGGGTCCTCTTTATCATCATATTTCTGTTTTAACAATGAATGCAATTCATGAAAATCGAATTCACATTCACAGTCATTTATTTTGAAAGGGGAGTCTACAAGGGGAATTTTATCTAAATCAAGCGAGACTGTAGAGGGATTCCCTTCTTCAGCAGTCTTCTGTATTTTAGCTTTAGGAGCCATCTTGTTGCAGGGGAAATTCCGAAACTGTTTCACTTAAAAGATGGATAACAGTGGCAAAAATAAAAAGAGTGGCAAATACAACTTTTGGTATATGGATGGAAGTAGAAAAGTGGCAATGATTAGAGCCGTGGGGTATTTATAGGTGCAATTGGGCTTAATTGACTGTTTAAATATATATGTAGGCAATTAATTTGTAGAGGAGAGAGAATTATAGATTCTGCCACAAAACCACTGATTTCCGGCAATGCAATAGAAGCCATTTCAAAACTACTGGACATAGTTGGTATAGACCTACCATTTCTTTCATCAAGAAGAAGAGTACGTATCCTATCGTCACTTGTTCCCGCTAATAAGAAAAATGTCGCATCAATTGATTCATGAAAGATCATTTCAAATGGATCCATAGAGACCTGTATCTGTCGTGGAACCGCTAATTACAAAACCATATGGGATAGTGAAGACTATCCTCCTTTTCCAATTCTGTTGACCAGAGAAGTTGGAGCTGCATAGACGATTTGAACCATTCCTATCATTACCAACCACAGCGAAAAGAAATATAAAATGAGTATGAGGTAGCAATTCCATGTTTGAATTAACCCATTCCCTTTTTTCAATGGAACTCCGGCTACTGAAGCATAATGTACTATAATAATGCACTTACCCATGTAGGGTAACCGGGTATATGAAAAAAATGGCGATTTCATTGTATAAGTGATGAAGAACCCTAAATAGAATACTATTTCTTATCCAATATTCCTGAACCTAATGTTGGTCTATCAGATCTCTAGAGACCTATACTTAAAGCTCCGATTAGAGGAAAGATAGAATTACTCGTAGTGTAGTGTGGCCAAATAGAAACGTCTTCCCCCCCCTCCCTCCATACGGATAGAAGTGGGTGAATGAAAATTTATTCCAGTTCCCGCATAGGAAATAAAGGTATAATATATCGAGGATAATTGGCTACTGTATATTGCTAACATCAGTAAATGCAACAATCGAGGATTTTGAGTAATTGGCCAAGCAACTGAAATGGCCAAAGTGGTAACAAATCCTGTCAAATAGGTCCAATGGAAAATCCGTCAATTCCCATTCTCCAATGAAAATCAATAAGTCCAGTTATACTCTTTATTCTTTCAATTGGATCAATAATTTATCAAATTGGAAATGGTAATGGACGGAATGTATATATAATGAAAAGGAGTTAGAGTAAACAAATACCTAGAGTATGCCATCAAATCATAGCATTCCCTCCTTCTATGGGTGGGAAATAATGGGAGTAAGGAACCCCAGATATAGGCAAACCAACAATTATAGTTGAGCAAGCCAAGGTAATTCGCTCATTATAGAAGATACTTTGCATCTCCACTGATAAAAACCCATACTTGATCCAAGATCTCAAGTATGGGTTTTTATCAGTGGATAAAAAAAAATATTAATATGAAATGGATTTAACCTTTTTTATTGTGCATATTGATCAGTAAGCTAGACCCATACTGTGCGTTGTATCATGCCATAAATAAACACGTCCACTCAAGAAATATGTTGGACAAGCGGATTCACACCACTTACAACCTGCACAGTCTTCTGTTCTTGGAACAGAAGCAATTTTCTTAGCTTTACATCCTTCCCAAGGTATCATTTCCAATACATCTGTGGGACAAGCTCGTACGCATTGGGTACAACCAATACATGTATCATAAATTTTGACTGAATGTGCCATTGGATCTCCATTAGTTAGTAAAAAATTTTAATTTGATAAGATCATATATAGCCAAATATTCTAATATATGCCTAATAAAGATTGCTAATAACGGGATATATGAATATAAAACGAATCAATAATTGTAATCTGCATTATATTTGGAACCGATCTTTATTTTTTCGATCATTTCGACCCCCCCAGATCACCCTGAATATGGTCCAATCATGACAGGTAATTTTCCTAATGATTTTTATATGGATCAATGATGTTTTTGATTGACCGTAATACTATAGAGCTTTTGATAGATTCTGGTCATATAGAATAGATATATCTTCTGAGATATACCTTATTTTTTGATAAGGTATAGATATACCGATATATGATACTTCATCACCATTTCGACAAATGAAATTGATCGATACGAATTGATTATATGATACGATGTTAGTAGCTGATAAAATAGTTGTTTCAGGATCTACAATAGCTATAACAAAGATCGATAAGATGCCCCTGGGCGGCTACATTTTAAGATTAATCTGAATATGCTACTGAATTTGAATTGACCGTATGTAGTATTGGTGACACATAAGTGCTCTAACCATGTTTCGACTCGTAATACCAATAGATAATGAATAAAGCACCTCGAACTCGAATAAGTGTATGCTCGAGCATAATATATCAACCCCTTATACCTTTATCTTCTCAGATACAAAAGTTATATTTAGTTTGTTATTTTCCATTATCTAATGATCTTCTATTATAAGATTAGGAATAGAATTATACTTCTCATCATACTTATTAGAGGAAAAAGATATCCAGGTGGATTCATTATGTGCGCGAGAATTTCCAATATTCTGACTCATGATCTCATTCACTAAAAAGAGAAGTGACCTTATCCACATACCTAATCGGATTGAAATATTTGTATTTCAATGGATCTGGGAATTACATGAACTGGTCTATAATTCTGTTGGTTGATAATAGACTCCGATCAATAATACATGTGACATTCTTAATCAAATTATAAATATCCCGATCCTTATTTATGATCCATCCGGAAAAAAGGTATGGTCTCTGTTAGTGTCAGTCTTTACAGCCTTCCTACAGTGATCAAATATGCTCTTACAAAGTGGTCTCAGAGTGTCAAGGTCAAATTTTGTCATTTCAGTGAGTCTTCAAGCAAAATTTGGTCACTAGGCATTAGGTCTAGGGTTTTCCCAAATGTCAGTCCATGTCACCATTCAGCTGAGTTTATCATCATTTGTAGGGTTTTCATTATCATGTCAGTGTCTAATGAGTCATTTCACACCTTGTTCATGCTTCAGTTGTGCTTTGGCAAGCTCATTTCCCTCTCCTAGGGTTTTGAAGGTAATTTCTCTTGGACAGTCAAGTCACCGGCAAAACTTGTTTCCTGATGTTCATACACCTTCCCCTATCCTTAAAGTACCTTATCAAACACTCCCCATCCCTTAGATCCGCCAAATTCCTCATTTTTGTACAAACCCTAGTTTCTAGCTACAACCTGGCAATTTTCTCGGTTGGGCCTGTGTTTTGCTCTTTTCAACCGCTTCCCCTCACTCAATCACTGAGATTCCACTTTCTTCTGCTTCCTAACATCCCTCCCCACTCCCACAAATTTCCCCAAGAATTTAGAAGACCCCTATCCCCTTCATCTCGCTCCATTTCGACAAAATTCCTTGCTTCACACATCGGGACAAGTCGCACTCAAATGATGTTCCAGAGCAATCAAAGATGAATTTTCTAGAACTGAGAGAGGTTTTTGTCGA
Organism: Pinus tabuliformis; assembly: GCA_031772625.1. Lineage (NCBI taxonomy): Eukaryota > Viridiplantae > Streptophyta > Pinopsida > Pinales > Pinaceae > Pinus > Pinus tabuliformis. The sequence goes on along the minus strand of CM062820.1, from coordinate 726,202,125 downwards.
CAACATGCCAAGGAAGAAAAACCTCTTTCACTTTTTACACAGGTGTCATGGTTTGAGAGAAATGTCAAAAATACCGGCGAGAAACGAAGGTGCTCCAAGGACGGTTGGCTAAAGCACAAAAACGAAGGAAAACACCCGATCCACTCCAAACTTTGGCCAAAGCCTCTTTGACTGAGCATGGTACTTGATTGGGGACTCCCAGCCCAAATTTCAAGAAATTTGGACAAAATTTGTCATTTGTGAATTTTTTGTGCAATTTACAGGTTTAGGCCATTGGAATGGTCTCACCCCGGGTGAGACCATTTTGGAGGACTGCTCGGAATTTTGAAAACTTGGCATTTTTGGAAAGGGAATGCAAAGAGAAAAATTACCAATACTTGGGAGAAGCCTGATTTTGAGATTTGAGCCTCCAAAAGCTCAAAATACATCAAAAAAATGACTTTCTGCCCACTTTTTGAGTTGCAGAAAGTGACCTTGGGAGAAATGGTTTTTGAGGGGGAAAAACAACTCCAAATTCAGAAATTCCACTTGGGATGGAAAGTAGACAGACCAAGCTTTCCAATGAGCCATCTTGCACCTGATTTAGATCAGTGGAACCCACTCAAAAGTAGCTGCAAAGGGGCGCGACCATTTGAACAGGGGGCGCGACCATTCGAGCCAGCTTTACCAGAATTGACCTTTTTTGTCAAAAAACACTGTTTTGACTATGGTTGACCATTTTTACTTGTAGATGATGGATAAATGTAATATTTTCATGGCACTTTGATAGATTTTATCTCTCTTTACCCTTCTAGAAGCTTCCTTGATGTAAAAAGTGAATAATTAATGCATGAATCAGTTAGCTAAGTAATAGAGGCAAGTTGTTGGACTGCCTATTATCTAGTGCTTAATTTAAAATTAGTTCAAACTGCCCCTAAGAAGCTGAGCTCGACCCCTAGAGGTGGGGAAAGGAGTTAGATGGTCTAGATGATCTATATTATGCTCTCTCCTTCTCATTTTCATGGTTGGACTCTTGTGGGAGAAGTATTATTGCATATTGTACATCTATTACAGCAATTTAAGGAAAAGGAAGGCCAGAGTTTTGCAGACATCATTGTGGATTCTTGTGTTGATGGTGTGTTCTCTACATGTTATTGTAAGTGTGTTTATGTGTTCCATATCTTTCTTTGCTGCTAATTGAACAGATGAAGTGATAAAGTTTGAATTCATGCATGCCATGCTCAGCTTTTGATTTTGTTCAATATCTATGTTTTCCACTCTCTAGAGAGGATTCAAAATGGTTGTTTGCCCTCTTTAGCTCCTCCTCTATCATCCTTGATCATCCATATCAGATTAAGGCATCAGCGCTCACTCCTACCTTGCCCCAAAGATCCCCCTGCAAAAACTGTGCTCAATCCCCGCACCCTGAATTGCACTCCCTCCAATTGCCAACAAAAACCCCAAAAATCATTAAATCAACCCCCCTATCAATTCACTAGCCTAAAATCTTTATTCTTAATTGGTCAGCCTAATCATATTGAAAGATCTATCAAATCTGACCCGAGAGAGCCTTCTCATACCTCGTAGGGCTAGCTACGAGGTGAAATGGTTTGATGTAGCCTTGAGAGTTTGTCTATCTCAGCCTAGGTGAATCTCAAGCACTAACATAGTGGCGACCATACTGGGGAAGAACAAATTTGTAATTTGCTCATTGTAGTGTTATTTCATAAGTCTTAGATGGAGCCTGAAGTTACGCCAGAAGCCTTCGAAAACGCTCTTGTTTTACATCAGCGTTAGTAGATAAACGCTGCTTCAGTCAATCTCCGTGAGCTTGTGAATGTAGCGCTTCATTGACTCTTTACCCCAGTACATGTATCAAGTTCAGATCTGATTGTTGATGGTGAACAACGATCAGACACTTGAAAGGCTGAAATCATTCACTGGCGACTCCTTCACTGAAAACTCCAGAGATCAATGCTTCATGGTGACTTCACTGCAGAGAGATCAGTAGCTTTGAGATTTCTCAAGATGGATCAGATTGCAAGAAGATATGCTCCCTTGAGCCAAGATCACATCCCCGGTTTTCCAAATAAAATTCCAAAGGTAGATTGGTCAAGGAATTTGCCTATATTTAATGATGATGGTAAGAAGGATGCCGCTCTTCATCTAGTTAGATTTCATATGCATATTCGCAAGTTGAAGGTGGATTTTCCTGAAGATTGCTTGATGAAGATATTCTTGGCCACTCTGGAAGGTAAAGCCCAATCATGGTATGAAAGTTTGCCGCCTGCTTGTATTTACTGCTTAAAGGATTTTCATGCTATGTTTATTGAAAGATATAAGGACTCTTATCCATCATTGAATTTAGTTCAAGACTGTTGCCAGCATGCTTATACTTTTATTGAAAGCCTTGAGAAGTTTTATGAAGATGATAATTTCATGGATGAAGAGATCATGGAAGCCCTGTATGAAAATCCATTTCAGCATACTTGTCAAGATCAGCAGGTTGAAGATGGTCATATGGCTGCAATTGATGAAAGAGAAGAGCTTGTTTCAGATCTGCCCACAGAAGAAGACAGTCTGCAAGGTAGCCAAGTTTCAATTTTAGAATGTGATGCAGTCAACTCAGCGATTTCAAATCAAAATTCAGATCATGGTGACCAAAAATACCTTGTGCCGAATCCTGAAAAGGAGAGTTTTGTTGTTGAGATCATGGACAAAGTTCTTGATCCAAATGTCCTTATGCCATTAGAACAGAGCCTGCATGAGGAGGTAATTCAGCCAGCTCATGAACATCAAGATGAGATCTTTGTTCAAGTAAGTGAAAACTCTTCTTTCAATCATAATTTGGATAGTTTGAATGCCTTGTCATATGAAGATAATTATTGTTTAAGCAGAAGAAAACAAAAGGCATTGTCTCCTTTGTCTGAAGAGGAGATAGATCAGCTTTTGAAAGGTCTTGTTACAGCCCAAGCTACAACAGATTTGCAATGCTCACAGAGTCAGGAAAGTGTTGGGGAAACTTCTTCCTTTTTTGAAAATGATGACAGCCTTGTAATTAGTTTTATAGATCAGCAAACAGATAATATTTTCTTTCATGAAGATGATAATCCGGCTGTCATATCATTTGAAGATGACTTACCATATTGTCTGACTACCGAAGATCAGAGCATACAGGATTCCCTTTCAAATTCTTCATATGTTTCATGTGCTGAAATGTTTTTCCAAGAAGAGATCTGCTCATCCATGTGTTCAGAATTTTTTGAGGACCAGGAACATACTCTTTCCGAAGCACATGATGAAGGCATATCAGAATTTGAAGCAAAGGATACCTTGTTCTTTCAGCAGGTGGTAGCAGTGGCAAATCTTCATGTTTTTCACGATCCTCTAGCAAGTTTGTTGCAGCCAGCAGTGATAGTGTTTATTGCAGTGTTCAGTGATGAAGGAGGTCATGGTCAGCTATGTTTTTGGATGCTCAGTGATAGTTTTGTATTGTTGACCAGGAGATCTAATCAGGAGAATCAATCAAGAAGGCATCTGCTTGATTGGTTGCATTGGCATTTTGATATAGTTTGATGTATATAGTCTTGTAAGAAACACCGGTGGTTGTCATCATGATGTCAAATCTTGATGGACTCCTGCCCTTCAAAAAGCTTTGTAAAGTCTTGTTTTAAGTCAGTCATGAGTCATTTGTGTTTGGTCTATTGAGTGAGTTTTTTCAAGTTATTTCAGTTTGTCATCGAGTCGGTTTGAGTCAAGTTTCAGTCAGTTTTCAGTCAATAAATGAGTCAAAGTCTTGTGTTGTTTGCCGAAATAATGACTCCATCGCCCAATGGTTGCAAGCACTGGTCTGCTCTCCCAGAGGTCTGAGGTTCTTGGCACCTCCAAGGAGCTACCATCCCCATTGGAGCCAATGTTAGTGTCAGTCTTTACAGCCTTCCTACAGTGATCAAATATGCTCTTACAAAGTGGTCTCAGAGTGTCAAGGTCAAATTTTGTCATTTCAGTGAGTCTTCAAGCAAAATTTGGTCACTAGGCATTAGGTCTAGGGTTTGCCCAAATGTCAGTCCATGTCACCATTCAGCTGAGTTTATCATCATTCGTAGGGTTGTCATTATCATGTCAGTGTCTAATGAGTCATTTCACACCTTGTTCATGCTTCAGTTGTGCTTTGGCAAGCTCATTTCCCTCTCCTAGGGTTTTGAAGGTAATTTCTCTTGGACAGTCAAGTCACCGGCAAAACTTGTTTCCTGATGTTCATACACCTTCCCCTATCCTTAAAGTACCTTATCAAACACTCCCCATCCCTTAGATCCACCAAATTCCTCATTTTTGTACAAACCCTAGTTTCTAGCTACAACCTGGCAATTTTCTCGGTTGGGCCTATGTTTTTCTCTTTTTGACCCCTTCCCCTCACTCAATCAATGAGATTCCACTTTCTCTTGCTTCCTAACATCCCTCCCCACTCCCACAAATTTCCCCAAGAATTTAGAAGACCCCTATCCCCTTCATCTCGCTCCATTTCGACAAAATTCCTTGCTTCACACATCGGGACAAGTCGCACTCAAATGATGTTCCAGAGCAATCAAAGATGAATTTTGCAAAACTGAGAGAGGTTTTTGTCGAAAAAATGCCAAGGAAGAAAAACCTCTTTCACTTTTTACACAGGTGTCATGGTTTGAGAGAAATGTCAAAAATACCGGCGAGAAATGAAGGTGCTCCAAGGACGGTTGGCTAAAGCACAAAAACGAAGGAAAACGCCCGATCCACTCCAAACTTTGGCCAAAGCCTCTTTGACTGAGCATGGTACTTGATTGGGGACTCCCAGCCCAAATTTCAAGAAATTTGGACAAAATTTTGTCATTTGTGAATTTTTTGTGCAATTTACAGGTTTAGGCCATTGGAATGGTCTCACCCCGGGTGAGACCATTTTGGAGGACTGCTCGGAATTTTGAAAACTTGGCATTTTTGGAAAGGGAATGCAAAGAGAAAAATTACCAATACTTGGGAGAAGCCTGATTTTGAGATTTGAGCCTCCAAAAGCTCAAAATACATCAAAAAAATGACTTTCTGCCCACTTTTTGAGTTGTAGAAAGTGACCTTGGGAGAAATGGTTTTTGAGGGGGAAAAACAACTCCAAATTTAGAAATTCCACTTGGGATGGAAATTAGACAGACCAAGCTTTCCAATGAGCCATCTTGCACCTGATTTGGATCAGTGGAACCCACTCAAAAGTAGCTGCAAAGGGGCGCGACCATTTGAACAGGGGGCGCGACCATTCGAGCCAGCTTTACCAGAATTGACCTTTTTTGTCAAAAAACACTGTTTTGACTATGGTTGACCATTTTTACTTGTAGATGATGGATAAATGTAATATTTTCATGGCACTTTGATAGATTTTATCTCTCTTTACCCTTCTAGAAGCTTCCTTGATGTAAAAAGTGAATAATTAATGCATGAATCAGTTAGCTAAGTAATAGAGGCAAGTTGTTGGACTGCCTATTATCTAGTGCTTAATTTAGAATTAGTTCAAACTGCCCCTAAGAAGCTGAGCTCGACCCCTAGAGGTGGGGAAAGGAGTTAGATGGTCTAGATGGTCTATATTATGCTCTCTCCTTCTCATTTTCATGGTTGGACAATTGTGGGAGAAGTATTATTGCATATTGTACATCTATTACTGCAATTTAAGGAAAAGGAAGGCCAGGGTTTTGCAGACATCATTGTGGATTCTTGTGTTGATGGTGTGTTCTCTACATGTTATTGTAAGTGTGTTTATGTGTTCCATCTCTTTCTTTGCTGCTAATTGAACAGATGAAGTGATAAAGTTTGAATTCATGCATGCCATGTTCAGCTTTTGATTTTGTTCAATATCTATGTTTTCCACTGTCTAGAGAGGATTCAAAATGGTTGTTTGCCCTCTTTAGCTCCTCCTCTATCATCCTTGATCATCCATCTCAGATTAAGGCATCAGCGCTCACTCCTACCTTGCCCCAAAGATCCCCCTGCAAAAACTGTGCTCAATCCCCGCACCCTGAATTGCACTCCCTCCAATTGCCACCAAAAACCCCAAAAATCATTAAATCAACCCCCCTATCAATTTACTAGCCTAAAATATTTATTCTTAATTGGTCAGCCTAATCATATTGAAAGATCTATCAAATCTGACCCGAGAGAGCCTTCTCATACCTCGTAGGGCTAGCTACGAGGTGAAATGGTTTGATGTAGCCTTGAGAGTTTGCCTATCTCAGCCTAGGTGAATCTCAAGCGCTAACAGTCTCGACCCATCAGTCCTCTCTGATCGAATCCAAACTGAATCTGAAGAATTGGTAGAAATTCTTTAACCGGTCAGAATGTTCGTCCATAGTTCCTTCGGATAGACAAGTTAAACTGTGAATTGTTTTAATTCTCAAATCTTCGATCACCGATATTGGTAAACGTCCCAAATCAATATAATCGTAATTTCATTCATGACGATCATACATAGGTCGGGAGTTGATATTCTTCAATCATAAAAAGAAAATTTGATGAACAATACTCAACACAATTTCCACGAAAGATGCAAATTCCAGAATAAATACTATAAATTACCAATCGTTCATTTTTCCAATCAACAACGGGTGGATTAATCAGGCATAAACGCATACTCCACAAGCAATACCTTGAAATAATCCGAAGTGTATTCATCCACGAAATCGAGGATGGGAGATCCGCTTTTTATAGGGAGATGTAATAGTCATAGGTAAACGATTCATGTGATATAATGGTTATGCATCATTCGCATACTTGTAGCAGAAATAGATCATATATCATGTCTCTATCTCCAAAAATAGAAGAGAATGGAGTTTTTTGAAAGTATAAGAATAAAAAGTTTGAGCATCGATATTCGCCATGAAGAAAACTAGGCTGTAAAAAAAATCTATACGACCCAACTTTAGCATAATCACTCTGCTATATCTAGCCCTTTGGGATCCATATTTCTCGATCGATCTTTTCGGTGCATTTACCTTTATTGCCTCTGCGAACATAGTAGCGCAATAATCCCATTGTGTTACATAGGGGAGATATTGTTCGGTTCTAAACAATTTGATTCCTACCCCCCTATGTAAATAATCTGATAGAGGTTCACAGCCAATAAAATCTTTACCATCTAGCAATAAGTCGAAGAACAACGTGTATCGATGGATAATGAGGACCCATACTTACCATCAGGGGGTCTTTCAGCAAGCATGATCATGTGCAACCCCTCTTCGATTCGTTTTCTAAATGAGAAAAATAAAAAGAAAAAAGAACGACTGGATCCTGGATCTCTAAAAATTGGATTGGAATTGAAAACTTCGAAATTAACGAGTTTTTAGCCCATGGATACCCAATTGACCAATTAAATAATCGTAACGAAGTTTATCCCTCTTGGATAGATAAACTAGAAGTTGCTTACGTTTGCTCAAAATTTTCCACAAACCCCTTTGGGATGCATAGTCTCTTCCGTGCAATTGCAGATGCTGGGTAAGTCTTAGGACACAATTGGTTAAATAAAATACCTGAGATTCAACAGATCTTCTTTGTTTATCGAGAATTAGAGATGAACTAATGGACAAATTATTGATCATAAAAAAAACACAAATTTTTCCAGGGCTTAATTTTTTTTCGAGTCAGAAAAAAGAATTAGATCCATTCTTTCATTTTCATGGTTCATATAATAATTTTGATTCGTTCCGTCCGACCATTTAAGAAAAAATGGTCGAATTCTTCCTATCTTCTTGGAGGAACATTTGGTTTTAACCTATAGCAAAATATGATACGAGATGTAGAATCTTTTCACATTGATGAAACAGAACGAACAGATTGGTTCAATTTTTTCCATATCCTGAAACTCCTTTGAATCAATCCATTCTTTTTTTTTACGAAAACGGAATTGAAGAAATTTTTTTATCAATTGACAGTTAGGGGATACATACGTATTCTCAACATCACAGATCGACTCCCATCATTTGTATTGAACCAATATCTATTCATGCAAATAATATCCTCTAATCGATAACTAGGCCAAAGAAAACGTTTAATTATTTGTGTTGTATCTACGCTAAGATGCTGGTCCCTTCCCATGAGTTCTTCATCATTTTGTATGTCTTTTCCATTGGAAAATCCTACATGATCGTTCTCCAGATCAAACTGATTCAAGATTCAAAATTCTCTACGACGTTTTGGAAGAAAAATATCTTCTAAATTGAGGGAACTAAAAATCTTTTTTTCATCCCCCAGAATTTTCTCGCGTTACACAGATCCAACATAAAAATCTCCATCTATCCATTCTCCGGCTATTTTTTTAAACTTCAATGAAATACTTATGATTTTATACATCAAGAATTGGTCATCCACTATGCTTGATAAATGATATGGTTGGAAGACCATTATTTTTTTATCTTCCCTTATTTCATTGTCATTACGTACCTTTCCCCGAACATTCCTCTGAAGAGAAAGTTCTTTCGATATTTTATTTGCACTAATATTATTTTGAATAGCAATGCAAAAGGCCATTAGACTCAGGTCAATATTTCCCTCTTGGATCCGAAGATATGTTCCTGGATCCTTCATTCCGGACATAACCCTACAAATATTCGCCAGATAGAAGAAACGTTTTTTCCCTAGAACGTCTACTACTTTGCATTGAAAAAGACCTTTATTATTTTTTTTCTTTCCATCAGTTTGTTGATCTTCTATTTGACCATCTTCTACTTGACCATCTTGATCTTCTACATGACCATCTTGATCTTCTACTTGACCATTTTTATCTTGACCATCTTCTACTTGTTTGTTCTTAACATTTGATCTAATACCTATTATTTGTTCTAGAACATTTGTTGTTTCCTTCCGTTCTTCTTCCTCCATCTTTTTCCACTCTCGTTCTTCCCATAAAAGTGAATTTCCTGGTATGAATTTCGATTTAGTTTCATAATATATGTTCTTTATTCCTGAAAGTTCTGGGAATAACCAGAAATTGAGATCTAATTTGGATATTCTCTTCTCGATTTTCGGAGAATCCATAATGCCAACATTTTCTCTTCACGTCTCGTCAATCCCCTACTGATTCATAATAAGATCAATCTTTTTCTTTTGCGTATCAATACTTGTTGTATGATTGTAATCACAAGAACGTATAGCATCGTAAATGTCAATAGTAGAACGAGAACCATTCACGATATTGAAATCGGTACCCTTCCAATCCTCCTTGATAATATCATTAATAAACTTTTCCTTGAGAATTCCTTCACGATTGGTAATATCACACTCATCTGGTATAGCAGGTTGTACTGGTGGTCCGGGAATATCTGTCAAATTGAGAATATCCGAATCTTTTATAGAATTGAGATAACTATATGATAAGAGATCGTATCTGTAACATTTGTTCATTTTCCGAAGTAGTCCTAAAAAAGGTTCCATCACAGTCGCAAATATAGAATCTTCTTGTTGTTCATAAGGAACGAATTGTTCTTCATAACACGTACATTGCTTATTTACTATATTTCTACATTTATTTGGGTTTATCCTAGACCATATCTGTGGGGATAAATTGTACCGGTCAAAACATCTCAACCATTGTTTCCAGTCATTCTCTTTCAGATCTTGTGGTTTTTCGTGATCCAATATTCTTTGTATATCTAATGCCCTTATCTGCCATATCTTGTGAAATATATATGCTTGGGACATTGAGAACATGTTTTGATCAGGAAGAATTTCAAAATCTTGTATTTTTTCGTTGATTGAATAGTAGTTGGTAATTTTACCTCTATTGATTCTTGAAATATCTTTATTGATAATGAATATTCATCCATAAATTTTTGTTATATTCCTCGTGGATCGAATCCAAGCGGATTGAATCCAAAATTTGATATTTGACACAATGAAATTAATAAAACTTGGTAAGAGATCTTGGTCCATTCTTTGGTCCATTCTTTTGATAAAAAATTTCATTGAATAGAACCTTTTTTGGATTAATTGTACACTTTTATTTCGAAATAAACCAAGTATTCACCGAATCTGAACCAATCGTTTTTTAAATGTTGATCCCAATATGTTAAAACTTCCCTTCGATCCAGTATGAATCTCTGAATCCACCAGAGACATTCCAGTTATAGGAGAGCTATTTATGATCGCGATAGATTCAATCCACTCTTTCATTGTGGTCGTCCAATCATCTTGATCTTTCACATTAATTGTTTGGATTTCATATCCAAATTAATCATTAACCTCGGATGAATCATTTGCACTACCCATAGGGGTAGTCTCACTTAGTAATTTATTTTGTATCCGGTCATTAAGTTCACTCTTGTCTATATATCCAACTCGTCGAATGCGTCTTATTCCTGTAGATCCCATCAATCGTCTCTTCACTTTTTTGAAGATGGGTTTTAAAAATTTGGAAAAAATTCCTAGCTTTGAGTTTGGATCACGGAAAGGTATGTCAGTTTCTAATCCAAAGGTCGTTAAATAACTCCAACGCAATCTTTTTGCAGATTGGGGTTTGGATCTATGCCAAGGCTTCAAATGAAAAGGAAATAGAAGCTTTATCTGCATACCTTGTGTTTCCCATTTGTCTGGGAATTTTGTTTCAGAAAATTCGGTACCATTAGAAGCACATATGACATGCATTTCTCTCCTAATTTCTTCCCAATCTTTGTAAAATTTGGGGACTTGAAATAATAAAATACGACCCATATTTTTGGCTATAATAAGTGATGGTAATATAATATTTTTTCTAATATTTGATTGAGCCATTAATAATAAACCTCTGAAATAGTGCAATTCTGGCCACGTTAAACATAAGGACTCAGCATTTGTCTTTTGGGATAACGGATCTTCGACTCTCTGGATTTTTTCCCTAACTTCTTCCTCGATTTGTTCCTTATCCACTCTACCAGAATCGAACGTGTCATAATAATATTTAGGATAAGCGGGTATTTATTTTCTTTTCAAAAAGAAAAGGGAAGGTGCATTCAGTTGTATCCTCTTCCATATCATAATTTTCCATCTTTTAGCATGTATGGATCCTTAGATTAAGTTCTGACGATAATCTGCCTCGGCAGAATAATGATTTTGAACTACTCCTATTCGTCTTTGCCCAATATCAAAGGTCATTGTATCTTTGACCTTTCTTGAAAGAATCCTATTTGATGATAATAGAACTGGGTATACGTCATCATATTCACCTATCATCAAACCAGATGACCATCGAGGCACATGTTTCTGAATTTATCTAATTTGGAGAGGTTCATTTAATAGTATTTCCCTGTAAAGGGCAATAAAATCTTTCTTTTCCATTGAATAACGCTTATCCGGAGGTATAATTGCGCGAGACATTCGTAGTATTGTCCACTCATATTGGGCCAAACACTCGAAAAGGAAACACAAATTCTTGTAAACGAAAAGATATTCCTTCTTAAACATATAAAGAATCAATTCCATTTTTATGATACCTGTGGGCGAAGGTTTTATAAGATGGTCAAATCGGGTGTAAGCATAAACTAAATAGTTTGTGTAGATCGGTCCATTACATCTAGCTATTTTCCGTGGGATATTTATATTGGATGATCTCAAGGCTAATGCCAACCAATATGGTGGATTGATTTCTAGGATCTGGATCAGATCAGAGAAAATTTTCAATTTCAATCTATTTAAAGCATATTTGGGTTGAGGAGTTCCAGGATTAGAGGATATAGTGACCGGGACAAGCAAACGAACAGTATATTTAGGTAAGGGCTCCTAGGGTAGTGGAAATCTTTCGTGTTCCAATTCCTGCCAAAGATAAGAGATATGGTACCCATACCCAAGTGGATCATTCGGGAATCCCTCTTTAGGGTCTTTCATAGATATCTCTATGAAATCTGAAAGATTCGAAATGATCGAATCATTCAGCATTTGGGGGGAGTCAAATTGGTTTATTGTTCCACGGAATGCCCCATTAAGGAATGGATCATACATTTCAGTAAAAGAATCCCCCTTAGAATTGGATAATTTCACTCTCCTTTCTATAACATTTTCAGCGGCAGATCCATGGCTTAGAGCTTTCACTCGATCCGAAAATTCATTCCCTAAAGAATCTCTTTTTCTTTTCATGGTATGATTCCATCTATAATAAGGATCCTCAGATGAGGAAGAAGTATATAAAAAATCTCTATATTCACCGAGCTTTTCCCCAAGGACCAATATACTAGGTAAAAACATAAAAGAGATTCATTTTTTTCCATCACTTGAGTATGTGCCAAAAAAATATTGAGAGACTTCGGTCCTCACAGGACCTAGGCAAGTAAATGGGCTATTTCCAATATATCATATCGGTTGATAAACCCTATTATGATCAGAGCACATAATGGGCCATGGTTGCTGCCGGAAGAGCTTTTCTTCTTTTATAAGTTCTTGAAGTTTTTGTGGATCTATAGCCACAGAGCGGTTTTTTCTAGCCATAGCCACGGAGTGATCATCTCTAGCCATAGTCACAGAGCGGCCATTGTTGTCTTCATAATTTTTACCTTTAAGAAAAGGTAATGGGGATCTACCCAAATAGAACGAACAATAACAAAGAATAAGTAAACTAAAGGTTCGATTGATATAATGTCTTAATAAAGTATTATTGATAAGTGAATTACGATCTATACGGAAAGATACCCATTTTATAAAAATTGTTTATAGAATATGACCGCCCAACCAACCGCAAAGACCACTTATCATAAAGGATATATTAGGGCTGTAATGAAAAAGAAAGAGGTTCACCAGTCTTGTTAATATGGGATTTGCTAAAAGAATGGGATTCAACAATTGAAGAATTAGATCATCCATAAATAGACTTAGAGCTTTTGGATTGTTGATTGAATTCATGAGGTGCGGAGATTCAGAACTTGAAGGTTTGTCTATAATTTGGAAAAAACAAAAGAACATATATGGTACGACTAATAAAGTTATTGCATAAGGTTTCCACAGCGCTGCATAGATGGGCGAATAATAAATGGACAAAAATCCTATTAATTGTACCGTAATAGAACCACTTATGGCTATTATACCATAGCCAGGTTTTCCCAAAAGGAAGAATCTCGTGGAATATATTTTAGAGGGACCAAAAGGAAATGTAGCAAGAAATCCATAATATAGCCCAAATATGATGATCAAACCTGAAACTTCTACCCATGAGGATAATGGACCCAATAGTAGACCAAGTACTTTTATCATATATATTATTTCCAAGTATAGAAATAGTTTTTATATTATATAAAGAAATATTCGATTTAACATAATTGATTTATAAGAAATATTTTAATATCTGGATATTGCATATGCTATTAATATATATTATCTGTTATCTTATTTAACAGGAGTACTGGTATATAACTCGTTGTTCTTTCGAACCAAGGTGGTCCGATCCAAGTTATCTAAATTTTCGTTACGCCGTAGAGGTCGGGTAACCAATTCAAGTACATCTCTCGCATTGGAAAATCCATGAATCTGGGCAAAAGCAAATTCAACTGACCATTTATTACCAATTCCTCTTGCCCCTAACGGGTTAGCATGAGCCATTCCGGTGATGGCTAAGTTGGGTTGTAGCTCGCGCATACATCATATCTGATTTGAATTGTCTGGTTTCTCTACAATTTGTGGTATGGGCATACACATTCTTATACATGTATTTTGTAATAGCGCTAATTCAGCAACTTGATACCGTTTATCCATATATGGAATACCAATTCCATAAACGATCATACCACATCTGATTAAGAATCTCGCTATAGATATTTCTATTAGATTATCTCCCATGAAAAGACAGATTTTCCACGTACCAAATCAAGATAATCTTTTAAACTCTTCCATATCCGTTCCTCTCTTTCCTCCAGACTCTAGGCATCAATACCAAATACAGGACAAATCCTTTGATCCAAGCACGCGTTCCGTCTGGACCAATAGGAGAAGGAGCTACGATTAATTCGCATTTTTTTCGTCTTATCAAATTTGTTGTTGTATGACTAAGAAATGGGTTAACCCCACAAACATAAACTCCATCACCCAGTGATGGAAGATTGGCATATCTCTGAGTGGGAAGCCAACTTGATACCTTGATGAATTGGCGTCTTAATTCTGTATCAAGTTGAGAAACCAAATTCGAGGGTAAAGACCCAAAAATAGTCAGGGAGGATGGTTTGCATATTCCACCAAATTCTTTTCCTTCAGAAGAGGAAAAGGGAATAATTTTGTTTTAGTTTCTTTTGATTCACCAATGGGGAATTCTTGGTCTGGAAAACGATGTGCCATTACAACTAAGACAGTATCTTCCCCCTGAGTAAAAGCATAATCCAGTCCATTTGCTCTTGCCACTAGAATTGGTACTCCAATTTCATATTCAAATTTGGGTGCCATACCTTCCAAATCCATTTTTATTATTTCTGTAGTATAGGTGCCTATCCATATGATGATGCTGGGGTCTCTATCTTTTCTTATCCAAATACAAAGTGTTTTCAATTCCTCATAATCGTTCAAATGGGCTGATATATCTCCTTCTTCTAATTCTGCCATTGCATAGCGGGGTTCTGCAAAAATCATACTCCAAGTGCATTTTGGAGAAAATAACCACATGTTTTTGTGCCCACTACCAAAAAGAAACTGTCTTCAATCTTTTGATACAACCAGGATACGCAGCTAATATGACAAAAGCTATGATAATTGCCCATTTCACATTCAAGCATTATAGTTTCAACAATTTTTGTTGACATAAGAGGGAGGGAATAAAACGCTAAGGATAAATAAGGAAAAGAAATAATGAATAAAAATACGAGTAACACAAAAGAATGATAACAAGAAATAATAAAATTTTCAACAAATTGACAACAAATTGTGGAGAAGTGGAGAAATTGTTGATTCTGTTAGCATTCGAATCTGCCTCAGGTTGAGGAAGGCAAAACTCGAGGCCACATCAAACCACGCTCAGCCTCGTAGCTAGCCCTACGAGGACAAGAGAGGGCTCTCTCCGGGTCTATCTCAGCAAAAGGTCTTCAAAGGGGTTGAGATGACTCAAATTTAATACTGATTTTAGGCTAGTAAAGAGATAGGAAGGTTTGTTTTAGATTTTTGAGTTTTTTGTTGGAGAAATGGGAAAACCAATTTTGGGTGCGGGGATTGAGGTCAGATTTTTGCAGAGATCGAGTTGGGGCGAGGTAGGCAATAGTCTTGATGCCTTTGATCAGGTGGTATGGACGGATCAGAATGACAAGGAGTTGAAGAGGGAAAAAGAGAATATGGATCCTCTTCAAATTGACGAAAACATGGAAAATCAAACAAACTTAAAGGCAGAGCATAACAATCTATGGATTCTACCTTAACACTTCATTTGTTCAATTGCAGAAGATGAAATAAGGAAAATGATACACATTAACAACTTACAATTACAGAAGAAACACACCATCAACACACAAAGCCACAAGGATCCCAACAAGTGCTGCAAAATCTCTGATCTTCCCTTAGCCAAAATATGAAAAATATGTACAATAGTGTCCAAAATCTTCCCAAGAGTCCAACCTATGCTACTGAATGAAAATTTACATATATAGATCAAGCTAACCTCATTCCCTACCCTCTAGGGGTCGAGCTCCTCCTTCTAAGAGCAGTTTCAACAAATTCTAAACATGGAGCAGGAATCTAGGTGACCAAAACACCCTGCTTCTAAAAAGAAGGAAACTGATTCATTACATTAATTGTTTGCTAATTTGTGAATGAATCATCTAGAAGAAGGTAGATAGGTGCCATGTTACCTTACATACATCAATTTACATCATGGTGGGTCAAAAATCACATCAAGGAGTAAAACTGGTGAAAATTGGCTGAATTCCTGAGCTGGAGGATGAAAACTGGACCAAAAACCCCAATGCGTACCGCCCTGATCCTAATGCGTAGTGCACCTTTCAGCCTGTTTTTGGGGCACTTCCTGACATCCAAATTGATCTCATGATAGTTCGTTGGAAAGCCTTGGGTGTCGACTTCCCAACCCAAGTGGAATTTTCCAATTTGGAGCTCATTTTCCCCTCCAAAACTGCATTCTCCCATAAGTACTTCCTATTGTTGCAAAAGGTGGCAGCAAGGTGGTTTTCATGGTGTTTTTAGGCCTTTTGATCATCCAAAATTTGATGAAATTCCTTGGAAATAATTGAGCATGTATATTTCATCATGAAAAACCCAAAAATACAAGGTTTTTCTCCAGCAAGTGCCCCAATCAAAAGCGAGCGCGCGGGCGCGCTACCCATTGAGCGGAAAAACTGTTTTTGAGACCAAAAATTTCAAAATGACAAAATTTTCTCCGAATTTGCTCAAATCCAGAGCGAAGACCCTCCATCATGTGTCATGCTTAGCCAGTGAAGCCTTGGCCAAAACTCGAAGCAGATCTAGCCTCTTTCGCCGTTTTAGTGCTTTGCTCAACCTCCTTTGCAAAATCTTCATTTTTGCCTTGCAAACATGCATGCGAGCCCAATAATGATTCTTCATGTGACGAAGCAAGTCTTTGTCTCTATTGGCCTTCGCCAACAACTCCTCCAAATTTTGATTGACTTTCTCAAGAAAAAATTGCCAAGCAACAGGTGTCAAATCACCCAGTCTTTTACGGGCCAACCTTCGGTATTCACGGATTCGTTGTAGCTCTATAAGTGTGTGCTCATCCTCTAAATGTTTATTGCATTGCTCCAAGTATTTAATCCGACATTCTGCCTTCAGTAACATCTCATTCAATCTATCAATCTCGGTCTTTTGTTTCGATCTAGGAGAGCTCCTATCCACATCACTCAATGCAACATCAATATCATGACCACCTGAATGGCCCTCCTCGTAAATTGGCTCCTTTCCTTTGTCCTGAACATGTACCTATACTGAAGAAGAAGGCGAGACCCCTTCCACACTATGTGGAGATAATACTCGCCGTGTAGCTGCAAATAAGGCCCTGTGACCTCGCTGATATGTCACACCTGCTGGAGCGTTGACATGCTCGGTCTCAGGAATGTCAAACTGATGTGAAGGCCCTCCCTCATCATGAACTATCTCGGGAGGTGGCTGTGGCACTGTGAAAAAGTCGCGAGAAATGAAATCCTCCCAAGTAATGCCCTACTGTGCCAACTGATGAACCACTATGATCTTGATCAGCGCATAATGATAAATACTCATGTGCTGCTGTGTAGGGGTCTTCCTTTGTACTAATACAACCATCCTCTCTATGTTGCAAAACATGAAGTATGAAATGTTCATTAGACGTACCCTTGTAAAATTCATCAACAAACAGACATGGTACGCATAAAGACGGGAGGATCTGCCCTCACAACTGAAGTACTGAATGATGAGATTCATCAAAGGTGCAAACTGATCATTCAGGTACTGGAAAGGAAAAACTCTACTCAAGTGCCTCATATACCCAGGTTTGATGTATGGCTCATAATAGGATTTCTCTAGTTGCTGACGTTTATTCCATTGCTCTCCAATATTTGGTATCCCGGTGGCCTCTGCAATAGTCTCTGGTGACAGAATGAAATTAACTCCAGCAAGGTTTACATGGCCATCATGTAAATGTAGAACAAACAAGCGAGCTAATTCACGATGATGGTGAATTTGTGAAATTAGCTCACAATAGTGATAGCATGACTGGTGGCGAAAACAATCCATTGCAAGCGGGCAAGCCTGCAATTGAGCTAAAGAAGTGGGCTCTTCTCTGAGATGCTTTCCACCTTTGCCACCTCTGCGAGACCTCCGAGGCACATTACCCTCTGTTGTGGAATCACTGTCATTCTCCTGCTCATAAACTAAATCTGTGTCTGACATGGCTATGAAAACACAATGACTGTAATATATAGGAGGTCTGCAATATGTAGGATGTATGTTGTAGCTGTGGTGAAATCACAATTTCAATACATGCTCAAAAGCCAACCGAAACATCATAAGACTTATGCCATAATGGACATTCTGTTTTAGTGTATTGGGCATAAAACAGTCATAAGGACAGTTTGACAAATGGACCAAAATATGAAGTGTTGTTGGCTCAAAGCTTACAAATGGGTATGAGGCTATGTTTCGCCAAGGGAGAGTAGAAAAATCTTCACCAATCATCCATAAACACCCTTAAGGAGATTTTGGTGAGGCCTAGGGTTTCATTTGTTTTTTACACTCAACACATCACACCTCTCTTCAAACACACTATAAACAATATCAAATTGATTGAATCGGTCATAGAACACCTACTTGCAGATTTGGAGGCAGTTAGACACGATCTGGGCACATGAATATAAACAAATTTTGTGCTGGACTGAGTGCGTAACGCACTATCCCAGTGCGTAGTGCACAGCCTGATGCATAGCGCCTGTGTATTTTTACACTGACCGCGCTAACCCAATGCATAGCGCACTGCCCGGTGCGTAGCACACACCTCCAACGCGTAGCGCACCCTCCAACACTGTCCACAGGTATGCAACTCGCGGTTTTGGCCTTCAAACGCTTAGACACGATGTTGCTTTGGGAATTTGTGTGCAAATGGACTTGTTTTCCCTTTTTATAGGTAACAAAATATCTCATTTGATTTAAATTGATTTCAAAAACCCACTTTGTAAGGTTTGGCACTTTTCACTTTTGATCTTTAAATACAACATTGCTTTTTGATTTTCTCATGCTTTTCGGAGGTTTGGACTGATCATTTTTGTTGATTTTTGCAGGGATCTGGCATTTGGCTTTCGAGAAGATCAGAAACTTGCTCTGAAACCTTTGAAATGACAAAAATACAGTTATTTACAATAACAATTTTTAGTTCCAAAATAGAGTTTTGGACTAAAAATGTTTTGAAATGCTCTATGAAAAAATTATTAAATAAGAGTCTTTTGAAAACAACCTCATGACCTGCAGGCTTGTTTCATGTATATGCAAAGTACTGACAACCCTAGACTCTAGGACACTTTTATGACAATGAATGCATGATTATGGACTTCAATGATTTTTGAGAAAATTCATTTTTTTCACTAACCCTGCAGGGACAAACATGAGGAAACACAAAACAACCAGACCCCCTCGTCAGTGAATGGCATGCCCCTAGCGGATTGCAACGAAGTGGAACAAGCAAGACACCTAAAAATGATATGCAAAAGCAAAAAGATCTCGGACGTAGGGCTGTAAGGACCGACTCTAACATTGGCTCAAATGGGGATGGTGGCTCCTTGGAGACGCCAAGAATGGCATATCTCTAGGGAGTAGACCAGTGCTTTCATCCATTGGGCGATGGAGTCATTATTTCAACATTTAACACAAAACTTTGATACTTTTATTGACTGCAGATTTGACTGAAAACTGAATACAACTCTGACCTAAACTGACTCGATTTTGAAAACTGAAAGGACTGATATAAATGACTCGACAAATCTCAAACCAACTAACCTTCATCTCCAGAATTATAGCCTTCGCTGCGGGCCCCAGACTGAAGATGAGAGATCAGTACACACATGCAATAGAACATAAGTAAAACGGTATATACAATGATGATGAAATGAGCAGAAAATACTCAGAAATGGTATCGCTTCAACAGTCGACCATTGACCGACCCTCCAAAACAATCATCTCCATTCATTTCCTTGAGAATAAAAGCGTTTTGACCATGATATGCTGCAATCTTATAAGGACCCTTCCATAAATTTTCAAATTTTTCGTGCTTTCCTTTATCTTCATTTCGGGCGTCCCATTTCAAAACCACCTCATCCAGCTGAAACTTATCTGTTTTTGCCTTCCTATCATAAATCTTATTTATGCACTCCTACAATTTAAAGTATTTTGAAATACTTCCTCCCGTGTCTACTGTAAATGAATCATCTGATTAATCCGCCGCTGCATGGGATCTTCCTCACTATCAGCTTCTTGAAGCAATTTGACTACCGGAATAGCAAGTGAAGTAGGAAAAACCGTGTCCGTCCCGTACACCAACTCGAAAGGAGACATGCCAATAGACTTTTTCTGACTTACCCTATCAGCCCACAGTGCATTCACTAATTTCTTGTGCCAGCTCTTTTTATTGATTTCCAACAACTTTTTAATGATATTTACCAAGGATTTATTTGAAGATTCCGCCAACCCATTTCCTTGCGGATGGTAGGCGGTTGAATGCCCCAAGCTGATATTGTACTTATAACAAAATTCAACCATTCTCTTTGACTTGAATGCCGATGCATTATCTGTTATTAGCTTACAAGGACATCCAAAACGTGACAGTATATTATTTTCAAGAAAAGAAATAATTACCGCATCCATGGCCTGTCGAGTGGGAATTGCTTCGATCCATTTGGTGAAGTAGTCCGTAGCTGTTAATATCCATCTATGCTGTCTTGATGATGCCGGATGAATTTCCCCTATGAAATCCAAACCCCACTGCTGAAATGGCGCGCTGACTTCAGTTGGTTTGAGAGGCAATGGCTATAGTTTCTGCTTTCCTTGAAAAATTTGGCATTCGTGAAAATTCTTAACAACCTTATACACATCTGAAAATAACGAAGGCCAATAAAAACCTACCCTTAGAATTTTGTTCGCTGTAGTTTTCCAAAACAGATGGCCCCCGCAGTCACCTCTATGAAAATCCTCCACGACTCTTTTGGCTTCCTCCTCTACCAAACAATTCAGCAATATTCCACCAGGGTCTTTCCAATATAATGCAGAATTAAGGATGCAAAATTTGGCAGCTTTCAATTTCAATGTTCTACTCTTATTTTTAGGCATTCCATGAGGTGAAGACAAATTTTGAAGTACGTATATAATATCAGCATACCAAGGAGAAGAAACAAAGATATTAGATACCTGATTTTCCAGACTCTCCTCATCTTCATTGGACATAGCAGCAATCAAATTTATATCTAGAACATGCAGATTTGTTTTAGCCATCAATTTGGTGAGTGCTTGACCTTTGATCAGCTTGGTTGGTTTAATCTCCACATCATACTCTAACAACGCAGCAATCCACTTACCCCGCCTTCCTTCTGGATCTGCCTATACCAAAACATCTTTTACCGCTGCGTTAGGAACATATGCTATAATGTGGGAATGCAATATATACACACGGAAATCCTTCAAGGCCTTTACAAGCACAAGTGCTTGTTTTTCAATGATATTGTATTTCAATGCTCCGTCCCTTAGAATACAACTGAAAAAGGTAATAGGCTTCTCAACTCCATCCCTTTTTTGCATTAGTACAGCTGCCAAAGTGTGCTCAGAAGCAAATGAAAACAAAATGAAGTCCTGTGTGTAATCCGGACTAATTAAAGTAGGGGCTGAAGAAAGAGCCAACTTTACCAAATTGAATGATTTCACCGCCTCTTCTGTCCACTCTAAGTGACTGTCCTTTTTCAGCATGTTCATGATTTCTCTAAGATGCTCGGCAAGATTTGGAATGAAACGACGCAGAAAATTCAGTTTGCCATTAAATGACTGTATTTCTTTCTTGTTCTGGGGCTGTTCAATCCACTGAATGGCCTCAACATGTGCAGGGTCCACACGAATGCCGTCTTTTGATATGATGTGGCCAAGGAGCTTGCCTTCACCGATGGCGAAAAGGCTCTTTTTTGGATTCACCGAAATGCCATATTTGCTGCACTTTTGGAAAACAATTTTCAAAAGATATAAATGCTCCTCATCAGAATTTGAAAACACGGTTAAATCATCAAGATAAACAACCATAAATACATCTTTCTCGTTGGCGAAAGCCATATCCATCGCACGCTGAAAAGTGGCACCTACATTTTTCAAACCAAACGGCATCTTTGCATAATGAAACGTTCCCCATGGAGTGGTGAACGCAGTCTTGTCACGATCATCTTCATGCACTAAAATCTGGTTGTATCCTGAATAGCCGTCGAGTAGTGACATCCTTGATGCTCCAACTACTCGCTGCAATATATGGTCCATTTTGGGCAACGGATAATTGTCTTTTAAGGACACCTTATTCAAATTTCTGAAGTCAATACATAAACGGATCTCACTGGTTTTATTTCTTACGGGTACCAAATTTGATATCCAATCAGAAAATTTGATAGGCACAATGATTCCTAACTTATACAACCTGTTCACTTCTTTTTCTATCAATGGCAGCAGCTTAGGATTGATTCTCCTCAACTTTTGACGGAAAGGCTTCTGATTTGGTTTTATAGGGATAGTATGCTGAATGATATTAGTGTCATATGTTTTTAGATCTGAGTAATCCCATGCAAAAACTTTAGAAAATGAAGACAAAAATCTGACATACTCTTCCTTTACCTTTGGTGAGAATGACTTTGATAGCTTTACCATCTTGGGATTCTCAGTTGTCCCAATGTTTACCTCCTCAACACCTTTTTCAGTCGGTGTCAATGTCGGTTTGCAGGCCACATCGTCTTGGTCAAACAGCTCCTCCAAAGGAATCAATCCCTTAGGAATAATGTTATCTTTAATTTGTAGCACATCCATTTGATTTACTTGTATATCAACATTACCATCATCATGTTCTGTATCTATGGAGGTGTCTTTAAACTTACCCTTATTCTGTAGAAAATCATTAATCTCTTCATCATCCTGAAAGACTTGCCAACATCGCTGATTATCCAGAACTGTGGGGCGGTGTTTCACATGAATCTCGAATTTGTTGCTCGAATTCATTGGAATTTTTAAATTACTTGCCACCTTAGCCAGTGCATCAGCAACACCATTTTGTATGCGAGGCACACACGTCAATGTATGATCAGAAAAGAGTTTCAAAATATCTAAAACTGCATTTCGATATGCTCTCATGCGAGGATGCTTGGCTTGAAACTCACCATTCACCTGCTTTATCACCAACTCTGAATCACTGTATACTGCAATTCTTTTTGCCTTCAGCTTTTGAAGAATCTTAAGGCCGGCGATGAGAGCCTCATATTCCGCTTCATTATTAGAACAATCAAATGCTAATTTGTAGGAACATACTCTCACCTTGCTTGGAACTTTATCTTCAGTAGAAAATGGACTTCGAGTCCACACACCAATTCTAGCACCATCACTACCTACGGCGCCATCAAAATCCATGGTCCAAAGACCATCTTCATCCTCCTCCAAGTGCTGAAATTGTGTTAGCTCTATTTTTCCTATTTGTTGCCTATTATCTTCAGCTGTTTGCTCCATAATAGCTTGCTTTTCACTTCTTTCTTTCTGCAGAACTTCTCTAAAATTCTCAGTGATTTCTGGTATATCTTCTGTCTGAACTAATTGACTATCTATCTCATTAAAACTATCAGAAAACAAACCAAATGACTCCAAAGCTGTATGTACATAATTTAAAGGATGATTGATTGGTTTTTCTTTGCTTGTTATCATGTATTTCATCTTCTGCTCTCGATATAGCTTTCTCATTTGACCGAAGACTGGAATTGTAGCATAAGAAAAATCTAACTATAGTGTACCTTTCAACTTAGCCCCCCAAGATCTTGAAAGCAACATACCAAAACGCGGAGGAATGTCTGCCACAACCACATCCATCAAGACATCCTTTGCTGGAATTTGATCTAAGCTTACCACCAAATCCTTGATCAATCCGATACAATTTACACGGCTGGAATCAAATGAATACAAATCATGGTATTTTCTTGTAATGTCTAATCCCAACTTTTCCATGATTGCTTTTGGCATCAAATTGTGCAAAGCACCCGAGTCAAACATAGCATTGTGTAAAACATATTCATGCAACCTCAAACTGATATAAAAGGGAGGAACATCACTTTCGGGAGACTCACCATCTAAAGCAGGCCCAAAAATCAATTTCGGCTGATCGTCTTCAACATTTACCATGTCAAACATTGGATAAAAATTCAGAATTTTGGAGACTTGACCTTGGTAGCTGTTGTTCTTCATAATTTCGGTCAAAGGAATAGATACTTTCAGTTTTGAAATTTCATTCTCCAAACTAAATGCCGAAACCTTTTCACCCTCTTTGACTAGGACTTCTCTTTTTTCAGCTTTATCCCTCATTGTGTTTGGTGGCTGATTTACCTTGTTTGCTGATGATGATTTACTAGCTACGGGATCAATTATCTCTTTTCCTTTCTTCTGTGGTACAGCTGAATCATTTTTTGCTGAAATCTCTTTCTTTTTCTGAATGGGGTTTATGGGCACATCTCGATTTCTTAATGAGTATTGCTTCTGTTGGGCAGACAAAGCGTTCAGGTATCCTCTTTGGTACTCCTCTGATTCTTCTTCAAGTGCTGCACCATTTGATAGAATATAATCCTCATCTTGGTGTGTGGTGGAGCTTTCTACAAATTCTTCCTCTACCGTAATATAGGTAGGCAGATCATCAGGAGTAAAGAAATGATTTTCCTCCCCTACAGTATCACCATCATCATCAGATTCTTGACCAACAATTTTTTTTTGAAGAGGAGTCTTTACCTGCTGCTGAGCTACCTGCTCTTGTGTTCTTTGTTCACGCTGCTTAATTCTGAATTGTGGCTGCTGCTGACCACAGAAATTAGGATTGCAGATCTGCGGTTCCGGTTTGTCAAGAGTGAGCTTATCGACCATCCTCTCTACCTTGCGAAGTATCTGATCTGATGTAGAAGCTTCTTCTTTGATGGTCACTCGCTTTTCAGCTTTCATCCTAGCTCTTTTATCATTCAAATTCGCTTCAACACTAACAACAATCTTTTGCATATCTTCCAAGGTAGGCGGATCTCTGTCCCGTAATGAATAAGCCATCTCCGGATCAAAACCATCCGGGAATTTAAGAAGAGCTGATTTTCTAGATGGTCTTAAATCATCCGGAATAACATTATAAACTGTATTAAATCTAATAATGTAGTCTTGGACAGACTCACCATGATTGCGTTTGATATTGTTATACTCGGCATTGATCTGAAGTGGATCTTTTCTGATTTCCCAACAATCTAGAAACTGTCTATGAAGTTCAGCCAATGTAGGTACACTTCTAGCTCCCAAGCCTCTGAACCATTTCCTTACCTCTCCTCCGAATGTTTGCACAAACAATTGCATAGTTACATCCTCCTCATCAATCTCATGTAAATCACAAAAATATGCCATTCTGTCTATGTGTTGCTGAGCGGAAACACTTTGAGGAGTGCCATCAAATATAGGAATCTTACTCTGATAATCCGCGGGAATATCATGCAAATCTTGAGGAAGAGCGAGAGGAGAAAACCGAGCAGCCATTGCTCTAGGCGGATTTGGTCTGGGAGTTGTTGGTGGAGTAGATGTAACTGAAGTATGAGGAGTATAAGGAGGTGTATGTGGAGGAGAAGCGATGTGACATGAGGAAGGAGAATTCACTGTGGACTGTTGATATGTGATTATAGGTTGCAGGGGAATAGTGGGAATGAAAGGCAGTTCGGTGGGATTTTTCGAAGTGGAAGCCGTGACAGCAGATCCAATATTTGCAGATGCAGCTTCTAGGAAATCAGCAAGATTTGCAGCCTGAATGTCACTCTGAAGGTGCCTCAAGATAAAATTTTCAATTAATTTATTATGTTTTTCAACTTTAAGAGCTGCAGTAAAGGCAGGATTTGGAACGAGAGAATCAAGTGCACTTTCGGATTCAGTTTTAAACAGTGACAATTCAAATTTCTCGTCAAAGTCAAGTTCTTCAAGATACTTAAAAATTGCAGGACAAGAATGAGACTTAAACAAAGGGATTATGGAACTTTCTTGTCGGTGTATTCTCGCAATCAGATTTGGATTCTCATATACTGTAGGTGGATCTGGATCAGGATTTAATCTTGTGTATCTTCTAGAAGCCAGTGTGGAATTATTCTGAACAATCAAAAGGACACAACAAATTTCAGCCTATCAATTTGCTAGACTCAACCATCCAAGGTCTAGAACAAATAGGTGTACTGGGGTAAATTGTAAATGAAGTGCTACATTCACAAGCTCACCAGAGATCGACTGAAGCAACGTTTATCTACTTTCGCTTATGCATAGCAAAAGTGTTTCGAAGGCTACCTGGCATGACTTCAAACTCCATCTAAGACTCATGAAACAAGCACATCATCTAGAAAACAATAACAATTTTATCCCCAGTATGGTCGCCACTATGTTAGCGTTCGAATCTGCCTCAGGCTGACGAAGGCAAAACTTGAGGCCACATCAAACCACGCTCAACCTCGTAGCTAGCCCTACGAGGACAAGAGAGGGCTCTCTCCTGGTCTATCTCAGCAAAAGGTCTTCAAAGGGGCTGAGATGACTCAAATTTAATACTGATTTTAGGCTAGTAAAGAGATAGGAAGGTTTGTTTTAGATTTTTGAGTTTTTTGTTGGAGAAATGGGAAAACCAATTTTGGGTGCGGGGATTGAGGTCAGATTTTTGCAGAGATCGAGTTGGGGCGAGGTAGGCAATAGTCTTGATGCCTTTGATAAGGTGTTATGGATGGATCAGAATGACAAGGAGTTGAAGAGGGCAAAAGAGAATATGGATCCTCTTCAAATTGACGAAAACATGGAAAATCAAACAAACTTAAAGGCAGAGCATAACAATCTATGGATTCTACCTTAACACTTCATTTGTTCAATTGCAGAAGATGAAAGAAGGAAAATGATACACATTAACAACTTACAATTACAAAAGAAACACACCATCAACACACAAAGCCACAAGGATCCCAACAGGTGCTGCAAAATCTCTGATCTTCCCTTAGCCAAAATATGTAAAATAGTGTCCAAAATCTTCCCAAGAGTCCAACCTGTGCTACTGAATGAAAATTTACATATATAGATCAATCTAACCTCATTCCCTACCCTCTATGGGTGGAGCTCCTCCTTCTAAGAGCAGTTTCAGCAAATTCTAAACATGGAGCAGGAATCTAGGTGACCAAAACAACCTGCTTCTAAAAAGAAGGAAACTGATTCATTACATTAATTGTTTTCTAATTTGTGAATGAATCATCTAGAAGAAGGTAGATAGGTGCCATGTTACCTTACATACATCAATTTACATCATGGTGGGTTAAAAATCACATCAAGGAGTAAAACTGGTGAAAACTAACCGAATTCCTGAGCTGGAGGATGAAAACTGGACCAAAAACCCCAATGCGTAGCGCCCTGATCCCAATGTGTAGCACACCTTTCAGCCTATTTTTCGGGCACTTACTGACATCCAAATTGAGCTCATGATAGCTCATTGGAAAGCCCTGGATGTCTAATTCCCAACCCAAGTGAAATTTTCCAATTTGGAGCTCGTTTGCCCCTCCAAAACTGCATTCTCCCAGAAGTACTTCCTGTTGTTGCAAAAGGTGGCAGCAAGGTGGTTTTCATGGTGTGTTTAGGCCTTTTGATCTTCCAGAATTTGATGAAATGCCTTGGCAATAACTTAGCATGTATATTTTATCATGACAAACCCAAAAATATAAGGTTTTTCTCCAGCAAGTGCCCCAATCAAAAGAGAGCGCGCGGGCGCGCTACCCATTGAGCGGAAAAAACTGTTTTTGAGACCAAAAATTTCAAAATGACAAAATTTTCTCCGAATTTGCTCAAATTTGGAGCGAAGACCCTCCATCATGTGTCATGTTCAGCCAACGAAGCCTCGCCCAAAACTTGAAGCAGATCTAGCCTCTTTCGCCGTTTTAGTGCTTTGCTCAACCTCCTTTGCAAAATCTTCATTTTTGCCTTGCAAACATGCATGCGAGCCCAATAATGGTTCTTCATGTGACGAAGCAAGTCTTTGTCTCTATTGGCCTTCACCAACAACTCCTCCAAATGTCTATTGACTTTCTCAAGCAAAAATTGCCGCGCAACAGGTGTCAAATCACCCGATCTTTTACGGGCCAACCTTCGGTCTTCACGGATTCGTTGCAGCTCTATAAGTGTGTGCTCGTCCTCTAACTGTTTATTGCGTTGCTCCAAGTATTTGATCCGACATTCTGCCTTCAGTAACTTCTCATTCAATCTATCAATCTTGGTCTTTTGTTTCGAGCTAGGAGAGCTCCTATCCACATCACTCAATGCAACATCAATATCATGACCACCTAAATGGCCCTCCTTGTAAATTGGCTCCTTCCCTCTATCCTGAACCTGTACCTGTACTGAAGAAGAAGGCGAGACCCCTTCCACACTATGTGGAGATAATACTCACCGCGTAGCTGCAAATAAGGCCCTGTGGCCTCGCTGATATGTCACACATGCTGGAGCGCTGACATGCTCAGTCTCAGGAATGTCAAACTGATGTGAAGGCCCTCCCTCATCATGAACTATCTCGGGAGGTGGCTGTGGCACTGTGAAAAAGTCGCGAGAAATGAAATCCTCCCAAGTAATGCCCTGTTGTGCCAACTGATGAACCACTATGTTCTTGATCAGCGCATAATGATAAATACTCCTGTGCTATTGTGTAGGGGTCTTCCTTTGTACTAATACAACCATCCTCTCTATGTTGCGAAACATGAAGTATGGAATGTTCATCAGACGTACCCTTGTAAAATGCATCAACAAATAGACTGGTACGCATAAAGATGGGAGAATCTGCCCTCACAACTGAAGTACCGAATGATGAGCTTCATCAAAGGTGCAAGCTGATCATTCAGGTACTGGAAAGGAAAAACTATACTCAAGTGCCTCATATACCCAGGTTTGATGTATGGCTCATAATAGGATTTCTCTAGTTGCTGATGTTTATTCCATTGCTCTCCAATATTTGGTATCCCGGTGGCCTCTGCAATAGTCTCTGGTGACAGAATGAAATTAATTCCAGCAAGGTTTACATGGCCATTATGTAAATGTAGAACAAACAAGCGAGCTAATTCATGATGATGGTGAATTTGTGAAATTTGCTCACAATAGTGATAGCATGAATGGTGGCGAAAACAATCCATTGCAAGTGGGCAAGCATGCAATTAAGCTAAAGAAGTGGGCTCTTCTCTGAGATGCTTTCCACCTTTGCCACCTCTGCGAGACCTTCGAGGCACATTACCCTCTGTTGTGGAATCACTGTCATTCTCCTGCTCATAAACTGAATCTGTGTCTGACATGGCTTTTGAAAACACAATGACTACAATATATAGGAGGTCTGCAATATGTAGGATGTATGTTGTAGCTGTGGTGAAATCACAATTTCAATACATGCTCGAAAGCCAACCGAAACATCATAAGACTTATGCCATAATGGACATTCTGTTTTAGTGTATTGGGCATAAAACAGTCATAAGGACAGTTTGACAAATGGACCAAAATATGAAGTGTTGTTGGCTCAAAGCTTACAAATGGGTATGAGGCTATGTTTCACCAAGGGAGAGTAGAAAAACCTTCACCAATCATCCATAAACACCCTTAAGGAGATTTTGGTGAGGCCTAGGGTTTCATTTGTTTTTTACACTCAACACATCACACCTCTCTTCAAACACACTATAAACAATATCAAATTGATTGAATCGGTCATAGAACACCTACTTGCAGATTTGGAGGCAATTAGACACGATCTGCGTGCATGAATATAAATAGATTTTGTGCTGGACTGAGTGCGTAGCGCACTATCTCAGTGCGTAGCACACAGCCTGATGCGTAGCGCCTGTGTATTTTTACACTGGCCGCGCTAACCCAATGCGTAGCGCACTGCCCGGTGTGTAGCATACACCTCCAACGTGTAGCGCACCCTCCAACACTGTCCACAGGTATGCAACTCGCGGTTTTGGCCTTCAAACGCTTAGACACGATGTTGCTTTGGGAATTTGTGTGCAAATGGACTTGTTTTCCCTTTTTATAAGTAAACAAAATATCTCATTTGATTTAAATTGATTTCAAAAACCCACTTTGTAAGGTTTGGCACTTTTCACTTTTGATCTTTAAATACAACACTGCTTTTTGATTTTCTCATGCTTTTCTGAGGTTTGGATTGATCATTTTTGTTGATTTTTGCAGGGATCTGGCATTTGGCTTTGGAGAAGATCAGTGACTTGCTATGAAACCTTTGAAATGACAAAAATACAGTTATTTACAATAACAATTTTTAGTTCCAAAACAGAGTTTTGGACTAAAAATGTTTTAAAATGCTCTATGAAAAAATTATTAAATAAGAGTCTTTTGAAAACAACCTCATGACCTGCAGGCTTGTTTCATGTATATGCAAAGGACTGACAACCCTAGACTCTAGGACACTTTTATGACAATGAATGCATGATTATGGACTTCAGTGATTTTTGAGAAAATTTGTTTTATTCACTAACCCTGCAAGGACAAACATGAGGAAACACAAAACAACCAGACTCCCTCGTTAGTCAATGGCATGGCCCTAGCGGAATGCAACAAAGTGGAACAAGCGAGACACCTAAAAATGATATGCAAAAGCAAAAAGATCTCGGATGGAGGGCTGTAAGGACTGACTCTAATAGATTCTAAATCCTCGTAAACCCAAGTAAATTTTCCTTATTATTTTTTTTCTGTCCCCCACCACCAATGGGATTTAGATAAAGATCAGAGAGTAAACTGAATAATTCCCGATCTGGAATCTCTTTTGGGACAATACCTTCTGGTTGGGACAATATTTGATCTACTATGCCTAGATAATAATTACAAACATAGTTAAGGGATGGTTCAAATCCAACCATTTCAAATAAGGTTTTACCCTTTACTCTGGAAACTCGGATATCCTCAATAATAGGTAATACTTCTATTACGGGCATTGGACAGGCTTCTACATATTTATTTATAAGATCTCTTCTAGATGTACGATTTCCCACCAAGCCTGCTAATCGGAGTGGATGTGTACGAGCTTTTTCCCTTATAGAGGCAGTAATACGATTAGCTGCAAATAATGCATCGAATCCATTATCTGTAATAATAACACAATAATATGCATAGTTCAATGGAGCGGAAAAACCTCCACAGACCACGTCACCTAATACATCGAATAATATAATATCATATTCATAAAATGCATTTAATTTTTTTAACAACTTTACAGTTTCTCCCACCACATATCCTCCACACCCGGCTCCTGCAGGTGGACCCCTAGCTTCCACACAATCCACCCCTCCATAACCCTTGTGAATTACATATTCGAGCCAAATATCCTCATAATGATAATCCTTGGATTGTAAAGTATCTTGATAGTAGGTATTAGAAATCCTGTAAGAGTAAAAGTATTATCGTGTTTGGGATCACACCCAATCTGTAACACTTTTTGACCATGTCTCGCTAGAGCAACTGAGATATTACAACTAGTTGTTGATTTACCGATTCCGCCTTTCCCGTAAACAGCTATTTTCACTACCAATCGTCCTTTATCTAAATCTAAAAGTTATCTCTTTATTTCAAGGTTCTATATAATCGAATTATTCTTTTTTCAAGTAATACCTAATATTGAATGGTAGCAATAATTATAGATCCTATTGTATTTATAGGCCAATACCTCTAGGGTGGGGTGTCCAAGAGTTGATAAAAAACCTTATTGAGTTTCTCGTTTATACATTGATGATCATGGGTCGGTCCAAAGAACAAGAATCTTGCCCATATATGGGAACCCTCCACTGTTCCTCAGTAGCTCAGTGGTAGAGCGGTCGGTTGTTAACTGATTGGTCGTAGGTTCGAATCCTACTTGGGGAGATCTGTTTTATTCAAAATAAAGCTCGTTCTTACCATTAGGAGTAAGTCAAATGTTACTTGTCCTTGTTCATAATATATGAATGCACAATCACCACAGGATCAAGATAAGATCCCGGTCGTCCGGGAAAGGAAAAATGGAAACAACGGTCTCTTCGAAATACTGAAAAGTTCGGAGAAACAAATCCATTGTTCTCCTAATCTGATGACATTTCGAGAGCTGAAGGTGAAGAGGCCTCTATTTTCTCGACCCGTTACTAGTCACTCGACCTGTTACTAACTGTTAGAACTATAAGTTCATTCCCTGGAAGTCAGAATTGGATCCCTCCGTGCTGTCAATCTATTTTCCCTCATATTTTCCGTCGGATTTGGAAGAATCTCTTGTTCGATAACCCTAATCTAAAGCTAATAATGAAGAAGATTTATAGGAGGTCAGACACAAATATGCTGGTTACTCTCAGACATACCGGGTATCATTTTTGATAAATGACCCTTTGTGAAGACTAAGTTCCATAGCTTTGCATCCGCTATCCCAATCATAATCTCCCTACCCCTGAAAGGCCTCCCTTTTGTCCCCTTTCGGGGTGGGCGAGGAGGGATTCAAACCGCCAACACCGTGGTTCGTAGCCACGTGCTCTAATCCTCTGAGCTATAGGACCCGTCTCCGCTGGATTCATTCCTAGGAGTCCCTCCCAAAAGGAAGGGATTCCTCTCTTCAGGGTAAGAGGATGCAGAAGAAAATTTATCGCACTGCTATGAGCAAGCCCAGGTATAGCGTTTCAAATAAAAGTAATGTGTGGAGTGGGAAAGAAAATATGTAAGAAATGGGTTTCAAAGAAGATGACCTTCTAATGAGAAGAGGCATTAAGCTTTTTATCATCCTGGCACCAAGCTATTTTCCCACAGGACTTCCCCTATAGTATCGTCATTGCAGTAGAGTTTAACCACCAAGTTCGGGATGGGTTGGTGTGGTTCCTCTATGCCTGGGACACCAGAATTTCAAACCATGAACTGGGAAGGGCATAAATGTGAGAAAGGCATATTGGCTAATGATTGTGAGGCCCCAATTCTGAAAAGGATTAGGGCCAGGTAGAGAACCCTCCTCTGCCCTTCTATCCAACGGAGAGGGAGGGCAGAGCTTTTGGTTTCATAGTTTCATGTTGTCAAACAATTGAACAAAGAAAAGAATAGATGGATAGTACCCGATCAGATCGATCGGGTCATGTAGGAACAAGGTTCAAATCTCTCGGTCTGTTAGGAAGCCTCAGCTGCATATACTTGACACCTATCATAATTATAAACAGCTCGTCTCGCCGTGACCTTATCTTGGATTCTCAATACTTTTGTCACTCCATCCCCTGCAAGGACAGAGAACCCGTCGTTGTCCTAGCCATGTTCGCGACTAGGGTCTCTCAGGGAAGTAAGAATAGGAGAGCACTCATCTTGGGGTGGGCTTTCTACTTATATGCTTTCAGTAGTTATCCGCTCCGCACTTGGCTACCCAGCGTCTACTGTGGGCACGATAACTGGTACACCAGAGGTGCGTCCTTCTCGGTCCTCTCGTACTAGGGAAAGGTCATCTCAATGCTCTAACGCCCGCACCGGATATGGACTGAACTGTCTCACGACATTCTGAACCCATCTCACGTACCGTTTTAATGGGTGAACAACCCAACCCTTGGAATGTACTACTGCCCCAGGTGGCGAAGAGCCCACATCGAGGTGCCAAACCTTCTCGTCGATGTGAAATCTTGGGGAAGATCAGCCTATTATCCCTAGAGTAACTTTTATCCGTTGAGCGACGGCCCTTCCACTCGGCACCATCGGATCACTAAGGCCGACTTTCGTGCCTACTCGATGGGTGGGTCTTGCAGTCAAGCTCCCTTTTGCCTTTGCACTCGAGGGCAGATTTCCGTCCGGCCCGGGGAAACCTTTGCACGCCTTCGTTGCCTTTTGGGAGGCCTACGCCCCATATAAACTGTCTACCTAAGATTGTCCCTTGGCTCGTAGGTCCTGACGCAAGGTTAGAATTCTAGCTCTTCCAGAGAGGTATCTCACTGGTGGCTCAGGCCCCCGGAAGGGGGCCTTCTTTGCCCTCCACCTAAGCTGCGCAAGAAGAACCCAAAGACAATTCCAGGGAACAGTAAACCTTCATAGGGTCTTTCTGTCCAGGTGCAGGTAGTCCGCATCTTCACAGACATGTCTATTTCACCGAGTCTCTCTCCGAGACAGTGCCCATATCATTATGCCTTTTGTGCGGGTCGGAACTTACCTGACAATGAATTTCTCTACCTTAGGACCGTTATAGGATGGAATACCTGATGGGTCGTATATGACAACACCCTTTTCCCTAGATTTATCGATGGAAGGGGACAACTTGCAAATTCAAATTAGCTATTCTATTTCGTATGAATATTGTGAACAAATCTAAGTAATGAGTGATATAAGTATTCCATTGGTTCAAACTTGTATAGGATTTGATTGGGAACAAATAGATTCTAACGTCAGACCTTAGAAGTACCTCTTACCACGGAGGATAAGGCCTTACAAACAGATGACAGAGGAGAAAGGGCCCTTTCAATAATTAATGTATAACGGGAGATTAAACAGTTAACAGAGCCTAGCAATGACTTTGGAGCATATGACGAAACGACCTTGTTACGTGGCGGGTGGTGAATAGGTGAGAAATAATGGACTAGCGATGTGGCGGTTTTCATATGGAGGAGGGGATAATGTATCTATGACATGGCACTGGAGCAAGGTAAACAGTTGGATGGAGGAAAACCACCGACAGATTTCAAGGGAACGAGGGGGGTGTGATGGTTTATGGTTTCAAGCCTTGGGGGCTCGAAACGCTGAGGGAGCACGACATCGCAAAAATTGGTAGCCATTAAAACTGATTTTAGGATCCCCCACCCTTGCGTTAATGGGACACAACTGAAGGGGGGGCGAAAAGCTTCCTCCATTGATCTGGGAAGAGGTAATCTTACCGATTGGAATCTGCTCGGTGGTTATTTATGCACGATATGATGTTTTGTTGGTTCCATAGATATGAAAAAACCATGTTTATTAAAAAGTGATCAAGGTCTTAAACAATAATTAAACCTTGATTAAGGATTTTAAACAATTCCTAATTTAAAAAACTAATTTCAAAGGTGCGTTTAAGCTTAGCAACGTTAATTTTATTTTATAAAACAAATATTTCATTTTGTTGCTTATCTAAAATTTTCATTTGCCTCTCTTTTTTAGAGAAACTACCCTATCATTTTTTATGTGACATGGACCTGAAATAATAATCACTCCTAACATTTTTATTTTCTATTTTGTTTTCGGTCCATATCCTAACTTATCATTTTTTT
Organism: Pinus tabuliformis; assembly: GCA_031772625.1. Classification (NCBI taxonomy): domain Eukaryota; kingdom Viridiplantae; phylum Streptophyta; class Pinopsida; order Pinales; family Pinaceae; genus Pinus; species Pinus tabuliformis. The sequence goes on along the minus strand of CM062820.1, from coordinate 726,167,221 downwards.
GTGGCATTTTGATTTTTTCATCTAATAGCTAACTTATCAAAAACAAGAATGTTACAAAATCGGCTACAATGGGGACTTCTTTCTCTTGTAGAATGCAGAGAACATGCAGATCCATGTGCCTTCTCCTTAGGCTATGGAGTCTTTGTCGTAAAAGTCACACTAACAGTTGGAAAAGTAAAATAAACCGGAGTTTTTACAATGATGGTAGTAAAGTCTACTTCAACTTCTCAATACTGAATATAATGTTTCAGAAATCTTCCATTAATAGGATATGTGGAATATTGTCCCTCTAGATTTTGTAACACAAAAGTGTTGTTCCCTTTTACTTCAACAACATGTAGGGGTCCAAACCATAGGATTTCAAACTTTCCATGCTTTCCCTTGTCTTCTCTTCTGGAATCCCATCTTAGAACTAGATCTCCCTCGTTGAAGTCCCTTTCCCTATCTCTTCTATCAAACAAGCTCTTCATTTTATTTTGATATTTCTTCAATTTGTATTTGACTTCATCTCTGTTCTCATTTAGCTCAATGATTTGATTTATCCTTCTTGAAAAATCATCAGGTTCATCAATTGAATCCTGCATAAACTTTAAAACAGGGAAAGCCAAGTTGGCAAGGAAAATTACATCTTTCCCATAAACTAACTGAAAAGGAGACTTTCTAGTGGATCTCTTTCAAGTAATATTGTTTGCCCAGACTGCATATATTAGATGAGCATCCCAACTCTTTTTGTGATCTGCTAAATTTTTTATGATAGCCTTTACCAGACTTTCATTTGATGATTCTGCAATATCATTACCTTGAGGATGATATGGAGTTGAATGGTGTAACAAAATATGATATTTCTGGCAAAAAGAAATCATTTTAACACTGGAAAATGTTTTGGCATTGTCAGTAACAATCTGGTTTGGGCAACCAAACCTAGATAAAATTTTATCTTCAATGAATTTTATCACTACTGAATCAGTAGAATTTCTTACTAGAATTACTTCCACCCATTTAGTAAAGTAGTATGTTGCAGTTAATATCCATCTATGCTGATTTCTTGAAGTAGGATGAATCTCTCCAATAAAATCTAACCCCCATTAGAGAAAAGGTGTTGAGACTATTGTTGGGATCAGTGGGAGAGCTGCTAGTTTTTGCTTACTAGCAAACATCTGACAAGGGACACAAATTCTGACCTTTTCGCCTACTTGTAAGAACATTGTTGGCCAATAAAATCCTACCCTTAATATCTTATATGTTGTTGCTCTCCAAGCACAATGTCCTCCACAAAATCCTTCATGAAACTGATCAATGATCCATTCAGTCTTTGCTTCTATTAAACATAATAACAAGATATTGGGTGGGTCTTTCCAGTACAGATTTGGATTTATGATATAGTATTTGACTAATTTCAATTTGAGAGTTTTACATTGACTTTTGGAGAATGATGTAGGTCATTCAAAATGAATCAAGAATTTTACAATATCTTAATACGAATTTGATAAAAGATATTTCTCATCAATGTGTACAAAAATGGTATGATCTGAAGGTAAAGGTTCTTGTGGATTCTATTCTTCAGGATGCTGAGAAGGTTCTTGTTGGTTCTCCTCATTTCAATTTTGGGAAGGTTCTTGTGGATTATCCCCTTCTGCATAGACAAAAGGTTCTTGTGGATTCTTCTTATTTGAATTTTGGGAAGGTTCTTGTGGGTTCTCCCCTAGTATTTCCAAAACAGAGTTGATACCTAGCACTTTCCAGTTGGATTCAACTAGAAGCTTATATAATCCTTGACCCTTTACTAGATTTGTGGTTTTGATAGTTAGATCATACTCCAAAATTTGGGTGATCCATCTACCTTCCCTCCCATCAGTATCTGGTTGAGTGAGAACAGTTTTAACACCACTGTTGGGGACATAGGTTATGATGGTTGAATGTAAAACATACAACCTAAAATATTTCAAAGACTTGACTAAGGCATAAGCCTACTTCTCGATTATGTCATATTTGAGCTCAGCATCTCTCATCACTTTGCTAAAAAAGGATATAGGTTTGCCATGGGAATCTTCATTCTCTTGTAGTAAAACAACAGTAAGGGTTGTTTCAGAGGTAAAGGAAAAGATACTTAATGGTTTGGTTTAATTAGGACTGGCCAAGGTTGAAGCTTTAGAAATGGCTTTCTTGATTTGTTCAAATTCATGTCTGGACAAGATAGTCCATTTAAATTCATGACCCTTTTTAAGCATATCAATTATATCTTTGACAATTTCATAATATTTGGGTATGAATCTTCTTAAAATTTTGATTTTACCAAGAAAAGCCTAAACTTCCTTTTTATTTCTTGGTAATGATAATGTTTGAATGGCTAATACTCTGTTTGGATCAATAACTACTCCATCTTTAGAAATTATATGGCCAGGCAATTTCACTTTTGTAATAGAAAATAGAGACTTCTTTGGATTTAATGATATTCCAAATATCCTGCATATTTCAAAAACCTTCATCAAGTGTTTTAAATGTTTTTTATCAGCATCAGAAAATACTGTAAGGTCATCAAGTTAATTAACAAGAAATTTATTTATCTAGCCTACAAAAGCTATATCTATAGCTCTTTGGAATGTAGCTCCTACATTTGTCAAACCAAAAGGCATCCTTGCATACATGAAAGTACCCCAAGGTGTTGCGAAGGTAGTCTTTTCCCTATCTTCTTTGTCAACCATAATCTGATTATAACCTGAAAAACCATCTAACATAGAAAGTCAGTTAGCTCCGGAAACTTTTTGAACTGATCCATCTTGGGTAATGGATAGTTATCCTTTAGTGATGCTTTATTTAAGTTTCTAAAATCAACATAGAGTCTAACTTCACCATTCTTTTTCCTGACAGGTACTAGGTTGGAAATCTAATTAGAATATATTAGTGGAAGAATAATTTGTGCATCTAACATTTTCTTCAGCTCTTTCTCAATAGTTGCTAGAAGAACTAGATTAATTCTACAGAGTTTTTGCTAGTAGGGTTTAGCTTTAGTTTTTAATGGGATCTTCTGTTTAATGATGGATGTATCATAATTTTTAAGATCAGCATAAGACCAAGCAAACATATCTTTGTAATTTTTAAGTAACTTAAGATATTCATTTTTAAATGTTGGGACTAAATATGTAGAGATTTTTATATTTTGAACTTGTTCTTGGGTTCCAATACTGATTTCTTCTATGTCATCTTCACGCGAAATGGATGGAGGGTTTTGAGGGACATCATTATAATCGAATAATTTCTCTAAAGGAATTAACCCTTTATGAATGAAGGTGTTTGATAATTGTATGATGTCATGATCTGTAATGTTGGAATTTAGTTTTGAATCATCATTAGCTTGAGGATTAACCATATCAAGATTGTCTTCGTCAATTTGTAGAAGAGAAAATTCACCTACAAGTTGAAGGAAATATTTTAGTTGTTCATCATCCTAAAACGATTGCTAATTCTTTTGGTTATCAAGTATAGATAGCTTGTATTTGACGTGGATTTGGTATAACACTTGTTTTTTTATCAAGAATCGTGAATGAGCTTGCAGAGACAACGAAAGAATCTGCATGTATGTTTTCATTTCTAGGGACATAAGCTATGTTGAAGGCATCAAAGAAATTTTCAATGGAATCCCAAACCTCATTTCGATAAGGCCTGATCCTAGGGTTCTTTGTTTGGCAAACATTTCTAACTTGTCTTACAATGAGTTCGGAGTCAGTGAAAACACTCAAGTTGTCTACCTTAAACCTCTTAGGTAACTGTAGTCCTAGAAGGAAAGCCTCGTATTCTACTACATTGTTTGTAACTTCAAATTCAAGTGTACATAATTGTGTAATGTTTTCTTTTTCTACTGAGATTAATATTACCCCAGCCCCTGCTCCATCCTTAGTACAAGAGCCATCAAAGAACAACTTCCATACATTAGTTTGATTTGATATAGGGTTTTCAATTACATCTTCAATTTTCACTTGAGATTCATGTATTTGATTTGAAGAGAGTTGAAAGTAGCCCAATGGGTTCTTTGGTTGATCTATTTTTCATACAATATGCACAAATCTAACCTCTCTATACAACCTAAGATGTTCTCCCCCATAAACTGGAATGGTGGCATAAGACATGTCCATCTAAAGAGTTCCCCCTAATTTGGCATATCAAGACCTTGAAAGGAGCATTCCAAATTTGGGAGGGATATTAGTGACAACAATATCTAACACTATGCTCTTTACTGGGGTTTGGGCAAGAGTGACTACTAAATCCTTAATCAATCCTAGACAAGGTACCCTTTTGGAATCAAAGGTGTAGAAGTCATGATAGGATCTAGTTATGTGAAGATTTAAATGATCCATGATAGTTTTTGGCATGAGATTATGTGATGCTCCAGAATCAAGCATACAATTGTATAACATGGAGTCATTTTTCTTTACTGTCACATAGAAAGGGGGTACTATTCATCTATCATGTCCGAGCTAGGACCAAAAAAAGCTACTGGTTTTTCATCTTGAAGGTTGATAACATCACTTTCAACATTAACAGAGGTGTTTTGTATCCATTTGGAAACTTGATTTTTATATCCAGGTTTTTTGAAAGTTCTGAAAGTGATATAGGGATCTTGACTCTTTCTAATTCCTTTTCAACATTAAATGCAGTTAAGACAGTTTTATAATTCGAGTTGTATCAGTTGGCTGATTTAATGGTTGAATAGTATTCGTCTGAGTTTCAATAGCTCTGGTATGATGTTCAATGGTTGGAGGTTCCTTAGGAGGTCTCCCAGGGGCAACTCTAGGTCTAAGATCATATATTTTGTTTAGATTTGCGATCAGAAATTCAGAGAAGCCATGGTATTTGGAAACCTGTGAGGATTCATGATCTTCTTGAACTTGTTTATTTTGTGAAAGAGGAAAAATAGTGCTTTGAGCAGAAGAGGTATCCATATTGTTAATGTCTTCAGTGATAGTCATGGTATTGTGATCAGGTTGTTGATCATCTATTAATAAAGGAGTTGGAACCCACTAATCATTACTGGGTCTTTGAAGAATTTCCAATTGTGGAGTTTTTTTATATTGACATTGATTCTGGTTTTGAGGCCATGTGACCGTTTGTTGAATTATTCTAGGTTGAGTTTCAATCTTGGAAATTCTATTCGATAGATTTCTAATAAGTGAAGTGATCTCATCAATTTTCGAATCTTCAGTTTTAGTCTTTGAAGAAGTAGAGGCCTCTTGACTAGATTTAAGCTTTCTTTGGGTCTTTTCCTCTTTAACTTTTAAAGTGGCCGAGGCAGCCCTATTTGCTTCCACCTCTATAGCATTAGTTTTCATGTCTTGAATATTCCTATAAGTTCTTTCTCTTAACATTCCAACAAAATCATCTTCAAAGGCTTTTGAAAACCTATATTTGGCTGCTACTATAGGGGGTTTGCAATCAGGGGGCATCTTAAAGTAAAGTTTGCTGAACTTTTTAATAAAATCAGATACAAGTTCACCAAAGTTTCATTTTAGTTCTTCAAACTCAGTTAAAACGTAAAGAGGATCTTTCTTCACACCCCATTGGTTTTTCAATATATTTGTTAACTCCTCCCAAGACCTAATGGAATTTACAGGTAACTTCCTAAACAAAGTTCTAACATTTCCTTCAAGAGATTGGACAGACAACCTCATATAAACACTTTCTTGTTCTATGTTCATATTATCTGTAAAATCTAGGAATGCTTGAAGATGGTCCTCAACTGAGGAACCATTTTCTCCATTATACCAAGGAATGTGTTTTAAATATCCAGGAGGGAAAGCATCAAGGTTTTGAGGTAAAACTAAAGCTTCATATCTAGCCTGTACAATAGGCTGGAATGCCATAGTAGAAGATGGTATGAGATGTTTTTGTAGATGATGAAGAAGAAGAAGAAGGTGATAAAGAAGGTGTATATCTATGTGGAGGTGAAGAAGGAGGAGATCCTTAATAACTAACTTTTGGACCTCTGACTGAATATCATATTTTGTTTCAAAGAGTGGATTTGAGTATATAGAAAATTTCCCTTTAGGTTGTTCACAAGTAGAAGGGAATGAATAAGTGGTAGGGGATACGAAGTCTGTAGGTTTGTATTCAGGTAAATGAGCAGCAAAGTAGACTCATATTTAGGTGATCCTAATGGTAGTGGGGGTTCTTGACATGTTTCAATTAAGTGAATGAGGAAAGTTGATTTGAAATCAACTCCCCTTTCTAAAAGTTTAGAAACCCTAGGTGATAATTGTGTCCAATCTGGATTGGATGGAATGTTTCTATAGGGATCAAATGATAATATATATTTAGACTGCAAGGCTAAAGAAGAAGAAGAAGGTTGAATTATTCTTTTGGAATTGGCCCTTCTCACAAGTTTTTTTGGATCTGACAGAGAACTAATCATGTCAGATTCAGAATGGGATCTAGTGTGCTTAAAAGGTGCCAGTTTGGCATAGTGGAGTCTCAAGGTGAAGAATTTTGACCTATCTATACCTTTAGTCACCTTTAATGCAATAGGATTTATATCGTTTTCCCAGGAAAACTAATCAAATTCGAGTACACGACAATGACACCATATTGATGTTGTACCTCTGAGATGATAATGGTCAATTGATCATGCCAGAGCATGTAAGATATTTGTTTTCAGGGTTTTGGTTTTGGTTTTTATGGAGGACCAATACATAGAACAAACTGTAAGAATGATGTATTTAACTCTTTTAGATAGTACTAATAAAAAAACAAAGGGTTTCTATTTAACTTCACACTGTGATTTGAATTTATAAGGTGTGCAGAAAGAATAGTAAGAAGATATGATTACTTTAAATTTCATATAGAAAGATAAATCATCATAAGTAGAAAACCTCTGACCAATGTTCAAAATTTACATGAAATATCCCTAGAATTACATAAGATACTAAAATTTTTATGATTTAGAGGGAGCCTTTCAGACAAACAATCCAATATCTCAATTTCTTTATGATAATAACTTTAGAAGGAATTTTAAGAATAATTGTAACACATTTATTCTCACCTGATATCCCTGTAAAACTTAAACATATGTAGAATTAATAGAATGAATGAAGCACATGAAAAACTTACAGAAGAAAATAGGACTGTATGATACTAAATTCAAAATCCTTTGCTTTATTATCAGTCATCTAGAAACAACTTGTACATCAATGCCTTACAAAATTGTTTATGGAAAGGTACCATCCTTAATAACTCATAGAAGATAGTTATTTATACAAGTTTAGATAGTAAAAAAAATATCCTAAACTGATTAAAAATAGCTTGAAAGAAGATAGGAAAAGAAAACTACTAAATGATGTGTCCCTACTAGATAGGAAGTTGTTGATGACTATTACTTCAAAATCTGTTGTTATTGTCTTCTTGTTGGAATGGAAAGTTAATCAATTGTTTCACATAATTGATCCCACATTTTCTCACTTGGTATCTCCATATTTACCATTCTTCTAAATATCTCATCAACTTCGGTATATCTCTCAAAATTGGGTTTAGTGAAAAAATGGTGTCCAACTTCATATTTGATTGTGAGGTCAGAACTCAAAGCTTCCAAAAACTCTTTGCCGGTAATTTGTCTTTTTATCCCTGTGAAATTGTCTACTATCTACTGCAATAGTATATAGTCTTTCAAAGTAATCCTCCAATTTTACTAGCTGATCATTTCATGACACTATCTATGATAACCCTTTCTTATGCAACATACTAAATTTAGAATGAAACCTTCTGACTTCAATATTCAAAGCTTCACACTTTGTTTTTCAGCTGAGTTAACAGATTTTTCTTCATTAGGACTTTCTTAATTTCCAAAATAGTATTTTTCTTATCTGGAATATTCATCTCTTGTAACTGCTACCTAGTTTTAGAGTTTATCACTTTGATCATCCCTAATGCTTCTTTGGGTTTTGTGCACAATGCTGCCTTCTGTTTCTCTATTTCTGCCCTACATCTTCTTTGGCTTAGGCCAAAGTGTCTACCATTAGATTCTTACTCTCTAATTGTCTAACCTTGAGCTCTAACCTGTGTGACTTTTGCATTTCCTCTAATTACAAGGTATCATTTTTTACTTTCTGTGACTCAAGGGTTTAGAACTTTTGGAGCAACTTTTAATTTTGTTGTTTTTGTATTTGTAATTCCTTTAATAATCATGTTGTTTCAACTGTTGCTGAATATGAAGCAATGTCAATAGGAGATGAGCTTAGATCTACACATGTCATAGGAATTGTTGTCATTAAGGTCACAACAAGTTGTGCTGCATCTTTTTCTTTGAGCAGTTGTTCTATCTGCTCTTCCATTTTCTTGATCTGTATGTTTTTCTTAATGATGAGCTTCAACATCTCCTCCGTGTTTTGTTTATTTTCTTTCATCTCTTTGGTTTGTGGATCCTCAGTTGAAGGCAGTTTCAACTGTTTCTTGAAAGTTGCTATTTCTACATTCTTCTTCTAAAGTATTTCTTCAATTGCTTTACAATCTTGGGGATCATATCTAGTTTTAATAATAATATCTTCAAAAGACTTTAATTTGTTATCTTTAGCTAAATATGAAAGTTTTTCAATCTTAAGTTGTGACTGGACATTTGACAAGGCAGTTCTGAGCTTGGAAAGAGACATGGCAGTTGTAGTCATTATTGAAAATAGAATTTCACCTGATTGCCTATGCAAATCCATTTGACCAATAGGATGTATCTGGTTTACATCAAATGAAAAGATGGTCTTCTTGTAGTCTTTTGTGGATTTAGGAAATGGAATTTGAGCCTGCAAAAATGCCAGTTGCATCCCTCCTCTTTCATTGTCAAAGGCAGAGAGAAGTTTGTGCTGACGAGTGGATGTCTATTTCCAAAACTGACTGTACACTTGTGATTTAAGACTTTCATTATTTTGTTTGATTTCCAAAAATGTTGAGAAGATATTAATATCTCCTGCTAAGCTGGTCTCAGTAACTGAATAATCTCCATAGGTTCATTTGAAGAAGGAGTTGAAGAAGTAGAAGGATTTTTGGGATCAGTGGTCTCTGCTGATGAAAGATCTTCCAATTCTCCAAGGCCAATTATTTTTGGTGGCTTCCTTCCTGATGACATTGATAGTCCAGTGTTCTATTTCTTTTGTAGAACAAAATACTATTTAATTGATTTTATAGCTAATTGAGTTTCCTCTCTATCTCTTTTGTGCTGAGTACTTTGAGTGACTGGAGTCTTTACCTGTGGAGTGGATATAACCTATTCATCTTCATCTGTGAGAGTTCCTTTAGACCGCTACTCCTGGTTCATAAACTTCTCCATTTCTAGCTTGGGAGTATGGTTGTAAGGTGTTGCCTTCCACTGCACTCTTAGGGCTGAAATGATCCCAAAAGGAACATAAGACCATGTGAAGCTTGGGTGGAGATTCATGTTCTTCAATAATTTGTCTACTTCTGTACCTATAGACCTAATGTTAGAAATTAATGTCCCTACCTTGGCCTTGAGTTTGAACTATGATTTCTTATTTCTTGAGACAAAATGGACTTCATCCACATTTATCATCCACCTGATGTATTCCAGTGAGAATATCCTCGTTGGCACATACTTAGGCCGTTTGCATGAAGCCAACTCACTGCCATATATCCTAATCTCAGTGTAATTCTAGTAGAGGTACCAGTCATTAGTATTGGTCTCCTCTGATAGGTGCAATGTCTTCTTAATATCTTCTCCAATTCTAGGCTCTGCCTGGCTATTCAGTAATTGAAGAACTTGATGGACAAAAGAATCAATGAATTGAGAGAATGTAAAATTTAATGATCCTACTTTCACTAAATGTTTCCAGTGCATCACTAAATGATTCACTTCCTGCTCATATTGTCTATTAAACTTAAGTGGAAATGAATCTCCTTGTTGAAAAAAAATAAATGGATTATGACTGAGCTATATCTGAAAACTCCTTGAGTGGTAGGATTCATAAATTGTTCATGTATACTATCAGCCAGAAATTGGCTATAATTATACATGAAAGTAGGTTGGTATTCTTTACTGGAAATGGAAAAGAATCCAAGCATGGATTCATCAAGAGATTGGTGATTTTCATAGCCTAGGAGGTATGATAGCAGGGAGATAATATGTCTAGTGGTTTTAGGGAACATGGAAAATGAATAAGGTGGATTTCTCTTGGGTAATTCAACATGTTTTGGTAGTAAAAGTTCAAAGATAAGGGCTCTCTATGGGAAAGTGAGTTTATTGTAAAGGTCCATGAGAGCTACTGGTGAGAAATGGCTAAGGGAGTCAGATGGAGGTATCAATAACATTTGGTTTTTGCTTTGAGAAGTAATGGTGATCAGGATTTTTCCATCCTGGGTCATCACTGTTCATTTCATAGTATCATACCTGGCTTGACACCAAGTAATTAAATCAGGGAAGTGATGAGTCTTGGGAAAAGAATATAATGGCAAAAGTGTCTCCCAACAGCGAATGGGGTCCTCTTTAGCAACATATTTATGCTTTAACCATGAACGCAATTCATCAAAATCAAATTCACATTCACAGTAATTTATCTTGAAAAGGGAGTCTATAGGGGGCATATCAACCAAATCAAGCGAGATTGTAGAGGGATTCCCTTCTTCAGCAGCCTTCTACATTTTAGCTTTAGGAGCTATCTTGCTACAGGGGAAATCTAGAAACTATTTCAATTAAAAGATGGATAACAGTGGTGAAAATACAAAGAGTGGTGAATAAAGCTTTTGGTATATGGATGGAAGAAGAAAAGTGGAAAATATTAGAGCCATGGGGTATTTATAGGTGAAATTGGGCTTAATTGACTGTTTAAGTCTAGATGTAGGCAATTAATTTGCAGAGGAGCGAGAATTAATGTCGAATAGGAGATTAAATGGTTAATAGAGGCTGGCAATGACTTTGGAGCATATGGTGGAATGGCCTTGTGACGTGGCACATGCTGAATGGCTGAGAGATAATGAACTAGTGACGTGGTGGTATTTGTATGGAGGAGAGGATAATGGATCTATGACACGGCGTAGAAGCAAGGTCAATGGTTGGATGGAGGAAAACTGCCAGCAAATTTCCAGGGGGTGGGGTGTGATTGTTTATGATTTCGAGCCTTGGCGACCTGAAATACTGAGGGAGCACCACATCGCAAAAAGTGGCAGCAATTAAAACTGCTTTTCGGAGCACCCCCTCGCATTAATGGGAAACCGCTGAAGGGGGCCCGAAAAGCTTCCACTATCGTTGGTCTGGGCAGAGTGAATCTTACCCATTGGAATCTTCTTGGTGGTTATTTGTGCGCGATATGATGTTTTTTCGCTTCCACAGGTACGACAAAATCATGTTTATTAACAAAGAGATCAAGGTCTTAAACAATAATTAAACCCTGATTAAGTATTTTAAACACTGATTAATTTAAAAAACTAATTTCAAAGGTGTGCTTAAACTTAGAAACCTTAATTTTATTTTCTAAGGAAAATATTTTTCTTTTGTTTCTTATCTAATATTTTAATTTGCCTTTCTTTTTTAGAGAAACTACCCTATCATTTTTTATGTGACATGGACCTGAAATAATCATCACTCCTAGCTGATCATTTTTTTGTGGCATTTTGAATTTTTCATCTAATAGCTAACTTATTAAAAACAAGAATGTTACAACACATGTAGCCCCCCTATCACGTAGCTCGATAAACTAGCCAATGTAGTTTATAGTCTTGCGCCTCCTTGCAGCTGCCTGGAGTGCTAATATTGTGCTACCGGCATGTAGTCATTGGGTCAATTCCCCTGTGTATGGATTCAATCAGCTTCCACTTACCCTTCCCGAAAATGGGTCTCCATTCAACTTCGCGAGCTGGATTTCTCCACCATTTGTAATGTCTTTGATAACATATGGCCCTAGCCAGTGCATCTGAAATTTTCCTGGAAACTTCTCAAACTTATTGTCATATAATAAAACCAAATCATTTACCTTGAAGGTGCGCAATTTGATGTCCCGATTGTGCAAGGATTTTTCACATTCCTTCTGAACCTGTTGATGGAATCCAGCCAAAAACCTATCTTCCTCGAGCTCTATCAGTTGCGGGAGCCTTTCTTCTAAGGCTCCGTGGTCCACCATTCCTTTGAAAGCTGCTATGCGTAGACTAAGCACAATGTATTCCATATGCATTATAGATTCTATGCCATAGACCAACCCAAAATGTGTCTGACCAGTAAACTTTTTACAAGTACTTCTGTAGGCCCATAACGCTGCTTGTAGTAGACCTTCATCAACACATTCTCTAGTATCTTATTAAAATACTCAACCATTCTATTGCCTTGAGGATGGTATGGCATACTCTTCTGATGGTAAACCTGGAACTCTTCTGTCAATGCGCTAATCGTTTCATCAAGAAAATGTGTACCGCGATCACTCATAAAATCCTTCGGGAAACCAAACCTAGTCAACACATATCAAAACAAGAATTTTGATGTTGTCACCCCAGTACAATCTTTCACGGGTTGTGCCTCTGCCCATCTAGTCAAATATTTTGTCACGGTGATGATATACCATGCACCCATCTTCTTGCTTGGAGGTTGAATCGGTCCTACAAAATTGTTTGCCCATTTTTCAAATGGCTTCAATGACACATGTGGATTCAAAGGCAGATCATCCCTCCATGATGGCTTGCCTATCCTTTGACATGCATTGTACGCCCTACAATATGCTTTAGAATCCTTAAGCAACGTCGGCCACCAAACCCAGCATGCAAAATCTTCTCTATTGTTTCTTTTCCTGCATAATGTCCTCTCACAACTCCTCCATGAGCCTCAACGTGGATACTGCTTCTTTCAAAGTCAGGCACATAGCGTCGAAGTATTTCGTTTGATCCCATCTTATACAAATTGCCTACAATAACTAAAAATTCTGCCATGCACACCACCAATTCTTTCTTCTGTTGACTGGTGTATCCCTCTGGAGCCATCCCTGTAGTCAAAAAGTGTATAATGTCCACAAAGTGATTATCCGCTATGTGCACCATGAAGAGCTACACATCAGGAAACCCTTCCTCCAAACTGGTAGGATCCTCCCCTGTTTCAATGTGCGATAGATGGTCTAGCCCTGGATTCAACCTTCCTAGCTTCACAATCACCTCGAAATCATACTCCTGAAACAACAACAACCATTTGTATATCCCCCCCCCCCCCCCCCCCCAACATAGACTTATTAACTAGATATTTCAATGCATAATGGTCTGTGTACATCTTAAAATGTCCTCCTAGCAGGTAATGTCTGCACTTCTGCAGTGCGTACACCATATCCAAACCTTCGTGCTTTGTTGTTGAATAATTATTTTAAACCTTAGACAACTTCCTAGTTGCGAACGTTATAGGGTGATCCATTTCTCCTTCACCAACCTGTCTCAGCACTGCTCCTAGCGCAATACTTGAAGAATCCACATGCACATGAAATTCCTTCTTCTAATCTAGGAAGACTAGGATCAACGTGGTGACCATTTTCTCCTTCAGGATATCCAGTCTTCAATGACATTCTTCATCCCAACAGAATGTAGCATCCTTTTTCAACAGTTTCTCCATAGGCGTGATAATCTGGGCATAAATTTGAACAAACTTCCGATAGTACCTAGTGTGGCCTAGTGTTGCATGTAGCTGTTTAAAACTTCTTTGTGCCTCCAAATTAATTATTACCATGATCTTAGTAGGGTCCACCATAAGTACTTTCTTATATACCACATGACACAACAAGATTCCGAAAGGGACACAAAGCAAGCATTTCTTCAGGTTTAGCGTGCTTTGATACCTTCGGCATGTATCCAACTTCAAGCACAAGCTATATACATGGTGCTTTAAAAGCCCAAACATTGTCCAATCATGAAAATATACCTCCAAGAACTTGTGAATGAATTCTTTGAACATCGCAATGACTATGCGCGATAAGATTTTTGGTGCATTATTAAGTCCAAAAGGCACCACTGTATACTGGAAACATCCCCACTCTATCGCGAAGGTGGTCTTACTCTTATCTTCTGGCATGGTCTTTATCTGATGGTATCCAGAGACCCATCAGTGAATGAATAGGCCTCCTTCCCGCCAACATTATCTAGTACTTCATCTGTGAACAGAGTTAGAAAAGGATCGTGAATGCAAGCATCATTAAGCTTCTTGAGATCTACGCAAATCCTTATTTTATCCTTCTGCTTCTTTTCATGAATGACCATGGGACTCACCCAATCAGATTCCTCCACTAGTTCAATAATACCCACTGCAAGCATCTTGTACAACTGCAAGCAGACCTTTTTATTGTAATTGGGATTAAGGTGATATGGCCTCTGCGTAATAGGCTTCACGTTTGATTTTAGAGTTATTTTCATCACTCCAAAATCAACTATGATGCCTTTCAATTTAGAAAATTTGGTAGGGAATAAATCTTGATATTCGTGGAGCGACTCAGCGACTTTTTCCACTGTAGCATCATCCCAGTAATCCCCTATCTTTGCAAACTTTTGTTCTGCTTCTATACCAATCTTTACTTGGTTATTTTTCAGTGGCACAGTGATGTCGCAGTTCTCTATCTGCGGTCCCTATACTTCTCGGTGGCCTTCTACTTCAAGGATGTTAATATTCCTTGGATACTCATCCTTTCCTTCAGCAGTCATATTGTAGCATTCCAGCGCATGGCACAGCTAGGTGTTCCAATCTAGGTGAATCAAGTCGAAAGGATCTTGTGGTATTTTGAAGATTGTTGCCTTAACCTCCTACAGTGCTTCTCCGATACTTTCGAACCCATCCTCAAAGCTGAAGGTCATCAAAAATCCTTCTCTTAAGATGTGCCACTTTATGGTACCATGGTAGAGCTCTATTTTGAGGTACCAATTCATAGGAATGATGTGCATAGTTTGATAAAAAATATGCGCCAACTCTGGCTCTAGCTCCATTCCATAACCTTAGTCCATTTTGCTAAATGATCACACAGATCATTTCTCCCATCTTTTTTTTTTTTTTTTCAGTTAGCTGAACTTTCGGGTGACCAAACCACAATCTCATCATTCTTACGTACTCACACCATTCGTCAAAAATATGTTTATGTGCACCCCACCACCATGTAGGTGTAGCATGCATCGCCAAATCCAGCACTTGGAAGCGATGCTTCTCTGGTACTTCCCTTTCAAATGCATCCAAAAATTTATCTACATCAATTAGAACATCATAATAAGGAAAACATCTTACCTTGGATGATACACAGTGCAGTGATTTAGTCATGAGGTTGCAACACAACGTAGATACTTCGTGCAACCTATTCTTCGAGTGCTCCAATTCTTCATCTGAATCTGACGTACAGGAGATTTCGCGCTCCCATGCAATTTTTCCATCGGCTGTCAGATTAACCTAGTATTGATCCCACAATGTTATCTTATAGATCTGGTCCAAATCATCATCACTTTCCTCATAATCATGGACCGATTCAGTGTAGCACGATCCTTCTGTACGGTCCAATGGGACTACTATGTGGAGGGATTTCCTTTCAAATGACATTGTCTATATTTATAAATTGAATACTTTGTTCATATCAATGACCCAATCAATTCCTAAGAGTGCAGTGTGTGGATTTCAGTCATCAAAAATCTCTATTACTTCAAAATCAGCCAACACACTCGCTCCTTCTATATCTATAGTCACTCCATGCAATCTCCCCATAGGGAAAATCTTCTGTTGATTTTCTATCCTCAAATGAATTGGGGACCATTTCAGCACAGGTCTCCCCATTCTTTCCCATGTCTATTTAGGAAAAACATTCGCATCTGACCCCAAATCCAAAATAATTTGATCCATCTTGTATTCTTCTATTTGCACGGTGAGCCTCATCTCGCGCCCTATTCTCGTCCTATGTCTCCTGATATTTCTAACCACGTGGTGCCCATCAGAAGCATTATCCTTACCAACACATTCTTTTATCAACTCTTGTAATCCTTTCATAGCCCTATTGTCGTGCAATAGTTTCATGCAAGTCTCCAAGAAAGTAGTAAGCATGAAGGGGCCAAGTTCTTTAGATAGCCTATCCTGACTTCCTGAGGTAGAGGCCTTAGTGAATCTTTTCTTTGCTTCCATGAACGTTTCCTTTGCGCACTCCAGATCAAACCCAACTTATTTATCTAGAGCCTTGCAGACCCATCCACCTTATTTAAACTATTTTCCCTTATAATCACAAGTCTTCATACCACTTTGCAATATGATATTCACATTGGGATCCTCTTCGTGAGACTCAACAATGATCATTTTCAGGTTCTAGGTAGGCTGCTGAGGTTGTGTCTTCTTCTCCTGCATTTTAGCTATCAATATAGGAAACTCTTCTATCGCGTGGTCAAACTAAGTACAATACTAGCATGAAAAGCGTGTTTGGCTCATACACTCCTGCGTGTAATGTCCTGGAACTCCACAATTATAGAAAATAACTTGCCCGCAACCTCTCCCAGGTCCTCCTCCTCCTCCTCCTCGTCTGCATCCCTGATATCCTCCGTGCCCTCCCCTGGTGCCTTGATCCAGAGGCCAAGTTTATATTTTCATTTCACACGCAAGCATTCTTTCCATCATCAATTCATAGCTACAACAATTACGTTCATCATGGCCCACTGATTTACATAAATTGCAGAATAGTTGTTGCGGTGTCTGCACAAACTTTTTCAACAAGTGGAAATTGCCTGTCACATGTTTTCTTTCCATTTGATAGATAGCGCACCATAGCGTGATCCCTATACTTGGTCCAGCCTGATCTTCCTACCTCAGGGGCATTGGCCCTCCTCCTTCCATATAATTTGTGAAAAGAAGGTAGTGATCCTTATCATGCCCCTGGCTTCAAAACTTGAGGCACCAAAATTCTTCACGCACTTTCGGCTGAACCGCTTTTTCCTTCTTCAAGCCTTGAAACTATAGGCAAAGGTTATGCAACTCCACATGAATTGGTTGAACTCCCAACATCGCGTCTTGGATAGGTGTGTCATGAAATCTCATTGCGATCTCCAACGCTTCCACCTGAGTCCCTATATTTTGTTGTGACAAAGCAATCCTTAAGTGAGGCAGGGGTGCAACTATAAACCAATCATGGTGTTGATTGTCTGTGAGGTTCATATTGACTTTGTGGATTCTGCAGTTCAGTCTTTGATCGACCTCCTAGGGTTTTTTTCTGATCCCCATCGTAATTTCCTTGAACCCCACTACTGATTTCATTTTAGACATAGGCCTACTGAATTCCTTATTCAAAGCAGTCTGTGTGTCCGCTAATGATGCCAATGGATTATCAGTGTAGTACTTAATGTACCATGTCAATGCGCGATCTTGTAGATCAGTAACCAATTATGCTTTCTTCATAATATCATTTGTAATATTCTACGCTATCCATACAGTCTTCGCAACGAACCAAAACTAGTGTGGGTCCTCATTTCCTAAGCCCTTGGAAACGAGAAACTTTATCATATTCAACATGTTTAACTAAAGCAAAGGTGGTGGCAGTGTGGGCGAAGGTGTATGCTATGGGGGTGAAGATCAAGGTGGTGTGGGCAGATGATGTATTCACGAAAGCCCTTGTCTTATCAACTGTACAACACTTCACAAAGGCATATACTGCTCCCTCGTCATCGCTCGAAGGAGGTTTTATCAATGGGTTGTATTCAAGACCTACTCTTTCTTGATTTCTAAAGAATCGTCCACTTCATGTAGATCCAACCATCAAGGCAATGGCATAACCCACTTTTCACATAAGAGCATTTTAATCCAAGTATTCAAAGATCTTTAATACTTACCTCGCAGTCCCTTGGAAATGCATCGTTCTGCTTCACTGTAATTGACTGAGGTATCAACCATAAATTCTGTCACGAATCCTCCTATGACCCAATCAAGCCAGTGATTGACAGCACACAGAAGCTTATCTTCAGAACCTTCCAACCTTCGCACTAGTTCTGGGGTCCACACTATTGGACCGTCAAGCCTCCACCTTCCTTGGCCGTCTGCCAATTTATCAATCCACTCATATAGTTCAATTGGGAAGGTGAAGAAGAAGATCTCATGTATTTCTCTCTATAGATATCTATCCAACCACTGTTCTTTCGTAAGGTGTGGATTTCTACTTTCTTGTCCCATGAATTCGTGGATATTTCTATCCAACCACTCCTCAATTTCTTTCTTGGTCGGATTCTATTGATGTGACATCACACATCTCTTTATGCAGTTCCCGGTCCCAACGATGGAACCATTTGTTGGCTTGGTGGGTCTTGACCAAGTTCAGAGTTAGTTTCTCCAAACAAATCCCTACACTACTGGCTCTTTCGGCATCAATCCATGAAGCGCGGATTGAAGTCTCACCCAAAGCAATATGGGGGGAATCTTGGAACCAAGTCTCCACACCCAGAGATCAGCATGATGTCATTTTGTGCCTTAAATATGCCTTTGTGTCGATCAATAAGCCCTTATGGCTTATCGATATAACTTCCTTTAACCAGTCTCTAGACCTTCATGAACGTCTACGACTGTCTTTCGTGAACCTTGAATAGATTAATTAACTACTTACGTGCACCAAATATTGTTCTTAACCCAATAATTACCCTGATCGGCTTAAGTGTTTGATAACTTCAACATACAATAAGATAATCTTTGCATAAACAGTTAACAGTAATTGTGTTCATATAATAGTATAAACCATGTAAAATCGCGCATCAATACATCATTATTTCATAAACCCATTATTCATCATATCATAAGCGCATTCATATAAAACATAAGTAAAGAGATAAACACGTGAATTTCTGCAATAATCTTCTTTATTAATACTTAGTTCAGCTTACAGACTCTAGATTTTCCTATGCACTCAGCTGCACGGGTTTGTGCACTCAACTACAGACTCTACTCTAGGCCTCTGCGCACACCACTGTGGAGCCTTTCTGCCTACTCTTCTGGGCTAGCTCTCTAGACTTCTCCAATAGACAAATTCACTACTCTGTGATGATCATGCCTTAGTCTCTCTAAGACACACTTTTTTATACATTTTCATGGTCTGCGAGCCATGGGTAGATCCTCAAAAATCCAACTCAACTTTCATAAAGAAGGGTAAAACCCTTTATAAATATTTTAACTATCTACGCGATCCACGACCACAATTTGTAGAGACTTTACATTTTTATACAAAAAACGCTTGTGCTTTTGCCCCAAAATTGACCCTAGGGGACCCCATGCCAACAATTAACCTGTGAGTCTTTTGAAGCTCTGCCACATACACTGTCAATTTTTAATTTCCACTCTTGAAGGTTTTTAAGATGATTTTTCTGCTTTTCAATCTCTTGGCCTCTAATAGACAAGCCTTCCATAGCTTTGATTAATTCTCCTGATGTATCTATAGATCATGCCTCTATTGTAGTAGATGTTGAAGTCGAAGCACTTAAGGTTGATGTGCCTGCAACTAGGACTGTTGTGAGAGGAATGATTGCTAATTGAGTTTACTGTTCTTTCTCTTTTAGCAACTTCTCGATTTCAGTCTCCATTTGTTTAATATGTCCATTCCATTCAATGATAATTTTGTACATATCTTCTTTCTCCTTCTATAATAGACTAACTTCCTTTGTTTGTGGATCTTTAGTAGATGGAATTTTGAGCTGCTTCTTCAGGGCTGCAATGTCAACATTTTTTCTTTTAAAAATCTACTCAACAACTTTTACATTACTAGGATCATATCCCAGTTTAATCACTAAATTGTATAAAGACTTTATCTTAGTGTCTTTAGCTAAAGAATATATTTTCTCTAATTTCAATTGAGACTAATATTGTTGATTGATGCATGAAGTCTAGATGCTGCCATTTCTAAGTTAGTCAGGGTAGAATACATCATTTCACCTGTTTTCTTGTGCAAATCCATCTGATCAATAGGATGGATTTGATCAATGTTGAAAGAAAAATGGACTCCTTGTATTCATCTGCAATTTTAGGAAAAGGAACCTGAGCTTCTAAGAAATCTATCGACATTTTCCCTTACTTAGTGTCAAAAGTAGAGAGAAGTTTGTGCTGTGATGAAGTTGTTTTCTTCCAAAACTGAGAATAGGTGGATTCTTTTAGGAGTTCATTTTTCTTCTATATCTCCTTATAACTAGAAAATATACTTGGTTCAACTTGATCATGAACCAATTCTCCTGATTGAGGTGTTTCTAGAGGTTCCTAAGAAGATGAAGATGATGGTGGTCCGTTGAAAATGTCTTCAACTTGAGGGAAAGTAGAAGTATAAGGACCTGTCAAAACTATTGTAGACTATACATTTTATTCTTGTAAAAACTCTTCTACTAGATTGGTTTTCTTCCTCTTCTTATATATTTGAAATTATTTTCCCTGAATTTATGTGACTGAAGGGGAAACATCCTCCCTTTGCCTTTTATTTTTCTTTTCCTGGGGCACTAGTGTGTGTGATGTCGTAGTAGAGAGTACTTGTTCTTTTTCCTCCTGCAATGTGTTTTTTTACCATTGATCTTGATTCTTATATTGCTCAATTTAAGGTTTGGGAGTATGAGTGTAAGGAGTATTTTTATGCTGATCTACTCTCAAGTTTGATATTATTCCTAATGGATCATATGACCAAGTGAAACTGAGTTTAAATTTCATCTATTTGAGTAGAAGATCTACTTCTTTTGCTGTTGTCCTGGTATTACAAATGAAAGGCCCAACTTGTGCCTTGCTTTTGAATTGAGATTTTCTTTTAGCTGTCACAAAGTGTAGATCATCCATATTTAACATTTTCATAATATAATCTAATGAAAAACATTGATAGGAAACCTATGATGGCTTCATCAACCCATTGATCGATTTGATAGCCCAGTAAACAAGAAACTATAGAGATAATTTATTTTTTCATTTCAAGGAACATGGTGGATGGACAAGGAGGGTTTGTCTTCGGCAATTAGACATCCTCAGGTATAACTATCTCGAAAATTTTGGCTTTGTGAGGGAAATTCAGGTTTATGTAGAGTTCCATGAGGGAATCTACTGAAAATGGTTTCAAAGAGGTTGAGTTTTCAATCTGAAGCATTTGGCATATGGAGTCAGGGGTAATTGTGAAAAGTATATCATTATTTTGAGCCACAATTTCCCTTTGATTGGCTATGTACCTAAAAATGTACCATGAGACAAATTATGGAAAATGATGGGTTTGATGAAAGGTGAATTGACGTAGGAAGGAGTCCCACAAACTTAATTCGCCACTGAGATCAAGGAATTTTTATTTTAACGAGTTGTGGAATTTGTATAGGTCAAATTCACAACTGGTTTCAGAAATCTTATAGTGTTCATCCACTAAAGGTTGATGGTCTAAGACAATTACAGGGGGAAGCATGGGGTTTTCTCCCTGTGGATTTTGATTTACCTTTAGAAGATATTTTTAAGGAAATGAGATGGAAACAACAACAATTACCTAGGAGTGGTCGAAATAACAGTATTTGTCTTCAATAATTGCAAGAGTTGCAGACATTCACTGGCGTTTCAATTCAAAGGAAAGTACCACTGAACGGGGTTTTGGTTCACTTTATGTGCAAGATCAATTTACCGTTGACAATTGTCTATTTAACGTAGTTGGTTCATTACTCTCAGAACAATTATGCATTGAAATATATAGTTTAATGGTTAAGTGATAGGTAGGGGTGCAACAAGAGCAGGAGTAAAATGGGACGTGGAACTTCCATGTGGAAGGAGTCGACTGGAGTGGAGCAGAAGGAACAGAGCCAATGGTTATTTATTTTAGGCGGGAAGAGGGGAAAGCCGAATTTCGAAGGGGGGGTGAGAGGTAAGTAGTTTAGGTGGGGGCAGGGGGGATTCGAAGTCCGCCAAGGAGCATCATGCTACAAAAGTTGTAATGGGAGATACCCCTTTTCGGACTCCCCCATCTTGACTAACTATTGGAGGGGCGGGGGGAGGGGGGTGGTCTGAAGTGATCACCCGCCATTGATTTGGGTGAGTTAGATCATGACCATTGACTTCAACCCAACTTATATTACATAACGACAAAAGAATCGTGTCAAAACTTTATTAACATTTAAAATAATCACACTTAAACTATATGATTAAGTAATTATACACATTTATTTTTAATTTAAAGCGACATTTAAGCTAGCAGCACTTATTTTTATTTTTTAAGGGATTTTTTTAATCATATTTTTGTTTTTATTTTTGCATATTCATCTATTTTTTTTCATACATATTTATTCCCTTTTCATTATTTATTTATTTTTTTCTAGTTATCTTTTCTATTTTTCTATTTTTTCGTTGGAAATAATTTACAGAATGAAGTATTATTTACAACATCTTGTAACATAAAAAATCAACAGATAATCATCAATTGATCCTATATATTATAAGACCCTAACACGGTGTTCCTTTGATGAATGAGGAACTATCTCACCAATAATGTCCAATCCCCGTTGTTGGAAATGGTTCCTCAACTACTATGGCTAAGAATGGGGAAACTAACTTCTGATCATGACCAACACATCTTTGACACACTGGGCACTTTTGGGCATAGGCATGATCATCCTTAAATAATGTAGGCCAATAATAACTGGCCCTCATCACTTTGTGAGTAGTAGTATTGCTCGCGAAGTGTCCACTGGTGGGTCCATTGTGGGGATCTCTTAAGACCATTTTTGAGTTTGGAGGCTCTAAGCATATAACCAAGACACCAATGTGGTGCTTCCTGAAAATCACAACATGCACAAGCTAGTAAGATAATTCTTTAAGACATATTTCCCTCTTTTTTTGTTTGATAAATGCAAAAGGAAATGTTCGATGCTTTAAATATTATTGTATATCTGAATAACAAGATGTGGTTATACATGTAGGAGGAACTTGCTCAATGTTATATATCTCTATCTCTTGTTCCCACCTAGGAAGATATTCTTCTAGTGAATCCATCACTTTGACAGCGATTTGACAGAGATGATATCTTTTTATAGTATGAACCTTATTTAATTAAAATTCATACTCCTGTAAACACACCATCCAATTCGGTCTCCTCTCACCTAGTTATTGCTGTAAAAAATGCATTCTAACAGTTGGATGAGGAACATAGATAATCATGTGAGCTTTCAGGAGGTAAGGACTAAAGTGTTTAACCACCTTTTACATTGTGTACAGTTGCTTATCAAAGGTGGGATAATTTAGTTTTGATCCCTCAAAGCCAACACTCATGAAAGATATAGGCCACTCATTTCCTTGATTATCTTTATGTGTTAATACAACCACAATATATGAATTAGAAGCGAAAGTATACAACATAAAATATTTTCCAAAATCCAGTCTGTATAAGGCTAGAGCATCAGCTATGCTTGCTTGAATTGGGCAAAGGAATTATTTTCCCTCTTATCCCATTTATATGTAACATATTTCTTTATCATGTTTGTTGTTGGGAAAAGTATCCAATACGGAATGACCCTATCCCACTCTAAGGGTGATAGTACCTCAGCAACAATCAAAGCAAAGCTATTCGAGATTACTTCCTTATGAGATGTAAGAGAGGGGAGAAAGAGATCCACTAACCTTTGTCTTCCGCTAATGATTGATCCAATCTTCTCTCTTTGCTGCTTGCTCCCAGCTCCTTGCTCTTTCACTGACCCAGCTACACCAAGATCCTGCAAAATGGCAAGAGAGGGAAACTACAAGAAGCATACATTCATAATTGATTCAAGGATTAGAATAAATCAAATACACAAGCATAACAATACACTATTGAGACACATGCATATAGAAGAACCTCAAATGCTTTATTAATGGAAGAAGTAAAGTTCAGGAAGTGATACAACCATAAAAGGCCCAATCCAGCATCACCTCCCAGCAGAAAGAAATCTCCTCTTCACCTCCTTCAAGCAAATCACCCAATAGTTCTATACTCAAACCAACAGCACTTCCTTACATTCACAAGATTCCAGCCTCCATAGACCTCATGAGAGAGCTCTATATATAGGAGATTTGGAGAAAGGATGAGTCAGCTTGTAGCTGGCATGAAGCTGACTAGTGTCCACTCCCACTTCAGTTATTCTTCAGTTCTTGAGTCCACTTGGAGGTTCTTGCTTCCACTTGGAGATCTAGACCCTCTTACTCATCACAAGTCGAATTCCCTGATCCAAGTGTCATTTTGGAAGCTTCCTGGGCATTGACACCTTGAGGAATGACTGTGCCACATGTCCCAACTCGCCCAGCGCAGGTAGCCTTCCTTGCAGTTGACATTCAGCGCAGGTAGACAGTGGAGCTCTTGACATTCAGCGCAGATGCTCAGTGGAGCAGTTGACATGATCCAGAATTAGCCTGTTTTTGAGTGTTTTCAGGTGGAGAACTGATATTTAGTGCTGTGGTTTGCTGACCTTGTTCCTCTAGGGGTAGGAACAACATGTTTAGGGACTTTGGATCCCTCAGATTATTGACATTTCATGCTTCATGCTGTAAGGCACAAAAATGTCTATAACAGTTGCCCCCTAAAGTATGAGGTCGTTTATCGGGTGAAATGCTTTATCAGGAGGATCCGAAGTTCATTCAATCGCTGAGAGGTGACCTGTAATAAAATGCAATACAATACATTATTTTTCATTCTGCTTTCATGATCTAGCTGAGGCGGGCATTCTCATGCTCAGCTTTATAAATTCATTTTGGTACATATAACAGACGATCGTCTGATGATAGACTGATAATTCTCTGTTGAAATTATCATCCTTTGAGTAGGATGATCATCTGCTGTAATAATGCACATATCAAATGTCTTTATATTTCCTGAATATATATCGCAGCCCGGATGGATGAAACTAGATCCGGGGTCTTCAAACTCGCTCGATCTTCACTCTAAGTACAAGTCGATCCATGTGAGAATTACGCTGAAGTCGAACATGGAAAGACATCGCTTGATTACCGGTCAATAATGTAAACCGTTAACAAGCGCGAGAGGAATCACCGATAATGATAATTACCCTCAAGGTATTGCAGTACAATTCACGTGGTGTGAATAAAGGACTTGGCGTCGAACACCACACAAAATCTTCCGGTCGAAGGCCATTGATGTATACCTGTCGCCGGAAGTGAGAAACTTGCCATTGAGGCATGCAAGCTTCAAAGTACTGAGGGGGTGGTTCCTAGATCAACTTCTTGGATAATGAGCTGAAGTCGACAAGAAGCGATCCGTCAAAGGAGGGCCTTAATGAATCCCACATCAGTGACACGGAACGGAGCTAATGATTTTAGTGGAGGTGAAAACAATCTGTGAAATATGATTCAGGGTGGCGATCATGGGTGGATGAAGGATAATGTATGGTAGTGGATGGGACACGGTTGACTCTTTCTGAACAACAACTCTTGAACATATAACGACACTGATGTGATGGATCGGTAGCATTACCCCAAATGTGGATGGTTTGGCGAAGACCATGGTGATGAGACCGGTGAATGAAACAACCCAACCCGATGTGATACGGAGGAAAAGTGTCATGTTCAAGAGCGACTTGCTACCATTAAAGCTTTGAGGTTCTCCCAATTTTTCCCCAGTCATTTCTGACCAGTACCTCTTTATTTTTGTCAAGCTTGAGGATGATAACATATGCTTGTTCTATAACCTGCCCTTCAGGCAAGTCCATCGCTATGTTTTAATGAGCCTAGCGATAGGGAAACTCGTTCTCGTCTAAAGACAAGTTTGTCGCTATTTAATCATTTTAACGAGTCTAACGACAAGGAAAACTCGGTCCTTTTCATTTTTAGAGAGTCTGAAAAGGTACAGAAAGTTAACTCCAAAATTCCTTTTTCGTCATCTAATCCCTTAAGTCCGAAAAGGTATAAAACAATACAGAAGGGATGAGTTTTTGATAACTTTAACGAGCCGAATAAAACAAGCGCTCGACCTTTTTGTGTAATAATCCCTCAGGTCCAGAAAGATTAAAATCTAGAGGAGGGATAGCTCTTCCGGTCCTTTTAACGAGCTGGAAGGCCAAAACTCGGCAAACTTTTCATATTTTACGAGTCAGATGAAAAGAGCTCAAAGAAGACTCGTCTTTTGAGGAACGAGTGATAAACAGGGATAGCAGCAGATTCCAGGTACAGGTTGGAATTTTCCAATCACGGCAGTGTCACAAGGATGGCTAGGTGAAATCACTCTTCGCAGCTGTTCCTCAAAATGGGTAAACAATCATATGGAAGTGAACGACTGGCCAAATGGAATGGAGGTGGCAGGTGCAAACACGACCAAGGCTTTTTATGGCTAATAAATTTACGATCACAATGGTTATTTACCGGGGTATGTTCATTTTAAATGAGCTTGAACTACTCAACCTTATGTTTATTTTTTAACGAGCATGAACTATGTGCTAAAACTGCTCGAATCTCGCTTTTCTATTTTTTAACGAGCGTAAATTCCACGGTAAAACTGCTCGATTATCCCAGTCATAAGATAAGAAATGTCTCCTGTAAGATCCCATTTTTTATAGAGCTCGCGCCTCACATAAGCTATGCTCCCTCTCATCCTTTCTTTATGCAAGTTCGGAAACGGCTAATCCCAAAAACAGATAAATAATCGCTCTTAGCTTGCACTCCAAAAGGTTTGCATGCCCCCAGGTATAAAGTACAATTTCAAGGCTGCCCCTCCTCTCCCCCACCTCTTCTTTTCTTTGGGTGTTCACAGCTACTTGTCGTCTTGCTAGTCTAATGTTAACGATACTTGTCTTCTCGTTATTTTTAACGGGTCTTATGCGGTACTTGTCTTCCCGTCAGCCCAACTTTTAACAGATCTTTTGCAAGATCGCAAGAGAACAGCTACGTGTGACAAGAGAGCAGCTACTTGCGACAAGAGAAGAACACTACTCAAAGACAAAACATATGTGTTATTGAGGGAGGCTTGCCTCTTCCTGGTTACCCAAAGATTGTTTTGTTAACACCATCAAACGAAAACATTTCCTCGGCACTGTCTACCGAAGTAGACAATGGTGAATGACCTCTGTCAAACAAGTAACCTTAACAAAAGAATCCTGTTCTAGAACAACCCCTCTTCCATCCACGGACGGGGTACGGACTAGTCATATTCTTTCGCGGAAATTCTACCTCATACCCAAGGTTTGCTCTGCCCGAAGCAGACCAGGATGCATGCCCCCTGGGTTCCAGTCCCATCTTTCCGAATCACTCGCACTATCTGACTATTTGCGATGCGTGATCCTTGTTACACTAAAAAATGTCACCATGACTATTTACAGTTAGTATGGATCTATCAACAGTCATGCTATCCTCTTAGGCAAGTCTTATGCCTCTGCTCTCCATGTCAAACTCCAAAAAGAGAGAAAGTCTTTATAAATGTATTTATCTCTGGGGACGCAGGTTCTCTCAACCTTACCTGCGGGTACGCACCCAATGTTCACAAAAGTTGCGTCTTTGGACGCTCTGTATGTAAAGGGGCAGGTGCGTCCCCCTGTAAAGGTTAAAATGCGCAAGTTTCATCTTTAAAAAGTTACTTGTGGTCATTTCTAGAGCATTTTAGAAGGTTGTTCGACGTGTATTGAGCGCCTCCAGATGGTTCATGCACTCCTACCAAAGAGGAACTTATCCCATCAATAAGGGAGCTATCCCATCCAAAGAGGGGATTATCCCATTGATGGTGGACCTGATTAACTTCCTCTTGAGCACTATAAATACAGGCATTGGGCCAGAAGGAGAGGAGGTTGGAAGCTATACATTTCTAAGGGTAAATGCTGCAGGAATTAGGACTCCCATTTAGAAGCTTGTGAGGAGAGATTGCCATCTTTACTTGTTCTATTTGGAAGTGGGTGAGCTTTGTCAAAGTAAAGGAGAACTCTTGATGGACCCTAGGAGGGACTTGCACAACACCAAGGCTCAGGTTGTATTTGTCCCTTTTGTTACCTATTAATGCAAATGAGTCCATTCTTCTCAATAACTTGTTATTTATGAGTTGTTTCATGTACTCCTTGGTCTATGTGTTAAATATGTTTTATTCTATGAGATTATCAAGTGCTATTTAATCGTTTGATTGTTAGTGTATGCAGGTTTCAAAGTGAAGGAGGAGCTCATCCGGATCAGCGGAGCTGGACTTCTACAACAGCGTTGGACTACAGGTAGGATCTAAACACTTGATTTCCCATATAGTAAATGCATGTTTAGAGAAGGATTGCTCTTGTTTGTCTTGTTTGTCACTAGAGAGTCTTAGGCTCCTAGGGAGGTTGGTTGTGTTCGCACAATCGACTCTTTCCGCCTGAAAAATTGGCTACTCCACTGGGGACTCCATTGATGTGAAAGTCTTTTCCTTTGTATGAACTTTGCTCTGAGAAAATTGCTTTATTTTTCTGGTTTTTGGCTCTGTGACTTTGTCTTTGGGTGGGTTAGCTTAGGGTTAGATTCATTTTAGTTTTTCTTGAATTTTCCAGTAGGACGCATCCTCTGAGTGTTGCACAGTGTGTCCTTGGACGCACTGTCGCTGTGTGCACAGAGCGGGCCCGCACCTGTCTTAACGGGTCGCCTGCGTCCCCTGCTAAAATTTGAGAAAATTCCATTTTTTGCATTTTTTCTCTTAGATTTTGCTTTTTCTCAGTTTTTACTGCCCAGATTCATTAGTCTCTTGTCAAAGATCTTCACCTGAACTTGTTTCGATAGCATTGAGTGTTTTAGTGGATTTCATAGAAGTTTAAGCCCTAGGGTTTGATTTTTGAGTAGGTCTTGTAGTGACTTTGGCGGTAGAAGTTGTCAAGCCTTAGATCTCTCTGGTTTTGTCAGCATTATTAGAAGTCAGACCTGTCATAAAGTCTACCTGTAAGAGCAACTCACCATTGAATTGTCTCTTTGGGCAAATTTCGAAGTACTTGTTGATTGAGTCTTGAATTCCATTTTACAAAAAGAACAAAAAGATTTGAGTTTTGTTTTGACTAGTCTTTTGATTCTGCATTAGCTGGTCCTTGATTTGATTTTGGTCAAGTAAAACAACCTAGAATCATCTTTGTGAGCTTTTGCCTTGTTAGGTTTGCTTAGAGTAATTTCCCTTTTGATTTGCTTGTGAGTCAAGTTTTCATAGATTTTATAGCTTTTGAGATTGATTTTTGTTAAAATAGGTTTATATGCTTTATTAAAAAAAGAAAATACAAAAACATCTCCTTTGAAAAGTTTTGAAAGAAAAAGAGTTTTTCGTGCACGTAAGGAGTGGTCATGTTTGTATGCTTGAAAAGATAAAGAGAATTGTTTCTTTGATTGTCTTTACTAAGAAAGTTGTTTTCTATAAAATTTGCATCTCTCAACTCTCTTAGTTAAGAATTTCATTGAAAAAGGAAAGTAGCGTAAATCATCTTCAGTGCATCTTTGTAGTGGTTTGAGTCGAGTCTACACACCATTGGTTTCACTTCCGCTACCTTTTGTCTTTAAGAAAAACCATAAAATTAACGCTTAAAGTAAAATCGACGTAGTAACTTTTAATTACTAGGGCTCTGAAACACCAATTTAGATCAGGCTAGTGTCTTGGAGTAGGTGAGTAATTAACTCTCAAAGACAACAAAACCAAACAAGTAGCTTATCTTGTGATAGAATAAATCCAATTGTCTCATTTGTACTCTGGGAAAGCTCCTCTTAAAGGAGAAGCACGAGCTCGTGTCCGAACCAGTGAGGGGATCAATCCCCCCTCGTTGGGAACGACGCCAGACATGCACGTATTACAAACGGTAAACCTCGGATTAACCATTGTCGAGGAGCCAGGGGTCACTTGTCGGTAAACCTTGGATTATTGTCAAGGAGTCAGCAAGGGGATTGAGCTTGATACTCTGCCCTTGCGTGCTGTCGGAGTTTAGACTATTCCCCCAGGTGCATTTGTTGCGGTTGGTAACCTTAGTGACCATTATCTTTAGGATTCTACCGAGGTGACGGTGGAGGGAAGATCCCACTGTACCTGGAACAGACGTCGGCTAGACTCACTTGGATTTTCTGGGGGGTTCACTTCACTCGAGACGGTTAAAGTGGAGGAACTTGGTCCAGTCTATTCATTAAGCAGGTTGTCGGGGTAACTGTTCCACCTGCCACTTCTGTACGGAATCCGGCGATGTTGGGCTTCATCACCAACTAGCGTTTTTGGTCTGGAAGGCTACTGTTTGTGCTTGGTTTGACGCCCTAGATTCTTTAGGCGTGTGATTCAAATTTGTTTGGTTCTTTAGAGACTTTAGGTGGTTTGATTTGAAATTTTACTTTGTTTTCGTGTGTAGTAGTTAAAAGTTTTTAGCTGTGGCGGAATTACCGAGACAGTCCCGTAGACTTCGGGGCAAGTCACCTGAGATTGTTACCGGAACAGATTTGTTGAGGAAACTCTGTAGATCGCGGGGTGGATCTCCTGAAGACGTTCCGGGTCAGTACGAAGGGTTGAAGGTCCTTGTAACTCCTCCTAGTGGCAGTAGAGTAGGTTCACCTGAAGAAGGAGAATCTTCCTTGGTAGTCCATCCAGATTACCAAAGTCTAGAGACAGGTTATAATCCCGAAGCTGTTACAGTTTCTGAGCTTGTTGGTAGCTTTTCGTCTGCTAGTGATACAGGCGAAGAACCTGAAATATCTGAACCTGTTACTCCGACTTCTAGTGTTCCAGATTCACCTAGAGTAGAACGAGTTATCACCAAAAATCTTCCTACTGGTTTGATTGCTATTGAAGAACTTGCTCCAGAGGAAGAAATAGGCGTCTCTAACCTTGAAGGTCAACTTACCATTGATCTCAGGGAGCGTGAATCCATCTTTTACAGTCCTCCTAGAAGTACTACTTGGTACCTTTCGTTAACCAATTATTTAGACAACTCAGGGGTAGGTTTTTCTACACCTCGTACTCCTTTTCCACCTGGAGGTATTTATACTCCTGTGAATATGTCTGGTCAGTCGTCCATGTTTACTCAAAGTCCTGAATCTTTCTTACACGGCGGTCCTTCTATTCCCGCCGGGTATCAATCACTTTCTGGTACCTTTGCAGGGGCATCTCCTCAACCCGTTGATCATGGGTTATTAACTGGAAACAGTGGTAATATACCATTGGGTGTAGGAGACATTTACATGATGTCAGGTTCGGTTCCTGTTTCCCAACCTCAAGGTGGCCAATTACCGCCTGGGGGGAAGCCTCAGTTAACGCCTGGGGGGCAACCTCAAGGTACACAAATCGTGTCTGGGGGGCAACCTCAAGGTCAGTATGCACCTATGGTACAATACATGCCTCAAGGTCAACCCCAGCCTCAATATGTACCCCAGGGTCAACCTCAGTATCAATATCAACCTCAAGGATGGCAACCTCAATGATGGCAACCCCAAGGGTATCAACCCCAAGGCTATCAATCTCAAGGATACCAACCTCAAGGTCAAGGTCAACCCCAGTATCCGTATTTACCTCAAGGTTATCAACCTCAAGGTCAATACTCGAGTCAAGGTTATCAACCGCCTCAAGGTCAGTCATATGTTTCGAGTATGGGAACTGCACCTTACAATTATCAATCCTATCCTCAATCCGGTTATGGATCTCAGTATCCTCAACCTGTTACGGGTCAATACCCCGGAATGTTAGTGTGGGATCCATCACAGGGTCAACAGATGTTGCAGCCAAGTTTACAGTTGGTACCTCAAGCTGGACAACCCGTAGTTTCTGGTCCACCCCAGCAACCACAACCTATCTAGTCACATGTTCAAACTTCTGTAACTTCGGTAGTTACTCAGCCGCCAATTGCACCTAGTACTCCATCTCAAACGGCTACTGCAACTACCACCACATCTACCATACTTACTTCTGGAGTATCGACGGCTCCGGTTTCTACTGTCTCTGTAACCACTCCTCAGACATCTTTACCGTTGTCTGGATCTACGATTCAAACCACGGTCCAGATGCTTGCAGGTCAGCCTGGTATAAGTACGGTTGTCACTACTCAACCTCAATTTGTTCACCAACCATACCAGGGACAGTACCAACCTGGGCAAGCTGTCCAACAACCGGTTTACCAGTATCAACCGTATCCTGGGTACACTTATCAACAACCCCAGTACGGTCCGGTTAATCCTGGTTTTCCAAGAGGATATAATATCCCAAATGCGACTCCTGTTCCTAGTTATCCTAGATATCCTCCTCCTGGGACTGGTCTTGTGACCCAGAGTTTTAGAGATCCTAACCGGCAGTTACCGTTTATCGCGACTTTGGATTTACCAAACTTGACGCGCCTAATGAACGATCCAATTCAATATCTTCAGTTCTGGCCGCCAATGCCAAATAAGTTGCCCAGTGATATACCCAAGTTCGAAGGTAAGTC
The DNA here is from genome assembly GCA_031772625.1 of Pinus tabuliformis. Classification (NCBI taxonomy): domain Eukaryota; kingdom Viridiplantae; phylum Streptophyta; class Pinopsida; order Pinales; family Pinaceae; genus Pinus; species Pinus tabuliformis. Next base: position 726,134,953 of record CM062820.1, on the reverse strand, counting down.
TGGAGAGGATCCGTCCAATCATGTGATGACTTACCACCTCTGGTGTGCTTCAAATTCTATCTCGGATGATTCGATCCGCTTATGTCTTTTCCAGCGTACACTCATTGGTCTCGCGGCCAAGTGGTACATTGAGTTACCACGGGCCTCTTTTTACAATTTTAGCCAGTTAGTTACCTCGTTCTTAACTCACTTTCAGTTGCCGGTCAGATACGATAACGGCACGGAGTTATTAACTTCACTAAAACAATCGACGTCCACGTATATTTCTGATCACATTCATGAGTGGAGACGTCGAAGAAGGTTAGTGAAAGTTTTTATCCCGGACCAAATCTTAGCTGAATGGTTTGTCAAATCATTATTACCGAAGATTACTGAAGATGTAGCTAAGGCCGGAGTAGTTACTAAGGAGCAAGTCATTGCTCAGGCACAATACCTTGACTTAGTTTACACTCAGTCGGGTACGTTACACGAGAAGATTCCGGATCTTCCAAAATCGAATCAAATCGCTGCTGCTCCCTCGGGATCTCATGCTGCTGATGGTATGATTGGTATCATGAATACAAAGAGCAAGAAGAAGTCTTCCAAGGCTTCAACTACTCCTATTATCACTTTGCCTGATTCCCCGACAGGAGAGTCTTCTCCTGAACTTACCGCCGATATTCACGCTGTAGAGTCATCTACGGCCAAATCAAAAAACGGTGGAAAGAAGAAAGGAAAGAAGAAGGCTAAAGCAGACAAGGCTCCGAAGGAGAAAACGGAAAAGTCGGAAACCAATGACGAAAAGCGCAAACCTCGATATCCTTGTCTTATTTGTGAAGAGGATCATTTTACAAGAGATTGCCCTCATCGGGCCGAGGTTGTGAAAATAGTCAAAGGTTCTCCCACTCCTGCTGTGTTAAAAAATCCATTTCCGGAGCAGGAGAATAAGATGATAGGTTCTTCCTCGAATGCCAGTGAAGAACCCATTTTGATGATGTCTCATGTGAGGATTGCGACTCGATCGCAAGATTATTGTAGTAAGAATCCTGTTGATGGTAAGGAAGCAGAATCTTCTCACTCTAACCCATCAACCTCAGCTCCTGGTTCCGATCCACTATAGATCGAAAAACCTAACCCGGACTTAGTAATCAAACCGCCTGCCAAGGGTGTACTTCGAAGGTCCGCTTTCAATCCACATGCGAGAGCAGCCCAGAATTACAACATTGTTGAGGACTTAGCTGTTTCACCCTCAGCAATGTCGGCGTTAGAAGTGCTGCAATCATGCCCAGCACAACGAAAATTACTTTTGTCGGCTATCGGAGCTGTTGATGTTCAGGACCCGAACCTGATAATCTTCGATCTAGAAAATAGTACACCGCGTCTACCCCATCAAATGGCTTTCCAAATTCTAGTGATAGTAAAAAACAGGCCTATTCATCGGACTGTGATTGATGAGGGAGCTTCTACGTGTATTATGTCGATTCAATGTTGGAGATCTCTTGGTTCTCCTTCGTTAAACCAATCCCCCACCATCCTTAAGGCCTTTGATGGCCGTGGGTTCCGTCCGTTTGGCATTCTACAGGAATTGCCTATAGGGGTAGAAGGTAAAACCATTAGTCTGGATGTGGAAGTGGTTGATGCCCCTCTAGACTACAACCTTCTTTTGGGTCGAAGTTGGTCATATGCTATGACAGCGGTCGTTTCATCGGTCTTCAGAGTAATTAAGTTTCCATATAACGGTAAGATCGTGACTATTGATCAGCTGACATACTTTTCATCCGACCCAGCCTCTTCAGAGAGTATCCAGCATGTCGGTAAGACGACAATCCCTTATAGGGACGTTGGCGTAGGTTTAGTTAAATATTCCGGTTTACTGGGAACTTTTCCTCTCCCTCCAATCAGCGTAGATTCTTCATTTGCATCAATTCATATGATTACATTAGAAAACATTATTTATGATGATCCTTGGATTGTCCCATCTGAATCTGAGATAGACTCATTCGGTGATGCTATGCCTTTGAGTCCATATGAAATTGCTTATGAAGCTGTCATGTCTTTTACCGACCCGACTCGCGTTCAACCCAAATCGACCAAATGAATGTGGTCAGTGAAGAATCACTTTTCACCTCAACCTTAGAACAGATAGCGTTTCCCGAAGTCGTGTCATCTGACGAACAACTTCACGAAATCCTAAGTGTAGACGATCTACCATGGGAAGATCTCCATCACAGATCTTCATTTTTACCTAAGGATGATGCATTTGAAAATGATTTTTCATCTATTTTTACCGCTGAATATGTCAAAGACGCTCAGGATCCAACGAAACATTCTGATTCAGAGTTGAATTTAGGGAATATTTCTTGCACTATTCCCATTGATATTTCAGTGAAGCCCGGAATTGAGGAGAACATTCATATAGGTGCCGCATGTACAGAAGATGAAATCCAAACTTACAAGGCCCTATTCCAAGAATTCCGCGATGTGTTTGCCTGGTCTTACGAGGAAATGCCGGGAATCGATCCTGCCATTGTTGTTCATGAAATAAAGACCTACCCGGATGCTAAACCCGTTCGGCAACGGTTGCGTCAGATTCACCCTCGCAAAGCGGCTGCGATTAAAGCAGAAGTCGAAAAGCTGTTGAAAGCAGGTTTCATTTATCCGATCCCGTTAACGGATTGGGTATCGAATATTGTTCCGGTCAACAAGAAACAAGGAACAATAAGAATCTGTATCGACTATAGGGATATAAATCGAGCTTGTCCAAAAGACAACTATCCTACGCCTTATATCAATCAAATTATTGATGATTGTGCCGGGAGTGAAATGTTTTCCTTTATGGATGGTTTTTCGGGCTATAATCAAATCAATATTCTACCTGCCGACCAACCAAAAACGACATTCATTTGTCCATGGGGGACATTTGCTTATTGCAAATTACCTTTTGGGCTTAAGAATGCCGGGGCCACTTTTCAACGGGCGATGTCTTACGCATTTCATGACATCAAGCACATTGTGCAACCGTATCTCGATGATTTGCCTGCTCATTCTTTACATCGAGTTGATCACCTTGTCCACTTACGAGCAATCTTTATGAGGTGTAGGCATTATCGAATTCGGTTGAATCCCCACAAGTGTGTTTTCTGTATAGAAACAGGTCGATTGCTGGGATTTGTTGTTTCAAAAGCCAGCATTCGCGTCGATCCCTCGAAGGTCGAAGCTATCATCAAATTGCCTCCTCCTTCGAGTTTGCGCCAACTCCAAAGTTTGCAAGGGAAAGCGAACTTTTTACGCCGATTCATCCCAAACTACGCCGAGGTCACTAAAGGTTTTACACGGTTGTTGAAACAGAACGCTCAATTCTTTTGGGACGAAATTGCCCAACAATCTTTTGATGCACTTAAACACGCGTTGACCCATGCACCGTTGTTGCATCCTCCCAACTACAACCAGGACTACTTCTTATACCTCGCAGCTTCGCATTCCACCATTAGAATGGTGTTAGTTCAAGAAGATGAATTTGGAGTGGAACATGTGATATATTATCTTAGTAGGACCCTAAATCCCACTGAGCTAAAATATTCGCATGTGGAGAAATTGGCTCTAGCAGCCGTTCAAGCTGTCCAGCGTTTTCGTCACTACATTCTTCTCCGTAAAACTACAGTTATTTCGGATTGCAACCCTATGATTTATATTTTGACAAAACAAATGCTAGGGGGCAAGTACTCTAAATGGATCGTTATCCTGCAAGAGTTCGACTTGGAGTTCGAGAAGTCCAAGTCTAAGAAATCCTTAGTTTTTGCGGAATTGATGTGTGATTTCCCGTGTGCTGACACAGAGACTGTGGCAGAGGAGTCCATTGCGGACGAATCTTTGTTTCTTATCAGTACTTTAGATCCGTGGTACGGGGATATAATCATCTATCTCCAAACCCAAACCTTTCGGTCTGAAGCTTCAAAGGCGGAACGTCGAAAAATTCGGTTTCAATCCCAGCAATACAAAATTATTGGAGATACACTTTATCGCCGGGGGGCAGACTTAGTTTTTCGACGTTGTTTAACACACGAAGAGGCTGAGAGGGTTTTGAATGATTGTCACTCTGGAGCATGTGGTGGTCATATGTCTGGGTATGCCACAGCTCAGAAGGTGTTGCGCGCTGGCTATTTCTGGCCGTCTATGTTTAAAGATTGTATCATTGCAGTCCGGAAGTGACACAACTGTCAAGTGTTTGATCGCAAGATGCGCGCACCACCTGCTCCTCTCCACCCTATAATTGTCGTTGGTCCATTCACCAAATGGGGTATCGATTTTATTACTTGTAACCCTCACTCGGCCGAGGGGCATGCGTATATCATCCTCGCGGTTGATTATTTTACTAAATGGGCCGAGGCGATGCCTACATTCGACGCAAGCGACAAAACAGCTGCAGTTTTCGTATTCAATCATATTATAACTAGGTTTGGTGTCCCACAAGCAATCATTACTGACCATGGGAGCCATTTTCGAAACATCATGATGACTGAGCTTACAAGCCAGCTTGGTTTGCGCCACGATAGCTCTACTCCTTATTATCCGCAAGCCAACGGTTTGGTTGAGTCTATCAACAAAGTTCTGGTTATCATGATCCGACAAACCATTGGTATTCATCGGTCGAATTGGCACAACATGTTATTTTCAGCGCTATGGGCATACCGAACCTCAGTGAAAACTTCAACAGGGTTCACTCCTTTCCAGCTAGTTTATGGCTTGGAAGCTGTGTTACCCATTGAATGCGAAATCCCATCACTTCAAATGGCTATCGAATTACTTCCAGCTACTTCCGAAGAGGAGAAATGTTTATTGTACTTAGCTAAATTAGATGAGACTCGACGTGACGCTACATTGGCAATCGAGACTCACGCGAAGCGAATGAAAGCTCAGTATGATAGAAATGTGACCCCTCGAAGTTTTTCAGAGGGAGACCTAGTGCTTTTATATGATCAAGCTAACGATAAGCTAGGTGCTGGAAAATTCGTTCCTATGTGGCATGGGCCCTACATTGTAAAGCGAAAGCTAGCAAAAGGGGCTTATGAGCTGGTAGATTTTGATGGGGACTCTTTGGGTAAACCCAGAAATGGACTTTACCTAAAGAGGTATTATGCTTAAATGGTGGGTATGGAGAATTTTTAGTTAGGTTAGCTTTTCTTTCTAGCTAGTGTGTTTGTTAGCTTAGTTAGTGTGCTTAGCTTAGAGAGTGTGTTTTTGTCGTTATTCTGGCTTATCTTGGTTTTACTCTTGATATTGCAGATGTCGACGCCTCTCCAAAAATACATTGGATTTGCTGATGGTGCTTGTCATAGTACACGGAATATCTCTTCCGCAGCTTGGGTTATCTATTCGCCCTCTGACGAGTTAGTTTCTATGCATGGGGTAAGCCTCGGTCAAACGAAGAACAACATTGCAGAATACAGTGCAGTGGTTGAATTATTATCCGAATCTATTTCATTTGGAATTCGACGTTTGATAGTGAGGTTAGATTCTGAACTTGTTGTATTACAGCTTAATAGAGTTTATGCCATTAGAAATCCTATGTTATTAAGATTGTTTTTGAGAGTGCGTCTCTTGGAACGTGAATTTGATTACATTGAATATCAGCATATTCCAAGGTCTTTAAATACATTAGCAGATGCAATTGCTTCTCGAATGTTGGACAGACATTTACAATAATCATGCAAGTAAATTTAAAAACATTTCATCACATATGTTAAACAAGATAAGCCGGTAATAGTGATATATATATAGATAGGAGTGTGTCAAAAAATATACATCGTCTTCGATCATAGGTTGAAAAACACCTTATGATCGGCAAAAATGATAAAGTACAAAAAGTCAAAAATGTCACATGTGTCTACAAAGTAACTAGCCAATCACTGGTGGTGCTCCCTATACGACACCACTGCACGGGCTACCTTACACAAAAATCTCCTAAACGGTCCAGGGACTGCGACTACATAGCGCTGAAGTCTGATAGGAATATCATCTATGGTAGTCTCAGGTATATCCACCGTCAGACGCTCTAGATCCTGCTCCAACTCAGCTAGTGACTCTGCAGCCGCGTCCTGTGGGGCCGGTACCGGTGCAACTGGATGTCTCCTCTCAAAAGGCCGGAGGTTGGCTGGGCGCTGTGGTCCAACATCTGCATTTTAAAAATTTTTACTGTCATTTTTGAGACGATATATATAAAAAAACAAAAAAAAATACATAATTTGAAAACTTGTGAAAAATAAAGTACCTCTGTCGTCCCATTGTTCTCCCTGTGGAAGAACCATGTCCGGATCACCTCGAAAATCTACTAGGGCATACGGAAAGTCCTGGATCGAAAAAACCTGGTCCTCTAACTAGTGAAAATAACTATCAGAGAATCGAACAATCGCTGTGCCCTCGTCAGGATGCCGGGCCATCACCGTAACCCATCGTATCAGCTTTGGCTCCCGAGGACCTAAGATATCAACAGTGAGTTGCTGAGGGATCAGCATAGGAACTCTCTCTAAGGCAAAGCTCACAACTAGAGGCCCATATCCAAAGGTCTTCAGTTGTCCGTTCTTTGCCCTAGTCAGTTGGCTCTTCATATTAGCCGACACAGCTTCACACCAGTTGAAAATGGTGCCTTGGTAACAGTCAATCGCCATCCGCATTTAGGACCCGGAGGCAATATGTAAAGCGGCTGCGCCACAAATTCTGGGAACCATGAAAGCTATAACTTTGAGTTCACGCAGAGAGATGTGTTTGATTTCTACGCCTTTCGCATGGTGTGAAGCCCGGAGACTAGCAAGGGATTGGCCACCCGGCCTAGTCCCGGCTAGATTGAGTTGCTCGCCTCTATTTGGCAAGCCAGTGAGAAAGTATACGTCAGAGGGCTCTATCTCGAGCTGGTGCCCTCCTATGTAAAAGCATTGCTCATGAACGTTCCATCTCTCAACCAGCCATTCCAAGAATCTCACCTGAGCCCTCATGCCAGGTATGGCCCAGTATTTATATAGCCCGCATGCTTTTAGGGCGGCAATGGAAGGTTGATGTTCAAATGCGGCTAAATCAACGTCTTCGTGCTCTCTTTCTCTCCAATCCAACATGGTGAGTGCCCTACACACCAAGAAACAGAGATTAGAATTGATTTGGGAAATTTTAAATGGTTGTTTGTGGAGTTTGGGGTTTCAAATTCCGCCTTTTGCGGGGGACGCACCCCGCGTTTAGAACACAGAGCGTCGGGATACAGCTGGCCTGAAGGTGGGCTGCGTCCCCCGACCTTTTTCCTGTACAGGAAAAATTCGGGGGACGCAGGTCACCCGAAGGGCACCTGCGTCCCCCGCAGAGCGCACTTTGAAACCTAAAACCCCCCAAAAATCAAAACTAAAACCTAAAACACAATTTTAATCGGATGAAATTGAAGAAGAGGATGTTGTAAAATACCTGGAAGAGACGGCGTTCGATTCTGACGGTCGGATTTTCCGCAGCGACCACGGGAAGTTTCTTGCCAAAAGCCCTTTTTTCAACCTCAACAGTAAAATGGTAAAAATGACATGGTAAAAAGTCTTTTTATAGGTTTTTTGGATGAATTTGTTCATTTTTCACCATGGAAGGATGTTTTTCGATGTATTTTTGCCTATCTTAAACAGGTATGAGTAATGTGTCGTTTTTGTGCACAACAAAGGGATTTAGAGGGAAAATTGTCATTTTTCACGAACCAAAATATCAGAGTCATCTTTTAAGCCCTTTTCTGACTCCTAAAAAATGAAAAGATTGCCGAGCGTTTCTTTTACACTCGTTAAAACGGAATTAAAAGACGGTCCCCTTATAGCTCTTTTCTGACCGTAAAATCAGGAAAAGATTGCCGGGTTTTTGTTGTTTCAAACTCGATACAGAAATAAAATGACGTGTCCTTGATCGCTTTTTACTTTTCAGGTCAGTGGCACTAATTATGAAAGTACTCCTTGGTCGCAAGATCAAGCGGTTCCCCCAGGTATTATTTTATACTTTTTCGGGCTTGAGGGACACAAATCTACGAAAAGTTCAACTTGGAGTCTTCTTAAGTTTTTTCAGACTCTCTAAAATTGAAAAACGCCGAGTTTCTCCTATATTGGGCTCGTTAAAAATTTCACAGTAAAGGACCTGTTCAATTACAAACAGGAACGAACCACTCCTTCCTAGGGTTCGAATCAAAACTAGGTTGGACTCATCCGAAGGATGAGCTTATAATCAAGCATATGTTATCCTCCTCAAGCTTGTTAAAAATAAAGAGGTACTTGCAAGAAATGGTGGGGGAAAAGAGAGAAGAATGAGCCTATTTGTTACCTTTTGTCTCAGAAGAAACTTTATTACCACTCTTGAACACGACACTTTTCATTCACCTGGGTTGGGAAGTCCTTTACCTCACAGTTGATCAAACCACTTTGAAAGTCTTCAGCCGGGTTCCGGGGATTAACTTTGAGTCGTTTATCACCAAGCCATCTGTTGTGTCGTTATGTGTTCAAGAGGTCTGCAGGCAAAAATTTCATCTGCAAAATACTTGTCATCCATTTGACCATCCCTGAGTCAGTCCTTACAGCAACATTTCTTCAACTTGAACAATGATTTCTTGTTGCGGGCTTGCCTGCAACGAGTCGCTTTCTATCGACATCAGCACATTATCTAGAGAGATGACTTAGAAATCGTCAGTACCTTGAAGTCTGCATGCATCAATGGCAGGTTTCTCGCATTTGACTTCAGTTTACATCATTGACTTTCGATTGAAGGATTCCGTGAAATGTTCGACATCAACTCATTCATTCACATCTCATGGATTGTACTGGGTACTTTGAGAACCATTGACAATACTGGTGGTCTCTCTCACGCTTGTTAACAATTTACATCATCGACTGGTAATCAAGTGGTTTCTACCATGTTCGACATCAACTCATTTATTCGCATGGCTAGAATCGTACCAATTCGGGAAGTAGAAATGAAGACCCTGGATCTAGTTTCCACCATCCAGGCTGCGAGGAGTTTTGTATTCATTATCTAGGTAGACTAATCATAAACAGATGGCTGCGCCCATACTGTGTCTACAAAAGTCTATAATTATGATGTACTGCAAGATCATTCCTGTATCAGAGTAGTTAGTCTGTTAGTTAAAGTTTTAATCTGAGTATGGGAATGCCTACCTCAGTGATGATATAATCTTATACATGTATTTTGTGTTGAAAATTGTAGGTTCTGACCAGGCTCTCCACGAGATAATCCTTGAAATGATAAAGCGCTTCACCCTTCCTAGATAATACAAAACCCTAATCTATTACAGGCTTCGCACTTTAGGGGGCAATCTGTTACACTAAAAAATGTCACAATGACTATTTACAGTTAGTATGGCTCTATCAACAGTCATGCTATCCTCTTAGGCAAGTCTTATGCCTCTGCTCTCCATGTCAAACTCCAAAAAGAGAGAAAGTCTTTATAAATGTATTTATCTCTGGGGACGCAGGTTCTCTCAACCTTACCTGCGGGTACGCACCCAATGTTCACAAAAGCTGTGTCTTTGGACGCTCTGTATGTAAAGGGCCAGGTGCGTCCCCCTGTAAAGGTTAAAATGCGCAAGTTTCATCTTTAAAAAGTTACTTGTGGTCATTTCTAGAGCATTCTAGAAGGTTGTTCGACGTGTATTGAGCGCCTCCAGATGGTTCATGCACTCCTACCAAAGAGGAACTTATCCCATCAATAAGGGAGCTATCCCATCCAAAGAGGGGATTATCCCATTGATGGTGGACCTGATTAACTTCCTCTTGAGCACTATAAATACAGGCATTGGGCCAGAAGGAGAGGAGGTTGGAAGCTATACATTTCTAAGGGTAAATGCTGCAGGAATTAGGACTCCCATTTAGAAGCTTGTGAGGAGAGATTGCCATCTTTGCTTGTTCTATTTGGAAGTGGGTGAGCTTTGTCAAAGTAAAGGAGAACTCTTGATGGACCCTGGGAGGGACTTGCACAACACCAAGGCTCAGGTTGTATTTGTCCCTTTTGTTACCTATTAATGCAAATGAGTCCATTCTTCTCAATAACTTGTTATTTATGAGTTGTTTCATGTACTCCTTGGTCTATGTGTTAAATATGTTTTATTCTATGAGATTATCAAGTGCTATTTAATCGTTTGATTGTTAGTGTATGCAGGTTTCAAAGTGAAGGAGGAGCTCATCCGGATCACCGGAGCTGGACTGCTACAACAGCGTTGGACTACAGGTAGGATCTAAACACTTGATTTCCCATATAGTAAATGCATGTTTAGAGAAGGATTGCTCTTGTTTGTCTTGTTTGTCACTAGAGAGTCTTAGGCTCCTAGGGAGGTTGGTTGTGTCTGCACAATCGAATCTTTCCGCCTGACAATCCTGGAAATGAAAGTTGGTCTACGAGCTTGACCATTCTTCCTTCGTGTGGAAAACACATTACTCTAAAGAGTGAGGAGACCATAGCTCCCATGCAATATATATAGTCTCATCCAAGGAGTAGGTTATAATCCAAGGGTCCTTGAACGACCATCACGTTCATTTGAACGGTCTTCCCTTTCAATGTAACAGGTACATTGGGGAGGATCCCTAATGGTCGACTGGTTCCTTTATCAAAACACGAGAGATTTCTTATCTCAGGCAAAAGCTCCGAGGAACCCAGTGCTTTCCAAGCAATAGAGGAAAGGATACTCACAGATGCCCCTTCATCAATGATAGTTCCAGCCATTACCATTCTATAAATTTGGACTATGATTCTGAATGGTACACTGGCTGGCAACCGGGGTCTGCCTAGTTGGTTCCAATCAAAGGACACAACCAGGTTTCTTGGCGGTGGGACCGAATACACACCCGGATATGACCCTGACGATGTTCCTTCCTGCGATAAAGGAATGGGCGCATTGCCCTGATGCTCATCAGAGTCGGTGTTGATGAAAAGAATCTGGATGGTGTCATCCTTATTCTCTTCAGTGAGGGTGTCATTTGAAGATGAATCTTCAGTGACGGTGTCATTTGAGGATGAAACCTCTGAAGGAAGAACCGGGTCAACTGCCGTATCGACCTTTGGACTTTCGTCCGGTCTGGATTCAGTAGGTTCATTTTCAATGACTGACGCTTCAGCTGACCACTTGAGCGGGCCGGCTGTATTTTCAACCAACGAAGGACTTGGCACAAGTTTTTTGTATCCAGGAGGAAGTCTCAACGGTGAAACCGGGCGATCTTCCAAAACTCTCTTCGCTTCGTCTAAGAAGGGACAACGGTGGATGGCGTGATCGCCTTCACACAGTCTGCAGGGGAATCTTGCTCCCCCTCTTTGTCTTGAACCTTCACTTTCGCTGGTTGATGATAAGCATTCAACATGGCTATCAGAGGTTGATGCTCCCGACTTGTGCAACCGAGGGGACCAGTCCCTTAGTATCCGGGGAATACAGGGACAATCTCTATGGAAGTGGTCTCCTCTAAATATGACACATGGCGATTTAGGCCCGGTCTGTGCTGTGTGTGGATTTTTGTCAGATGTCTTTTGCTTGCCCCCAGTCGCCTTAGGCTCCTTCTTCTTCTTTTCTCTCTTCTTCTTCTCCTTCTTCTCCATGGGAGCTTGGATTTTGCCGGCTCTACCTTGTGAAGATGAAGGATCGGAGGAAGAGTTATAGGAAGTAGAAGGCTGGTGGGCAGTTCTAGACTGATCTAACTGTTGACTCGACTGTTCAGGAACCATGGTGTTCTGAACTACATTGGTTGAGAACAGCCAAATAGGCAGGCCAATTGTCAGTCCTGGAAGCGACAATGTGGCCATGTGGGGCACACCAACTTCTCCCCAAGAGGAGAAAGGACTAGGATCTCCATCTTGTGGAATTCCTTGGTTGGGGCGTTCCATGTTCTCAACCTACAGATCAACGCAGAAATAGGAGGTGATTATGTTCCGTTTAAAATAAATTTTATAACGACGCTTTAGACACAACTTGCTTTTTCACTTTTTAAGAGTCGAGAAAAAGCTAAAGATGACTCTAGTCTCCTTCGATGTTTTAACGAGCCCGAAGTGACAAATGCTCGGATGGACTTTTTCAGTTATAGAGTTTGAAAAAGGCCAAAAGAAACTACTCTGGAGTTCTAGGCAGAGGGTGTGCCAAACTTTTCGCAAAACCACAGAATACGTTTTACGGTACGAGTGGTCGATCTTCGTGAATGTTGTGTTCACTGCATTGCGATCAGTAGGGCAGCCGACACGGTTTCCTATGGATAAAGGCTTTGTTCCTATAGGGGTCTCCCAATATATACGCGACGGTACGTGGGAGCACAAGTCCGTATTGATACTTATCGCTTCACCGTGGAGGAATCACCCAACCACTCAACGCTAAGATATCACTTTTAACGACACCGGAACACGTCTCTAGCTTAGACCTCTATGTGTTTGCGTTATGTTTCAATGCGTTGTTATGTAAATTCAATTTATTTTAAGGTTGATCTTGTTTAGCAGTTTGCCTTTATGGATCACCACGAGATGTATAGTAACACTCCTAAATGCAGTCTAAGATGATAAGCAAGCTTTTCAATCTTTCAACTTTGAAAATCTTAACTACTGAGGGAAAAGAAAGACAACATCTTTTCACACAGATCATAGAGCACACACTAATGTACTTTTCCCTAAATCAACATGCAAGCCGTCAAAATGCACATGCACAATGCAGGTATTTCTTTTCTCTTTCTTAATGTTGGTGCAATACAAAAAGCAAGCTGTTGTATAATTTTGAATTCAATTTCAAGTGAAAGCAAACAAGCTTGTCCAAAAATCAAAAGACACCTTAAGATTTACTTGTTTCAAACCATATGACGAAATCAAAAGCTCAATCAGCTATGAACAACAAATAAACTAACTCTTAAGATCAAAACGACACTTATCACAGGTCTAGATCTAAGAGGCCACAGCAAGACTAGTTCACTTTTCGTTATGGGAAACTGCAAATGATATAAGAAATACACAAAGAACAAATACAGTTTCTTTATACAACCGAGGCAGAATAGTGGCAAGGAAAGTTGGTTTCAGATAGGTACATTGACTGGTAACAGGCTGCAAAAACAAGGGTGAAAACAGGGCAATAAACAAGAGGGAACCCCAGTAGCACTAGGCAAAACTGGTTCAGCTCAGGTAGTACACTGGCAGTTTGACCTTCAGCGCAGGTAGCCCCTTGGGGAACTGCACTGAAATGCAGACTACCTTCACAGTGCCTGCACTGAAGAGACAAACTTTCGTTTTTCTCAATTTTCGGGTCACATATTGCTCAAAAATTCACAGTTTTTGGCCAAATTAGAAGCTATCAGTCAAGTACACACTAAGGGATGAAAAGGAGGATGAAAAGCTATCACTAAGAGCTATTTAGAGTCCTTGTGGATCATCTCTTCAAATCATAAACTTGCCCAGCAACTGAGCTAGAGTAGCTGCCCTCTACTTTGCATTTGAAAGATCCAAATGCAGTTCGATTCGGTACTCCCTGTGTTTATGAAATGAATAGCAAAAACACAAACAACCAACAAGATACGATCCCCAGTGGAGTCGCCAATTTGTTGTTGGGAAAAGTATCCAATACGGAATGACCCTATCCCACTCTAAGGGTGATAGCACCTCAGCAACAATCAAAGCAAAGCTATTCGAGATTACTTCCTTATGAGATGTAAGAGAGGGGAGAAAGAGATCCACTAACCGTTGTCTTCCGCTAATGATTGATCCAATCTTCTCTCTTTACTGCTTGCTCCCAGCTCCTTTCTATTTCACTGACCCAGCTACACCAAGATCCTGTAAAATGGCAAGAGAGGGAAACTACAAGAAGCATACATTCATAATTGATTCAAGGATTAGAATAAATCAAATACACAAGCATAACAATACACTATTGAGACACATGCATATAGAAGAACCTCAAATTCTTTATTAATGGAAGAAGTAAAGTTCAGGAAGTGATACAACCATAAAAGGCCCAATCCAGCATCACCTCCCAGTAGAAAGAAATCTCCTCTTCACCTCCTTCAAGCAAATCACCCAATAGTTCTATACTCAAACCAACAGCACTTCCTTACATTCACAAGATTCCAGCCTCCATAGACCTCATGAGAGAGCTCTATATATAGGAGATTTGGAGAAAGGATGAGTCAGCTTGTAGCTGGCATGAAGCTGACTAGTGTCCTCTCCCACTTCAGTTATTCTTCAGTTCTTGAGTCCACTTGGAGGTTCTTGCTTCCACTTGGAGATCTAGACCCTCTTACTCATCACAAGTCGAATTCCCTGATCCAAGTGTCATTTTGGAAGCTTCCTGGGCATTGACACCTTGAGGAATGACTGTGCCACATGTCCCAACTCGCCCAGCGCAGGTAGCCTTCCTTGTAGTTGACATTCAGCGCAGGTAGACAGTGGAGCTCTTGACATTTAGCGCAGATGCTCAGTGGAGCAGTGGACATGATCCAGAATTAGCCTGTTTTTGAGTGTTTTCAGGTGGAGAACTGATATTTAGTGCTGTGGTTTGCTGACCTTGTTCCTCTAGGGGTAGGAACAACACGTTTAGAGACTTTGGATCCATCAGATTATTGACATTTCATGCTTCATGCTGTAAGGCACAAAAATGTCTTGTAATGGTTTAACAATTTGTGGGTAATGAGAGATGAACTTGTGTAGCAAATTGATCTTTCCCAAGAAATATTTCATTACTTTCTTGTTCATAGGAAAAATAATTTGAGAAATAATTTTGACCTTAGCAATGATATGTCCTAAGAGATTACCTTCAGACACACCAAAGATGCTCTTTTTTAGATTCAATGATATTCTATACTCATGACATCACTCAAAAATTTGCTTTAGATGACATATATGATTAAATATCTTCTTAGAAAACACTATAACGTCATCCAAGTAGACAACTACAATATTTCCAATCAATGCATGGAACACGATGTCCATGGCCTGTTGAAATTTAGCACCAATATTTATAAGGAGAAATAGCATGCGCTTAGAAGGAAAAGTTCCCCACTTCATCCTTAAAGTGGTCTTTAATCAATCTAGTTCTGCTACAAGAACTTGATTATATCCAGAAAAACCATCCTATAGTGAGAATATGTTTGACCCAGATACTTCTGGAGTATCTACTCCATAGATGGCATAGGGTAATTGTATTTATCTGAACACCAATTGAGGTTGTGAAAATCAATGCATAGGAGTATCTCGCTGGACATTTTTTCTACGGGAACTATGTTGGAAACCCATGTAGAATGTAAAACTTTGAAGATTATCCAAGCATCCAACAACTTCCTTAACTTTTATTGAATTAGGGGTTTAAGCATCATTTCCTTAACTTCTGCTAAAATGACTTCAACCCCTCTTTAATAGGAATGAAATGCTGGATGATACATGTATCATATGCCTTTAAATCATCGTACATCCATGCAAACACATCTCCATAATGTTTGAAGAGATGGATAAAATCCTATCGTCCTTGAGCAGAACAACATGTCCCAAGGTTTACATACTTTGGATCTTCTTTGGTTCCCAAATTGACTTGTTCATGTGATAGCGTTGAGCTTTGAGTCTTAGTGTTCACTGGTCATCTAAAATAATTTTTTAGGTCATATAGTTTCTCAAGAGATACCACTCCTTTTAGCATTGTGTTCCATTTAGATGGTTGGACTGCTTCCTAGAAAGCCCTGTCATGCTCATCTTCTTTATTAGTTACATCCTTGAACACATTTGCATTGGCCATGAAGTGGAGTATCTATTGGTAATCATTAAATATGCAAAATTTAGTGACATTGTCAAGCACATATGGCTTATAAATGATCTTAATAGAAAAAAAAACATATTTTAATGGTGACATCCTAGTAGTTGCATTGGCTAATGTAACTGCATAGAAATTACGAACTCTAGGAATATAACTAATGTTAAATGATTTAAAGAATGAAATAAGTCGCCATACCTCTTACTGGTAGTTTTTCAAGCTAGGTGAAACATAGTGAATGATATTCCATACCTAACGAGTAGCAATCTCTGAATCACCAATTACGTGAAGTACCTCCACCTTGAGGTCTATGGATTTATTTAACCCCAAAACAAGTGCCTCATATTCAAAAATGTTATTCATGCACTAAAAATCTAAGAGACATGATAAAATATACCTTTTATTATGAGGGTCAATAAGAACACAACCAACTCTAGGTCATGGGTGATGTAATTTATCTCAAGCTCGTTCAACTTTCGTGATTCATAGCAAACCACTTGTCCATCTTGAATTAATACCCCACTGAGCCCTTATTTGTAGTAATTGGTGAAAATTATGAATCCCTTGTCTAGATCAGCGATCCTTAAGACTAGTGCATTGGTGAGCAATTACTTTAACTGATAAAAAATAGCTCCACATTCAACCATCCAATCGAACTTCTTCCCATTTTTATTTAAGGTGGTGATTAGATGGCCTATCTTGGAGGAATGCTAAAAAATGCACCTATAGTAGCCAACCAATCCCATGAATTATATTACCTTTGTTACATTATTTGGTGCTGGCTAGTCCATTATGGCTTTGATATTTTCTGGATCCACTGTTATCCCATCCTTGGAGACTATGCATCTCAAATAATGGATCCGAGATTGAAATAATTCACACTTGATCAACATTACATAGAGATTATGTTCCATCAATAGCTATAATATTGCTGCTAAAGTTTCTTCATGTTTCTCCTTAGGTCTTGAATACACCAATATGTCATCGACGAAGACAATCACAAATTTATCTAGATAAGGGTGAAATAGGTTGTTCATTAGGCACATAAAATTGGCAGGGGCATTGTAAGCCTGAAGGGTACAACCATGAACTCATAGTTCCTGTACCTTATTCGAAAGGACATATTATGGATATCCTCCTCCTTGATGCACACTTGATGATATCTTGATTTCAGATATATTTTGGAGAAGACAATTGTTCCTCTCAACCGATCAAATAAATCAAAAATCCATGGTAAGGGGTATTTGTTTTTTATCATCACCTTATTTAATTTCCTATAATCAATGCATAATGTGAGCGTGCCATCTTTTCTCTTAGAAAATAATATTGGTTCTCCCCATAGAGACACACTTGATCTTATGTAACCCTTATCAAGCATCTCCTTTAATTGTAATTTCAATTCTACCAACTCAAGGGTACTCATCCTAAAGGGTGCCTTAGATGTCAGTGTTGCTCCTCAAATTAGCTTGATAGAAACATATACGTCCATATGAGGGGGAAACCTATGCATGTCTAGAGCTAATACATCCCACTATTTTTGTAGAACAAGATATCTATCCAAAACCTCACTATCTTCTTTCCCTACACTGTTGTTATCTTCTACATTACTAGAAATGTGTATGAAAAATAGGGTACACCCTTTTCTATGGCTACACAACTTGCATAACTATGATTATTCTCATGGAGGTATGTTTCCTTTTTCCTTGTAACATTATTCTTTCCCCAACCTCATCTAGGCATTTAATAGACTTCTCATAACAATCTACTTTTGTTCGATGGGCATACAATAGATACATACCCAGTAGCATATTATATGCACCCGAGTGA
Source organism: Pinus tabuliformis (assembly GCA_031772625.1). Taxonomy (NCBI): domain Eukaryota; kingdom Viridiplantae; phylum Streptophyta; class Pinopsida; order Pinales; family Pinaceae; genus Pinus; species Pinus tabuliformis. Next base: position 726,117,384 of record CM062820.1, on the reverse strand, counting down.
AGAATATTAAGTTTTTCTATGGTTTTTATTCCATTGAGTTCAAATGCACATGATTTTACCCATTATATTACTACTCCTTTTTTCCCTGTGGCTAGTTGGACCAACCACACTTCTCCATGGGTTTTTTGGCTAGATGGCAGTCATCTATAAGATTAGGGATAATATAACTATAATTGGAGCCAAGTTCAATTAGAATAGAGGAAATTTGATTACAAAATTTACCTTCCATTTCAATGATCACAGCTTGATGGTCAACCTATATGTTGTCAACGACAACATATATCCCAGGTATACTCAGGGCTACGTCCCCCACAACGTAATTTTCTTGTATGTTTTAGATTTGTGGCCTAGAATCCTTTTGTGGCAGGAAATCAATCTTACAGTGATTTCCTCCACATGTCCAACATTGCAATGGTTTCTTATCATCTAATCTATTTTGTCCTCCTATAGGTTGATGTACGTGACCTTTGTAACACCCCCTCCCAGGTCTACCCAAAGTAACATGCGAATCGAGGTAAACATGAGGAGAGATGTTACTACAATCAAATTTTACCTCCTATGTCACCTTAAGGAAGTGGAATTGACATAATATCATATAGAGTCATCGAACATCATCAACATACACCTCAGGAGACAAGTCAACCACTCAAATAGCCTGTCCTTGGACCCCACTACTATTATGTAGCTCTTAGGCCTTAGTCACTCTCATGATATGGGAAAGGGAGCAACCAACAACCTAAACTCACTCTCACAGGCCTGCCTGCTAGTGACTATGGTCTAGAATTTCTAGTTTTGTGCCATCGACCACAGGATTTGAGCCATTTTCTTGCCCAGAATCTTGGCCTCTACCCAGAAATTGTTGTAACTTTTAGAAATCAATAAAAACATGATAACCATGCTGATCAATGAAAAATCACCCTCAGGACTTAGCCTGAGCATCCCCAACCAGGACTAACATTCTGTCAAACACTTGCCATAAATGCAACCTATAGGTCTAGCATAAATGATTGAAAAAAGTTATGAAACATAACCAGAAGGATCACCTCCTTCTCCATTTAACTACTACATCAACAATTATGTCTTACTTCCATCCATTTAGCAATTACAAGTTAATATATGAAATAACCATGACATGAACCAATCATCCAACCATGCTTATAACCAACATAAAACCATATAAATATCACATATATGACAACCATTAAATTCACATATAAATTAGTTCAAAAGTAAGATAACTTAGCTTTTATTAATCATAGGAAAATCCAGCCAGGTTCGGGACTTCCACATACCACTCGGCCATAGACATGGCTAAACCAAATCTCTCTTTCATCCAGTCACCCTCGCACCATATTCTAAGCATGAATTTTGGATCTCATAGAACAACTAATCCAAGAATAATCAAGGGAATCCAAATTTCAAACCTCCCCCACCCTCACCAACCATGACCACACCAAAATCGATGCTCTGATCACAACCAGAAAAAACTTGTAATGCCATCCGGAATCCATCACTATCCTTAACGAATTTTCCATCTCCTTCTCTCTCAAGCTTTACCGCAATCCAAATCTAGATCACTAGGCCCTAAACCAAGACTTCTCCCTCAAGCTTTACTGTGTATCCCGCCAAAAGCAATCAAGGGATTCCTAGGCCTTTCGCAATGAACCTTGAGACCACTACCACCCTGAATTATGAAATCCATCTGACAATTCCAAAGTTCCAAAACCAAAATAAACATCCCAGCATACCATGGCATCTAGAAAAAGGATAGCGTAGACTGAAATCCACTGTCATAACCCAATAATACCATGCCATCAACAACAAGAGAACCATACACCAACATGGAAAGCCATGCATGTCCAAAATAGCTAGGAAATCACACATGGAAAATGTTACATGCAAGTTTTCGTACTAAAGCTGCTTGATCCTAATTTCCTTTCCTTGTTCCTTGCTTGCTTTTCCTTTTTCTTGCTCCAAACTAGAGTTTTCCAAGAAAAATCTAAGTGACCAAGAGAGTGAGGGAGAGAGAGAAATGTGCCAAAAATGCCCTTTTTTCCTTTTAATTCCTTAGCCTTGGCCTTTTCCAATTTTCCTTAGACAAAACACACATCCACTGATGCCCACTAGGATATATTTGCCCAACATTGAGCTTGGAATAAGTGTCCCTTACCCATGGTCTTATTTTGCGTTTATTAACTTTTATTACATGAAATTTTCCACCAGGGCTATTATAGAACCCTCCCCCTTAGGGAATACCATCCTTGGTGTTAAAGCACACCATGACCTCAGTAAAACCATTGAAAAGAAAACATACTGCCTATGGAGCTTTATAGCATAACTCATTGCTATACTTACAATTAAAGACCTGCTCAAAAGCAAAACATCATGACAACACGAGAACATAATAACCATACCACTTATTGGAGATTTATAAATTAACTCATGCTAGTATTTACATCCATATACATATACATATACATATACAAATATCAAAACATCAGCAAATCATATGCCAAACGTAAACCAACATCAAACCAAACTGCTTTACCTCAATTGACTAACAATGAAGGATATAGTGCTCGCATCTGATCCACCATCTCCCATATAGCTTCTTTAGGCCCAAAGTGATTCCAATGCACTTTAAATTTCTCTATGGCTCTATTCTTGAGCATGAGATGTTTCTGCTGTAGTATGCACTGAGGCTCTGGCTAGAACTCCACTTCTTGTTCCACTTGCAATATAGACCAATCTATAACATGATCAACATCCTTTATATAATTCTTAAGCAATGAAATATGGAAAAGATCATGGACTTTCACTATTGGAGGTAGTACAAGTAGATATGCTAATGGTCCAATCCTCTTAAGGATCTCAAAAGGCCTACAATACAGTGATGCCAACTTGGCACATGAACCAATCCTCAAAGAGATTTTCTTGGGCTTAATGCACAAATACACATGCTCTCCAACTTGAAACTCTTTGAACACCCTATGCTGATATGCATAACTCTTCTGTCTATCATGTGTTGTCTTTATATTATTATTTATAACCTTCATCTCCTGCTCTATGGCCATCAACATGTCCAATTCAATAAGTAACATGTTCACTAGATCACTCATGCTAATGGGAATGTTAAAACTCTGCCCATGCAAATTTCTCAAAATGACTCATCCTCAGTGACTCCTCATAACCATTTTTTATGTGAACTCAACCAGTGGAAGATACTCCTCCCATTTCCTTTGCTAGTGCATCATATATGTTATCACTCAGAAGTCTTCCCTAGAAATTATCAAAATAAGGAATAATCTAAGGTAACCACAAACCAATCTTCAGACACAGGTTCTAGCCAACCTAAGTCTAGAGAGGGCTCTCTCTTTATCATTTAACTTTGTTCCGGTGGGATTTTAGGCTAGTTCTTAATGTTCATAAGGTTTTTATTTTGGTTTGGTGGTATAATTCTAGGAACATATGGGTAGACCTAGCTTCTTCAAGCCATTGGGATATGGAGTCAATAAAAGGATAACATAACTAGATCAGATCATTAAAGGGAGTATTTATAGGGCAGGCTAGCAAAACAAAAGGCAAATTTTCAAGGGCTAATGGATGGAAAGATTCTAACCAGGGTAAAGGGGAACTTAAGAATCCTTGTATCAGGATCAGAATGAGGAACAGGGGGTAATCATCAACAAAGGGCAATTAAGAATCCTTTGTTACATAGACCGCAAGGAAAACTATGGAACCTAAGGAGCAGCTAAGAATTCCCTAGCTAAGATAGTTTAGCAAAAAACATTAAGAATGTAAATAGTCAAGACAGAGTGCATTGAAGAAAATTCTAAAATATCATTCTTAGTTTAACATTCAGATTTCATAGAAACAAAAATGATTATCAATAAACATAAGGAAAAACAATAATACTCATGAGAAAATACTTATTTGATTTTCGCTTTACACAAGAATCCTGTAAAATGTCTGAACTTTATTCCATGCTCCAGCAAGCCAATCCAGTTTTTGATACAATAAGAATTTGATTTGAATGAAAAGTCTATAGAAATGTCTTTGAATCCACCCTAAATACTTCGAAATGGGAAGTATTTATACAAAAAATATTACAAAATATCTCATAACAGTTTGACATTTAATTAAGGAAATAAAAATATCTTCAAGCATGAAGATAGAGACAGATGGAAAACTGCATCATGTTGTCCCTCTTATTGTGGTAGTGCTTTCTATTGTAGTTGAACTTGAGCCCTTTTAAGCTGGCTGATATGTGTACGCTGGAATCATCTTTGTCTTTCGTCTTTTACTGATACTCTTTAACCTGCTACTCTTTGACCCTGTTCACCTATTTCATCTGGATGTCATTCAGATTTACTGTGGTAACTTATAGTAAATCTGTCATTTTTTCTCACCATTCATCCTCAGGTAACTTTACTTTGAGCATTCTCCTATAGATCTTGTCTGCCTCAGTGCATTTGGCAAAATCAAGCTTGGTTAAAAATAAATGTTTCACCTCATGCTCTAGGAAAAACAGATTCTCTAAAGTATCATACAACACTTTCCTTATTGAAAAGGCTTTGATACTTGAAGTGCTTACATGTTCCTTGGACAACTTCTTTAATCTATCAACGTAGTTCAATTGGGTCATAAGTTTGTCATGGATGACCATAGGACTAGGAAGGCTTTTATCCCTCAAAATTTGAAACTTGGCCATGAATCTGTCAATACCCACCTACATGTTATGGCATTTTCCCTCTAGGTTTACCATTAGGTTTCTTTTGGAACGAACCCCTTTGATTTCTATGATGGCTTTAGTTTTTTCCTCTACACCCATCTCATTAAGTTCATGTTTGTTATTGCTATTCAAGAAGTGGATGAGTCGATTAGCATCCTCAGGCTAGTCTCCTAAATATTCCCTAACTTTCTTAATAGCCTCGGTGGCAACTTTCACCAGTTCTATTTGCTCAAATATTACTTGAATTGATGGCCAAATATCATTGACATAGCCAATGATATTGGCCCAGAGCATCTCCTTGGTCTGTCCTAGTGGATTTTGCAAAGTTAAATATTTTTCTAGGACCTTAATCTTCTTACCCATCCTTAGGGCTTTCTATATTTCTTCTCTCTGCTGAATCTAGGCAAGCTTACAGTCAGTTTCTAATCTTTTCGCTTTCTCCTTAATCATTTTAAGTTATGTTTCCTGGATAGAAATTTCCTCCATGGCTTTCACTAGCTCTACTGTCTTTTTTGTTGAAGTACCTTCTGTTGTAGAATTAGTTGTGATAGGCAGTGCTGTAGCAGGTGGAGCTGTTGGTGCCAATGATGCTGCAAATGTTGAGGGAACTACAGTTGTCACTGTGGGAATGGTAGTTGTAGAAGTGGTGGCCAATTCACTTTGTTTGGACTAAATCAATGTGTCCAATTCTTTCTCTTTTTCTTTCAACTGGTCAATTAGCTTTAGGACTAGGTCCATAAGCTCCTTTTGTCATTTTTGGGTCTCCAGGACTTCTGCTGTCTATGGATGATGTAATGGTGGGATCTTGAGTTGCTTCTTCAAAGCAGCTATGTCATCATTTTTCTTCTTTATCATTTTTTCAGTGGCCTTTACATCTTTGGGATCATGTCCCAACTCAATAATTAAGTCTTCTAAGGACTTGATTCTGGTGTCTTTTTCTTGTGAAGAGGCCTTCTCCAATTGGAATTGAGCTAATATGTTATTTAGGGAATTTTTCAATTGGTGAGCTATGATGGCTTTCCCTGTTAAGGTGGACTAAATCATCTCCCCTGTTTGTTTGTGCAGCTCAATCTAGTCAATAGGATGTATGTCCTTTGCCAGCACTTTGAAAGCTATCTTTTCGAAATCAATTGTTGTTCTTGCTTATTGAGTGGTAGGTTTCACAAACATCATCTGAATTTTTCCTTCTTTCACATCATAGGCTGACATAAGCCTTATCTGGTTTGTAGGTTCCATCTTTAGGTAGTGTGCATAAGTCTGAGATTCTAGCCTTTCATCCGTGGCCTTTATATCCTTGTACCTTTCTTTGATGTCTTGGTCCCTGTCAGCTAGCATCCTAAATGAGGACACTCAAACACTCTGTTGTCTTTCCAACATCTGAGTATTTGATGTGGAAGGCTTTAGTGTGCCACCAAAAGGAGTGGCAGGCATGCTTCTTTCTCTTTCTATGCTGGTGGCCCCTATTGTTTCTTCTGTAAACTGCTATTCAGAGACAGGATTCAACCTTTTCCTTTTGACATGGATGGTCTTTTCATATGTCTATGTGGTTGCTATGCCTGAGGTAGTGGCCTCTTCCCTATTTCTTTTAAGTCTTTTCTCCTCATTTAGAGGAGTTTGCAAGGTAGGGGGGGTACTCATGTTGGTTTCTGGCATACCTAGTTGATTTAGTTCCTTTGATAGGCCTGGCTATTCTGACTCTTCTTGCACCTGGGATTCTTCTTCTATATGTGATTCACTTTGTGCCTGAGATTCTCCCTATGCCTGTGATTCTTCTTGGATTTGAGACTCTCCTTGGACTTGAGATTCTCCTAGAACCTGCAAGAAAGAACCCTCATCAAGCCTTTTCTCTAGATCAATTAGAGCATTTTCAACTGCAACTTCAGTGCTATCCCTGTCTACTAAAGTATTCTCCACCCATTCCAATTGATTTGCATATTTCTCTATTTCAGGGATTCAGTGGTGAATGTAGGGAGCCATCTTGTTTTTTTGTCTTTTGTTGCAGATGAAGTCATAGGGGTCATATCTCCACATGAAGCTTTGTTTTAGTTTAAGTCTCTGAAGGATTTCCTCTGCTTCTCTTCTAGCTTCTCGGCTATTACATACAAAGGGGCCTAGATGATATTTGACTCTGAGTTGGGCCTTCTTTTTCGCCTTAATAAAATGCACCTCATCTGAGTTGATTATCTACTTATAGTACTCCAGAGTAAATAACCTCATTGGGAGGTACCTATGCAGTTTAAATGGGGCCAACTTGCAACAATAGATCCTAATTTCTATGTGATTTTGGTACAAGTACCAATCTCCCACTTTGTGTTGTTTTAACAGTTGCAGGATCCTCCTGATATCTAAACTGATTCTTGGAGGAGGACTTCCTAGCAGCATGGTCAATACAGGATGTACAAAAAGATAAATGAAGTCTATGTATGGATATGGGGAATCATACTTATGTATCAAAGGAGTCCAAAAAATTACTGACCTAGGATGACCTTTAGTGTCAAGCTTTTGGAGAGTGAAGGGGAACTTGTCAGCTTGGTAATATAAGAAAAGGTGGTACAAAACTGAAGAATACTTAAATACTCTCTTAGTACTCATTCTAAGGAATTGGTCATGCATTTTTTCAACTATGAACTTGGCATAATCATACATGACAGCAGGAGGCTGTCCTAGAGAAAAAATGGACATGAAGGCTAAAATGACTTCATCTATGTACTCACTGGTGGTATAACCTAAAATACAAGAGATCATTGCTACTATATCCTGACCAAATGGGGAAAGTATGGTAGCCACATATGGGGGAGGGTCTTTATGGATGTGCTTTACCTCTCTGATGAAGGTTTGGAGCATTTCAGCAAGTTTGGCAGTGGTAAGCTTGGGAAATTTATCTAGTAGGTCTCTAATTGAAATAGGCGTTAAGCTCTGCCTTGGTTGTAGTGGAAGCATTTCATTGATTGACTCGGTAGTGATGGTGAAAAGTATGGTGTCGTCAGGGGACATCACTGCTCTCTGACTGGGAATGTAGTTTGCATGGCAATAATGGACAATCTCTAGAAAGACATGCACCTCAGGGAATTGGTATTTGGGCAAATTAGACTCCTAAAGACCTATTTTGTTGGCATGGTTTAGGTATTGATCTATGTATCGGTGGTATAGTTTGATAGGGGATTCAAGGAAAGAGGTGTCCTTGATTTAGAAATCCTTATCAGCATGGGGAAGGTGGTCCAAGCCGAGGTTGGAGTGGAAATTAGCCTGACATCCATGGCAATTGGGGTAACCATTCTTAGTTCTTGTGGATTTAAGAATGGGGAAGGTAAATTTTCAGTATTTGAGGCAATGGGGGTTCAATTCTAGGTGGGCTTTATGTTACTAAAGTTCCCTTTAATTTCAATTAAGAAAAATTAGAGACTGGTTCCAAAATTTATAGGGCCTTCAATGGATTTTGTCTTAAATAACTGGAATTGAAGAAAATGGGGTGTGAACCAGGTAACTATCAATTTTGAATGGTTGAAAAGGCTTCTACAATGCTGGAAGGAAATCTAGAAGATTTTGGTGTCTTTAGAGTGCAAGTGTATGTGGGTTTACAGCTTTCAACGTTCATAGGCACCTGCATGGAAAATTGCAGTTAAAAACGGTAAAAACAATGATTTTGGGCTTTTTTGCATTTATGCGCAAAAAGTAAATTCGGCAGGTACGAGTGAACAGTGACCGTTTGTCGTGTAGTGGGATGAACAATGACTTTTTTGGTGGGTAGCAGGCTGGTGATAAGTGGTTTACTTTGCACCGCTTTTGGGCACTTGGTGGTATTGGGGGGAGGTCGCCCGATTCCATTCATCGAGCGCTACATCGCCTCGGGGCCCCAGTGGAAAACAACCCATTTTGGGAAGGTATAGTTCGGATTTTGGGCCCTTCAAAAATCAGCATGGACTATCAGATGGGGAGGGGAAAGATCATGCGGTTGTTGGGCACGGGACTTGCACGGAAGGCAATGGAGGGGCCCAACGAGCATTTAGGCATGACGGTTTTAGCTTGATGAGGGGTTAAGGCTGGGATTAAATTATCGAGTGAGATATGATTAGTGGATAGATTGACTTTAATTAATCATAGATCGATTAATTATGTCAATTAGTCAGGGTTCAAATAATATAAAGTTTATATTTCAAACTTCGGGGTAGGGATATTGATATTAAAGGGGGTTTAATAAATATATACGGGAAAAAGGGTTAGTTTGGGAATTACCTTTAAATAATATTAAAAGTTAATATGAAAAGGCGGATAATGGATTGCGATAAGCATAATGCATTTTTGTAATTCATTTTCTTTTTACATAGAAACATTATAACTTAGGCTAAGTGTATTTTTGTGGGTTTTCCTAAAAAGCGGTATTCATAGGGGTGATTTCTTTTCCTTAGGAAAATGGTGTTTTAACCTTAGGAAGAGGGATTTATTAGGGAAAAATGAATGAACTGAAAGGGGTGAATGTTTATGAGGGGATTTTAGTACTTAAGAATGAATGTTTATAAGTCATTGGGCCAAGGTTCCGGTCCCTCCAGAAATCAGAGAAATGCTCTGAGCCCCTTTGACATAAGATTTTGGGCACTTCAAACTTTATTTTGGAAATTAGTTAAGTAAAGGGTGAAATGAGTGAGGGGAAATTAATTAATTTGACTTTGTGAACTTTATGCCAGTCCAATTTCTCATTCATACTTGGAACTTTCATGATGAGGGTGATAAATATGCTTTTGTCTAACAATCATCACAATTCTGCAACCATTCTTCTACTTACCCATCTACTCATCCTACCATTTTTACTTCTCTTTATTAGGGTGCATTTGAGCTAGAAAACCCTTATCAAACATTTTTCTTCTTCTTTACAATATTAAACTAACTAAATCTAACCTTATTACATCCAAGGGCTCAGATTAAACAATTGAGCTCCTTTTATTTACTCTACCTAATCTACTTATCTACCAGGCTTAAACAGTTTTGTCCGCTTTTATTCTCTCTCTATGAACATGAAATTGAAACATGAAATAGCCAAGCTTAAACATTTTGAATATCATGGATTGTGGAAAAGATTACAAGTTGCACACAATCATTTATTTTGCACAAAAAGTAAAAAGTAGTGGCATTTTGACTTGCACACTTTCATGGTCTCTTCTTTTCTTGGGGTTCATATTTTTTTTATCTTTTTTGACCTTTTATTATTTTTGTCCTTTGATTTTTCTTTCAAGACATACCCTCTTTACATTTTTTCTATTTTTTGAATATGGAAAACATTTGCAGAAAGAAAAGGTATGTACATATTACAAGTTTAATCTCAGTCATTAAAAAATTATGACTCCTATTGGTATAGGAACCTAACAATATACATCCTTATCATATCCTCCAAGATTCGATTGACCCTCTCTGTTTGAAATTTGTCTACGGATGATAAGTTATACTGAAAGCCAACTCTCTACCCAAGCCTGAATATTGCTCATTCCAAAACTTGGGAGTGAAATTTACATCCTTGTCCGACACAATATTCTTTGTAGCACCATGTAGCCTCACTATCTCTCTAATGAATAGTTGTGCTACCTCATTAGCTGAATATGTGGTCTTTACCAGAATGAAGTGAGCTAACTTTCTCAACTCGTCGACCATGACCATAATAGAATCATACTGCTTCACTATCCTTGGAAGACCTATGACGAAATCCATGGAAATGGCCTCATCCCATTTCCATGAATCACTATAGGCTGTAGTTGACCACTGGATGCTTGCACTCTTCCTTTACCTACTGACAATCTAAGCATCTAACCATGAACTCAACCACTTATTTCTTCAGGTTCAGCCAATAATAAAAATTCTTCACTGCCATCAATGTCTTCTAATATCCTAAATGACCCGAATATGGTTCACATAAACTTGCTCAAGATAAGTATCTTGAGCTCACTGCAATTCAACACATAGATCCTATCTTGAAACCTCACCAAGCCATCTGCCATGAGATGATAGTCTACATCCTGATCACCTACACCTATACCTAAACCTGTACCTTCACCTGTACCTATACATGGACATGTACCTATACCTATGCTCTACTGGAAACTGTGAATGATCTCCATGTATTTGTCATCCTATTGACCTCCCTGCAAAATCCTATCTTGTGACTCTGTCCCATAAGATCCTATCGCTACTATATGATTTACCTGTACCTTCCTGCTAAGAGAATCTGCAACCCGGTTCTCCTTCCCTTTGATGTATTTTATCTCAAAGTCAAACTTAGTAAGGGTGGCCAACCATCTAGCTTGCCTGGAATTTAGATTCAGCTGGTCAAACAAATACCTCAACCCATTGTGAACACTAATCTTTGTAAACTTCCTCCCCAGAAGATAATGTCTACACATCTTCAATGCATGTATAAGCATTGCTATCTCAAGATCATGCGTTACATAGTTATGCTCATGCTCATTCAGTTTCTGTGACTCATAGAACCCTATCTGTCCTTCTTGCATGAGAACTCCACCAATTACCCTTTTGCAAGCATATGTACACATAAAAAACTCCTTGTTCGGATCTGCAATATTTAGCACCGGTGCATGTATAAACAACTGCTTAAGTTGCTCAAAACTATATTCACATTCCACCATCCATCAAACATCTTACCTTTCCATTGCAATGATGTGATAGGATATGCAATGTGTGAGAAGTTCCCGACGAACCTCCTGTAGTAACTTGCAAATCCCATAAATGATCTCACCTCATATACATTCTTAGGAGCTACACATTCCATGATGGCCCTTATATTTTTTTAGTCTACTTCTATGCATTCCTTGGAGAAAACATGTCCCAAGTAGTGTACCTTAATCTAAAAGAAGCTACACTTGCTAAGATTAGCATACAACTAATGAACTCTTAGCAATCTCAACACTGCTACTAAATGTTCGGCATGTTCTTCCGCATTCTTATAATATACCAGTATGTCATCAATTAATACAATAAAAAAATTGTCCAATTAAGGATGCAACATGCTATTCATCAAACACATGAATGTAGATGTAGAATTAGTTAAGCGAAATAGAACAACAACAAAGTCATAATGAACATACCTGGTCCTAGACGTAGTTTTGAAGATATCGTCCTCCTTGATGCGTACCTGATGGTATCCCGATCTCAAGTCGATCTTAGAGAAAAATGCTACTCCCTTTAGCTGATCAAACAAATCATCAATCCTTGGCAAAGGGTACCTGTTCTTAATTATTACCTTGTTCAGCTACCTATAATCAATGCACAATCTAAGAGTACTATCTTTCTTCTTTACAAACAAAACTAGTGTGCCCCAAGGTGATAAAATGGGTCTGATGTGTCATTTGTCCAACATTTCCTTTAGCTGCAACTTCAACTCTACTGATTCAGGTATGCTCATCATCTAAGGTGCTTTCTATGTTGGAGTTTCCCCTGACACCAACTCAATAGAAAAGTCTACCTCCCTGTGAGGTGGCAACTCTGAAATGTCCTCAAGAAATACATCCTAAAACCGTTGCAATACTGGGTACCTACTCAACACATCAACATCATGAACCTACTTACCCTTTTCACTGGAAATGTGTACTGCAAACATCACATAACCTTTTCTACAACTACGCTTAGCCTTCATAGCGGTAACCATCCTTACTTATGTCGGCTTATTCTTTCCCTACGAGGTCCTCTTTTCCCCACTATCATCCACACACTCAATGGGTTTGTCGAAGAAATCCAATTTTTTTATGTGAAGGTATAGCCAATCTATACCCAAAAACATATCATACGATTCCAATGGAAATACATTCAAATGCACAAGATCTTACCCAATGGTGAACTCGCTTCTTTGTACTAGTATCCAACTATACCAACCATGATTCTACATGCACTTCATTTCTCAAACCACACTTATCCAGCAAGTTTGGACTAATATAATTATAGTTAGATCCAGGATCAATCAAAATAGAAAAAAATTGATCTCAGAGTTTACTATCCATCTCAATGATCAATGCCTGATGATCCACCAGCCTGTTGTCCACAACTGCATAAATCTAAGGATTGTTATGACCAACATCACCAACTATATGTGCCTCTGGGAATTGTAGATATAAGGTCTACCACCACTCTAATATTGTGTAAAATCCCTCTTATGATGATCCTTACCACATATCCAACATTGCAATTGTTCCCTAGCACCACCTCTAGCCTACTTCTCTCCATGTCCCTTCTCAGCTATATTGAATGTCTTGTAAGGAACTACATTATCTTTCTCACTTGCATCTTGAGGTCTTCCTCTCTTTGGTGGCCATTTTCCTTTAGCTTTGTCATTTCTTTTCAAGTCATGATTAGGCTCAACTTTTCACTTCGATTTCTCATAGCAATGCTTCAACTTTTGGATGGGCCCCGCCAATGATCCAGGCTCATCGAACTTAATCTGATATATGCATGCAACTAGAAATCCACTGATGCATCTTTGAACCTTGGCCTTCTCCTCTCTGAAGAAAGGCACATATCTCAACAGCTACAAAATTTTGATAGTATACTCCCCATCTATCATAGAACCCATCCATAACTCATAAAACTCCTTGGCTCTATCGTCATAGCACCTCTCATAAAATTAATTCTTCTTGAGGATCCTTTCAAATGCATTCAAAGTTAACCCATCCTCGTGTATGTCCCTAACATTCTTCTCGTATTCCCACCAAATATCTACTTTACATTTGAGACTGAAAAGGGCTATCTTGTCTTTCATGTTTTCTGAGTAATCAGGCAATCTAAAGAATTTCGTCATGCCAAGCAACCAAGCCTCTCCATATTGTGATTCATTCATCTCTCCATCAATGGTAGGTGGCTTTGCCTTCTTGACCTCATTTGGCCAGTATCCCCTGCCATTTCTCCTGTACGTATGATAATGATGATGATCATGATGTCTACCAGAACAAGAACTAGAGTAATACCTATTTCTATCACCCCTCCTATCTGGAGTGTCCAACAACCTGCCATCTTTGATAGTGTCAGATCTATTTGGCCTATGTCTACTATGAGAGATGCTTCCATATGCCCCATTAGTTCTATCCTCATGTCTATGGCGGATCTGACGAGGTCACTGTCACTACAAATATGACAAACTCTGAAGCAATATCACATTCACCTCTACTTGTTTCTCTTGTGCCTGATGTAAAGTCTTTGCAAAATGTGGATGTGGAGTGCCCAACTAGATAGGGGTAAAAGTGGTTTTAGCCCCTTGTTTTGGATAAGAAATAGGTCAATTTTAAGACTTACCCATGGTCTGTAAACCATGGTATTGTATTGAAAAAAGCTATGTATAGTTGAGTCATAGCGAATCTAAGAGGTAGCGAAGAATAAGAAAGCCAAGATAGAGATTGTTTTTGGGCAAGTGCTAAGGTAGGAAGGCTTTGCTTCTTGTACTTAGGCAAAAGGGGAAGGCTCCCGTAGCTGAGTGCACAACAGGCCTTAGTAAGTCCACAACTGAGTGCGTGGACCCCTCTACCTGAGTGTGCAGGGTAAAGAAGTATGTAATCTAAATGTTGAAGCTTAATAAAGACTGGTTTTGAAGAAATATCTCACATCTTAGTAGTATTGTTAATTCTATTTATGTTATGATTTGTCACTCTATAACATGTTCTCTATGGAAGAATGTATAAATTCTACACAAATCTAATGAACCTGTCATATTTATGCACGTCTTAAGTAATTATCTGTGTTTGCAAAGTTAAGGGTTAATTCTTCTGTGATTTCTAATGAATCAGATATATCTAAGCAAAGGAAGATATAGGGTTATTACTTCACCCGTGAAAGTAGATAGAATGATTCTTTAGGGTGTATAAAGTCTAATTGCAAGCCTTCATGAAGGTCTACAAGCCATTGCCTTAGAGTTACAGTATCAGGCCATTGAAGGATATTGAGCTGCGCGAAGGCAGATCTGAGTTATAAGAGCTAAGATCGCTTATCGCACTGTCTTTGGATGTAGAAACCTAGTTCTAACATCCCTTAATACTGCTTTGGGTGAGACTACAACCTATGTATGCAGTTTGTTTCCGAAAAGGCTAGTAGTTAGGATTTTGTTGGTTGGCATGAACAACTTTGAACCTAGGTCAGGCCCCCTTAATATGACAAATGGTTTTGTTGTCGAGATCGAGATCTATCTAAGAGATGTGTGATAAATGGTTCCCCACAAAGAAATAGATTGAAAAGTGGATTGATCAAAACATGCATGCGTTCGCAGCTTAAGAGAACATAAGCCCTAGATTATCCAAGGAATCGTGGTTGCAGAGATTTTTGTACACAGATGAGACTGACACATTCTTATGTTTCTTCCCTAAAGAACTACATGAATGGTTGTCTAAATTGGCTGATAGTCAAGGGACGTGGAGGATTAACGGTCTTATAGTGTCGACTCCTAAGCTGGTGCGACGTGTGGAAACATCAAAAAGAAATATTGCACGAGCTGTGGATCACTGGATTGATCACACATTGGGAAGCTTTGTGACTTATTTTGTGATCAATAGGAATATCTATTATAACGAAGCCGAACGAAGGCTCTTTAAAGGACCGCAAGGTAAGTATCTGAAATCTGTTATGTGAAAAAAGGGTTATGCAGTTACCTTGATGTTTTGGGCTACGCAAAGTGGGAGATTCTTTAAAAGAAATGAAGGATCAACCCAGAATATAGTCCGCTCATTGAACCCCCTTCAAGCAACGACAAAGGGACGGTGCTGACTATGCCATGAAGTAAAATTCAGTTAATTACATAGGGTATTTTGAGGATACCTCATCCATCAACCCCACCTCTACCTCCACCTCCACCTCATACACCTACACCTTCACCTCCTCCAACCCCACTTCCCCCATTCAACATGGTGAACGCGATGAAGATGTTGATTTTCAAAGGAACAGGGAGTGAATATCCATAACAGTTTTAGTTTGGAACAGGAGCTATTTGGATAGCACAACAGATTACATATGATAATATTAAGAAATCGTAGCTCGTTACATCCTTACAGGATCATGCATTAACATGGTATATCAAGTATTGCACTGATAACCCCAACGCGACGTAGGTAGATACCCAACTAACTCTGAACCGGGAGTTCAATAAGCCTAAGTCAGATTCACAATCAGTAATTGAATTTAAAGAAATTTGATAGATGAGACACCTTGGGAATTTGATTAGAGGTTGAAGTTCTTGATCAGGTAGGCCAATATGGTAATCACAGATTCCCAACATCACGATTGGTTTATAGCATCATTCGTGCCACATTTAAGAGTACCTCTGTCACAGGAAAAGATAACAACGTAAGAGGAAGCCTTGGATATCGCAATGAGCATGGATGCCTCACCTATACAAGATATGAACCTTGGAGTGCAATAGATTCATTCACAGCTGGAAATCCTGCACTTAGAGTTTCAAAGCCTAAAGAAAGGAAAATAAACCCAATTTAAGGTGCACGCTAAGGTCTCGTGTCTAAAGTGTAAGAGACATGGACATGATAAGGATCATTGCTAGATTGATAAGAACTACATTATAGGGGGACGACCTATTCCACTGAAACCAGAGAATAATATTGGGATGATCACAGGAGCTATGCTATCTATCAGGTTACATGACATCATGCTACTGATAACTTCCATTTATTGCAAAAATGTGTATAGAACCATCAACAATTGTTTTACAATTTCTCTAAGTTTCGAGGACATGATTAATGTCATTGTAGGAGTTATGAGTTGATCATGGATAGAATCCCTACCTACAGGATGCAGGTAGAGAACTATCCTCAGGATCAGGGCACAGGAGCTCCGCGTGGCAGATTGCAAGGCCGAGGATGATGGAGAGGCACTGGACTAGGATGACGGTGTGGGAATGTAATCTTCTATAACTATGGTGAATCAGAGCACTTTGACTGAGATTTCACAAATCCCACGCAACCCTCTTTTCAGTATTATCGAGAGTTTGACCATGTCATAGAGGAATGTCCGGTCCTTATGTAAAAGATGCAAGAAAATAAGATGCACCCAAAGTAGCCTACGTAGAACATTCAGATGATGAGGGCTGAGCCCCACGAAGAAGATCAGAGCATAAATATTGTGCTAAGAAGTGGCATGGCGACTGGTGTAGATAAAGGTAAGAAACCTGAGGAAGATAGATGGGTGTGCAAGGCTACTGAGAAGGAAGTTTAATTTGATCTTAATGATGCTAAATAAACCTTAATGGAAGCCAAGAAGAACTTTCTTGAGGTGGTAATCAACTTGAAGAAGTGGAATATGACATTTGAAAAAAAGTCGCTCAAAGTTGTACTGCCACTAGACCCTGCAGAAGGAGCGCGTTATACTGAACTTGTTGCCAACTATGTAGAAAGTGATGATGATATGGAACAAATATACAAGATAATAGCACGATATGAGGATTGGATCAATCCTACAGCCGATGGATGAATTGTGTGGGATAGGGATAACTCCTACACCTTAGACTCAAATGAAGAGCTTGAACACTGGTAGAATCAGCTGCATGAAGTATCTACTCTCCACTATAATATGATGACCAAATCGCTGAGGTGTGTTTGGACTGAGGTAATAAATATTCCACATTTATTCTTTGACTAATGTGGAGATATTTTTGGATGAATTTGAAAGGGAAGTACCGGAAGAGAAATGATTCTAGGCACTGCACACTACGCTTGCCCATTGGTGGGGTACGGACAAGGAGAGCTTTGCTGGATGGAAAGAATATAGACAGATGATGAAATTATGGTATGGGTATGCTAATACATGGATGATAGAAAAATATAGTGGGAAAGATGATCCTTGCGATCATTTGGCATGATGGACTAAGGCCTGGGTTACAAAACCACAACTAGAGTGGTTGCACATTTTTGTCACACCTTAGATATCATCCCAATGAATTGGTATCTAGAGAAGAAAATGCGCCATGGAAGAGCTAAGTGGGACATCTTAAGGGAGATTTTTCTATTAACTTTCAGCTTTGAGGATGGGTTTTAGAGCATTGATGAGGTGCTACAAGAAATAAAAGTAGCTATATTCAGAACACTGAAGGAACCAGTAGAATGGGCTCAACCAGATTGAAGTACACAGTGATACCATGCATTGGATAGTTACAATGTGACTGCTGAAGAAGATGAAGATGATCTGAAGAATATTACCATTCCAAAAATAGAAGGACAATGCAAAATCGAACGACCAAAGGTGGCGAACCTGGATATATCCGAGCCATTGAAAACTCGACAAGTAAATATTGAATCTCAAGAAGAACCTATGTTTGTGACGATAGGAGACTATTGGGACAAAGACACGGTTGATAAAGTAGCTGAGCCATTGCATGAGCACCAGGATTTATTCCTAATGAAGTTTTCAAATTTGAAAGGGGTCATAAGAGATTTAGGTGTTATGAAGATCACATTGAAACCGAATGCGTAGCTTGTTAAGCAGAGGCCTTATCAGTTGAATCCAAAATATAAAGTGAAGGTCAATAAGTGGATAAGATGCACCAAGAACTGGATAAGATGCTGGATGCTGGTATTACTAAGCTAGTAGAGGAATAAGATTGGGTAATCCAAATGGTGGTCCAAGAAAATAAAAAAAAAGGTGAAATCTGCATATGCATAGATCTGTGGAAGCTAAATGATGCATGCATGCATGATCCATTTCCAACACGTTTATTGATGAAGTGTTAGAGAATGTTGGCAGATAGGAGGCATATTCGTTCACTGATGGTTTTTTGGGATATCATCAAATAAAGATCGTGCTGGAAGATCTAAGAAAAACAACCTTCGTGATTGAGTGGGGTTGCTTCCAATATATAGTTATGCCATTCGAATTGAAGAACGGGCCTGCAATATTTTCCCTGGTTGATGATTGGCATGTGTTTAGATCGGTGAAGTGCCACATTGCGATTCTACGCCTCATGCTGGATACTTGTTGAAGGTATCAGATCGCGCTAAACTTAAAGAAATGTATATTATGTGTGCCCTTTGGGGTTTTTCTTGGCCACATCCTTTGTAAGCAAGGATCGATGGTGGACCCTGCAAAGATCACCATAATTGTGAATTTGGAGTCTCCTAGGAATGTGAAACAACTACGCATGACATTGGGGCACAGTGGGTATTACAGGAAGTTTATTAAGGCATATGCTCAGATAATCATGCTAATGGAGAAACCATTGAAGAAAGATGCAATGTTTTGTTGGGATGAAGACTATCAGTGTATTTTGGATGTCTTGAAGGAGAAAATGATGACAGTGCCTATTTTGGTGTTTTCGAGATGGAAGAAGGAGTTCCATGTGCATGTAGATGCCTCTTGTATCCCATTAGGAGCAGTATTAACACAAACAGGTGAGGGAGAGATTGATCATTCGATAGATTTTGTGAGAAGAAAGTTATCCAAAGCTGAGAATAATTACTCCACTATAGAGCGTGAAGGGCTAGTGATGGTCTACACACTGTAGAAGTTTAGGTATTATTTGTTAGGTGGACACTTTAAAATGTATATAGATCACTCTGGGCTGAAGTACCTAGTCAATAAGCCTGGGCTGGGGGAATATATTCTGATGGTTAATATTGTTCCAGGAATATGACTTTGAATTAATTGTGAAGCATGGAAGGCTAAATGTAGGCCCAGACCATCTACCAAAGATTGAAATAGATAAGGAACAAAGTAGTTTTGAGGAAGGACTGTCAGATGCGTAACTCTTTGTGGTGCGCATCACAAATGATCATTTTGCAGATATCATTCAATTTTTAACAATGGAAACAACTCTAGAAGGTTATTCCAGTCAATAGAAGAAGGATTTGGTCGTTCGTGCTGTGTATTTTTTAGTGATTGTGGGTCATTTGTATAAGATGTGAATGGATGAGATACTACGAAGGTATGTTCTAGAGTTTGAACAAGCTAGTATCCTAGCTGAAGCCCATGGAGGCGTGGCAGGATGCCACTATGCAAGAAAAGTGACCACATAGAAGATTTTGTGCGTTGGGTTATGGTGGCCGACATTACAAAGGTTTCTAAGGCATACTGCAAGGCGTGCGATGCTTGAAAAATGACAGGGAAGCCTTCACAAAGGGATGAATTTGCTTTAAATCCTAAAGTGTCGTTGCGGGTATTTGATAAATGGGCCATTGAATTTATAGGTCCAATCCAATCACCTGGAAAGAAGACGGGCACACAGTATATCATTACTGCAACTGAGTATTTAACCAGGTGGGTGGAAGTGTAGCCAGTGAAGGATTGTACAATAGCTAGTGCTACGAATTTTTTGTTTGAATATGTCTTAACAAGGTTTGGATGCCCTACGATATTGATGAGTGATTGGGGTACACATTTCTTGAATGAAACAATCAGTGTGATGCTTGAAGAATTCCAGGTGTATCATTAAAAGAGCATGCCCTATCACCCACAGGGAAATGGGATAGTGGAAGCTTTTAATAAGATCATGGAGCATGCATTAACAAAGGTCTGCAATGTGCAGAGGAATGTCTGGGACATGCACGCACCTGCTATTTTGTGGGCTTATAGGACGACCTGCAAGAAGTTGATAGGTAAAACACCATTAAGGTTTTTCTATGGAATTGAAACCGTAATGCCTATGGAGTATATTGTCCCAAGTTTATGTATTGTAAGATTGACAGAGATGGAGGATTGTGAGACCTTGGAGGAATGGCTCACGCAAATCATGGAGTTAGAAGAAGACCACTTTCTTGTATGATTTTAGAAACAAGTGCAAAAGGAACACGAGAAGGCATGGCATGATCAACATATTAAGCTGCGCATGTTTAAGATAGTTGATTTAGTGTTGTTATATGATAACAAGATCATGAAATTTCTAGGAAAGTTTCAAATGCACTAGTTGGGCCATATGTTATAAAGGAGATCATGGATGGTGGCACAGTTCAGCTCACGAAGCTGAATGGGGAACCATTCCCTGTAAAAGTGAATGGAAGTAGATTGAAGCTGTACACAAGGGTTCCTGCCCCTGTGCAATGACTATATAGAAGTACGATAGTATTAGTAATCTAGGAAATTGCAAGGGATTGTAGGACTATAAACTATGCTACCCAACGAAGTGAAAAACATGGAAGGGGGGCTGCACGACGAAAGATAGGAATGCGATAAGTGAAGCTTCATTGGATGAGCTATGCCATGGAGGATGGTACCATGTAGATGGGTCCAAATGTAGATGTTAGAGTTACCATTCATGATTTTATGGCCAAAATTCAGTTAGGAGGAGCAGGTAGGCACCATTTATGGCGAAAATATTTCGAGATCTGTTGCCAAAAATGCATTTATGATTAGAAATTGGGGGGAACAGTCGAATATGAATTCAAAACCTCCTATAAATTTCACATGTTGGTCCACCAAAGAACACTTTTCATTCTGAGAGTTGTCTGGGCGCTTTGGCATTTGATGCTTATGAGTCATCAATTTTGGGAGGATTTTGCGTCAAGACAAACATTTCCAGCCTTACTTGAGTGGAACTAGAAGGTCATTCTCTAGCAAATGGCTGCCACAAACCCCGCAAAAGCCATAAGTTCTGAAGTTGTTGTTTCTGACATGTCAGCCCCTGAGATATCAAGTATGGAAGCCACAAACCCTGTTCCTACCATGTTGCGGTTGCCTAGGCTGATGAAACTTGCTTCCAAAGAGAAACATAAGAAGGTGATGCTAGTGAGACAATCACTAAGGAAGAACTCAAAGGTGCGACAAAAGAAGAAAATAGATAAACAACCAGAGAAAGTGGTCAATTTGGACGAGGAAGAATTCCAAGGCGTAGAGGACTTGGATGTGGAGGAGGGTGAGCCCATCACACGACTCCTGGAGTATATCCCTTTGTGGAAGGGAAAAACCAAAGTTACCAAAGACCCAGATTCCGCGAAATTTATGGTTTTGACACCTCTCTTGCCTGAATAGGTGGAATTTGAAGGTACGACCTTAGCACACATTCCAGTGCTGAAAATGGAGGATTGGGACCTTGTGGACCATGAGAGGTTCCCACATTTGGTGACTAGAAAGTATATGATGAAAATTTACTATGAAGAGACTGGGGTTACGCGGTTGGAACCCATGAAGTGGGTCAGAGGTGTTGAGCAGGTGGGGTTGCTGCACATGCTCTGCGTACCACATTTTCATAGGTCGACTATCAACATGGTGTGTGTGTGCCAACTCCTCGCCCTAGTGCATGATGGGTGCCTATGGCTTCGGGAGCCTATTCTGATCATAGACATGTTAATTCATCGGATCACAATGCTACCCTATAAAGGGGTAGACCCTACCAAGGATTTGGCAGGGGAGAGTGGCGAAAAAGAGTTAGCGGATAAGATGGAGGAGGAATATAGTCTCATTAAGAAGCCACATGGATATTCTATGTACTCCATTTAGGACTAAGCAGTTCAGTTCACCGCCTAGATTATTGTAGGGAAAATCATGAGGAAATGCCGCGTGGATGAAGTTCTAGCACCGGTAGTATCATTAGCTTCCCATGCATGAAGGGAGTTCAATACAATTGGGTGAAGTATTTTTGCAAGGAGTTCATCATGAACTATTTCGAAGCCTAGGAAGAGAGAAATCCATTCCATTATGCGTGGATTTTACTGTCCATTGTATTAGTAGCATGGAAGTTGCTAGAGGACATCCAGTTTCTTCCACAGGTGGAAGATTTACCAGAGGAAATGAAGTACACTTCACTCTAGGCAACAAAGGATCCGAAAAGGATCAAGGAGTAAAAAATTTTCTAGATCTTGATGGAGATGGACCTTCGAACAATTATCAGTCAGAGGCCGAGGTTGTCCCCAACCTTGTTTGAGAAATTGACGGCCTTTGCGAAGTTCAAGGTCGATTTCTAAAACATTTCAATCAGAGCTCAGAAGGACCCAAAGCACGTATGGCAAAAGCTTCTTTATTTAGTATTTGAGACAGATGTAGAGGAGATCATGGGGAGTGTTATCACTTAAGAATTCTAATGCCAAAATTTCTCATACTAGCTTGATGATAAAGGTCAGTGTTAGTCTAAGTTTGATTTCATTTTCCTTAGAGTCTGAGTCTTAGGAGGTCTTGAGTCAAGCATGCATTCTCATCCATCACTGGTCACCCTCATTCATCACCGATCTCATAGCCATGTGTCAGTTTGGTTTAAAAAAAAAAATCATTATGTCCCACAAAGCCTTTTTAGGTGATTGCGTAGCGCATGTAACCATCCTGAAGTGTTTTCGCAACGCATTAATCCTTTTAGCAGTTTTGCAGTGCAAAGGTTTATTAGGTGATTACGCAGCGCAAAAGTACTTTAGGTGCTTTTGCAGCGCGATAGGTTTTAGGTGATTTCGCAGCGCATTATTCAAAATTTACACTGACTGTGCTGCGAAATAGGAGATTCGTGCATTACACAGTGAATCTTTCCCAACTATCAAATCTGTCAAGTTAACCTATGGCTACATCATTCATTGTTAGTTTATGCACTCCATACATCATCTCCAACCGCTTATCTCCATCATTTCAATCACTATGTACATTGGTACACACGAAATACAAGTTCCAAGAAAGGCCAAGTGTGCTCGGTTTTAATTATGATTGTAGGCTTTGCATGAGAAACAAATCTACTAGATTTCAATTTGAAAACATCGTCATCAAGCGAGGCAACTATCAAGCGAAGCAGCCATTCAAGCAAGGCAGAGTTGGGAGTTTGAGCAGCGCTAGCATTTCCAGTCTACAGGTCACTAAATCTTCATGGATGGATCGGCAGAAAGGAAATACCATAGATCAGGCAAATGTCTGAGAAACGAGCCTGAATGTTTGGATATAACCTTGAAGAACAGAGAGGTCGAATAGGCATTTAAACAATTTGGATGTTGGAATTTTTGCAAGAAGCTCCACGGAGGACATGCAGAAGTGACTAAGGAATTTTCACTGAATTTCATAGGGCTAAACTCAAAGGTTGGCATGTTGGAATTGCAGGTCTCACTAGACATGATATCCACAGTTACAGAAATACCAAGATGGCAAGAAAATTCGTTCAAGAATTTCAAATTTGACATGAATCCATGGAAATAATTTCTACAACAGGAGTTCATTAACTCAGATTTGAGCAAGTCTGTTCCTAGAAGTTATATTAAAGAATCATATGCTCAATTGCTTACTTGTATACAGAAGTATCTTACCTGTGAAGCGAGATATAATAAAGTGTATTCATACCATTTTAAATTGTTGTTGCATTTCACAGGGAAAACATCTATTGATCTACCTTTCTACTTGTTTCGTAGCTTAAGTAAAATGTGTGATAAGGTACAACTGAGAAAGGAATCCTATGAGACTTCACTATTCCACCATGGCTTGGTTAAGTTAATGGTTCTGCATGAACTCTAGAGGGTAGGTAGAGACTGGGACACATTCATATTCATGTCCGGTTTCAAGAGCAAGACCGGTCTCAGCCCTCTAGTGGCAAAAGAACCTTCAACAACAACCAGTCCTCAAATAGAAACAAGATCCAAGAGGGTTTCAAAGTTAAAAGCAAGGAAACAAGTTGGAGAGTCTACCAAGCCACTGACTATTCAGGATACACCTCAGCAATCAAATAAAGAAAAAACTCAGGTCAAAGAAACTGCACATGAATCAAGCACAAGAGAAGGAGTTCAAAGAAGAAGGACTAGGAGTCAGGTGGCAAAAGAAAAGGGTAAGTCAGTGACTATTGAAGAAAGTCCTATTTCAAAGGGAGATTTAAATGACTTATTACAAGCCATTGACATTGAAGAGTCCCCACTAGTGCAAGCTGATTTGATCGAGTCAGATAAAGAGAAGGCCAAGAAAGTTAAAGCCTCAAAGAAACTCAAATTTGATGAGAAAGTTGAACAATTTTTTTTCAAGCCCAGGAGACCCATAACGAGGAAGTTCAAACAAGTACAGGAGGTACCGCCAAGGGCAGATGAAACAGGGGAGGAAACACGACCTCATGAAAGAAAGGATAAAGGAAAAATAGTTGCCACTAAAGAAGAAGGTAATGTGGAAGACTTGAAAAAGAAATTAGGATTGGCCAACCTTGAAATTGCTAGACTAAAGAAGGATGCTAGGAAATTTGCAGTTAAGGAGGCTTATTTCAACCAGATGCAAGCTCGGTGGGAGGACCAAAATTTTCAAATTACTGAAGTGGTTGATTTTAGTGTTCAATTTCGTAGCTGGACTACTCCTGCAATAAAGGAAGCTCAGTTTATTAGAAAAGTCAATACAAACCTCAGGTCTGGGATCAAAGTCATGAAAAAACAAGTTAAAGACTTAAAGATACAGTTGAGCCAGCTACAAGAATCTCCATGAAGAAATCTCACTACAAGTAAGGCTATGTCTCAAATTTTTGATGATTTTGCTTGGTATAATCCTTTTTGAAGAATCAAACATTCCCTTCAATTTTGGAAAGTCTTGAAACAGTTAGAAGAATTCTTTAACAACAATGTGCTCAAATAGTAAAGTTTTGGGTTGAAACTGTGATTTTTGAAGCAACTCAGCAGTTTCGTAGCGCACTACGAAACTGCTGAAGGTGATGACTAAAGCTCAGCAGTTTCGTAGCGCGCTACGAAACTGCTGAAGCTAAACAGCCTAATTTCAATTAACCGGTTTTGAATATGAGCGGGAATTTTTGAAAGGGGAATGTCTACAAGGTATGCAAGGCATCAGCTGAAGCTATTAAGATTCAACCAGGTCAAGACAGGTGGAGATAATATGTATTCGAATCCAACTTTATATTTTTATCATAAAATGAGTATAATTACCACACTTCAAAATATGTGAAATAGTTTGCAAGAATTTTGGCTTTCACGCATGAAAACGGTGGACAACACATCAAGGACGTGGTAGTCTGCTCCATTTTGGGTAATTAAACGATAAAGGATATACTTCATTGGATCCGAACATTTGGAGGCAAACTAAAGACCGGTACACAGGGGTAGTTTCCTATGTTTCAGGGCATTGGAAAACATGTGACATTGAAGACAAACATGGAGCCTTGAAGACCCATCATAGCCAAAATAGAAGGGGACCAGATGTCAAAGAACGAGGATGATTGTAGACCAAGGCTGTTATGGAATTAGAGTCCTACTTGATTTAGATGTCTAGAAGGTCTAGTGGAAGTTTGTTACATTAAATAGGCAGTTGAAAGCTAAACAGATGTCATTAGAAGTAGTTTTCGAGTTCCCTTAATATTTAAGGAGGAACTCTATATATAGAAGGATAGGAAATGTAATAGGGGTTGGAAGTTTATGTAAAAAATCCTGTTGTGAAGCTTGTGTAAAGACTCTGTCCTTTTGGTAATACAGTAATGGTTTTTTGCTGCTCAAGAATCATAGTGACTTCAATGTATGAATTCCTCTTGTTGTCTTTCATGTTGTTTACAGTTTGATGAGTACTTGATTACTTAGAAATCACATGCTGTGTTCTAATTTCCTTCATGTACTCATATATTGTCCCTTTGGTGTCTGTTGTACTTTATGTTTATTGAATTCTGAATGCCTTGATTTCATTGCAAATCCAATTCACTGTTAATGCTAAATGACATATGACTCCATGAGCCCAATGGATGCTTGTTAATTTAGATTTTACCAGCCTCATTCCTATTTGTTTCATAAAAGAGTTAGCCATCTCAATCACAATCACAAATCTTAAACCCTTTGAGAGAGCCCTCTCAGGCTAAGGAGGCTAAGCCTTAGCTAAAAGATTGGTCTAAAATAGTTACTTGAAGTCTTCTTGGTCTACAGCCTTCTAGGGTCTGATTTTGAGATAACAGGAAGCTGGCTAGTGGATTGGCATGAACCCATGGAGCTTGTTGTAGGAACTAATAAAGGGGCTGAGAGATTTGCTGCGTAATCGACTTCTGCACAGAAGCGTAAGGAAGCAACTCAGAAGGTAGCATGAGTTTTGCCTGAGTAGAAGCATAAAGAAGTTGTTGCTAAGGAAGCTGCAGATAAATAATGGGTAAAGAAAGAGCATGATGCGAAAGAACAGGTTGAGAAATAACGCCTGGACATAGAAGAAGTTGAATAATCGGATTCACAACACACAAATGAATAGGAAGTTTTTGGACAAGAAGGATGTAGTGGAGAGGTGAAGAGCACTCCCTTCATAGTAAAGAAGTACAAAAAGTAGGATGTTGGGAAAGATAAGAACCATAAGTCGGCTAAGAAGATGCACCTTGACCCAATGGTCCTAAAAGAAGGGGATCTCAATAATATCGGCGACAAATTCATGAACACAACAACAAAGTTGTGGTAATAGTTTGAACAACAATACATGTAGACACTAGGGAGCATCCAAAAGGATCTGTGTGAGCTACAAATCCAGACTAGCAGGATTCAAGCGAGCGTTGGGCAAGCGAGTGGGTTGCAAGCGAGCTTGGAGCAAGGAAGTGGAACAGTAGAAGAATTGGAAAGGACTCTGGACCTCAGGGTCATACCTTTACCATAAGGGTTTGTTCATGCAGAGTTAGATGAGGACCACGTCATGTTGAGTACAGTGAAGGACATGGGAGTTAACCTGGTCACGCTGCCACTTCAGACTCTCTATGTGTTGCATTAGGGGGTCTCGGACGAGCTAAGGATAAGGGAGCAACACTCCCTCATATTCATAAGTTAGTTCAAGGTGAATAATGAGAAGATGTTCACAGAGAAATATCAGGCATTGAAAGAAAAGGAAGAGATACATACACAAAGTCAGAGCCTAGAGATAGCCATAGAACAATCTTGCAAGATAGTTTTTGAGTTGAACATCTTGGAGGATGCCACGACTACAAAAAAAATCCACAAATTAGTTTTTGTGGTTCGCGCGTCAAAGGATGAGATCGACAGGGCTACTTTTGATTTTCAAATGAAGATATTAGAACTGCAGCTCAAGTTGCAGCCAACTACTCTGCCAAAGGTGCAGGAGCAACATGGAGCAATGATCAAGGAGAATATGAATACAATGGATAACGCAGTCATTGATTGTACAATGATGTTTGACCAATCAATGCAGTTGTGGACGAACTTGCAGGAGAACTTGAACTTATAGAGGCTAAAAACAAATCTCAGGGAGATACAACGCAAGTATGATGAAGTCTGAGTGACTGCATGAACTTTGGCACCAACTCAATGCCTTGTGAAGTTATAGGAAGGCAAGTAGCTACAAGCACATACAAAGGAATTATAGAGAAAAGAGGCCCTTTTAAAGTCTAGATTAGAGCCATGGTTAAAGGAATATTTCTAGCTTACTATGTCACTTCAGGAAAAGCTAAAGGTGTTGTAGTAGATGTAGAGGACAATGTGCCTAGCAGTGTAAGGCCAAACAACAAAGAATTTAGCAGAGGAAGTACAACAGGCTACGCGCAAAGTTTTTTTAACATTGCAACATTACAGGTCAAGCTAGGTGGCCTTCGTAGCAAGATCGAGGCGCCAGCTTAGTGACTCAAGGGCGATTTGTTGGGTTGTGTTATATTCTTCCACAACTAGCCCACCTAGTTAACTGGGGGGTTAGAAGGGGGGCAAAGCCCCCCCTTCATTGCGCCAATTGCACAGTGGGAGGGTCACAGGGGGTTTGAGGGGGGTAGGTAGCCCCCCTCTACGTGGTCCGAGGTAGCGCCTGAGGGAAATGTTTTTAGACCTTATATTAGGTTGGGAAGACTTACCTATGGTTTTGTGCATGGTTTTGGGCAAGATGGTTTTTAGTCCATGGTATTGGATGCTTCGGAATGTATAAATATGTATTGTAACATTGAAAGGAACATAATGAAAAATCAATCTGCTTGTCCTGATTTTGCAATCTAGGGGAAAATCTATTTGTATATGTGTTTTATGTGTTATGCTCTAGCATTGTTTAATTTCTGTGTTTTAGAATTCCTATGCAGGTAATTTCTGTATGGGGTTAAAACCTACATTTGGTATCGGAGTTTTTTTGGCTTCAAAGGGAAGCCTTTCTTGCTGAGGGGTTTCAATCAGGTCTGTGGTATACCCTATTCAGTGGGAGATCTGTGGGATCGATTCTAGTGGTGAAAGAAGATGGCAAGTAGTGGGAAGATAGAGTTCAAGAAATTTAATGGTCAGAGTTTTGAGTTGTGGAAACTCAATATGGAGGATAAATATTAGTGGATCATGGTAGATCTAAGTACTAAACCAATGAGAGTGTCTGATTAAGAATGGAGGAAGTTGGATCGGAAGGCAAAGAGCACAATATGATTGTGTGTCTCAGATTCAGTATTACTGAATGTCTCAGGGGAAGCTGCGATTAAGGCTTTGTGGGACAAGCTAGGGACTTTGTAGCAATCTATGTCTCTGGTGAATAAACTATTCCTACGGAAAAAGTTGTATAATCTGAGGATGAAAGATGGAGACTAGGTGACAGAGCATCTGAACGCATTTAATACTGTGGTAAGCCAGTTATTATCTGTTGATATTAAAATTTCAGATGAAGATAAGTGCATCAGTTTTTTGTGTTCTTTACCAGATTCGTGGGATAGTATGGTTATTGCAATATGTAACAATGAAATTGCCTTGTAGTTTGATGAAATAGTCTCATCCTTGCTGACAGAGGAGATGAGACGAAAAAATATGGAGCACCAGAATGGTGATTCCTTGTCTATATGAGGACAGTCCCATAACAGAAAAATAAGTCATCGAGTGGGAGACCTAAATCTAGAGGGAGATCTAACTCTCCAGGAAAACCTGTAAAGGTGGTGTGCTCGAAATGTGAAAAGGAAGGGCACTACAAAAGGGATTGTAAATCTAAATCTCTTGACAAAGGAAAGGGATCTGATGATGCTCCTTCTGCAGAGGCGAAAACCACCTCAGATGAAGGTGGGGATGTGTACATGGCTTCTTCAAGTACACATGTAGATCATGAGGCATGGTTGATTGACTCAGGTGCATCCTTTCACTTCACTCCCCATAGAGAGTGGTTCTACGAGTATGAGAAATATGATGGTGGTGATGTCTTCTTGTGGGATGACAGGAAGGCTAGAATCATTGGTCACGAAAAAGTTAAGTTGAAGTTGCAATGTTGAAGGATTATAACACTTTTGGGTGTTCTGCATATTCTTGCATTATCCATAAATCTAATTTATGTAAACGAACTGGATGATGCAGGTGTAAAAACAGTGTTTGAGAAAGATACTTGCAAGCTGGTTCGGTGTTATAGACATTTTTGTGCCTTACAGCATTGAGCATGAAATGTCCATAATCTAAGGGATCCAAAGTCCCTAAACATATTGTTCCTACCCCTAGAGGAACAAGGCTAACAAACCACAGCAATTCACAGAAGTTCTCCACCAGAAACTGCTCAAAAACAAGTCAATTCAGGATCAATTCAGTGGCTCCACTAGCTGTTTGTGCTGAATGTCAAAGCCAACACTGGCTACCTGCGCTGAATGTCAAAGGCAACAATGGATACCTGCGCTGAGCGAGAGTTTACATGTGGCAAGTTCATTCCACGAGGTGTCAAATCCCAGGAAGCTTCCAAAATCTTCCTCAATGACACTTGCCTCAGGAATTCGACTGGTGATGAGTAAGAGGTTCCAAATCTCCAAGTGGAAGCAAGAACCTCCAAGTGGAATCAAGAACTGATAGAGGAAGATGACACTAGTCAGATCTCAAGCTGACTCATCCTCTCTCCAAACATCTATATATGGATCTCTCCTCCATGAGATCTAGAGGCTGGAATTTTGTTATTGCAAAGAATTGCTGTTGGTTTGAGATTGGAATCATTGGGTGCTTAATGCTTTGAAGGGGGTGAAGATAGGAATTCCATTTGCTGGGAAGGAGATGCTGGATTGGAGCCCTCTGGGTTGTATCTCTTCCTGAACCTTGTTATTCATCAATAAAGCTATCTTGGTTTCTCCTATATACTGATGTATTTTTGATGTATGATTGCATTAGTATGTTTAGTTTATTTCTAATCCTGAACTAGTTATGAATCTGAATCCATGTCTTGTGTAGTGTTCTCTTCTTGTGATCTTGCAGAAACCTCTTGAAGCTAGGCGAGCGAGAAGGTAAGTAGCTGGGAACTCTCCAAGAGAAGAGAAACCGGATCGAGGGACAAACGGAAGACGCCGGTTAGTCCATCCATCTCTCTTCATTCTTAATTCATAAAGGAAGAATACTAGAATAGTTGTCTCTGTTTGTTGCTAAGGCACTGTCACACCTTAGGTGGATAGGATCGTCCTGCATAGGCATTTTTCCCCACAACAAATTGGCGACTCCACTGGGGAAATCTGTTTAGTCATTTTATTTGTGTCTCTATCATTGTTTGTTTCATAGACTCGACAACAACAATCGAACTACATCTTCTATTCCCAGATGCAAAGTAGACAATTGCTGCTTTGATCCAATCACTGGACTGGTCTATGATCTGAACAATGGACTCACAAATGATTTGATGATCCTTTGTGATAGATCTTAGTACTCCCTCAAAGCATCCCTTTGATTGCACCTTGCTTGTTGCTTTTATTTGGCCTAAAACAGTAGATTAAATAGCAATCTGTGACCTAGAACCCAGTGAGAAACGAGATTTTCTCCTTCAGCGCAGACCCTGTGAAGGGATTCTGCATTTCAACGCAGGTCCCGTGAAGGCTACCTGCGCTGAATGTCAAAACCTTTGTGTTGAGGTTGCGCTGATCCAGTTTGGCCTTGTGCAGCTGGGGTTCTCTGCTCTGTTTTGCCTTGTTTTGATCTCTGATTTTTGCAGCCTGTAACTAGCATAGGTACCAGTCTGATAACTCCTTTTCTCTGCTTAAATTCTGCCTCCTTTTGTACAAAAATACTATGAGTGTTTTTATGTGTTTTTGGCGTCATTTACATTTTTCCTTTGCAAGAGTGAAATAGTCATCCTGTAGCCCTTGATTCAGATATGTTGATTGTGATCTTAGGAGAGGGTTCATTGGTTGTTTGCAGTTGATTATACATTTGCTTTTGCTTACTGGTTTGAGTTTGCCTCTTTTAAGTGTCGAAACAAGTGTTCGTTTCGGAAATCGTTAAGTGTTGTAATCTCTTCTACCCTTTTTGATTTCGAAAAAGTAAACTTGTTTGTATTTGTCATTTAAAATCAAATTCAAAGTTGTACAAAAAGCTTTCTTTGTAGGCATCAATACTAAGAAAGCGGAAAACAAACACCTGCATTGTGCATTTGCATCTTGATAGTTTGCATGTTTGATTTAGGAAAAGTGCATTAGAGTGTGCTGATTGCTCTTTGAGAAAAGATGGTGTCTTTCTTTTCCCTTAGTAGCTAGGATTTTCATAAGTTGAAAAGATATAAAGCTTGCTTATCGTCTTTAGACTGCATTTAGGAATTGTATCATACATCTCGTGGTGAACCTCAAAAGGCAAACTTCTAAAAAGATCAACCTAAAATAAATTGAATGAACTTAACAACGCTTTGCAACATAACGCACAACATAGAGGTCTAGGCTAGAGACGTGTTCCGGCGTCGTAAAGCCTGGTGACTGTCGATCTCGCTGATGGTGTGTGATTCCTCCTGAGGGACGATAGCGCCAGTATGGATTGTGCTCCCATGTACCGTCGAGTATATATTGGGAGACCCCTATAGGCATAAATCCTTTATCCTTAGGAAGCCGTGTCGGCCGCCCTACTAATCGCAATGCACTGAACACAGCATTCAGGAAGATTGACTGCCCGTACCTTAAAAAGTATTCTGCGGTTTTGCGAAAAGTTTGGCACACCCTCTACCTAGAACTCCAGAGCAGTTCCTTTTGGCCTTTTTCAGACTCTATAACGGAAAAAGTCCATCTGAGCATTTGTCACTTCGGGCTCGTTAAAACATCGAAGGAGACTAGAGTCATCTTTTGCTTTTTCTCGACTCTCTAAAATTGAAAAAGCAGGTTGTGTCTAAGTGTCGTTAAAATTTATTTTAAATGGAATAATCATCACCATTCCCTTGTTGATCTTCGAAGTTAGTCTCTTTTCATCGTAAGTTCTTGTAGAATCGCTAGAAAATATTTTGGATAGACTAGATATGTCTGAACAACCGTCGACATCCAGGACTGTGTCATCTGACGCAGCAGCGGCAGAGCCTCCTGCTGCTACTCCAACGATGTTCGCTGGTATACCATCTGACCCGGCAAATTGTCAACAACAAGCTGGAGTCCAGCCAGAGACTGTTTCGACGACATGGTCAGTTCTTATTTCTTCATCCGGATTATCATCTGGTATTTCTTATGCTGAAACTCAACAAATTGATCCAATGTGTCTTCAAAGGCCAATCTGCCCTTTAAGTACCGGATAGCCACCATATGGAGGGCAGTATGCCTTTTCATTGTTCCCTCCCGGAGAACAAACATATGGGAGTTTACAACAAAGTTCAGGTCAAACTGGAATTACATCCAGCGGTTGGGTACCAATACTGCCTCAGCAACCAAGGGTTGTATATTCAATGCAACCAATCCACCCTGTGTCGAATATTCCCACTATACCTGGTATGGTGATTGCATCGCAAGTACAAGCGCTACCTGTTGTATGTCAACCCCAAGTTTCTCAGGTTGCAATACAATAACCTCTTGTCTCGACAACTCAATCACAACCTCAGGTTAGTGCCTCCTTATCTGGAGCGACTCAGGCTCAAACAAGTACTATGACTCCTCATCTTGGTCAATCATCCAGTATTGGACAACAGCAAATGGTCCAACAACCAGGGCTGGTTCAATCTCAACAACCGCAATTCCAGCAATCATATCAAGGACCTGAGCAACAAGTCTTTGTAAGTAATGGGCAACTGCATTTCCAAAGCGGTTATCAACAACCATACTATAATGGTTATGCCCATCAACCTTGTCAAAGTTGCCAGCATCAAGTACATTATGCTGGTATGCAAAGACCCACTGCTCAGGCGATTCCACCTTATCCTGGGTATGCTTCGCCTAACCTGAATCAACAGTTGCCCTTTGTAGCAACTCTAGAATTACCAGATATAAACCGACTGACGAATGATCCAATTGCTTATGCCCCTTGGTGGCCAGCGATTCCGCATAAACTTCCGTCAGATATTCCTAAATTTAATGGAAATCCGGGTGAAGATCCTTCGAATCATGTGATGACATTTCATCTGTGGTGTTCATCAAACACCCTGAATGATGATTCGATAAGACTTCGCCTTTTTCGGAGGACGTTAACGGGTCCAGCGGCAAAATGGTATATTGAATTGCCTAGAGCTTCGTTCGACAATTTCAGTACATTAGCCACGACTTTCTTAACCCATTTTCAATTACCGATAAGGTATGAAACGGGAATGGAACTCCTAACCAATTTCAAATAGACAACAGCCACTCACATATCTGATCATATACATGAGTGGCGACGTCGTCGTAGGATGGTAAAAACGTACGTTCCCGATCAGCTATTAGCTTAATGGTTTATCAAGTCATTACTTCCTGCCATAACGGAAGATGTGGCAAAGGGGGGAGTCGTAACGGAAGAGCAAGTTATCGCTCGTGCGCAATATCTAGACTTGGTCTATACTCAGTCTGGCACGCTCTACGACAAAATACCCGATGCCCCTAGACCGGAATTCTCAATTCCTCCTCCTCCTAAATCAAACAATGACTCTCATGCCGGCGATGGCGTGATTGGCGCGACAGACACGAAATCGACAAAGGCTACATCTAAAAAAGCCCGTAAGATTTCCAGTCACAATGCAAATGAGGAACTTCTTGCCTCGGAAGTAAATGTCGTGTCGACCGACAAGGGCAAACAACTGAAGCAACCTGGGGGCAAGAAGAAAAAGAAAGGGAGAAAAAGGAAACCCCCTGCAGGGTGTCATATATGCGATGAGGATCATTGGATGAGAGATTATCCACATATAGCTTAAGTTAAGAAACTCTTTAAGAGTTCAAAACCCTCAGCAGTATTGACTGATCCGTTTCCAAACCCGGGAACCAAACTGGTTGCTAATCAAAATGCTTCCCGATCCCAAGTGCTTATGTTGTCTATCTCAAAGCAGCAAAATGATGCTTTGGCAAGGAATAAAGATTACGGGAATCCATAGGTGTCGAATAACAAGGCTAATGAACAACCTAGTAGTTCGACAACAACTTTGACCAAAGTTGTGCCACCCACCATTCCTGAACAAATGATAAAGCCGCCAAAGGGAGTAGTGTACAAGTCGACATTTAATCCTCATGCAAAAATAGCACAGAATTATAATATAATAGAGGACCTGGCCCAATCGCCGTCTGTTATGTCGACGCTTGAGGTACCACGAAATTGCCTCTCCCAAGAGCAAGCTTTATTATCAGCAATAGGTGAAATTGACCCAATGGACTCCAATCTTGTGGCCTTTGATCATAAAGGATATGACCCTCAGTTACCAGCTCAACTAGCTTTCCTTATTCAAGTGAAAGCCCTCAACAAAATTGTTCATCGAACAATTATTGATGAGGGGGCATCTACGTGTATTATGTCGATGAGTTGCTGGAAGAATTTAGGCTCACCACCCTTGTCGAGATCATCAACGACGTTAAAAGCATTTGATGGACGATCATACACTCCATACGGGATTTTAAGTAACTTGCAAGTTGAACTAGGGGGAAAATCAGTAGGAATTGATGTTGAAGTAATTGATGGAAACCTCGATTACAACATCCTACTGGGAAGGCCCTGGATATATGCCATGGCCGCAGTTGTATCGACCTACTTCAGGAAGATTGCATTTCCCTTTCAAGGAGGAATTACAGTCGTCGACCAACAAACTTTCCTCCCCGACAGTTCACAAGTTATAGGAAGCATTCCAATGATCCATGGAAGCAATCATTCGCTTCAAAATATTGGAGTAGGTCTCCTAAAAGACCCTGCCTTAATGGGTACTTTTGCCCTACCGCCTGCAAGTAATCTGACGGAAGTGGCCACAGTGGAAACCTACAATATGAAATCTTCTATATCTAATGGATTCGGAAGATTCCTAAACATTTTGTCAGCGTGGATCATCGCCCTAATAGAAATACTGTAAATACAGTGGGCTCCGAGGACGGTTCTAATCTCGTGTCAACCTCGTTAAAAAATGAAACAAGGAGTCATGAGGATAGTTCTTTTACTGTGTCAACCTCATTAAAAAAATGAAACAATCTCCTTTCCAAATCTTAAAGGTAAGCCTTCATTCCAACCACCAAGTTGAATGCAATGAAGCTTGGGGGGCATGCACCTCAATTTGCGTTGTTATGCTGGGGGCATGCAAGTTTCTCACAAGCAGTGTTACTGTAGGGTTCAAGATCGTTAAAAAATAAACCCGCCATGAGCAGTGTTACCGCAAGGTTCAAGCTCGTTAAAAAATAAACCCGCATCGAGCAGTTTTAGCACACAGTTCATGCTCATTAAAAAATAAACCCACATCGAGCAGTTTTAGCACACAGTTCATGCTCGTTAAAAAATAAACGCAAGATCCGAGCCGTTTTAGCGCATAGTTCATGCTCGTTAAAAAATAAACATAAGACCGAGCAAATGTTTCCACCCGCGTTTAAGCTCGTTAAAAAATGAACTATCCCGGTAAATAACCACTGTGAATGTAATATCATCAGCCATTAAAGCCTTGGTCGTGTTTGCACCATCACCTCCACTTTTCATTTGGCCGATCGTTCACCTCCATATGATTCTTTACCCATTTTGAGGAACAGCTGCGAAGAGTGATTTCACCTAGCCATCCTTGTGACACTGCCGTGATTGGAAAATTCCAACCTGTACTTGGAATCAGCTGCTAACCCGTTTTATCACTCGTTCCTCAAAAGACGAGTCTTCTTTAAGCTCTTTTCATCTGACTCGTAAAATATGAAAATATTTCCGAGTTTTGGCCTTCCAGCTCGTTAAAGCAACCGGAAGAGCTATCCCTCCTCTAGATTTTAATCTTTTTGGACCTGAGGGATTATTGCACAAAAAGATCGAGCGCTTGTTTTGTTCGGCTCGTTAAAACTATCGAAAACTCATCCCTTCTGTATTGTTTTATACCTTTTCGGACTTAAGGGATTAGATGACGAAAAAGGACTTTTGGAGTTAACTTTATGTACCTTTTCAGACTCTCTAAAAATGAAAAGGACCGAGTTATCTTTGTCGTTAGACTCGTTAAAATCATTAAATAGCGACAAACTTGTCTTTAGACGAGAACGAGTTTCACTATCGCTAGGCTCGTTAAAACATAGCGATGGGCTTGCCCGAAGGGCAGGTTATAGAACAAGCATATGTTATCCTCCTCAAGCTTGACAAAAATAAAGAGGTACTGGTCAGCAATGACTGGGGAAAAATTGGGAGAAACTCAAGAAAACTTTGATGGTAGCAAGTCGCTCTTGAACATGACACTTTTCCTCCGTACCACAATCGGGTTGGGTTGTTTCATTCACTGGTCACATCACCATGGTCTCGCCATACCATCCATATTTGGGGTAATGCTACCGATCCATCGCATCAGTGTCACCATATGTTCAAGAGAAGTCGTTCAGAAAAGTCAACCGTGTCCCATCCACTGCCATACATTATCCTTCATCCTTTCATGACCGCCAACCTGAATCATATGTCACAGATCGTTTTCACCTCCATTAAAATCATTAGCTCCGTTCCGTGTCACTGATTTGGGATTCATTAAGGCCCTCCTTTGACGGATCGCTTCTTGTCGACATCAGCTCATTATCTGAGAAGTTGATCTAGGAACAACCCCTTCAGTACTTTGAAGCTTGCATGCCTCAATGGCAAGTTTCTCACTTCCGGCGACAGGTATACATCAATGACCTTCAACCGAAAGATTTTGTGTGGTGTTCGACGCCAAGTCCTTTATTCACACCACGTGAATTGTACTGCAGTACCTTGAGGGTCATTATCATTATCGGTGATTCCTCTCGCGCTTGTTAACGGTTTACCTTATTGACCGGTAATCAAGCGATGTCTTTCCATGTTCGACTTCAAAACATTTCTCACATGGATCGACTTGTACTTAGAGTGAAGATCGAACGAGTTTGAAGACCCCGGATCTAGTTTCATCCATCCGGGCTGCGATATATATTCAGGAAAGATAAAGACATTGACATGTACATCATTGCAGCAGATAATCATCCTATCCAAAGGATGATAATTTCATCAAAATTATCAGTCTACCATCAGACGATTGTCTGTTCTATGTACAGAAAAATGAATTTATAAAGCTGAGCATGGGAATGCCCGCCTCAGCTAGATCATGAAAGCAATATGAAAAATAATGTATTGTATTGTATCTTATTACAGGTCTCCTCCCAGCATTGGATGAACTTCGGATCCCCTTGATAAAGCATTTCACCCGATAAACAGCCTCATACTTTAGGGGGCAACTGTTATAGAAATTTTTGTGCCTTACAGCATTGAGCATGAAATGTCCATAATCTAAGGGATCCAAAGTCACTAAACATGTTGTTCCTACCCCTAGAGGAACAAGGCTAACAAACCACAACAATTCACAGAAGTTCTCCACCAGAAACTGCTCAAAAACAAGTCAATTCAGGATCAATTAAGTGGCTCCACTAGCTGTTTGCGCTGAATGTCAAAGCCAACACTGGTTACCTGCGCTGAATGTCAAAGGCAACACTGGCTACCTGCGCTGAGTGAGAGTTGACATGTGGCAAGTTCATTCCACGAGGTGTCAAATCCCAGGAAGCTTCCAAAATCTTCCTCAATGACACTTGCCTCAGGGAATTCGACTGGTGATGAGTAAGAGGTTCCAAATCTCCAAGTGGAAGCAAGAACCTCCAAGTGGAATCAAGAACTGACAGAGGGAGAGAACACTAGTCAGATCTCAAGCTGACTCATCCTCTCTCCAAACATCTATATATGGATCTCTCCTCCATGAGATCTAGAGGCTGTAATTTTGTTATTGCAAAGAATTGTGTTGGTTTGAGATTGGAATCATTGGGTGCTTAATGCTTTGAAGGGGGTGAAGATAGGAATTCCATTTGCTGGGAAGGAGATGCTGGATTGGAGCCCTCTGGGTTGTATCTCTTCCTGAACCTTGTTATTCATCAATAAAGCTATCTTGGTTTCTCCTATATACTGATGTATTTTTGATGTATGATTGCATTAGTATGTTTAGTTTATTTCTAATCCTGAACTAGTTATGAATACGAATCCATGTCTTGTGTAGTGTTCTCTTCTTGTGATCTTGCAAAAACCTCTTGAAGCTGGGCGAGCGAGAAGGTAAGTAGCTGGGAACTCTCCAAGAGAAGAGAAACTGGATCGAGGGACAAACGGAAGACGCCGGTTAGTCCATCCATCTCTCTTCATTCTTAATTCATAAAGGAAGAATACTAGAATAGCTGTCTCTGTTTGTTGCTAAGGTACTGTCACACCTTAGGTGAATAGGATCGTCCTGCATAGGCATTTTTCCCCACAACATTCGGGGAGCACTGGTATTGATAACGGGAGTTCATATTGAAATTATGTACAAGCTACAAGGTAGCATTGTTATTGATGGGTGCAACAATTCTATGGTTCTTGAAAGTGGAGTAGAAAATCTAGTGGTCTCTGGAGAAAACACCATGCTGTCGCATCAAAGGCTTGAACATATTGGAGAGAAGGGCCTCCAAATACTTCATGGTGAAGGTGTGGTAGAAGGTATGACTAATAGCTCTCTAGATTTTGATTTCTATGAAAATTGTGTATATGGGAAGAAGAATCATGTGAGTTTCCCCTTTGGTGGTAAGAGGGCGAAACATATATTAAATTTTGTTTATAGCGATATGTTTGGACCTCTGAAAGTTCCATCACTGGGTAAGTATGTGTACTATGTATCATTTACAGATAACTTCTCAAGGAATACATGAATATATTTCCTCAAGAAGAAATCCAAATTCTTTGACAGGTTTAAAGAATTTAAGGCTCTAGTGGAAAAACAGACACAGAAGAAGATAAAGGTGCAAAGGACAGATAACAGTGGAGAGTTTTGCAGCAAGGAATTTGAAGAATTCTATAAGAAGTGTGGTATAGCATGACAGAAGACTACTCCATACACACCTGAGAAAAATGGAGTTGCAGAAAGAATGAACAAGACGTTGATGGAAAGGGAAAGAAGCATGTTCAGTGGTGCTAGGTTAGGACAAGAATTCTGGGCAGAGGTGGTGGAGACATCATGTTACCTAGTCAATAGATCACCTCCATTAGCATTGGAGGATAAGACTCCACAAGAGGTATCGACTGGTAAGAAACCCTCTCTTTCACATATGAGGGTATTTGGATGTGATGCATATGTACATGTTCCAAAGGAGAAAAGAACAAAGTTGGATAGTAAATCTGAAAAGTGCATCTTTATTGGGTATAAGGATGGTTTAAAGGGTTACGAGCTTTGGAACACAGTAACAAGGAAGGTTGTGTACAACCAAGATGTGGTGTTCGAAGAGGTGAAAATTGTTATTAAACATGAAGTCCCATAAAAGGAACCTGAGAAGATGGAGTTTGAGCTAAAGGAGGAAGAATCAGACTCTACAACAAAAGAGGAATCAAAAGATGAAGAGCCACAAACTCTGGTTGTGAGAAGATCAGTTCGAGAAAGAAGGCAACCAGAAAGGTATAGTCCATTTGCTTTCTGTTCAAATTTTGGTTTATCAATTACTGATGATGATCCAAAAACTGTGAAGGAAGCAGTAGATTCAAAGGATGGAAAACTCTGGAAAGAAGCCATGGTTGATGAAATGACATCTTTGCAAAATAATGAGGCCTGGTATCTGGTGGAGTTGTCGGCTAAAAGGAAACCCATTGGCATAAAATGGGTGTTCAAGAAGAAGACAAATGTAAAAGGAAAGGTGGAGAAATATGAAGCTCGGTTGGTAGCAAAAGGTTATTCCTAGGTGCTTGGAATTGATTTTGGTGATATTTTTTCTCCTATTGCCAAGGTAGCTTCTATTAGATTACTTTTGTGTGTTGTTGTTGCTTTTGATTTTGAGGTAGAATAGATGGATGTGAAGGGTAAGAAAGAACTAGTATGCAAGTTAAAGAAGTCTTTGCATGGGCTAAAACAGTCACCAAGGATGTGGTATTAGAAATTTGATACATTTATACAGGGACTTGGCTTCACTAGAAGAAAAGCAGATCACTATGTGTATTTTAAATTAATTGATGACAATGCTATTTATTTGGTCTTGTATGTGGATGACATGTTGCTGGTTGGAAATGATGAAGAAATTATATAGGATTTGAAGACCCGATTTTCCTCCAAATTCGACATGAAATATCTTGGCGTTGCAAACTATATTTTGGGCATGGAAATTAAAAGAGATTGGGAAAAGAGGAAGCTCTGGTTAAACCAAAGGAAGTATGTTGAGACAATATTGCAGAGCTTTAATATGTTGGATAGTAAACTGGTGAAGGTTCCTATTCCTGTAGGTGTAAAGTTATCTATTGAATAGTGTCCCAAGACACCAGAAGAGGAAGACGACATGTCCTGTGTTCCATGTGCAAGTGCAGTCAGTAGCCTGATGTATGCGATGGTCTGCATTAGACCAGACATTGCACATGCAGTGGGAGTATTGAGTAGGTTTATGTCAAAACTAGAGAAGGAGCATTGGACAACAGTGAAGCGGGTTTTCAGGTATTTGTGTGGCACTACTGATTATGGTTTGTGCTACCAAGGAAGACCAGGATTGGACAGAGTGTTGGATATTCATGTCTTTGTTGATGCAGACTGGGCTGGAGATCTAGATCAGAGAAGATCTACAAGTGGGTATGTGTTTAACCTATTTGGAGGTGCATTCAGTTGGATGAGTAAGAAACAATATATAGTGGCACTATCAACTACAGAGCCAGAATACATGGCAGCCACTCATGCAAGCAAGGAAGTAGTTTGGTTGTAGAGATTGTGTTCAAGTATGGGGTTAGTACAGGGAGCTATAAGGATACACTGTGACAGCCAAAGTGCAATTTTCTTGGCAAAGAACCCTACTTATCGGAGTAGCATGATCCGGATTATCCACAGTACCATGTTCATTTTGTTGACGTTTCAAACACCAAAGGGGGTCCATCATCAGGACTAATTTTGATAGAATATGAATGATAGTTCCTTAAGAGAAGAATCTTGTGACCAGAGTATAAATAAACCTAGATCTTGATAATTTTTTTATATAGAAGCCGACCTTCATATATATATGAATTATTTTTTATTTTAATTTATTATAATTATTTTAGTTTAATTATTTTAATTTTGATTATTATTTTAATTGTTTTAATTAATTGATTTTAATATGTAGATTATTAATCCTATTTATTCCCTTGATTATAGGTTAGTTTCATTGTTTTAATTTTCTTCTTTTTCTTTTTATTAATTTTCTTATTTTTATTATATTTAACCTAAGAATCTAAAATTATCTTTTAATTAATCAATTAATTTATAATTCTTTCTATTGTTTTTATTTTTATTTTAGTTAATTAATCCTAAGTATCAAATAAAAAAACATTATTGTTTAATTAATTCAATTAATTAGTTAATTAATTTTATTTTACTTGATTAATTAATTAATTTAATTTAATTAGTTAATTCATAATTTATTTTTATTTTATTATTATTATTTTCCAATTTTATTTTATTTATTTATTTATTTTTATTTTTTTTGTTAAATTTATTTAACCCTAATTGTCTAATTGATAAATAAGTAAATTATTTTAATTTATTTGATCAATTAGTTAATTAATTTATAATTTATAATTTTATTTTATCAAATGTTAATTTTAATTAATTTTCAATTTCAATTGTTATTCCTATTTAAAATTAATTAATTTAATTAAATTAAATTAATTTAATTAATTAAAACAAAAATTAAATTAATTAATTGAATTAATCAATTGAATTAATTTAATTTAATTTAACTATTTTAATTGATTAATTTAATTTAATTAGTTTAATTTAATTTAATTTAAATTAATTTATTTATTAATCTTACTAATCTTATTAATTTCAAAAACCTATGATACTATGTTTCTAAAGGTTTGGAGGGATTTATTTGTCTAATCAGGGGAAGCCAATTTCCACTAATCTCACTTCCATTATCCCTGTTTAGGTTTTGAGGAAATTTCATAATTTCGATGGCCTCTCTAATTTTTCTTTTTTGATAACTATCCTCTCTTGCAATAATTTTAGCGTCTTCTAGACACACATGATGTTTGGTTTTGGATGAGTGTTCTGCAAGGGCTGATGTACGGGATCTCCCATTCTTATATCAACTCCATGCTCTTTAAGTCTTATTCTTAGAGACTGACTTGTTTCCCCAATATAAATCTTGCCACAAGAGCAATCAATCTTGTACACACCCTTGAGTTGTCGATGATCAATGTTATCCTTGACTAACCTCATCATTTGCCTTATTGTTCCACATGTTGTAAATTGAGTGTTTATGTTCTTCTTTCTTAAAATTTTTGCAATCTTATCCATAATCTCTTGGATAAATGGAAGGTATACTTTCCCACAATTTTCTTTTTCTTTCTTGTTTTCAGGAGGACTCTTAGAGAGAACCTTATCCTGAGCTCTTCTTATAGCTTTCATAATACTAAACTCTTTGTATCCTAGGTTTTTGAAGAGTAAGGTTAAATGTTCAATTTCCTCATTTAGGTGATTAGGGTCAGATATCCTGAGAGCCCTAACAGCTAGAGTGTTTCAGACACCAGATTTTTGGGATGGATGATGATATGAGTCAGCATGAAGATAGCTATCAGTATGTGTTTTCTTCCTATAGACCTGGTGTCCCAAAGTTCCATCCTCTTTTCTAGTGATCAGTACATCTAGAAAGGGGATTTTATCGTTCTCTTCAAGCTCCATAGTAAACTTGATTTCAGAAGATATAGAGTTAAGATGATTGAAAAACTTCTCCAGTTCAGCCTTGCCATGAGTCCATTTTAAGTTTGTGTCATCAACAAATATTTTCCACCAAGCTGGTTTCAAAGGGTATGAGTCAAGGGCTTTTCTTTCAAAGTACTCCATGTATAAGTTGGCGACAATAGGTGAGAGCAGAGAACCCATGGCGACTCCTGATATTTGTTCATAATAATGGTCTTGAAAGCTGAAGAAAGTGGATCGTAAACAAATTTCTGCAAGTTTTGTTGTTTCAGGATCGGTGACTATTTTTATAACATGAACAACTTCATCTAGAGGAATCTTTGTAAACAAAGAAACCACGTCAAAACTTACTAGAATATCATCCTTATCCACCCTTTCATTCTTAATAAGATTTACAAAATCATTTGAGTCTTTTATAAAAGAGTCTGTGTTACCAACTAGAGGTTTTAGGATCTTAGCTACATACTTAGCTAATTCATAGGTCGGGGAACCAATGGTGTTAACTATAGGTCTAAGAGGTACCCCTTCCTTATTAATTTTTGGTAATCCATAGATTCGAGGTATAACCTCACAAGATGGGATCAACCTCTTTCTTATTTTATCTTCAAGGTTTGTTTCCATGATGGCTTTCTTGACTTGTTTTATTACCTTGGGAATAGGGTTGGAGTTGAGTCTTCTATAACTCCCACAATTTAAATGCTCATTCATTTTATGAATGTAATCTTCCTTATTTAACACAACAGTGGCCCCTCCGTTATCCGCCTTAAGTAAAACTATCTTATCATTATTACAAAGAGATCTAAGAGCCTCCCGTCCCTCTTTTTTTAAATTACTCCTTGGCCACTTAGATTTCAAAACAACTAGGGAACATTCCTATCTTAATATCTCCTTATTATTTAATGAAAGGCCCTGAGTCCCATTCTCAATGTTCCAGATGATGCTTTCAAATGGAATGTTCTTGGGAGAGACCGCGAATCCCAATCCTTTGCTAAGGGAATTAATTTCTTTAGGAGTGAGCATTACCGATGAGAGATTAATGACTCTCTTATCATGTTTATTTGGAACATTGGGGTTCCTAATAATAGACTTATTAGATTCTGCCCCAAGCTGATTATCCACCGCAGCGCTATCACTTTTAATAATTCTACAACCTATATTAATTTCCGAATCGAGTTCTTTACCTGTTATGTTCTTTCTGCCCTTATATTTATAACCATAGTGTGTTGTATTTATCTCATCTATGATTCTTATATCCCATTCAAACCCCAAAGGGGGTCCATCATCAGGACTAATTTTGAATCTCGCTTGTCAGCACAAGAGAGTGGTTCACTTTGTCTTCGAGAAGTGAGGTTCGCATGCCTAGTGAGTCTAACTTTACTTGTTTCAA
This sequence comes from Pinus tabuliformis, assembly GCA_031772625.1. Taxonomy (NCBI): domain Eukaryota; kingdom Viridiplantae; phylum Streptophyta; class Pinopsida; order Pinales; family Pinaceae; genus Pinus; species Pinus tabuliformis. The sequence continues at coordinate 726,072,472 of CM062820.1, read as the reverse complement.
TGGTTCTTTCACTGTGAGGGGAAGAAGGTGAAGGTGAGTTCCAGGTTGAAAGGGATTAGTCCCAACTCAGCTAGGAACACATAACACAAAAGGACATACACAGCTTCTAGTGGAGTAGTCCACTCGAATGTGGAAGTCACAACATACAAGGTAAGATAACACATACAACACTCATGGATAAGTTCGAACGAGTGCAACGATGTTAGAACAAGGCTCATGTGAAAGGTTTGTCTAATGTCCGGCAAAGAAGTCGACACAGATGGGAGAGCTTTAACAACATATACAACACATTTCCATTAATAGATTATGCATTACAATAAATGAATTAGTTTATATGTAGAACACATGTTAAAGAAACATGCATTACAAGTGTTAAAGATCAGTCTTACAACAAATATAATACATGTGTGAAAACATGCTAGCTTGTTAACAAGCTTTTGAATTAGTAGAAAATTCCAAGACACATCATTACACCATGCATCACTAACCCCGGGGCATTGGAGCCACTACTTACTCCTCAAATAAAATATTATAGACTCTCTTGGCTATGTGGGAGGAGCTGAGGTGAAAAGTCCCTTCAAGTAAAAAAGAGGGGGTTATTTATAACCAAGGGTGAAACTGACCCTTGTGGCTGCTCGACTACCCTCATGACCGGTTGACTTCCATGACTTTCTGACTTACATGACTCTATGTCCAACAAGTGGGTCTCTTCGACTTCAACGTTACATCACATTGATTGGAAACAAGCCCAGAGTGGAGATGTGGGCAACATGACTCATGACTTGAATCGCCATGACCTGACAAGACAATGTTGGTACATTCATGCTGCTACTAGAGTGCATGTCGAGCTACAGTGCTAATGAGTGAGGGATGTCTTCATGGTGTATCATAGCTTCTCCTCTGCATGGCGAAGTGTGCAGAGTCTTCAATGGTCCTTGGTTCACTTGATGAATCTTTAGCAGTTGTTCCTTGCTTTCATGTTGGAAGGCTTGACATGCTCACTTTCTCGCGAAGGCGTAGGTTCATCACGTTTATCTGTTGGTGAACCTATCAATCTGCATATGTTCCCTTCATTCATCATGTTCGTCGTCTTGTCATGTTCATTGGTGTACCTGTACCTACAGTCACTCATGACGAGATGACATCAAATCCAAAACCTCTTAGTCTACCATGACACATGATCATTCGAGTGTGGGTGACTGGGAGAGGCAGCAATATTGTGATGCAGGATGATGGCTCTAGGAAACTATTGATAAAAACTTCACAAAGAGTCACTAAGAGATAAGACAAGCTATCTGAGTCAATAGTGATTGTCTGTAAGGTCTAGCTCGGCTGGGAGGCAAAATTGCGCAAATTTTGGGAGGGACAGTTTGGGCTATGGGAGGGCAAGGAAGGAATGCTCTGTGCATTTTCTAGAATGAATAATCAGCAGGGGCTGGATAGCCAGATTTGTGCAATTTTCGAGAGGAACGGGTAGGGCTATATGAAGAGATTGTGCAGTTTTCTGGGGAACTGCCGAGAGACTGGTAGCTAGAACTACGCAAGTCCCAGAGGGAACTCTGAGTTGGCTATTGTGGTAACTGGCATTAATAACTACATAATTCCCAGAGGGAAATGCCAGTTGGCTGCTGGGGTCACTCGCAGCTAGAACTGTGCAATTCCTAGAGGGAACTACTAGTATGTTGCTCGGGTCATTGACAGTCAGAACTCCACAATTCCTAGAAGGAACTGCTAGTTAGCTGCTAGGGTCACTATCAATAGAAACTGCACAATTCCTGGAGGGAACAAACATTCTGCTCCTAGGTGTTGATGGCTCGGAAAAATGCACTAAGGCTAGGAGGTCGGCCTGCTAATCATGTCTATGCAATTTATGAGTTGAGTTGACTGATGGGAAGAGGGAGGCCTGCTCATGTGAAATGTGAAACTTCTAAGATGAACAGTCTGTCAACTATCTGGGTAGCCAACATGAGTGCTTCTTGAATTTCTTGCATGTAACGCAACTTGAAAGGACTAGCTTGGTTCTTCTGTGTTTTTTTGGTTGATAGTCGATTGAGTCGAAAGTAGGGTGATGGTCCGGCTGTCAGTGAGGAGTCTCATCATCAGAATTTCAGCAAAAATGACTAAGTGTATGAATAGTCGAAAGATGCATAGGTGATCGTACGACACACTCCCATGGCTTGATGATGAAACGACCAATCCATGCAGATACACATGTTCAACATGACTGACCGATGGTGCAAGTGATAAGCATGAAACTTGTGATTAATCGTTCATGATTGAGACATTGCTTGAACGACAGTGAATGTGACTCCGTGTGTGAGTGTGATAGATACTTTCATGGTGAACAAAATAGACACATACTAAGCAAAGACTTTGAGCATAACTAGAATACTGTCACAAGCATGACTTGGACATCAACATGTATGGACGTGGATGCAATGAACAAGCAAGGTGAATGTAAAGACTCACACAAGCTGAGGGAGTGAGCTCAAGCGTGTGCAATCATAAAGAAAAACCCTTTAGGGGATGCTCCCAAATTGGTGCAGGCCAAAATTTTGGAGGGTTTTTGTAGCCACTACAACACTGTGACCACACCAAAACTAGTGCTCCAAATAAAACCAAATAGAACTTGGAATGTCATCTAGAATCCATCACTATCCTTGAGGAATTTTCCATCTCCTTGTCTCTTAGGCTTTACTGCAGTCCAAAACTGTATCATCAAGACCTAAACCGAGATTGCTCCCCTAGGCTTTACTATGTATCCCGCCAAAACCGGTCAAGGGATTCCTAGGCCATTGGGAATGAACCTTGAGACCACCTCTACCTCGGATTCTAAAATCCATCCGACAATTCCAAAGTTCTAAAACCGAAATAAACATCCCAACATAGCATGGAATCTAGAAAAAGGTTAGGTTAGGCTAAAATCCGCTATCATAACCTAGCAATACCATGCCACCGAAAACAAAAGAACCATACACCAACATGCAAAGATATGCATGTCCAAATGAACTAGGAAATTGCACATGCAAAAGGTTACCTGCAAGTATTCTTGCTAAATCTAATTGATCCCACTTTCCTTTTCTTGTTCTTTGCTTGCCTTCCTTTCCTTTGCTTTCTTTTCCTTTTCCTTGCTCCAAACTAGAGTGCTAAAAAAAAATCTAAGTGACCAAGAGAGTGTGTGTGAGAGAGAGAGAGAGAGAATAATGAGAGAGATCCAAACTTGCACTTGAAATAAGCCATGTACTGATCCTCAGAAGCCTTTTTATGCATGTGGCCTTTAATTTCTTCATTTTCCACTATTTTCCTTCAATTTCCTCATCACATGTACCTTGTGACCTTTTATCTTCCTTTTCTCCAAATTTCCTTTGTTTTCATAAATAAATGTGCCAAAAATGCCTTTTTCCCTTTAATGCCTTAGCCTTAGTCTTTTCCAATTTTCGTTAGCAAAAACACACATCCAATGATACCCACTAGGATATATTTGCCCAATATTCACCTTGGAATAAGTGTCCCTTACCCGTGGTCTTATTTTGCCTTTATTAACTTTTATTACATGAAATTTTCCATTAGGGATGTTACAACCTTTCTCAGTTGGTTTGAACTTTAGTTGATGTTGACCTATATTGGTCGAGGTTCCACCTTCCTTTTTACCTGAGGTTTTCATTTTCATTTGTTTATTATGCCATATTTCTTTATTCTTCTTATTAGTTTCTGGCTTCCAACTACCCTTAAATTATGGCCTGCATCTTGACTACTGATGGAAATGCTTCAATATTTTTATGGCATCCTCTAATCTCTGAGGTTCATCAAATTCAATGCGATCCTTGAAAGACTGGGGTAATCTACTGATAAACCTTTGGAATTTTTCTTTATTGTCCTTCAGGTAGGGTACATATTGCAGTAGCACTAGAAATTTTGTGATGTATTCATCATCTGACACTTGTCCCATCTCGAGTTGATAGAATCCCATTACTTTGTTATCAAAATATCTCTCTAACAAGTACTTATTCAAAAACAACTCCTCAAATTCACACCAAGTCAGCTCTTCTTCCTATATATTTTTCACATTTTCATGCCTTTGCACCATATATTATATTTTCCCTTTAAGCTAAACGTGTCCACTGTCACTTTCATGTTCTAAGAATAGTTGTGAATCTTAAAGAACTTCGTCATTCCCAAAAACCAAGCTTATGTATCCTCATGATATCTTCCAACATATGATATTCTTCCTTCCTCTTCTAACGATGATAATGCCTCCTAGGAGGGGAATCAAAATGTTGTCTATGTGTAATAGCTCCCCTCTCTGAGGTACTTACTAGAGTACCTCCTTTTATTGTATCATCACTTTATAATCTATGTTTCTTTCTGGATCAGCTTTCATCTACTTCATTTTTCTCTTCCTCCGCTCCCTCGTGCCTCTATCCATTTCTAGAACTATCTCCTAGTGCATATTCCCCTTTCCTTTGTAGTTATGAAATTTTTGTAAGGTAGTAACATTAAATTTCTTCTTGCCTTTATTTTTCCTTGAAAAATATTTCATTGTCTACTTTGTAACTTCTTAGCTCGGCCATGAGACTTCTCAAGGCATATACCCAGTTGGGAGAGTCTCCTTCTCCTCACTTCTTAGTTGAGATCTTCCATCTGACGAATATTTATTCTACCTCATGTTGGGATCTATCTAAGTTGTACTCGACCATATTGTTGTTCATTCCCTTGTCCTATTGGTGCCTGTGATGTGTTGACATTAAGGAATGGAACTATTAGTTAGATTAGATAGAGGTGCATCATACAAAAGTCTTCTAGACTTATAGTTGTTAATACAAACTAGCACACATATACATATATGATCATTTTAATCAATTAATATACTTATTTATTATTTTCACCCTAAAGACCAGTGTTGAAACTTGGTGCTATGATACCACTTGTAACACACCCCCTTATTTTATATATGTGTGTGTGTGTGTGTGTGTGTGTATATTATATCTATATATATATATATATATATATATATATATATATATATATATTGTTAAGTCTAGGTGTATTGAATGGCGTAGTCTTGTCGTTTGAGTAGGTATTTGTTTATACTTTGGGTGCTCACCTTTTAACACCATTCCTTGAAGAACTAGTTGTGTTAAACATTCTAAGTCTGTGGATATTAAGATAAATGAGCCAATGTGATGCACCATGGGTGAATTTTTCCCCCATAAATAATGGGAATGAATGTCAAATGGTGATGACCATATTTAATATGTGGATATTGTATTGCATACAAAAAATATCCTTTTACCTATGTATATAAAACAAGGAGGTTATCAAAATAAGGAGATTGGCTTATAATGCAGATCTTACCTAGTCATTATTCAAGTAATTCATTTTCATATGACTTCATGGGGACTGCTCTTGATGAGCACCAGTATTGCAGCAAGAATGTCGCAACTCCTGGGTCTACCAACTTTACTTTATCAACCCGGGGTTCCTACAAACTTGGAGGTGACAGTGTTGTATACACAAGTAAAAGTGATGGTTATTTCCTTTGTCATCGTTCAACTGCCGATAGACCACTAGGGTTTTTCAAGCCATACTTCTATGGATTCAGAAGAAGCTTGATTACTGATGAGGGAAAGAGAAATCTACTCTAAGAGAAAGATTGTCTACTACAGTAAGGAAAAAGACTGAAATCAAATGCTAAAAAACTCCATGTTCTAACTAACTATTGAGAGACTATGCTTCGAAAATAATGCTAAGTTAATATTTATGCAATCCTACTATCTTAAACATGTAAATTCAAAACATCAAACATTCTACCACTGTGCATATACATCGCTAAAATAAATCTATTCTTCTTTTTGTCTTTTTTATGGAAAGGTGTAAAATCTAATCTCCTTGGTGATGTGGTAGGTGGTTTAGGGATTCTTGTGAATGGTTATAAGGTTGGAGAGACCATTAAGTGAATTTTTTTATCTTCCTAGAGTCTTTTCCCTCAATTCATCCTCAAAATAGGCCACTACAGGATAACCTACAGGATTCCCTGTATTTCTACAAGATTCCCTGTATTTCTACAGGATACAACTGAGAGAAAAATGATGGGTGCTGAAGGTGATGGAAGGCTTAGGGAAGGTGTTTGGAGGATGGAATGAGGTAAGGAAATACCTAGGGTCACTCATAACTCAAAACCAAGGTTGGAGAATGGTTGGATTTTCTCAACAAGCTTGGAGAAGCTTCCTTGCAAAATGATGAAATTGGTGAGGGTCATAGTGAAATAAAGGGGTGATCATGGATGGATGAAGTTGGAAGGAGGTTGCTGACTATGAGATCTATATGTACTTATGAAACACTTTCATTGCATCAAACACTGATATTTACCCAAAGATCATGTAAACAAGAAGAATTTCAATGGTCCAAGAAAACATAGTTTAATGAGCTAACTGTCTACTTCATGCATGAAGAAAACTTGCAGAATAAGGTGGAATCATTGATGCGATCTGATGTAAGACTGAATATGGAAGAAATGATAACTATATCCTACTCTTGCAAATTGATCAAATGCTGGCCTAAGTACAGAAAACCCTAAATTCTATGAGAAAGTAGAATTCTGTCTTTTTGGGGCTGCATAGGAGTTATTTCCTCAAATCATGATCCCTGAAGGAAGAAGTGAGGCCAAAACACCTATTAACATCTTTTTGATGTTCCTTTATCTCTTCTAAACTACTGCTGAAGTAAAGCATGAATAGGGTCAAACTAACATGCAAACTAATCAAATCTACACTACTTGGAATGAAATACTTCTAAAGACAATTCAACTATGAAATCAATCTAAGCATACAGATAAAGGAAGAGGAGCCTTTGCTACTAGGGTTGGGCCCTAACCCAAGAGCTTTAGCCCTCTGATTTAACTCAGTGTTGGATCAAGAAAATGCTCATTCTCATTATGAAAACAGGGAATTAAATAGCGATGTCTTTCACAAGTCTTAAACTTCAAAATGACTAGTGTTTTTACAACAAAAATTTGAATCCTAATGAGTTTCTAGGCCTATTTATTTATACAACTCAAGTCTCCAATGAATTCCTTACATCTAGTGAGGCTCAGCTCATAAACTCAAGATAAACTAACTCTTTGACTGTCACTTGCTCTGCTACCTTTTGATCTCCATGACTTGACTGCCTATACTCTGAGCTAGTGTGATTGACGGAGGAATATTCGAATGAGGGAGGAGTTAAATGAGGAGGATTTACCTCCTACAATATCTCTCCCTTGTACCATTCTAGTTTCAGCCCTTAATCTTGCCAAAATTTCCTGATTTTCTCTCACAAACCTGCATTTAATGCACATTATTCCACTAGGCATAATATCTCACTTTTCACTAATCTCATTAAACAAAATATAATCAAAATATGTAATAAATTGTGAGAAGAGTTGATTTGACTAAGCTAGGAGGTGAATTAAGGTCCATATAGTTATCTAATGATGAGGCTCATCATCACCCCCCTACTGAAAGTGTTTCTCATCCTCTGAGCAACTCAATCAATATCCATGTCTTTCATAGCTCTAGTGGCGTCCCTGACATCCCATGCTTCTATTGTAGTTTCTTCTTCTTGTGCATAGAATCCTGCCTTACTTTCTATATGCTCCCACTAGTTTCTTTCTTCCTCTTACTTCCTTCCTTATAACATCCCCAAGAGAAGTGGTGGACTGAGTTTCAAGCCAATCCAATTGACTTTGAGTCTTTGGAGGGTTTGCTTGTACATGGGTGTCATGTTTAGTGCTTCTCTCATTATTTGAGGAGAATGGTACTCTCTGATTTTAAAACTGTATGGAAAAGTATTCCATCTCCTTGGGTAATCTTGCATGTTGTCATCCCCTAAAATCCTAAAAATATCCTCAAAATGTGTAATTTCTTGCTCTTGGGCAGTAAGATACCTGGGTGTAAGTTGAGGATCATTTGTAATTAAGTTATGTATGTTGATGACAACCATTTGATTTGACTTCTCAACTATTATCATGAGAGGTTCTATTTGTTCCCTTTCCATTTTCTTATTCATTTCTGTAGCCCTGTATTCCTCATGGTTCATCCATGATGCCAAAGCCATCGAATGTAAATCCCCTACTTTTGCGTTAGGGTCCCATACATTTAGATCTCTCAAGGCTAAGCTATATAGGTAGAACTCAGAAATATTAGCCCTATCCTCCAGTGTGATTTTATCACAAAGATCAATGAGCTATTTATAATCCTACAATGGAATAGTGCCTCTCTATGCTAAGATCTTGATTTGGAACTGCAGCCACTGTTCCTTAAGGTATAATGCATTGGACTTAGCTGGCATTTTGCACTAAATTTCCACTAAGGATAGACTAGCCATGAATGCCAATTGGTTCTCTCTTTCTTGTAGTTGTCCTTTCAACCATGCATTTTCTTCCTCCAACTGAGCTATCATTATGGCCTCTTTGTCCCTCAGGCTACTCAGTTCTTTGCCCATCTCCTTAAGATTTTCCTCCATGTGACCTGTGTCCTACACTCCCTTGGACTTGGCAATCTACATCCATCTATGTGTTCTTGCTCTTTCATTCTCGAGCTCAAAGAATAATGGGATGGAAAATTTTTGTGGAATGACCCTACCCCCTTCAATAAACCTATAGTAGGAGTTAGGGTTAGGTTGAGGACTAGGTTCCCTTAGCTCGGGATCCTCCTTCTTTGTTTATTATTACATACTCCCTTCTTTATCCAATTTCTAAGTTTCCTATAGGTTTAGCAGAGTTTCCTGTAGGATTGCTTCTACTTCCTATAGGTCCTACTGTGTATCCTGTAGGATGTCCTTTCCTTTGGATGAGGTAGATCTATTCATAGGCTTTCTCACATAAGTGATCAGAGACTTAGGGGAGGCTTTTCCTCAAGGTCCTTCTCCTTGAGTTTGCATAAGAGGAGCCATCTTCTCCTGTTTCTTAGGTGATTCTTCAATAACAATAGGAACCTTGGTGGGATTTTTAGGTTTCCCTACTTTATTCTTGTACTTTTTCTTGTCCTAAAGTATAATGGAGTTTATCTTTGTCTTTTTACCTTTTTTTTTATAAGGGTGCAAAGAGAAGTGAGGGTAGCTACTACATCTCTCTCAGTGGGTTTTGAAGACACCCTGGGTGACTCCTCCTTGTCCTCTGCCTCCTCTTTTCCACTCCCCTTTTCATCTTTGTTTCTCTCCTCTTCTTCTTCCTCTAGTTCCTCACTTTGTTAATTAGTTTCCTCCTTGGCATCTCCTTTTGTCTCTTTACCACTTTCCTTCTTTTTTTCTTCTTCTTCTTCCTCATCTATTTCCTCTTCATCCCTCTCCTTTTCTTCTTCCTATTTTTTAGTTTCTTCTTCATCCTCTCACTTGCAATGGGGCTCTTGTTATATTCAAGGTCCTTTATATTTCCCTTTATTTGCATGTCTCTAAAAGCTATCAATGTGATAGGAATTTTGAGGTGTTGGAGGGAATCTTGTATGATGAGTCTAATTAACCCATGATGGGCTAGATGTTGATGGTTTCCTTCTTGTACCTTCATGCTCATATCTATCATTGATTGGAGAAGGAAGTAGGGTATGTTGAGTCTGTGTTGAGGAGGTGCGTCTACCCCAAACCTCAATTCTTCAAGAAGCCTAAAGTGGTATCCATACACCACACTGTACCTACCTTCACATGATATATAATTTATAAGGTGGTAGCTTATTCCATTCTAGGGATATGGTAGGCTATCTTTTCTCACTCCATTTTTGTCTTCCATGGCCTCCTCTCCCTCTAAAAATAATTTCTTCTTTGCAGTTTGGCTATTTCGCTCATGCTCCTTTCTCCAAGGAAATCCTAAGGGAAGTGTGGTAATTTTGCCTATGATTTTAGGTGTGAGTTCTATGGTGGGGCCTCTCATGAAAATAGTGGCATTGGGTCCTAGTCAGTGGAATGAGGGAGAGAGAAAAATCGCTGGCTACTTCATCATTCTACCCCCTCAATTTTTCAAAGTAACCCATCCAATTATGCCTTGTGAATATCTCTAGAATAGGAGGATGTTGATGAACCCTCACGGTGTTGATGGGCACCCTTCTATGAATCCCCCCTATCAATTCGTCTGATAGATGGAGGAGTATATATGTCTGATAGAAAACCTTAATGAAGGAGGAAATTTAACTAAAATTTCTGTGGATACAATTTCCTTATACTGCAATCAATTTCAAAAAACTACAAGACTTGTTATGTTCCTTTCACTTGGAGAAATGTGGGGAAATGTAGAGCCTTTATCCTTACAATGCTTGATGTAGCTACCCCCTATTTTCCTCCCTCTAAAACTTCTCACTACCAATCCTATAGACTGCCTGACTGTATCCTGTAGGATTTCTTGTAGGATCCTGTAGGATTTCTTGTAGGATCTTGTAGGTGGTCTTGCACAGGAAAAAAATAAAATTTGTCTCTCATGTAGATTTCTTGAGGGCTGAGAGTGAGTTTTCTTGTGTGAGCCTCGAGAATGTGAATGCTTCTATGCATGGGGATCAAAGTTTATTTCCTCTTATGGTTGATTTGAGTGAGGTGTTGTGCTGGCAATCAAGGTACGAATATCTATTTTTAGACCGTTGGTCCCACTACCACACCATTATTCTCCTTACCTCGTAATCAACTCCCACATTGGGCATTCATAGCTTAAATTCTTTTGACATCATCCTCCTTTTGTTTGACTTGACTACTACCATGTGTGTGAGGACTAAATATTTTGTCCTCATTGATTGAACAAAGGTGGCCAAGTTAACTAGCCACCTTTCACTTATAAACCAACTTGTTCACAAATTTTACATATTTTGATCACATTATGCTAATGAGAGAGTGGAAGCAAGATACTTACTTGTGGTAATAATACATTGTTGCAGTTTGTTGAAGAAATGAAGTATTTTCTGTGTGATGGATGCATGTGTTTTTATCCTCTTTTTTTATTGTCATTTGATGATTTTCTTTGATGTGTAGGTACTTGGTGTTGATGATGATGATATTGATGTTGCTGCTAGGCTCTGGAGGAGCTTCTTCTACCCTTGGATCTCCATGTTTGAACCTAGCTGTAACCTATGATTTCTATTTTGTGGGATAGTTTGCTATAGGATTTCTTGTCGCTGCTTCTCCCTCAAAGATTTTAGTCATTTTTATACTACTAGGACATGAGGATGATTGGCATGGATAAAGAAGGGGTCTAGGGATTTGTGCATGAGGAAAAATAACCTTTAGGTGCTATCCCATTACTCTCTGTCTTCATCCTCTTTCCTCTGTGTGTTCTCTTGAAAACTATAAAAAAAAATTATAACCAACTTTTGTGATGAATGCAGGGCGATCATGGTGGAAAGAGTTATGGTGAGGAGATGGTGAAATAGGGATTTTTTTTTGACATGGGAAAGTCATTTCCTTGCTCTAGCGTTACTCCCTTTAGGATTCCCAAGCCACTGTAAATCCTACAGGATCATCATGTAGGTTTTCAGGGAATCTTGTAGGTTTACAGGGAATCTTGAAAAAAACAAAGAACCCTTGCAAACTGAGGAAAATGAGTGGAAAAATGGAAGGAATGATGGAATCATGAAGGATAATGAATGGAGAAATAAAACATGAGCTGGACATGTCCCTTTTGATCCTCCATTGTTTCTCTGATCATCCTCTTTCTAACCTACAAACAATACTTTCTTATTTTTCTTTTCTCCCTTTTTTATTTATTTTATTTATGTATTTATTTATTGAAAACAACTAGTCTTCCTCCAAGACGTTTTCATCCTAGCTGCTTTCCCTAGGCACCTCGAGAGAGGTTTTCACCTGGAGATCTTTTTATTTCTCTATTTTTTCTTTTGTTTCAACACCATTGGGCTGCCTCAAGAGGTTTTCAACCCAACAATGGGACTCAAGCGTCTCATGGAGGTTTTCACCCGAGTCTCCTTATTTTTTCTTTTTTCTTTTTTCTCTTCAGTGACTTGATGAGGTAGGAGCCGAGACATACTCCACCACCATCATTGTTTTGTTGATACCTTCAATGAACTCTTTGTTATAGACATATTTGGGCACATCAACCCCAAACTTATATGTCGATGTATTAGGGCTCATCAACCCTTAAAAGAGTTGTTTCATAACCTAAAGGAACATGGTCATCTGAATACATCATTCCCCAAATGTTCCATCTGAGAAACCATCCAGAAATTGCCTAAATTGAACCATACTGACTGCTCCATTATCAAAGTACGATGCATACTAAGTGGTACACTACTAGGGTGCGATGCATATTATTTAGGCCTTCTATAGGGTGTTATGGGAGAGGATGGACAAATGTCTGAGATAGTTTTCTAGGTGGTTGCTCATGGAATCTTCTAGAAACTTCTCGTGTGCCACTTGCCTCTCTGAATTTTCCCAAGGATGAGTAAGGGATCTAAGAAAATCTCCAATCCCTTCTCTTATGGAATCAACTGTAACAAGTGGAATGACACTAATTAAACCCCATGGATGACTCACACCCTTGCACACATTTATAAATGGATCCCTCATCCAAGAGATCCAGGGGTTGGAATATTGTGAATTATAAGGAGGTGATGATAGTTTGTAATTGAGGAAAGACCATTGTATTGTTGGTGTGATCTTGCTATTTCATGAGGTGAAGAAGTATTGAAGCTAGGAGGATGATTCTGGATGAGACAACTGGGTTGTAATTCTCCTTTCTATTAATAAAGCTCTTCAAGTTTCCTTCCATATGATTGTGCAATCATGAATGTTATCATTTGTAAATGCTATCATTTGTTCATTATATATTGATTCTGTAATGTTTATGTTGTAAGAGATCACGATGCTTTGACAGTTTTTTGTTGTTGTACTTGTGCAGGTACTCTCTAAGCGTGTTAAGTACAAGGAGGAGTTGCAAGATCTTTCAAAGGGGAGAGATATCAAGCAAGGGATTAATCAAAAGTTCCAGGTTGGTTCCATTATCTTTCTCTTTTCTATTACACATAGAAGAAATCATTGGATTGCTTTAAACTATTGTTTCTAGGGTAGCTACCAAACCTAGAGGGCTAACATTCTTTAGGAATACCAGTTTTCCAATAAACAAATTGACGACTCCACTGGGGAATGAACAGATGTTTGTTTGTTATTATTGTTTTCTTTATAAACTATAGACAGAGTCTGAAGTCAGCCATGTAGCCTTCGAATTTCTCTTTCTCTGCAATTGCATAGTAGATGAATGCTGCTTCAGTCAATCTATAGTTTAGTTTATGAATTAAACATTTGACTTACAAGCACATCTAGATGCCCTTTTGGTAGCTCAGTAACCTCTCAAGACATTCCAACATACTTTTCTCTTTATTGTCCATCAAAACCCAGCCTAACTCATTGAAAACAGTTGTACATCTGAGCGAAAACCCATTTTAGTTGCGCTCCCTGGACCATTGCACTATCTTCCACTGTAACTCAGTGTGCATCGCACCTCCTGAGTGTAGTAAGTGTGATGTATCTCTATTTTTGTGAAGCCTAGGTGCGATGATTGACTGAACTCTTTTTCCATTCTAGAAATTGAGGGTTTTTGACCTTGTTTTTAGTTTTGTTTGGTTGTTTTGTTGCATATGAACAATGCCTTTTTACTGAAGCTTACTTGCATTACTTAGATCAACCTCAATTACATTAGGATTAGTGAATGTTTTTGTGTATCTGTTCCGCATTTACAATCCTTTGTCGAAAATTTGTTTAAATCGATTTGTCGCTTTGGTACAAAAAGTGTCGTAATTGTCGTTTTGTGTCGAAAAGAGAAGTGTCATAAATTCTTCCTTCCCTTGATAATCAATTAAACTTTTCTTCATGTATTTGGTTTGATTTGTTTATATTTGAAGTGTCGAAAGCATTTTTATTCAAAATTGAAAAGTTTCGTTTTGAGTCTTCCTTTCTCTTTTGAAGAAGAAATTGTCAAAAATGTCATTTTGAGTGAAATATTTCAGATCTTTGCTGCATTTAGTTTTCATTTTTGGCATTTTTCACATTAAGGAGAACGAAAAAAAATACATGCATTTTCATTTAGTATTTTTTGATTTGTATGCGAAAAGATGATTTAGGTAAATGCACTAGTGTGTGCTCTTTGCTCTTTTCTTAAAAGCACTGTTATTTTCTTTCCCTAGTAACTAGGATTTTCATTGCTAAAAAAAACAAGATTGTTTATCATTGTAGATTGCATCTTAGGAATTTCAGATCATCATCACGCAGTGAACCATTGAAAGGAAAACTCTAAACAAGATCAAGTTTAAAATGAATTTCAATGAATCTAATAACACTTTATAACTTAACGCAACATATAAAGAGGTCTAGGCTAGAGACATGTTCCGACATCGTTAAAAATAGTGGCTATCATTTTCATTAAAGGTTGGGTGATTCCTCCTCCTTGATAAGACAAGTGCTAGCATGGACTTGTTCTCCCCATACTGTCACGTATATATTGGGAGACCATAATAGGCTTAAATCCTTTATCCATAGGAAACTGAGTCTGCCGCCTTATTGATTGTAATGCACTGAACACAACATTCAGAAAGATTGACTGCAGTACATAACTCCTTGGTAATTTCTCTTTAATTTATCACCAAGGTGTATATTGCAGTTTTGCGATTGGTTTGGTAATCCCTCTGCCTAGATTTTCTAGAGTAGTCACTTTCATTCCTTTTTTACTCTTTAAAAGAAAAGGTCCATCAGAGCACTTGTCCTTTCAGGCTCATTAAAATCAAAGGAGACTAGAGTCATGTTTAGCTTTTTCTCGACTCTTAAAAACTAAAAAAGCAAAGTTGTGTCCAAGCATCATTAAAATTAATTGACTATGAATAACATCCCTATTCTTTAGTTGATCTTATGTTGAGACATATGGTGACAAATTTGGAGTCCACTAATCAAGGAATCCCTTTTGATGGGAATCCTAGTCCTTTTCCTTCTTTCAGAAATATTGGTGCTCCTTATATGGCTACATTATCCCTTCTGGGACTTACCATTGGCCTGCTGGTATGGCTCTTTTCAACCTCTTTGGTTCAAAATGTTGAGATTTCTCCGCAATTGAGTACACCTCCAACTGGACAAAATCAACCTCCAATTGATATTGAAATTTACCTTTTGCCTTCTTCCTTGTTTGTTTCTCCCTACCCTTCTTCCTCTTTGCTTGGTGAAAATATTGATATTAGTAACCAGGTGGCTAAGAAGAAGAAGAAAGGGAAGAAGAAGAAGAAGAAGCCAATTCAGCAAGGGGCCAACCAAGCAACCATTGCTTTGAATGCATCATTTGATGAAAATCCATTCATTAAGCCTCACAAAGTCAAATATCCATGCATAGTGTGTACGGGAGACCATTTTCATTGAAATTGTCCTTATTTTCCCCAGATCTTAAAAGAATGGTTTCCCCATTCACACCATCCCATGTCATAAACCTCTGGAGATCATGTTGGTAACACACTATCAAATAGTGATAGAAAAGTTCACGGACAGAAGGGAAAGGTCAAGGTTCCATGTAGGTTATGTGAAGGTAATCATTCCCTTCACCTTTGTCCTTTTTTGAATGAAGCCAAAAGAGTGTTGGATAACCTCCTGCTTCACCGCAATGACTTCCATCTGGTTACAGGAAACTCTCCCTAAGTCCGTCGCTAGTTGAAGAACCGACTGGCCAAAATCAACCGTCAATGGAAACCACTCTCTCTAAAAGTGAATCCTATGAGTCAATACCTGACCAAAATCAATAGATCGAGGTAACAGTTGGCTCAGTTTCACCTTCAGCTAATTATACCTTTCCTGAAGAGAGTGAAAATGATACCATTCAAGTTATTTTTGTTACTTTGGATTCTAAGAACCTTGGGGGCAATCTCCCTGTTCCATCAAGACAGGAGGAAAACCCTCTAGTTCTCGTGACTCAAGGGGTTAATTCTCTTGTTTCTTCGGTACCCCCTCCAAGTAGTCTAGTCACTTCTGTTGATTGGAATAGACTACCAAGATCGTGCCTTCCTTCTTATGTACCTTTCAAGATCATAGTACAAGTTTGTAAAATTATCGTACTTGGCACTATTGTAGATGAAGGTGCATCAGTGAGTATCCTTTCCTCAACTGCTTGGAAAGCACTTGGTTTGCCACTACTTACGCCTGTTACACAGAATCTGTTAGGCTTTAACAAAAGAACCAGTCGACCGTTAGGGATCCTTCCTAATTCACCTATCACTTTGGGAGGAAATACCATTTATCTGAACGTGATGGTAGTCCCAAGACCTTTAGGTTACAATTCACTTCTGGGGCATGACTATGTTTATAACATGGAAGCTATTGTTTCAACACTCTTTCGGGTGATGCTTTTCCCGCATGAAGTCAAGATTGTCACCATTGACCAGCTTTCATTTCCCGGTCCAAACATAGCTCCAAGTCAATCATCATCCCTAAATGGTCCATTTACATCAACGATATCACTTGAACCTTCATTCCATCCTCCTGATAGCCATGAGTAGCCTGGTGAC
The DNA here is from genome assembly GCA_031772625.1 of Pinus tabuliformis. Taxonomy (NCBI): domain Eukaryota; kingdom Viridiplantae; phylum Streptophyta; class Pinopsida; order Pinales; family Pinaceae; genus Pinus; species Pinus tabuliformis. The sequence goes on along the minus strand of CM062820.1, from coordinate 726,055,976 downwards.
TGTAATGAAGCTTAGGGGGCATGCACCTAATGGTAAAGATAAGTTTCCCTGTAGGTTATGTGATTGGTCTATCACACCATTCACCTTTGTCTATCTAAATGAAGCCAAAGAGGTGTTGGATAATCATCCTACCTCACCACAGTGACTTCCATCTGGTTACAAGAGACTCTCCCTTTCATCATGCTGGGGGAATGCAAACCATTTTTCAAGCATAGTTTTTTTGTTTCAATCTTGTGTAAAAATGAAACTGAATCCAAGCATAGTTTCCCATGGTTCAAGATTTTCTAAAAAATGAACCCATTTTCAAGCATAGTTTTTCATTTCGAGCTTGTGTAAAAATGAAATTGAATCCAAGCATAGCTTTTCGTTTCAACCTTGTGTAAACATGAAACTAAATCCAAGCATCGTTCCCTATGGTTCAAGCTTGTCTAAAAATGAACCCATTTTCAGATTTTAAACCCTTGTGATTGCCATTCTGTCAGTCTTTTGAGCCTTGGTTGTTTTCATCTCATCACCACCATCTCTTCGGCCGATCATACGCTTTCACTTGGTTGTTTTACCCTTTTTTGAGGAACAATTGCAATGAGTGGTCTTATTAGCCAGCCTCTTCACATAAATCAACATGTTTTGAGAAGTTTCAAAATCACTGGAACCAGTTGCTACCCTAAACACCACTCATTCTTCAAAATAAAGTCATCTTTAAACCCTTTTCAGACTCGTTAAACACAAAAAGATCGTCGAGCACTTGTCTTTTCCAGCTCGTTAAAGTATTGGAAATGTCATCCCTCCTATATTATTTTATCATTTTTCGGACCTGAGGGATTATTTTACGAAAAAGAACTCATAGAGTTTTCCTTTCGTCCCTTTTCAAAATCTCTAAACATGAAAAGGACTGAGTTATCCTTGTCGTTAAACTCGTTAAAACGATAACGACAAACTTGTCCATATAGACGAGACCAAGTTTCACTGTCGCTGGACTCGTTAAAACATTAATAGCGACATGTTTTCCCAAAGGGCAAATCATAGAACAAGCATATGTTATCCTCCTCACGCTTGAAAAAAATAAAGAGGTACCGGTCAGCAATGACTGGGGAACAAGGGAAGAAACTTGAAGAATTTATGGTAGCAAGTCGCTCTTGAACATGAAACTTTCACTTCATCACCATTATTGAGTTGGTTTAGGTTATTATGTTCACTGGTCATCTTACCATTAGTCTTTCATACCATCCATCTTTTGGGGTTAAAGCTACCAATTCATCCCAGTGTTGCCGACATGTTCAAGAGAAGTCATTCAGTTGAGAAATCACCATCCAGTTAATGTCCCATATATTACAATATCTCTAACCTTCATTTTTCATGACCACCATTCCTGAAACTTGTGTCGTCAGTTCATTTTCACCTCCAGAAATCATTTGCTTCATTTCGTGTCGTAGATGTGGGATACAGTAAGGCCCTCCTATGACGAGTTGCTTCTTGTCAACATCAGCTCATTATACAAGAAGTTGACTTAGAAACACACCTTTCAGTTCTTTGAAGGTTGCATACATCATTGGCAAGTTTCTCACTTCTGGCGACAGGTTGACATCAATGGCCTTCAACCAAAATATTTTGCGTGGTGTTTGACATCGGATCATGTATTAACACCATGTGAATTGTACTATAGTACCTTGAGGGTCATTATCATTATCGGTGATTCCTCTCGTGTTTGTTAACAGCTCGCATCATTGGTTGGTAATCAGGCGATGTCTTTCCATGTTCGACTTCAGAACATCTCTTCACATGGATTGACCTATACATTGAGCAAAGATTGAATGAGTTTGAAGACCCCGGATCTAGTTTCATCCATCTAGGCTGTGATATATTCAGGGATATAAAAACATCAAATGTACAAAGGCTCTGCACAGATGGTCATCCTAACCATGGATGATGACTCTATATCTGAAGAATCACTAGTCTGTATCTGCAGACGACTATCTGATATATGTACATGAAATGAAATTTACAAAGCTGAGCATGGGAATGCCTCCCTCAGCTAGATCATGAAAATTATATTATGATGATGTATTGTATTGTAGCTTATGTAGGTCACCTTCCAGTTCGAAACTTCGGATCCTCATGATAAAGAATTTCACTCGACATCAATATTTACGACTTCATACTTTGGGGCCAACTGTTATAGACATATTTGGGCACATCAACCCCAAACTTATAGGTCGATGTATTAGGACTCATCAACCCCTAAAATATTTGTTTCATACCCTAAAGGAACGTAGTCATCTGAATACATCATTCCCCAAATGTTCCATCTAAGAAACCATCTAGAAATTGCCTAAATTGAACCATACTGACTGCTCCACTGGCAAAGTATGATGCATACTGACTAGTACATTGCCAGGGTGTGATGCATATTGTTTAGGCCTTCTATAGGGTGTGATGGGCGAGGATGGACAAATGTCAAAGACAGTTTGCTAGGTGGTTGCTCATGGAATCTTCTAGAAACTTCTCTTGTGCCACTTACCTTTCCGATTTCGCCCAAGGATGAGTAAGGGATCTAAGAAAATATCCAATCCCTTCTCTTATGGAATCAATTGTAACAAGTGAAATGATATTAATCAAACCCCATGGATGACTCATACCCTTGCACACATCTATAAATGGATCCCTCATCCAAGAGATCCAGGGGCTGAAATATTGTGAATTGCAAGCAAGTGTTGATAGTTTGTAGTTGAGGAAAGAGCATTGTATTGTTGGTGTGATCTTGCTATTTCATGAGTTGAAGAAGGATTGAAGCTGGGAGGATGATGTTGGATTAGACAACTGGGTTGTAGTTCTCCTTTCTATTAATAAAGCTCTTCAATTTTTCTTCCATATGATTGTGCAATCATGAACGTTATCATTTGTAAATGTTATCATTTGTTCATTATATATTTGATTTTGTAATGTTTATATTGTAAGAGATCATGATGCTTTGACAGTTCTTTGTTCTTGTACTTGTGTAGGTATTCTTCAAGCATGTTAAGTACGGGGAGGAGTTGCAGGATCTGTCAAAGGGGAGAGAGATCAAGCAATGGATTAAGCAGAAGTTCCAGGTTGGTTCCATTATCTTTCTCTTATCTATTACACATAGAAGAAATAATTGGATTGCTTTAAACTGTTGTTTCTAGGGTAGCTTCCAAGCCTAGAGGGCTAGCATTCTTTAGGAATACTAGCTTTCCCAGAAACACTCTTGCTTTGACAATGGCCTCTTGTAAACCTTCAATCTGTGCCCACTAAGTAAAGGAATGGCCTCTGCATCTATGGTTCTAATCTGCACTGAACCATTATCATGACATTTCTCTATGACATAAGGCCCTAACCACCTAGTCCTTAACATTCCCTTAAAGTCTTTATATCTGGAATTATATAACAAAGCCCAATCACCTTCTTGAAATCACTTTTCCTTGATGTTCTTGTCATGCCAAATCCTCCTCTGAATTTTTCACCTCTGTGTGTAGGATGGCTTGCATTTTGAACTCATCTAACACAATCAGTTGGTCAATCTCTCCTTTTGGGCACTACTAAAATCTAAATCTAGTTAGGCTACCATCCTCAATGTATTGTACTCAAATTGAATGGACAGTAGGGCCTTCTTCCCATAGACCAAGTCATAGGGTGTGAATCTAGTGGTGGTCTTCCAAGTGGTATTGTAGGCCCTGGTGGCCTCAACTAATCTATCTTCCCAATATTTTCTGCTGCTGCTAACCACTTTGGTCAAAATTCCCTCCAACACTCTATTGGTCACCTCCACTTGCCTGGGTGATAGGGAGTGGAGGTTCAATTCTTGATCTTGTGTTGGCTTAAAAAATCTTCAATCATGTTGGATGTAAACTAGTTGCCTTGATCAGTGACCAGCTCTCTAGGGTACCCAAACTTGTAAAAGACATTTTCCCTTAAGAACACAGCCACCTTGCCCTCTATTGCTACCTTGATTGCCTTGGTTTCAGCTCACTTAGTCAGATAGTTAGTGCACACAATGATATACTACTTTTGTTTGGAAGGAGGGTCAATAGGTCCAATGAAATCCATGCCCCACTTATCAAATGGCTCGAAAGTCACTTGGGGTTGCAGAGGCATTTCATCCCTTGGAGTAGGATTTCCCATCCTTTTCCATCGATCACACTAACTAGTATATCTTCTCACATCTTGATGAAGAGTAGGCCAATAATAACCGGCTTGTAACACCTTGAATGTTGTCCTCTTTGCTGCAAAGTGACCTCCACAAGGCCCATCATGACAGGTCAGAAGGATGTCAAAGACTTCCTCCTCTCTGACACATCTTCTCATAATTTGATTCAGGCCTAGTTTGAAGAGGTTGCCTCCAATCCAAGTGAATGGGGCTCTCTTCCTCACAATCTTGCTTTTCTCCTTTGAGGAAAAATTCGGTGGGAACTGTGCAGATACCAAATAGTTTGCTATGTCAGCAAACCATGGAGAGAGAACTGAAATGGTGAATAAGTGTTCATCCAGTAACTGATCATCAACCATTCCTTCCTCACCTGCAGGCAAAGTTTATCTGGACAAAAAATTTGCAAATTTTTTTTCCTTGCCACGCTTATCAACAATAGTTAGATAAAACTGTTTTAATAAAAGTAACCATCTAATAATCTGGGAATTCACATCAGGTTTATTCATTAAATATTTAATTACAGCATGGTCAATGTTTGATAACCTGTAATGTAATGCCTAAATTTGTTCAATGAATGCACACTAGCTAGGAGCTCCTTTTCAGTTATAGTGTAGTTCAGTTCGGCCTTTGACAGATTCTTACTGATAAAGTAAACTTCATAAGGAAATTTCTCATCTATGTAGTCTAGAGCTGCTCCTATGGCTTTTTGTGAGGCATCAACATGGATATGAAAAGGAATGGCCTAGTTTGGGCCTCAAAGAATTGGTGTAGTGGTCAACTTGTCCATTAGGGTGTCTACGGCCCCTTGATAGCGTTTTGACCATACAAACTCAGATTCTTTGGCCAACAACCCCAATAAAGGAAAAACTAACTTGCTGAAGTCTTTTATAAACCTCCAATAGTATCCAGCTAAACCTAGGAAACTTCTAACATCTCTATGCTTTTGCAGAGGTGGGACCCTTTGGATGATAGCTATTTTGTTTGGGTCCACCTGTAGTCCTTGATGGGATATTGAATGACCTTGCACAATCCCTACAGTCATGAAGAACTCACATTTTTCAGGACTAAGAGACAGGTTCATTTCAATGCATTTGTTCAACACCTTATCTACGTTGGAAAGAGCCTTCTAGAAATCACACACGTAAGGTGTAAAATCATCCATATAAATCTCTATTGCATCATGGACTAGCTTAACAAAGATACTCAAGAATGCTCTCTAGAAAGTGGCAGGATCATTTCATAGGCCAAAAGGAATAACCCTATAGGAAAAAGTACCCCATGGACAAGTGAAGGTGGTTTTATCCTGGTCTTCCAGGCTGATCTAGATTTGATTGTACCTGGTGGATCCATCTAGGAAAGAGAACAACCTTTTCCTTTCCAGTCCATATAGCACTTGGTCGATGAAAGGTAGAGGGAAATGGTCCTTCTTTGTGGCTTTGTTTAACTCTCTGTAATCGACACAAATCCTCCACTTACCATTTTGCTTTGGAACCAACACCAAAGGAGAGACCCATTCACTGTCTGAGATAGGGTAAATGAATCCTACATCTGGCAGCTTTTGCCGTTCTTCTTTGACTATATCCTTGAGAGTTGGATTCATCCTCCTTATGGGTTTTCAGAATGGTTTACAACCTTCTTTGATGTAAATTTGGTGAGTACACAATGAGGGTTGCACTCCCTTCATTTCTTTGTAACTCCAAGAAAAGGCATCCATATGTTCCTTAAGCATGTTGCACAAATTTTATTCTTGGTGAAAAGAAAGAGATGGGTTGATTTTCAAAGTTATTTTAGGGCCGAATTATATGGTTTTAACACGGTTGGGTTTGGAATCAGCTAAGCATAGATCAATCTAGTGGTTCTTCTGGGTTTCCTTCAATACTTCTTTTAAGGACAATGTACTAGGAGTTGGACTTTGGAGTATGTGTTCAATCAAATCATCTTCATCCAGTTGTCCTCCTCCCATGGTTGTTCCTAAGGTGTAGAGTTGGGTGGAATAAAATTCATCTTATTCCTCCTCTTCTAGCCATAAAGGTAAGTCATGTTCTAGAGATGGCTGAGCAGGATGGTATAGGACTAACTACTTGAACAGATGCCCTTTTTTTATGGTCATATTTCCATCCTTGCAGTTAATGTAGGCATCAGAAGTGGCTAACCAAGGCCTCCCAAGGATGAGAGAGTAACCAGTAAGCTTGGCCTTAGGATGGAGAACTAGGAAATATGATGGGTATTCCCAAGAGTCAATGGAGAACATCACATCCTCCATAATCCCCTCAGGGGTCACTGTGGAGTAGTCTACAATTTATAGGACTGTTGTGGTCTTTCTCATTGAACTTTGTCGGTTGAGCTTGAGCATGGTGTCCTTGGTAATCACATTAATGGAAGACCCAAGATCAATCAAGGTTTGTGGGAAAATGGTGCCATTGATGTGCACATCTACTACAGGGCTTCCAGGGTCCAAATACTTTAGACAAATTACCTGCCCTAGTATTAAGTCAGACAACTGTGTAATGACATTAATGGTAGGGTAATCTCCTTTTCGCCTCATGCTTGAATCACTTCTCCTTAATCAACTTGTTGTAAATAGGTACATCTTTTGTAGCTTGGAGAAGTGGAATTTTGACACATATATTTTTCAGTTCTCCCAAAATTTTAATCTCTTCTGGGGTAGGCTAGAGCGGTTGGGTTAATCTCTTAGGAAAGGGTGGTGGATTTACTTTAGGCATGCTTTCCTCTCTTTCTTCCTCAACCTCCTTAGGTGGAGGTAGAGGTTGCTTTTCCGGGAGTACTCTCCCAGATCTCAGATTGATTTCCTCAATTTCCACACCATAATCATGATAAGATGTCTCTCCATTGTATACTTGTTGTGCGTGTCTATTGTTCGGGTTCGAATTTGGTTTGGCAGGAATCTGGGGTCATTTAGGTGCAAAAGGGTGTAAAAGCTATGTTTGAGTAGGTGGTGAAGGAAACAAGGCTAGATCATTATTGTATGGGGGCCTCCACCCCTAGGGCGGTGAATTCCACTGAGGCTGTGGTGGAGCATATGGTTGAAATGATTGGTTGGTCAGCTGGGAATGATACTGAGGTGCAAAGGACCAAAGAGGAGGTGTAGGCCAGGAAGGATGAGAAGGGGGTCCCCAAGAGGGAATGGATGTGGTCTGGTTGGGGTTGTAATATGCATGGGATGACTCTTGCATGCCTTGCTGGTATGGCCAAGGCCCATGAGGTCTCCTTTGAATTATGTAGCAGATCTATTGGGTCACCCCTTCAGCTCCTTGATATACAAATTTCAGTCTAGGTAGAGAAGGGAACTTGTTTGTGGAGTGGTTTTCTTCACAGACTGAGAAGATTTCAATCGAATTCAATTGACATTCATTCATAGGGTTCATCCTTTTGCATCTAGGGTAGAAAATGGTCAAGGCTCTCTCTCCTTCCTCATGTTTTCTCTTAATGTGCATAGTGTCCATCTCCAGGGAAAGGGTTTGCAACATCGCACTCTTGAAATCCTCCAGCATGTTTCCAATTTCACCCGTGATGGATGCATTGGAAGAGGATGGACTGACCATAGGTTGACTACCCCTACCATTTTTCCTAGCTTCCCTAGAATGGTTTCTATAGACAATCTTGATATCCTCATATAGTAACTGGCAGATGTCCTCTCCTACTAACAAGTCTAGGGTATCCAAAAGATCTTCCCTTACCCCTCTAAGAATAACTAGCTTCAATGACTCAGGGTCAAGTGTACACCTAGCCCTTTTGTAGCTAAGCTAGAATCTTTCTTCATAATCCTCTACGGATTCATCATGCCCTAATTTCATCCTAAAAATTTCCTCTTTATGCCTGCAGTAGCCTCCATACTTGTTGTTGAAGGCTTGTTACATTTGAATGCAAGTTGTGATGTTATCCCCAGCTAAACCCATGAACCAGCGCAATGTTGCATCCTTGAGAGTGGATGGGAATAGTTTCAACTTCTGCTCATCATTGGTGTAGTCATAGGTTCTGGATATGACAACAAACTTAAACAAGAAAGTTTTTGGATCTTCTGAGGTCAAGCCATGGAAATTTGGAAGGCCAGAGGGGCTTATATTCTTCATCTTAGTATCCCCATTGGTTTCCCTAATGGGGAAGGTACCCTCATTTATTTATCTATTTCCTTTGTCATTTCTATTTTCAGCCATTGTGTAAGTAGGAATGGGTTCTTCTTCTTCTTCTCCTGTAGGCTCTTCAAATATCTTTGGTTGCTCGCCTAACGGTTCCTCCAATTCATAGCTACTGAAGAAGAGGGAAGGTTGGTTATTTGAAGCAGTGGGGTATTTGGCAAAAGTTTCCCTAAGTTATTCCTATTCCTACGAGGCATGAAAAAAAAGTTTTTTTTGTTGTGTTTTTTTTTTTTCAAACTCTAAAACTGATTACAGAATTGAAATTGCTGATTGAATGAAACTAATTGCTTGAATGAAATCCTACTTCTAGAATGGAAAGGAAAGTAAAGAATGCAGAATGGAAAACAAATCAAACTAAATTACTCTTGCAGAAATGAAACTAATAGCAGAATATCAGAAACAAGAAATGGAATAAAGAAAGCAGTAATCACATATTACTCAGACACCTCCTCGGTAACAGTGCCAAAAAGTGATGAGCACCAATATTGCAGCAAGAATGTTGCAACTCCTAGGGCTACCAACTTTACTTTATCAACCTGGGGTTCGTACAAACTTGGAGGTGACAGTGCTATATATACAAGTAAAAGTGATGGTTCTGCCCTTTGTCACTGTTTAGCTAGCGATATACCACTAGGGTTTCTTAATCAAGACTTCTATGGATTTAGAAGAAGCTTGATTATTGATGAGGGAAAGAGAAATCTACTGTAAGAGAAAGCTTGCCTACTGTAGCAAGGAAAAAAGACTGAAATCAAATGCTAAAACACTCCATGTCCTAACTAACTGCTGAGAGACTATACTTCAAAAAGAATGCTAAGTTAACATGTATGCAATCCTACTATATTAAGCATGTAAATTTAAAACATCAAACATTCTACCACTGTGCATATAAATGGCTAAAATAAATCTATTTTTCTTTTGTCCTTTTATGGAAAAGTGTAAAAGCTAATCTCTTTTGGTGATGTGGCAAGTGGCTTAGGGATGTTGGTGAATGGTTAGAAGGTTGGGGATACCATTAAGTGACCTTTTTAGCTTCCTAAAGGCTTATGGAAGGTGGTTGGAGGATGGAATGAGGTAAGGAACTACCTAGGGTCACTCGGAACTCAAAACTAGGGTTGAAAGATGGTTGTATTTGCATAACAAGCTTGGAGAAGTTTCCTTGCAGAATGATGAAATTGGTGAGGGTCTTAGTGAAAGAAAGGAGTGATCATGGATGGATGAAGTTGGAAGGAGGTTGTTTACTATGAGATCTCTCTGTACTTCTAAAACACCTGAATTGCATCAAATATTGATATTTACCCAACAATCATGTAAACAAGAATAATTTCAATGATATAGGAAAATAGAGTTTAATGAGCTAACTACCTACTTCATGCATGAAGAAAACTTGTAGAATAAGGTGGAATCATTGATGAGATCTGATGTAATACTAAATATGGAAGAAACGATAACTAAATCCTACTCTTGCAAACTGATCAAATGCTCGGCTAAGTATAGAAAACCATAAATTATATGAGAAAGTAAAATTCTATCTTTTTGGTGTTGCATATGAGTTCTTTCCTCAAATCACGATACCTGAAGGAAGAATTGAGGCCAAAACACCTATTAAAAACTTTTTGATTTTCCTTTATCTCTTTTAAACTATTGCCGAAGTAAAGCACGATTGGAAGCAAACTAATAAGAAAACTAATCAAATATACACTACTTGCAAATAAATATTTCTAAAGACAATTAAACTATGAAATCAATCTAAGCATACAGATACAAGAAGAGGAGCCTTTGCTACTAGGGTTGTAACCTAACCCAATAGCTTTAGCCCTCTGAGTTAACTCAGTGCTGGATTCAGAAAATTCTCATTCTCATTATCAAAATAGTAAATTTCATAACAATGTATTCCATAAGTATTGAAATTCAAAATGACTAGTGTTTTTACATAAAAAATTCGAGTCCTCATGAGGCTCTAGGCCTCTTTATTTATACAACTAAAGCCTCCAATGACTTCCTTAATCTAGGGATGCTCAACTCCCAAACTTGAGATAAACTAACTCTTTGACTATCACTTGCTCGGCTACCTTTTGATCTCCATGACTTGTCTATCTGTACTCCAAGTTAGTGTGATTAATGGAGGAATATTCGAATTAAGGAGGAGTTAAATGAGGAGGATTTACCTCCTAAAATCTCTCTCCCTTGTCCCATTCGAGTTTCAACCCTTAATCTTGCCAAAATTCTCTGATTTTCTGTCACAAACCTGCATTCAATGCACATTAGTCCACTAGGAATAATATCTCACTTTGACTCATCTCATTAAACAAAATATAATCAAAATAAGTAATAAATTATGAGAAGTGTTGATTTGACTAAGCTAGGAGGTGAATTAAGGTCCATATAGTTACCCAATGATGAGGCTCATCAAATCTAGAAACCATGTGAACTATAATTTTTCTTCTTGTGTATATATATTTTTTGCAACTGTAGTAAAATCTCAAGCATAGCCTTTGGAACCCTTTTTTGGTTCTGAAAGGCTTCTATGGTAAACCTTCCTCTAAAATATAAAACCTTTGTTATGAATTTCACGCTAGTCTTCAAGTGTATCTATTAATAATTATAACAGTGTGGTGGTCCGTCTTTTCCATGAGCCATGACCTACCGTAATAGTTCAGAGAAGGGTTACCCATTCCTTATTGGATACACCATCATCGTAGTATTCTCCTTCATGACCTCATTATCCTCAGGCTTTGCGTTATTAATGGATTCCCTCCCCCCCATATTCCACTACTCAATCTATTATGATTACCCTATTTGCATATGATAGAGCCCTTTTTGTAGCCACCTAATTTTGTCTGCTCGATTATGACAGTGGTATAGTTCTTTTGTTTGTAACATTTGGTTTCTAGTGTCTATATTGTGGATATGGCTAAAATATCAATGAACTCCCCTTATTGAAAGAGAGTATGCCCACTGAAATTATATCCAATACATTAAGGATATGATTTTTGATGAAAATTTTGAATATCCACAATGCAAGCATCAATAACAAGATATAGGAAATACTTCCATTCAAAGAATCACATCTCTTATGAAACATATAGACATTCATAATGTCATTGAAACTAGATTTAAACTCAATAAATTTACCATTGTAGATTTGATGGGTAGGAATGTTAAATTATAGTAAGAAAAGGCTTCATTTGAGTTGTGCCTTAGACAAATTGAGCAATTTGATTTTCCACATCAGTAGGATGACTTGAGTTGAATTTAGCAAGAATTACATGGTGAAGTCACTTAGTTAAGTCACTCAATTCGAGTTTATGGGGAAGAAGTAGACTTGTGCATGAGGTGATTGCTAAGATCTAAAAATCTAGTGGATTTATAATTAGTGAAACTTAGTTATTTGAGCTCTAATCATGAATAGAGTCATTATGATTTCAGTTGAGTAGTTGTAACTGTTGTTAACTCACTGATATCTCAGTTAACTAGTCAATTTACTAAAAATATCCCTAGTCATGCATGTAATTTGAATTTCTTAGTTGATTGGAGGAAAAAGGAATCAATGTAATGATTATTGTATACTACTTAGTGTAAAGAGTTTTCATATAGCAAGCGAGGCTTTTCTCTCGGGAATTGCACAAGTAAATAAGAGATTTTCCTATTATTTAGGAGCTAATTTCCTCTGGAATTGTGCAAGGAAATAGGAGGAGAGGGAGGCCTAGTGTTGGCTTCGTGGAACCTGACCTAGGTTCAGAAGTGATTTAGCCAAGCAAATCTCGGTACTACTGGCCCTTTCAGCAATAGTCTACGTAGCGCAAACTGAAGTCTCACTAGAAGTAGTATGGGAGGGTGCTAGAACCAGGTTTTCACACCTTGGGGATGTCTGATATGTGGTGAATGGTATGCGGTCCAACCTTCACACTTACTGCGCTATGTGCACCTGCATGCACCCTGCACTGTGTGATACTGTCTTCGTATAGCTCGAGCCGCAGCGCGACCCGTGTTATTTACCCAAGTCTTCCTTAGTTAGGTTTTGTTAACTTGTTACTTAGATTAAATTCACATATAAGCATTCATACAAGTATTCATCAAGTGCACGTAGCAAGTAAACTAAATAAGAGTAATGCATAACATCAAGATACAGATTCAAGAACAGATGCACAAAGTAAACTTCTCTTTATTAACTTTCAATTCCAAGTACAAACCCAACTCCACCCTGCACACTCAGCTGCAGGGGTCCATGCACTCAGCTGCGGACTCTACTAGGCCTCTGCGCACTTAGCTGCACAACCTCTTCCTATTACTACGACCCAATATACTTCAGATTCCACTCTAGGCTCTAACCATGCCTTCGCATCTCTATCTATTCTCTACTTCTTAGTTATCTTTACAGTTAGAGCCTTGCTCTATTTATACAATCCCATGGTTCATGAACCATGGGTAGGCTGACACAACTTTACATTAAATTACAATTCTTAGGGTGGACAACCCTATGACTTGATTATACAATTCGCACTCTGCACCAATACTTCACGGAGTTATACACCATCTTTGACGAAAATTTGGACTTTAAGACTCAATATTTGCTGTAGGGGATCCCATGCCCAACAGGCCCCCATCACAATCATCGTGACTCATCCTGAGTCACTCTGTTGGTGTGACGATCTTTACGCAGAGTCCATCCAGTAGGCCTCGCTTAGCTTGGGTGTTGCGGCACACTGTTCCGCTACCTGTTGTACTTTCTGCACTAGTATCTCTGAATCTTCGTGAGCAGGGTCACATTTCTGTCTAGCCACATAAAGTCCCTACATTTGTGCCAAGTTTCCTTCAATGGTAGCTGTAATTATGAAAGTTTCATCGATCCATGGATGGATGGACGTTTTAAGAAAGGCTTCTTTTTGTCGTGCATTGTCTAATCGGTCCTTCAGTGTCCTTGCCTGTTGCATTTTGGCGAGTTGTTGAGTAAGGATGACTGTCTGCACAGTCCCCCAGACATTGTCTGTCTACACGGTCTCCCAGACACTATCGTACTCCTACTACAACTCGTGCGCCTTTGTCTCTAGGTGTTGTAGGTTTGGATCTTCCTGCAGGTATGTAAGCATGGTTAGTGCTTTATCCAACATACTGGTGCAGTCCTGTACCGCTTGGCTAATTTTCTCCAACCCCATTTGGATAGCGCGGGCGCATTGCTCTCCAAATTCTAGGGGCGTGGAGGGCTTTGCCTTCAACCACAGCTTGACGATCTACAGGTTCAGCTCCAACTGAACCTTCACCGTTTCCTCCCTGGCCTCATGGACTTCGGTCGCCAATCGGTGGACCCGCTTTGCTACTAATAGCTCTGCCAACACAACCAACTCTAAGATGCTCGTACATGCATCATCTACTGTCTACTCTAGTCCGTGAGCCTACACAACTAACTCATCACACTGGAGGTTGAGCTAATCCATGCTGATTTTCTACTCATTCAAGAACTAGATCGCGCGGCCTTCCCTGACGTGGAGCTCCGTGATAACCCCATCCTGTAACTGTTACAGGGTTTCACGTAGTAGGGATGCCAAGTTTAAGCTGACGCCTTTCATGTTGCTCATCGGGTCAACCTCACTTGCTGCTGCTAGGGCACCTTCAGGCAACACGAAAGGGTTGTCCCTATAGGCGCACAGCGTCTGTTTGGCATTGGCAGTTCCTACTGGGACATATGGAGCCATTATACTTGTTTGGGGGGTTGTACCTGTAAGATTTGTAGCTGCATTTTGGGCACCCCCAACAAAGTGTTCTGCTCCATCCTCATTTCCTAGAGCGCGTCCTTTGTGACATCACGAATCGTTTCGTCGATGTCAAAAAAATCACCTTTTGTGAGCGTGATTGGGTCAACAGATGTATTTATCTCCTTCACCTTCTTCCTAGGAGCCGGTTTCTCAGGAATGTGTAGCCGCTTGAGTTGGGTTGATGCTGAAACGGGGTCTGCCAACTCTTCTGTCCTATCCACATCCCCGTCTACTACCCTGTGGACATCTCCTAGCCCTCCATGGGCTCTTTTGTTGGTTGTGTAGTTTATTCTGTTGTCTACACTGCTGCTGCTGCATCAGTCATCTTCTGCTGTGCAGCTACTTCTTGTTCCTGGTGCCTCTTTTTAGCCAGTTGCACGATGTGCTGCTTAGTTTCCTTCTTCCTTTGCTAGGCTGCGGCCTTCTCCATTTCTGCCAAATCTGGGGCGCACCACTCCAGAGGCCATGTTTCTAATGTAGTGAAGATGGTGTCATCCGTAGCAATAAATGGAAGCTTTGTCCATTCCTTCACTGGGTCCTTCCGCACCCAGACATGAATGTTATGTATGTTTGCTTTAAACTCTACAAAGCTCTTTAGAGTGGCGTACACTATGGGAGAGAAATGTGGCCTTCTATTTATCCATATCCTGATGCTCGCCTCCATCAGCACCCAAAACACCTTGAGCATGTGAATCTGTTTTACATCCTTCGTGGCCAGAGTGAAACGAACTTCATAGCCTCAAGAAGGTCCTGGCCGATCGGTGGGAACTGGCTATCTGTCAGTAGTTTTCCTGCTACCAGCACAATGGATAAGAGAAACCACACGTAGTGGAAGGTTTTACCCTGCTCTTGGGCTTCCTTGCAATTTACCAAAAATTTCTCACAGAGGAACTCAACCCAGTTGAACTGGATGCCCTCCACACACTATTCGGCCAGTGCAACCACAGGCGCTGATACTTCATCTATACAACACTTCCACATTACTTTGTTAATTAGGAGTTGGGTGGCGACGCACACACCTTTGTCGTTGATGCTCACGATTGCATAGTCATGATTCTTATTTTCCAGCTTATATTTGGTTTTCATGGCTTCTGCGAGAGCCAAATCACTACTTTTACCAGCGATTTCTGTGGGGTCCCTTCCCTTACAAGGAAGCCTAGAAATCATGTGAATGAGTTCCGCCGTGATGGGAATAGGCTCCTCTAGCCATAGATACCCATCATGCACTAGGCATAACAACTGCCTGATGATGAAAATGGTGATGGGCGAGTGTGAAAGTGGGGTATCCATCGTAGATGAAGTATCTCGAATTTCTCCACACCACACATCCATTTTTGCGGCTCCAACATGATCAGTGGCCCCTCCACCTTCTGTTTCATCAAGTTTTCCGTCGCCATGTGCGGGAAATTCTCGGTATCCGTGAGGTCACAATCTTCAAATTTCATGGTAGGCACCCATCCAAGGGGCAGACCTTCAAAAGTAATGCCGTCAGGGAGGAGCGGGGCCTGGAGCGCACTCTTAGTGGCCTCCAGGTCTTTTGTCCCCTTAACTTTCTGCTTCCATGGAGGGATGTACATGGGTAACTTTGTTGTGGAAGGCAGTGGTGGGACATCCTCCTCGTCATCTTCCTACACCTCTATTTGGTCAATTAGCACCTGTAAGTCTTCCTCCTCTTCATCAGATTCGACAGTGACGGCTTTGCCTTTTTCTTTCATTGATAATTTGCCAAACCATGGGTTTCTTGGGGATATGTAGACTGGTCCCATTGTCTGCTTGTCTTTCTTTGGCCACGGCGTTCGTGGTGATTTTGGAACTTCTGGCGCAAGCCCTGCATCTTTGGTATCCTCATGGACCATATGGTGCTCTGCAACCTCAGCGGTATCTTCGGCAAATCGCACTCCTGGTCTGGTAGTAGTCATCGTGTTCTCATGGGATCTATTCGGTCACGCACTCAAAGGTGATAAGAGTGCTTGGCACTCAATGCTCTGTAACTACTCAAATCTCAAACAACCAAGTGTTGTCTCGTGGCTAGCCCCTAGGGTTTTATAACATCTTTTGAATTTGAATTTGGCCGTTTTTCCCACTTCTGAATCATTAATGCCTTCTTGGCTGTAGATTGTCCCAAATCTAACTCTCAATTTGTATCTTAATTTCTTGCAGCCCGCTCCTCTTTGTCTTAAATTGGATATCTTGTCATGAATAGTGACACCAACAGTCACTTCCCAGCCTACCCGCGCAACAGTGCAGACCCCTCTATGTGGGCGCAACCCCTATGACATACTGATCCTGCGTGTAACCTCCTTATCACATAACTCCCACCCAGACTCTTTTATAGTCCCACGCTCTCTTTCAACTGCTCAAAGTGCTGAGGCTATGCTTCCAAAAACTAGTCAAGTGGCCGCACCACCTGTGCGAGACTGCAATTCACCTTCCAGCCTAACCCATGGGCACTTCTCACTTATCCTTATGACAGTCAGCGTTGTGCGTTATTCCTTCTGTGGTGCACTCCTATGGTCACTTTGTTTGGTAAGGTGCAATTGCAGGCATGGTAGTAGAGTCACAAATCCTTGGCGACAATCTTCTAATGAAAGAGTCTAGCTATACGTATCTTTTTTAGTCACGCAGATTCCATCGACGGGACATGCTTCTATGATTTTTTTTTCATGTTTTTGATCTCTGCATCCATTAACATGCTTTTCTTTCTCAGTCATACCCAATCTTCTTCGAGTTTACGAAGCTTAAGGTTCCCTCTCTGAATGGCTTCCTGTAACTGCATAATTCCTTTGTACAGGTCCTCGCGTACTATCCCAACTATGAGAGCCATTGCATGAGGATTTCTTTCCTCCAAAATTATGGTCTCAACTCTTCTGTTCAGCTTCAGAATCATCTTTGTGCTCAGGTTTTTGCACATGGACCTATAGGTCCATTGAACCACTAGTACGCATAGGTCCCGATCAATTCTTCTCACCTGGTGAACCCTATTCAGGACTCTGCATACCTTCTTGAATGTTTCTATGTGGAATGTTTGTGGTGTGTGTCGCCTCTCCTACTGTTGTGTCTTGTTCCGATTTTTTATCCTGAATTTGGGGTGTGCTTGTGTGGGATGCACAACACATGTCTGTACCCATCAACATAGGTGGGCGAACAAGTTGCTCTGTCCTTGCTATCCGACTCTTGTTCGAAGCTGGGGGCCTCCAAATCGTAGGCACATCAACCTTCTACATCCGCACTAGTCCTCAAAGTTTCCTTGATGTGTACCCCACCATCGTGTGGGTGTTGCACGCAGTGCCCATTTCAATGCATCGAACCATTATTGTTTTGGTATTGCACTTTCAAATTTTCTTAGGAATTCATCCACCACTGTTAATCCATCATATGTCGGTAGCTCTCTTGCCTCTTTTGTCATGCAACACAGTGATCTAACCATCATGTGACAATTCAGCGTTGTCACTTCGTGCAACTGATTATACCATTGCTCTACTTCTTTGTACGAATCCGAAGTGTAGGAGCTTTCTCGCTCCCACGAGATTCTCCCATCTATAGTCAGATTCACTCAATCCTGGTCTCACGCAGTGATCTTGTAAATACAATCAAGATCATCGTCACTATCGTTGTCGCACACTAGCTCAGTGTAGCACCCTCCTTTGGCTGG